>JAHVAK010000363.1:1582500-3982500 GCA_019845155.1 Luehdorfia chinensis | reverse complement strand
TGTTTTTGCAGTGAGTGCCCAGTCTCTGACTACCCCTTATGGGATACAGTCGTGATCTTATGTATGTATGTATAATTGATATAGACTGTTTAATAGACTTAGAAAAAACGAACCGATACGCGGACCGGTAAAATTTGCGAGAATCACATTGCGAACTGGTGGTATATTTTAGCAGATACTAAAGAACTGCTGTGTGGTTAGCGGCTTAAGAGAATCTACCACCTCATCCAGTGGGTGTCATAAAAGAAGATAGATGGAAAATGAAAACTAGGAGACGGGCAGCAGCATCTTCCTGAAACATCTGAATAAATAAACTGCGGTCGCCAATCCGCCTGCCAAGAGTGGCAACTATGGTAAAATCCCTCCAAAATGAGAGCTACAAACTTTAGGTGGCATTCTATAGGGGAGACATCTTCAGCAGTGGCCTCGTGATAGGCTGAAATGATGATGGAAGAACTTTATTGTGATACATACTATTTTTAACTTTTTTTTAAACGTGTTCTGGTTTAATTTCTCCGTCGACCTGTCCAATTTTTCCGCGGACGGATCCAATTTCTCCGCGGATCGGTCCTATTTCTCCGCGGAGGGATCCAATTTCCCTACGTACCGGTGAAGGGCACTCCTACACCGATAGAGAAATTGGATCGAGAACGGCAATTAAAATTTTCTTTGTACGTATTTTAGAAATTACTAAACTATCTTAGACGAATGCTTAAAGATGCCCTAAAAAGGCAAAACCGTTTACGTTCCTACTGACAGTGTCAATCCACACAATTGTCGTTTGTTTACATTCATACGGCTAATGTCAAACACGTAATAGTGTATGGTCAAACGGCCGCACAGCGTAGAGATTGTCGCCATAGAATCTGAAAATGCTGCCAACAAACATTATTTAAACTTCGAAAAAAATTACGGTCGATATCCGGGGCGACTACTTGTGTTTTTTTTTTTATTGAATAAAGTGACAAAACGAGTAAAACGTTCACCTGATGGTAATTGTAACGTATGCCGATTACATATGCTGTGTCACCCAGAACATTTCTGTGTGACGCCCACACCGCGCCCGTACCCCTGAGACATTAGTTATTAACACTAGATTTACGAAACCCGTCAATTTGACGGGTTATCAATTTTATGCTTTAAATTCTAAACAAATAAATATTATTCTTTAGCGTTTATATATTGGTTTTTAATGATATTATTCAGCGAATATATATGCCGGAGTCAGCGATGGCTGAGCGATAGCGCCGCCTACCTCCGATTAGGCGGTACAGGGTTCCTTGTGTAGATAGCTCAGAATAACAATTTCAAATGCACCTTGTGTAATAATTTCACCACACTACGCTTAACCACCAATTAACTAAGTAATCCAACAGTTTAATTTTGAAGTAGTGACAAGTTCGGTGTCTCGAATACAACCGCCCCCTGCACAAACCGAACTCTCATACAAGACTTTGCAGGTGCCGCTATTACAATAACAAGTGACGTCGCCGTATTTACCACCTAGTTACATATATCTATGACGATCGCTGACTATGCACCTAGAACAGTTGCTATGTAAACCGACAGGAGTGCCGGCGCAGCAATTCAAGCGGATTCATCACGTGCCTGATGTATAAAATATCACGTACTCGGTTACACAAAGTCCATTCTGTTAGATTAATTAGCTATAGTAACATAGTTTGTAATTTTAATTTTAAATATATTTTATAAGTAAATTCGGTTTTTTTTCGAACCTCCGGCCGCAGCTAACGCAATTACCTCCTCAGTACTACAATAATCAAATGAGCAACGTATTATTTAACGATATCGTTTTCCCCGAAATATATATATATCTCTCTCTAATAGTTTTATCTAGAACACCTATATTTTATTATATCTAATATATAATAAAATATAGTAGTAGTATATGTTGTCTACCTATTCGTAATATACCCGTTACCTTCCCGTCGGTCAATGCCCGTAAATCTAGTGTCAAATCCCAAATGCCCAGTGAACACACTAGCCCCTCAGTGCCCTTCAGACCGAAAACACATTAAAGTTTGCTAACTATTTCTTCACGACAGAATAACTGGCCCTAGACGTATTCCTGCATATAAATCCTACCACCAGCACAAATGTATCATGGTAATTACCACGTGTGACTACAAATAAGTGAGCTTCAATTTTATTTGAGTTACAGTTTCGATTGTTACTTACTTAGGCACGATGACGAGTAGTGTAGTCAAGTATTCGCTGTCAAGAATAAAATGTTCCTTCTTCACCAGGTCGGCCAAATTACGAGTCAGCAAGCTTCCCCTGAAGTAAATATTACAACATCTATATATATAATTACTCAAAGGTTTTTTTATTGTATTAACTGATGAAACGAGCAAAACCTTCACCTGATGGAAAGTGCAACGTCTGCTCATAACAAATGATGTGTCACCCAGAAAACTTGTGTGACACCACACTGTGCCCATCACCCTCAGACATCAGTTCTTAAGTCTCACATGCCCAGTGATTTCGCTAGCTCACAGTGCCCTTCAAACCGAACCGAACACAGTAATGTTTGCACACTACTGCTTCACGGCAGAATAACTGGCCCTGGGGTGGTGCCCGGCGACGGATTCCTGCATAGGAATCCTACCATTTCCTTGATAGCGTATAAAAATTAATGTTTAATACTCCATTTTGAAGATTATTTTTCCCTCTAATGACGAAAAATTAATAAACGTCTTATAATGATTGTTTTCGTTAAAGAAAAATATTAAAAAGATTGAAATAATTTAGTTGTAGAAAGCGCTATCTGTTGACATTCTGTTCAATCAACATGGACGATGCTGTCTGTATTACTGTACATTACAGTACATTCTTTAAAGAAAGTAGATGGCGCCATCTGTTGATGATCACGATACTGTGCGGAATATTCGCACAGGTCAAACTAGTAAAGATATAAATTAAAACTATAACTGAACATTGAGAAAAATATCCTGCGGGGCTATTACGTATCTATAAAAGTGTTGAACGAATATCTCTCAAATAATTGTTTTCATACTGGTTTTGTTTAAAGAAAATGACGATAATTTGTCATCGTCTTTTTTATTAATCAGAGCCAGTAAAAAGTAAAATAAAATTTCAGCCCATAAATGTCCCACTGCTGAGCACAGGCCTCCTCTCGTTTCCGAGAGGGTTTCGGAGCTAGGAAGAATCCGCCACGCTGCTCCAATGCGGGTTGGCGGACAGCTTCGGGTTCTCAGGTTTCCTCACGATGTTTTCCTTCACCGCCGAGCACGTAAATCAGCACTTAAAATAACAATTTTAGAGGTGCCGCCACCGGGGATCAAACCCAGGTCACTCGCGTAATATAAAATTTATAGCAAGCGCCTAGCCCCTGAGCTACGACGGCTGTATGCAGCTGCGGCTGTATGCACTTATACACACTATAAGTGATCTTCACTTTGGCGCAATAGCCCCGCTGGTCTCCGAAAGATGGTGGACCATGTCTGATTTACCAGAAATAATTTATCAAGACCGGCGAAAGGCAGCAAAGGCTAAATCCGGTATTGCAATCGCTAAAAAGTAACATCCTATAAAGGCCCCACTGCTGAGCACAGGCCTCCTCTCTTTCTGAGAGGGTTCTGGAGCCGGGAACAGTTTGCAACGCTGCTCCTATGCGAGTTGGCGGACTTCGCGTGTCTTCAAATAAAACATACATAGAATCACACCTCTTTCCCATTGGGCTACCCCAAATGGTGAAAGGTAGCGGTGTCTTCCTGTGCAGACATAAAAAGTATATTTTTATACCTGAAAATCAAATAGTTCCCATGGGATATTTAAAAAAACCTATATCCACACGGACGGAGTCGCGGGCGTCTGCTAGTAAAAAACAGACAGAGAGAGTTACATTCGCATTTATAATATTAGTATGGATTACACGCTATTCCCCTCTACGGAACTCTTCACCGCGTGGTCCGACACGAACTTGGCCGGTATTTTCTAATTTATTATTAGATATAAAGCAAATGAAATACGTACGTCTGTTTCTTCTCAAGGTTCTGGAGGTTGCCTTTGAGAGCGTTGTAGGCGGAGGACTTTACCTTCAAATCCGCGTCAATCTGACCCACCTATGAACATTGGAGTATTGAAATTATACGTATAGCTTTGTGTTTCGGGGGATTCTTATGCAGGAATACAGGGTAGGGACCACCCAAGAACCAGTTACTCTGCCGTGAAGCAGTAGTGTGCAAATATTACTGTGTTTCGGTCTGAAGGGCACTGAGAGCTAGCGTAATCACTGGGAATATGACAGAACTGATGTCTCAGGGTGACCGGCGCAATATGGTGTCAGATAGAAATGTTCTGGGGGACACAGCATTTGTTATGGACAGACGTTGCACATACCATCAGGTGATGGTGATGGTCCCACTATATTCGTGCAGAACTGTACCATAATATGAAATGCTCTCACTATACTGCTCGTGGGAATGCAATTTTTTTACAAAATATTTTTTTTACTCGCTCCAAAATGGTGGTGACGTGGTTCGCCACCCTTCATGCCTAGTTTCCCCCGAACGGGTAGATCTTAAGATGAACATCGATAAAACGAAGATCATGTCTAACGTCCACGTCACACCTATGCCGGTAACTGTTGGGAGCACTACTCCCGAAGTTGTCTACAAATATACCTTCACCTAGGAAAGATTGTTCGACTGGGTAAGTCCAACTTAAACTAAAAAGGTAAATCGAAGAATCAAACTCGGCTGTTGCTGTGCAGTGGTCGTCGGGAAACTGCGTCACATCTTCTCATCGAATGTACCGAAATGCCCTAAAACAAAGCCCGTGTGGCAAGTGTTGACTCAAAAGCTATCTCAGCGACCTATCGAAAGGGCTATGCTCGGTCGATTACAACCTTGTGTACCAAATGCAGTATAGGGCGATCCCCGAGACGGAACTACGAGTACCTTTAGCGTTGCACTAAGGTTCCAGATGAAAATCAGTTTCAGGCATTAGTCTGACATTAAGCTTATCTGGAGATCTATTGGTTCAGTCATGGGACATGCGCATTGCATATTTATGCCCTTTTTTATGCTATTTTTTAATTTTGTTAAATTTCTGGTGCTTTAGTTATTTTTTTTTTGTTTATATTTTCTGTTGTTACTATCTGTTTATATCATGTCTAAGTAAATAAGGACAGCATGTCCTTTTATACTGTGCCAATAAATGCTTCTTCTTTCTTTTCTTACGATTTTGCGAATAATCGATAGATTTAGTTGGCTCAGGACTGTGTTTTGTCGCTATCTATGGGATAGGCCTACGATCGGCAGTAGATTTTTTCATTGGCTGAATTTTTTTGATTAAATGCAACTGAATCTGCACACAAATTTAAATGGTTACATGGAACAATAAAATTGCATTAATAACATTGTATCTAGAACGTTATTAATGTTATTTTTATAATGTCACACTATACGAATGTATCATTGCTATAATATGTCAAGTTCTTCATAAGAAATCGTAAAAACAAAATCTTGTCTATGGATACTTTAAAAATTTGAACCGGAGCGTTCCACTGACCTGTTTACTGATTATATCAGCAATGTTGCGAAGACTCTGCTTGATTGGATACTTGGCCATATCCCATTGGAATCGGGTGAGGTAAGTCGGTAGGTCGCCTGAAATGTAGAAACATCATGACAATACGGGTAAAGAGATTCGCAAATATAAAAAGAGCATAAATATGAACAAATAACGTAGGGGCAACAATTATTGAAGTCTCAAAACGATAACATTTTATTGTTTATAAAAACACATATAAGTCATATTATTTCTCTTAGCACACATTAACTTTACAGCAAAAATGTGAGTCCCCTACCCTATATGTTATATCTCTATTATGTCCCTAATATATCCCATAGACAATTGAATTGTAGCTGTCATATACCTGTCGATCTAATGGTTAAATCTTATTGAATTAATATTCTTTTAAAATAATATATTAATTATAATGAATTAGAGAATTTTTTTCAAAAACTCTTTCTAATATTTGAATAATATTTTATAAAATATTTCTTAATAACTTAAATGTATCAGCATTAGCCGAAACAGTTACAGTTTACCTTTACTTTTACTGTAAATTTCTTATTTTATTTAACTTAATGGTAAGATTAGCGGCATTAACTTTAAAAAAAAAGATAAATTAATGAACTCTCGCTCAGATATTGTAAAAGACGACACTTCAGTGTCAATTGGCGTGATGTAATTTAGAAAAAAATCGAAATGTCTATGGGACATCTTGACATGAAAAATATCCTCACAACATATAACAGTTCCATAATCGCAAACCATCTGTGTAAAAAAAAACCTTTTTTTATATTATTGTCAGACTATATAAAAACTTATAATGTTGTGGGATATATAATAGATTTATCAGTAATATATTTCTTTTTTTAGTGTACGTCCTGCAACATAGAGTAAACTGAAAAAAAGTAAATATCTACTTAATAGTAAAAAAAAACACAAAATACAAGAAGACTACCCGAACGGAAACATGCAGTATAAACATCTAACAAATCATTCCAGAGTTCAAACAACATTCCAACGGCTACAGTCATCTGTTAAAATCTCGTATGTTTATTTGGCACAAAATTTGCTAATTAATCGACGTGGTTTCAATTAAGGTATAAATTGAAGTCCTGATTGAAACTTTTGCATCTTATAAACTAATGAAATCTTTACTGGGCGCAAGAAATGTGGTTACGTCCGGATTAAAATGAATTCATTTCATAGTAAACCATTGTAAATAATAAATACAATGATTTATAAAATAACATCCGCAATTTTAAACTCGCCTATTATAAATATATTGTAACGTATCCGAACAGATACGCTTTTCGCAGTTTACATACGGTAGGCAAAACCGCGTGCAAACCATAGACAGTCTTTTTTTTTAATGGTCGTCAAACTACGCGAAGGCGGCTGTCAGCAAACAGTTGCGTAAAACGGAACATCGGGCCAAGCGGTAATTCTTGTGACGGATGAATTGGAAAAAAAAAACCACGAACAACAAGCACTGTCTATTAGTAACTATTTTATTTATTCGTACAAATTAAAACTAAAAAATTACCCCACAGTAACGTGTAGTGAACAGTAATGTCGCAACAATTTGATATTTATCAAGAAATCTGTCTTGTATAAAAATAAAAATCAATTGCCGCATGTATGAAAGATCATCGACTCGACAACGGCTCGACCAATTTGGCAATTTTTTTATTTGGATGGTATTTTGGTATTAAAGTATCAATAAAAAAGTGACAAGTTTCCAGTATTTAACTTATTTTGGTAAGCGTACTCGTCATTTTATTTATTAGTAAATCGCACCCGTGCGAAGCTTCGAAGGGTCAATATTAAGAAATAAAATAGATTCATCGCTTCTACGCACAAAGTCAAAATTACTTTATCCAATTAAAGCTCTTACGAACATCGAAATCTGCAGAGAAAAACCGGCAAGAAACTGGGGTCATTTTTAATGCTGTATTAGGCGCTCGCTTTAAATATCATAATACGCGAGTGACCTGGGTTCGATTCCCGGTGCCGGCACCACTAAAATGGTTAATTGCAATTTTTATTGCTGATTTAGCACGTGCTCGGCGGTGAAGGAAAACATCGTGAGGAAACCTGCATGTCTGAGAAATAAAAAAAAATCCGAAGACATGTGCAGTCCTCCAACGAGCATGGAGCAGCATGGCGGACTCTTCCTAGCTCCAAAACCCTCTCTGAAATGAGAGGAGGCCTGTGCTCAGAAGTGAGACATTTATAGGTTGAAACTTTACTAGTTACTTTTTATTAATAGAATTATTAAGTAACAAGTAACGAGCGAGTGGTAATTAAGAGTTATTTCCACACTTCAATGTCCTCAAAACATCACATATGTAGATTAAAAAAAAAAAATTAACAACAAGAAGTTTTAAGATTTATCTCAGCATTATAATACAGCGAAATTGCCGCAGCGCTGTTATTGTCAGTACCACTGATATAAACCTACGAACATCTGTCGGACAAACATCCATTTAGTGCATTCTTTTAATTAAAATAGGGACGAGTCGAGCATATCGTCCACCTGATGGTAATTAAAACGTCTGCCGTTTAAGGGATTAAATTTAGTATTTTTTTTTTGTTATTATATAAAGTGACGAAACGAGCAAAACGTTCACCTGATGGTAAGTGCAACGTCCGCCCACAACAAATGCTGTGTCACCCAGAATATTTCTGTGCGACACCACACTACGCCCGTCACACTGAGACATCAGTTTTTAAGCCTCAAATGCCCAGTGATAACGCTAGCTCACAGTGCCCTTAAAACCGAAACACAGTAATGCTTGCACACTACTGCTTCACGGCAGAATAACTGGCCCCTGGAATTCATGCATATGAATCCTACCACCAGTAACAGTAGTAGTATCCGAAATATGAAGCTTCAAAGTAGCCTTAAATGCCCACCTCCTCCCAGCTAATAATCTGGAAAAATCTGGATAGCTGTAACTAAATACTTTCTATTAAAATCAGAAAGAACACTGCATCACAAGAGCGTCGCCAGCCAATGGTCCAGGGTCCCCCCTGGATTTTCGATCGCGGCAACAATTACCGAACGCTGAGGGAACACGGGGGGGGGGGGGGGGGTTGGCTCCCTGCTCCTCCTTGGCGACGCCCTTGCTGTAGCACTTGAACTTTAGTTATTCATCATATAAAAAAAGTAAAGTATCAGCCTATAACGGCTGTCCCACTGCTGAGCACAGGCCTCCTCTCATTTCTGAGAGGGTTTTGGAGCCGGGAATAGTCCGCCGCGCTGCTCCAATGCGCGTTGGCGGACTTCACATATCCTCGAAATTATTCTATTCCTCGGACATGCAGGTTTCCTCACGATGTTTTCCTTCACCGCTAAGCACGCTAAGTGCAATCAGCACTTAAAATTGTAGAACAATTTAGAGGACTGGCAAAGGGGATCGGACCCAGGTTACTCGCTTACTATGAAATTAAAGGCGAGCACCAGGCAAAGTGGAATCCTAACATCGCGTGTCCAAACATGATTGATTCATTGGTTAAGCTACACTACTTTCTTTTACTGCCGAAAGTGACGAGCCTTGCGAAACGTTCACCTGATGGTAAGTGAAAAATCACAGACAATTTGTTGGCAACATACTGCGCACGTCATCTTGAATCAACACTTCTTAAATCCCACATGGCCAATAATTACACTAGCTCTCAGTGCCGTTCATACCGAGACGCAGCGATGTTTGCACATTACCGCTTCACGGCAGAATCACTGCAGGCCTACATCAGGCCCTGCGATGGTACAGGAATCCTACCACCAATCATTACCACGTTCATCGCTGTTGAATAAAAAGTTAAACAATTGTATTTTTAGCCTTTTATTTGTTACTGAATTTGGTTTCGTACATTTCGCAGAAGTAGAAAACCATTTTAGTAAGGATAATGTATTATTTCTGAACGGTAGCTGCTGCACAATATTTACATAGTAAGGAAGATTTTAACAGATGTCTAAAATAACACTTATATTTACGCATGCTAACAAAAACCATGCAGGGAACAGGCATAATAATCATGAACAAAAACTTTTACTGTCTGTCATCAATGCAAGCAATAAAAAATACAGAACTTCACATGCGGAATATTTTTTTTTAAATTTGGAACCTTCTAACAAGCGTTTTATTAACGCTAACCTTTCTACATCCAGATAAACGTCGTATGAAACTTTATTTTTGCACAGTTTACGACTAAACAATTGAAATCATCTGAAAATAATTTTATGGAAAAAATTAAACCATATACAAATGTGTTTAATGCTTAATGTTTATTTCTTATTAATAACGTTATAACAAAGACATTTTTTTATATAAGGTAACAAAATCATAAAACTTTCTAAGCAAAAAAACTATTTTATTTAGTTTCAATGTTACTATTGATGAAGTGGCGTCTAATAAAATTCAATTAATAATTTTTGAAAGAGTGTAGAAACTTTCCAGTCACTAATTTGAAAAGAAAAAAAAGAATAAAATCAAAAACGTTAGAATTCACATCTGGATTTTTGGCGCCAACTCGAAAAATGACGATTGTATAATTATTTCTATATAAACCTTGAGTTTTAAATATGTAGTTTTAATTATTTGGTTGCCAACCAGCCTGCCAGGCGAGGCAAAATCTTCCTAAAACGAGAGCTACAATGTTTTGTGGCAATCTATGGGGGAGGCCTATATTCAATGGAATAGTGATAGCCCGAAATGATGATGACGAATGATTATGTAGCAAGTGCCTCTGAATATGACCGAAGATCTTGCTTTTCATTTAGTCTCAGTTCCACGAATCCTCAGTAAAAGTGAAATGTTATAAAATTGCTACGTAATCCTGAAAAAAAATTAGTTACCTATTTACCAACGTAACTTTGAAACTCGCAGATAGTTTAAGGACTCTTAGCATAAATAAGAAAAAACTTGAAGTCTGAAGAAGACGAAAGAAGATAAATTAAAATAAAAAATACTCTAATTTTAAAATTAAAATAAAAACTCTAAATTCATAAAACTTTTTGGACTAACAATAACTTGGACCGACGAAGAAACTTTACGCCTCTGCTAATTCTTATTTTAAAACTAAACATTTACGTACAAAAAAAAATTATTACCTTAATTTAAAATTAACGCCCAGAATGCGTAATTTATTTCGATTTACTCCATGAAGGCAGACATTGTAGGAAAGAGCTTTATTAATAGCATTCATAATAATAAATTCCGATCGTCTTGCGTGTTTCCGTTCTACGTTTTCCCGTCAACATCTTTATAACGGAACGCCATTGCCCATAAATATTGATGATAAACATTGATCAATACCATAATGAAATCGGCAATATACTAAGTACATAGGTATTTCTCGCGCGAAAATTCATGCTTTTAAGACAGATTAACAATATTTAAAAAAAAAACGACACCAATTATACATCACTCGATTAAACATTTAAAGCAAATTAGATAGAAATAAATAGGCTACATCGATAGATAAGTTTATAAGCGTGTGTTTACGAGGGTATTTATGGAATCGACTTTTCAATTAATAAAAGTTTATATTGGTATCGAATTAACAAAGTGATGATATAATATGTAAAACTAAGAATAGTTAAAAATGTTCACAAAATGCCCTCTCTAAAGGATTGTTTTATGAAGGGCAGATATTTATAAATGCAAATAAATATTGTTTCCGTTAAAGTTCATAATGCAGTAGAATTAATCAATTGTTGTTGTATTTATAAATATCAGCCGACAAATCACAGCTTTAGCCGACACAATTGCAATACGAACGACATTACACAAGGTACAATTCGTGAGTTGGATTCACCTAGCCCGTAACATGGACAGTGTAGCATCGTAACAAACGGGATGGTTGACGTTTCAACAAACGAAAAAATCAAAATGGCGCGCAAATAGCGCTACCAGCGCCACCTGCTCAATTTGAAAAATTCAAAATGCCTAAAATCGTTCCAGCACGATTTAATAACAATTATTTTTACAGAAGTTTTTCTGTACGCAATCACTGCCGTCACAATTCCTATGTTAAACTTCCTGATAAAAGATAAATGAATAAATAGAAAGATATAGTAAAAATGTCGACAGGCAGCGCTAGCTAAAACGAAAACTTGTTAAACAAAGTTTCGTTTCATAAGTCTACAATAATAGCTTGCTTGTACAGGGCCTACTCGATGAGCGATTTGAGCAGTATTTGAGACTTAGGCATCTAACTACGGATTAACTGGGTATTAGGAAATGTCAAATTTAATCAAACTCTGGCCAGCTAAACGAGCAGCCTCAAATTCCGATCAAATTGAGGGACTGGGATCGCGGGTAAGGAGAGTTTCTGGCTCCTAAACCTTGGGTTAGGACGTGGTGCGTCCGTTCGTCGTCTTCCTCGTCGTCCCAGCGTGGAGAACTGCGGCCGCTGGACGGCTGTGAAGGCTGGGAGACTTCGCCCTCGGAATGTTCTCGATGCTCGCACGGCCAACAGCCGTGTTGCTCCGAGAACGCCGAGTCGCAGACGGGCGACGTCGGCGTGGGGGGTGGTTCGCCCCCGCCTGGGTCAGCATACGACTCGACGCCTGGATTCCGCACAGATGGCGTTGGTGGCGATCGGGCCGACCGAAACGGCGTCCGAGGCGATCGCGTCAACCCAACCGCCCGTTTTACTTTCGCCCTAGCGACATTAACAATCTGGCCGAGGAGCGTGTTTTTATGTATCGGCACTTGGTATTGCGTATCGTTTGCTACCGACTCTGCAAAACATTACGACTATGCTAATATTAATCTTAAAGACTAGCCTAAACCATTTTTAACATTGCCCGCAAACGTATACGCCCCAGCGCCGCGTAAAGCTTGGTATACTAACGCGGAATTGATAAACGAAAGTATCGCCTCACGACTCAATCGGAACAGAAAAAAAATAGGAAATTAGTAAAGGATAGGAGCGAAAGAAATCATAAAATAAAACAGACATAATAATAGAAAATTAAAAAGCGCAAAGCATAGACAATATGGAAGCTTGATGGCTAAGCTATGAATGTCTTGTGAGGCAGTGATTGCGATCGTCTATGAATGACAACAGTATCTCATTTCACTAAATAACAGTGCAGAAACTAAAGTCTATCTTAAACGAATTACGTATCACTTGATTAAATTAATGTAAAATTCACTATAATAAAATATGTAATACTTAAAATTCTTATCGATACTTAACAAAAAGTATCACAGCATACTTCCAATGATTTTATTATATCGATCCATACATAGTATCGTAATGTTTGATACGCCCTTTTGAAGATTATTGTCTCTCTAATGACAAAATATAAGTAAATGTCTTAAGATTACGTATTCGTTAAAAAAATTGATTGAAAAGATTGAAATAATTTAATTGTAGAAAGCGCCATCTGTTGACAATCTGTTTAACTAACATGGACGACACCTGTCGGTTGGAGTCGTTCACATTCTTTAAAGAAGGCAAATGGCGCCATCTGTTCATGATCACGATACTGTGCAAAATATTGGCACGGGTTAACTATTCTATACATATAATAAAAACTGAAGGAGAATCGATTCTGTACATTGAAAATATTTTGGTATGTAGACCAGTCGAAGCCAAAATGACCTTTTTTTGCACTTTTTGTCTATCTGTCCCTCTGTTCACGAATCACGTAAAAACTACCGAATCGATTTTTTTTTATTGGACAAAGTGACGAAACGAGCAAAACGTTCACCTGATGGTAAGTGCAACGTGCATAACAAATTCTGTGTCACCCAGAAATATCTGTGTGAAACCACACTCCGCCCGTCGCCCTGAGACATCAGGTCTTAAGTCTCATATACCTAGTGATTACACTAGCTCACAGTTCCCTTCAATCCGAAACACAGTAATGTTTGCACACTACTGCTTCACGGCAGAATAACTGGCCCTGGGATGGTACCTACCTAGACGGATTCCTCCATAGGAATCCTACCACCAGTTAAAAGATATTACAGCGTATGTGCTAGACTTATTTTACGCGGGTGAATCTGAATTATATTTACAAGGGAAGATAGAGTTGGAGGGATGGTAATGCCGAACGGCTCTTCCGCTCTTTCTCTATCCAATTCTTTGTGCTCTCAGACATCTTAAATTTTTCGTGAAGTTGAAATGAATTTCTATTGAGTTTTTGTACTGAATATCTTAGGTACATCTATACAAATAAACAAAATTGAAGTGTCTGTTTGTTATAACAAAATAACATCTTTTTACTCAATTCTTATGAAAGTTTATATGGTACTTATAAGAAAAGGTATTTCATTCCGCCGTTGAAAAAATGAAGCTGTGAATAACGTACGAAGTAACGCCTGCACAATGTGTTCTGGACCACACGTTATTTCAGTGCAAACAGTTTAGTACCCAGTCTCCCAAAGAAAGAAGTGATTTTGTACAATCAAGGAGACGTGCTTCAACTGTTTCGTACCTAATCATCCTGTAAGGGTCTGCCGACAATCAACTTGCTGTCGACGTTATGGTAAAAGGCATCACTCCCTGTTGCATATTGACCGACCCCTTGAAACAAGATCTGATCAGTCGAAGGAGCAAAAAGTGGTCATCAATGAGAGACAGCCATAAATCTCTGCTCACTATTCGCAGGAGATACAGAGAGACATGTTATTGGCTACAGCTGTGGTCAATGTCAAATCACACAATGGATATAATCAAGTAGTACGCGCGCTGATCGATCAAGGTTCCGCGGCGTCGTTTGTAAACGAAGCGACTGCGCAAGCCTTGGGCCCCAAACGTTTGTCAGAAAACGGTCTTATATCTGGATTAGGCGATGGAAAGATACGAGCACAGAGTATGGTATCATTTACACTTGAGTCAAGATGTAATTCCTTTTCAATGCCAGTGAACGCCTTTGTATTGAGTACACTGACATCATTTCTACCGAATAATACAATCATTATCACGGACTGGCCAGAAATTGAGAATTTATCACTGGCAGACCCGAAATTTGGAGTACCGAGCAGAGTTGATATTAAATATTAGAAGAGTTAAAGAAGCATCCATCCCCATGTGACCCAATTGCACAAAACACGCAGCTAGGTTGGATATTATCAGGCGGTGTTCAGAAAGGCAATGAGTTAAATCCTAGAATCATAAACTTCCATCTATAAGTGAAAGAAGACGAACAGTTGACCAAATTCTAGGAGATAGACAGAGTGCCAGAAAGCATCGAAAGGAAAATGACGAAAGACAAGAGGAAGTGTGAAGAATTTTTTGAAAAGACTACGACAAGAGATATCGATGGACGTTATGTAGTGAAATTGCCATTCAAGGAAGGAGATCCACAATGTTTTGAAGGCGAAACAAAAGAGATCGCGCAACGGAGATTCAAATTACTAGAAAAAAAATTAAGAAACAATCCGGCATATGGTTAAAGTTTCTGATCCGAATCTTAATAATGTAAAAGCAATATACTCGTACCTACCTCATCATGCTGTGATAAAAGAGGATAAAGAGACTACGAAGTTGAGATGTGTCTTCGAAGCATCTTGCAAAGGATCCAATAACGTCTCACTTAATGATTGTTTTATAGTGGGCCCTAAACTTCTACAGGATCTTAGACATATCTTGATGAGATGGAGACTTTATCCTTACTGTGTTGTAGCTGACATGTACAAATGTACAGAGTTCGTGTACATGATGGCGATACGGACTATCAAAGAGTTTTGTGGAGATTCGATCCAGACAAACCAGTAGAATACTACAACTTAGCTAGGTTAACTTTCGGTACCTCGCGTGCACTATATTTAGCTGTAAAATGCCTGCAATAACTAGCAATAGACGAGCAGTCGAAATACCCAATAGCCGCCAAAATAACATTACAGGACTTTTACATGGACGACCTATTGTCGGGTGCGGAAACAGAGGAGGAAGCAATAGAGATTTACGAGCAATTGAACAAACTGATGCTGGAGGACTTCAGTTACAAAAGTGGTGCACTAATAGTGAAAAATTACTTAATAATATAAAGACAGATAAACAAGGCTTAAAACATTCAATTATTTTTTAAGGAAATAAATGTAGTATAGGTTTTGGGTATTTCTTGGAATAAGAACTCGGATAATTTTGAATACATGTATCAATTACACGAATCAGATAAGCCCATCTCAAAGTGGGATGGGAAGCTGGCGAGGAACGTTGTCCACATTACTTACACAAATTGAGGCATGCCTGAAATCTCGGCCATTCATCCGTTAAATGACAATTCAGATGATCCGTTGCCGCTCACACCTGGTCATTTCCTCGTTGGAGAGCCCTTAATTGTTATTCCTGACGAAGATCACTCTCGGAGCCATATCGCCGGCCTACAGCGATGGAAACTGATCCAGAAAATGTTAAATGATTTTTGGAAGATGAGGTCTAATGAATATTTGGTGACGCTAAATCAACGTTATAAATGGACAAAGAGCCAGCATGAACCCGAAATTGGCGATGTTGTCATAATCCAAGACCAAAAACTACCACCAGGGAAGTGGCTACTCGGTACAATTGCAGAGAAGCACTCAGGGAAAGACGATATCACTCATGTTGTTACTATAAAAACCAAGAATGGTCTAATCAAACAAGCGTATAATACATTGTGTTTTCTACCTAATCATTACTATGATATAGTCTTATTTTTTTTGTTATCTGTTTTTTTCTTTGCTTTTATTTATTTTTCTAATCTGCAATTGATATGTTCTCAATTTGTTATATCACGGCGGGCGGCCTTTTTAGCATTATATATGTTATTAGTTATAAAGAACAAGTACTTTGGTGGGCGGAATGTCTAAATTTGTTTGTTTATAATGTAACGTCTGACGCCAGCTACTCAGAGATTAGTTTGATAAGTACGAACTAGGTGGCGCCACTGTTACTTCTAATCGCGATATGGTTTGATCATTAGAAAAACATAAGTAATGAATGTAATTTTATTAAAGTGAGTTATTCGACAGTGAGTAAGGTGTATTAATTGTTCCTGAACATCGTAGTGTAGCGCTGACATCTATTTCTATTTAGTTGGTAAAAACAATAGTTTAACAAACGTCATTTTTTTTCAGTATACCACCGTTTCTTAATGAGGCTCCTCTGTACGGAAAACAGGCGAAAGAAACTCCGCAGGTATTCACTAACCACATAAAAAAATATTAATTCTCAGCTTTACTTGATATAGGATTGTCTCGTAAAAAACCGACAGAAATTCATTGTTGTTTAATTCTATTTAATGAAGGGAAGGAAATTAATTTGCTAAGATCCGCATGCAAATTATAAAATGGTGTGTATTACTTATTCTTTGAAGAGCACTGCTCGTTCTCCCTCAGTAGCGTACACAAGCAAACTAACCACTCGTGTGGTCTCGACTTCAGTAGTGTATATAATATACACTAGTGGTAGTATTGTAGTGGTGGAGGGTACCTGGTAGCAGTTCCTGGTGGCGGTATTAGTTAGCATTTTATATATAAATTCAAAATATAACATTTTATATTTTGCATGCGGATCTTAGCAAATTAACTTCCTTTCCTTCATTAGAATGGATTTCCGCAAAGTAACTCCTGATTATATTAACTATATTTCTATTTAGTTAAAAACCAATTTTCCGTTTAATTTTTCCTATCTTTCCCCATAATATCTGACCTACAGAACTAAGTCCCGTCATCGTCATCATTTCAGCGCCCAACTAGTCCACTGCTGAACATAGGCCTCCCCAATAGATTGCCACAAAAGTTCGTCTAAATTTGGGGGGATTACGCCATAGTCGTCACGCTTGGCAGGCGGGTTTGCAGCCGCAGTTTATTTATTCCAGCAAGATGCTGCTGCCCATCTCCTGGTTTTTATTATCCCTCTGTCGACTTTCACGACACCCACTGGATGGGATGGGGATTCTCTTAAGCCGCCACCACACCTATGTCCCAATGAGACTTATAATATAATCTGGGTGACACAGCATTTGTTATGGGCAGACGTTGTACTTACCATCAGGTGAACGTTTTGCTCGTTCCATCACTTTATCCAACAAAAAAAAATCACATTCATGTCCTCAAAAGTGACAAACACCCAGAACATTTCTGTGTGACAGCACACTGCGCCCCCACATCACCCTGACACATCAGTACTTAAGTCTCATATGCCCAGTGATTACGCTAGCTCTCAGTGCCCTTCAAACCGAAACACAGTAATGTTTGCACACTTCTGCTTCACGGCAGAATAACTGGCCCTGGGGTGGTACCTCCCTACCTAGAGCGATTCCTGCATAGGTAATATTACAGCTTATTTTCCATCCTAAGAACCGAAATAATGACCTCAAGACCCATACCCCATTGCAAGTCCTAAGTAACCAAATCACTTTTAATAGTCTAATTAGAGGATTGAAAATTAGTCAGACCTGGAAGTAAACAGTGCCGTACCTCCAAAGGTATTTTCTTGCGTTATATGACAGCCCTGAAAACGGGTACTGGAGAAAACATACATGAGTCCCTAATAATATGTATGTATTGAATCCTCTCATGAATAAACGGCTTTATAAAAGAAAATATGTATATATGTCATATTGATAATCACATGGTATTCATATAATAATAATAAAATACTGGCAATCTTATATTTACATACATATATGTACATATAAGGCTAGAGATAATACATATTGTTTTCGCGATATAAATACAAAAACTTAAATTCTTCTCAGCTCTGCTGCAACTTAATTATAGCAAGCTTATGCGACAAAGCGAATACGTTCATAACAAAATCTATTACTCACTGCCGCATATTTTTTTCCACTTTTCAGACACTGAAACGCAATCCCAAGGTCTAGCATTCATGAAGTCTAGTTATAAATACTATAATACTATAAAATTACTTATTTAAATTCATTCATAACTAAATTCATAAATGATAGGTGAAAAAAGCATGTTAAAAGTGTATATTAAAGTATGTGCCGATATTAACATAAAATAATATTTTTATTCTCTTTTCAACTCATACGCCTCGGTGTATACGCTAGAGTAAAATAGTTGAAAAATTATTTTGCAGACGCCTAATTTTTTTTTTCAAATGTAGCTTTCCATCGTTCTGGTTTCTTTTCCAATTCCAGTACAATTCAGTGAGCGCAAGCCAACCTAGTCCTTACCTAAATAGAATACAGTCCATATTACAATTCAAGGAAACTTCATAGATGAATAGAAAATTTCATAAATAGCGCAACATAAAATTTCCTCACGTACATACATTCAATAATGCCTATTAACACATCAATTATGCAGAATACGCATGGGTTCCAAATAGTCATAAGTAAATGAACCCGGCGTGTACAGAACACTGGCCACTAAACATTCTTAGCTTTTGCTGTATTGTGCTCACGGTGTTTGAGAAATAAACAAATCTTCTCTTCCATAACATATTTACATATTGTTGTCATAAAAAATAATGATACTCAATTTTTTTTACTATTAATGGCATTCTCCTGGCCGATTTCTACCGAAATTATTACCGGCGCAGGATATATTGTAAAAACGTATGGATTAGGCAATAATACAATTACAATGTGAACAAATTTAAAAACAAATGACATTCTAGACTTTTAATAAAACTAATTTTATAAATTTTGAATCAAGTTTTATTAAATTTAATCATATAATACAGTATTCGCGTAAATATAAGAAATCATTAACTTAAATACTGTCACCATACGCAATCAGTATTAAGAAAAAAAAACGTAAAATGTTTCTTTATTGTTTAATGACAGAAGAGAAGGTTTGCCAATGTTAAAAAAATACATATGTATACTAATGCTTGCATATTTGCGTGAATGTATTTATAAGGATTTAGATGGAAGTGTTTATTTGTGAATGTAAAATAAATATGTACAAGTTATTATATGTTGTGCAATGTGTTGGTAAATAATGATTGGTAATTTGTATGACAGCTGGAAAATGCGTGAGTTAGTGTGACCAAAAAGTAACAGGGTTACATGCAAAATATAAAAAGTTCATCTAAAATAAAAATGAAAACATAATAAGTCAGAAATTAAATAAATTGAAAATAACGACCACCGAAATTCAGCGAGACATGCTAAAAATTTCGCACTACTGTGTGCTTTTAATTCATTTATTCCTCTACACCAGTTCATTCTTCTATATTTCGAAATTAGTTATTCATGCTAGCAACACCACTGTTTGAATTTCAACATAGCCTTGTATCTCTCTAATAAATAATTCCCACACATGCTAAATATATTTTTCTTTCTTAATTTCCCATCATGCAAAATATTTCTAGTCATTTTAAATGCTAGAACTTATTTGTCACTAGTAAATTTAATGAACAAGTCTTAATTTAAAAATGTTGCAAACGGCAAAAAACCAACTAGATGGCACTAAACAATTGTAAAAAATTGAAAGTAATGGAACAATTTATATTAAAATGTTTAGTGCCATAGGAGAAAATTTAATGAATCTAGTGAAAATTAAAAAAAAGATACTTACTATTGTTGGCCATCAGGTTCTCATGTAGCTTGTCACGTTGGTCTTCAAGCACCTGTCAAATTAAAATTTGTACTTTACAAGTCAGTTGAAGACTCTTGGCGTCAACTTGAAAAGTGACGGTAGTGTTTGAATTGAATTTTGTAATTTCTGTGTATTTTTTTAGTTTTGATGTTTAATATTGATAGTTTGTTATGCAGCAAGTGCTCTTGAAAGTGTACAGTAATTTGAAAATTCAACTTTTCGTTTTGTCTCAATTGGTGCAGCAGTTCATCAGTAAACATCAACTATCATTTTACTTTTGATCTAAATTTAGAATTATCTATTGTCAATCCTATGACTGACTTGTCATTGGCAAAATTCTATTCAGAGAAGTCAGAATTAAAAGGAGAAGAAGTTAGTTAAATAAAGAAATAAAAAAGGTGAACATAGAAAGAAGAGAGCCGTTGTAGCTCAGAGGCTAGGCGCTCGCTTTAAATCTCATAGTACGCGAGTGACCTGGGTTCGATTCCCGGTGCCGGCACCACTAACATTGTTAATTGCAATTTTAAGTGCTGATTTACCACGTGCTCGCGCGGTGAAGGAAAACATCGTGAGGAAACCTGCATGTCTGAGAAATGAAAAATATTTCGACGACATGTGAAGTCCGCCAACCCGCATTGGAGCAGCGTGGCGGATTCTTCCTAGCTCCAAAACCCTCTCAGAAATGAGAGGAGGCCCGTGCTCAGTAGTGGGACATTTATAGGCTGAAACTTTACTTTTTACTATAGAAAGAAGACTTCAAATTTTTCTTTGAATAAAACAACTATATATAATTATTAATTTGATCACAATTAAATTTTCAAATATCTTTTGAACTAACACTCTACTTGAGTATAGCGGACTTCTAAAATGCTTGCATCAATTTAAGCAACAATAGAAAAAAAAAACAGAAATGTCTATCTAAAATTTCAGAACTTTTTAGTTTTTAATAGTTTAGTTATTACTGGTGGTAGGATTCCTATGCAGGAATCCGTCTAGGTAGGTACCACCCCAGGGCCAGTTATTCTGCCGTGAAGCAGTAGTGTGCAAACGTTACTATGTTTCGGTTTGAAGGGCACTGTGAGCTAGCATAATCACTGGGCATATGAGACTTAAGAACTGATGTCTCAGGGTGACGGGCGCAGTGTGGTGTCACACAGTAATTTTCTGGGTGACACAGCATTTGTTATGGGCAGACGTTGCACTTACCATCAGGTGAACGTTTTGCTTGTTCCGTCACTTTTATGAAATAAAAAAAAAAACTAGTTTCGCGAAAACATTGCTTAAAGCATAAATATTTTTGCAGGATTCCGCTGCAGGATTCCGCTGCAGGATTCTATCTCACTCTGTCCCATAGGTATCTCTGCAGTGCCTGTTATTCTGTCTACAAGGAATAGTGTGCTAACATTACAGTGTTTGGATTAGTAAGTAACTACAACTGCAATGAAAATATTTTAAAACAAAATCTCAACACTACTGTAGGGAAATATAAGTTTTGAATTTTTTTATATATAAATTAGGCATGGTATCTGGGGCCGGGCGCTTCCCATAAACAGCATAGTACGCGTGTGATGCTGGCACCTCTGTAATTGGTTTTTTTGTGCTGATTTCGCAAATGCTCAGCAGTGTAGTAAAACGTCGTCAGGAACCCTACATGTCCGAGGAATAAATATATTTTCGGAAACATGTGAAGTTCGCCAACCCGCACTGGAGCAGCGTGGCGGCCATTTACCAGCCCAAATAAACCCTCACAGCTGGTATACCCTAACATTACACAAAGTGCCGTTCATACCGAAACACAGTGAAATAGAATATAATTATTATCTGACTTAAGAAATACAGATTTCGTTGGTCAAATATACTTTTTTTACAACCTGTCACCGTTTCATAAAGAGGTTACTCTATATGGAGAACAGACAGGCAAAAAAAACTTGAATATATGGGTAGGAAGACCAACCAGAGGTGTCTGCACACCCTGCTTGACGGCAGAATAAGTGACACACCAGTCATACCTACCTAGGCGTATTCCTGTGAATCCTGCCACCAGAAAAACTGGCACATAGGCATTTAATTGTAATTTTTAGGGGTGACAACACACTTCAAAATTAATTCATCATTGACAATTGGTGTTTGTGTCAGTGACCACTTACCATCAGGAGGGAAGCGAGCTTGTTTGCCCTTTATTGAAGTTACTAATGGTAGGAGTCCTGTGCAAGAAACATCTTACAGCAATGGACTGGTTAGAGCAACTAAAAGTCTGTGCGCATATTTTGTGTGTAGATATTTTTTTTTATTAGATAAAGTGTTGAAACAAGCAAAACTGTCACTGATGGTAAGTGTAACATCTACATACATACAGTCACGCCTCTTTCCCATGGGGGTAGGCAGAGACCGCATCTTTCCACTTGCTACGATCCTGACACACATCTTTAGCTTCTTCTACTTTCATTAGCGTTTTCACACACGCTCGTCGGTTGCGGGTACTTTTAACGTGACCTTTCCTCAAAAGTTCACCGATCTGATTGTGATACGTACGCCTAGGTCGACCCTTACCGGCTTTTCCATTCACATTGTATTGTAACATCTACCCATAACAAATGCTGTGTCACCCAGAAAATTTCTGTGTGACACCACACCGCGCCCATAACCCTGAGACAAAAGTTCTCAAGTCTCATATGCCCAATGATTACGCTAGCTCACAGTGCCCCTCAAACCGTAAGCACAGTAATGTTTTCACACTACTGCTTCACTGCTGCTTCGTCTCTTTATCCAATAAGAAAAAAAACTCTCTTCCAATAAATAAAAAACTCTTCAAGAAAGATACTGAGGTACAATTTGTAAATAAGCAGTTATTCAATAATCAGATAAAACTTACTAACATTAAAGTTCATATATAATTAATGCATCACTTACCTCTCCAAGGTACTGAGCCACCTTTCTTGTCACACCTTCAACGAAGGTATCCAGTTTTCCGAGGTCATCTGACAGCCCTACCAATTGATCCAATGTCCCCACCTAAAATACATAAATATTATTAGAATGTAAAAAAATAAAGATAAAGTAAAATTTGGCGTAATGGTAGGTTTTGTTATCCTGTTATCAACTTCTAAAATGTATCAATTTTATTTAAAAGTGTATACAATCAAAATGTTGTGGCAGTATACAATTGGCCACCCTACCTCATCCAATGAGGGTTGCTAAAGTGAAATAAGGGAAATGTTTTTTTTTTATTGTATAAAGTGATGAAACAAGCAAAACGTTCACCTGATGGTAAGTGCAACGTCTGCCCATAACAAATGCTGTGTCACCCAGAACATTTCTGTGTGACACCTCACTGTGCTCAGTCACCCCGAGACATTAGTTCGTAAGTCTCATATGCCCAGTGATTACGCTAGCTCACAGTGCCCTTCAAACCGAAACACAGTAATGTTTGCACACTACTGCTTCTACGGCAGAATAACTGGCCCTGGGGTGGTACCTACCTAGACGAATTCCTGCATAGGAATCCTACCACCAGTAAAGTTTATTTGTAGAATTTATTTGCAGGACTCCATTTAGGTAGCTACCTCCACATGGCTAGTTATACTGCAGTGAAGCAGTAGTGTGCAAACATTACTTTGGTTTGGTCTGGAGGTGTCTGAAGGTATGAATGTGTAAGTGTTATTATATTCTGAAGTCTCCGATACTGCATCTGACCTTCCTGTTATATCTGGTAAGGTGAGATTTCGAACCAGGACTATGACGCATACTATTATCTTTAATAGCATAGTGAATGGTCATCTCATAATAGATAACCACCCTCGAATTAATTAGTCTTTGTTACAACACAAATTCTACTAGAATTACAAATATACTTATGGTATAAATGGGAAAAGTGATAGATGTAATTTTTATAGAATCTTGATATTTCAGAATATATGTATTTTAGGTCTGATGCTAAATATTGATAGTTTATTATGCAGCAAGTGCTTGTGAAAATGTACAGTCATTGAAAAATTTAATTATAGATCAAGATATTGCTTTTAATTTTGTCTCCATCAGACCAACATTTTTGCTGCTTAATTCAAGATGGAAAATTGCTACTTCACCATCATCATTATTTCAGCCTGTTACTAGTCCACCGCAGAACATTTCTCTTCTCTTTTTATCTTGTGGTCTGAACAGATATAACTTGAAAAACAACTAAAATATATATATGAAATTTCCTCTGATATCACATAACTGGGAGTAACTTGAGACTTAGTTTTATCACAATTATATAAAAAAAATGTTCTATATTTCCATTGATTTCTATACATAGTAAGGGATGGTGTTTGTGGAAAGTTCTATGGAAACAGTCCATGTTTCAAATTTCTCATCTGTATGGTGCAGTGTGTGATATAAGAGAATTCAGCTCCCTACCTTGTTAAAATAAAACTAGATTTTACAGATTTTATCACATTTCATTTTACTGTTCATAAGCCAAAAATCTAGAATTAGCATAAATATAAGAGGTGTGACCCTATATTGTCTTATCTGTGTTGTAAAAGTCAACTAAGAAGAATGCCCCAACGGACTGGTGACAGGGCCACCGCAATTAAAGTGCAAAGTATTATTGGATGATTAGCAAAATGATGATTATAAAGAAATGAAGACTATAGATTGCAGTATGAGTGATACGAAATTAAAACATACAATGAATATTGAACAAATATTAGATCTAGTTTTATGTGCATAACATTTAGCAGAAATTAAACAAATTTATGATATTTCATAGTTTAATAAACTAAGATTAAAGATCACATATGGACAAGAATATCAAAATAATGTTGTTATAGTATAATGAAATTAAAAAACATAAAAAGAAAATAATCAGATTCTCATACTGGTTCATTTCTAATAAACACTCATATAATTTTATACTAAGATTAATATCTTTACCTTTAAATCAGGAATGGGAAATTTGTAGTTGACACTGAGGCTGCCAGATTTGGTGGCATTATTGAGGGTGTCCCAGGTCTGCTGGCAGGTCTTGTCGCCAGGAGCACTAATTAGCCAATATTCGCTCATCTTCACCGCTGAAAAAGCATTAAGTTCAAAAAGCTATCTTGAGAATTACACTCGATTAAGATAAAACTATACCCAGCAAATGTTAAATCTTTGTCAACACTAATCCACTTCGTCTTGTTCTAATAATCGATTTTGCAAGTCCTCCATGCTTGGATGTAAAGAGCGATATGATGTTAATAGCCGAATCAGATTTTAAGTCGGCTAAGGAAGTAAATCAATATTGAGTCTAAAGCATCGGCGCCCACTGGCCAGACATCCTGGCGCCAGACTTGTCTCGCTCAAAAATACACCCCAAACCACCCTATAGCACGACCGTCAGATCAAATTTGACAATTTGTAGTCGCGCGCAAGTATCCTGTACCTCGAAATGTACACACCACAGGCCCAAACACTCAATAATACTCACCCGGTTGTCAATAAATTATGCTGTTTAATACTAAATATACGAAACAGCAGTTTTTCGGTGAAATCACAAGACTATACGGGACTAGCCCTACAAAACCGCCATGAAAATTCACGTGATGCTGTGCTGCCACCTACAACGACTGATATTGGACAGCTGATTTACGTCAATTGTCTATGGAAAAGACATTCACCGCCTAAAGTCAGTCTCATTTTGAAAATTACTTACTTGGAAAGACCAAATGATGCTGAAAATAATATTAATAAAATCTTATAGTAGTCTATTATTTGAAAATGTAAATTAGTTGCAAACATTGCAATAGAACTTTAAGCATATATCTCTACTTATTTTTTCACTGGAGATTTAGTCTTGCTTTATAAAATTTCAGAAATACATTTGGAAAATTGGAAATACATATTGCTTTTATTACTTTTTATTTATAAAATTCATTTAATTATCACAATTTTCAAACGTTACTAGAGTAAAAATCCAAATTTAGTGTCTTATGGCAATCCCTTCTTTCAATTTGTCAAAATATTTTTCATTGACTAATTCAAAATCAAATTTTCGACTAAAATGCAGATTTTTAGTTATTTAGGCAAGAAAGTTGGAGATTTAACAATCAAGTTTTCGAATTTACCTGAATCTTACGTTAAAAGGAGCTATGAGCAGGTAAGCTATGGTAACTTTATTATCGAACATACTATCTATTTAATCATAACCTCAATTTTTTTTCTATTTCTTAGGTGTATTGGAAAAATCCGACAGGGTATCCACAATATCCAGCGGCGCAAATAGCTCGCAAAAAGTATCGTTTTACTACTCACAGGCCGTGGACTGGACAGTTTAGGCGACAAAACGAGCCGAATTTGTACAGGAAAAAAATTTTCTTAGAACCTATCAGGGAATGGAGTTTTTTTAAGTAAGTCAATCTACAATACAGTGTCAGATAAAATAATTAAAATTTTCAATATAATTCATAATAATATTTGTTAGCAAAAGATTTTAAATTCGATATGGTAGATGGAAATGACATTCTTAATATTTTTAAAAGTATTGATTGTAAGAGAACCGCGGATCTATGGGGTATGTCCGTGGAAGTTAGTGCGTCTATTATAGATATAATTGCACCTCAATTAGCGATAATTTTTAATTCCGGTATTGCATTTGGTGTGTTTCCTGATTTGATGAAACATAGTAAAATCATACCTTTATTTAAATCTGGTAGTACATCGGACCCTGCTAACTTTAGACCTATTTCCGTACTACCAACATTAAGTAAATTTTTGAAAAAATTATACTTAATCAAATGTTAAAACATTTTAATTTAAATAAATTGTTTCACAAAAACCAATTTGGCTTTACAAGGGGTTGTTCTACTACCGATGCAGGTGTTGAACTTATTAAGAATATATTCGAAGCCTGGGAGAGTTCACGGGATGCCTTGGGTGTTTTCTGTGATCTTTCTAAGGCCTTCGATTGCGTTGATCATGAAACACTTATCAGGAAACTACATCACTACGGTATAAGAAATTCTGCACTTCAACTTCTAATTTCATATTTGAGTAATAGAATGCAGACAGTAGTTATCAATAGCAAGAGTTCTTCCGGATCAGCAGTATCTATGGGTGTCCCGCAGGGTTCGATTCTCGGCCCGTTTCTATTTCTTATTTACATTAATGACTTACCTTACCTAGTAGGGGACAACCATGATATAGTGTTATTTGCTGATGATACATCTTTGATTTTTAAGATAAAACGTCAACTTTTATTATATGACGAGGTGAATAATGCTATTTCAAAATTAGTACATTGGTTTAACGTTAATAATTTGCTTTTAAACGGCAATAAAACAAAATGTATTAAATTCACAACACCAAATGTTAAACAATTAGATGTAAATGTGCTTGTGAATGGGGAAGAGTTGAGCCTTGTGGATACTGCTGTCTTTCTTGGAATAACTCTTGACACAAAACTTCAATGGAGCCCCCATATAGCTAAACTAGCAAGTAGACTTAGCTCTGCAGCTTATGCTTTAAAAAAATTAGGAATTTGACTAATGTTGAAACTGCTAGATTGGTTTATTTTAGTTATTTTCATAGCATAATGTCTTACGGTATTTTGCTATGTGGAAATGCAACTGATGTAGAAGTGATTTTTGTTTTGCAAAAGAGGGCCGTAAGAGCTATTTATAATCTTGGCTCTAAAGTGTCTCTTAGGGATAAATTAAAAGAAATTAATATTGTGGGTTGGCAACTGCAGTTTATTTATTCTGATGTTCCAGGAAGATGCTGCTGCCCATCTTCAAGTTTTAATTTTACCTCTGTCAATTTTTATGACAGGATGAGGTGGGGTGATAGATTCTCTTAAGCCTACTTAACTATCACATGGCACAATTTGATTAAATATTTTTTTTTTAGTAAATTCCGTTCGGACAAAAAATTTTTTTAATTACTCCCTACAGATTAGGAGAAGTTAGCGAAGCGTATAGACAAAAAACTTTTAAAATTAAAAAATTTGGGATGGTCACTTCATCATCATCATAATTCCTGATAATAGTCCACTGCTGGACATAGGCCACTCGCTAGAAGGAGGACTTGAGGAGAAGGAGGACAACTTTTTTTGTTCAAAAACAATGTCCCACAGTAGGATTTCTCTTAAACCGTGGGTGCGTTTTACAGACATATGTGAAATGTATGTCAGTAGGAATTTGCCAGATGTTATTACCCTAGCATACATATGGTACAGAATAACACAAAAATATAATAATGAAAATGATACAAAGACTACTAACATAACTAAACTACTAGTCTAGCAACAAAAATTAAAAACTCACTCACGTTCACATAATACTTACCAAACGCGACATCACTCAATCGAAATATCAAACAACTTTTTTTTATAAAAAAAAATTTTTACTAAAAAAAAACGATGTTCCTCCTGTGTCGTGGGTGCGTTGTACAGACATACTATTAACATGCACAACACAACCAGACCCGAAAACCAACAATTTGTGTTTTTCCACAGATGTTGGCTCCGGCTGGAATTCGAACCCAGGACCCGCGGCGAAGAAGTCACGTACTAGGTTACTAGGCCACGCGGTCGTCACCGTGAGAAATCATCGAAACCACGAGATTTTTCAGGCAGTCATTGTAGATTTTCAGGGACGCAGCCCTTACAACCATATGGCACACATATGCATCATTTATTTGTATGAAATCGATTTGACTTCAGGGGTGATCGTGTTGAGGTGATGGTTGGCAAGGACAAAGGAAAACAAGGAATCGTGAGCCAAGTAATACAAGAGCGGAATTGGGTTTTCGTGGAAGGACTCAATACACATTTAAGAGTTGTGAGTACTTTTAATTGTATTTGTCTTAATTTGTCATTATCAATGTCACTTTTTTATAATTCATAACAAGACATAAATTTAAATGAAGGAAAGTAAGTTAATTTGCTAAGATTTGCAAAATATAAAAATGGTGTATATTACCTAGTTTTTTTGAAGAGCACTGTCCGCCCTCCTTCAGTAGCGTGGGAATGGAGAACAACTGGAAAGTGCTTTACTGTTTACTAGTACTTTGTATATTGTAATCATTCAGTCTTATCTGATTTTTAATTGGTTTTCAGGTTGGAAAAGACAAGAAGTTTCCTGGCGTTACAATTCAGTCAGAAGCACCGCTTTTGGTCACCACGGGTGTTAAGCTTGTAGATCCCGAAACATTGAAACCGACCGAAGTAGAATGGAGATATACAGAAGAAGGAGATAAGGTAAAAGGATAAAGAAACTCGCAGTGTTTCTTGCTGGTCCTTCCCAGGACAAGAGCTTTTTTTGCGTACCAGTGTAGCTTAAAAAAATATGGTTCAATAAGTATTATGTAAATAATCTATTGTCAATAAAAATTATCTGTTATTCACTGGTAACCCGTCCCCGCTTTAACAAATAAACACAGACCTTGTCCATCTGTATGCAACATTTAATGTAGCAGTTAGCAGTAGTCGTTATAGTCAAACTATTCAGAATTGTTCCAGAAGTTTTCAAGATTACCATATTGTGGTAACCTCCTTCCCCTAACCCAATGAATACATTTTCTCTTTTTCGCAGATGCTATCTTATAATTTATTCTGGTCTTTACAATATCGCGGTGAAGCAGCTCAGGGCCCGGGTGCTCACCTTAAATTTCATAGTGACCTGGTGAAAAATAAAAGTAAAGTGACAGACTATAAATGTCCCACTGCTGAGCACAGGCCTCCTCTCATTTCTGAGAGGGTTTTTGGAGCGGGGAAATAGTCGGCCACGATGCTCCAATGCGGGTTGACACCTCAGTGGTGAAGCCAAACATCGTGAGGAAACCGGCATGTCTCAGAAATAAAAATATTTCGAGGGGATGCGAAGTCCGCCACTTCTTTTCAGAAACTGAGAGGTCTGTGCTCAGCAGTGGGACATTTATAAGCTGTTACATTAATATCATGTACTTATATTAGTACTGATTATGAAAAAAAAATGTAATTTGTGGTCTTTCATGAAGCCATTTATTGAGACAATTACAGACATAATAACAGATGTATATATTTAAAACTAACTATGCCCCGCGGTTCCACCCGCGTAAAAAATCCGACCTCTTCTATCCTAATAATTTTTCTGTAATTAAAGTTACCCGCTATAATATCAGCTATCTATCAGTGAAAATCCCGTCAAAATCGGTCCAGCCGTCGGAGATTAGCCGTATCAAACAGACAGAATTCTTAAAAATAGTTTTTTTTCTTATAAGTACCGTATATACTTTCTTAGGCATTGAGTAAAAAAGCTGTTATTTTGTTATTACAAACAGACACTTCAACTTTATTTATTTGTATAGATGTAACACCTTATTTGTCACTAGTTCTGGAAAAATCGACTTCACAATATTTTTTTATTTTAGGTGAGAGTGTCACTTGGCAGCAGCCGCATAATTCCGATACCAAAGAGCGCCGAGGAGACTATTGATTTTAAAAGTAAGGAATTGTATATAGAGAACACAGAAAAGGACACCGTCGCAGCTGATGTTACAAAGGTATTTTATAACCATGCCTACCACTGCAAGACTTTAAGATACAGTGAGCTCTTTCTGCGTAGATAGAACCAAAAATAATTTAGTTTTTTTTTTATTTGATAAAATTGGCGAAACGTTCACCTGATGGTAAGTGCAATGTCTGCCCATAACAAATGTTGTGTCACCTTGAGACATCAGTTATTAAATCTCATATGCCCAGTGATTACGCTAGCTCTCAGTGCCTTTCAAACTGAAACACAGAAACGTCACTGATTCGTTTAAGGTAATCTGATAAGACTAGTCTGGCAGCCCCGGTGTTTCCTACTTTTGACAAATAAAGGAAAATTTCGTTCGCGAAGTGATTCGACAGTTTTACCAGATCCAACATACATGTATGTATTATACTCAATGAAATTGTTAATTTTTCTTTACAGATTACATTTCAGCCAAAGCTTGCCACCTTTGAAATGGACGTAATGGAATCTATGGGCATCAAAGAAGAAAGAGTGCCAGCAAAATCTTATTGGTATTAAAATAAATAGGTTTTATAATTCATACATTGCATCATTTTATGCCGTTGGTGGTTTACAATAAATTTAGTTAATTATAAATAAGATATACATAATATAGCTGTTTCATTCTCCATCGCGGAGCCCCGCGGTTTCACCCTGCTTAAAAAAGCCGACCCCCATCTATACATATTTTTTTTTTATTGGATAAAGTGATGAAACGAACAAAACATTCACCTGATGGTAAGTGCAACGTCTGCCCATAACAAATGCTGTGTCAGCAGAAAATTTCTGTGTGACACCACCCTGTGTCTACCACCCGGAGAAATTAGTTCTTAAGTCTCATATGCCCAGTTATTACACGAGCTCTCAGTGCCGCACAGACCAAAACAGTGATGTTTGCACACTACTGCTTTACAGCAGAATAACTGACCCTGGAATGGTACCTACCTAGATGGATTCCTGCATGTCGCCTTACATCAAGTGGATTGTTTTTGTCACCCTTACATTTTTATATCAATTATTTTAAAGTATTTACCCATTAAGTACTTTTCTAAATTTGTGAATCTAATTTTATAATTGACTTCTTAATAATTTTGTGACATTTTAATATTTAGGAAGAAAGGAAGAAGAAAGAAAATATTTATTGCAGAAATACGCCACAGACACAAATACATAAAAAATAGGCACTAGACATACAAGTAAACAATGTTTTTACAGACAAACAGAAACAAACATTAAACAACATCACAAAACTGAACATTTAACAAAACTCATGTACAAAAATATTGTCAGGTGTGTTGTGGCGCATTGAGCAATGGGGCTCACTCAGCTTAATGCCGCAGTCGAGACTACAGCACTGGTTTTCAGTGAGCCCGAGTGGCAATTTAAGCAATTTTGTAATCAATTAGATATGAGTATACCATTGTTTTAATTTTTTTTTATTTTTTAAGTGACTAATAACTTTGACAATGGTGTTATATAAAAAAAAATCCTACAATTCAGAACCACTATGCAATAAAATTGCATTGAATTACAAAAAACAAAAAGATTTGAACTGTATTGTAAAATAAGTTTGGTAACTATAAGCTAGTATTTATCATCTGTATGTACCCATGTTTTTGTAAATAAATGATCTAATCTTATCTATGGAAGGTAGGGAGGCAATCATTAAAGCAGCTCACCTAATTATCAGGTGATCACCAACGCCCATGAGCATTCGCAAAACCATAGGAATTGTAGGCCATTAAGTAGATTTTTTTTAACACAAAAAATCGGTTCATTAGATTTAAAAATAAATTTTCGGTAAAAAATTACTAATCTTCGTGTAAGTGCTGTCGAAGTGGTGTGGCGATATTGTGCTGCTAAAGTATCGTGAAATGATAAACAAATAAAAAATATAGATTGAATGTATTTCAATATTAACAATATAAACTGTTTGGTAAAAATTCAATCACTAGTCATTCCACTCATCATTCTCTTCGTTTTTATTGTCTGGTTCTAACATTTTCGCTACTAACGAGTCACCACTTTCGTCCATTCGTTTGAGAAGCGAAGTCAATAACTTTTTGTTAAGATGGTCAGTTTGACTAATTTCTCTTGGTGGTTGTTCAATTACTTCCTTGGCATTATTTTGTGTATTTGAATCTGGTGCAGGCATTTTTGTGCTTATATTAAATTATTTTTAAAACAAACCAGAAAATAAACAGTTTAATGAAATTTGACGTTAAAATTTTCTGACTTTCCTAAAAGTCTATGCTCTGTGCTGGGGATACATCCTATGTATTTAAGACACTCGATTAATGTTAATTCGTCAACATCGAGTAAACATCGATATTTTTTATTCAATGCATCGAAGAGACAAAACTGCTAGGTTAACATTAGCTTTCGCTTAAGCGTCACTTTGCGAGTAGTCATCGAACCGAAAACATAAAGTCCGCATCGCTATCTATCGAAAACTAATTTTGTCCGAGGATAAAATTAGTTTTCCATAATTGACGAAGTGGATTTGGTCGAAGTTCAATACAACTAGCAAAATTATACCTTTAGTTCGCTGCATGATTTTGAAAATTACTATAGCTGCCGTAGAAGAATCCGTAACAAAAGATTGTGCAAAAATTAACTCTACAAGAGATGTCAAAAAGAATGGGTTCCGTAGAACTACTAACAGCTCTGTAAGCATTTCGGACCCTCAATTCATGAAAATGTACTTTAACGGGGCAATAGCTTGTAGCAAAGCTGTTTCGAGAATCAAGGAGTTGATGAAGATTTATTAAACACAGTTTTCAAATTGCATAAATTCGCGTCAAATTGTCTAATGATGGTGGAAACAGGTTCCATCTTAAAGATAATTTTCTCAAGCAGCGCATGTGATGATTCAACAAAGAAACCGAAAGGAATGCCAAAAGATAAATGGATATTGAAAACATTTTATATTTACCTCTTAAATCGATATTTGTTTTAACCGTGACCCTATTTTTTCTCTAAAATTTTTGTCATTGTATCAATTGTAAACGTAGTGTAGATTCTTGATATATTAATTCCTGTTTTTTTATGTCTGCAAAATTTATATGTAAAAATAAAACAATCGACGTATGGAAAACGTCGATGTATTTTTTGATATATCGATATTACATCGATGCCACAAATACCGAATTAATGTCGTCGGCATAATTTAGATACTGAGTATAATGCCATATTATTACACATATGCAAAGCATACTCCTTGAAGGGAGCCTTCGGTGCTCTATCACACGACTCGGGAACGCAAGCAATATTTAAGGCGGCAGTCACATTACCCGGGAATGATCTTCCAATTAAAATTCTTTCGGACATTTAGGTAGTTCCATTTTCACACCATCAACATGGAGGATTGAAATCGTCTTGCACAAAAATAAATATCAACTATAAAATGCGTTACCGTAATTATGTACGTCAGAATGCAATATTGAGTTTATTTTAATTTAAATAAGTTGAAAATTACTACAAACTTATTTGGAAACATACCATTTCACCTTTGCATTGTGATAGTCCTTAGAAGTAACTATTTATCATGTTATTATCCTCGAGGGTGTGATTTCTTATACCTTAAATAGAACAGTGGTAGAGCCACGCATCAGCTTTTGTTGTTGCATGAATGGGCCGGCTCGACCGGGGAAGTACCACGACCTCACAGAATACCGGCGTGAAGTAGATGTTTAACAAACTTCTGCGTTTCGTCTGGTGAGTGCAGGTAACCGGAGGCCCACCCACCCCCCCTCCCCCAAAACATGGTAGCGGAAATAAAAAATCTACCCCAGGGGGATACCAGCACCACCGGTGCTGGAGAATCCCCCTCTGGGCATCCGCGCTCGGGCTACCAATCGCTACCTGAGCGTGGATGCTCAGGCTGCCTCTCGTATTCTGGGGGGGGGGGGGGCAAAGTTCCGCTCTGTTACCACACTGTTCGAGGCAAACGTAGCAAAAAACCTTGATTTCTGCAATATCAGGGGACTACATTCCAATCTTGATGCCGTCCACTACCATCTGGAGACGGCAAAGCCGGCCTTGCTACCGAGACGCAGATATCATCTCCGGCGGATACCTCTTATCTTTCCTACCCGGGGTACAAGCTGGAACATTCATTTTCAACGCCTCGGCAGCCTTGAAGGTAGGGACCTGTCCATCCTTTGGCTACGCATAGACAGCGACGACCACCCTCGCGTCTATGGGTGCCTCTATAGGTCCCACAGCGGTAATACCGAAACTGACCGACTCGACATCGACCACATCCAAATGGCGGCAGATTCCTTGCTACAGCAGATCCCATCCGCAGAGATCGTGGTACTCGGCGATTTCAACGCCCATCACGCCGAATGGCTACGCTCTCGAACCACTGATCATGCGGGGAGATCTGTTTTTGACTTTGCCTTGGCATATGATCTGACACAACTGGTTACTTCGCCAACGCGGGTTCCAGATGTGGAGGATCATACACCTTCCCTGCTGGATCATCTGCTGACCTCTCATCCGGACGGCTATGTGGTTTTTCGTCGATGCCCCTCTGGGATCTTCGGACCACTGCTTGATCCGGAGTAAAGTGCCTATCATGTGCCCATTGCGGTCGCGATTTGCAGGCTGCCGCCGTGTGTGGCACTTCAGGTCAGCGGAATGGAAAGAGATGCGGTCTTTCTTTGCATCCTACCCATGGGGGCAGGTTTGCTTCTCGCTGGATAGTCCCAACGTCGTTGCCAATTCTGTCGCCGATGTGGTACTTCAGGGAATGGAACTCTTCGTTCCATCCTCTGTGGTGCCCATCGGTGGTAGATCTAAGCCTTGGTTTGGTGGCACCTGCAAAATGGCATCTCGCCAAAAGCAGCAGTGTTACCAGGCCTGGGTTAATGCATCGGCGTCTCGTTATTCAAATCTAGCGATTTTAAGAAGAAGTACAACTCTGCCTCCAGGTCCTTCAAAAGAGTCATTGCTGCGGCAAAGTCTGAGCACATTGGCAGAATTGGTGAGAAACTAGTTCGTCTTCCTTCCAGAACACGTGCGTTCTGGTCCCTCGCCAAGGCTGTCCAAGGGAATTTCTGTCAGCCATCACTACCATCTCTGCACAGGGAGGACAACTCGCTGGCCCATGACGCAAAGGAGAAAGCCGATCTTCTAGGTTCTCTTGTTGCGTCCAACTCGACTCTCGATGACTGGGGGAACTCACTGCCGACCATCCCGTGCAGTGAGTGCTCTATGCCGGACATCCGGTTTTTTCAGAGCTCAGTGCGCAAAGCGCTCCTCTCCCTGGACATCCAAAAGTCGAGTGGGCCCGATGGCATTCCCCCTATTGCGTTGAGGATGTGTGCTCCAGAGTTGGCACCGGTCCTTACGCGTCTTTTCCGGTACTCCTACTCTCTAGGCCTCGTCCCGAAGGCATGGAAGACCGCTTTTGTGCACCCGATCCCCAAGAAAGGCGACCGCTCAGATCCGTCCAACTACAGACCGACCGCCATCACCTCCTTGTTCTCCAAGATAATGGAATCCATTATAAACTGCCAGCTCTTGAGGTACTCAGAGGAGCACCAGTTGATTAGTGACCGCCAGTACGGCTTCCGTCGGGGTCGCTCAGCTGGTGATCTTCTAGTGTACCTCACTCATCGATGGGCGGAGGCAGTAGAGAGCAAGGGGGAGGCCCTGGCAGTTAGTTTGGACATAGCGAAAGCCTTTGATCGGATCTGGCACAAAGCGCTTCTCTCGAAGCTTCCTTCATATGGGCTTCCCGAGAAATTGTGCAATTGGGTCACTAGTTTTCTCACAGACCGGAGCATCAAGGTCTTAGTTGACGGTGCATGCTCGGAATCTAAGTCTGTGAACGCTGGTGTCCCACAAGGCTGTGTGCTATCGCCAACCCTGTTTCTTCTGCATATCAATGATATGTTACAGATTAGTAACATTCATTGCTATGCAGATGACAGTACTGGTGATGCCTTATACACAGGCCGTGCCAATATTTCTCGGGAACACGTCGACGAGCACCGGAACAAACTTGTGTCTGAAGTCGAGATTTTGTTAGACAAAATCTCGGACTGGGGCCGACTAAATTTAGTCGAGTTCAACCCTAACAAGACACAAGTTTGCGCGTTTACCGCAAAAAAGAAACCCTTCGTCGTATCACCTCATTTCGAGAGTCACTCTCCTTGTTGCCTCAGCCAGTATCGGAATCCTTGGCGTCGACATATCGAGCAACGTTTAATTTCGCGGTCACTTGGAAGGGAAGGCCAAATTGGCCTCCAAGAAGCTTGGCGTGCTCAGTAGAGCGCGACAGTACTTCATGCTGGCCCAGCGCTTGCAACTTTATAAGGCGCAGGTTCGGCCGCACATGGAGTACTGTTCTCATCTCTGGGCGGGGGCACCCCAGTGTCAGCTCCTTCCATTTGACCGCGTTCAACGAAGAGCGGCTCGAATTGTCGACGACCATGTCCTATCTGATCGGCTTAATCCCCTGGCTTTGCGAAGATATGTTGCATCTCTCTGCATTTTTTACAGGATCTACCATGAGGAGTGTTCCGAGGAATTGTTCGGAATTAATTCCAGCCGCTTAATTTTACCATCGCACCTTACGGCATAACCTCAAATTCCATCGTCACCCCCTTGATGGTTGGCATTCCACCACAGAGCGTTTGTCGCGGAATTTTCTGCCTAGCACTTGCACTTTATGGAATGTTCTGCCGTCAGCGGTTTTTCCGGACCGATACAACTTAGGGACCTTCAAGAAAAGAGCCTATTCCTTTCTCAAGGCCGGCAACGCATCTGCTATTCCTCTGGTATTGTAGGTGTTCATGGGCGGCGGTGATCACTTACCATCACGTGAGCCACCTGCTCGTTTGCCTCCTATTCTATATTAAAAAAAAAAGCCAAGCGTGTCTCCGAGATCTCTCGTTAGGTTTTTTCTTTAGTTATTAGTAGTTACATCCATATAAGTACTTATTTCTAACACGCATGACATATGACAGCATAATTTGGATGCTTATAATACAGATAAATCTTCATTAATCTTTAGACTGATCAATTAAGTGCATGCGCACTGAGGCACAATATTTACTTTCTTAATATTGATACTTACATAAGCCAATGCTAGCCATTTTATCAAAATATGTTGCATATCGATTGACAGTTCACGAATTGTATATCTTAGAATGCGTGGCAAACAGAAATCGCTGTTGATACCGGTGCATCATAATTTCCGCCCATAAATCGCCAACAAAAAAAAACTTAAATATTGTTCCTTTTCCCTACTATCCACGAATTATGTATAAATACCAAAATGTTAATAATAAATAATCGTTCCGCTTTACAACTGCATGGTGTTTCGTTATAAAAACCCAAAACCGCAGAGTAATAGCCGTCCAGAAAACCACGCACCACAATACATAAACTTAAGACATATTAACATTTTGTTCCTTCGAACCGCAGCAAAATTTTAACATTTTGTTCCTTCGCGCTGGAGCAATATTTAACTTATGTCAAAATAGCGTTTTGATATTATATTGACAGATTTTTATATAGGTAATAGGTAGGTTAATAGAATCAGGTGCTACTTTGCGGAAATTCATTGTAGTAAAGAAGATAAAGTTAATTTGCTAAGATCCGCATGCAAAATGTAAAATGGTGTGTATTACCTAGTTTTGAAGAGCACCGCCTGCCCTCACTCAAAAGCGACCAAATCAATACCGCCACCATGAGCCGCTAAACGATACCCTCCACCCTACAACACTACCACTAGGCAATACACAACACTGAAGTCGAGAACACATCACGATTTTTATATAATTCCCCCCTTATTTTTTAATTTTTAACATTGCATTTAAAACATTCAAATATTAAAAAAGAGGAACGTCCTTAGGTATTAGTAGAAACACATTCAATTCAACAATTATATAAAAGTTTTCTTTTTAACTCAACGGAAAGTAAAACGTACTAAAATTACAAAATGTCACAGTTAATAAGAAACCGGAATTTTTAATGAATATCTTATTTATATTTATCTTACTTAAAGTTTTAAGTAAGATAAATATAAATAAGATAGATTTATATCAAAAGATAGATTATAATCAAAAATCTTAAAAAGTAAAGAAGAATAATTAATGATATCACTTAGCTGGACATCCTTATAATATATTGAGGCAGGAATGGGCATCGTCATTTAACTCTGAACTGTATTTTGTTAATTTATTACGAAACTCACCTCGATATTCAAACATCGACTCACACCTTACGCTTGTAATCCTTTCCATTGCGCTGATATGACTAATTCTATGGTCGAGTGAATTTTCAACCACTTTCAACCACCGCTGACCTACGTGCACGATAGCGTTCAGGCAACGTACAGTAGTCTATTTTCAGAATATATACAACACTTGGGGGTATAACCCTTGGGTCACGAGATATATTAAAATGTTCGGCGACAGTAAAAGCGTTTAACTTCTGACGAGACCTTAGTATGGAAGTATTTTTAAAACGCGTTTTCATATTTATTCAATTTTGTCTAAATTTTTTTACAATTTGTGTTTTTCAAGTTGTACTGAATGTAATTTAACAAAACTGTAAATGATAATGAATATTATATAATATTTACATCTATATTATTAAAGCTGTAGTCTATTAAAAATATTTTACATTTCTAAAATTCATCACTGCATTTATAAAGATCAGAATTATAATTATTAATTTCAGCGACTGTAACAGTTGAGTGCCGGTGGTCGCATTAATAATGTGTCTAATTATTTAAGCATCATAGAGATGCGTTCAAATTAGGTTATTTTTAGGCTGTTAACCCAGCTAAATTTTATGAACGACGTTTTCTATCGTCTTCTTGACCGACCGACGACATTTTCGTCGTCTGGTGTTTCTATAATTGACCAAAAAGATTTAAAAAAGGTTGTATTTTATTAAGAATTTGATTTTCTGTAACTGCTGTTCTTGTTTTACATTACTATTGAGATTCGTTTTAAGTGCTATCATGATATCATATTATCAACCTCCAATGACATAGTCTTACATAACTTTGTTATAACCTGTTAGATTATTTATCTGATTAATAATAATAATTAAAAAGTAATTATATTGCAGAGTCGCCAAAATGCTAGGTCGTTTAGCGCCGGGTGTTTGCGCCCAGGTGACCGTGGTGATCAACCAGCAGCAGAACCGTAATATGGCCACTTTGAAAGCCATTTCTATGCGCTTAAAGTCTGTTAAGAACATCCAGAAAATTACCCAGTCCATGAAAATGGTGTCAGCTGCCAAGTAAGTATACAATATAAAACCTAAATATAACAAGCACTTAAAGAAAAACCGAAAAACTTTTGTATAGTGTAGAATAATTACGTCGACTTAATTTCAATTTAATGCAGTTTATCAGTTAATTTAATAAATGCGAGACATGTAGTGGTTTTCTTAATGGTTCTTTCCAGGACAGAGGCATTTTTTGCGAACCAGTGTAGTTAAAAATAAAGAAAAAAAAAATGACTTTCAATAAGTATTATGTAAATAATCTATGTTTAATAAAAATTTATTCTACTCTATTTGCAATATCCATATACTATTTTCAAGTTTTTTTTATTTGTGATTTTTAATTTAAAGTAAAAAAAAAATTAGTTAATCCGTTATAATGAAAAGTTTAATCCTATCAAATAATTTGTGTGACTTGTGGAAACTTAAAAAAGAAAAGCCAAACCAAAAGAAAAATTAGTGAGATCTCATGTAGAACAAAGACTGTAACTTTCGTATTACTGAATTTAGTTCCAATGTGTCCTATTTTCTGTATTTATATGTATAATAAAACTAATATTATAGGACTTTCAGGTTATAAATAGTTAAAAATTAAACAATACAAAATGCATAATAGTAATTTTTATTAAATATTTTGGGTTGTGTATATTGTATAGGAACCTGGTGCACTTGTATTTGTGAAAAAGAAGTTATGCAAAGTATACTACTCTTATTTAATGTTTCAGGTACACCCGCGCTGAACGTGAACTGAGGGCAGCACGTCCCTATGGCGAAGGTGCTGTACAATTCTATGAAAGAGCCGAGGTAAAAATCATAGGCTAGAATTGGACTTTTTTTATATGAAGTAATACATCTTGTATTATATAGGTATCCACAACAGTTGGTCTCCAGAATGAAAAAAATGTATGATAGCACAGTGTCACATACAGCAGTGTCACAGCCACTCACTCGTTTTCTTCTTACTCACTTATTATTGACAGAATATCAATATAATCTACTAGAACATGTCATTGCATGTCTTCATGTCATCATTGTTTATTTAAAAAAAATATTGTTGTTTTACTTTCATATTCACAACATATTCATCATTTTTAACTTACAAAGAGTGATGGTGTATATAACAAAAGTTTATAAATAGAGATATAATAGAGTTAATTATAGTTTCTGTGCAGGAAATGTGAAAAGATTTTATTAAAATTGTTTTTTTTAGGTTGGCGCTCCGGAGGATGAACCAAAGGAACTTTACATTGCGATGACCTCTGACAGAGGTTAGTGTATATTTCATAGGAACTATAAACTCAGCATTCAGTACTGTAGCAGATTTGGCCAGTGGTTTATATCTTATCTTTGAATCTACAAGAATATGCGGTTCATCAGATATGAGAGATTCAAATATACAATCTCCATCTAACGGCGTACCCGTTAGGTGTCCAGCAGAGTAGAATAGCACTTTCCTACCGAGGGGTTGTAAGAGCCGACTAAGGTATTGTAGAGACGGTCTATTATGAAGAATAACACCATAATATGCAATGCTGTCAGCAGCTACTGCCCGTGTGAACGCGAAATGGCGGCGACGGGGCTCGCCACCCGTCATGTCTCGTTTCCGCCAGGGCTAAAAGGTGGTGGAGTGCATATGTCTCTGCCTACCCCTTATGGAAAAAAGGTTAAACTGTATGTATGTTTGAGATAGATTTAAGAGCTTGATGAAAACTGAAAAAACGTATGCCCAAAACCAAAAATTAGAATTTGTTTTGGGCAGGTGTTGAACTTGTCATAGGGTGAACAATTTCTCCCTTCGTCATTTTATTCCATAACAAAGAAATTGCTTCGTTTCAGGTCTCTGCGGTGCAGTGCACACTGGTGTGTCAAAAGTGATCCGAGGCCGTTTGAGCGAGCCGGGAGCTGAGAACATCAAGGTGATCTGCGTGGGAGACAAGTCCCGTGCCATCCTGCAGCGATTGTACTCGAAGCACATCATTAGTGTAGCTAATGAGGTAAGTATTTATGATTCAATGTGGGTGATGATATTAAGCTTAAGCTTGATAATGGGTGATGATATGAGTAGCTTCAGGATTAGCAAGTTGATGTGGCAATGGGCCAGTCATGTAGCTCAAAGAACTGATAACTGTTGAAGAAGAAAAGTTCTGAAGTGGCAATCTCGTACCAAAAAGCAAAAGCAGTGTAAGCCGACCCGCCACTAGGTGAAGCGACGACCAGCACTGTTTTGTGTGGTCGATGGATGCAAGAGGCTCAGGACAGTCTTTTGTGGCAATCTTTCGGGAGGCCAATGTTCAGACTTAGATAGGCTGAAATGATGATTATGTCATCAGGCTAACATTGAAAGGGCTAGATGAAGTGTCAGAGATACAGGGATTGCTGGTGGCAGGACAGAGATAGCTTGCATCCTGGACATAGGGACATACTTTTAATCCTGGAACATCAAATAGTTCACATAGGTTATTTAAAAAACCTATATCCACGCGAACGAAGTCGCGGGCATCAGCTAGTAGACTGTAACCAGACCCCAAAACCAACTATTTGCTTTTGCACAATTATTGGTTCTGGCTGGGAATTGAATCCAGGCTCCTGCCCCACAGCTCAGAAGTACTCTGACCATGTTCATGATTTTCTAGTCAGTTTCCACTTCTTATCTTATATTGATGTCTCCATCGTTTCACAGATGATTCTCTGCCAATGTCAACATTGAAAAATATGAGGGAAGGTTTAATTAAAAAAAAAAACCAAAACCAAAAAATAGTTTAAAAAAAACTTAGATCTTCAGTAGCACAGCCTTGTTGAGTACTCTAAAAGGGGGGAGGAAACACTTGTATGATTCACAAGCCTATTGAAATTAAAAAACCTCCTAATTTTAATAGAGAAGATGGTTGGGTACTACCACCAGCTTGAAATCCTGTAATTTATAAAATTAAATCAAAAACCAAGCATACCACTGCAAGACTTCAACATACAGTTAGCTCTTTCTGTGTAGATCGGACCAAAAATAATAATTAAAAGCTGAAGGTACTCCGGGTTAACTATGACATCAGGACATCTGTCACCTCAGTCCTCCCGTGACCATGGGTGCTGTAAAGCGCTCGAAACGTCGGGTTATGAATAGTAAAATTAAACTCGATAAAATCCGTAAACTTAGTTTCATTTAAATGTGTAGTATTCGCGTAAATATAAGAAATCATTACAATTTTTTTTAAATACAATTTAAAAATTTTGCTACAATATCATTTCTGGCATAAATCAAAAGACTTCACTTGTCAAACGTGCTTACGAGGCTTGTGGTATACCTATAACTTGGTCTTGTACCATTGTTATCGTTAAAGTCGACTAAGAGAAATGCTTTGAAAATCAATGGTGGAATACATATAGTCACGCTTTTATAGGAGGTATGGGAATATAAGGGTAGGCAGAGACCATACACACGTAGCCCACTTTTCGCCCCCACGGAATACGAGACGTGAAGGGTGGCGAACACGTCGTTGAGATTTTGGTATGAGTCAAAAAAAATCTTAATCCGAATTGCGTTCCTATAAGTGTATAGTGATAGCATTGCCTTACGGTATCATAGACTTACCGATTCCGGCGACAAGATTTAGCAACTGCTTGGGTTGAACAAGCATTCGCTAAATCTTATGGTTTGCAAGCACCCCAAATTGGAGTCCGGGAAATGCTATAAAAAAATGTATGTGCCAAATTACGACGACCGCGTGGCCTAGTGGTTGGAGTAACTGACTTCTACGCCGCGGGCCCTGGGTTCGAATCCCAGCCGGAGCCAACATTTGTGCAAAAACTCAAATTGTTCGTTTTTAACTTGTCTGTAAACACACCCACCATACCAGAGAAATCCAACTATAGAGCATTGTCTTAAAAAAAAAATACATGTTTTAAATTAGCGCATGTACAGTGTTTCCAATTCATCATAATCATTATTTCAGCCTATCTAGTCCACTGCTGAACATAGGCGTCCCCCAATGATTGCCACAGTTTATAGTTTTTATTTTATTTTCAGTTTATATTTTTCTTATCAACAGATTGGCCGTCTTCCCCCAACATTCCTCGATGCTGCCAAGCTGGCCAACGCCATCATGACTTCAGGTTATGACTTCGGCTCCGGCAAGATTGTTTACAACAAGTTTAAGTCTGTGGTCTCCTACTCCCAGTCGGATCTGCCGCTATTCAGCAGGAAGGCTGTTGAGGTAATATTTTCTTAATTTTATTTGGAGAGACATTTTTATACCATGGTATGTGAAAAAAAAAAAATTATACAGATTAACTTGTTTTATTTCTGCTCTTCTAATTATCTATATGAATAAAATCAATTACCTCATGTATGATAGATCATCAATCGACTCAATTAGCTGATTTTTTTTGTTGTGTTCTTGGACAGGGTTTATATGAAAGAAAATCTACCGGAAATTTGGATAGTATTTTTGCTACAAGATGTGCATTTGGTGCATGTTAGTGTGGACCTAACATGCACATCTTGTAGAGAATATGTTTTGCTGTATTTGGACTATAAAAATTGTGAATTGTGTCATGTAGCTTTCAGCAATAATATAAAACAGATTTCTGTGAAATTATGAATAAATATATTTTTCTTAATTATATTTACGACTTAAGAGAATCTACCACCCCGTGGGTGTCGTATGTCGACAGAACGAAAATTAAAACCAGAAGATGGGCAGCAGCATCTTCCTGGAACATCAGAATAAATAAACTGCGGTTGCCAACCCGCCTGCCAAGTGTGGCAACTAATGCAAAATTTCACTCAAAATGCTACAAGCTTTGTAGTAATCAATGGGGAGGCCTATGTTCAGCAGTGGATCACTAGGCTGAAATGATGATGATGATGATTTGACAAAATAATTTTATTTTACTCATTCCTTTAAACAGAATAGTAAACTTTTTATCGTAATTTCAGCCCTCTTATGTTATTTTTAGGTATAATTACTTTTTTATTTTTAGGTATAATTAGGTAAATCAGCGAAATGTATATAAATTTATTAATGTTAAAACTTTAATTATTAATTTCAGTCCGCACCGAAACTCGCCGTGTACGACTCCCTGGACAGCGAGGTTCTGCAATCTTACATGGAATTTTCTCTCGCCTCCATGTTGTTCTACGCTCTTAAGGAAGGCGCCTGCTCTGAACAATCGTCCCGTATGACTGCCATGGACAACGCCTCGAAGAACGCCGGTGACATGATTGAGAAACTCACCTTGACCTTCAACAGAACTCGCCAAGCCGTGATCACCAGGGAACTCATTGAAATCATCTCTGGTGCCGCCGCTCTGGAGTAAAATCTATCACACACTCGGAATCATTAGCGCGGGCACGGCCATTTTGAATCTAATGTCATATATGTAGGCAGACGTGGATGACATACAGCCTTCAAAAATAATTTTATTTATTATAGTTTTTTTTTGTAATCCTTTAACAGCTATTCCAATGTACAATCGAATATACGCTAACGTCTTTAAATGGTTTCGAGATATTTATTTGTAACTGCCGATTTTTTAATAGCTGAATGTATTGATGCTGGCATTCCCGGAGTGTTTGAGTGGATCAGTGAAATAACACGCAAAAATACGCAAACTGGCTTCAATACCTTTTACTTATACACTCGGACACTCGTTCGTTTTGGTCGTCAATGAAACTCTGCATGTTAAGGATACAGTGGTGGTTAGCAATAAAGTATTGTATAGACATTGCATGTTTTATTTCATTCAATCGATTATCGCCATTACTTATAATTTACATCATAATTTGAAATGTGTTACAAACATGAACCTTTATTGAAAGTAAGAGCAGTTCACTAATTAGGTAACACCTCTATATTGTTATATAGTGATAGAATTCTACAATTGCCTTGCTTAGCGAACGGACCAAAAACGGTGGTTGGATTGAAATGAGTTTTTTTTTAAATTGAATTAAGTAACTTGGCGAGCAAAACGTTCAACTGATGATAAGCAACGTCTGACAATGACAGATGCCGTGTCACCCAGAATGTGCTGTGTGGAACTGCACTGCTCCCTTCGCCCCGAGTGATTACATTTGCTCTAAGTGCCCTCCGAAACCGAAACACTAATGTTTGCACACTACTGCTTCACGGCAGAATAACTGGCACTGCGACGGAGCCTACCTAAACGGATTCCTGCATAGGAATCCTACCGCCAATATACAACAATTATTAATGAAACACGATACAGCCGCGTTTCAGGGCGATTCCACGTCCCAAAGTTACCGATACAACAAGCCATAGATAGATAAATAAATCTTTTATTTGGTCACAAGCACTGATTTTCAGCTATAACCCAGAGGGCAAAAAATGAATAAACAAATACGATGGATGTATAAAGTATATATATTGGTGATGGTGTTTTTGTTAATATAATAATTTAATTTAATATATATATATATATATATATATATATACATACATACATACACATACATAGAACAAACCGAAGTCCGAACCTCCCCCGGAATGTCAATAGACGACTTATATTCGAGAGCATAATAAGACGAACCTGTCTCACGAGACACGTGATATGACAGTATGATGATATTATTAACTTTATTTATGTTGAGTATGTAGTCCTGCCATAAGCTAATGCCTAAGTTCGCGAGTTTAGTTGCCAGATGAAGATGTAAAAGCAAAGCTAACAGTCATAGTTTAAAAACTAAAAAAAAATACGTTTGAACAGCAATGAGCTGATGATCCAGTTGAGAACAGCAGTTTATATTCATGAAATTATAGTATTGTCATCGGTCTATAACATTCCAATTTCAAATTATTCGGACGTCTGGGAGTTACTGAAAATATAATTGAAATATTTTATTATTACATTGTTAGTTACATATTATATCATGTAAAGTTCAAAAGTTGTTTCTTAATAACAAATTTCTGTTTGACAAATATTGCAATAAAAAACTGCACTATTCAGTTCAGTTCCAGATTTTTTTTTGTTTGATCCCCATTCCTTCCCCCAGATATACAACAGTGATGAAAACATTATCAGATTAAGATGCGGCTGGAAAATGTATTATGAAAATACTTAGCACCGCATACATACATAAAAGCGTGTTAAAAATATTTAAAGCGATATCTGCGAACCATTAATGTAACAACGTAGGCGACTTTGTGACTTCATGACCCTCTCAAATAATGAAAATGTAAACAAAACACATTAACAATAGTAGCTTATAATTCTTTTTGCTACTTTCCATTCTTGCTTGAATTCTTTTAGTCATCATTGAGATGTATCTTATACTGGGGGGAACCTTGTGGAAAGTGGGATAAAGTTGCATGGTCATCTCTTATATTATGTTGTTCCCAAGAAACGAAACAGACCAATTTTGACAGTGTGATAACATCAGCGCCAGATAATTGTTTCTTTCTTTTATTCCTTTAATATCATCATCATTTCAGCCTATCACCAGTTCACTACTGAACATAGGCCTCCTCATGGATTGCCACAAAAGTTTGTAGCTCTCATTTGTGGAGGGATTTTGACAAAGTTGCCACGCTTTACAGGCGGGTTTGCAACCGCAGTTTATTTCTTCAGATGTTCCGGGAATATGCTGCTGCCCATCTCGTGGTTTTCAATTTCACTCTGTCGATTTTACTTATTTTTTTTGATTAAGTGACGAAACGAGCTAAACGTTCACCTGATGGTAAGTGCAACGTTTGCCCATAACAAATGCTGTGTCACCCAGAATATTTCTGTGTGACACTACACTGTGCCCGGCACCCTAAGACATCAGTTCTTAAGTCTCGTATGCCCAGTAATTACGCTAGCTCACAGTGCCCTTCAAACCGAAACACAGTAATGTTTGCACACTACTGCTTCACGGCAGAATAACGGGCCCTGGGGTGGGGCTTACCTAGACGGATTCCTGCATAGAATCGAAATTGAAACAATTTTCAAAAACATAAGCAACTGATCATGGTAATATATTGCACTTTTCATTATTATAAAATATATTAGAATTCGGAGGGACCAGTGCTTATAGTCCAACATGGAAAAACGGGTGGGCAGACGAAAATGCCCTTTTCTTAGTCAGGTTACTTCACGATATTTTACTTAACCTCAAGTTCCATCGTTACAACCTTGATGGTTGGCATTCCACCACAGTGCGTTTTTCGCGGTTTTTCCGGACCGATACGACTTAGGGACCTTCAAGAAAAGAGCCTACTCCTTTCTCAAAGGCCGGCAACGCATCCGCTACTCCTCTGATATTGCAGGTGTCCATGGGCGGCGGTGATCACTTACCATCATGTGAGCCACCTGCTCGTTTGCCTCCTATTCTATAAAAAAAAACCTTTGAGCACCTCGTAAATTAATAAAATGCAATCAACAAACGTTGCTTGAGTGGAATGAAAATGTAAAGAGAGCGTCCATTATCTAACCTGAAATTTCTTTATTACATATTCATATGTAAGTAAGTAATAAATAAATAAGTGAAAATGAAAGACTTTAATACTAAATGTAAATCTTTATTTCCATTCTTCTCTCAAATTCATAGCAGTCTTAATGTTAAATTATCCTAATCAAGTGACCGAGTCACCTATCATTATGTAAGAGATTTTGACAAGTTTGCATAAGTTATTCATCTATATTTGAACTATTAAAATTATTGTCTTGTACAAAAATCTAAGAAAGAATTTGTAAATATTATTTGAAAAAAAAAATACAATTAAAATTCAACCAGAAATCATTCAAAATTCTTAATATTGATAAATAGACAAACAGAATCAATGCGCGGTGAGTTACAAATCTTCAAATTTCTATCGATATTTCTTTCTCTGGTCCAATTTTAAAATATGCAACTTTAAATACATAAACTTCATAATATTATATATTATTAACAATGTCACTTCTATAATTATTGAACTTAATTTGACACTTGTACAGTGTATCAAATTTCTAATAATATTTAATATATTGTTATCTAAAACAACTTAATTTAAAAACACATCATTATCGTTTGCTTATAAACCTTCCACTGCTGAACTACGGTCTCTAAAGCAGTAAGAGAGTTGCCGTTATACAATAGAGTAAATCTCATCTATTTACATAACTTTTTAACCGACTTTAAAACAAGGCCACAATTCGTCGGAATCTTTTTTTTATGTCTGTTCAGCGATAATTATTTACCACGTAGAACGAATTCGTTAATTCTATAATAGAAAGGAGGTACTTTAGGGACGATCCCATATAAATTTGGTAAAGTTCTGATGGTGTGATCCATGACAAAAATCATCACACTGGAATTAAGATGAGCATGCTTGGAGCTGCTGCGTTTTCGGCCGTAGTGCTAGGGTTGTCAACTTCGACTTATGAAAAAGTGCGGTACAGAAAAATATGGCTAGAAGAAATCTAACTGATACTGGTTAATTGTATCACTACGTACATCGATATACAAAAGCTCAAGATACACAGTTCCATACAAAAATCACTTCAAAAAGCGTCTTCGATCGATTAAAACATAAAAATAAAGACAGATCACATTTAAGGAAAAACAAAATTAGTGCTTATGCCCACCACATAAAGTCGCTTTTAAAATGGAATCAACCATCGTTCCGCGACGTTTTTATAATTGTCGCTAAGTTGACGCAATAAAATTTAAATTAAATAATGAGCTGTTTTTGAGTCGCCGTGTAACTGGAGTTTTTTGTACGCCAATGACTACGTATTACAAAATTCGTAAAATCACAGTTTAAACCGGAGTTTGAACATTTATTGATTGATCAGTTGCGAAAAATCATCACCGCAAAAATCACGCGAAGCGTGCGTCTGCTTCGACATCGGTTAAGATTCCGATGCTGGAGCGGACATCAGATGAGGCTTGCCTTCCGTACTCTCTATTTTTTGCGGATATACGCACACTTGTCTGACGGTGGCCATCGCTATATCATACGCCATACCCTGCATTTTAGATACTACAGGCCGTCACCGGTTTGGGTCAATAAATTATAATAAAATATGTATTTAATATTAGAGGTGCTGGCACCGGGGATCGAACCCTCGCTTACTCTGCAATTAAAGGCGAGCACCAGGCCCCTGAGCTACCACGGCTCTATGCTGATTTACCACGTGCTTAGCGGTGAAGGAAAACATCGTGAGGAAACCGGCATGTCTGAGAAATAAAAAATATTTCGAGGACATGTGCAGTCCGCTAAACCGCATTAGAGCAGCGTGGCGGATTTTTCCTAGCTCCAAAACCCTCTCAGAAATGAGAGGAGGCCTGTGCTCAGCAGTGGGACATTTATAAGCTGAAACTTTACTTTTTTTAATGTATTTAATGATTATGTTTGGATGCTTTTATAGTAAATGACCCAATCTGAATCCGATCACGCGCTCACAGAATTAGTTTAATTTTTTTTTAAATTATTATTATTGTATAATTTGAAAACAAGAATCAGAGGAGTGTCGTAATAAAAAAAAATGTATCGAAAAAAAAAATTATCCTCATGTTAATCTAGTGGACAACCCTAACAAAATAGGTATGTTTAGCGTTCACATAGGATATTTACTCGTGTCTATATAGTACTGAATTATGTTGATGCGAACAACCGATAGCTTGCAGGACGGTCCCGAAAATGAATAAAAATCGTCATTAAAATTATAAAAGCTATTCAGATCATCTTCGTTTCACTTGATTTGAGCACACGGGCCGGTTTTTAAATGTTAAACGAAGCGCTAAATATTATATCCTGTAACATCGAAATGTTGTTTCGGGTAACAAATTTTTGTTCAACAAATATTGCAATGAAAAACTGTTTGGGTTCTATTTATTTCAGTTCCAGACATTATTATTACTAGTTTGATCCCCATTCCCTCCCCCCAGATATACAACCGCGATGAAAACGTTATGTTATCAGATTGAGACGCGACTGCAAAGTTAAGAAAATTTTTAGTACCGCCTGCTGGTACTAATTTTCAATTTTTTTTGCGTGTCATGCAGCAATGACAGATTTATTAACATTAAATAAGTAAAAAAAACATCTCTCCAATCAAAGTACAAGATCAGCAGACCACATGACCCTGACATTTAATATAATATAAATATTCCTAGAAAAATTCCTTAATTTTGTTTTAAAAGATAAATGGGCAAACAGTTTATCGTTTTAATAACTCAATCATCAAAAGTACGCGATATGCAACGATCCATTCAACCAACGATTACATCAGAGCCACAGCTTCAACGAAATAAACAATATAGGAGTATATTTACAGTGCGTTGCGACGCCGCCTGCGACGCTCCGGATGTGGAAACTTATGTTTTGTACCTGGAATATTAAAAAAATCATTTTAAATTCACGTTTTAATGTGTATATAACTATATAAGATAGTAGCTAGTCTCAGTCTCATTTCGGGGAGGGTTTTGGAGCCGGGAATAGTCCGCTGCGCTGCTCCAATGCGGGTTGGCGGATGTTGGTATTTGTCGATTGTATTACAAAAATTAATCTAAATACCGACAACACGGTCAGTATAAAAGGACTTGTTGCTGCCTCTTATTTAAAAGCCGTATTCCTGTTCATATAGCGGACTCCACATGTCTTCGAAATACTTCTATTCCTCGGACATGCAGGTTTACTCACGATGTTTTCCTTCACCGCTGAGCACGTGGTAAGTCAGCACTTAAAATTGTAGAACATTTTTAGAGGTGCTGGCACCGGGAATCGAACCCAGGTTACTCGCTTACTATGAAATTAAAGGTGAGCACCAGGCCCCTGAGCTTGTGTGTGTGAGATGTTGATGATGATGAAATGTTACTGCCGCCGTGGCGTCGGAAATACTAGAAACCACTGAAACAGAAGTACAGAGCTGTAGGTCTCCGAGACGCTGAGCGAAGACAAATGCAGCAGTGTGCATCTGCGGTTACCCGAAACGCTATGCGACCACACATGCATTATGCGGTTGTATTCAGTTGCGGTTCCCCACAATGTTGTGCGGCCGCATGCAGCAATACGCAGCTGCTGCTGCAGTTACGAAACGTGCGACGACACATGAGCTGGAGTTGCCTATAAGCGCAGTGTGATCCCATTACATTTCCGCATTGGTGCTGTCAGTGCTGCAGTTCCCCCGAGGCGCACATGTAGCAGCGCGCAGCTGTAGACCGCCCGTGCAGCTACACGTGCGGCAGTGCGCAGCGAACACACACACACACGCGCGCACCGAGAACAGCCGGTCCGCCGCGTGCAGCTACACACACACGCACACACGCACACACACACGCACACTCACCGCGGCGGCGTGCGCCACACGGCGGAGGAGGTGCGCTTGAGGCGCGCGCGGTCGATGCCCGGGAAGATGTCGCGCAGGTCGGGGCAGTGCGCGCGCACCGAGAACAGCCGGTCCGCCGTGTGCAGCTACACACACACGCACACACGCACACACACACGCACACTCACCGCGGCGGCGTGCGCCACACGGCGGAGGAGGTGCGCTTGAGGCGCGCGCGGTCGATGCCCGGGAAGATGTCGCGCAGGTCGGGGCAGTGCGCGCGCACCGAGAACAGCCGGTCCGCCGCGTGCAGCTACACACACACGCACACACGCACACACACACGCACACTCACCGCGGCGGCGTGCGCCACACGGCGGAGGAGGTGCGCTTGAGGCGCGCGCGGTCGATGCCCGGGAAGATGTCGCGCAGGTCGGGGCAGTGCGCGCGCACCGAGAACAGCCGGTCCACCAGCGCGCCGGACACGCGCGCCTGCACGTACAGCTGCTGCCTGCGCGCCTGTCGCACGCACACACACACACATTCCATTTTATATTATTTATCATTTTTGCATTTCCGGGACAGATGCTTAACTTTGGAGGTGGAGTTGAAGAAGGTAGAGTGGAACAAGATTTTTTTTAATCAGTGACGAAACGAGCAAACCGTTTACCTGTTGGTGAGCGCTACGGCTACCCATAACAAATGCTGTGTCATCCAGATTACTTCTGTGTCACCACACTGCGCTTGTCACCCAGAGAGATAAGTTCTTAAGTCTCATTTGCCCAGTGATTACGCCAGCTCTCAGTGACCTTCAAACACTACTGCTTCACGGCAGAATAACTGGCCCTGGGGTGGTACCTACCTAGACGGATTCCTGCATAGGAATTCTACCACCAGTGATCTTGAAGGTGGAGAAGGTACAGAAGAAAGGTTATATATAGAGCAGACGGGTGCTTAACTTTGAGGTGGGAAATGTAGAGTAGAAGGGTTTTTACCTTGGAGGTGGAAAGTACAATAGAAGGGTTTTTAACTTGTGGCGGACAGTACAATAGACGGGTGCTTACCATGGAGGTGGAGAAGGAAGAGTAAACGGGAAATTACCTTAGAGGTAGAGAAGACAGAGTAGAAGGGAGCTTACTTTGAAGGTATTGAAGGTAGGGTGGACGGGAGCTTAATTTAGAGGCGGAGAAGGTACAGTAGACGAGTGCTCACCTTGGAAGTAGACCAAGCGGGCACGGGACGCTCGGGCGGCTCGTCGTCGGAGTCCGAGTTGAGGTACTGGAAGCCGTCCGCCATGTGCACGGGCTCGGGGGCGGGGAACTGCCCGCACGCCTTCAGCGGCGTATCTGCAATCACAACAACACTTCACTGCTCTGAAACAAACGTCACGTCAGCGCCTTATATGTGGCCTCTCCCGGGTTGAAAACCTTTTTTTTTGTTCATGGGGAAATCCTGCATGGATACCCGACTGGCCAGGGGGGCAGCCGGGTTATGTCGGACTCTTACCGACTAAAACCCCACGGTGGTCTCCATCAGCGCTTAAGAGGGGTCACGCGATCTCCGTTCGGAACGCAACCGTGACTCCTCCATCGCTTTGATAAAATGTTTTTTAGCACTCACTGCCTCCAGCACTCTCTCGGTGCTATCACGATGACCCGAGACCACTTCGAGTCATCGTCCTCCCCGGGGTCGCTTTTGATGGACGCGAGCACTTCATCTGGCTCGCTACCACCGCTCTGGCGGAGGTTGCAGATCCGGTGGTACACCCTGGCATCCATGTCCGCCAGTATGTCCAGTGGTGGAAAGGGAGCCAGGACGGTCGCCGCCTCGAAAGATACCGTGCGGTATCCTCGTACGATCCGTATGGCCATCCTACGTTGCGAAACTGTAGAGTTTTGTTCTACAGCGTCGAATGGCTAGCCTTTTTGCTATAGAGCTTCCCGCATAGAGGCGGCGGACTTCCTCCCTCGGCCCCCCGAGATTGGGCAGCAGTCTGTGCATGGCACCCGCTACCCTCTCGATCCGGGGGACTAGGCGCTCGAAGTGTTCTGCGACTATCCAGATGGAGGCCCAGGTATTTCATATACCGGCCCACTCTGACTTCAGACCCACCTACTGGGACGCACGAGTAGGGAAGTTCCTTGCTACGCGGCAATTTGTGGAACCATAGCGCCTCGGTCTTGTGAGGGGCATGTCCAGTCCCAACTCGTGGATTTTGGCGACGACGACTACCGCCCCAAGCTCGGCGCGCTCCTTGGTCCTCTCGAAGGTGCTCCCGCTTGCACCCCAGTGTGTCATCTGCATAGCAGATGACGTTTACAACAGCGGGAAGATCGACACGCAGGACTGCATCGTAGGCGATGTTCCACAGTAACGGGCCTAACACCGACCCGACCCCTGCGGAATTGAAGGCGTCGACGTTATCGAGACTTATCGCCAGACGTCTCCACGGGACATAGCCTGCTCAGACAGGTAGCGGACGCGCAAGATCAACAGTAGAACGCTCCTGTCTAAAGCCAAACTGGCTGTCAGCGAGATCGGGACCGACACGCGACAGATGCAGGTTTAGACGAGTGGCAACGATTCTTTCGAACAGTTTGCCAACCTCGTCCAACAGGCATATGGGACGGTACGCAGAGGAAGAATCTGCAGCCCTACCTTCTTTCTTCAGGAGGACAATCTTTCCTCCTTCTAGGCCGTGGAGAACGTGACACTACGGAGGCAGCTGGTGAACAGTTGCCTCAGCCTGTCCCCCAGAGCAGCCAGACTCAACACCCATACCCGACCCGGTATTCCGTCGGGTCCGGACGCGGTGTTTCTGGCACGCAAGCGGCTAACGGCTCCGTACAGCTCCTGTACGGTCACCCCCATCTCCTCCTACCACTCCCACAATGGTAGGGGGTAGACAGAGGGACTTGACCGGCCCTCTGGGAAAAGAGAAGTGAGCACTCCTCCCAGCAGGTCCGGATCTAGAGTCTCCGTCACCGGATGCGTCCATTCGGTAAGGACGCCCCACGGATTCTCATTGAGTCCCTCCAGGAGCTCATGCCAGGACCGAGATCTGGCGTTGGCAATGGCGATTTGTTTTGTAGCCTTTGTAGCCGCTCGGTATTCCTCATAGAGACTGGCTGTCTCTTCAGCCGGAGTTCGCCTTCTCCTTCGGGCTCTGACGAACCCGACACTTGTAGTACGAGAGTTAGCAACGTTTTAGAGAATTTTTTTTCGGTATTTTCTTGTAGGATAAAGTGACAAAACTGAGACATTCTTACAGCTCTTAATAAAATAATGAATAAAAAAATGACAGTTCTTAAGCCCTTCAGAAACACAGTAATGTTTGCACACTACTTACTGCTTGACGACAGAACAATTGGTGATATCGAGCTATACGGCAGACTTCACGGCAGAACAACTGGCCCTGCGATGGTTATGGAGACGGATTCCTGCATAAAAATCCTACCAGCTGGTTTTTAAAACATTTTTTTTATTGAAGATTGGTAGGGTTGCGGCCTGTCTGACTGCTGAGAGTGATTGCGTTTACTAGTGGCTCGGTTGGCGCAGTGGTTAAGCCCTTGACTTATGAGCCGCGGGTTGCGGGTTCGATTCCCGACCGGGACAAATATTTGTTTGGCCTACAGATAAATGCTCCGGGTCTGGGTGTTTGTGCATGTGGAATTTGTGTCTGTAAAACGCACCCACGACAGGAGAAATCCTACTGTGGGGCATTGCCTAAAAAAAAGAAAGGAAAAGAATAGAGATGGCAAAGTCACAAGAGAGGATGGATGAAAGAAGATTGACGAAACAGATTTATGAGGCGAGTTTGAATGGGCAAGCTGGTAAGGGTCGAGGTAGGCGAACGTATTACGATCAGATCGAAATCGTTTAAAGAAAAGGCTACGTCAAAAGTACCCGCAACCTACTGAAAGCAAACTAATGAAAGTAGAGGAAGCTAAAGATGTGAGTCAGGATCGTAGCAAGTGGAAAGATTTCGTCTTTGCCTACCCCTATGGGAAAGAGGCGTGACTCTTTTCAAAGGTTAATCAAATAATGTTCCTAAATGCTAATAATTATATATAACCGGACAGCGTTCCTCCAATTTTTATAGTTAAATGCGCCAAAGTCCTCGCCACACCTTTGTCATATTTATATAAGAGATCTCTATCTGAGGGTATAGTTCCCGTCATTTGGAAATCAGCATTTGTTACAGCGATTCACAAAAAAGGTCCAAAAGATATAGATAAGTTATAAATTACGGGCCTATTTATAAACTTTGCATATTTGCTAAAATTTTAGAAAAGATAGTTCATCAACAATTATATGCGTTTATGAAACATGCATTTAGTGAACATCAACATGGTTTTTTAAGGGGACGGTCCACAACTTTAAATCTCATAATCTGTTGTAACTAAATTTCAGAAATTATGTCCCAGCGTTCGCAGGTTGATGTCATATACACGGACTACAGCTAGGCGTTCGACAGAATAGATCACGTGATATTGCTACGCAAACTTATGTTAATAGGTATTCGAGGCAACCTTTACAGATGGTTCTCGTCTTACGTTGTAAACAGATGTCAAACTGTAGTTCTCAATGGCTTCTCGAAAGCTATGTATATACCATCAGGCATACCACAGGGATCATCGCTCGGCCCGTTGCTTTTTACGATCTTTGTAAATGACATCTCAACCTGTTTTCGTTACTCCAAAATACTCTTGTATGCTGATGATATGAAAATCCTAAGTCCAATAAAAGATCACATGGATACTTTTCGACTTCAAGAAGATTTGAACCGATTTCAGAATTACTGTTCTATGATTAAATTAGATCTGAATATTTCAAAATGTTGTATCTGTTCCTGTACTCGAAAACCTAATCCCATATTGCAAAATTATAAGCTCTTAGATATATCAATATCTTAGGTTAACAATATTAGGGATTTAAGAGTTACTTTCGACTCAAAGCTACTATTTGATTTACACATTTCAGATATAATCAATAAAGCATCTAAATCACTAGGGTTCGTTTTACGAATATCATCAGAGTTCAGAAGCATTAAAACACTTAAGATATTATATTGTGCAGTTGTCCGCCGTCACTTAGAGTATGCCTCGCAAGTTTAGAATCCTAATTATAATGTATACATTAATCGAATTGAAAGTATCCAGAAAAAATTCCTTCGATGTTTGCAGTTTCGTACTAGAAAATATGTACCTGATTACTTTAGCCGCTGCAAAGAATTCCACATACTTCGCCTACACGAGCGAAGACGAACAGCAGATTTAGTGTATCTTCTTAATATTGTGAACGGTGCTGTGGATTGCCCAGAGCTATTATCTAATATTGGATTACGCACACCATCGGCATCATTAAGAAAACCAAATCTTTTGCATGTCCCTTTAGTTAAATGTAAATATTGTCAAAATTCTTACTTGATAAGGGCATACAGAAGTTTTAATGCTGTTGTACAAAATGTTAACATAGATTTATTTTCCACTGGTATCAGTGATCTAAAAAAGGTGCTTTTTAACCACTATTTTCTCTGACAAGTTTTTGTGTATGTGCTTTACTATTGATTATGTTCTGAGCTAATTTTTGTAGTGATTTTCTATCCTATTCAACTAATTTGTGAAAACTTTTAATTAGCCATCTTTCTCTACTTGATTTATTGTTATTCGTGATGTATTAGCTGTAAGTTTTCCAAAACTACAAAAAAAAAGGAACTATATATAAGGATGTAACATTTCAACCGGTGGTAGGAATCCTATAATCCGTCTAGGTAGGTACCACCCCACGGTCAGTTATTCTGCCGTGAAGCACTAGTGTGCAAACATTGCTGTGTTTCGGTTTGTAGGGCACTGTGAGCTAGCGTAATCACTGGGCATATGAGACTTAAGAACTAAGGGTGATGGGCACAGTGTGGTGCCACACAGAAATTTTCTGGGTGACACAGTGTTTGTTATGGGCAGACGTTGCACTTACCATCAGGTGAACGTTTTGCTCGTATCATCACTTTATTCAATAAAAAAAAGGCTTGGACCACTCATTTTGGGAGTTCTCTATAGTTGCTCAGTTTTCTATAGTTGCCACGCTTGGCAGGCGGGTTGGCAACTGCAGTTTATTTATTCAGATGTTCCAGGAAGATGCTGCTGCCCCATCTCTTGGTTTACATTTGCCCTCGACTTTTACCACACCCACGGGATGAGATGGGGTGGTAGAATCTCTTATGCCGCCACCACACGGTGTATCATTTCACCACATCTTAATTTATAAAATTTCGCTCAAATCTCTTAAAGATAAAATCGTAAAAATCATCGTAAAATAATAACCAAGTCATATAATATAATAATGTACGCATTTGAAACTTCAAATATACTCGTATTGTTGCATATCGCAGACATATTTCAAATGTCTCGTTATTCGCTATTTTGCATCTTCGTCTTCGAATCTACTAGCGATATTGAGCTGCTATAATTATAGCGCTTAAAGAAGCACACGAAAAAAATAGCATATAGCATTTAGAGCGCTATGTATAATTCGTCGTTATTCTCATCGTTATACCGCACTGCGCTCGTCACCTAGAGACATCAGTTACGACTTTTGGCGCCAATTCATAAAATGGCGGTGGTGTTCTTATTGAATTTTGTAATTTCTGTATATATGGCGGTGGTAAAGTTTCAGCCTGTAAATGTCCCACTGTTGAGCACATGCCTCCTCTCATTTCTGAGAGGGTTTTTGGAGCTAGGAAGAATCCGCCACGCTGCTCCAATGCGGGTTGGCGAACTTCACATGTCCTCGAAATATTTTTATTCCTCGGACATGCAGGTTTCCTCACGATGTTTTCCTTCACCGCTAAGCACGTGGTAAATCAGCACTTAAAATTGTACAACAATATTAGAGGTGCTGGCACCGGGGATCGAACCCGGGTTTTTATTGAATTTCGTAATTTCTGTATATATGGCGGTGGTGTTTTAATTAAATTTTATAATTTCTGTATATATGGCGGTTGTGTTTTTATTGAATTTCGTAATTTCTGTATATATGGCGGTGGTGTTTTAATTAAATTTTGTAATTTCTGTATATATAGCGGAGGTGTTTTAATTAAATTTTGTAATTTCTGTATATATGACGGTGGTGTTTTAATTGAATTTTGCATTTTCTTTGTATATTTTGAGTTTTGATGTTTAATATCGATAGTTTATTATGCAGCAAGTGCTCGTGAAAGTGTACAGTGATTGGAAAATTCAATTCAACACCAAAATTGTACTTATCGTTTTGTCTCCATCAGTCCAGCAGATCTTCAGTAAAAGTCAACTATAATTTTACTGTCGATCGAAATTAAATCTTTATTATAGTTAAATTATTACTCGACATTGGCAAAAATGGCACGCTTTAGACGTTAATTGCTAGGATAAAAAAGAAGAAGCCAGCCAGCCCAGTGATTACTCTAGCCCTGTATCCTTCAGTACGAAACAGTGATGTTTGCACACTACTCAAAGTCAAAGTCAAAATTCCTTTATTCAATTTAGGCTTCTTTAAAGCTCTTGTGAACGTCGAAAACTACAACGGTTCAAAAAATGGCCTTCTCAGAGAAGAACCGGTAAGGAACTCTGGGGTCTTTCTTTTTTCAATGCTATATATTACATGTCATTTACAGATTACAAAAAAAAAATACATCATAAATTTAGTAGCCAGGTGGTTTGCGAGTGCAGATTATGAGTTATTTCCACACATCTCTGTCCTCTATATAATGTTCTATTTTATAATACGCTTTATCTAAAAATGTTGCTGCTTGACAACAGAATAATTGATAGTACCGACCTACACTAAATTAAAATTTTATTTCATTATACTTACTTCGGTCGCCGTCCATTTTCAATTTCATCCTTTGCTTTTCAATGTACTCCTTTTGTCTCTTTTCTATCTCTTTTGCCATAATTGCCGCTTCTTTTTTCGTACTGTAACAAAAATAGAGTTTAAAAAAATATTACATCCTCTTATTATATATTGGAAAAGTGGGCTACGTGAGTGGTCTCTCCCTACTCCTTATTTGAGAAAGTAGCGTGATATTTTTTTGCAATTGAGGGCTTGAAGTCTTTTTTTATTATTTGATAAAGTGTCGAAACGAGGAAATCGTTCACCTGATGGTAAGTGCAACGTCTGAATCACACAGAACATTTCTGTGTGACACCACACTGTGCCCATCACCTTGAAACATAAGTTCTTAAGTATATGCCCAGTGATTACGCTAACTCACAGTGCCCTTCAAACCGAAACACAGTAATGTTTGCACACTGCTGCTTCACGGCAGAATAACTGGCCCTGGGGTGGTACCTACCTAGACGGATTCCTGCATAGGAATCCTACCACCAGTTTGTATTTGTTTTATTTACCAGTTTTTATTGTATGAAAACACTAATGAAAGTAGAGGAAGCTAAAGATGTGTGTCAATATCGTAGCGAGTGGAAATATGTGGTCTCTGCCTACCCCTATGGGAAAGAGGCGTGACTCTATGTATGAGTTTCAAATCACAACGATTGTAAAGAAGTTTTCACTTCAAAAAAAGGTTTAAAATTAGTATTGCTTACGCCTCAGCCTCTTCCAACTGCTTACGTCTCGCTGCTTCCGCTCTCTTTTGTTCTTCAGCGAGTCGCTGCAAGCGCGCTTGTTCTTCCGCTTTGCGCCTCTCTTCCGTTTCCGCTACTTTACGAGCGAGCTCCTGCTTTTTCTGTAAATAAAAGTTATGAGTGACACAAGTGCTTGCGGTAAGGGTCGACGTAGGCGAACGTATCACGATTACATCGAAATCGGTTTTCATAAGAGTGGGCCGGTTAACGGCTGTGAGTGAGATGTTTGTGGTAATGACAGAGAAACTGGTGGTAGGATTCCTATGCAGGAATCCGTCTAGGTGGGTACCACCGAAGGGCCGGTTATTCTTCCATGAAGCAGTAGTGTGCTTTACTGTGTTTCGGTCTGAAGGGCACTGAGAGCTAGCGTAATCGCTGCGCAGGAGACTTAAGAACTATGCCTCTGGGCCATGAGCGCAGTGTGGGGGTTTAGCAATATTCTGGGTGACATCAGGTTAACTTACTCGTTTCGTCAAGTTATATAAATATATATATATTTATTTTACCGTATATATATATATTTTTATAGTTTGAGATTTAGTTCATTGCTATTTATTTATTTATCCTGTATTGTAGACCAAAAAAAGGGATACAGATAGCGGACTTTATGCCTGTTGGCATTCTCTGTCAACCCAGGAAGTAGTGATACATTGTGACAGGTGTTTACACCAAAAAAAAAATCAATATTTTAATACTTAAAATTAACATTTTTTTAATTTGATAAAGTGTCGAGACGCGCAAAACGTTTGCCGGATGGTAAGTGCAACGTCCGCCCACAACAAAAGCTTCTGTGTGACACCACACTGTGCCCGACACCCTGAGACATCAGTTCCTAAGTTTCAAATGCCCAGTGATTACGCTAGCTGTCAGTGCCCTTCAAACCGAAACACAGTAATGTTTGCACACTACTACTACTGCTTCACGCAGAATAACTGGCTCTGGAGTGGTACCAACCTAGACGGATTCCTGCATAGGAATCCTACCACCGGTAGTAATATGTTTAAATGTTAGTTTTTTCAAAAGATTCCTTACCCTTTCAGCCTCCTTGAGGCGTTCCAGCTTGCCTAAGTCGGCATGAGCTTGTTTCTCCATACGTTCTTTAGCGGCGGCTTCCATAGCCGCTCGCCTCTCTTTCTCTGCCGCTTCTCTTACCGCAGCAGCCGCCGCCATTTTCTCTTCGCGTTTCCTAGGAGAAAACACACAAATTAAATATGAATTCCTAAATTATACGAACTAGCAGAATATAATCTGAAGTCAAAGTAATTACGTTAATTAAGAAGATTAAAATTAGACTTATTAATGTTAAAAATCCAACAAATCGAAAAGTTGAAGAGAGAAAAGTCTGTGGGTTTTTTTTTTTTAATCACTACTCCATTTTATCTGATAACGAAAAACAAATGCCACTAAATTATCACATTTATTGGACTAAATGATAATACTGGTGGTAGGATTCCTATGCAGGAATCCGTCTAGGTAGGTACCACCGCAGGGTCAGTTATTCTGCCGTGAAGCAGTAGTGTGCAAACATTACTGAGTTTTGGTTTGAAGAGCACTGAGAGCTAGCGTAATCACTGGGCATATGAGACTAAAGAACCTATGCCTCAGGGTGATGGGAACGATGTGGTGTCACACAGACATGTTCTGGGTGACACAGAATTTGTTATGAGCAGACATTGCACTTACCATCAGGTGAAAGTTTTGCTTGTTTCATCAATTGATGAAATAAAAAAAAAAATTGAGAGAATTCAATAACATACATACATACATACAGTCCCGCATCTTTCACCTTGGGGTAGGCAGAGACGATATCTTTCCACTTGCTACAATTCTGACACATATCTTTAGCTTCTGCTTCTTTCATTAGCGTGAAAACGCTCGTCGGTTGCAGGTAATTTTAAAGTAACCTTTCCTCAAAAGTTCACCGATCTGATTGTGATACGTACGCCCAGGTCGACCCTTACCTGCTTTCCCATTCACACTCGCCACATAATCTGTTTTTTTTTTGTTGGATAAAGTGATGAAACAAGCAAAACGTTCACCTGATGGTAAGTGCAACGTCTGCCCATAACAAATGCTTAGTCCATCACCCTGAGTCATCAGTTCATGTCTCATATGCCCAGTGATTACGCCAGCTCAAACTCCTTTCATTCATCCTCTCTACGTGTCCAAACCATCTATAATACAATAAGCCTTTAACAAGTAGGATTTCTATGCGTGAATCCGTCTAATCTGCACGATTTGTTCGTCTCGTCACTTTCCCTCAGAGAAAAGAGATTTTGTACTATCAAAAACTTCCTTACTGTACCAATAATAAGCAAATGACCACTAACCTCCTTTGCAGTTCCCTTTTCGCCTCCAAGATCGCCTCTTTCTTTCTCCTGGCATCTTCCTTTTCCTTCTTCTGGTTCTCCTCCGCCGCCTCCTTAGCTTTGTTAATGCCGCTCAGTTTGGACGTGGACGACGGTAGATACGATTTCATTTGTGGGATGTTAGATTTTGGTTTTGATGCTGAGCTTGATATCTGGATAAAAGAATGAAGTAAATACATACAATCACGCCTTTTTACTATGTAAGTGGTAGGCAGAGGCCACTAATGTAGCCCAAGCCTCGCGGGAAACGAGACGTGACGGGTGGTGAACCACGTCACCGCCAATTTGTTCCCAAAAAGTTCCTATTCTACACTGCGCTCCCACAAGCAGCACAGTCGCCTCTTACGACACTTCCGTAGGAAAGAGGTACGTCCTATTCTACTCTGCCGGAAACGTATCAGCGTGGTGGAAATAATAGGAAGAAAGACCAAAGTCGGAATTTCCTTATACATCATCAAGATCATTCATCATTTCAGTGTATCACTAATCCACTGCTGAACATAGGCCTCCCCCATAGATTACCATATAAGTTTGTAGCTCTCATTTTTGCCACGCTTGGCAGGCGGGTTGGCAACCGCATATATATCTTATTTATTATCTATAACACATCAGAAATTGACAGAGTTTTAAAGAATATTTCAGCTGTAATCGGCTAACATGCTATCATGGGTGTTGTAAAAGTCGACAGAAGGAAAATTAAAATCAGAAGATGGGTAGCAGCATCTTCCTGTAATATCTTAATAAATAAACTGCGGTTGTGAGCATGGAAAAAAAAATACAAAGAAAAAATTTTTTTTCTTGTTTGTCGGTCTGGAGTTCAACTACATTTTTTCGTCATCAGCTTCCTGTACTGAGAGACCAATACCAGATATTGTGATGTTTATGTTATTTTATTGTTATTGTTTATATGTTATTGTTTATTATATTATGTGGTAGGATTACTATGCAAAAATCCGTCTAGGTAGGTACCACCGCAGGGCCAGTTATTCTACCGTGAAGCAGTAGTGTGCAAACATTACTGTGTTTCGGTTTGAAGGGCACTGAGAGCTAGCGTAATCACTGGGCATTTGAGACTTAAGAACTTATGTCTCAGGGTGATGGGCGCATTGTGGTGTCACACTGTTCTGGGTGACACAGCATTTGTTATGGGCAGACGTTGCACTTACCAGCAGGTGAACGTTTTGCTCGTTCCTTCACTATTTCAATTAAAAAAAAATTTGAAAAAAAATACCTGTGATGCTTTCCCATTAAAGATCATGTTGTTCATTTTGTTCAACGTCTCTGCTGAGAGCACTACCTTCGATACTTTATCTGGTGGAGTTTGGTTTTCTGCAGGTTCGTCCTGTAAAATCAATTTTTTCTATCATACTTCTGGTAATAGAATTTCTACGCAAGAATACGTCTAAGTAGACAAGTGATACTGCTGTCAAGCAGTAATGTTGAAGGAAGGTAAGTTACTTTGCTAAGATCCGCATGCAAAATATAAAAATGGTGTATATTACCTAGTTTTTTGAAGAGCACCGCCCGCCCTCCCTCAGTAGCGTGCACAAGCAAACTAACACCGCCACCAGGAACCGCCACAGACGGCCGTCTGTCGTAGAGTCTATGACGCTTGATAATGCCTCGTTTTGGAGCGAAACACGTGTCGTGTTCTCGACTTCAGTGGTGTATATTATCTAGTGGTGGTATTGTAGTGGTTGGTGGAGGGTACCTGGTGGCGGTTCCTGGTGGCGGTGTTAGTTTGCTTGTGCACGCTACTGAGAGAGGGCGGGCGGTGCTCTTCAAAAAACTAGGTAATATACACCATTTTTATATTTTGCATGCGGATCTTAGCAAAGTAACTTACCTTCCTTCATTATAATGGATTTCCGCAAAGTAACGCCTGATTCTATTAACTAAGCAGTAATGTGTCTGTAGATCACTGCCAGAGACTGTAGATTGCCAGAGAAACTGGACATATGAGGCCTAAGAATCGATGTGTGAGGGTGACGAGGGCGATGCCACGCAGCAATGTTCTGGGTAACACAGCATTTGTTATGGGCAGACGTTGCACTTATCATGCGAATGATTCGTTCTAATCGCTTCCTTCCATTAATCAATCTATGATGGGCTGCAATGGCACAGTGATGATCAATGATGATAATCACGCCTCTTTCCCATTGGGGTAGGCAGAGGCCACATCTTTCCAAGTGCTATCCTGACACACATCTTTCGCTTCTTCTACTTTTAATAGCGTTTTCACACACGCTCGACTTTTCGCCCTCACGGCAAACACGACGTGACTGGTAGACACAAGTCACCGCCATTTGGATATGAGTCAAAAAAAAATTCAGTCTCCATTGCGTTCCCACAATCAGTGTAGTGACAGCATTGCACATTATGTGTAATATGTTATTCTGTTGTTGTGTAAAAGTTTAAAGTTTCAGCCTATAAATGTCCCACTGCTGAGCACAGGCCTCCTCTCATTTCTGAGAGGCGGACTTCACATGTCCTCGAAATATTTCTATTCCTCGGACATGCAGGTTTCCTCACGATGTTTTCCTTCACCGCTAAGCACGTGGTAAATCAGCACTTAAAATTGTAGAACAATTTTAGAGGTGCTGGCACCGGGGATCGAACCCAGGTCACTCGCTTACTATGAAATTAAAGGCGAGCACCAGGCCCCTGAGCTACCACGGCTATTGTTGTTGTGTAGTATTATGTTATTCTGAACGAATAAAGGCTGTCCGTACAATACCTTAGTCGCCTGTTATGACACATCGGTGGGATAGAGAGGCTATTCTCTACTCTATCGTATCCTTAAATGATGTTTTGTTTAGGTAAATCGAAATTTCGGCAAATGCTTTGGTTAAAAAAAAATAAGTAAGATATTTATATATCTATAAGAACTCTCGGTGCCTTACCTTCTTAGCCATGGCGCGTGTCTTTGTTCTCGTCACTCTGGATGCCAGCTGCTCAAACTGCTGCACTTTCTCTTTGACGGCTGAACTGCAATGTCAATTGTTATTAAATATATCAAAATGTATATAAATATAATAGACAATGTAAATAGTACCAATGTTATATTTATTTCAGACTAGGTGTGCCCCGCGGTTTCACGTTATATACTACTTCCCTATTTTAATCGGATTTTGGGGTAAGGATTTTTTTGCCCGGAACCCTAATTATCTCTCAAAAATTAAAGTAGCCTAACTAAGTAACCATCTATATGTCAATAAAAGTCCCGTCAAAATCGGCCCAACCCTTTCTGAGATTAGCCGGAACAAACAGACAGTCAAGACACATAAATTAAAAATTGTTTTCTTCTTATAAGTAACATATATACCTTCATTAGCATTGAGTAAAAAGCTGTTATTACAAACAGACACTTCAATTTTATTTATTTGTTTAGATTCCCCTAAATTGGACACATGCATTACAATAAATAAGAAAATTTCTTTTTTTAGTTTATGAGCAGTAAATGGGTGATAGTAGTCATTAATACATACCACACACGTAGCTTACTTTTCGCCTTATGGGAAACGCGACGTGACGGGTGGGGAGCCACGTAGCCGCGATTTTTTTTTATTGTATAAAGTGACGAAACGAGCAAAACGTTCATCTGATAGTAAGTGCAACGTCCGCCCGCAACAAATGCTGTGTAACCCAGAATATTTCAGTGTGACACAACACTGCGCCTGTCACCTTGAGACATCAGCTCTTAATGCCCAGTGATTATGCTAGCTCACAGTGCCCTTCAAACCGAAATACAGCAATTTTGGTACGAATCAAAAAAATCTTACTCCCCATTGCGTTCCCACAAGCAATACAGTGACAGCGTTACATATGTTATTCTCCACGCTCAGTCGCCTCTTAAGACTCCTCGGTAGGTAGGTAAAGGTAGGAGCTATTTTACTCTGCCGGACACCTATCGGCTTGTTGTATTGTGCATATAGATTTATGGGCCAACATGAGACTTTCCATCAGGTGAACGGTTCGTTGTCTCGTCACGTAAAAAATATGCGAAAGCCATGTCCAGTTGTGGACTGCATAGGTAGGTACCACCCCAGGGCCAGTTATTCTGCCGTAAAGCAGTAGTGTGCAAACATTACTGTGTTTCGGTTTGAAGGGCACTGTGAGCTAGCATAATCACTGGGCATATGAGACTTGAGAACTGATGTCTCAGGGTGACGGGCGCAGTGTTGTGTCACACAGTAATTTTGTGGGTGATACAGCATTTGTTATGGGCAGACGTTACACTTACCATCGGGTGAACGTTTAGCTCGTTCCGTCACTTTAGTGAAATAAAAAAAGAGGCTGAAATGATGATGATGAACCTAATTTTGATCCAATTCTTACCTGGGTTGATTTGAGGGGATGGGCTTTGGTGGTGTTTGAACATCAGTGTCACTGTCGTCTGTTAGAAGTGAATTGTCGTCCGTCACATTTGTTGTTTGGGGCACTGGAAAGTACAAATGATTTCTGTTTAAGCGTACAAAAAAGTAAAGCCTAGACATTTCCCACTGCTGAGCGGAAACTGCCGCTCATTTCCAATTACTGAGAGGGTTTTCAAGCCGAGAAGAGTCCGCCACTTTTTGAAGAGATATTGTATTTTTTTTTCTTTCAGGAAATTTAGGAACAAAAAACAGTACACATATATTTTTTTTCAATAATTTTTTTCCTTGTTTATATGTATGAATAGCAGAAAATAAACACTTTTTGATGACCACAAAAATAAATCTCGTCCGATTTTTGTGAGTTGAGATGAATGAGATTTTATCGACAATTTGACAATAACAGAAATTTTACTTTTAGCGCCGTTAATCCGTTAACACTCTGTATAAATATTAATGTTTGGGAGATCATTATGAAGATTATTTTTTCCTCTAATGACGAAAAATAAGTAAATGTCTTAAAACTAAAATTAAAGTTAAAAAACAGGTGGAATTGAATTTGATGGTAGAAAGCGCCATCTGTTGACAATCTGTCCAACTAACATGCACTATAGCTGTTGGTTGGAGTTGTTAACATTATAGGAGGTAGATGGCGCCATCTGTTCATGATCATGACACCGTGCGAAATATTCAAACGGGTTAGCTGGTCTATTCACGTTAAAGAATAACCAAATTAACATATAAGTTAATACAAGTTTTCTTACATCTTTCAAGCACGACGGTAGCGTCCATAGCGATGTTTTTCGGTTTATCCAGCACCATAGTTTCACGGTTGTAAGGCTCCAGCACTACAGTTTCGTTCATATTGCGCTGTAAACGAGTTTCAAACAAAAATCATATATTTGTTCATCATATCAGCCTACAACTAGTCCACTGAATGGTCATAGGCTTCTCTATATATTGCCACAAAAGTTGCAGCTCTCATTTTGGAGGGATTTTACCATAGTTACCACGCTTGGCAGGCGGGTTGGCGTCGTTTCAGCCTATTACAAGTCCACTGCTGAACATAGGTCTCCCCCATAGATAGTCGCAAAAGTTTGTGGCTCTCATATTGGAGGGATTTTTGGCGGGCGGGTTGGCAACCGCAGTTTATTTATTCACACGTTCCAGGAAGATGCTGCTTTCCATCTTCTGGTTTTTATTTTCCCTCTGTCGACTTTTACGACACCCACAGGATGTGATGCGGTGGGAAATTGTCTTAAGTCGTCAAATATTTTTGTTACAAGCTTTTATTTGTGTGGCCTATATCCAGCAGTTGACCTCAAATGTTGCCAGGGCACTTGTACTTGTTAAAATAAATCCACCGAGCCCAAACATGTTGGAGCTATCTCGTTTAGTCAAGAAGTTTCTATGGCGAACTACCGGCTCCATCATCAGACCAGCTCCATAAAAAGTGAAGTAAAGTTTCAGCCTATAAATGTCCCACTACTGAGTACAGGCCTCCTCTCATGTCTGAGAGGGTTTTGGAGCTAGGAAGAATCCGCCACGCTGCTCCAATGCGGGTTGGCCGACTGCACATGTCTTCGAAATATTTTATATTCCTCAGACATGCAGGTTTCCTCACGATGTTTTCCTTCACCGCCGAGCACGTGGTAAATCAGCACTTAAAATTGCAATTAACAATTATAGTGGCGCCGGCACCGGGAATCGAACCCAGGTCACTCGCGTACTATGAAATTTAAAGCGAGCGCCTAGCCCCTGAGCTACCACGGCCGTGGTACCAGCTCCATGGTACCATATTATTGCATTGTCATCCGATTGTTATGTCTGCAAAATTTCAGCTCAATCGAACAATCTAATCATCCCGTGGGTGTCGTAAATATCGACAGAGGGAAAATGAAAACCAGAAGATCGACAGCAGCATCTTTCTGGAACATGAATCTGACATCTGAATAAAAAAACTGCGGTTTCCAATCCGCCTGGCAAGCGTGGCAAGTATGGCAAAATCCCCCCAAAATTAGAGCTACAAACATGTTCAGCAGTGAGCTAGTGATAGACTGAACGGATGATGATGTTGAATAGAATAGAATAGAATAGAATAGAAAAAACATTTATTCGGCACAAGAACATAATACAGTTGAATATTAAATGAAAAAAAAAAAAAACTAAACAAAACAGTTCTGTGTCGAAAAGGGGTTGGCTCCGCATGTACTGTGTAAGACTGGTCACACACAGCGCTGATTTTCAGCCAAAAAACCTTTGAATTGGCAAACGGACGAGACTCAACTGAAAAATATTTTTATTATATGATATTGAAAAATAGAAAGACCCCAGAGTTTTACTGGTGGTAGGATTCCTATGCAGGAATCCGTCTAGGTAGGTACCACCCCAGGGCCAGTTATTCTGCCGTGAAGCAGTAGTGTGCAAGCATTACTGTGTTTCGGTTTGAAGGGCACTGTGAGCTAGCGTAATCACTGGGCATTTGAGACTAAAGAAATGATGTCTCAGGGTGACGAGCGCAGTGTGGTGTCACACAGAAATATTCTGGGTGACACAGCATTTGCTGTGGGCGGCCGTTGCACTTACCATCAGGTGAACGTTTTGCTCGTTTCGTCACTTTATACAATAAAAAAAAAAAAAAAAAAAAGTTTGATCTTTGAGGTCTTATTTTTTGAGCCGGTGTAGATTTTGACAATCATAAGAGCTTTATACAAGCCTAAACTGAATATGGAAACTTTGAATTCAAAATGTTACTCACCACATTCTTAGGCGTATCAGGAGCATGACTGTAGACGCCATTGGGCAGAACAACGGTTTTATCAAAATCACTGTTCAAAGTAACGGTCGCGTTTAACCTCGGAACATCGACCACTCTCGTTGCGTCCAAAATATCTTTGCCCGTATCTTCGACATTTTGCTGATCCAAATTCTGCTCGGTGCTTTCAGTGTTAGGGTCGATTTTTTCCTTTCCTTCTTTCGATTTGACGGATTCATTTTTTAACTTGGAGACTGTAGTGTTTGCGTTAAGGTTGGATTTCGTTTTGGTTTGTAGTATAGGCGAATGTACATCGGGCTGGGACACTCTTTCTTCTTTAGGCGATATGGTTTCAGGCGCTTTTGGCTGTGTTTCTTCTTCTTTCTGTGCTTCTTTATCACTGAGAAGAGAAAGGTCACTATTATTATAACTGTCCATTTTTTTTAATTCTAAATAGTGACGAGACGAGCAAAACGTTCACGTGGTGGTAAGTGCAACGTTTGCCCATAACTAATTGCCCACACTGCGCCCGTCACCCTGAGACATAAGTTCTTAAGTATCATATGCCCAGTGATTACGCTAGCTCAGTGCCTTTCAAACAGAAACACAGTAATGTTTGCACACTACTGCTTCACGGCAGAATAACTGGTACGGGGGTGGTACCTACCTAGACGGGTTCCTGGATAGGAATCCTACCACCAGTAAATAATTTAATCCCGGCAGGTCGAGGTGACTTATTTTCAGTAACAGATAATCTCTTAACAAGCCCCTACTAGACATAAAATATAATTATTTTATTCAATGTAAATTATGCCCTGGGAAGACCTGGCGAGATTCTAGTTCGATAGGTTTAGAATAGTACATACCTGTGTCGTAAGAGGCGACTAAGGTGTTGTACGGACAGCCTTTATTTGTACATAATAATACCAGAATATGCAATGGATGTCACTATACTGCTTGAGGGAACGCAATGGGAATGGGAATTTTTGACCCGTCACGTCTCGTTTACCGCGAGGCTGAAAAGTGTCGGCTCCGTTGGCGCAGTGGCTAAGCCCTTGGCCTCTGCGCCGCTGGCCGCGGGTTCGCTTCCCGCACGGGACAAATATTTGAATGGCCTACAGATAAATGCTCCGGGTCTGGGTGTTTGTGCATGTGGAATTTGTGTCTGTAAAACGCACCCACGACAGGAGAAATCCTACTGTGGGGCATTGCCTAAAAAAAAGAAAGGAAAAGAATAGAGATGGCAAAGTCACAAGAGAGGATGGATGAAAGATTGACGAAACAGATTTATGAGGCGAGTTTGAATGGGCAAGCTTGTAAGGGTTGAGGTACAGATAGTTGGTTCCGGGTTTGGGTGGTTTGGGCATGTGGAATTTATGTCTGTAAATCGCACCCACGACACAGGAGAAATCCTACTGTGGGGCATCGTTTTTTAAAAAAAAAAAGTGGTCTACGGATTTGATCTCCGCCTACCCGTTATATGGGAGAAAGGCGTAACTGTATGTATCATTTAAAATAATGCATTATTTGTTGTAAAAAAAAATTAGTATAATTTTTTAGCTGTTGCCAATATAATAAACAATTATATTATTATAGTAAATTGATAAATATGGAAATAGACTTACGCAGCTTTTTGAGCCCTTCGTGTCCTTTTCGGTCTTGGCTTTTCGGCGGGTGACCCTAAATTAAAAAAAAAAATCAAAATAAAGGTTTCTTATAAAGAGCACCTGCTCAATTCTTTATAACTAATTTAAGAAATTCACTTACCAATGCCACTATCCTGCGTTCCTTGAGAGTCTTTGTCAGTGTCGACGCTGACGTCTGATATTTTCTGTGAAGAATAAAAATAATAATAGATGGTTTCGACACGTAGAGAGAATGGATGAAAGAAGATTGACAAAACGAGTGAGGCGAGTGTGAATGGGAAAGCCAGTAAGGGTCGACCTAAGCGGATCACAATCAGATCGGTGAACTTTTGAGGAAAGGTCACTTTAAAATGCCGACGAGTGTGTGTGCAAACGCTAATGAAAGTAGCAGAAGCGGAAGATGTGTGTCAGGATCGTAGCAAATGGGAAGATGTTGTCTCTGCCTACCCCAATGGGAAAGAGGCGTAACTGCATGTAAGTATTGATTTGAAAAGACTCTCCCTTATCTTATAGTCTATTTTTCCCCTTATTAGGTTTTTAAAAGCTTTAGCCGATAGGTGTCCGGCAGAGTAGAACAGCAACTGTCTCTTTAAACCACAACAAATTACTGTGTTTCGGTTTGAAGGACATCCAGGGCTAATGTAATCAAACGGGCATATGAGACTTAACAACTGATGTCTGTGGGTGACGGGCGCAGTGTTGTTTCACACGAGAATATTCTGGGCGACACAGCATCTGTTATGGACAGACGTTGCATTTACCATGGTGAACGTATTGCTCGTTCCGTTTATTATACAATAAAAAAAGCAGGGGTCGGAGTGTCCTGAAGCCTCCTGCCCGCGAGTATCATCTGACGAAGCTATAAAAGCTGCCAGGTTAGCAGTAGCAACAGCAGAGAACTAAACATTAAAAAAATGGTAGCGTGAGCTTGTGTATGCGTGCGTGTTTTTGCGTGCGTTTGAATGTGTGCGTGACCGCACGTGCATGCTTGCGTATGTATGAGTGTTTGACCGCGCGTTCATGCCTATGCATGTATGCGAACGTGTATATGCGTGCGTGATCACGCGTGTTAGCGAGTTTGCGTGTGTAGCGTGCGTTTGTATGTGTACGTGACCGCGCGAGCATGCTTGCGTATGTATGAGTGTGTGACCGCGCGTGAATGCGTGTGTGACCGCGCGTGAATGCGTGTGTGACCGCACGTTCAGGCCTATGCATGTATGCGAACGTGTATATGCATGCGTGATCAAGCGTGTTAGAGAGTGTGCGTGTGTATGCGTGCGTGTGAATGTGTACGTGACCGCGCGTGCATGCGTGCGTGACCGCGCGTGGCAGCATGCGTGCGTTTGTATGTGTGCGTGTGAATGTGTGCTTGACCGCGAGTGCATGCTTGCGTATGTGAGTATGAGACCGCGCGTGCATGCGTGTGTAACCGCGCGTTCATGCCTATGCATGTATGCGGGCGTATGTGTTCATGCGTGCGTGTGTGTATGCGCGCTCGGTAGGCGCGTACCTTCTTGCCGCGCGTCCTTTTGGGCCTGGCTTCCTTGATAACGTCTTCCTGCTCCGCTTGCTTGGTGGCGCGCGAACTGGCGCGAGAGCTCGCTCGGGTCGAACGCGATGATGCCACTGTTGAAAAACATATACCTCAAAAATAAATACAGACAATTTAAAGCAACCTAATCATTCTATTTAAAGGGTATAGATTTTTTTTTAACTACACCAAAAGGGGAGGAAGCTCTCAATTCGACTGAATATTTTTTTTGTGTGTATGTTTCAATTATTTATTATTATAAATTATTCAATTCAATTATTCTTTTTTTCGTTGAATTCATTACCCACATAAATTTGGTCAAGCTCTTCTCGCAAATCCAACTAGTTTAGCTTTAGCCACGCAAGTTTAATATGACTGGATCAATAAAGACAATAATTATATCCTAACCAGGAGCAACCGGTAAAGTGTCCGTCTGTTTCCTTGTTTTGGTTGTTCGTCTTCTTCCCGTTTCCTCTTCTGTCGGCTCCTCTGATTTCTCTTTCGGTATAGCTTTCCTTGGCTCTGGAAACAGTACATGTAAATGTTTTAAAAGAAATAATTTTTCTATTCACTGATAATTAATTTGTTTGTCAGGAAAGTTTATTCTTTATTTATATAGATGCATTATTCCGAATATAAAAAAAACATCAAAACACAAGGAATAATTAAAATAGGTGCCTACTTGGTACAGGTGCAGTTGGTGGGGGCATGGCAATTTCATCCTTATCCGCTTCCTGTTTAACTTCAATGTTGATCGGCAAAGACTCCAGGTCCATAGGCTCTAGTGGCAATGAGATTTTCTCTTGTTTCACTGCAAATATTAATTATTTTTATAAGTAGTAGTGAAAGTTGCTAGTACTGTCTTTATTTTTTTAATAGTTTTTTTTATTAGTGGAAGGATTCCTATGCAGGAATCCGTCTAGGTATTAGCCATGGAGCAGTAATGTGCAAACATTACTGTGTTTCGGTTTGAAGGGCACTGAGATCTAGCGTAATCACTGGGCATATGAGACTCAAGAACTGATGTCTCAGGGTGACGAGCGCAGTGTGCACCACCAGAGTGCGCGAGAAAAGGAAGAAGGTGTAGAGGAAGGTGCCAGTTGCGAAAGAAAGGTTAAATATAACTGAGAAAGCAAACTTTTTTTTTTATCGAATAGGGGGCAAACGAGCAAGCGGCTCACCTGATGGCAAGTGATCACCGCCGCCCATGAACATCTACAACTTGATTGGTTAATGTGTTGACATTATGCATCATCATCATTTCAATCTATCATAGTTTACTGTCGAACATTGGCCTCTTCATAGAATTGTCACAAAACACGGTCCTGAGCCACTTGCATCCATCGAATTCCCATAAAACAGTGCAGGTCGTCGCACCATCTAGCGCGGGGTCGCCCTACACTACGTTCGCTGGTACGTGGTTGCCACTGAAGAACCTTAGTTTCCAACGGTTATCGGTTCTAGGAGCTATATGGCCGACCCATGCCACTTCAGCTTGCTAGTTCCTATATCATATGTCAGGATATTATTGTTATGGATTTTTACTCGCAGAGAAACACCAAGCATAGCTCTTTCCATAGCTCGCTGATGGCTCTGCGCTTCCTCATGTGGCCTGCAATGAAGGACCACTCTGTTCCTTATGTCATCACTGGCATGTTAGATATGGCGCAACAAATATATTATTAGTTACGCCAGAAGCTGATCACGGTAACTCCGCACAACTTGGATTGATGATGTCCAGCATTGGACTGTCTAATCAAGATATTAAAATCAACTTTCAAAACTAACCTTGAACTATAGGTATGGGCTCCGAGTTCTCTTTGTTGTCCTCGTTACCGCGACGCTTCGATTTCGACAGACCCTTTTCGGTGGAGTCCTCTCGGCGAAGCTTCTGAGTTAGATTCACATTCACCTATGGACAAAATATAAATTATTGTATTAAAAAAGTATTACTGATTATAAGTACAATGATATAAGTACAAGAGAAATATAATTAACTTAATATTATTGTAAAAAAATTAAAGTAACGGCCTATAAATAGCCTAGTGCTGGGCACAGACTCTTCTCATTTCTGAGAGGGTTAGGGCCGCTAACTGTTCACACTGCTCCAATGAGTTGACAGACTTCACATATCCTCAAAGTATATGTTCCTCAGACATACAGGTTGCGACACAATGTTTTCCTTAACCACTGTGAACTACGTATACATTTAACATAGCAGTACTCTGGACAAGCTTTTTTTCATATTGTGAGAGGCCATGTCTGGTGATAAAGAAGATTTCTTACATTGCTAAATTCCACAAACTGTAACTATATACCTTCCAATATCTATATACAAGTACTGTTTAACAAATAAAACTCTAATGCATACAGATTTGATACTGATAAGTTAGATGCTATTTATATTACACTACAATGAGAATTAAGAGAATTTACAGTGTAAATAAAAATTGAATTCAGTTCATTACCGATATCTTTGGTGTAACAACGATAACACTGTTCTCAGTCAGTACATTGTTTGTCTGAAAGCAAGAATAATAGGACTGCGATAATACAGTAGAATATAGTTACTTGATTTTTTTTTATGGTTGAATATTATGTTAAGTGTAACATTAGCCCAAAACATAAGCTGTCATATAAAACATTTGTGTGGCATTATACTGGGCTTGTCACCCTGAACATCAGTTCTTAAATATGCCCAGTAATTACATCAGCTCTCAGTGCCCTTCAGACAGAAACACAGTAATGTTTGCACACTACTGCTTCACGGCAGAATAATAGCCACTGCAGTGGTACCACATAAAAGGATTCTTGCATTATTGAAAGTCGAAAGTTTGTATGAGGAAGCATTAATCTCATGTGTCGATGGAGATAAGAAACTAACTTACCATCACCTTCCTATGTATCATGTTATCCCTTATACAGTAAGATTAAGGAGTAAAAAAAAAATAGGATGTGATAATAACAATACAACCAGACTTGAAAACAAATGTGCATTCTCAAAATCATCATCATCATTTCAACCTTTCAAGTGTCCCCTGCTAAAAATAGGCCTTCCACAACTGACACAAAAGTTTGTAGCACTAATTTTGAGGGAATTTTGCCCTAGTTGCCACTGTTGGCAGGCAGGTGGGCAACAGCAGTTTATTTATTCAGATGTTCCAAAAAGATCCTACTGCTCATCTTCTAGTTTTAACTTCCTCTCTGTCGACTTTTACGACACCCACGGGATGAGATGGAGTGGTAGATTCTCTTAAGCTGCGACATCAAAGCCACCACCTTTAACAGAAATAATGGTCTTAAACCATTTAAATACTACATCGCACTTTCCCTCAGTTATATTCGCTCCCTTGTTTGCAACCGTACTAGAACGACCCAAAACGCACATATCTGGCTGAACCATTCGGATTACGCGGTTTATTCCTGCTGGACTGCCCTACGGTCGCAATATACCAAATATAATTTGGCTATATATAATACGAGAATGCTCCCGAGGTCGCAGGAAACATCATGTGACTTTAGTAGACTATTGTTCCTGGCTGCACGAAAAATAGGCGCATAGACGTGGCGTTGCGGAAGCTAGAAATTTTACCGTTGCAATCTACATTTTACAATAGTTATCATCATCTATAGCCCTCACCTGTTTACTAATGATACTTTGCGCTTTGACAGACGCATTCCGCTTTTGTCTCTTATCCTGCTCAGGGCTTGACATATCATCAACTTCATTCTTGCTGCGTTTTTTCGATGCCCTTTTTGTTTCACTATCCTTGGAGCTTATACCCTGTACTTCGGTATTATCATCGGCTTTAACACTTGATTTACGTTTAGGTTTATCTTCTGGGGTTTTGTTTGATTCACCTGCAATAATCATAACTGAAATAAATGGAATTTATAGGCTGAGTGGAGCAGGGGTTAGTACAGTTATTGTAGACTTTCAAACCATCCTGCAGCATAGAATCCTCTATAGACATCTGTAACTGATTATATTTTTACGGAATACCAGCACATAGTAAGCATATTTTTGCTGGATTTTGTATAGAGAGTGGTGAAAACTGGTTACGAGCAATCATTCACCTGATGATAAGTGCGATATCTGCCCATAATGAATATTGTGTCACCCAGAACATGCTGTGCGATATCACACTGCATTTGTCACCCTGAGACATCAGTTCTTAAGTCAAGGCCAGTGATTACACTTGCTATTAGTATCCTTCAGACCGAAATAATGATTGCACACTACTGCTTCACAGCAGAAAAACTGACACTGTAATGGTACCTGCCTACAGATACATGCATAAGAATCCTACCACCAGTATACCTACCTATGTGTATATGTAAGTATTTACCTTGATTCTGGTTGTTATGCAAAAATTATTTCTACAGTGACTTTACTTGTCTTTGCAAGAGCTGCATTTGTTTTCCCTGTATTAGTATAAAATAATTTGTGATGAAAATTATTTTTTTATGATTAAAAAAGAGTTTAAAAAAATTACTTGTAATTAGGCATTCCATCATATGTACAGTTCATATAGTTAACTAACAGCTACTATATATTTCTCTGTGAGTTCTTAGGTCTTATGAGTAATAAAGCATTACAGTGTTTCTCAACTTTTTCACAAAATTTATTTACTACTAACATCAATTAGTTCTAGGAATGTATTTGACTTACTATTTGTAGATAATTTAATGGATTGTTAGGAAAAATTACGGTTTTGTGAATATATGAAATAGGTGTTAGTAATTCTTTATGGAAGAAGGATTTAAGTGTATAAGTGCTACAGGACTACAGTCTACATAGGAGATATTTAAGAAAAATTAAAATGAGGGGCCACGTCGTGGCACCTTCAGAGAATCTATCACCCCATTTCAATATGTGGGTATCGTAAAAGTCGACAGAGGGAAAATAACAACCAGAAGGGCAGCAGCATCTTCCTGAAACAGCTAAATAAAGAAACTGCGGTTGCCAACCTGCCTGCCATGCGTGGCTACTATAGCAAAATCCTCCCAAACTATGGGGGAGGCCTATGTTCAGCAGTAGATTTGTGACGGGCTGAAGTGATTGAGTGAATATGAGGGGTCTCAATAAGAACAATAGGAGCCAAAATATATGTTTTATAATCTTTGTCTGTCTGTATGTTTGTTGCATCACACAAAAACTAATTCATGACATTGGAAACAATTATGATTGTAATATTTATTGCTGGAAGATAATTTGTGTTGCTGGAGGTCTAACTTAAAACCATGTTTCATCTTGATGTGCCTCTAGAAGCCAAGTTATTAATCTATACTAATAATATAAAGCTGAGGAGATGGTTTGGTTAAAAACGCTAATGTCAGGAACTACTGGTTCAAATTGAAAAATTATTTTAATGCTGGATAGCCCATTGGAAGGCTATAGGCTATATATAACATCATGCTATGACCCTCAGAGATTTCTTTTAAATTTAACGACAGGTGAAACCGCTAGGCACAACTATCAAAACAATCTCAGGAAATACTTATCCGATTTGAAATATTTTTTTTCTGATATATAGCCCATTTATTAAAGTAGATTATAGGCTAAAAAAAATTGTGCTAAAACTTTAAGGTGCTGCATGCTGAGAACAGAATGATACCGATAAGGGCAAAACTGTGAATGTGCAGGTCATGAGATACCATTCCTTATTGTGCAATCATATTGTTGGCCTATTTTACATGGGTGAAGAAACCGGGAAGCTCAGATAGTTTTAGATAAAACTGAATACAAAACTATACTAGAATAGTCTCCCATGACAGTTATAATATGAACTAATCCTACAATATTTCTGCAACTAAGGAGCTTAGTGGTCATTGTAAATTTTATTGGACTCAAGTTTCATGATTGCATATTATAGCAGTCAGAGTATCCGACTTCAATGTTGCAGGTCCTGTATTTGATTCCCAGCCAGAGCCAACCTTTGTGCAAAAACACAAATTGTTGATTACAGGTCAGGAGAACACACAGGAGAAATCATTATGAACAAGTTTTGATAGCCGATGTTACTAAATCTTTAAATACTGATATACCATATGTTGGGCAGTGAAAGTAAATCAAACAGGAAACCTGCATGTCTGACAAATTAAAAAATGTTCGGGTAGCAATCTGCTGCGAGTTTTTCAGAATAGTGTATATGAGGACAAAGTTAAATAAAAACAATCTTCCATCTTTTCTATGCAATACAAATAACAACAAGATGCAAAATGATAAGACACAAATGACAGCTTTAAAACTACAAAAACAAAATAAAATGAACTGCGGTTTACCATCATCCTCGTTTATACTCTGGAGCGTTGTCAGGACAGTTTTGTCTTTTATGGGCTTCTCCCGCGCTCGCGCTTTATCATTTTCAATCTCCTCTTCAAACTTATCAAAACATTCAAATGCTACCTGAAAGCAGGCAAGATTTTGCACTTTTTACACATGATTTCAACACAGTAGTTACACTCGAACATTAATTATATCTTAAATTGCTCATTTAACACATAAATTGCCTGCAAAGCTAACTGAAGAGCGATGGTTTTCATCATTAATTTAGCACTATTATATTTTACCTTAAGGTCTTCTTTGAAGTTTTTAGTTAAAGCGTTAGATATCTCATTGATTTTAGGTAGTAACTCATTAAAAATTGACATAATTGTTATGGAAATTCCACTTTTACTAAAGTTTCGTAAATTTGTCAAACGCCATAGAACACTACACAATCGAAAACCGTTTGAAATTGAAATACGGCAGTGCCAACATTCTCATTTGAAAGCATGCTGTTTCTTTTTAATGATGCGTTCAGTTGTAGTTGAACCATAGATAATACACTATATACTGAGAATAGATACGCAACTGACGATTCCGTTTTTAAGTTTTAAGTCCACGGCTTATAGATAGCATTAATTTTTTAGTTATGTCCTAATACCAATGATAGATGTTGCTTTATATTAAACTACTGATGAACTAGTGATACTGCGCTGTTGGGTGCACAGTCCAGTTTAATTACTTACTCGCATTTTACGAGATCCATTAGATGAGATGGAGTGGCAGTATTGTTTTAACGAGCCGCCACCACACGGCTTCGACATTCGACGAGTATTGCTTAGAAATATTCTAATAAATAAATCAGTGCACCGCACCTTTGAAATTATTCTGCAATTTTTAGTGCTGATTTATCAACTGCTAGGAAAAAATATGAAAATATTTGGTAGCTAATTGCCAAGATCAAAAAAGATAAAGAAGAAGGTTACAAAGTTATTTCGCAATGTAGATTTAATAGTAATATTTATAAAAAACCTTATTTATTATTGAAATAAAGTAAAATATGGTAAAAATAGGAAAAGTATTACAGAAAAACAATAATACTTTTTGTTTTTTTAACAATGAACTGGCGTTAGGCAACAGTGTTTAGGCGCAAAATGTTCGGCACTGCGAGCTAAGCGATCTTAATTTAGTCGTGTGGAGGCTGTAGAATGAACATTCAATATTATTTATAATTAATCGAGTCGTGAATGCTAAGGCGACGGCTTTAATTTTCGTCACTTAAATTGTCAATTTTGACTAAAGTACTATTTTACCACATACTCGGTGGTGAAGGAAACCATCACGAGAAAATTGCATGTTTTGCATAAGCTCTTGCATTTCTAGGCTGCCACTTTTTTAATAGAGATTACTTACGTCTGTCATTTTTAGCACGATCACCCTTGAGATGAACTTATCACTGAATATACTACATACGATCCCACGGGGTATGCCAGGTTGTAAAGGTTTCAATAGTGAAGCGAATATAGCGATAAATGTCACATACAAATCACAGGAAAAACATATCTCAATTACTGCACGTAAAATCAACGGTAATCATTTAAAAGCTGTGATTGTCGTAAGAAACACCGGCGGTTACCTATATAGTGAGCTTCGCTATCACATTAATTTTTTCAAGATGGTTACTAAAAATTTCAAAATTCTCGTGTTGTATTACGTAATTGCAAGGGCTTTCAATATGTTTTCATATTTTTTTTATTATATAACTGCTTGATTAGACCTGGGCTTGAATATGGCAGCGTAATTTGGTCTCATTTTTACGCAGTACACAAGCATAGAATTAAAAGCACCCAGAAAAGATTTTTGGGGCACATAGCTTACCATTGTAACAAAATATATAATAAGAAAGTCCTTAACTCTTATAAAAACCACAAAACTCTTGAAGATCGCAGATTGCTTCATGTTCAGGTATTTCTTCACAAACTGCTAAATGGGGAAATTGATTGTTCGGAATGTTTGATAGGATTCATTTTTAGAACACGTCTGTAGTAAAAAGTGCGTTTTTTTTTAAATTATAACTTTCAAAAATAATTTAGGTAATTGTTCAACCATTGAAATTCAGTATAATTCTTTAATAAAAAGCAAAATTGATTTGGAAATTTTCTTTATGAAACGTTATAAATTTAAAAATGTTTTTTTAGCTCTTTACTACAGTGAAATGTATTTTATGATAACAATTTAATTTTGTACTCATCTTTTGTTTTTGAATTGTGGTAGCTTTGTGTGGTAGTACCCAGTAGTAAACTTTAATCAAGGATACACGTTTGGTCTTATATCTTTACCTACTTATATATAATGAAGGAAAGTAAGTAAGTTAATTTGCTAATATCCGCATGCAAATTAAAAATGGTGAATATTAGGTACCTAGTCTTTTGAAGAGCACCGCCCGGCCTCCCTCAGTAGCGTCGTAACCTCCACCAACCACAACAATACTACCACTAGGTAATATACACCACTGAAGTCGGGAACACGGCACGTGCTTCGCCCCAAAACGAGGCATTATCAAGAGCCATAGACTCTACGACAGACGGTCGCGCAATCGCAATCGCAATAGATCAAGGCCGTTTTGACGTTTATCATCATTTCACCTATTACTAGTCCACTGCTGAACAAAGGCCTCCTAAATAGATTGCCACAAAAGTTTGTAATTCTCATTTTCGGGGGATTTCGCCATTGTTGCCACGCTTGGCAGGCGGGTTGGCAACAGCAGTTTATTTATTCTGATCTTACAAGAAGGTGCTGCTGCCCATCTTCTGGTTCTTCAAGTTTTGTGAACATTAAAAACTATGTTTCAAGGCAAAATTGCTGTTCTTTATTGTCAATGGCGACTCGAAGAACGTCGTAAGATTATAGTTTAAAAAATCAATAATTTTATGACATAAAATTAACTTAGCATTTTTCCTTTTGTTTATTAGTATACTTGATATTATATATGTATGTTATTGATATTATTGTGTATAGCATACATAATCTTATGTTATACGTAAATGAATTAATAAGGGAAACATAATGATTGAGATTTGAGAATAGAAACTATTTTAGGCAATGATAAGTTTATAAGATAATTAATGTGGTGATAATAACAGTGACGACAGTGAATACAGTATGGTAGAATCTGATTAAAATATATTAAATAAACATTTTTATCTTAGGAAAGTGTTTTATTAGAACTTTTTAAATAGCCAGTACTCACAATTCAGACATACAGGTGCGACTCGCACTTTAGTATATTTTTTTAGATAATAATTGAAATGTATCACATCATTATTGTAAGATGTCGAAATGGAGACAACAAGAGACAAAAATTCAACATAATTATCTAATCACTTACGCAAACTATAGTACGCCAAACTTATAAGCCCTGAAAATATCTATTATATTATATAGCCCAAAATCCCCCGGAGCGTAGACAGTTGTCATATAATATAGAGCGGTATTACATTTTACTGTTATTAGGGATCGTAAAAATTTATGAAAATTTTATTACATCTCCTAAAATTGGCCCGACGTCATAAAAATTATATGCATATGGCGCATTTCGCTGAACAAAAACTATGCGTTGCGTTGGATAAAAAAAATATAAATAGTGTTAATAAATTACGTTAATTTAAAAGTTTTTTTTCTTTGAATGCTCACACTGCTCATACATTAGTTTCAATTACCGAACGAATTAAAAAAAATATTAGTTCTAATTCTAAGTCTCATATGCCCAGTAATTTAACTAGCTCCTAATGGCCTTCAGAGCGAAACACAGTAATGTTTGCTCACTACTGCTTCACGGCAGAATAAATGTCATATAGACAATAAAATATCTAAAACACTTTAATTATGTGCTCAAAATAACCCTAAAGCTTTGTAAGCAAGCTGTAGCTCTTATTGCGACTTGCTTGGAGAATTGTTGGATCATATTCAGATCTAACCTTATTTCATCTGCAACAGACATTATTCTTTCCAATAACTCATCTCTAGTATTTGGTACCGTAAAATAAAACCTTCTGCTTTATATTTCACCATAAAAAGAAAGCGATAGTTGCTAGGTCGGAAGAACGAGGTGGCCATGCCATGGAAAAGCTGCCTCGTCCGGCTCGAGCAAAGTGCGCCGGTGTCTCTCAGTCTAATAAAAGGTGTTTTGTGTCCGTATGGAATATCTCCTTTAATACAGTTTAAACCGCCGTGTCGTAGCGGCCTAAGAGAACCTACCACCTCATCCCATCCCGAGGGTGTCGTAAAAGTCGACAGAGGGAAATTAAAACAAGGTTTATACTCGTATAAACTGCGGTTGTCAACCCGCCTGCTGAGCGTGGCAACTATGGCAAAATACCTCTAATATGAGAGCTACCAACTTGTGGCTATCTATGGGGGTGGCCTATGTTCAGCAGTGGACTTGTGATTAGCTGAAACGACGAAAAGACAGTATAAAATTTAATGACTGAGACACCATTTTGAAGATTATTGTCCCCTTAAATTAATAAAAATAAGTAAATGTCTTAAATATGTTTTCGTTAAAATTTGATTAAAAAGATTTAATTAATTAATTTAATTGCATAACATCTGTTGAAAATCTGTTCAACTAACATGCACGACAGTTGTTGGTTGGAGTTGTTTATATTCTTTAAAGAAGGTAGATGGCGCCATTTGTCCATGATCACGATACTATGCAAAATATTCGCACGGGTTAGCTAGTTACTTATATTGATGTTGTAATATTACGATCATTGATATGCATTTTTTGTATATCAATGAATGCAATATACATTATCTTATTGCATTATTAAACTGCTTACGATGTTATACTGTGTACTGTATGCAAAGGTTGTGAGAGTGAGTTTTCTTCAATAACAATAAAATGACGTGTCGTAATAAGAGGATGGATGTCGCAGACATTCCAATTGCAGCTCCTCTACTTTAACGGCCGTCTGTTGTGCAGTGTGTGGTCTAGCGTTTTCCTAAAGCAGCAGTGGCCTAGAGCTATTGACCAGCCTCGGTTGTTTAGCAGCTAGTTCCTCCATCATGGTTTGCAGTTGCTGACATATAAATCTGCCGCAATCGTTTGATCAGATTTTAGAAAGCTGTAGTGAACGACACCGACACTAGTCTATCAAACAAAGTAACTTTTTCTGAGTAAATTTTCGCTTGGGGCAGGATTTCGCTGGTTCTCCACGGTTCAGCCATTGCGACGAGCGCTTCTGATTATGGTACAGTTCTTCCACTTTCCACTTTTCATCACAGGTAATGATCCGATTTAAAATCCCTTCATCATTGTGTCGGTTGAGCAATGTACCGCAGCAGTAGACGCGTGTTTGCTGGTTTGCTTCACTCAATTCATGAGGTACCCTCCGTTAAAGCTTTTTCACTTTCCCTTTTTTGCTGCAAGTAGATTAAAACAGTTTTGTCACTCATAGCGAAGCCTGCAGCTAATTCTGAAGTGGCTCGTGGTCGGTGGTGGTGGATCCACAATAAACTTTAATTCTTCATTATCCAATTTGGTCTCCGGCCGCTCACGGCTTGTTCTGAAGATTTTTTTTTATTTGATAAAAGTTTGACGGAAGTTTGAAAGATTGACGGAACGAGCAGAACGTTCACCTGATGGTAAGTGCAACGTCTGCCCATAAAAAATACTGTGTCACCCAGAACATTTCTGTGTGACACCACACTGCGCCCGTCACCCTGAGACATCAGTTCTTAAGTCTCATATGGCCAGTGATTACACTAGCTCTCAGTGCCCTTCAAACTGAAACACAGTAATGTTTCACATTGCTGCTTCACGGCAGAATAACTGGCCCAGCGGTACCTACCTAGACGGATTCCTGCATAGGAATCCTACCACCAGAAAAATAATCGAAATTTTTGTCCTACTTACTACATCGCACCCGAACTTACTCTATGAGGAACATAGGCCTCCCCCACAGATTGCCACAAAGCACGGTCCTGAGCATCCATCAACTTCCCGCAAAATCGCGCAGGTCGTCGCTCCATCTAGTGGCGCACTACACTGCGTTTGCCGGTACGAGGTTGCCACTCTAGAACTTTTGTTCCCCAACGGTTAACGGTTCTACGGGCGATATGGCCGGCCCATTGCCACTTCATCTTGCTAATCCTTAGAGCTATGTCGACTACTCATCTTCTCGTCGAGTCCGATACCTCAATGTCTCAAAAGCAAAGTTAACAACCAGTGCGTGTTGCCAGTGATGACATACGGAACCGAGACGTGGTCCTTCACTGCGGGCCGCTTGAGTAAGCTCAGAGTCGCTCAGCCAGCTATGGAAAGAGCTATCCTCGGGATTTCTCTGCGTTATAAAATCCGTAACGATGATATCCGCAGCGGAACTAAATACTTAAATAATTTACTGAAAATGTAGTTTATTTTTTTAATTTAGTGAAACCGTGGGTCGGAGCCAGTTATCATTATTAGCATTAATAGCAGCATTATTAAAACTAATATGATCATCTAACAAAATAGCGTAAGAATCTTGTTAAAATGTTTACAAAATGGTGGAACATAAATCGGTCGCATGACGTAATAAAACCAATCGTAGAATGATTACGTACAATGTGACAAAGTCCTAAGGGCTGTTACGGTGGTATGCAATATGGAACCTTTGAACACTATATATTGGGGTCGCGAAGTGAGCGTAGAACGGAGCGAAGTCGCGCCAAAATAAAATGCAATAAAATGGCCGATATAACGCAGAGATTCCGTTGGGGAAACGCTAAGGGCAAAGTACAGTTGTTTAATGAAATTTTTGAGAAGAAACATTACTTTTGAATAGTGTATTGAAACTATAGTCTATTCATTTCAGATTGTGACAAAATATAAACAATGAAAACAATGTTTGTTAAACTAAAACTTGGAAGAACAAGAATTTAGAAAAGCGGATATAACCTGATCGATGACAAAACGACACGTTTCAATGGAAAACATATATATAATAGATTAAAAAATATGAAATTATTTTTTGTCCACACTATCGCTGTGTGGTAGTGGAGTCAGACAATCTGCCACCCTGTCTTATTCCGTGGGTTTCTTATGAGTCGAATTAGTTCCTGGAAGATCTCATGGCTTCCGAGAGATGGCGGCATTTGTTAACATGGTGGTAAATCATCCCTTCTTTTGACAGGTCAATGTACTGCAGTGAACTATTATATATTAAGGTTGGTAGTGGTTGTCAATTAACATGAGTAGCAGCCACGAGCGAGAAGACTACGGCTGCGGAAAAACTTATTCATCAAATAGTTAATAGAATCAGGCGTTACTTTGCGGAAATCCATTACAGTAAAGGAGAGAAAGTTAATTTGCTAAGATCCGCATGCAAAATGTAAGATGGTGTGTATTACCTAGCTTTGAAGAGCACCGCCCGCCCTTCCACAACAGCGTGCACAAGAAAACCAATACCGCCACCAGATACCCTCCACCACTACAACACTACCACTAGGCAATACACACCACTGAAGTCGAGGACGCGACACGTGTTTCGCCTCAAAACGAGGAATTTCGAAGTGATATTGACTCTACGACAGTCAGCCGCCGAATCGGCTCCCGGTGGCGGTATTGGTTTTCTTGTGCACGCTGTTGAGGGAGGGCGGGCGGTGCTCTTCAAAAATAGATAATACACACCATTTTACATTTTGCATGCGGATCTTAGCAAGTTAACTTTATCTCCTTTATTATTCAGCAAAGTCATACCCCCAGTGAATTGATAGATAGATAGATAGATAGATAAAAGTTTATTTGCATATCACAATACAGTACACGCATAGCCAAAATATAAAACACAATTTAAAAAAAAAACTAAAACACAGTGAGTAAAATGTAAGAATTAACAAAAAGAAAAATAAAAAAAACTATTTATATACATACACATACGCACATCAAAATATAAAACTATCCAAGGTATGCCTGCACTGCAGTATGACAAAACAAAAGGGTCTGCACTCAGCATGAGCTGCGATCATACGCAGCGCTGATTTTCAGTGCAACCCTCCATCTCAGACAGGTAGTGTACCTTTACTAAAATTGTCGTATTTCGACATGATTCTTAACGTGAACCCTTCTATTTTTTATAGATTTAGATAGTCATCTTTTCATGGAGAGTGCAACGTCTGCCCATAACTAATACTGTTTCACCCAAAATATTTCCGTGCGCAATATGGTGTCAATCATATTGCGCACATCACCCTGAGATATCAGTTCTTAATTCACATATGCGTAGTTATTACACTACCTTTCAGTGCCTTTCAGACCGAAACACGGTGATGTGTGCACACTATTTCTTTACAGCAGAATAACTGGCACTGCGGTGGAATCCTACCACGTGTATGATGATCTGAAGGGCTTCTGGATTAACATGATTTCTAAAGTCTTTACGAACGAAACATAAAAAGAGTGACGTCATAAAAGTAAAAACACGAACGGATATTTATTGTTGTAAACTAAGGATAATTTTCTGTAAAATAAAGTTACGGTGGCGACTGTACATTGGCGACATAGTGTCGGGTGTCTATCGAACAGCGTCCCCACCCCAATGCGTGTCTGCCAAAGTTCTTATCATGGAATGTCTTGTCCACTATAAGGCTTTTTTTTATCATTTAACGCCGTCAGTTTCAAGATTGAAGAATTTTTTTTATTCGATAAACTATCAAAACGTTCACATGATATTAGTAACGTTGTGAGTAAACCTGCACGTCTGTAAAACAAAACGTTTCGATGACGCGTGAATTCGGCCAATCCAGTGAGCTGACTCTTCCAGATAGAAAGAGCATCTCAAAATTGAGAGATATGTTCACAGCAGTGACAGCAGTATTTTCTATAACGCCGCTCCGCCGGCAGCGTAGAACAGAATATTTTTACGAGCTTTTATTTAGTTTCAATTGTCCGGATGTCTGTCTTTGGGTAATCACATCTTACAAGTGAAATTTGACCCACTTCCCGTTGTTTGATTAAGCTGAAATTTTGCATACTTATATAAATCGGTTGACAAGTATGTAGTAGGATAGAGCTGGTCTGATGATAGAGTCGGAAATTGGCCATAGAAACTACTCGACTAAACAAGATAAGTCCAACAACTTTGGGCTCGGTAGATTTAGCCTTACCAACATTTGAAGTTCACCGCTGGAAATGGGTCTCACAAATAAAAACAGGTATGAACTTGTTTATAGATTATTTTTAAAGAATACTAGCAATGCTATTAATATTACTAATATTCCTGTTTACCACGCCAACTGCTTAAAGCTTGTGCTAGAAGATGGTTCACGACAATAGTCGAAATGCGGAAGACCTACAAACTTAAGTGGTTCGTCGTTATAATGAAATATAGCGCTCAGCTGACAGCTGCTCGTAGGTTTTAGATTAGTGGTGCCGACAGAATAACAGCGCTGCGCCAATTTTGCTGTAGCATAATGCTGAGTCGGGTCCTTTTCGTTGCTGCAATCCAACATAAATTTAAATACTTTTTTATTGTTATTTTTTTTTATTTTTTATGTTGTGTTAATTGTTTGTTTTTATGTGTTTGTATTGAGCGTAGCAACGAATAAAGTTATTTTCTTTCTTTCTTTCTTTCTTTCTTATTCGTATCTATAGGGGAGACCAATGTTCAGCAGTGGACTGGTGATAGGCTGAAATGATGATGATGATTATGATATTTTTTTGTTTTTTAAGTATGTTCGATCATAACTTCTTTGTTAACGAACCGATTTTAATGATTATTATTTATTAGAAAGGGGGTACCGTAGGAGTGGACCCATATAAATTTGGTCAAACACTGATGATGGAATCTTAAATTCGCGTAAGCGTTTGGTGATGCTGCGCGGATGTCGGTTATATTAATATAATATCAGTATCTAAGGGTTATAATAATATGAGGTGATCGCAGTCAAGCTATTTCCATCTTTATTTATCTTGTAAATAGTAAATAATTTTTAACTGACTAAATAGAAAAACAAAATTGCCCGCTGGGTTTCTTGCTGGTTATTTCCAGGACAGAGGCATTATTTTCGAATCAATCTTGTTATAAAAAAAAAAACAGAAAAAAATCCATAAAATATTATGTAAATAATGTTGAATTCAAAATAATTCTCTTGTTTTCTATAATCTGCATACATAATAAATTAAAGTCGATGCGTAATTATTATTATTAAATGACGTTCGTAGGACTACAAGTATCGCTTTTCCACCAGCTTTCAGAAGCTCCGCTGTAATTCCGCCTTCATCCGGTGCAGTGCAGTTTTAAGCTGTTTGAGAGCCATTCTAATCTCGCTCACGGTGACGTTCGGGATATCTTTTAGTTATCTGTGCATCTTTGGAAAAGTCCTCGCTATATTTCATTATTTTATAGATAAAATGTATAACGTTGAAACTTAAAAGTTAACGCGGAGTTTAGTAGTAGTTATATAGTTACAGCGAACACTTTGAATATCATACATACAGTCACGCCTTTTTCCCAATATAAGGGGTAGGCAGAGATCACACTCGTTCCCACGAGCAGTATAGTAAGAGCACTTATTTTTTTATTTAACAAAAATGACGGAACGAGCAAAACGTTCACCTGATGGTGAGTGCAACGTCTGCCCATAACAAACGCTGTGTCACCCAGAACAGTGTGACACCACAATGCGCCCGTCCTGAGACATCAGTTCTTAAGTCTCATATGCCCAGTGATTACGCTAGCTCACAGTGCCCTTCAAACCGAAACACAGTAATGTTTGCACACTACTGCTTCACGGCAGATTAACTGGCCCTGGGGTGGTACCTACCTAGACGAATAGGTATAACCCTGCACGAATAAAGGCTGTCCGTACAATACCTTAACCGTCGCTTACGACACCTGCCGAGGTGCTATTCTGCTCCGCCGGCCACCTATTGGCACCTATTGAATATCATATATATATATATATACATATATATATATATATATCGTCGTCGTCGTCGTTTCAGCCTATCAATAGTCCACTGCTGAACATAGGCCTCCCCCATAGATTGCTATTATTTATATATATATATATATATATATATATATAAATAATAGTATCTTTTGGTAGAGCCGTGGTAGCTCAGGAGCCAGGTCATCATCATCATCATTTCAGCCCATTACTAGTCCACTGCTGAACATAGGCCTCCCCCACAGATTGCCACAAAAGGTTGTAACTCTCATTTTAGGGTGATTTTGCCATAGTTGCCACGCTTGGCAGGCGGTTTGACAACCGCAGCTTATTTATACAGACGGTTCAGGAAGATGCTTATTTTCCTCTGTCGACTTTTACGACACACGAGATGAGATGGGCTGGTAGATTCTCTTAGGCCGCCACCACACGGCGCCAGGTGCTTTCCCTTAAATTGCATAGAACGCGAGTGACCCGAGTTTGATCCCCGGTGCCGGCACCTCTTAAATTTTTCTACAATTTTATGATTCACCACGAGCTCAGCGGTGCAGGTGAACATCGTAAGGAAACCTGCACGTACATACATACATACATAACATCACGATCACGACAGTATCCCATAAGGGGTAGTCAGAGACTGGGCACTCACTGCAAAAACAGATGACTGCGACAATCCACGTTTCACCAAAACAATATAATGCACTTGGTGTGACAGGTGGTGAGCCCATCGCTACCATGCGCTGTTGGGTGCACAGTGCAGTTTAATTCCTTACTCGCCTTTTACGAGATCCATTGGATGAGATAGAGTGGTAGTATTCTTTTAACGAGCCGCTACCACACAGTTCTATGCAGGAATCCGTCTAGGTAGGCCAGTTATTGTGCCGTGAAGCAGTAGTGCGCAAACATTACCGTTTCGGTATGAAGGGCACTGAGAGCTAGCGTAATCACTGGGTATATGAGACTTAAGAACTGATGTCTCGGGTGTCACACAGAATTGTTCTGGGTGACACAGCATTTCTTGTGGGCGGACGTTGCACTTACCATCAGGTGAACGTCGCCAAATACAATAAAAAAACATGTGAAGTCCGCCAACCAGCATTTGGGTAGCGTAATGGCGTCTTCCCGGCGGCGAGATCCAAAACCCTTATTAACTAGAGGCCTGTGCTCGGCAGTGGGACATTTATAAGTTAATTTATGGAAATTACGAGTATAATATAAGTTCATCCTTCAGCTGTAATACACACAATTATACAATTGATTAACTAAAAAACGTAAAGTAAAGTTTCAGCCTATAAATGTCCCACTGCTGAGCACAGACCTCTCATTTCTGAGAGGGTGTTGGAGCTAGGAAGAATCCGCCACGCTGCTCCAATGCGGGTTGTCGGACTGCACATGTCTTCGAAATATTTTTTATTTCTCAGACATGCAGGTTTCCTAACGATGTTTTCCTTCACCGCCGAGCACGTGGTAAATCAGCACTTAAAATTGCAATTAACAATTTCAGTGGTGCCGGCACCGGGAATCGAACCTAGGTCACTCGCGTACTATGAAATGTAAAGCGAGCGCCTAGCCCCTGAGCTACCACGGCCACTTAGCACAACCAACTAGCCACTTAGCTAGCAGCGGGCTTAATATATGTTGCCTAACGTTTACTGATCAATAGGAAGTTTTAGTCACAGTTTATATGACCGTGTGTGTAATGGCGAAAATGTCTTGAATGGCTAGGAAACTCACCTGATCTTATAGAAAATCAAAGCTAGACTTTGTAAAATAGATTCCACATCAAAAACTACTTATGCTAATTGAAGCTATAATTCCGATATGGTTCCGAGTTCCGCGAAAATCAGAAAACTGTAAAAAACTTATTGATTCCATGTCAAAATGCTTTGAAGAGGTTATAAACCAAGGGCGGACATATTTCCTATTAAAACAATTTAAAGTTTGTAACGATTAAATGTTGGTTTTTTTTGAAATTATCACTTCTTATTCGCGTAGTACTGTATATAAAATAAAAATAGCTCATAATGATTTTTATAACATTGATTTATTTAATCGACCCAGAGTCTATGCATTTCAAATGTGGTGTTGAAGGAGATTTTTGAGTGTTGTGGACAAACAAGTCTGTAAAAAGTTTACAGTATTCAGTAATTGTTATCGTGGTCGAAAATCGCGCTCCCCCCTCTGGCCCATTGGCGACGCTCTTGATTGATTAATACACTCACACCGATGACGATCAAGATCCTCAGACTATCGAGGGAACGACTAAGAAGAAGACATATTGAATAACTTTTTTTATATATTTAATTTAAGTTTTAATATACGAGAAAGTTAATAGAATCAGGCGTTACTTTGAGGAAATCCATTATAGTAAAGGAGAAAAGTTACCCTCCCTCCACAGCGTGCACAAGAAAACCAATACAGCCATCGGGAGCCGCCACCAGATACCCTCCACCACTACAACACTACCACTAGGCAATACACACCACTGAAGTCGAGAACACGACATGTGTTTCGCCTCAAAACGAGGCATTATCAAGTGATATTGACTCTACGAGGGCGGGCGGTGCTCTTCAAAACTAGGTAATACACACCATTTTATATTTTGCATGCAGATCTTAGCAAATTTACTTTGTCTCCTTTAATACGAGAAAGTGGCGGTGCGAGTGTGACGCTTACGCTTAACAAATACTGTGTCACCCAGAACATTATTGTGTGGCATTACACTGTGCTCGTCACCCTGAGATATCAATTCTTAAGTTTCATATACCCAGTAATTACACTAGCTATCAGTTCCCTTCAGACCGACAAGGTAATGTTTGCACACTACTGCTTCACGGCAGAATAATTGGCCCTGGGGTGGTATCTGCCTAGACGGCCAGTTTTTCTTCTGTGAAGCAGTAGTGTGCAAACATTACTGTGTTTCGGTTAGAAGGGCACTGATAGCTAGAGTAATCACGGGGATTATACGGGGGAATATGAGACTTAAATGCTCAAGTCTCAGGGTGACGGGCGCAGTGTGGTGTCACACAGTAATGTTCTGGGTGACACAGCAACGTTTTTCTCGTTTCCGTCACTTTAACAAATTAAAAAAAACACCAGTAAATAGTTCTTTCTTTCTAATCCACTACCCCAGTAGGATGAATGTGTGCGAGACGAAGGGAAATCGAATTTGGCCTAGTTTTGCCATTTCCTCACTGAATAATTTGCACCTTAATTAAATGGGCATCTTCAGGCGTTTATTTACCGAACAACTATAAGGCCGTGTGGCCTAATGGATAAGGCGTCGGACTTCGGATCCGAAGATTGCAGGTTCGAGTCCTGTCACGGTCAGTTTTCGTTTTTTTTTAAACAAATATTGCAAAAATAGTTTCGGTTAGAGAATTAAAAACGTCATTGGAGAATCCCTTATTTATGGGTATTCCCTTAGTCGACGCTTACGGCGGAACGCGACGCTTTGAAAATCTCATGACTTTTGACAAACGGCGGAAAAACTATTTCAAAAATACACAGACTGGTGATGGTACATACATACATAAGATCACGACTGTATCCCATAACGGGTAGTCAGAGACTGGGCATTCACTGCAAAAACATATGACTGCCACAATCCACGTTTCACCAAAACAATATAATTCACTTGGTGTTATAGGTGGTTAGCCCATCGCCACCATGCGCTGTTGGGTGCACAGTGCAGTTTAATTCCTTACTCGCCTTTTACGAGATCCATTGGATGAGATGGAGTGGTAGTATTCTTTTGCCGCCACCACACGGCTGTGTTCTGATGGTGAGCAGCGTATGAAGCTAAAACCGAAGCGTGAAGTAATGTAGTCGATATCGGTTAGTTATCCTGGATGGATACATGAAAACCCGTTTTTTTGTAGCCATTGCAGCTGATTTGAAAAACAAATTCAGTTTTCTTTCCTCCCGTCCCGAAATGAGTCACAATGGAACTGGCAACAATAGTCTTGACCTACCCGCGCCTCATGTAATGCTCATGCTCATGTCGAAGAAAAATAATGACGCAAGTGACATCATTATCTCAAACTTTCGTCAAAAACTCTTCATTTTTTTTCTACATATTGAGTTCGTTAATGGCGGCGTATTTTTCATTAAGCCAGCGATATCCCGCGCTCCGCATTCTGTGAAATTATAATTGATACGAGTCGTAATTGTCGATATATTGCATTTCGCAATTACAATTCACTGACGCGGAGCTCCACTTTGATTCAATTTTAGCAGATTTCGAGACGAGTTTCATTTCATTTATATTATTTCTTTGGTGATTCAATTGATGATTTTGACGGACGCGGAGCTGAACAGTTAATTCAGTTCAGTTGGATTTCCTTTATTCACTGACAAATACAATGCAAAGCAAAAACTGCATGTAGATAAAAAATTATATTTGAGGTTATCTAAAAAAAAAAGAATATAGAAATAACTATATAAATGTCAATGCGAAACGATATTAATTATGAAAAATAAAAATGAAACCAAATTAAGATTGTACAATAAAAAAACATAATCATTCTCTTCCGGTTGGCGCAGTGGCTGAACGATTGACTTCTGCGCTACGTTGTTGGCCGTGGGCTCGATTCCCACAATTTACAAGTATTTGTATGGCCTACAATGACCTCAATAAAACGCACCTAGTGTATAAGAGTAATCCTAGTGTCAAGCATTTAAAAAATCTTCTGACTTATAGTAGAACAGCAGGTACACGCTCGACTTTGGCCGGTTTCACTCGGTTCCTGTGACGTAGGCGCGGGACCCGAAGCTTGTTATCGTGCAAAACTTGCTTGCCATGCTGAAGCTGGGCGGACAGGTGTTACTTGTGAAAGATCCCTTGTGCCGTCTGAAACAAAGTTTTTTCCACGGTAGCTAACTGTGATGGGTAGTGGGGAGATTCACCGTTTAAGTATCTGTTAGTATGGGTCTTTTTTCTATACACAGTAAAACATCTAGGAAAGCTAGAGAGTTACATACCTCTAACTTCATTTTAAATTGAACTTTAGAGTTTATGGAATTAAGGCGGTTTAAAAATGTTGTTACTTTATCTGATGCTAAAATTGTGAAAGTGTCATCTAAGTACCGCTTGTAGAATCTTGCATTTACAGGAGTAGTACAGAAGGCTTTCGACAATACAATGTAGAAATGTAGAAAGTACAATGGGAGATACTGGAGATTCTATCGCCACACCATCTACTTGCTTGTAGTATTGTTCCTTCCACAATAGATATCCAGATGTTAGGTAATGTCTAAGCAATACTGCATATTCTGTTGGCATGTTGTTTTTTGCTAACTTCGTAGTTGCTATTGAGATACAGTCTTCTATAGATAGGCATGTGAATAGCGACAGGACATCAAAACTGACCATAGTTTCATTGTCAGCAAGATGTGTCATGTCATGATGATATGTCTTTTACCTCACAGACAAAATGGTAAGAATTCTTTGTGTGTGCTCTTGTGTCGTCTGAGCGGTGATTGTATTTATGCTACATGTTGAGCCAATCTGTATGTTGGTGAATCGATCTGGCTCACTATTGGACGTAGTGGAGCATTTGGTTTGTGTATCTTTGGTAACCCATACAACTTGATTTTCCCTCTGTCGACATTTACGACATCGACGGGATTAGATGGGGTGGTAGATTCTCTTAAGCCGCTACCACACGGCGGTGCGGGTATACTTATGGCACTGTAATATCTCCTGCGCAGTTGATAGCTTCCGACAGTATTCGGAAATTGTCACCGTGGGCGAAAATCGGTCACAAGGACATCATACCACTGCTTTATAGTTTCAAAAAGTATTTGTTTCTTCGTCTCTGATAGTAAATCAATAATTGGAACGTGTAATACAAATGGATGAGGACTAGTAAGAATTATGAATGCGAGCAACAACACAGTCGCCATGTTCCGTTCCGTGCCATCGTCACACCTGAAACGAAGGACGTGGGAACTGACAGATGACGTTCGCTGGTTTACGATTTACTGTAACGTCAAATTATGGCGAAGTCTAAATTAAATTATCTAGAATTTAGATAGTCGCCATGGCGAATCTACTTTTACTAGAGTTAGGGTTCTTATGCAGCGACGAAACCAGCAAAACTTTCACCTGATGTAAAGTGCAATGTCTACCTATAACAAATGCTATGCCACCCAGGACACCCCTGTGTGACACTACACTGCGCCCGTCACCCTGAGACATCAGTTGTTTAGTCTCATATGCCCAGTGATTACGCTAGCTCACAGTGCCCTTCAAACCGATACACAGTAATGATTGCACACTACTGCTTCACGGCAGAATAACTGGCCTACTGGTACTACTGGTACCTACCTAGACGGATTCCTCCATAGGAATCCTACCACCAGGTCAACCACTTGCTCGTTTGCTCTTCACCGGGTCACAGGGTGACGTTTGTTATGGGCAGAAGTTGCACTCAAAGTCAGGTGAACAATTTACTCGTCTCTTTTTGAAAAAAAAAAAACAATGGACGAAAAACGGAATCGAAGAATTGCGGTGTTGGAGTTTCGCCCGCATCAGCAAAAGATAAAGTTAGAAAAGCACTTATGTAGATGTTGTATTACAGTAAGCCATTAAGAACTCTTTCATAACCACGGATTTATTGTAGAAAACTTGATAAGAATTACCTAATTGGTACTTAGAAAAAAAAAACATCCAATAAACATAACATTTTTATTAAAATAGATTTTGAAAGCTTTATGACTTTCTGGAATTATTCAATCGTTTTGATATTAAATAAAAACAAATTATACAACGTCGACCGTGACAGGACTCAAACCTGCAATCTTCGGATCCGAAGTCCGACGCCTTATCCATTAGGCCACACGGTCACTATAGCAAATTGGAATAATATATAGTCTTAAATGAAAGTCAGTCCTAGAATTTAGATTGTCATCTAATATATAAATATTCGGTGATGTAATTGCCTTTTTGGATTTTACAGCTTCATCGGATGCTGTGCTCACGGGCCAGGGGCCCGCGTGCCAGGTTTGGTTTGACCCAAACATAAATAAATAAATAAACTCCTACAAAAAACCCGAAATTAGGACTGTGTCGCGTTCGCTGCTTGCTTTCGCGATTTCGAATCTATTATTTATTTATTTTACTTTTTATGTACACATAAAAATTACAGTAGAAATTACAAAGATAGTAAATTAGTACAAAGGCACTGCTTATTTCATGATGAAATTTCTTCCAGCAGGCCTGTTACTGGATATCCTTAAAGAGAAGCAGACTCGATGTGCACTTTTGATAAAAAAAAAAATCAGAAAAAAAAAGAATATTATAAAATCACAAAATATATATATATATACATATACACACACACTGACATAATCACATTTATATACACATATATTTACATACATACATACATACATACATACATACATACTTACATACATAAATACTCATACATATACACATATACACTAAAGTGGCAAAAGGGAGAGGTAGTGCTCTTTAACTCGTTTTTTAAATAATGACACTGTTTTAGTCTCACGAATTGTAAAGGGGAGCGAATTCCACAGTCTTACTGCTTGTACAGAGAAGGAATGGGAGTAGAGGACGCTTCTATAGACTAGGAACTTTAACAGGGATTTCAGATGTGATCTGCAGATCGCATTAGGGGAATAGACAAAAGAGAATCGATCACGCAGACAAGGCGGGTGTGTGGGATTATGTATAATATTGAAAAGAAGGCAAAGAATCCTACTGTTCCTGCGAAGACGGATCGGGAGCCACCTGAGCTGCTTTCGGTAAAACGAAACATGGTCAAACTTTTTTAGACCGAAGATGTATCGGATGCATAAGTTTTGCAAGCGCTCAAGTTTATTTAATTCCTTCTATTCCTTCATCCTCTGCGAACTATTGTAATTACTGCGCATATCAGACTTAAGAACTACTGTCTCAGGAGGACCCACACAGAAATGTTCTAGGTGGCACAGTATTTGTTATGGGCAGCCGTTGCACTTACCACCAAGAAAATGTTTTGCTCGTTAGGACACTTTGTCTTATATAACGAAGTATATTTTAATAAAAATATATTTATTATTTTATGGCTCTTCATAAATATGCAAAAAATAGTTACATAATTTATTTTAAATAAATCTAAATTTAACTGTTTGTGTAACATTATCCATATGTCAATGTAATCACGAAACATTTAAAATGAAAATAACTAAAAATTTGTCAGAAGTAGGATTCGAACCCACGCCCTCAGAGAGGACCAGAACGCCCGAACCTACATTAGTAGACAAGGAATCCTTGAGCCTGGCGCCTTAGACCGCTCGGCCATCCTGACGTATGTTAACAACTCCGAAAATAATAAACGTATTAAGAATGTGACCGCGTGGCCAAGTGGTTAGATTAACTGACTACCAAGCCAAGCGGGTCTTGGGATCGAATCCCAGCGGGAGCCAACATTTATACAAAAACGCAGATAGTTGCTTTTCGGTCATGTTTGTGTTACATTTGTCCTTGTGTCTCTGACACTGCATTCTAGCCAACCTCCGATCTTATCGAATCAATGTTACATCGGGCACGGGAAGGTTAGAACGAGTAAGTGCCTCTGTGTTTGCGCGAACACTTGTGGTATAATATCTCCTGCGCAGTTGATAACTTCGAACGATATACGGTAGTTGTGGCCGCGGTCGAAAATCGGGGTAGTACCTACCTAGACGTATTCCTGTATAGAAATCCTACCACCAGTAATATATGTGTTTGTAAAGCAACGCCAATGTGAAATGGAATTAACGTGAGTATTTGTTTGTATAATTTTTTTTAGTAAATTCCATGTAGGGAAGCCAAAGGGGTCTTAGCTCATATAGCCGTGAACGTGATCAAAATGCTTTAATTTAGACCCGATTTCACCGATCGCTTTGGAAACCACGTTTAATAAAACCACGTTTTACTTAACTGAGTTCAAATGTATCATTTGATTTCGGTTTTCGGCTAACCGATTTCACCAGCTTCATTTTGATCGCGTAAGAAAAACGAAGTTTACATGAAATATCTCACAATCTAAAACAAAGACTCGATGTATTTCGTATTTTGCGACATCAAACAGCCTGTTTTATGCATAGGTTACATAGGTATGCAAACAATAAACAATACGAATTAAAAATATTTTTTGTGTGTACATATTTGTGCAATTGACAATGACAGCTCTCTAAACGCGTTTAAAGAGTTGAACGTCGGTAAGTCGGGCGTTCAGAATATTAATTGCGTTCAGCTTTAACTGAGTTCATTTGATGTTTATGAAATGCAAACTGTAGCATTGAACTCAGTTATAGGCTTAAACGTCGTTTAGCTTGAACTGATCTGATTTATTTTCAACGGCGAAAACCGCCCTTAATTGGTTGTAGTGTTTTGTATAGAAAAATCATTTTGGAATATTCACTTTATTTCACACATTACAGAATAGAATGGAATAGAATAGAATATTTTTTATTCAATGGATAATTTACATAATACTTTTTGAACGTAATTTTTTAAGCTACACGGGAACCCGATTTTTTTTTAGTAATTTTAATATACAAATTCAGCAGTTTTATAAAGATGTGAACATAGCTTGGCAGCGATGACCTCATTCCCAGGGGTTATCATTATCAATGTATTCCTTAATATTATAATAACCCTTCTTAAAAAGTCTTTGCTTGACAAATGGTTTGAACTTTTTGATTGAAAGACTGTACACTTGCTAGGATTTTGTTGTAAAAACGTCTACATTGCCCCATGAAAGAGTTACTGACTGCGAAGTCGGGTAACTGGCATAATTGATTTGTGCTTGTTCCTGGTATTCACATTATGAACATTACTTTTTTTATTAGAGTGATTAATATTCTTATGTACATACATAACGTTTTCGTATACATATAGAGAGTTTATACATACAGTATTAATACATATAGTCACGCCTTTTCGAAGCAGAGACCATACCCGTAGCCTAATTTTCGCCCCCGTGGGAAAAGAGACATTTTGGTACGAGTCAAACAATTCTTACTCCCCATTGCGTTCTCACGAGCATTATAGTGATATCATTGCATATTATGTTAGGTTAGTCGCCTTTACGACACCTCGGTAGGAAAGAGGTAGGTGCTATTCTACTCTGCCGGACACCTACCAGCTTCAACATACGCACTAAAGTTTTTTTTATTGCATAATGTGATGAAACGAGCAAAACGATCACCTGATAGTAAGTGCAACGTCTGCCCATAACAAATGCTGAATCACCCAAAATTTTCTGTGTTCCGCCACACTGTGCCATTCACCCTTGGACATAGGTTCTTAAGTCTCATATGCCCAGTGATTACGCTAGCTCACAGTGCACTTGAAACCGAAACACAGTAATGTTTGCTGCTGCACGGCACGCTGCAGTACTGCTTCACGGCAGAATAACTGGCCCTGGTACCTACCTAGACGGATTCCTGCATAGGAACCCTACCACCAGTAAAGCATTTTGTATTTTTAACATTTCTACGACACAGTGCCTACTTTTCGAATGATATAAGTTTAATTCCTTACAAACTCTTCAGTTATATTATAGTAGTAACATAATGTACATACTATTTCTCAAGATATGAAGACATATATAAACTGTCATGAACTGAAATAATTATGACTGAGCTACCGAAAAATAAACTGCGGTTGCCAACCCGTCTGTCAATCGTGGCAACTATATGGCAAATCCCACCCCTCCAAATGGAAGCTTACTCACTTTTGTGGCAATCTAGGGGGAGGCCAATGTTCAGCAGTCGACTACTGATAGGTTGATATACTACTGATAGCCGACAGACGTTGTCCTGCCCGAACGTTGGCTTGCCTGCTGTTAACACATTCAGAAAACGGTTTTTCGATGACTTTCTGAGTGACTTCCTAGAACTCTATCGCAGCGCCACCTACATATCCAATTCTGAATCTGAACCATCCAGGGAACCACACAAACACACACAAAAAAATCATCATAATCGGTCCAGGCGTTTAGGAGGAGTTCAGTGTAAGTGTAATACCTAGTCCGGCCATAAGTTCTGTTACAAATGAAAATGCTTTTTTTTAATGAAGTAATGTAATACTATTAAAATTTATACCTACATATTTATTAGTCTCCGCCAAAAATTAAAAAAATTCTTATTAAAAATTTAAAAAAAAATCTATTCGAATTATCCGCCTTTGGCTTTTATACAGGCCTTTAATCTGTTTGGCCACGACTGTATGGATTTACGCACTGTTTCCAAGGGAAATTTCGCCACTGCTTGCTCCAAAGATATTTTAAGAGACTCAATGTCGCCGTGTCGTGTAGAGCAAGCCATGTCCTCTAAAACTGGACATAATTTGAAGTGTAAAGGGTTGAGGTCTAGGCTAGATGAGGGCCAGCCTTCAGCTCTTAAAAAGTCCGGTTTCAAGCCAGGCTTGGGTAGTTCGTGGCTTGTGATCAGGTACAGAGTCGTGCTGGAGAGTCCACGGTATATTTTTAAAAAGTGTATTGCTCACAGTCTTGGATCATGTTGTGAAACCTCTCGTTTCACAACATGATCCAAGACTGTGTCTTTATACACTTTGGCTGAAGTTATCACTCCTTTTTTACAAAAATGTAGTTTTGTGACTCCTTGATAAGACACGCCCCACTAAACTATCACTGATGCAGGATGATGACCACGTTGTACCTTTACGACCACTTGAGCAGCTTCTTTAGAACTGTGAGCTTACACATTAATATTTTGCTTATTGTAGTGTTCTTCAAGCGTGAAATTTTTTTCATTGGTAAAGAGGATATTTCTGTGCCTTTCACCTGCGTATCGCGACAGAAGGCGTTTTGATTTTGATCGATCCACTCTCTTTAATTGTAAAGATTGATTTAGGGCATGTCCTGTATATCGACGATAAGCACAGAGCTTCAGGTTTTGTTTTATAATACGCGACAGAGTCCTAGCGGGAATCTTCATTTCTCGCGATAAAATTTTTTGGTTCCTAATGGGGTTTCGACGAATTCTGGCTTTAACAGCATTAACAGCCTTTGTAGTTCTAACAGCACGCGGCCGCCCTGATCTTTTCTGGTCTTCGACAGAGGAAGTGTTGTTGTATCATTTGATAGTACGATATACGAACATACGGCTGACCAAGCTTTTGAAGTGTCTGGAATATGACCGACAGCTCCATATCCACTTTGTGCAAGGCGATCACTGCAATCCTGTTTTCTTTAACACCCCATTCCATATTGTAATTTGATAATGAACACGAAAAAATATGTGAAATGGCGCAAAATCGAAAGGCGCGCACAATAATTATAATAGCGGTTGGACGAATCAGGAAATGGGCAGCAGGGCTTCTTAGAGCATTTTTTTTATAGAAAAGGGGGCAAACAAGGCGGTGGCTCACGTGATGGTAAGTGATCACCGCCGCCCATGAACACCTACAATACTAGAGGAATAGCAGATGCGTTGCCAGCTTTAAGAAAGGAATAGGCTCTTTTCTCGAAGGTCCCTAAGTCGTATCGGTCCGGGAAAATCGCTGGCGGCAGCACATTCCTTAAAGTGCAAATGCGTGGTAGAAAATTCCGCGAAAAACGCACTGTCGTGGTGTGCCAACCATCCAGGCGGTGATGATGGAATTTTAAGTTGTGCTGTAAGGTGCGATGGTGAAATTCAGCGGCTAGAATTAATCCGAAAAATTCCACGGAACACTTCCCGTGGTAGATCCTGTAAAAATGCAAAGTGATGCAACATCTCTTTGCGAAGCCATTTATTATTTATTTGCGGTTGCCAACCCGCCTGCCAAGCGTGGCAAAATCCCCCAAAACGGAAAATTCATACTTGTGGCAATCTATGGGGGAGGCCTATGTTCAGCAGTGGACTAGTTATAGGCTGAAATTATTATTATTATATGAACAGTGAGAGCTAGTGTAATTACTGGCCATATGAGACTTATGAACTGGCCGGCGCAGTGTTTTAACAAATGACGACGTCGATTGTCATGAAAAAAAAAAAAAACCTCTGCAAAAACTAAGCAAAGCGCTAAAACAGTGACTTAAAGATAAGCGACTCCGAGCGCCGGATACAAAGCCTTCGCGGGCCGTCAGTTCACGGAGCCCGCTTAGACATTAATCGTATCCCAAACTAAACATTTACTACGTACTTCGCGATCTATCAAAATCACGTATTCGGACAGGCGTGCTGGGCATTTCTCAGTCCAATCGCAAAAATAAAAACTCCCGAAAGGTCGAAACTCATAAATTCTTTGAAAGGATTTTGCGAAGCTTTCCGTGCGAAACACGCGATATTCCCAAGAGTTATTTAGTCTCTCTTAAGCTTTGATTTCTTTACTAAACTAATAAATATTTTATGATGTTCTGTATCTTTTTTCATGAAATATGTATAATGAAACAAGACGTGAAGGGTGGCGAACCACGTCGTCGCTATTTTGGTATAAATCCAAAAAAATTCTTACTCCCCATTGCGTTTCCACGCGCGGTATGGTACTCGTAACATTCTATATTATGGTGTGGTTCTACACGAATAAAGGCTGTCCGTACAATACCTTAGTCGCCTCTTACGACACCTCGGTAGGAAAGAGATAGGTGCTATTCTACTCTACCGCACACCTATCGGCAACAGTTCTTAATAGTGCAGAACATTGTAGAGATGCCACCACCGGAGATCGAACTGAGGTCAAAAGAATTATACACAAAAGAATTATACATTTATAACACTTGCATTCTAATTAAAACATACATACTGACTACTGACTGACTGTATCCCGTAAGGGGTAGTCAGAGACTGGGCACTCACTGCAAAAGTAGATGACTGCCACAATCCACGTTTCACCGAAACAATATAATGCACTTGGTGTGATAGGTGGTGAGCCCATCGCCACCATGCGCTGTTGGGTGCACAGTGCAGTTTAATTCCTTACTCGCCTTTTACGAGATCCATTGGATGAGATGGAGTGGTAGTATTCTTTTAACGAGCCGCCACCACACGGCACACATTCTAATTAAAAGGATATTAAATAATGCGATTCATACTCAAATTTCATTTGTATGTGACATAAAATCTTACAACACTAGAAGACAATGTATTAAGACTATCGATTACAAAATTTAAAACTTTATTAAAAAAGTACATTGCTTCAGAATTCCCTTTAGAGTAACTGATAGTAGAAGGTGTATTATATTATATAACATCCGATTTCTTACCTATATAATACATATCATCATCATCACTTCAGCCTATCACTAGTCCACTGCAGAACAAAGGCCTCCCCCAAACATTGCCACAAAAATTTGTAGCTCTCATTTATGGGGGATTATGCCATGGCTGCCAGGCTAGGCTAACGGGTTGACAACCGCAGTTTATTTCTTCAGATGTTCAAGGAAGATGCTGCTGCCCATCTTCTAGTTTTAATTTTTCCTCTGTCGACATTTACTACGCCCACGTGATGAAATGGGGTGACAGAATCTATTAAGCCGCCATATAATACATATATCTTACTTAAAGGTGGATATAAAATGTTGATGTAAGTGGTCGTAGTATTTCTATGCAGGAATCCGTCTAGATAGGTACCACCCCAGCGCCAGTAATTCTGCCGTGAAGCAGTAGTGTGCAAACATTACTGTGTTTCGGTTCGAAGAGCATTGAGAGCTAGCGTAATCACTGGGCATATGAGAGTTAAGAACTGATGTATCTGGGTGACGAGCACAGTGTGGTGTCACACATAAATGTTCTGGATGACACATCATTTGTTATGGGTAGAGGCTGCACTTACCATCAGGTGAACGTTTTGCTCATTACGACACTTAATAAATAAAAAAAAGATCAACACATGTGCACTTTCATACATACACACACATATTCTAAACATCTACTCATAGGACAAATGTTAGTTCATAAGGATTGTTAAAATTTCTCATTTTACAACCTGACTATATAACACCATTAATCGCCACTTTTTGCTCTCGATTTGACTGGAAGATGATAAAAGATCTACTTAGGCTTCATGAATGTCGTGGTATTTAAATTTACAAATTAAATTATTATGCTCCACACACAGTTAAATGCCTTTAAGAGATCACAAAACACATCCATCGAGTCAAAAAAATCATAATTTGTTCAAATATTCTACTTAAAGCAACACAGAAATGGGACACTAATTTTGGGGATTTCTCTACTACCTGATTTAAAAACTGGTACAACTTTACTATGTTTGATCAGATCAGGGAACACACCAAATCAACACTGAGGTTAAAAGCAACGCCAATATTGGGTATAATAATACAACTATAGATATTACCGAGACCGTAAGCCCCCAAAAACTATTTTAAATAAATTAAATATTATAGTACGCAAGTGACATGAGTCCGATCACGGTGCCGTCATTTCTAAATTTTATATAAAATTTAAGGTGCCGCGTTAACATCGTTAGGAACCTAGCAACGCTTTGAACAGCGTGGCGGAACTTCCCAGGCTCCAAAACCTCTCTGAAAGAGAGGAGTCCTTCGCTCAGCAGTAGAAAATTTAAAGGTTGTTAAACAAAGACTTTTTAAGAAGGGTTATTATAATATTAAGGAATACATGGATGATGATAACCCCTGGGAATGAGGTGATCGCTGTCAAGCTATTTCTACATCTTTATAATACTGCTGCAATTGCATATTATTTTTAAAATGACTGAAAAAAAATACCGCTGTTTTTCTTACTGGTACTTCCAGGACAGAGGCATTTCTTTGCGAACCAGTGTAGCTTTTAGAACCAGTGTATTTTATCTAGTAGCCTCAGGGGCACGGCTGCCAACTCAGCGCTTTCTGCGCCAGACCTAGCGCATTTCTATTTTCTAGCGCCAAAACTAGCGGTTTTGTTCAATCATAATTTAATACGCGTAAACCAATGCGAAAGCTTTTCATTTTTAGCACTGGCAACATAAAGCTGCTGATGTCATATCGTGATCTGAAAGTTGAGGTTTTCCCGCCAAATACTTTGTTTGGAAGCCAACCATAGTACGCAGTTGTTTCTTTTGTTTCAAGTGTGATCTCTGCCTACCTCTTATATGGGAAAAAAGGCGTGACTGTATGTATGTATGTACTATTTAGCGCTTTTTGAAAGGCTTGGCAGCGCGGTTTTTCCTGAGGGAGTTGGCAGCCGTGCTCAGGGTTGTCATTTTTTTTAGTTTATTGGATAAAGTGATGAAACGATCAAAACGTTCACCTGATGGTAAGTGCAACGTCTGGCCATAACAAACGTTGTGTCGCCTAGAACATTTCTGTGTGACACCACACTGCGTCCGTCACCCTGAGACATCAGTTCTTAAGTCTCATATGCCAAGTGATTACGCTAGCTTTCAGTGCCCTTCAAACCGAAACACAGTAATATTGAATAAAAATATTTCACCGTATTCGATTCTGTTGCTGTAAATACCCAGACGGAGAACAAGCATCTGTTAGACATGCGAATGTTTTTCCGTGCGGAGATCGAACCGAGATCCGTAGCGCTCAACGCTTAACCACTGTGCCGACGCACACATGTTTCCAATGTATATCGGCTTTTCAAATGGATTGCGATGTTACCTTCCTTGCTAAACGAATCAATTTGAGAGCATTAGAATTCCAATCATGTCGAAAGACATAATAGGTTGTATCTAGGAGAGGGCTGGGTTGTCCAGAGGCGTTTCATCATACTTTTCGAATGTAAAATCTTACTTAATTGTGAACGTGACAAATTAAAAAAAAAAGAGAATTTGAAGCTGCGAGTTGACTTTTGCTTGGCTTGGATTTGACTCGATTAAAAAACGGCTCTCCCTAGGCTTCTGCATTTCTATGGTCTACATATAAATGTTCCGGGTCTGGGTGTTTGTGCATGTGGAATTTATGTCTGTAAAACGCACCCACGACACAGGAGAAATCCTACGGTGGAGCATCGTTTTTCAAAATATATTTTTTTCTTATTACGGATGTTCTGAGGCCCTCATTTAATTCTTAATTAATTAGAATTATGGTATGAGACATGTCCCATTCCAGATACAGCGTTTATTTATCTAAAATCTGTCTCTCACAATATCCATGTCACTGGGATGACGCAAATCTTACTCTAAAGTAGATTAATTAAGTCATTTCCAGTTAACCGTCTCTCACATAAAGCTCGGCTTATTTGTGTAAAGACGAGCTTAAAGTAAATCTGTTTCAGATCCAAAATTAAATTAAAAATAAATATAACATTTCACCTTTCATATGGTTAAAATAACGCGGGAAAGGGCGTGTTTTTTATTTTCGGTTAAGCCCGGCCCGCCTCGGTTCCGGACAATTAAAGATATCCGCTTAAATCCCAGACAACTTAGTGTAAGGCCAGCAAATAAAGTTGCCTATAATATAAACATAAAGAGTACGTACGTATATACGTATACGTACAGAGTGACAAGTGTGGTCTTTTCATTTTACAAGATATATATGCAAGAATCCGTCTAGGTAGGCACGGCCACAGTGACAGATATTTAGTCGTGAAGCTGTAGTGTGCGAACATTACTGTGTTTCGGAATTACTTAAGACTACTGACTTAAGAACTGACGTCTCAGATTGACGAGCGCAGTGTGGTGCCACACAGAAATGTTCTGGGTGACACAGAATTTATAATGGGCAGCTGTTACACTTACCATCTGGTGAACGATTTGTGCGGTCTACCAACGCTACAAAGTATGGTAAGCGTATTCAAAATATTCTATGCTAATATTATAAATGCGAAAGTAACTCTCTCTGTCCCTCTGTCTGTTTGTTACCTTTTCACGGATCAACCGCTGAACCGACCTTGGCGAAATTTGGCACAGAGACAGCTTGCATATTGGAGGTGGACATACGTTACTTTTTATCCCGGAAAACAAATAGTTCCCACGGGATATGCTAGTTATTAAATAAAAACGACTTCTGAATTTAGGAATTTTATTACTTTCTCATAGATCCCATCATCAGAACTTTATCAAATTTATATGGGACCACCCCAATGAATTATAAATCTAAGATTGTTTAATGTATGTATAATTACACTTGTATACAGGTTTTACTACAACAGTTGATTCAGTTAATTATAGTTCTAATGTTTGTAACGTATTTTGCAACGCAAATGCACTACTACTGAACATAGGCCTCCTCTAGAGAATATCACAAAACACGAAGCTCCTGAACCAACAGCATCCAATGACTTCCCACAGAACCGTGCAAGTCTTTGCTCCATTTAGTGGGGGCCGCCCTGCTCGACGTTTACGTACGAAGTTGCCACTCGAGACTCTTTCTTCCCCAACGGTTATTGGTTCTACGAGTTATGTGGCAGAGAAGCAGACAGAGAAGCACCAGGCGTAGATACTCTTTACATTGCACGTATTTGCGACTTTGAGTTTCTTCATGCGGCTTGCAGTGAAGGACCGGTTCTCAGTTTCACATGTCCTCACTGGCAACGTGCACTAGGGTAAGACATTCATATACTCGACGGGATGTGATTCAATTTTCTGAATGATGCCCAGACGAATCAGATCTGTCCTTCTTTTTTTAAGTCAGTTAATAATGAAATCATTTGAACCATACTCTTATGAAATCATTGTGCCCGCCTGACTAATGATGTTACAGTAATGTTTTATGAATAGCTTTAGTTGAAAACGAAAGAAATCCGTCATGTACGATGACTGATTTTTGACTGTAATGCCGCGTGTGTTGTTTTGCCGGCATAATGAGAATAACGACGGTGCATCGTGTAAAGCGCTATTTTCTTAATGATTAATGATTTTAGTTAAAAAAAAAAACACTTGCAGAGTTCACAAGCGATAGACGTGAAACACCATTTTAAACGATCCATTCACTCCGTCATATCTTGGGGATAAATTCCAGTGTATTTCTTTGACTCATGAATGGGCTCTTCGTTTTTCATCTAATCATAAGATTAGTTACCATTTCATTCCACCGGTTTTATCGGTAACTCCTTTAAGAAAGTATCAAATAACAATACTTTCAAAAGGTTGCTGCGGGAATACTATCTAAAGATTGTGCAAAGCTAATTTGTATAAGTCTTCCTCGATCATTGCAGTTTTATGAATATGTAATGTATGTAGAAGTATGTATGGATATGTGTGTATGTTTACTTGTATATATATGTTTATGGTTTTGTTATTATTAACTCCGGCTTGTTATTTAAGGTAAGTTTCACATATTTTTTTTATATTGCACCCTTCACAATTTTCTCCACTTCCTCGGGTTGAATGGGAGAGAATGCAAATAGGCATTAAGTCCGTCCATTGTTTCTCTTTTGATTAAGGTGTTATAATAAACTAAACTTCGAGAGAATAAGGCGAATGCAAAGGGTTTATTTATTAAAATAATGTCAAGTTTAATCGTTATTCTACATATTACATCGCATATTATACAGACTCCAAGTATTCAATTTCAACAAATGACGTTGATGATTTGAGATACAGCGTCAATTACTGTTTTTCATCTTGTTGTCGAGCTAATGAGAGAAAATTCTACGGATAAACCTAAGATTTAGACGAATTCGAAAATATAAATATAATAGGAAACACTGTATACTGATTTATGAGGCGAGTGTGAATGGGCAAGTCGGTAAGGGTCGACGTAGGCGAACGTATTACGATCAGATCGAACTCGTTTTAAGGAAAAGCCAAAAGCCACGCCACAAGTGCCCGCAACCGACGTGCTTGTATGAAAACACTAATGAAAGTAGAGGCAGCTAAAGATGTGTCTCAGGATCGTAGCAAGTGGAAAGATGTGGTATCTGCCTACCTCTATGTATGTATGTATACTGTACTCTCTCGCAGGCTAAATCCTGTATACGTATATGTTTGTCTCTTTTTAGTGTCACATTCTCGTTTCGAGTTTTAAATCACAATGAATCTAAAGAAGTTTTAGTTAGTTTGCTTGTGCACGCTACTTAGGGAGGGCGGGCGTTGTTCTACAAACACTAGGTAATATACACCTTTTTAAATTTTGCATGCGGATCTTAGCAAACTGACTTCCTTTCCTTCATTTAAATATTACAATCATCGATTTCATTATTAGCATTTTAAAAAATTACCAAATAACTATATCAAATAGTTTTTAACTTGTGGTAGGATTCCTATGCAGGAATCCGTCTAGGTAGGTACCACCCCAGGGCCAGAAATTTTCCGAGTAACACTACATCTGTTATGGACAGACGTTGCACTTACCATCAGGTGAACGTTTTGCTCTAAGAAAAATAAAAAGTTTTAAAAATATGCTCCGCTGTCTTCGCGGACGGTACATGCACCGGGGAATTAATTTCGTATGTAAAAAGTAAAACGCGAGCGGGGATTACGCGGTGGTATTAAGTAGGCGTCAAAAGTCTACCCCCGGGATAGCGGTTTAGAGCTGGACTAGTTACGAGCGAGACTTTTTTCGTCTAGGAATTAATTACAATGTTTCATTTAACAAAAGCATTTACCGTGTTTCTGTTTTACTGGTAACAGTTTTAGAAGTATTTAGTCGTCTTTAACAGTGTTATCAACGGGGACGATCGCTCTGCTTAGACCCGATTTCACCGATTGCTTAGGAGACTAAGTTTGATGAACCACGTTTTACTTAACTGAGTTCACATGTATCATTTGATCTTGGTTTTCGTCTAACCGATTTCACCAGCTCCATTCTGATCGCGTTTAGGAAAACGAAGTTTTCATGAAATATTGTCACAATCTAAAACGAAAATTTTATGTATTTCGTATTTTGCGACATCAAACCGCTTGTTTTTATGCATAGGTTACATAGTTAAAAAAACAATAAGCAATACGAAATAAAAATAATTATCGGGTTTACATAGTTGTGCAATTGACAATGTCAGCTCTCTAAACGCGTTCAATGGGGCTAAACATCGAAAATTTGGCGTTCAGAATTTAAACTGCGTTTAGTTTCGACTTCGTTCGTTTGATGTTAAAACCAGGAGATGGGCAGCAGCATCTTCCTGGCACATCTGAATAAATAAACTGCGGTTGCCAATCCGCTTTCTAAGCGTGGCAACTATGGCAAAATCCCCCCATGACAGCTACAGACTTTTGTGTCAATCTATGGGGGAGGCCTATTTTCAGCAGTGGACTATCTGATGATAGAAATGACCGTGTAGCTTAATGGTTGGAGCACCTGATTTCTACGCCGCAGGTATTAGGTTCGTCCCAGCCGAAGCTAATATTTGTGCAAAAACACAAATTGTTGGTTTTCGGGTCTGGTTGTGTTGTGATTGTTCCCGTGTCTCTGACACTGCATCGTAGCCTACTTCAGATCTTATCACATGAACGTTATATGGAGCAAACATACAGACGCTCACTCGTTCTTACGTATCTGTAAGAACGAGTGTGTCTGTATTGGTGGTTGGTGGTACTATAATATCTCCTGCGCAATTAATAGCGTCCAACAGTGGAAGTCGACGATTTAGTCTAAAATCGGTCAGGGGAGTCATTTAGGGTCCCATATATAATGATAATTTTATAGGCAACTTCAGCAATGACATCATCTTTCGGCTAAGATTAGAAGTAATCATGTGCGATATAACCACACGGCTCTCCACAATTTGCCGACAAAATGCCTTTAGCTTCTTCGGGCACATTATGCGGTCTTCAAAGCACTATCTAGAGAAGCAGATTATTTTAGGCAAAATGTACTGCAAACGCGCTCAGGGTAGGGCGGCAGCATTAATCGTGCGGTCCACTCCGCATGTGATCGCACCCAATGGAGACTGCTTATGCGTGGTCACGATCCTCGGCAGTGAGGTAACGATGAAGATTGTGCGAGATTACTTATTGTAACACAAATTATAAAAAAATGCATTTATAGGCTGTATTGTAGCTCAGGGGCTAGGCGCTCGCTTTAAATTTCATACTACGCGTGTGACCTGGGTTCGATTCCCGGTGCCGGCACCACTAAAATTGTTAATTGCAATTTTAAGTGCTGATTTACCACGTGCTCGGCGGTGAAGGAAAACATCGTGAGGAAACCTGCATGTCTCTCAGAAATAAAAAATATTTCGAAGACATGTGAAGTCCGCCAACTCGCATTGGAGCAGCGTGGCGGATTCTTCCTAGCTCCAAAAACCCTCCCAGAAATGAGAGAAGGCCTGTACTCAGCAGTGGGACATTTATAGGCCGAAACTTTACTTTTTTTATAGTGCTTTTATTTAATTTTAGAATTTCTAATCCTATTAAGAACCCATGCATGTTACATTGTCCTGATATTGTGTTTAAAATAAATATCACGCTATCATAAACTCATATTTATTAAACACAGTATGTAAGTAAGCATTTTAGGTTTTTCTACTCCCAAAGAATAACTTAAAAGTATAATCATCTGATTATCTTAATAAAAATCGGTTTAACGTCCACCAAGGTGTGCCACAGACTAAAATTTCCGCCATGGCGGCGCGATAATCACCATAATTATATTCACTAAAGGAGAGCTTTAAACGGTATAATAATTTTGACGAAAGATTAAAAAAAGTTAAAAGCGTATTATAACTGGCCAGTTCAGGTTTGATTAATTTTGAAGGCTGTAATTCAATGTGGCGTTCACAAGGCGTTGTATAAAATGGCGGGAAAGGGATTGCGGATACAATTTGGTGCAATACATACTTTTTTTTAATTATTAGCTTATAACAACTTTAAACAATGTGTAAATTACCTACTAAAACGCATAATAGCGTTTTAGTAGGTAATTTACTTTCATTTCTCATATATTAACCTCTGAAAAAGTTCTTGCTGTATGAATGCATTGATTATCTTTTTTTTTGGTCAGGAGGCCAAGGAGTACTTGACCTAGTTGCTGTGTCCGGCAAATACGATAGAGTACCGCGTGAGCGACCGCGGACTCCCGAGCTACTGCTGTCTCCTCCTGCTCCTTCCGAGATAGTAGTAAAAAAGTAAAGTAAAGTTTCAGCCTATAAATGTCCCACTGCTGAGCACAGGCCTCCTCTCATTTCTGAGAGGGTTTTTGGAGCTAGGAAAAATCCGCCACGCTGCTCCAATGCGGGTTGGCGGACTTCACATGTTCTCGAAATATTTCAATTCCTCGGATATGCAGGTTTCCTCACGATGTTTTCCTTCACCGCTAAGCACGTGGTAAATCAGCACTTAAAATTGTGGAACAATATTAGAGTTGCTGGCACCGGGGATCGAATCCAGGTTACTCGCTTACTATGAAATCAAAGGGGAGCACCAGGCCCCTGAGCTACCACGGCTAGTCCTACACCTTATAGTTCCTTTCCCAACATCCCATTCACAATCTCAAGTCCATTTACTACCTAATAGTTTTTCGTTTCTCTCCGCCCAGCCAGTAGTCGACGTACCGATGGCTGTGTGGCTAAGGGCATGCTTTGTCGTTAGCGTGCCAATCTGCTCTTGGACTGAGCGCCCGTGTGGTAGCGTCTTAAGATAATCTACTACCCCATCTCATCCCGTGGGTGTCGTAAAAGTCGACAGAGAGAAAATGAAAACCAGGAGATGGGCAGAAACATCTTCATGAAATATCTGAATAAATAAACTGCTGTTGCCAACACGCCTGCCAAGCGTGTTAACTAAGGGAAAATCCCTCCAAAAATCGTGGCAATCTGTGGGGAGGCCTATGTAGTGGACTATTGATGGGCTGAAATAATGATGATGAACTGTTATGGATCCGCATAACTTACCTTTCTACTGGTGGCAGGATTGCTATGCAAGAATCCTTCTAGGCAAGCACCGGAGGATCAGTTATCCTGCCGTCAAGAAGTAGTGTGCAAACATTACCCTATTTCGCTCCGAAGAGCACTAAGAGCTAGTGAAGTCACTGGGCATATGAGACTTGTGTGCCACACAGAAATGTTCTGGTAGACACACCATTTATTATTTACGGCCGATACAACTAAGTGTGTAACCAATTCAGTATAACAACATACCCGGAAATACATAGGTAATTAAAAGAGTAGAACCACTAGGCATTCCTGCGATGTGATGACAGAATGGTTTGCATCATATTTACATTACGAAAAAAAAACACGCCGATAAGTGTCCGACAGAGTAGAGTACCGGTAGGTACTTTCCTACCGGTACTCTACTCTGTCGGGTCTTTCCTACCGAGGTGTCGTAAGAGGCGACTAAGGTATTGTACGGACAGCCTTTATTCGTGTAGAACCACACCAATACATGCAATGCTGTCTCTATACCGGTCTTGAACATCAGGTGAACGTTTTGCTCGACTGTTATTTTATCCGTAAACCGTTTTAATATAAACCGTGTGGTGGCGGCTCGTTAAAAGAATACTACCACTCCATCACATCCAATGGATCTCTTAAAAGGCGAGTAAGGAATTAAACTGCACTGTGCACCCAACAGCGCATGGTGGCGATGGGCTCACCACCTATCCAATCAAGTGCATTATATTGTTTTGGTGAAACGTGGATTGTGGCAGTCATCTGTTTTTGCAGTGAGTGCCCAGTCTCTGACTACCCCTTATGGGATACAGTCGTGATCTTATATATTTATTTATTTATTTTATTTAGGACCATCAACAGTACATACAATCATACAAGTTTATATAGAGACAAAGTTTACAGTGAGGTAATTGTTCCACCAATAACAGATGATCTCAGCATGCGCTTATGAATTAATTTAGTTCCGCACATGAAAAAAAAAAACTAATACTTAGAGCTAAATGGTAAAACCAAAAAAAAAAAAATACATTAAAGGAACAATATTCAGGCAAAAAAAAAGCAATGAAATAAAATTGACTTAAATTACGTTAAAGTACACTGCATTTACATTTTGCCCAACATTAGAATTGCTCTCCATTGTTTAGGTGTAACATGAATACAGTTAAATTAAATTAGAGATTTTATTTTATCCTATATACAAATAGATAAATTCCCGGTGCCGGCACCACTAAAATTGTTAATTGCAATTTTAAGTGCTGATTTACCACGTGCTCGGCGGTGAAGGAAAACATCGTGAGGAAACCTGCATGTCTGAGGAATATAAAATATTTCAAAGACATGTGAAGTCCGCCAACCCGCATTGGAGCAGCGTGGCGGATTCTTCCTAGCTCCAAAACCCTCTCAGAAATGAGAGGAGGCCTGTGCTCAGTAGTGGGACATTTATAGGCTGAAACTTTACTTTTATTTTTTTTACAAATAGATTTCGTAGTTTTAAGTCAAATCATTTCAGACAGTCGTGTAATGAATTCATTTTAATTCAGATTTTGTCACTTCCAAAAAAAAGTCACGCCGTTGCGCGACATACAATAAAATTAAAACGAAATGCATCCGTTTCACTCCAACACGTCATCGGACAGCTGTGGGAATCAAAATCTGTTCCCGCTTAAATACGCATTTCATTATTGAAAATGGATTAAAGTCCGAGCGATATTTGTTTGCAGGTAAATGAGACAGTGGGCGGGGACTTAACGGATTAATGTCATTTTAAATATGGCCGCAATGGGAGTCGATCCGACCCGTCACAGTTGTTGATAGCTGTGATTTGTAATATTTGTCGCTGAATTAATTTATTAATTACGCAGTCTGTGAATATAATTAACTATGTCCCGCGGTTTTACCAGCGTTACGCGTAGCATGAAGTATATAAGAATATAAGCCCTTTATCTATAAACACCTAAATAAAAAATCTACATACATACTGTATCCCATAAGGGGTAGTCAGAGACTGGGCACTCACTGCAAAAACAGATGACTGCCACAATCCACGTTTCACCAAAACAATATAATGCACTTGGTGTGATAGGTGGTGAGCCCATCGCCACCATGTGCTGTTGGGTGCACAGTGCAGTTTAAATCCTTACTCGCCTTTTACGAGATCCATTGGATGAGATGGAGAGATGATATTCTTTTAACGAGCCGCCACCACACGGCTTATTAAAACAATACTACCCTACTACCCTTTATCTATAAACACCTAAATAAAAAAATCTAATGCAACTATAATTTATCAAATTTGGTATTACCCGAGATTACCGCGTTGAGCACAGCTTTATTGTATTAGTAAAATGTAAGGTAATTAAACATTCATCGACTCTGTTGTTGCAGTGGCTAAGTAGTGTGGGTCGTGGGTTCGATTTCCGCGAATTATTTATATGGCCTACAGATAGTTGTCAGGGGTCTGGTTGTTTGTGTAAGGGCATTTAATGTCTGTAAAATGCACCCACAATACCGGACTAATATTAGTGAGAGACATCGTTTTTGATCAAAATTGAAATTAAATGAATAAATGATTTATACTGACGGCTTCTTGGAAAGAAGTCCGCCATATATTTTGTTCTGTTGTGGGTTAGCGGACTGCATTTGACATTTAATATTTTTTTTTATTTTTTTTTGGAATTGCACCTTGCCTTACATAGTTTTCAAGTAAGGAATTGTTGTTGTATTTATAATTTATTTATTCGTAATTGCTTATATTTCAAGCTAACTACTTCCTTACATATAGCCACGCTTTTTACCCATAGAAGGGATAGGCAGATGCTGCCCCCACGGGAAACGAGACATGACGGGTGGCGAACCACATCGCCGCCATTTTGGTACGAGTCGAAATTCTTACTACCCATTGCGTTCCCACGGGCAGCTAGGGAAAATGCTGTCCACCCAAACATAGCCTGCATGCTTGAGTAAGGCTAGCCTATGAAAGTGGAAGAAAGATAAGAATAAAAAAGATAAGAAAAAGATATTGGTCAGGATCGTGGCAAGTGGAAAGATGTGGTATCTGCCTACCCCGATGGGAAAGAGGCGTGACTGTATGTATGTATGTAACACAAAACAATAGCCTTACAAATAGACCTTATTTATATTACATTTCACAAGACAAAAAATAGACCTATTTTGAGCTCTACAGTTAAAGCAATAAGCTCTTAATACTGCAACTTGCTGCGGAATTAAACTGCCGCTATTTACTTAATGTAATTAATGGCCTTGAGGCTGCACTGCAGCAAGGTTTTTAAGTCTAAGCAAACTGGTTTTAATTTGTTATATCATGTACATATAAATATAACAGTAACTTTGGAAGTCAAAATTATTAGTGAGATTTATTTGTGTGTGGTGGCGGCTCGTTAAAAGAATACTACCACTCCATCTCGTCCATTGGATCTCGTAAAAGGCGAGTAAGGAATCAAACTGCACTGTGCACCCAACAGCGCATGGTGGCGATGGGCTCACCACCTATCACACCAAGTGCATTATATTGTTTTGGTGAAATGTGGATTGTGGCAGTCATCTGTTTTTGCAGTGAGTGCCCAGTCTCTGACTACCCCTAATGGGATACTGTCGTGATCTTATGTATGTATGTATTTTTTTGTCTGCGAAAGTATTACCATATTTCTCAATTCAGGTTTTTTTTTAATTTATTTTTTTATTTGAAAAATTAACGAGACGAGCATAACATTCACTTGATGGTAAGTGCAGTCTGCCCATAACAGATGCTGTGTTACTCAGAATATTTCTGTGCTGCACCATACTGCGCCCGTCACCTTCGGACATCAGTTCTTAAGTCTCAAATGCCCAGTGATTACGCTAGCTCACAGTGCCCTTCAAACCGAAACACAGTAATGTTTGCACACTACTGCTTCACGGCAGAATAAGTGAAGTAAGTGACCCTGGGGTGGTACCTACCTAGACGGATTCCTGCATAGGAATCCTACCACCAGTAAATCAGCTCAATTGGCTTACCATTCGACAAAGGCGCAATTCCAGGATGCTGCTTTTTCTTTTCTCTATTTTAAATGGTCCATTTTCGCCTTCATATCTCAAAGACAAATTTCAGTATCTCTCTTCATCACATGATAGGGTTCTTCGTTCATCCTCTAACAATAAGATTTGCATCCCTACACAATTCACCGGGTTCTTTAGGAAATCCTTCACTGTCTGGGCTGCACTTCTTTGGAAGTCCTTGCCCGATGACATCAGGAAAGCGCCCAATAAATAATCCTTTAAGAAGTTGGTCCGTGATTATTTAGCAGAGAATCGTAAGAACATAAATTGATAGTTGTTGGTCACCGTCATAAGTGTGCATTTATATTATTTTACTTTTTTTTTTATTCATAAGATGACGGAACGAGCAAAACGTTCACCTGATGGTAAGTGCAACGTCTGCACATAACAAATGCTGTGTCACCCACAAAATTTCTGTGTGACACCACACTGCGCCCGCCACCCTGAGACTTCAGTTCTTAAGTCTCATATGCCCAGTGATTACGCTAGCTCACAGTGCCCTTCAGACCGAAACATAGTAATGCTTGCACACTACTGCTTCACGGCAGAATAACTGGCTCTGGGGTGGTACCTACCTAGACGGATTCCTGCATTGGAATCCTACCACCAGTATTTATATGAATAACATGTATGTTATGTGATGTTCTCCTGGCCGATCGTGACCACGGCGACAACTTCCGAATATTATCGAGAGCTATCAACTGCGCAGGAGATATTATAGTGCCACAAGTGTACGCATAAACACAGAGGCACTCACTCGTCCTAACCTACCCGCGCCCGATGTAACGCTGATGCGATAAGACCGGAGGTAGGCTAGGATGCAGTGTCAGAAACACGGGGACAATCACAACACAATCAGACCTGAAAACGAACAATTTGTGATTTAGCACAAATGTTGGCTCCGGCTGGGATTCGAACCCGGGACCCGCGGCGTAGAAGTCAGGTACTCTGACCACTAGGCCACGCGGTTGTGTATATGTATATGTGTTCAATATATATTTATATATGTTTGATACATATATTTGTTGTATAAATATAACTATATTTATATTATACTAATTTATGTGTTACTTAGGTTTTGTTTTATTTTATTTTTTTCTTCTTCTGCTTGTATTTATTGCCACACCTCATCAAAATCTCACCACTCCATGGGTAGACTAAGAGAAAATCCCTATAGGCATTAAGTTCGCCCTTTGTATCCTTTTATTGTAAAGGAAACAATAAAGATTTAAAATAAGTAAATAAAAACAAACTTCTTTAGAATCAATGTACTCGTAGTTTGAAACTCTATCAAAAAACGCGACACTATGAAGAGACATCTATAGTATTTAGCCTGCGAATTAGATAGACTACAGTGTACAGTTTTACCTATTATATTTATATTTTCGAGTTCGTCCAAATCTCCTACTCCTTTGTAGATTTTGCTCTCACTAGCTCGACAACAAAATCAAAACCAGTAATTGACGCTGTATTTTAAAGATATATTGATCAAACCCAAAATAAAACCATTCATACTTTAGTTACCATAAGTCACTCGTGCCATTTGTTCAAATTAAAACTTGTAGTCTGTATAGTATGTAATGTATGAAGAGTAAAATGTTAAATAATTTTTAAACATGGTAACAATATTATAATTAACAAATCCTATAATTATCCTACTCCTGATACTCTGTATTCGTCTCATTTCTGAAGTTTTCACTTCTGCCGCGTGTGAACTGCAGACATTTTTCACTATTTTGTTTGTATGTCTGTACGAACGGATTTAACTCGAGAACTTCGAAAGCTATTGACGTGAATTTTACGTAGGTTATAGATAATTCAGTCAGGGATACTTGACCTACTTGCCTTGGTATCTTACACCTTTTTTTTTATTGTATAATGTGACGAAACGAGCAAAACGTTCACCTGATGGTAAGTGCAACGTCCGCCCATAACAAATGCTGTCTTACCCAGAATATTTCTGTGTGACACCACACTGCGCCCGTCACCCTGAGACATCAGTTCTTATGTCTCAAATGCCCAGTGATTACGCTAGCTCACAGTGCCCTTCAAACCGAAACACAGTAATGCCAGCACACTACTGCTTCACGGCAGAATAACTGGCCCTGGGGTGGTACCTACCTAGACGGATTCCTGCATAGGAATCCTACCACCAGTAAGGTTGTATATAGTTTCTTTCCCAACTTTCCATTCCATGCCCTTCGTTGCCGTGCCGATGGTTAGCAACTTGTGAGAACGCAATGTGAGCAAGAATTTCAACCCGTACCAAAATGACGGCGAAGTAATTCTCCACCCATCAGTTCTCGGAAGGCGTGATTGTATGTATATTGTACGTATATAACTCTAGGACTAACTTAGACTATGTTTAATCGTTTATATTTTGCATGCGGATCTTAGCAAAGTAACTTACTTTCCTTCGTTACAATGGATTTCCGCAAAGTAACGCCTGATTCTATTAACTATATTAATCGAGTTCGTTTTACCGGTTCTGAAGTTATGAATGTTTTTTCGATAATATTCCACAGAACGCCATCTATATTATAGCAGGAAAACCTAATTTACTATTGAAAACTTTGTCCTCGCAAGCGAAGTCTCAGGTACGGCTAAATTATGTAAAGATTTCTTATCTTTACGCGAATACCACACATTTAATGAAACTAGATTTTACGGATTTTATCGCGTTTAAATTACTATTTATAACCTGACGTTTCGAGCGCTTTACAGCACCTATGGCGAACGTTGTAAATAGTAAAGACAAACGCGATAAAATCCGTAAAAGCTAATTTTATTAATAAACAATATATTCAATTAACTTTGCCTTCCTTGTCTTACGCCCAGCAGTAGGCTTATTTTTGTTAATGTTGATAAAGTCAATGCCTTTGTATTATACTTAACTAGCTGATGCCCGACTTCGTTCGAGTAGATATAGGTTTTTTTAAATATCCCATGTGAACTATTTGACTTTCCGGGATAAAAATTATCCTATGACCGTTAACAGGATGCAAGCTATCTCCGTGCCAAATTTCGTCAAAATCAGTTCAGCGGTTGAGCTGTGAACAGGTAACAACAGACAGAGGGATAGAGAGAGTTACTTTCGCATTTATAATATTAGTATGGATTACTAAGATACGTTTGAAATCCGATAGGCGATAGAGTATAATATGCAATGCTGTCACTATACTGCTTGTGGGAACACAACGGAGAATCTGATTTTTTTAGACTCGTACCACAATTGCAGGGACTTGGTTCGCCACCCGTCACATCTTGTTTCCTGCTGGCGCGAAAAGTGGGCTACATGTGTAGCCTCTGCCTACCCTTTATATGTGTGTTTGAAGTGGTAGTTATTCTCCTTTTAAATGAAACTAATTTTACAGATTTTATCGAGTTTAATTTTATTATTTATAACCCGACGTTTCGAGTGCTTTACAGCACCCATGGTCACTCATTGTTCTCCTGTAAAGCAGTAGTGAGCAAACTTAACTGTTTCAGTCTGAAGAGTACTGAAAGGGTGTTCAGAACTGGAGGTCTATTGTGTAACTCTGTTAGGTTTCGTAATTGGTTTTATTTTGGCGTATGAAGCTCATTCACTGGTTAATTGGATCAAATGAAACCGATCACGAAACCAACCAGAGCTGCACAGACCCCCTGATGTCTCAGGGCGACGAGCGAAGTGCGGTGACACAGAAATGTTCTGGGTGACGCAGCATTTGTTATGGGTAGAAATTTTTTTCATATAAAAACAAATCTACATAAAGCAATGGACGTTGTTTGATTAGAGCTACTCATAACTTCAGTTAGCAAGTACATATCGTTAAAAGTTAAGCCAACAAATCGATTCGCCATTATGCATGGCCTAGATATACGAGATCTATGAAACAATTTTAAACCTTTTTAGCGGCAATGCTGCAGCACAGATAATACATTAACTCACCATAGTCCGTTTTCTTTTTTCTTTTAAATATTTATGATATTTCGTTGTTATAATTTTGTATATCCATACTACTGGTGGTAGGATTCCTATGCAGGAATCCGTCTAGGTAGGTACCACCCCAGGGCCAGTTATTCTACCGTGAAGCAGTAGTGTGCAAACATTACTGTGTTTCGGTTTGAAGGGCACTGTGAGCTAGCGTAATCGCTGGGCATATGAGACTTAAGAAGTCTAAGAGTGATGGGCACAGTGTAGTTGCACTTACCATCAGGTGAACATTTTGCTTTTTTCATTACGTTATGCAATAAAAAAAAATATGAATATTAATATATAAATGTGAAAGTCTCTCCGTCCCTCTGTCTGTTTGGTACCTTTTCACGGCTCAACCGTTAAACCGATCTTGACGAAATTCGGCAAAGAGATAGCTTGCATCCTTGGGACGGACATAGGGTACTGTTAATTCCGGAAAATCAAGTAGTTCGCACGGGATTGTAAAAAGCCTAATTCCGCGCAGACGAACTCGCGGGCATCAGCCAGTTTTTTAGTTACATATTTTCTCTTTATATTATTTTGTTCAATTATTATGCTGCATGTTGTGTTGTTAACAAAGCAAACTTTTTGGTTCTTTTTTACTGGTGATAGGAGTACTGTGCATACGATAAAAAGTTCTATGTGCCACTTTAACTCGTGGCAGGCGTGGTACAATCAGGCGAATAACCTGCTTGTTTCTAAACACCATAAAAAATTGGTTCAGTACTACCATTTCCGATTAGCGTCAGAGCTTGTCAAAGTGACTGGTTAAATTTAAGTGTTGTGTGTGTGCCGAAATTAAGTCATCTTTACTTCCCCATACACGATACCGTGTATGGGGACCGAAAAAAAATGAAAATGAAATGAAATGAAAACTGTTTATTTTTGACGTAAGAAATATAAATTTCGTTTGTCAAACGTCATTTCTTTATTCCGCCGTTTCGTAATTCCTCAAAAGTCAGTGATTCCTCTGTCGGAGAACAAACAGGCGAAAGAAACAATATTATACGCGTAGTATTGTATTTAGTTCTATTTAGTGCTTTCTAATACTACAAAATCTTTTAATCAAAACTCTCAATTTTTTTTTATAAGACAAAGACTTTCGTAATATTAAAGAGTACATTAATGATGATAACCCTTTCGAATATTTCTAAAACTGAACTGCCGAATTTTTCTTTTCAACGCATAATATTGAACTTTGAGTCTTATAAGCATCCAATATTAAATATTTTGTAGTTTACAAACAGAATGTATTTTTTTATTTATTTATCTATTATCGTTGACACCTTAAAGTAAGGGCTCCAATGGGCGGACTTAATGCTTTGTAGTATTCTGCTAGTTACCCTGGCTGATGGTGAGAAAAATGTTGTAGGTGCTATGTATTTAAAAAACCTAACCTATTTTAATGTGTAAATAAAATTAATGTATGCACATTCACGCATTTTCCCGTACAATATAATAGTCGGAGACCACACCCGTAGCCCACTTCGCCTACCCCTGTGGGAAACTAAACATAACGGGTGGCGAACCACGTCGTCGTCATTTTGGTACGAGTCAAGAAATTCGTACAATCCATTGCGCTCCCACGAGCAGTATAGTGAGAGCATTGCATTTTATCGTATTATTCCGCACGAAAAAAGGCTGTACGTACAATACTTCAGGCTTACATTAATTACCTTAGCCGATAGGTGTCTAGCAGAGTAGAATAGCACCTTGGTAGGAAAGAGGTAGATCTTTTCTACCCAGGTGTCATAAGAAACGTAAATGAAAAGTAAACTTATATACAATCGACATCATCATCATTTTAGCCTATCACTAGTCGACTGCTGAACATTATCCTTCCCCATAGGTTGCCACAAAAGTTTATAGCTCTCATTTAGGGGGGATTTTGCCATAGTTGCAACGCTTCTCAGGTCTTGCCGTAAAACTGGCAAACGCAGTTTATTTATTCAGATGCTGGAAGTTCAGTTCCAGGAAGATGCTGCCTATTTCCTGATCAAATGTCATAAAATATATAAACAAAGAAAATATATAAATAATAATAACATAAATGACTGGGTACCAAATAAATGAAGGAAAGAACTAAGGATATCGTGGTCAACTGTGATAAAAGCAATCGAAAAGTCAACAAGGGTCCACAGTTAGCTTCTACTCATTAATAACCATCCCTCCATGTCACGTCTATCTGTAAAGCCCCTAATTTCTACAGGTTACCAGATTTTACGCAGGAACCCTTTATTGTTACGAAATACAAAATTGCTTAGATATGTCTCTGGTACGTCCTCTACCTGCCAATGAAAGTCCCGTCAAAAACGATTCAGCCGTTTTGAAGATTGGTCCGATCAATGAAAAAGACAGACGTTTTTATATGATGCATATTACCAAGAAATATATAAAGAAACCATAGACAGAAACTCCCATTTTATTTATTTGTTCACTGGTGGTAGGATTTCTATGCAGGAATTCGTCTAGATCGTCGTCGTCGTAGGCACCACCCCAAGGCCAGTTATTCTGAAATTCGTGAAGCAGAAGTGTGCAAATATTACTGTGCTTCGATTTTAAAAGGCATTAAGACCTTGTGTTATCACTGGGCTCATGAGACTTAAGAACTGATGTCTCAGGGTGACGGGCGCCCCCCCCGAATGGGTTCTCGCCTTGTCGTGGCGGGGGGGCTTAGTAACTGTGGCTTGGTCACCCACGGTGAAGCTAAGAGGAACCCGGTCGGCCTGTTGCCTCAGGCTGACCCGAGGAGGTCGCTCCGAGTGGGCTACGCAAGCCCACTCCGGACGCGAATAGGAGGACTGCTGGGGGGAGCAGTACGCTGCCCTCCGCAGCCGAGGTGGAGTCGCGGAGGAAGAGGAGTGTAGGTGTATCGTTGCCTCTCTCCCTATCCTCCGCGACACTGGCGGGGCCGTACCGTCGATGCGGTAATGGTGGACTGCTGGGGGGAGGAGTGAGTCGACACTGCTCACCCTGCCCTTTGCAGCCGAGGTGGAGTCGCGGGGGAAGAGAAGTGTAGGTGTTGCGTTGCCTCTCTCCCTGTCCCCCGCGACTTTGGCGGGGCCGCACCGTAGATGCGGCGGTGGTGGGGCCGCGGAGGGAGAGGAGTGTTGGTGTGTCGTTGCCTCTCTCCCTATCCTCCGCGGCCGTAACGTGGTTGGCGGCGGAGCCACAGACCAGATCCGCTGCCGGGGCCAGGAAGACTGGTGCTTTCGAGTGCAAGTCTCCTGGCCCCGTGGCCTCCGCGTGGCGGACTCGGGGGGGTTCGTTGCGCGCACAAAGGGGGCCGTGCTGGAAGGCGCGTCCTGTGTTCCGGCGCGCCTTGCTGGGAAGGGGAGTAGGGAGGAGCTGTCCTCTCCCGAGAAGGGGCCGCCGATGTTAGGTGGCCAGCGCCGGTGGGGTCGCGGATGTGTGCGTGAGCGTTCCCGTGGCCCTGCCAACATGCGGCGAAGGCGGAACATCATGGGGTTTTAGTCGGTGCAAGTCCGACATAACCCGTCCTTCCCCCCGTGAAGGCGGGTATGCGTTAGGCATTTCCCCATGTAAAAAAAAAAAAAAAAAAAAAAGGGTGACGGGCGCAATGTGGTTTCACACAGAAATGTTCTGGGTGATACAGCATTTGTTATAGGCAGCACTTACTAACAACTTTTACCGTGTTTAAATATACCACCCCATCCCATCCCGTGGGTGTCATAAAAGTCGATAGACGGAAATTAAAACCAGGAGATGCGCAGCAGCATCTTCCTGGAACATCTGAATAAATAAACAGCGGTTGTCAACTCGCCCGCCAAGCGTGGCAACTATGGCAAATACCCTCCAATATAAGAGCTCTCAAACTTTTGTGGCTATCTGTGGGGAGGCCTATGTTCAACAGTGGAGTTGTGATAGGCCGAAACGACGACTAACAACTTAAAGTTCTGCTCCTTTCGTCACATTATCCTATAAAAAAGTAAAGAAGAATATACACATGTTTTCTGTTACACTTCTAGCAATACGTCATCTCGTCGAATTTATAGAATCGGCGCAATAGTTCGTACAGAATACGCTGAGATTTACTTTTCATAGAAGTTACGCAACTTCATGTGATTAATGAGATAAGTTTTTGATGAGTCGCGGTACACAAACAACTTACGTCGTTACAAGTTAAAGCTACCGATCGATTTTTCATAACGCGAGACTCGGATTTCCAAATCACACATAGTCACGCCTTTTTTCCATATAAGGGGTAGGCAGAGGCTACAACTGCAGTCCACTTTTCGCCCCCGCAGAAAACGAGAGAAAAGAGTTAGGTGCTATTTTAATCTGCCGGACACCTATTGAATGATATAAAACATATCTTATATTTTGGTGGTAGGATTCCTATGCAGGAATCCGTCTAGGTAGGTACTACCCCAGGGCCAGTTATTCTGCCGTGAAGCAGTAGTGTGCAAGCATGACTGTGTTTCGATTTGAAGTGCACCGTCAGCTAGTGTAATCACTGGGCATTTGAGACTGTTGCGATACATTTTTAATCACTATGAGACTGAAGAACTGATGTCTCAGGGTGATAGGCGCAGTGGGGTGTCTCACAGAAATGTTCCGAGTGACACTGCATTTGTTATGGGCAGACGTTACATTTACCATCAGGTGAACGTTTTGCTCGTTTCATCACTTTATCCAATAAAAAAAAATGTTATGGTGTAATGTTATTTGTACAAATAAGTTGAAATTGAAGTAATAAGATTAAGTACACCAGCATCAATTTTTGAATATATTATATATAAATTTCGAAGCTTTTTCATAACTTCCGAACTATTTCGTACTGGAAGCTTATGATTGACTTTTTGTATTTTTTTTTATTGGATAAAGTGATGAAACGAGAAAACGTTCACCTCATGGTAAGCGCAACGTCCGCCTTCAGCAAATGCCGTGCCACCCAAAACACCCCTGCGTGACACCACACTGCGCTCATCCCCCTAAGACATCTTCTTAAGACGTTCTTAAGTCTCATAGTGATTAAAGATGTATCGAAACAAAGTAATGTTTGCTCATTACTGCTTCACAGCAGAATAACTGGCCCTGGAGCGGTGGTACACCATTTTGTATTTTGAGTACAGATCTTAGCAAATTAACTTTCTTTCCTTATAAAAAAAATTAAGGCGAGCCCTGCCCGTTATGTGATGGTGTCTCTCGAGACCGATTTCTGACCACATCGACCACTTCCGGATACTATAGAAAGCTATCATATGAGCACTTCCAATGTACACAAATGTACGAGCAAAACCGGAAGCACTCACTCGTCCTTCTCTCACGCGATATAATACGATAAGATAATAGTTAGACTGGGACGCAGTGCCAGATACACTTTCACGCCAATTACAACATACCTAGACCCGACGACCGACCGTTTGTGTTTTTGCACAGATTTTCACTCTGGCAGATTCTAATCCAAGACCTGCGGTGCGGCGGTCACGGTCGATATATCTAACATGATTGCAATAGTCTGTAAATTAACCATTCATTTTAGCCTATCACTAGTCCACTGCTGAACATAGGCCTCCCCCATAGATTGCCACGAAAGTTTGCAGCTCTCATTTCGGGGGGATTTTACCATAGTTGCCACGCTCGGCAGGCGGGTTGGCAACCGCAGTTTATTTATTCAGATGTTCCAGGAAGACGTTGCTCCCCATATCCTGGTTTTATTTTTATTTTCACTCTGTCGACTTTTACGACACCCACGGGATGAGATGGGGTAGTAGATTATTTTAAGCCGCTACTACACGGCCGTAAATAACTCTATTCAACTGTCAGTTTAGAACTCCATCGTTTGTTACCAAGTTAGCAACACTTTGCAGCGGGTCGAAAGGGTGGAAGTTAGTAAGTGATTATTAGCCAGTTAACTGCGGCACTGTGTGACAGCCCGAGAGGTTAGCGACTGACGTGCAAGCTCCGCGTACAATGTGAAACTTTTACCAAGCAAACATTTTATATTGGCAGAATAAGCTTGCTGCCTCGGCCTCAGCAAAGGCTTTGGATTAGAAAAAAAAAGATCATGCTTTGATACGACTGTTTATTTATAGCGTTAGGTTTGGATAAAGTTTATATATATTTTTCTGATATTAATCGACGGTATGAGAGAGTCCTTAACCGTGTTATCCAGAATTAGATAAGACTACACGCACTGTGGTAGCGGCTTAAGAGAAGCATCTTATTGGAACCTCTGAATAAATAAACTGCGATGCCTACCCGTCAGCCAAGAGTGGAAACTTTGGCAAAATCCCTCCAAAATGAGATCTACAAACTGTGGCAATCATTTGTGGCCTATGTTCAGCAGTGGACTAGATAGGCTGAAATGATGATGATGATGACACGCGCTGCGCTCGTCACCCTCAGAAGGCAGTTATTTAGTGTCATATGCCTCGTAATTTATTACGTAGTTTTGAAGAGCATCGTCCGCCCTCCCACAGTAGCGTGCTCGAGCAAACTAACACCGCCACCGGGAACCGCCACAAGATTACTAAAGACCACTACTCAAAACGAGGCATTATCAAGGGATATACTCTACGACAGTCAGCCGCCGACTAGTCTGTGTTGTAGGCTAGGCAGATCGGTTGTAACTAACCTAAGGGTCACCAATACGCCTCCTGGCACATATCTGTACTGAATCCAAAGCTGCTAGCTGATATTTAACTGTTCAGCCCGTATGTGACGGCAGTTCTCTGCAGCGGACCGGACCTGCACTTTGTATGGGGTTAGTAGCTGTCCCGTAGTAAGGTACCGCCGCATTTTAGCAAAGACTCTCAGCAGACTCAATAAACCGCCCAAAGTTAACCTTCAACGTGATCTCGACTAATTGCAGAGTGCAGCAGTGTAGTGTTTAAAGTGCAAGGTTTCAGGTACAGCGATCGCCATTTCGCCTGCCAAGCGTGATGACTACAGCAGATGTATATAGAAGAAAGTGACGAGACGAGCAAATCGATCACCTTCTGGTATGAGCAACGTCTGCCCATAACAAATGCTGTGTTCCCTAGAATTTTGTGTGGCACCACACTGCGTATCGATTCTCTCATCTCTCCTAGTCTCATAGTCTCATATGCCCTGTTACATTAGCTAACAGTGTCCTTTAGATCGGAACAGTAATGGTACTGAATAATTGTTTTCTCTCCTTAATAGTTTGGTTGCTGCTCGTGAGTTTTCCTGGTTGAGGGCACCGACAGAATAATAGCGCTGCAGTTAGGCCTCTGCAGCATTATGCTGAGTCTGTCTTTTTGTTGTTGTAATATATTGTCCTATATTGTCTTAATGTTTATGATATACCTTTATTGTCGAATAATCATCATCAGTTATCAGTTCAGACTATCACTAGTCCACTGCTGAACATAAGCCTCATAGATTGCCACAAACGTTTGAAGCTCTCGCTTTGGAGCGATTTTGCCATTGTTGCCACGCTTGGCAGGCGGGTTGACAACCGCAGTCTATTTACTCAAATATTTCAGGAAGATGCTGCTGCCCATCTTCTGATTTAAATTTTACCTCTGTCGACTAACGACACCCACGGGATGAGATGGGCTGGTAGATTCTCTTGTCCAGATGCACGCAAACAGATGCACCAGCATTGTCGAATGCAGCAAATAAACTATTTTTCCTTCTTTTTTCTTCTTTCGAATTGTCACTGCATGCCCAGACGGATTCCTGCAAAGGATCCAAACACCAAAAACTGTTTCTTTTTTGGTATAGGACTGTTATAGGGCTTATGATAATAATAATAGTGTAACAAGTGAAAGAGTTTGTATATTTGGGTCCAGAATTTTCAAGAGACAGAAAGTACGACTGTGATATTGAACGAAGAGCGTTGGCAGGAAATAAATTATATGGGGCCCTGCATAACTTTATGTGCAGCCAGAAATTATCTAAAACACTGAACACACAAACACACACTCCATGTACAGCACGACTGGCTGTACATGGAGCAGTACTGGTCCCCACACTTATGTACGGTAGTGAATGTTGGGTCTGGCAGAAGTAGCAAGAAAATAAGATTAATGCTGTTGAAATGCAAAGTTTGAGAAGTAACCGCAACCGACGAGCTTGTATGAAAACACTAATGAAAGTATAGGCAGCTAAAGATGTGTGTCGGGATCGTAGCAAGTGGAAAGATGTGGTCTCTGCCTACCCCTATGGGAAAGAGGCGTGACTCTATGTATGTATGTATAATGATAATGAGTAATTGTTTAAACGTTCAGGAAATCTATCTCCGCGAAACTATTGTGACGGCGCTCAACAATTCATTGCCCTCACGTATTTCATTTTGGAAGAGGCAACGAGTTCGACAAGAGATTCGTATCTTGAGACAGTCCTAATTGATGTTCCACGCTCCTGCCTGAGCTTTTCAATTTTATCAGTTGCTCTTTTTAGTTGTGTTTAGTTTTTTTTAGGTGCGATGTTAAATTGCAGTATATTTATTATTCATTCAAATTAAGTAACGTGAATAATTAAGTTATGGAAGCGAGAGTCAAATTAGTATAGTTTATAGTTTGACGTGTGTTCGATCCCATTGGCGGCGTCACTAAGTTGTCAATTTACCACGGTTTCCGCTAAAGAAAATATCATGAGGAAACCTGAAAAATTAAAAATACTTTTCCACATGCCAGATCTTCACAGCCCGCGCCTGAACGTGCGGCGGAATCCTCAGAAACTCTCTTAGAAATAAAACGGAGCTCGTAGGACATTCATTAGATGTTGTTATATTTTTGAAAATATATATAGTAATCAGGTGTGAAATTCTATTATAAAAACGACGGCGTGACCAATTGTTGGTTGACCTTACCGAGCATCGGGTTTGGGTAGGTTAAGACCAGTCAGTGCCTGCGTTTGCGCTTGACCTGGCCAGGTAACATCACATTTTACTGGTAGGATTCATATGCAGGAATCTGTCTAGGTAGGCCCACCTACACACCACCCCAGGGCCAGTTATTCTGTCGTGAAGCAGTAGTGTGCAAGCAATAATGTGTTTCGGTTTGAAGGGCACTGTGAGCTAGCGTAATCACTGGGCATTTGAGACTTAAGAACTGATGTCTTAGGGTGACGGGCGCAGTGTGGTGTCACACAGAAATATTCTGGGTAACACAGTTTATTGTGGGCGGACGTTACACTTACCATCAGGTGAACGTTTTGCTCGTTTCGTCACTTTATACAATAAAAAAAAACATCCATAATATGTTCTGTTAATCAACTATTCGTTCGATCGCTGGGGGTCAAATCGAGCACCCAAATCTCAGCAAACAGTTACGATGTTCACTGAGTCACTCCGTTGTTAATTCCATTTATTGCAAAAATCGCTTACTGGCTGAAACAAGATATATTGTATCTGTACTAAAACAATATTCCACCGCCCGTTAGTCTTGCGAGTCAAATGCGCATTTAAAAATAAAATTAAAGTATATTTAATGAAAACGCTGACAAATTATTGAAACGAAGTAAATAATAATCGTAAATAAATATGTATAAAAAAGGAGATTGACGAAACAGATTTATGAGGCAAGTGTGAATGGGAAAGCCGGTGAGGGTCGACCTAGGCGTACGTATCACAATCAGATCGGTGAACTTTTGAGGAAAGATCACGTTAAAAGTACCCGCAACCGACGAGCGTGTGTGAAAACGCTAATGAAAGTAGAAGAAGCTAACGATGTGTGTCAGGATCGTAGCAAGTGGAAAGATGTACATACATCTGTATGTAATAAATATGTTATGTATATCTTTTCCTAGTATTTAATTTTATTCCTTGCTTTCTGACATATAGCGTGTATTTTTGTTTCTTGTTATATTATTTCAATACGTGATTGCGTTATGAACTGCACAGTCAATTCTGACACGCGGAAGGTGCTTAGAGGTGTCAGCGGGATACCAGCGTTAGCTTACTTGCCAACATAATGCTGATCTGAAACCATATCGATCCAGCACCGATTTAAATTTACTATAGGTGGCCGTGTGGTAGCAGCGAAGCAGAATCTACCACCCCGTCTCATCCCGTGGGTGTCGTAAAAGTCGACAGAGGGAAACTAAAAACCAGAAGATGGGCAGCAACATCTTCATGGAATATCTGAATAAATGAAATGCGTTTGCCAACCCGCCTAAAGTAAAAGTAAAGTAAAGTTTCAGCCTATAAATGTCCCACTGCTGAGCACAGGCCTCCTCTCATTTCTGAGAGGGTTTTAGAGCTAGGAAGAATCCGCCACGTTGCTCCAATGCGGGTTGGCGGACTTCACATGTCCTCGAAATATTTCTATTCCTCGGACATGCAGGTTTCGTCACGATGTTTTCCTTCACCGCTAAGCACGTGGTAAATCAGCACTTAAAATTGTAGAACAATTTTAGAGGTGCTGGCACCGGGGATCGAACCCAGGTTACTCGCTTTATATGAAATTAAAGGCGAGCACCAGGCCCCTGAGCTACCACGGCTATAACCCGCCTACAACTATTGCAAAATCCCCCAAAAGTGAGAGCTACAAACTTTTATAGCGATCTACTGGGGAGGCCTATGTTCTGTAGTCGACTAGTGATAGGCTGAAATGATGATGATGATGACTATAGGTTAAAGGTAGTAATAAAGTTTCTACCGTGTGAATTTTTTTTTGTGATGATATGGTATTGATTTTTTTTTGTTATTGGATGAAGTGATGAAACGTGCAAAACGTTCACTTGATGGTAAGTGCAACGTCTGTCCATAACAAATGCTGTGTCGCCCAGAAAATTTCTGTGTGACACCACACTGTGTCCATCACCCTGAGACATAAGTTCTTAAGTCTTATTTGTCCAGTGATTACACTAGCTCACAGTGCCCTTCAAACCGAAACACAGTAATGTTTGCACATTATTGCTTCACGGCAGAATAACTGGCCCTGGGTTGGTACCTACCTAGACGGAATCCTGCATAGGAATACTACCACCAGTAAAAAAAATAATTAAATGAGTTATTATTATATCTTGACTCGTATCTGAATAGAAACACTATATGCTCTGCGAATTAAGTAATAAGCTCTTTTGTATCTTCAACTTAAATGATTTGAACTGCTGCCAATCTATTTAATGTAATTAATGGCTTCGTAGCTGCACTGCAGCAATCGCTCCCAAGGCATTACTGGCTGAATAAGTATTTTTAAGTTTGAATTGTCTGATATTAAGTGCAACGCAAGCATAACAAATGCCGTGCCAACCACAATATTTCAGCGTTATCACTGCGCTCGTCACCCCGAGTCAGTTCTTAAGTATCATATGCCCTTTAACTACACTAGTTAACGGAGCCATTCAGATCGAAACAGTAATGTTTGCACACTACTGCTCGAAGGCGGATACAGGTGGTAGGATTCCGATGCAGGAATCCGTCTAGGTAAGTACCACCCCTGGGCCAATTATCCTGCCGTGAAGCAGTAGTGTGCAAATATTGCTTGCTGTGTTTCGGTTTGAAGGGCACTGTGATCTAGCGTAATCACTGGGCATATGAGACTTAATTTAATATAGAATATGATAATGTAATTTAAGAATATTAATCACTTTAATAAAAAAAGTGATGTTCGTAATGTAAATACCAGGAACAAGCACACATTAATAAGCCAGTTACTCGACCTCACTTTTTGATTGAAAGACGTTTTAACAAAAGTCTTTCAATCAAAAAGTTCAAACTATTTATTAATCAAAGACTTTTTAAGAAGGGTTATTATAATATTAAGGAATACATGGATGATGATAACCCCTGGGAATGAGGTGATCGCTGCCAAGCTATTTCAACATCTTTATATTACTGCGAGCGTGTGTGAGGACGCTAATGAAAGTGGAAGAAGCTAAAGATGTGTGTCAGGATCGTAGCAAGTGGAAAGATGTGGTCTCTGCCTACCCCTATGGGAAAGAGGCGTGACTGTATGTATGCATGTATATTACTGCTGTAATTGTATATTATTTTCAAAATGACTGAAAAAAAAACCCCGCTGGGTTTCATACTGATTTTTTCCAGGACAGGCATTTCTTTGTGAACCAGAGTAGTTAAAAAAAATTGACGTTCAATGAGTATTATGTAAATTATCTATCATTATTAGGCATCACCTAGCAAAAATGTATCGGTGAAACGGAACTTTATGCTACGCATTGTTTAAATTTTGGTATTATCCAGTCAGTTAGCCTTGTTCGTTAGCCTTCTTCGTTAGTGAAAACGGGCATAACTCTGTCAATTGTACATTCCACGTGCAATATAGTTTTGTAATAAATATTATGAAAATTAAAAAATACAACATACAAACGCTGCAAGGATAGGAACGCATGTAAAATTATCTTAAACGCACTGACAGTGATAAAATCGGTAGACTCAACTAAGTAATTCTAGGAATTGTGCTGTTGATATTGTAATTCCATCGAATAACTAAATTCGAGCGCCTTCTCCCTTTGCCGACTAAAGCAGTAAAACGCATCTAAATGTAAATATTTATGTTAAAATTTAGTAAAATTTTAACCAAAGTGCCATGCCGGTGGACGTACCATGACTCGTTTATGGGATGGTCAAAGTCAAAGACGAAAACGAAGAAGGTAAAATTTTTATATATTTTTTCATTTCATCATCATCATTTCAGCCTATCATAGGCCACTGTTGAACATAGGCCTCCCCCGTAGATTGACACAAAACACGGTCCTGAGCCACCTGCATCCATCGACTTCCTGCAAAACCGTGTAGGTCGTCGCTCCATCTAGTGGGGGGTCGCCCTAAACTGCGTTTGCCGGTACGAGGGTGCCACTCGAGAACCTTTCTTCTTCTTTTTTTCCCATTTCATTTCATTCGGTCAGTTAGGCCGCGTGGTGGCGGCTCGATAAAAGAATACTACCACTCCATCTCCTCCAATGGATCTCGTAAAAGGCGAGTAAGGAATTAAACTGCACTGTGCACCCAACAGCGCATGGTGGCGATGGGCTCACCACCTATCACACCAAGTGCATTATATTGTTTTGGTGAAACGTGGATTGTGGCAGTCATCTGTTTTTGCAGTGAGTGCCCAGTCTCTGACTACCCCTTATGGGAAACAGTCGTGATCTTATGCATGCACGCATGCATTTCATTCGATAAGTTTCCGGCAGAGTAGAATAGCACCTACCTCTTTCCTACTGAAGTGTCGTAAGGTGTTGTACGGACAGCCTTTATTCGTGCAGATCAATACCAGAATCTGCAATGCTGTTAATATGTCACTGTACTGTTCTTAGGAACGCAATGAAGATGATGAATTTTTTGACTCGTACCAAAATAGCGGCGACGTTGTTCGTCACCCATCACGCCTCGCTTTTCGCGGAGGCGTAGGTTACAGGTGCGGTCTTTGCCTGCCCCTTATATAAAAGAGCTTGACTATATATATGTATGTTTCTAATTTAAAAGATTAAGTCAACGCTTGACTTCGAATAACCACAACTGTTAATTGTAAGTACCATCATACTTCAAGATTATCTCTCTGTCGACTTTTACGACACCGACGGGATGAGATGTGGTGGTAGATTATCTTCAGACTCCACACGGCCAATGATCATTATGAAAGGAAGTAATTTAAAATAGAATATGAGACAATACAAGAATTTACATATTATCTGTGAATGCATCACATCACTCTAGTAGAGAATAGTTCTATGCTACAAATAAATTGTAATAAAATTATTAAATAGTAACCATTAACATTATTATTTTGACTAATTACATGTGTGCTTAAAGCTGTCCATGAATAAGTAGCAGTTATACATTGACCGCTTGTAACTTGGACCACAAACTTCCAGCACCGGCTTGAGTGATAGTTAGAAAAGAAAAAAAATTGACCGATCCAATTTCATTACTGGGACTATTTTATGGTTCGATGTATCCTGTTGTTATATACAGGCTGTTATAAAAATATAAAAAACCATTAATTTTTGTTTATTGGTTTATATATTATGATTAACCGATTTATTTATAGGGTTTAGTTTATACATACATACAGTCACGCCTTATTTATTTTTATTTATTTATTTATTTGATCTTAATTGTAACACCTTAATCTAAGGAATACAATGGGTGGACTTAATGCCTAGAGGCATTCTCTGCCAGTCAACCCTGGGAGACTAGAAAAATGATGGCAGGTGCTAATATGTAAAAAATGTGGAGTCTGGTGTGAAAATATAAATACCATTAGATAATAATTATATAATAATTCAAATATCCAATATATATATATATATGTATATATACACAAAATTAACATAGATAAATACATACACACAAATAATAAATATAATACACAAATAATACATATAAAAAAAATAAGAGGTGAAAATAAAACATCAGTTTGCCTCCAAATAATTTTCCCTAAGAAGCTTTTTGAATGCGTTTTTGTTGGGTGGATTCCTGATAGCATCAGGAAGGGAATTCCAGAGAAGTGTAGCCCATATAAGCTGATGGTAAGTGCAACGTCTGCTCATAACAAATGCTGTGTCACCCAGGAAATTTCTGTGTGACACCACCCTGTGCCCATCACCCTGAGACATAAGTTCTTAAGTCCCATATGGCCAGTGATTACGCTAGCTCACAGTGCCCTTCAAACCGAAACACAGTTATGCTTGCACGCTACTGCTTCACGGCAGAATAACTGGCCCTGGGGTGGTACCTACCTAGACGGATTCCTGCATAGAAATCCTACCACCAGTAAATAGGAATACCTTATGTATGATATTGTGCACGAATTAAGGGTGCCCGTACAATATCTTAGTCTTACGACACCTCTGTAGGAAAGAGGTAGGTAATTCTACTCCGCCGGACACCTATCAGCTTTTATGATTGTTGGTTGTTGTTTTATTGTTTATAATGATATGGATTTTTTATTATGAATAGAGTGACGAGACGAGCAAAACGTTCACCAGATGGTAAGTGCAAAGTGAGCCCATTACAGCGGTATTGGATGAAAGAACGTGACGAAACGAGCAAATCGTTCGCCCATAGATAGGTGAAACGTCCCCTCATAACAAATGGCGTGTCACTTAGAAAGTTTCTGTGTAGCACCACACTGAGCTCGTCACTCTGAGACAACAGTTCATAACCCTGAGAAACACAGTGATATTTGCACACCGCTGCATGATGGCAGAATAACTAACTAGACGAATAAAACTGCATTGAAATCCTGCCGCCGGAATTAAAAAGTAAATAGTGTTATTTACTGGTCACTCATAACACAATTGCGAAATAAAGAGATGTGAAACTAAGTGACGATTTATAATCAAATTTAGAATTTAGTAAGTAGATGATACAACCAAATAATACGATTTTTTAAAAAAATTATGTTTTAAACTTTTTTTCTTTTTGGATCAAGATTTTGGAAAAATCTACTAAATTTATAGAAAAGATCCGGTTAAAAGATGTCGAGGACAGAGCGAAGAGGGGTCTTTCTTTTTACATCTTTTAGACTTTCCCTCTTAAAACCTTAATGTTACATATGCAATTCTATTAAATATATACAATTCGAGCAAACACCATCTTGGATTTTTATACGAAATAAAATAAAAATAGGTATATAATCCGTTAAAATTAGTTTTAATTAAATGTGTAATATTCGGGTAAATATCTGACACTGAATTTTAATCTCGTCGAGCATTCGTTTTTTTTTAAATGCCAAAAATGCGTATGTAATACATAATATCCTGACGAGAAAACCATCAGCTGCAGCTTGTAGGTAGTCTACCGTTGGACATAGGCCTCTCACAAGTTCAAAGGATCGCCGTAATCACCACGCTTGGTATGAGGATTGGTGATCGATACCAAACACCTCCTACCATATGAGCTGCTGTCCAAGTATTTCTGTCTCTGCATATCTGAGATGGTTATTCCACCGTCTGACGAAGACTACACGGTTTTCCTGATATTTCGATTTCCCTGAGTTGACTTTTACGACACATTGAACGAGATAGTATGGTAGGTCCTCCTAAGCCGCCATAACAATCAACAATAGTAGACGAAAATAGTAATTGGACATGGCGAAGGCTTTTGATCGGATCTAGCACAAAGTGCTTGACTCGAAGCTTTCTCCCTATGAGCTGCCCATGAACTGTGTAATTCGGTCACCAGTTTTCTCACAGACCAAAGCATCAAGGATTATCATTGACCAGTAGAGCGGGACAGTGTATCACGCCGGCCCACCGCTTGCAACTTTACAAGACGCATGTTCGGCCTCACATGTAATAGAATAGAATATAATAATTTTAATTCAACATAGATTATTTACATAACACTTATTGAAAGTAATTTTTTTTAACTACACTGGTTCGCAGAAAAAGCTGTTTTTCTTTTAAGTCATTTTAAAAATATAGAGTATTTATCTCATCTTTGTATCGGGGTAACGTAATGCCAGCTCCTTTTATATGATCGCATTCAACGAAGAGCGGCTCGAATCGTCGACAACCATGTTCTTTCTGATCGGCCTAATTCACTGGTCTTGGGAAGAGATATTGCATATCTTTGCATCTTCTAACCTACGTATATCACGGTTAGTGTTCCAAGGAATTGTTCGGTTTAATTCCAACCGTTAAATTTTACCATTGCTCATTCACATTAGCTTATCATTAGTCCACTGCTGAACATAGGCCTCCCCAATAAATTGCCACAAAAGTTTATAGCTTCCACTTTGGGGGGATTTTGCCACAGTTGCCACGCTTGGCAGGCGGGTTGGCAACCGCAGTTTATTTATTCAGATGTTCCAAGAAGATGCTGCTGCCCATCTTCTGGTTATAATTTTCCCTTTTGTCGACTTTTACGACTCCCACAGGATAAGATTAAGTGGTAGATTCTCTGGCCGCAAGTACACGGCACTATTGCTCATTGCATACATACATACATAAGATCACGACTGTATCCCATAAGGGGTAGTCAGAGACTGGGAACTCACTGCAAAAACAGATGACTGCCACAATCCACGTTTCACCAAAACAATATAATGCACTTGGTGTGATAGATGGTGAGCCCATCGCCACCATGCGCTGTTGGGTGCACAGTGCAGTTTAATTCCTTACTCGCCTTTTACGAGATCCATTGGATGAGATGGAGTGGTAGTATTCTTTTAACGAGCCGCCACCACACGGCTGCTCTTGACGGCTTGCTCATTGCAACACGATTAAATATTTTATCAGCATTATCTTGATGGTCAGCATTCTACAACTGAGCGTTTTTTTACGGGATTTCCGATCACATTATGGAATCTGCTGCAGTCAGCTGTTTTCCCGGACTGATATTACTTAGGGACCTTCTAGAGACGAGCCTACTCTTTTTCGAATTCCGGCAATGCACCTACAATTACATTGGTATTGTAGATGTTCACCAGCGGCGGTGATCACTTGCTATCAGTTGAGCCGCTTTCCCTCTCTTCATATTAAAAAAAATAATGGATTATTTTTTTATTCAGTGTTGATTACTTACGTAGAGATAGTGCCAGTTATACTGCCGTGAAACAGTAGTAAAGTACAAACATTATTGTGTTTCGTTCTGAAGACCACTGGTAGATAGTGTGTGCATATGATAGTTAGTCTGTGCACATGAGACTTGAAAACACGCAGTGAGGTGTAGACGTTGCACTTACCACCAGTCTCTTTCTCCTTTTTAGTTCTCTCTCTAGTCGCTTTCTTTCGTAATTTTTTTTGATTTAAACACATAATTTAATGATGTAGTTGCAGCCGATTGATAATTGTAAAAGTGAGTGCACGTTTTTCGAAACATTTAGTGTAAAAATCCAAAGCCTTATTATATTTTTGAAATATTTTTTAGACAAAGCGGTACAAAAAGGGTCCTATATAACTTAGGTCAAGTTCTGATGATGGGATCCATGTCTTTAATTTTTTAAATTCGCATAAGCACGTTTGGAGCTGCTGCGTAGAAGTCGGTTCATTGATTAAATAATTATTTACTTTGTTCGAAAAAATTCCTCGGTCTTGGAAACAACCGTAAGAAAAGTAGGAAATGCAGCTGGATATTTTTCTAAAAAATGTCTTATAATTTGTATATTTACAATAACGACTAAGTTTTTTTAACCATTACTCAAACTTTTTTTTTAAAAATTTTAAATTGACTGTGTGTCAGAAAACGTATCATCCTGTACATCAGGTTAAATTTTACGGGACCGTATAAAAGTTTATAGGTCTGGACATCGTATCAATGGCTGGCATTAAGACGTTGCTATTTGTGAATACAGAGCTTTGCGTATTGAACTGAACGTTAGTACCGATGTTTAATAAAATTGGTACATTTTTCTTACGATTTTTTTATTATATTGAGAGACGAGACGAGACGAGCAAGTCTTTCATACAGTAGCCGAAGCCAAAAATGTGCAAAAACACAAATTCTATATTTCCGGGTCTGGTTGTGTTTTGATTGTCCCTGTGTCTTTGACACTGCTTCTTAACCTACCACATACCGGGTAGGTTAGGACGAGTGAGTGTCCCTGTGTTTGCGCGTACACTTGTGGCACTACGATATCTCCTGCGCAGCTGATAACTTCTGACAGTAATCGGTAGTTACATCCGATGATAGGATTTCTATGCAGGAATTCGTCTAGACACTCGTAAGTACCACCGCAATGCCAGTTGTTCTGTTTCGTAAACATTATTGTGTTTCGGTCTGAATAGAACTGATAGTTAGTGTAGTTACTAGGCATGATGATGTTCTCCTAGCCGATTTCAACCACGGCGACAACTTCCGAATACTGTCGAGAGTCATCAACTGCGCGTGAGAAATTATAGTGCCACAAATGTACGCGCAAACACAGAGGCACTCACTCGTCCTAACCTACCCGCGCCCGATGTAACGCTGATGCGATAAGATCGGAGGTAGGCTAGGATGCAGTGTCAGAAACACGGGGGAGATCCAGTGCAGTGTTCCGCAGGGGTCGGTGTTAGGCCCGTTACTGAGACACTGGTGGTCGCCAGCGGGAGCACCTTCGAGAGGACCAAGGAGCTCGCCGAGCTTGGGGCGGTAGTCGTCGTCACCAAAATCCATGAGTTGGGACTTGAGATCCTAAATATAATATATTATTTTTTTATTGTATACAGTGATGAAACGAGCAAAACGTTCACCTGATGGTAAGTGCAACGTCTGCCCGTCACCCTGAGACAAAAGTTCTTCAGTCTCATATGCCCAGTGATTACGCTCGCTCACAGTGCCCTTCAAACCGAAACACAGTAATGTTTGCACACTACTGCTTCACGGCAGAATAACTGGCCCTAAGGTGGCCCTAGACGGATTCCTGCATAGGAATCCTACCACCAGTAAATACATAATAACAGTAATTACATAGAGAAATAAATAGATATAATACATACCCAGTTCCGGAGTACCCACAGATATTTGTGTCTTGCGAGAATCGAACCCGCGATCCGTGGAGAAGCGAATCGCTCAGCCGCTGTATGTGCTGTAGCTATAATACGTTTATTACTAATCAACTTGCTCCATTCAATATTCCACGGAGATTTGTTTCTAACAAAACTCTACTTTAAAAAAGAATCTTATAAATAACGAACCACTTAATCTTTCAGAGCGACATCTACGAAATTACAGTAATTACTGGCAGTGTGCTTTTGACAAACGTTTGCGACCAGTTCCCATTATAATTAAACATTCACATCGGTTCGTTCTTCCATCAATCGGTATCGATGAGGTTCTAATTTTAAATTAAGGCCGTAAGCTTTTTTTTACTCTTTTGATACACGTTGATTGATAATCGAGAACAGGTAGGTCGGGATTTAGTTGATTTGGGTTAAAGATTAATTTTTCATAAAAGGCTTTATCCTTATAATATGTACATTATCCAAAGCAGATAGATTTAGAAAGATATTTGCATGAAAAGATGTTTTTTTTGTGGAAATCAAAATGATTTTTTTTAAAGATTTACATTCAGTTAGCTTCCGCTGAGATCAGTATTATAATGATTGTTTTGGTCCGATCTACGCAGAATGTGCCGTGTGGTGGCGTCTTAAGAGAATCTACAACCCCATCTCATCGCATGGGTGACGTAACAGTCGACAGAGGATAAATGAAAACCAGGAGATGGGCAACAGCAACTTCCTGGAACATCGGAATAAATAACCTGCGTTTGCCAACCTGCCTGCCAGGCGTCGCAACTATGGCAAAATCCCCCCAAAATGAGAGCTAGAGTCTTTTGTGGCAATCTATGAGGTAGGCCTATGTTCAGCAGTGGACTAGTGATGGGCTGATATGATGATGATGATGACGCAGAATGAGCTTACTGTGTCCTGAAGTCTTGCAGTGTTAATGGTATGCTTGGTTTATTTTTAGGTAAATAAAACGCGATAAAATCAGTAAATCTATTTAGTTTTAAGTGTTTAGTGTTCGCGTAAATATAAGAAATTATAAAAAAAATTTTTTTTTTTCTTGGATTCTAAATACAAAACAACAAACACGTTTATAGCGGTCGATTAAGCAATAAAAATATTTAAGCACATTTACTCGCCGTGGTTAGGAACAAAATGAGTTTTTACAGCAATCAACTTCGCTTCGCTTTGTTACCCTCTGCTAAATTGTTTCGAAGCCGAATTTAAGGCGGGTGCACATCTAATTGCCAAGATATATAAATATATGTTTTTGGTGGACGCAGATTCATTCGTTATTTTATACATATGGTACGTCGATATGGCTTTTTTATAGGAGGAAGTGACGAGACGAGTTCACCTGATGGGCAGACATTGCACTTACTGCCCATAACAAATGCTGTATTACCCAGAAAATTTCTGTGTGGTACCACACTTTGCTCGTTACCCTGAAACATCAGTTCTTAAGTATAGGTCATACAAATATAAGACTCGTGCGAGAATCGAATTCTCGATCCATAGCGTAGAAGCCACCGTGCCAACAGAACCGATCTAAAAGACACATTCTGGCGTGTTTAAAAAAATATAACTTTGAAACCCGCGACTTCGTCCGCGTGGAAAGAGGTATTTTAAATATGGGAATAATTTAATTTGCCGGGATAAAAAGTATCCTATGTCCGTTCGCAGTATGCAAGCTATCTCTGTGCCAAATTTCGTCAAGATCAGTTCAGCGGTTTAACCGTGAAAAGGTTACAAACAGACAGAGGGACGGAGTTACTTTCGCATTTATATATTAGCATGGATTAACAAAGATAACTATAAATAGAATATAATAATTTTTATTAGTTATAGATAATGAAAAAAATACTTATTGAGTGTAATTATTTTAAGCTACACTGGTTTGCGAAAATCGTCTTTGTTGTAATTTGTTGTAAATTGTGTGTGTTTGGAAGGACCAGCAATAAACCCGGCGTGCTTAAAACATTTTGCTTTATTGCCGTTTAAAAGCAAATTGTTGACGCTAAACCAATGTACGAGTACTATTTTGAAATAGCATTATTCACCTCGTCATGTAATAAAAGTTGGCGTTTTATTTTGAAAATCAATGTTGTATCTTTAGCAAATAATACTATATCATGGTTGTCCCTTCTAGCTAATTAGAAAAAATTTAAAAATGATTTTTTATTAATTGAGTTTTAGGTAAAAAAAAAGTACCAAATAATAGATCGGGGAAAAAGTCTTGTCGCATTAGTATATTTAAACTTTTAATAAAATCTCTTTGGCTGTACCATTTGTATATAGCTGGTTTTGATGACATTAAAAAGGTTACATTTCAAAAAAAAAGAAACAAATTAGTGAAATCTTGTTTCCAGCTATTTTTAATTTGTTTTTCTTTCTGTCAAAATGAATGAATCTAAGGACGAAATCCGACACATTTTAGAATTTTATTACAAAAAAGGGAAAAATGCAACGCAAGCCGCGAAAAAAATTTGTGACTTATGGACCTAATGCAGTGTCAGTTAGAGTAGCACAAAGTTGGTTTAAGCGTTTACGATCTGGGAATTTTGATGTCAAAGATACACCTCGCTCTGGTCACTCTGTTAGGATAAAAATGACGCAATTTTTGAAAAAAGTGTCGCAAGATCGGCGTATCAGTAGTTACGACATAGCTGAAGAACTGGAGATTGACCATAAAACAGTATTGACCCATTTGAAAAAAGCTGGGTACACACAAAAGCTCGATGTATGGGTGCAATACGAGCTTACTGAAAGAAACTGTACTCATTTGCGATTCTTTATTGAGACGTAATGAAACCGAACCATTTTTAAAGAGATTTATAAATGGTGAACAAAAGTGGATCACGTACGACAAGAACACGCGAAAAAGGTCGTGGTCAAAGGTCGGTCAGGCTTCAGAGACTGTGCCAAAACCCGGGTTAACTCGTAATAAGGTGATTATGTGTGTATGGATTGGAAGGGCGTTGTTCATTATTAGCTTTTACCGCCGGGCAGAACCACTGATTCCGATCTTAACTGCTAACAACTGATGAGTATAAAGCAAGAAGTTGAGAGAAAGCGGCAGATATTAATCATTAGGTGTGTGGTCTTTCATCAGGACAACGGTAGACCACACACATTTTTAGCCACTCAGCAAAAATTAAGAGAGTTTTATTGGGAGGTGTTAATGCATCCGCCATATAGCCACCTTTCATTCAGATTTCCACCTGTTTCGGTGTCTTCAGAATCAGGGCTGCCAAAACTACTTGTCGCGTGTTTTGGCTCAGAAGTCCCAAAATTTCTACAGCAACGGGATTATGGCAAAAAGTCATCGAAAAAAGTGGCACTGTAATTAAATGTCAGTAAACTTTGAAAAAAAATGTCTAGAGTTTTCATATAAAATGCAAAGAAACCTTTTCCCCAAACTTATAGTTTATAGTATAAGGCGTTACTTTGCAGAAATCTATTATAATGAATGAAAGGTTTGCTACGGCGTTTATCGCGTTTAATTTAAACTATTTATAAACTGATGTTTCGAGCACCTCACAGCACCCGTGATTACGGAGGACTGAGGTATCAGACGTCCTGACGTCATAGTTAATCCGGGGTACCTATAGCTTTTTAATTATTAGTTTTGGTCCGATCTACGCAAAATAAGCTTACAGTGTCTTGAAGTCTTGCAGTGGTTTGCTTGGTTTTTGATTTAATTTCATCAACTATAGGATCCCAAGCCGGTTTAATTCATGCCTACGAATGTTTTATAGAACTTTAAAAATCTTTTATCGCTTAATAACCTCTTGCATTGGACGCCATGCCGATGATCGAGACTTGGCTACCGAAAAGAGTTAAATTATGCCAAAATCAAATAAAGCACCGAAATTAATTTCATTCTGGTCGAATGTGTGCTCTTCAAACATAACCCTATTATCTAAAAGTATAACATTTTCCTGAGTAGGTAAAGTTAGTAAAGGATTTAAGCGATTGCTTATGTTATTACGTAATTTTAACATACATACATAAGATCACGACTGTATCCCATAAGGGGTAGTCAGCGACTGGGCACTCACTGCAAAAACAGATGACTGCCACAATCCACGTTTCACCGAAACAACATAATGCACTTGGTGTGATAGGTGGTGAGCCCATCGCCACCATGCGCTGTACAGTGCACAGTGCAGTTTAATTTCCTACTCGCCTTTTACGAGATCCATTGGATGAGATGGAGTGGTAGTATTCTTTTAACGAGCCGCCACCACATTTTAAAGGTAGATAGTAAAACAATTTTAATGAATTATTTTATAAAAAACTTTTAAAGGAATTTAGACCAGTGGTAGGATTCCTATGCAGGAATCCTAGGTAGTTACCACCTCACTGTCCGTTTTATTCTGTTGAGAAGCAGTAGTGTGCAAACATACTGTTAATTGATGGGCACTGGGCATATGAGATTTAAGAACTGGTGACTCAGGGTGACGAACGCAGTGTGATGCCACACAGAAAATTTGTAGGTGACACACCGAAGCCGTTCACCTGATTGTGAGTGATAACGCAACTTCATTTTGATTGTTTTTCTGTTGGCTAAAATGACGAGACGAGCAGAACGTTCACCTGTAAGTGCAACGTCTGCCCACTTTATCACCCAGAACATTTCTGCCTGACACCACAATGCGCCCGTCACCCTGATACATCGGTTCCTAAGTGGTTATTAGTGGTTGGATTCCTATGCAGGAATCCGTCTAGGTAGGTACCACCCCAGGGCCAGTTATTCTGCCGTGAAGCAGTAGTGTGCAAACATTACTGTGTTTCGGTTTGAAGGGTACTAAGAGCTAGCGTAATCACTGGGCATATGAGACTTAAGAACTGATGTCTCAGGGTGACGGGCGCAGTGTGGTGTCACACAGTAATTTTCTGGGTGACACAGCATTTGTTATGGGCAGACGTTACACTTACCATCAGGTGAACGTTTTCCTCAATCCGTCCCTTTTATGATTTAAAAAAAAAGTCTCACATGCCCAGTGATTACGCTAGCTCTCAGTGCCCTTCAGACCGAAACACAGTATTGTTTGCACACTACTGCTTAGCCGATCGGTGTCCGGCAGAGTTGAACTGCACCTACCTTTTTCCTAACGAGGTGTCGTACGACGCGACTAAGGTATTGTACGGACAGCCTTTATTCGTATAGCATAACACCATAATATGCAATGCTGTCACTATACTGCTCGTCGGAACGCAATGGGGAGTAAGATTTTTTTTTCACTCGTACCAACATGGCGGCGATGTGGTTCGCCACTCGTCACGTTTTGTTTCCCGCGGGGGCGAAAAGTGGGCTACGTGAGTGGCCCCTGCCTACCCCTTATATGAGAAAAAGCCTTGACTATATGTACGTATTTATGTACTACTGCTTCAGTACAGAATAACTGGCCTGGAGTAGACCTAGACGGATTCCTGCATAGAAATCCTTCACCGAGGACATCTCCACCATCAGGTGGATTGTGTGCTCGTTCTCTAGTAAGACGGTTCTATTGGCGTAACGGTTAAACGATTGAGTTCTGGGCTACGGAACGTGGGTTTGATTCCCGTACGAAACAAATATCAACACGAAATTATTTAAGAAATAAAGTTTTAATTTACATTGAATGCATCAGTACATCGAGCATATACCCTATAGAGACGAAACTGACATTAAATTTGTATGAATTCAATCCAGTCCAAATAACCGGGGCGACTGCTGCTCTCCGATTGGCCGACTCAAGTTCAAGCACCCTACTAGTTTGGCAATATCAAATAGCAGTTGCGCTTGACCGGTTTATCTAGAGCCGTGGACAAAATGGAAGGACAATTAAAAATTACATAATTAATGTTACTTTTCGATGAAACGTGATTCCATCCGTTCTAGAATTTGATGCTTTGCTATTTTTCCCACACCGTATAGAATAGTACGACATTATGAAAACTTATTTTTAAATCTGCCTATTCCCTAGAAATTCAAAAGAAACGCGTAGACGTAACACACAGGTCAGTTCTTGGTGGCGCACTGTTTTTTAAAAAAAGCAAAGTTTCAGCCTATATATTTCGCACTGCTGGGCACAGGCCTCTTCTGATTTCTGAGAGGGTTTTGGAGCTAGGAAGAATCCGCCACGCTGCTCCAATGCGAGTTGGCGGACTTCACATGTCTTCGAAATATTTTTTATTTGTCACACATGCAGGTTTCCTCACGATGTTTTCCTTCACCGCCGAGCACGTGGTAAATCAGCACTTAAAATTGCAATTAACAATTTTGGTGGTGCCGGCTCCGGGAATCGAACCCAGGTCATTCGCGTACTATGAAATTTAAAGCCAACGCTTTTTACCGCGATAAATCACTGATCATTTTCGGAGTTATGAAGCCCTTACGGCTCTACAGGGTAGGTGCTTCATAGATCGGTAACTGTGGGCGGTGAGAATCTCGCTGGAAAGCGGGTGTATCGTGTATACGCGGTGTTGGCCATAGTCACTCACTGCGGCGGTCGCGCGTCGTAGTGTGTAGGTAATTGACTGCTTTTACCACCAGTGGGTTCAGATCGAGTGCGGCTCTATCGAAGAATCGCCGCAACATTTCTCTAAAACTTTCAGAGACTGACGGAATTATCGGATGGGGATTAACAGTTGCTGTGAATTTCTACATTGCGTTGGAACCACCGGGCTCTGGACAAATACAACGTTGGGAATCGTTTTCCAACAATAATGAAAATAAAAGATCTCACACAGTGAGAACTACACATTTAATATAATTCGTGTGGGGCGACTCGGCAAACGTTTGATGCCAACACTGTTTCATAAAGATATTCATTTAGATAAAGTGACGAAATGAGTAAAACGTTCACCTGATGGTAAGTGCAACGTCTGCCCATAACAAATGCTGTGTCACCCAGAACATTTCTGTGTGACACCACACTGCGCCCGTCACCCTGAGACATGACTTCATAAGTCTCATATGTGAATAACTGGCCCTGGGGTGGTACCTACCTAGACGGATTCCTGCCTTTATTGTATGAATTAATATCACTGAAATACAACACAATGAACACTTGTTTGATTATAGATATTTTATAGTTAATAGAATCAGGCGTTACTTTGCGGAAAACCATTATAATGAAGGAAGGTAAGTTACTTTGCTAAGATCCGCATGCAAAATATAAAAGTGGTGTTTATTACCTAGTTTTTTGAAAAGCACCGCCCGCCCTCCCTCAGTAGCGTGCACAAGCAAACTAACACCGCTACCAGGAACCGCCACCAGGTACCCTCCACCAACCACTACAATACTACCACTAGATAATATACACCACTGAAGTCGAGAACACGACACGTGTTTCGCCACAAAACGAGGCATTATAAAGCGTCATAGACTCTACGACAGACGGCCGCCGAGTCTATGTGCTGCTGCCCACCTCCTGGTTTTAATTTTCCTTCTGTCGACTTTTATGACACCCACGAGATGAGATGGAGTGGTAGATTCTCTTAAGCCGCTACCACACGGCTACTATACTGCTTGTGGAAATGCAATGGTTCGCCGCCCGTCACGTCTCCTTTCCCGCGAGAGCGAAAAGTGTGATTACACTACGTCGCTACCTGTGTGGTTTTGCGAATAAAAGCGAGTTAAACAATAATCAAATCAAATAAGTAGCAAAGTAAATACAATTCTGGTCGGAGAGTCGGCAAACACAGGTTTATTATGCACAGGTAAAATATTTCGCGTATTTGATGAACATAACATAGTATACCGCGAGCGTATTTTCTTAATTAAATAATTGTATTGGGATTCAATAAAAATGTTTGAATTTTGAGAGAATAAAAATATTGTTTCCACGTGTTATTCATCCATCCAAATTCCACGTGTATAACGTGGAATTTGGATGGAATGTTTGCACACTACTGCTTGACGGCAGAATAACTGGCCCTAGGGTGGTACCTACCTAGACGGATTCCTGCATAGGAATCCTACCACCAGCAAACCAAGTATAATACAGTAAGACTTCAAGACACAGTTCTGCTTTCTGCTTCTTTCTTTCGATCGGACTAAAAATAATAATTAAAAGCTGAAGGTAACTATGACATAAGGACACAGGTGTTGACAGGTGCTGTGCGCTCCAAACGTATATTTTTTAAAAACGAAGTCCCAGGGTAGGATTTTTCCTGTACCGTGGAAACGTTTTACAACATATATTTCAGGTGCACAACACAACCCAGACCCGAAAACCAACAATTTGGGTTTTGCACAAATGTTGGTTTCGGCAGGGATTCGAACCCAGTCGAAATAGAAAATTATGCTCGATAACATCCGCAAAATGTAGTTTTATTTAGATAGACAACAAAATTTGTAAAATTGAATTCGTATGTGGCGCCTAAGAGAATCTACCACCCCATCTCATCCCGTGGGTGTCGTAAAAGTCGACAGAGGGAAATTTTATACAGAAGATGGGCAGCGGCATCTTCCTGGAACATCCCAATAAATAAACTGCGGTTGCCAACCCGCCTGCCAAGCGTGACAACTATGGCATAATCCCTCCAGAATGAGAAATACAAACTTTGGTGGCAATCTATAGGGGAGGCCTATGTTCAGCAGTACACTAGTGATAGGCTGAAATGATAATGATGATGACAATTTCTTTATCTGTGAATATTTTGTTCATTTGCCAACAGATATATAAATGCTATGAGTCCACACTAAAGTAGAGACCGTGGATCATATAGAAAAAAATTCATCATGAAAAAAGAAACATTTCAACGTAGGCCTACGCCACAGATTGCCACAAAGCACGTGCGAGCCACCTACATCTATCGACTTCTCACAAAACCGTCATCTGGTCATTGCTCCATCTAGAGGGGGTCGCGATTACGAGGTTGTCACTCGAGAGCCTTTCTTCCCCAACAGTTATCGGTTCTACGAGCTATATGGTCGGTTAATTGTCATTCCAGCTTACTAATCCTTAGAACTAGTAGTGGCAGGATTTCTATGCAGGGATCCGTCCAGGTAGGCCAGTTATTCTGCCGTGAAGCAGTAGTGTCCAAACATTACTGTGTTTCGGTCTGAAGGGCACTGAGAGCTGGCGTAATCACTGGGCATGTGAGACTTAAGAACGAATGTCTCAGGGTGACGGGCGCAGTGTGGTGTCGCACAGAAATGTTCTGCGTGACACGGCATTTGTTATTGGCAGATGTTGCACTTAGCATCAGGTGAACGTTTTGCTCGTTTCGTCACTTTATACTATAAAAAAAATAACTCTCGTCTCTTTCATTCATAAAATATGCACCGTATTATAAAAGTAAGCAGGAGTTGTCACTTTTGAAAAAGTTCAAGAATATATAATGAAGGAAACAATGGTAATTATAGAACCATCCAGATCTGAAATCATAGATCAAATATTAGTAGTTACGTTCGGGTTACCGCAGGACCGAGCTACGGCCTGCAAATACATGATTACAAGCTTTAACATAAATTGGATGACCGCGGGGCTTAGCGGTAACCGAACCCTAAATTCGTTAAATTTAAAAAATCCTTCACTGGTAAGCTTCTTCCTAAGTGTTATTGTAGGGTAAAAGAGTTTATTTAAAAATATTAATCAATAAGTATTAGAAATAAATTATATAAGACATTTGCAAATAATGTTAAGACCTTTATGTACACGTCGTTCTATTAAATAAATGATTTGATACGATTTGTAACATGTTTGAAGACGAAATATTTTAATCGAGAACGAGTGGCACTGTAGTAATTTCATACATACTTACATAAACGCCTTTTTCGCATATAAGGGGTAGGCAGAGACCGCATCCGTACCTTCTTTACCCCCGCGGTTCCTTACTCATGTTAGCCCACTTGCGCTCGACGAGTAGGTAGGCTAACTTGCAGTGTCAGAGACACGGGGACGATCGCGATACAATCAGACCCGAAAACCAACTATTTGTGTTTTTACAAAAAAAAAAAACGAACTGGGAATTATTATTATTATTTTTCTGCAAATATTACTGTGTTTTGGTTTGAAGGGCACTGACGAAATATATTCTTTTAATACCTCTAGGCTACTAGGTTCGCAGTATAGTGTTGTAAGATATAAGTAGTAGTAGTTGTATATAGTAGAAGTCGGTGCTGCCCAAAGTTTATTGCTTATATGCCTGGATTGTAACTTTAGCAAATACTGGACTGGAGCCCTTAAGCTTCCATCAAATGATACTAGCATATGCTTGGGACAAGAGTGGAATACGAATATATGTTTTCATAAAATATTATGTCATACATTTTTCGAGTTGGCAATTTAATTTCGTGTTTTAATGCTTTGCCAACCAGCGTTTCGAGCGGGTTTAATTACTGAATGAACGTTGGTTAGTGTGAAACTTCAGTGCGGTAAGAAGTGTTTTGGTTTGCTTGATTTCTTGTTACAAATTTATATGCACTAATTTCATATGCATATGCGAGCTGAAGTGGCAATGGGCCAGCCATATAGCTCGTGGAACCGATAACCGTTGGGGAAGAAAGGTTCTCGAGTGGCAACCGCGTACCGACGACCTGCGCGCTTTTGCGGGAAGTCCATAAATGCGGCTACAATCAATTATCATCAAATCGATATTAACTACGCAGGAGTTTTTTTATTTTATAAAGTGATGAAACGAGTAAAACGTTCCCCTGATGGTAAGTGCAACGTCTGCCCATAACAAATGCAGTGTCACCCAGAACATTTCTGTGTGACACCTCACTGTGCCCATCACCCTGAGACATCAGTTCTTAAGTCTCATATGCCCAGTGATTACGCTAGCTCACAGTGCCCTTCCAACCGAAACACAGTAATGCTTGCACACTACTGCTTCACGGCAGAATAACTGGCCCTGGGGTGGTACCTGGACGGATTCCTGCATAGGAATCCTACCACCAGTAATAAAGATATCATGGTGCCACAAGTCCGCAAATTTTGCGGGCCGGGCAGTGCTCCTTAAAAACTAAGTAATACACACCATTTAGCACTGTCAGCTCAGGGGCTAAGCGCTCGCCTGAAATTTCATAGGACACGGATGAGCTGAGTTCGATCAGATTCGGTTGGCATGACATGTTCAGTTCAACAACTCGCATTGGAGCTATATCTTAGCCAACTAATTTTCTTTCCATTGTGGTTACCGACTTCCGTCAGGTGTTAATGCTTAAATTATGAGAGTCCATTAAAGATTCTCCGCCAAATGAAGACGCTTACAAAAAGTAAAGTTAAAAAGGCCTCCTCTCTCTCATTTCCGAGCGGATTTTGGGGCTAGGAAGAATCCGCCACGCTGCTCCAATGGGGATTTGCGGACTTCGCATGTCTTCAAAATACTTTTCATTTCTCAGACATGCAGGTTTCCTCACGATGTTTCCCTATACCGCCGAACATGTGGTAAACCAGCACTTAAAATTGCAATTCATAATTTTAGTGGTGCCGGCACTGGGAATCCAACCCAGGTCACTCGCGTACTGTGAAATTTAAAGTGAGCGCCCAGCCCCTGAGCTACCACGGCAGGCACGGTAGGTACCACCCCAGGGCCAGTTATTCTGTCGTGTAACAGTAGTGTGCAAGCATTACTTTGTTTCGGTTTGAAGGGCACTGTGAGCTAGCGTAATCGCTGGGCATTTGAGACTTAAGAACAGATGTCTCACGGTGACGGGCGCAGTGCGGTGTCACACAGAAATATTCTGGGTGACACAGCATTTGTTGTGGGCGGACGTTGCACTTACCATCAGGTGAACGTTTTGCTCGTTTCGTCACTTTATACAAAAAAACTTTATATAAAAAAGGTGTTGCAAAAATAAGTTGAGAGATTATTTTTAGAATAGAAATCGAGCAATGAGCAAACAGCAAGAGGGTGGTTTATTCGCTAGTTACGCGAGAATTACGATTGCTTTTCCCTCGAGATGCGACGGCTTCGTTATTGCTCATTTTTGTTTTATTCTTTGATAGTGTCTTGTAAGATTACCTTTTTTTTTTAAAAAAAATATATGCATAACACAGCAGTTTGTTAACGCACTAATGATGATATGAAAAAAAGGCTTGTCAACTACGATCAGGTGATTATTCGGTCGTTTTGCGTAGAACTTACCAAAAATAATAATTAAAAGCTGAAGGTACTATTTAAAGGTAAGGATTAACATCGGGACATCTGTCATCTCAGTCCCTCCATGACCGCGGGTGCTGTAAAACACTCGAAACGTCGGGTTATAAATAGTATGAATATAGTTAATAGAATCAGGCGTTACTTTGCGGAAATCCATTACAGTAAAGGAGAGAAAGGTAATTTGCTAAGATCCGCATGCAAAATGTAAAATGGTGTGTATTACGTAGTTGTGAAGAGCACCGCCCGCCCTGCCTCAACTGTGTGCACAAGAAAACCAATACCGCCAACGGGAGCCGCCAACAGAAATCCGTAAAATTAGTTTCATATAACATAATACTTTGTTACTTTGAATTTTTTACATCTAATTAATTTGAATTAGCAACAATGAAATTATTTTCCATTCTACGGTGAACGTTGAGGTTTTTTAAAAGTTTATAACGTACGACAGCAAAATTTATTAAAATGAGAACGATTAATTATTTTTTAGTCAGCTGAGTTCGTGCAGTCGCTAAGCAATTGCGTGCGTTGCATTTGCATTCGTGCAGTCAATAAGCATCTTCCTGGTACACCTGACTAAATAAACTGCGGTTGCCAACCCGCCTGTCAAGCGTGGCAACTAGGGCGAAATCCCCCCAAAATGAGAGCTGCAAACTTTTGTGGCATTTTACGGGGGAAGCCTATGTTCAGTAGTGGACTAGTGAAAGGCTGAAATGATAATGTTTACGGGAGGACTGAGATGATTGGGATCCTCATATCATAGTTAACCCGGGGTACCTTCAGATTTTAATTATTATTTTTGGTCCGATCTACGCAGAGCTTACTGTGTCTTGAGGTCTTGCAGTCGTATGCTCGGTGCTTGTTTTTTTTTATTTACATTTTTTTATTATTATTATTTAACTCGTCTCCCAAGTTTAAAACTTAACAATTTGTTAGGTAGAGCTTCGAACGACAGTACCGACAGACGAACTCGTTTCCGCGTCGCTGTGTAATGGAACAAATCGTTAAGTTACTCGTTCAGGGGTTAAAAGGGACCGAACGACGACTTGCACTCTTTTTCCACGTTTTTTTTTAACTCGCTTTCGTGTATGACTGTAGTTACCACGATATAACAAATGTATTGCTGCGGCGCCGTGCAGACGGCGCTTCGACGTTCCGCGTATCCCGTGTTATTCACGTAGCATCAGCAATATGCATATCCATTGTTTAGTTTCTACATTATTTTTATTGTATAATTCTTGATTTTTTTTTATTTTTTTATTCTATTAAGTGACGAAACGAGCAACACGTTCACCTAATGGTAAGTGCAACGTTCGCCCACAACAAATGCTGTGTCATCCAGAATATTTCTGTGTGACACCACACTGCGCTCATCACCTTGAGACATCAGTTCTTAAGTCTCAAATGATCAGAGCTTTCGCTAGCTCAATCTCACAGTGCCCTTCAAACCGAAACACAGTAATGCTTGCACACTACTGCTTCACGGCAGAATAAATGGCCCTGGGGTGGTACCTACCCAGACGGATTTCTGCATAGGAATCCTACCACCAGTAAATTAGACAGATTTAGCTTTAACATTGTAATATTTAAATATTGTAAATATGTATATATTGTAATATATATAAACAAATATTATAGTTTTTAAAAACATAATTTTCCATCGCCCAAACTTAACTCTGTTCGTTTCAAATTTAGTAATTCATTTTAAACTAACTCCCCGAGGAGACATGAAGCTAATTTTTTTTATTCGAAAAAGTGACAAAACGAACAAAACGTTCACCTCATGGTAAATGCAACGTCTGCCCATAACAGAAGCGGTATCACCCAGAACATTTCCGTGTGCCACATTGCGCCAGTCACCCTGAGACATCAGTTCTTAAGTCTCATGTGCCCAGTGATTACGTTAGCTCTCAGTGCCGTTCAAACCGAAACGTAGTAATGTTTGCTGTGGTGGCCCTGGGTTGGTTAGACGGATTCTATATATATTTGAAAACGTTTTGTATGTACACAAGAACATAAACCAGTTCACTAAAAAAAGTGATGTTCATAATGTGAATACCAGGAACAAGCACAAATTAATTATGCCAGTTACCCGACTTCACAGAGTCAGTAACTCTTTTATGGGGCAATGTATACGTTTTTACAACAAAATCCCAGAAAGTGCTAAAAGTCTTTCAATCAAAAAGTTTAAATTTTATATTAAACAAAGACTTCATAAAAAGGGTTATTATAATATTAAAGAATACATAGATGATGATAACCCCTGGGAATGAGGTGATCGCCGCCAAGCCATTTCTACATCTTTATAATACAGCTATTGTAATACAGTTATTGTACATTATTTTAAAAATGACTAAAAAAAAAAAAAGCCCGCTGGGTTTCTTACTGGTTCTTCCCAGGACAGAGGCATTTTTGCGAACCAGTGTAGCTTAAAAAAAAATGACTTTCAATAAGTACTATGTAAATAGTCTATATTGAATAAAAATTTATTCTATTCTATTCTATTCTATTCCTGCTGAGGAAACCTACCACCAGTAAACTATTTTTTACTAAACTATTTAGCAGTGAGTTTAGCCAAGTTAATATAAAAAATAGGTAAAGTTACAGCCTGTGTATGTCCTACTGCTGAGCACAGGCCTCCTTACATTTCTGAGAGGGTTTTGGAGCCGGGAAGAGTCTGCCACGCTGCTCCATTGCGGGTTGGCGGACTTCACACGTCCTCGAAATATAATATTCCTCAGACATGCAGGTTTCCTCACTGGTCAATCAGCACTGAAAATCGCAGAATAATATTTTACCGACACCGGGGATCGAACTCTGGTCACTCGCGAGAAATAAGATGAGCACCCGGCCCCTGAGCTTCCACGTACTCATGTCTTTAATATAAAATACGTTTAGAAGCGCAACAATTAAAGTAAAGTGGGCTCACACTTGACCCCAACTTGAACACCTCCATACGTTCGGCAAGCATCTCATTGACACGATTTGCAGAACATTTGTGGTTTTGATCGGATTCTCACGTTCTTAAAAATACTTAGGTTTTGACATGGAGTACCAAATCTATAAAACTGCAATCTTTTGTATTTTTTTTTAAAAACGATAGATTACAATTTCTCATGTAACTTGTGGTGGCGGCTTAAGAGAATCTACCACCCCATCTCATCCCTTGGGTGTCGTAAAAGTCCACAGAGGGGAAATAAAAATCAGGAGATGGACAGCGGCATCTTCCTGGAACATCTGATTAATAAACTGCGGTTGCCAACTCGCCGGACAAGCGTGGCAACTATGGCGAATTCCCCTAAATTGAGAGCTAATGAAACCTTTGTGGCATTCTATCAGGGAGGCCTATGTTCAGCAGTGGACTAGAGATAGGCTGAAATGATGATGATGATAAACGTGGTTGCGTTGTCGATACCCAATTCACACAAAGAAACAGCCAGACTATTAATAATTTTCTGTAGGCCAAATATATTTAATGCAGGAAACAAACCTGTGACCTGTAGCGCAAAACCCAGCTGTTTTTCTTGCTGAGTTTCCTCTCGTAGTCTTGACTCTTGCTATCGTATCTCAGTCGAAGCCTTAACTGGACTTACTACAAAATTGTGCTTACGGGCTTGTCTTGTATTGAGATCCCAGTGTCTCTGGCACTGCATTCAAAACTTTCTACTGGTTTTCTTACGGCATTAGAATAAATTATCTCCATTTTACAAGTTTATGGTTCTTAAATAATACAATAAACTCAATATTTATGCGTACAAACTTACTTTTGCAGTTGGAGAATTGACCATGGCGTATAAATTGAGGTACATGTACCTCCTCCTATCTCCTCTCCTCGTGGCCTTTACCTACATCTTATATGGAAAAAAGGAGTGACTGTATTTATGTCGATGTAAAAAAAATTACAACGTTAAGTTATTCATTCAATCTGACTTATCTTTTCATAATAATGTATATACTCCGGGCAATTTTTTTTATTTGCCCGGAACCCTCTGTGCTCGAGTTAGACTCGCACTTTTCCGTTTTTTTTTAGAAATAATATGTGGGTCTGTGCGGAGCGGTGGTAGCACAGGGGCCGGGCGCTTGCCCTATATTTCATAGCGCGAGTGACCAAAGTTCGATTCCCAGTGCCGGCACCATTAAAATATTCTGCAATTTCAAGTGTTTATTTACCATGTGCTCAGCGGTGAAAGTATGTGATTAAATGCATGTCGGCGGCATGCGAAGTCCGCCAACCCGCATGGAGCAGCGTGGCGGACTCTTCCCGGCTCCAAAACCCTCTCAGAAATGATGGGGGGCCCGTGCTCAACAGTGGGACATTTATAAGCTGTTATCTTTGTATGTGTCCAGTAAACCATTGTGCATTATGATAGGTGACACACAGCACTAAACATAAAAAACCTACTTTTAATATATTCTATTGTTGTATGTTTTTTATTCCGCTTTCTCCTCGCTTTTTTAAATTTTCTTTTTTTTTAGATTGTTAACCAAAAGATGATCGATTTCTGCCGCGAAAACAACATGAATAATTCGACGAAATATATTACGGAGAAATTTAATAAAGATGGGAGTGTCAAAGTCATCACAGGGGAAATAAAAATTTATAGTTAATTTCGCGGACGAGCGAATCAAGTGACGCCTTGTGTTTATGCGTGAATCGCTATTTAATGTCACATGCAGGCGGAATAGGTAAAGTCCTGTTGATCAGCTGATGGGTTGGATGAAAATATTCAACAACGATAGGATTCCTATGCAGGAATCCGTCTAGGTAGGTACCAACCCAGGGCCAGTTATTCTGCCGTGAAGTAGTAGTGTGCAAACATTACTGTGTTTCAGTATGCAGGGCGTTGTGAGCTAGCGTAATCACTGGGCATATGAGACTTAAGAACTTATGTCTCCGGGTGAGGGGCATAGTGTGGTGTCACACAGAAATTTTCTGGGTGACACAGCATTTGTTGCGGGCAGACGTTGCGCTTACCATCAGGTGAACGTTTTGATCGTTTCATCACTATATCCAATAAATAAAAAAAAATATGTTATGCGATATGACATCAGCAGCTTTATGTTGCTAGTGCTAAAATGAAAAGCTTTCGTTTTGGCTTACGCGTATTAAATTGTGATTGAACAAAAGCGCTAGTTTTCGCGCTACAACAATGAAATGTAGTCTGGCGCAGAAAGCGCTGAGTTGGCAGCCGTGTCCCTGAGGCTACTAGATAAAACATTTTTTTTATAAATTTATAAAAAGTTTTAAAATTATAAGAGGTGGCAAACGAGCAAGCGGCTCATCTGATTAGTCATCACGAATGGGGCGGTGGGGTGGGGGGTGGGTGGGGGGGGACTATCCTTCGATAAAGGAGCACGTAGACGTGGATATCACTTTATACATACATACAGTCACGCCTTTTCCCACTCACATAGCCCACTTTTCGACTGGGAAACGAGACGTGCCGGGTCGCGCACAACGTCGTCGCCATTTTAGTATGAGTCTAAAAATCTTACTCCCCGTCGCGTCCCGCGAGCAGAATAGTGACAGCATTGCATGTTATGATATTATTCTGCACGAATCACGGCTGTCCGTAGAGTACCTTCGCCTCTTACGACACCTCGGTAGGAAAGAGGTAGGTGCTATTCTACTCTGCCGGACATCTGTCACTTTACAGTAGTTGATTAAAACCGGCTTGCAAACAACAATTGCATTTTAAAAGTCCACAAAATTAAGATTAAACTTAATGATTGGCATTTCCTCTGAGGCCTAGATGAGCAGTTATTGTAGTACGAACGGGCAGTGCGAGCGGACTGTCCTTTTCAGCTTGAAGTAAGAATGGCGTCAACCCATCCGATCAGTCAGACTGTGGCCATTGTAACCGCGCGTTCGGCCCCTGAATAGCGATGACTGAACAAGGGGCCGCTGAATTCGAGTCGGCGACACTGACACAATTTTTTGGAAATTCCTAGAGATGATGTTACCAGTCATATGTATTAAATTTTTTTTATTTCATGAAGTGACGAAACGAGTAAAACGTTCGGCTGATGGTAAGTGCAACGTCTGCTCATAACAAATGCAGTGTCACCTAGAACATTTCTGTGTGACACCACACTGCGCCCGTCACCCTGAGATATCGGTTCTTAACTCTCATATGCCCAGTGATTACGCTAGCTCTCAGTGCCCTTCAAACCAAAACACAGCAATGTTTGCACACTACTGCTTCACGGCAGAATAACTGGCCATGGAGTGGTATCTACCAAGACGGATTCCTGCATAACAAGTGTTCTGTGTGACACCGTAATGCGCTCGTCACACTAAGACATCAGTGCTTGTCTCATTACAATTACACTTGTTATTAATCCCCGTAATTACACTAGTTTTCAGTGCCCTTTAGATCTTAACTCGGTAATGTTTGCTTACTGCTGAATAACTGCATAGGAATCCTAACACCAGGAAAGTGCTGGTTGCCTGTAGTGTATTGGTAGTCTTACAGACTATAAAGTTTTTTTCATAGAAGAGGGGCAAATAAGCTAGCTTGCTTTGCTGGTCGTAGCTATGGAATTCACTTAGATAAGTAGTTTCAGTTATTCTAGCGTGATGCAGTAATTAAAACGTTACGAAGAACAGTGTCAAAAATAATTATAAATTAAGAAATAGTAAAAAAAATTAAATGATGCGATGTACACGTATTTATAATATAATTCCTAAAGATATAGTCAATATATCAAAAAATAAATTTAAAACTAATGTATAAGTAAATGTGTTCCCGTGCTCCAAAGCTTATTATAATTTAAATGAGAATTACAATGATAAGGAAGCATGGAAAATATCCATTCAGCTCGACATCAAGTAACGCAACACATGGCGTGACTGTTACTTTGTAAAATCTACGTAACGTATGTATTTTTGTTAAGGCATGGGTATTTACGTTGAAAGGTTTTTACAAAAAAAAAACAAATTAAATGGTCTTATGGCATATACTAAGTGCGCGCTCTTAAGTTATAGTTTACTTAAGAGTACAGTATGCTTAGTAACGTCAATTTTGTACCGTACAAAGACTTGGGTTTGAGACGAGATTTATTTAACATTGTGTTTCCAAACGTTATACGCCCACCGACACATAATAAGTCATTAAAAAGTCTCTCTAAACAAAACAAAAATTCGTTACAAGCTTTTATAGTTAATAGGATCAGGCGTTACTTTGCGAAAATCCAATATAATAAAGGAAAGGAAGTCAATTTCCTACGATTCGCATGCAAAATAATGGTGTATATTACTGGCGCTACGGTAGTGCCTACCTAGACGGATTCCTGCTTAGGAATCCTATCACCAGTAACATAATTGTTAGCTGGGTTGAACTCCAGTATTAAATCAAACGTAAAACTCTAGGACCTATAACTTGCATCACCACCTAAATCCATATCCATTGCTCGTAATACCGATAACCGTTGGGTAAGAAAGGTTCTCGAGCGGCAGCCGCGTTTCAGCAAATGCACTGTGGGCGACCCCCCACTAGATATTTTTTATAGAGCGTTTCAAAGTTTTAAATAAAAAAAAAAAAATATAATTAAAATTACAAACCACTATTCAATTATTTCTAGTTTACAAAACATATTATGAGTAGGTAAGTGATTAATAGATCTTAGTCTATTCGCGAGTAGCGCGGGCGGGCGTAGGGCTGTTCGCTCACACCGCGGCATTTTTCTTACTTTTAGCATTTTTATACCCGTCGTAACTTCTAAACGATAGGTCCGATTCGAATAATTTAAAGAGGAATTTACGCGTACATAATCAACCTTGACTATGAAACTATTTTGTAGGATAAGGATTAATATCATGATACAAATGTCATCATCTTTCGATTCTACCCGTGTTTTGATAGACTAATTTGAACAAAAAGCGGTTATTGTGACTTAGCTATAATAGTTAGACATATAGCCTCGCGGACTTTTTTGTGAGTAACGATGAGTACTATGAAAATGTATTATTATATTTATCATCAATAATATTATTTTATTTATCATCAATAGTTTTTGCAGCGCACGCCAAATAATTACTTTTATCAGTAAATTCTTGATACCTTGAGCTACATCATAGCAATTTTCGTAGGGATCTTGTTTTTTTTTTTTAATTAAATGCAACTCTTGTTAGTCGGTGATAATGTAGTTGTATATAGGTGAAAGAATTTTTAAAATCGGTTTTTTTTTTGAGTTTATTCATTACAACCAAACATACAAAAAATCAAATCTCCTCTTTATAATATTAGTTTAGATGGGTGTAGCGTAGTTGAGATGCTCATTCCAGCAGTCGCAAGCCATAATGCCGTGACAATTAATTACATTACTTCTCCGTCAAACGGCTAACTTGATTATTTATATATTAAATATAAAAAAAGGAATATTTTTTTTATTGGATAAAGTGACGAAACCAGCAAAACGTACGCCTGATGGTAAGTGCAAGGTCTGCCCATAACAAATGCTGTGCCACCGAGAACATTTCTGTGTGACACCACACTACCCCTGTCAATTGAGATATCAGTTCTTAAGTCTCATATGCTCAGTGATTACACCAGCTCTCAGTGCCCTTCAAACCTAAACAGTAATGTTTGCACACTACTGCTTCACAGTATAACTGGTCCTGGGGTAGTACCTACCTAGACGGATTCCTGCATTGGAATCATATCATCAGTGTTATAATGAGAGAAGTGGGTAATAAAGAGTACTAACTCATTCTTGATATGATGATGTTCTCCTAGCCGATTTCGATCGCGGCGACAACTTCCAGCCACTGTCGAGAGCCATCAACTTAGCAGGAGATATTTTAGTGCCACAAGTGTACGCGCAAACACAGAGGCACTCACTCGTCCCAACCTAACCGCGCCCGATGTAACGCTGATGCTATAAGATCGGAGGTAGGCTAGGATGCAGTGTCAGAAACACGGGGACAATCACAACACAACCAGACCCGAAAACCAACAATTTATGTTTTAGCACAAATATTTGCTCCGGCTGGGATTCGAAGCCAAGGACACGCGGCTTAGAAGTCAGGTACTCTGACCACTGAGCCACGCGGTCTTTATATAGCAATGTTAAGGATAAGTTAGAGTCTAAGTAAGCGGTACTCGATCGATCACGTCACTTAAATACCGCCGCAGACTAACCCCTTTCACAAACTTAACTTAGTTGCTGAGCTTCCTAGAATTCTCTGACATTTGTGATACTCGAATGAGTAGAAATAAAACATTAATTACTCGCCAATTAATATTTTTTGACATTATCCATATTAAAATTATAAGGATAATAATATTAGCATGGATAACGTGTAGGATTCCTATGCAGGAATCCGTCTAGGTAGGTACCACCGCAGGGCCAGTTACTCTAGCTAGGTTACAATAGCTACGAGAGTTAGTGTAACAACTAGGCATATGATACTTATGAACCGATGTATCAGGGTGACGGGCGCAGTGTGCTGTCACACACAAATTTCTGGGTGATACAGCATTTGTTACGGGCAGACGTTACACTTACCATCAGGTGAACATTTTGCTCATTTAGTCACTTTATCCAATAAAAAAAATACGAAAGTAACTCTCTCTGTCCCTCTGTCTGTTTGTTAGCTTTTCACGGCTCATCCGTTAAGCCGAGCTTGACGAAATTCGACACGAGAGATAGTTTGCATCCTGGAGAAAGACATAGGATTCTGTTTCGGAACATCAATTCCCTTGGTGTTTTTGAAAACCCTAAAACCACGCGGACGTAGTCACTGGCTTCAACAAGTTATACATAAATCATAGTGCAATACTTTGTTAAACTTAAAGATAATATCAAGAAAAACTTGAACGGAAAACTCCTTATTTCTTATTAAAAAAATGACTCATACCACTTCTTCCCTGTTTTACACAGGCGTTTTTAAAAACTTAATTCCACACCCCGCTGCTTTACAATCTATAGGTAATACAAATATTTGCGTGCGAGAAACCAACCCACGACCCTAAATGAGGAAGGCAACCGTTTAACCACTGCACCAACAGAGTCAACTCAATTATATTTATCAGGTATAATCGAGCCATGATTTAAGAATAATAAAAAAAGGAAGTTTCTGCCTATAAATGTCTTAATGCTGTGCACAGACCTCTCATTTCTGAGAGGGTTTTGGAGCCGGGAAGATACCGCCATGCTGCTCCAATGAGGATTGGCAGACTTCACGTGTCCTTGAAATATCTTTATTCCTCAGAAGTGCAGGGTTACTTACGATTTTCTCTATGCACGTGGTATATCAGCACTTATAATTGCAGATTTTTTTCAACTCTGATCGACGAAGTGAGAAACAGCGTGATAAGGGAACGTTGCGGTGTTATTGAAGATGTAGTGAAAAAGATAGAGAAAGGTGTGGAGAGATGGTTTGGGCACGTAGATAGGATGAATGAGAAGAGATTGACGAAACAGATTGATGAGGCGAGTCTGAATGGGAAAGCCGGTAAGGGTCGACCTATGTGTACGTGTCACAATCAGATCGGTGAACTTTTGAGTCAAGGTCACGTTAAAAGTACCCGCAACCGACGAGCGTGTGTGAAAACGCTACTAAAAGTAGAAGAAGCTTAAGATGTGTGTCAGGATCGTAGCAAGTGGAAAGATGTGGTCTCTGCCTACCACAATGGGAAAAGGGCGTGACTGTATGTATGTATGTAATAATTTAATTTTTCAGGTAGAGTACTAAGAAATTCGTAAAAGCCGTGGTAGCTCAGGGGCCTGGTGCTCGCCTTTAATTTCATAGTAACCGAGTAACCTGGGTTCGATCCCCGGTGCCAGCACCTCTAAAATTGTTCTACAATTTTAAGTGCTGATAAACCTTCACCGCTAAGCACGTGGTAAACGTGCTTAGCGGTGAAGGAAAACATCGTGAGGAAACCTGCATGTCCGAGGAATAGAAATATTTCGAAGACATGTGAAGTCCGCCAACCCGCATTGGAGCAGCGTGGCGGATTCTTCCTAGCTCCTAAACCCTCTCAGAAATGAGAGGAGGTCTGTGCTCAGCAGTGGGACATTTATAGGCTGAAACTTTTACTAAGGAATTCAAGGCACGGGCCCGGTGCGGTGCGTACGTTTTTACACGCGTAAAAAGAAGGCGACCACATAATTGCGTCGTACGGCGTGGTACCTCGCTGACCTGAGCATATACAGTTCAACCCTTCTCGGTAATGTTTGCGTCTAAGCGAACTCCTTAAGGCCGAAGCAAAAAATATGTTCGTTCGTAAATTTTTTTTTAAAAAAGCAACTGAGATAAGCCTACGAAATCGACGCGATCCAAACTGGTTATTAATAATATTCCAAGATTAAAAAATACAATATTAGCTGTTTAACAATGTGTGTTAAAGTTCACATAATTCACATAATAATTTAAATGTGTTGAAGTTTACAATAATTTTCCTGCTGAATTGAAAATGTTATGCTTTATATTATTTAAAAAAAGATTATATAAATGGCTTAACATTAAAAACTTTTAATATTTGCAAGCCTTTTTTTTTAAAATGCCACTTAAATGCTATTCAAATTATTTTGTAACTACAAATAAAAATAATGGTTTGCACGCTATATATCACTTAGCAAAGCATTAATCTACATTTGTATTTGTAACACCATTATTACCATGTTTTAAGCAAATAAAGATTTTTATTAAATAATGTGTTTAATTAGAAACTTCCTCGACAAACGGGCAATCTGATACAATAATAACTTTTCAAATAAGATTAGTATTTACTGAGATGAGCCGTGTGGCGGCTCAGGAGAATCTACCACCCTATCTCATCCCATGGGTGTCGTAATAGTCGACAGAGGGAAAATGAAAACCAGAAGGTGGGCAGCAGCATCTTCCTGGAACATCTGAATAAATAAACTGCGGTTGCCAACGCGTCTGCCAACCGTGGCAACAATGGCGAAATCCCTCCAAAAACACAGCTACAAACTTTTGTGGCAATCTATGGGGGAGGCCTTTGTTCAGCAGTGGACTGGTGACAGGCTGAAATAGCGGTGGTGATAGTGGTGGAGAGGAGCGCGTAAAAACATACAATCTCTCCAGCTTTTATGTACTTTATGTACTAGTAAAAAAATATAAAGGAAACAAGTATTACAGAAAATTATAATGGAAGCTTCATTTTAAAGTATCTTCTATAAAACAATTTCGTAAATGATTCGATCGTGCGGAGCAACTAGAAAACTCTCAAGTCGAAAATTGCTGCCTCGCCTCGTGTGGTCGTGTGCGCCCTATTAAACTCCGAACCACTAACATAACAAGTACACTAACTATATACGAGTAGGTGTGAAAAACGTCCGTCTGTCAGTGCTGTGCTGTCACTCAAAAGAGCTCGGGAATCCGACTACTACGCTTGAATACTTTTGTATTCACTTACAAATTAAATTATCTCAAATTGTAATATTTAAAAAGAGTTTAAATTAATTGGTTTTCTTTTTATAGAAAGTATCGTGACGAGCAATTCGTTCACCTGATGGTAAGTGTGTGGCCACATCTATGTCGCCCTCAAGAAATATTTCATACATTCCATAATCGCGCTATTAAAGTTTTCTGTGATGTGAACTATATATATACAACATCTGAATATTACTAGTCGATCTGGCGGGTAGCTACCCTTTTTCTTGGCAATATCATCCGCCAAAAGTGCAACGTCTGCCCATAACAAATGCTGTGTTATCCAGAGCATTTCTGTGTTACAGTACACAGCGGGCGTCACCCTGAAACGTCAGTTCTTAAGTCTCATTTGCCCAGTAATAAGCTATCAGTGCCCTTCAAACCGGAACACAGTAGTGCTTACACACTACTTCTTTACGGCGGAATATCTGCGTTGTTATCTAAACGGATTCCTGCAAAGGAATCCTACCACCTGTAACTGTTGCCGTGTGGTGGCGGCTCGTTAAAAGAATACTACCACTCCATCTCATCCATTGGATCTAGTAAAAGGCGAGTAAGGAATTAAACTGCACTGTGCACCCAACAGCGCATGGTGGCGATGGGCTCACCACCTATCACACCAAGTGCATTATATTGTTTTGGTGAAACGTGGATTGTGGCAGTCATCTGTTTTTGCAGTGAGTACCCAGTCTCTGACTACCCCTTATGGGATACAGTCGTGATCTTATGTATGTATGTATGTGTATGTAACTGTTGCCGTTGTCATTTATTTATACAAGGTCCAAGATAAAAGAAGTTAAGTCCGGCGTTTAGCTCAAAGCGACCCCGGGCAGGACGATGACTCGAAGTGGTTTCAAGTCATCTTGAAAGCACCAAGGGAGGGCTGGGGTGGCGGGATAGGGGCTATCGTTAGCCAAGCGATGGAGGGACCACGGATCTGAACCGAACTGAAACCCCCCCCCCCCCCCCCGGACGTGTATCCATGCCTAAAAAAGGCAGCAATGCTTGCGTGCAGCGTGGGTTTTTGATTCGAATATACCAGCTACCAGCTTTAACCAATATTTAATGATGTCCTATTCCCAGCAGTGGACAATTACTAGGCTAATGAGGAAGAAGATGAAGAAGAAATAACAAAGACTTCTGCGATGCGATGCCGCATCGGGGAATCGTCTGATTGCAGATACCTCAAGATCCGAAAACCACACACTGCTCTGTCGTAGAGTCAATATAACTTGATAATGCCTCGTTGAAACACAATCGTGCTCTCGAGTTTAGTGGTGTATATTGCCTAGTGGTAGTGGTGTATTGGTGTTTAGTATCTGATGGCGGTATTAGTTTTTTGTGCACGCTACTGTGGATGCGCGGGCAGTGCTCTTCAAAAAACTTGGTAATATATACTTATATATATTTTGCATGCGGATCTCAGCAAATTAACTTTCTTTATTATAATGGACTATCGCAAAGTTCCGACTGATTCTATTAACTGCTTTATGTATTCAAGCGTCAGTTAGGATTTTAACCTAGCTTTGGGACCTTGGATTTTAGTCGGTGCAAGTCTGCAATACATTTAATCTGGTGGTATCTAGGTGATTCCTATGCAGGATTCCGTCTAGGTAGGTACCACCCCAGTGCCAGTTATTCTGCCGTGAAGCAGTAGTGTGCAAACATTACTGTTATTCGGTCTTAAGGGCACTGAGAGCTAGCGCAATCACTGGGCATATGAGACTTTAGAACTTATGTCTCAGGGTGACGGGCGCAGTGTGGTGCTACACAAAAATATTCTGAGTAACACAGTATTTGCTATGGGCAAACGTTGCACTTACCATCAGGAAAACGTTTTGCTCGTCTCGTCACTTTAACAAATAAAAAAAAAACTGTCCTTGTCTCTTTGGAGGAGAGAATGCGTTACGCGATTTCCCGTGTAATTAAAAAAAGGAGTCAAACCCACGACTCGGCAGATAGTTACACTAAGTTACACTAACTACTGAGCTACTGAAGTAGCTAGTAAGTCGTACTGTTCTAACAAGTCTGTGAAAGGTGTATAAAAGTAAAGTAAGTGCGTATAAATGTCCCACTGCTGAGCCCAGGACACCTCCTTGCTTGCTGAACATATCATCATCATCATTTCAGCCTATCACTAGTTCACTGCTGAACATAGGCCTCCATCGTAGATTGCTACAAAAGTTTGTAGCTCTCACTTTGGGGCGAATTTTGTCATAATTGCCACGCTTGGCAGGCAGGTTGGCAACCGCAGTTTATTTATTCTGATGTTCCACGAAGATGCGACACCCACGGGATAAGACGGGGCTGAACATGTAGATCTATTCAAATTTGATACTGGGGAAATCCTAGTGTAATCGTTTAAATGTTATTGTTTACCAACTAAAAACACATTTGAATGGCATTGGGCTGATGATCCTGTTGAGAATACCGGGTCATAGTCATGAAATTATTGTATTTTTAAGGCGTAGGGCAGGCCCTGAGGCAACACGGCTCGGTAAAGTTATATAAGGTTACTGAAACTCTTTCATGGGTCTTTAAAAGTTTCGTACGTAACTAAGGTTATAGACGGAAATTAATTGGAATTATTGTATTTTTAAGGAATTATTGTATTTGTATTAATTGTATTTTTATGGAATTATTGTATTTTTAAGGAATTATTGTATTTTTAAGGAATTAATTGGAATTATTGTATTTTTAAGGCGAGGGTCAGCCCCTGAGGCAACACGGCTCTGTAAAGTTATATAAGGTTACTGAAACTCTTTCATGGGTCTTTAAAAGTTTCGTACGTAACTAAGCGTATAGACGGAAACGGGACCGCACACACGAACGGCATAGGAAGTATATTGAGATGAGAGAACTTGTTAGTTCAGGTAGCGTTAAAGCTCGACTAATACTTAATAGTGAATTTGAAGTTTATAACGCGTGTAGAATTAATTCGGGTGACAGAATTATTGAGTTAAGGTAGTGTGTAGGCTTTATCTTAAACTTCTTTTTAATAAGTCTTTTATTAACTTGACTTGTATGATATATATTTCATCATCAACATCATAATTTCAGCCTATTTTAGTCCACTGTTGAATACTGGCCTTCCCCATAGATTGCCACAAAACACAGTCCTGAGCCACCTGCATCCATCGACTTCCCGCAAAACCGTGCAGGTCGTCGCTTCATCTAGTGGGGGGACGCTCTACACTGCGTTTGCCACACGAGAACCTTTCTTTCTCAACGATTATGAGGCCGGCTCATTACCACTTGATATATATATATATTTATATATATATATATATATATATACACATACATATATGACTTATTATAAAATCTTTAATTTAAATTTTCACCCAATTGCAGACGTCCGGATACGTTATGGAGAGTAGAATAGCACCTACATCTTTCTTACGAAGGTGTCGTAAGAGGCGACTACGCATTGTACGGACAGCCTTTATTCATGTCAATTAGCACAATAATATCCAATGCTGTCACTATACTGTTATTCAGTACGAATATAGGATGTCTGTACAATACGCTAGTCCTCCTCTTAGAAAGAGAAAGAAAGAGGTAGGTGCTAATCTACTCCGCCGGACACATAACGGCTAAAATAAAAACAATCTGAATAAAACTACTTAAAAAAAATTTGAAACGATATCTGTGCTGCGCAATATCACGAAATGGACCAAAGTCAGTGGAAGCCGCGAACCACCACTGATTTTCAGTTTGGCCCACACCTGGGACGCAACTTGGTCGACTGAGTCGCACACAAAAATGTATAAATTATTTTCTACTACTACTAAATTATAAGCTACTAAATTAAATTACACGTGTAACTCATACTCTGCATTTGCAATCGCCATGGCTGCTTAGTTTACGATGTATTTTTTTTGTACTTTATAAGTGACATTATGTAATATGACATTGAAAAAAAGAACGAGCCCCGAGTTTCTTGCCGGTTCTTCTCTGAGAAGTTAATTTTATGAACCGGTGTAGATTTCGACGTTCATAAGAGCTTTAAACAAGCGTAAATTGAATAAAGAAATGTTAACTTTGACTTTGATGCTGCAGAAATCCCAGTATAAAATATTGAATAGTGTCCGGGTTGAAGGACTTCGCGGGTCTTTAGCATTTTATTCCGCAGAAGCAGATTTTTTCTCTCCACGCCGAGTACTTGGTCAAATCAGCTCTTAAAATTGAATAAACATTTTCTCTCAAACCCAGGTCACCAGCATTACCATGAAATTTAAGGCGATCAGGCTTTTTTTGTAGCTACGCATGAACGAGGGGCTTGTAGCTATGTGGCTATATCTGCCAAAATGATGTCCGTATATAGTATAAAAATAAATAAGTATATACACATGCACACACGCGAACACACGCACACACACAGGCATGCGCGCGCACACTCGCTCAAACATATTCGATTACCATTGTAAATAAACATTGCAACTGCATAACACAATCGCTTCATTTAATAAAGCGCATCCGTACCTAGTTTTGTACATGTCAAACTTTTTTACTTAATCTCAACTTAAATATTAAAATTATACAGACGTTATTATATTATAATGATGGTCGCATCGCTCCTAGACCCGTTATTTTATAGACACTAGGAAAACCTATAATAGGCTAGTGTTAAAATTATAGTACAAGGTACAAATGTTATTAAAACATGCTGTTGGTTTTCTAATTAAATAAATAAATTAGTAAATCATCAGGCCCCTGAGCTACATCGGCTTTATGAACATTATACGTAAATATTTTTAGATGCCTACAAAATGGCTGCGTATATGAATAATTAAACAAAATAGAAATATAATCCGAACACCAACATTCAAGAGATAAGTGGTGGCCAACAAAATGACAACATTCTCGAGCGCTATCTAATAACTTAATTTTTTCCCGATCGTCTAAAAATATTTTGAGTCTAGTTCTGAGCGTCATAACGCATTGCGACGTAGGCCCTTTAGCAGCAGACCGTTTCATGCGCAAAAGGCATTCGGTACTACGCCGTCGGTACGGCTTGACGTCGGCACTATGGAACTCCACCCCGCGGTACAATGTTACGCGGAACATTAAATTTTAACTTCGCACCAATTTGACGTTGCGTTTCGGAACTTTTTGAAGAGTACAGCAGTGATAATTATTGCATTCTTCAGTGTACAAAAGTGTTTATTGTGTACTGTGCTTTAATGGAAATGTTTTAAAGTGGTTCGTAAGTGTTTTTTTTGACGGGATTTTGTGTAGTGTCGTAGTTAATCGGGAGGATATAAGGGAAAATTGTGAGTAATACATTTAATATTAAAATACGTAATTAATACTTAATTAATATTATACTATGAATTATAAAATGTTTACAAATCCGTAACAGTATGTAATGAATTAAATAATAATCTCGCAACAATATTATTTAAACTTTTTATAATTATATTATCATATTATTACCTAAATCTTATTAATAAATTGTATTAAAATTATAAACTTAGGTGTTTATCACATTAATATAATAATTATTTAAAAATATATCAATAACTGACCTTACAATAAAATTTACATTACAAATAGTATTTAATAAAAAAGATAAAATTTTTAAATAAAATGTCAATCTTAATAAACTAACTATTTAAAATAGAGGTTATAATAAATCTTATGTCAATTTCGGACTTTAAATACAGTTACGTTGTATTATAAAAAATATTACAAAATATTTCTTATTAATTTATTGATTAAATTTAATGGTATCTGTTACCGGGCTGCTTCGTTGGGCGTAAATTAAATTAGTAATTATTGATTTTTTTTAATTAATATTACTATCCTTGTCGCGTGGTGGCGGCTTAAGAGAATCTACCACCCCATCTCATCCAGCGGGTGTCGTGAAAGTCGACAGAGGGAAAATTAACACCTGGATGCCAGCAGCATCTCCCTGTAACATCTTAAAAAATAAAGTGCGGTTGTAAACTGCGGTTGCTTACCCGCCTGCCAAGCGTGGCAACTATGGCGAAACCGCCGAAAATGAGAGCTACAAACTTTTGAGGCAATCTATGGGCAGATATGTTCAGCAGTGGACTAGTGATAGGCTCAAATGATGATGACGAACGACATAGGTCACCTTTATGCTAAATTTTATGAGATCCATTCAGCCGCGAAGATCGTGTTAACAAACAAACGTCCAAGCTTACAGAGGCTTTTATTTAAGAATGATCTGCATACATACGTTAGGATTCTTCCTTTTTAACAACTTTTATTAAATTTTGCTGCTGTCTATTTGGAATCTTGCAAGCCGTTTTTGAACCAGTTCGTTTTATCCAAACAGAAATTTTCAACACGTTTATAGAACATGAAACATTTTTTATTCGTAGCTGCAAAAACTATTAACAATTAAAAGTAGAAACAGTTGAATCGTATTCTAAAAACATAAGAGACGAAAAAAAATACATGTATGGATGCATATAGGCATGCACACACACGCATCCACATACATACATACACGCAGTTGTATGAGATGTAGCTAAAAGTGTCACAAAGTGTAGAAGGCCACTGGATTGCAGAAACGAAAAAGCCACCGACTCAGCATATTGCTACAGCAACAATGTTACTGCAGCGATGATATTCTGTCGGAGCTAGAAAATTAAGATAGTTAAAATAGAGACTATCGAAACAGCACAAGCGATGCGAAGCGAAGCATAATAAGTATTATAGTGGTGGTAGGATTCCTATGTAGGAATCCGTCTAGGTAGGTACCACCCCAGGGCCAGTTATTCTGCCGTGAAGCAGCAGTGTGTTATGGTTTGAAGGGCACTGTGCTAGCTAGATAGCGTAATCACTGGGCATTTGAGACCTAAGAACTGATGTCTCAGGGTGACGGGCGCAGTGCGGTGTCGCACGGAAATATTCTGGGTGACACAGCATTTGTTGTGGGCGGACGTTGCACTTACCATCAGGTGAACGTTTTGCTCGTTTCGTCACTTTGTACAATAATAAAAAAAAAAATTATAAGTCTGGTGACATTTTTTTTTTACATAGACTTATTTGCTGCAGCAGCTAAGATCATCCCCGAGTGTCAAACTTGTCACCCGTACTAATGTTATAAACGCGAAAGTAACTCTCTCCGTCCCTCTGTTTGTTTGTGATCTCTTCACGGTTCAACCGCTGAATGAATCTATCGACCAGAGATAGCTTGCATCCTGGAGGCGGACATAGGATACTTTTTCGCGTAAAATCAAATGGTTCCCACAAGATATTAAGAAAACCTATATCCGCGGATGAAGTTTGAGGTTAGTTTAATATATACATAACTAGACGATGTCCGCGACTTCGTCCGCGTTAACGCGTTTCTTAAATACCTCATGGGAACCGTGAAAAGGTAACAAACACACAGAGAGACATAGAGAGTTACTTTGGAATTTATAATATTAGTATGGATACAGTACAGGACATACTTTTAAGCTAATGTGTTTTAGTTTGCTTATTTACTGAGATGTCAGTAACTTTTTTAGTAATTTTAAATGTTTTCCATTAAATTAAAAGTCTACAGGAACAACACAAATTGTCTTTTTGACATCTTCCTTTTTTCTGTTACATAACTTTATGTACGTATAATAAAGATAAGAGTGCAAAATATTACATACATACATACATACAGTCACGCCGTTTTCTCATACAAGGGGTACGCAGAGGCCGATCATGTAGCCCACTTTATGCCCTCGCGGTAAACCAGACGTGAAGGGTGGCGAACCATGTCGCCGCCATTTTGGTACGACTCAAAAATTTCTTACTCCCCATTGCATTCCCACGAGAGGTATAGTGACAGCATTACATATTATGGTATTATTCTGCAAGAATAAAGGCTGTCCGTACAATACCTTAGTCGCCTCTTACACCTCGGTAGAAAAGAGGTAGGTGCTATTCTACTCTGCCGCACACCTATCGGTATAAGTCGGTCGGAGTAAGTTAGAACAGGCTAATCTCGGGAAATGCTTATGTGATTTAAAAAAATCTTTTTGCATTAGACAGGACATTTACTGGGGAAGGTTATAGGCTATAACTTTTTTATTGGATAAAGGCAAGAGACGAGCAAAACGTTAACCTGATGGTAAGTGCAACGTCTGTCCAAAACAAACGCTGTGTCACCCAGAACATTTCTGTGTGACACTGTGCCCGACACCCAGAGAGCATCAGTTCTTAAGTCTCATATGCCCAGTGATTATGCTGGCTCTCAGTGCCGTGGTAGCTCAGAGGCTAGGCGCCCGCTTTAAATTTCATAATTCGCGAGTGACCTGGGTGCGATTCCCGGTGCCGGCACCACTAAAATTGGTAATTGCAATTTTAAGTGATGATTTACCACGTTCTCGGCGGTGAGGGGAAACATCGTGAGGAAACCCGCATGTCTGAGAAATAAAAATATTTCGAAGACATGTGCAGTCCGCCAAACCGCATTGGAGCAGCGTGGCGGATTCTTCCTAGCTCCAAAACCCTCTCAGAAATGAGAGGAGGCCTGTTCTCAGCAGTGGGACATTTATAGGCTGAAAATTTACTTTACTTTACAGTGCCCTACAAACCGAAACATAGTAGTATAGAATAGAATAGAATAGAATAGAATGGATTTATTTGGCAACACATATACAACAATAACAATGAGAAAAAAAAATGAGCACACAATGAAAACATAAGCAAATTTAAAAAAGCGAAATTCCAAATAAATAGGTAAAGCAAAACAAAATTCAAATAAAAAAATAAATAAATAACTAATTATAATTTTGGTATTACTTGACACATCAACTTCCTTCTAATAGCGGGGTTGCAATGTGCATCGAAGAATGAACTGCGTGATGCCAAAATGGTCCCACTCAGCAAAAAACTGAAGCATTCGCTCCAGCACTGATTTTCAGTGAAACCTGATTTCGGAGCAAAAAATGTAACCCGAAAGCAGAGGAGCAGCAGTGCTTCTCGCCTCTAGTGTAACATTATTTCAGGACAATTACATGACTTAGCAAAAGATGTTTGCACTACTGCTTCACAGCAGAATGACTGGCCCTACGGTGGTACCTACCTATATAGGAATCCTGTATAGGAATCTTACCACCAGTAAAGTTATTTCGAAACTGCTAGCACTTCGTGCGATTATATCAAACGAGGAGCGTTTAATAAACTTCAAGAAATATAGTTAATAGAATCAGGCGTTACTTTGCGGAAATCCATTATAATGAAGGAAGGTATGTTACTTTGCTAAGATCCGCATGCAAAATATAAAAATGGTGTATATTACCTAATTTTTTGAAGAGCACCGCCCGCCCTCCCTCAGTAGCGTGCACAAGCAAACTAAAACCGCCACCAGGAACCGCCACCACTGAAGTCGAGAACACGACACGTGTTTTGCTCCAAAACGAGGCATTATCAAGCGTCATAGACTCTACGACAGTCGGCCGCCGACTTCAAGAAGTTGTACGGGCGAATTCGTTCTTTCGTATTCTAGTCAGGACACTAGTTTGGTTGACAGCGTAGTAGATTGTTCAACAAAATAATTATGAGTACTTCGTAGAGTCGACTTACAAAGCGCTCCGAATTTAAATGACGACCGCGTGGCTTAGTAGTTATCGTAACTGTAACTTTCACTGTTGGTAGGATTCCCATGCAGGAATCCGTCTAGGTAAGTACCACCCCATGGCCAGTTATTCTGCCGTGAAGCAGCAGTGTGTTTTGGTTTGAAGGGCACTGTGAGCTAGTGTAATCACTGGGCGTATGAGACTTAAGAACTGATGCCTCGGGCGCAGAATGGTGCTACACAGAAATGTGTATAGCAGTGATACAGCATTTGTTTCGGGCAGACGTTGCACTTACCATCAGGTGAACGTTTTGCTCGTTTCGTTACTATATCCAGAAACAAAACAAGAGTGCAGTGCAGTTAGATACGGAGACAATCGCAACACGGTCAGATCGACCCGAAAACCAGTAGATGTGCTCTGGGTGGGTCTCAAATGTCTCTCTGGCCACTAGATCACGCGGTCGCTTATCCACACTAATACTATAAATGCGAAAGTAACTCTCTCTGCCCCCTGTCTGTTTGTTACCTTTTCACGGCTCAACCGCTGAACTGGTCTTGACGAAATTTGGCACATAGATATCTTTAAAAAATCTTCATCCGCGCGGATGAAGTCGCGATTATCGGCTAGTATTTCATAATAATGGACGGTTTGCATTTGGATCAGTCGTTGAGTTGGGAATCACAGGTTTCTGAAGTTAGCAGGAAAGTTATTGTCACCTTACGCTCACTCTACCGTCTTAAAAATTTCCTGCCTTTTAAAACGAAGTTCTTGCTTATTCAGTCCTTAGTTTTACCCATCATTGACTATGCAGATGTGTGTTACCCGGACCTATCCCAATCCCGTCTTGATAAGTTGGAGCGCTTTTTAAACAATTGCATTAGATTCATTTTCGGTTTATGTAAATATGACCATGTCTCTTCTTACCGTTCTAAACTTAGGTGGCTTTCTATTCGTCAAAGGCGTTGCTCCAGAATTCTATTATTATTGTATTCTGTATTGACTAATCCTAATTCTCCTTCATATCTTAAGAATACTTTCCAATATCTTCACTCTGCTCATGACAGAGTACCTCGTTCCATAAACCATCTTCAGATTTGCATTCCACAACATAATACAGGATACTATAACTCATCTTTTACTGTTCAAGCTACACTCCTCTGGAACGCCCTTCCTGATAGGATCAAAACAGCTCCTAATAGAAATACATTTAAGAAATTAATTCGAGAATATTACCTAAATGTTCAGTAGCGTTATTTGGCTTAACTCATTTTCGGTTTTTATTATTTTATATTTATGTATATAATATATTTTAAAATTTAAGAAATAATACGAAATAATACGAAATTTTAAGTAAACATTTTTTTTGCAAAATTACCTAACGAAACTGAAGGTCTGATTATGTTAATTGAATGTAAGTTTGTCTAAATTACACTAAATAGGCTGCCAATCTGCCAGCCTCACAGAGAGAATCTATGGGGGAGGCCTACGTTCAGCAGTGGACTAGTGATAGGATGGAATGATGAATGATTGTTTACATTTTACGTTGATAAACGTTTGTAAAAATATAAATAAAAATGAGGATTAATTAGAACCGTAATTAATCCTCATTTTTATTTATATTTTTACAAATTTTACGATTCATCAAAACAAAGTTCGTTCATTTTCTTTTCGTGTTTTTGTAGAAAGCGACGCTAGGATTTCTGCTGTATCGCGAGCGATCGCGTAAGCTAGATAGTTTGTACGTTTGTGCGCAATAATCTCTAGAAATGCTAAGTTGACTTGAAAAATATTTTTGCTTTAGATAGCACGTTTACTGAGAAAGGTTTAACTGCAAAATATTACGCCACGGTCTTAAGGAGCGTCACGCCAACAGCACGATTGCCGAGAAGGGTCGAACTGTGAATGCCCGTACCATGCCGTGCGGCACAATCTTGTAACCGCGGAGTACAGCTATTAGAGACATACATTTCACATGCACAACCACCACCACCATTTCAGCCTACCATTAGTCCACTGCTGAACATAGGCCTCCCCCACAGAGTGCCACAAAAGTTTGTAGCTCTCATTTTGGAGGGATTTTGCCATAGTTGCCACGCTTGGCAGGCGGGTTGGCAACCGCAGTTTATTTATTATGATGTTCCAGGAAGATGCCGCTGCCCACCTTATGCTTTCAATTCTCCCTCCGTCGACTTTTACGACACCCACGGGATGAGATGGGGTGGTAGATTCTCTTAAGCCGCTACCACACGGCCAGCCGCTACCACACACACAACACAACCATGAAAACCAAAATTTTCAGTTTTTCAACAAATGTTGGCTCTGGCTGGGATTTGAATTCAGGACCTTAGGGCGTAGATTTTTATTGCATTGCTAGTAGTTTCTATCTGCGAATAAGCTATACATATGTATTGATGTTATTCTCCTGGCCGATTTGGACCACTGCGCAACTTTCGAATATTCTCGAGAGCTATCAACTGCGCAGGAGATATTATAGTGCCACAAGCGTACGCACAAACACAGAGACACTCACTCGTCCCAACCTACCCGCGCCCGATGTAACGCTAATGCGATAAGATCGGAGGCAGGCTAGGATGCAGTGTCAGAAACACGGGGGACAATCACAACACAACCAGACCCAAAAACCAACAATTTGTATTTCAGCATAATTTTTGGCTCCGTCCGGGATTCGAACAGAGGACCTAGAAGTCAGGTAGTTACTCCCACCACTGTGCCACGCGCTCGTCAATATGTATTATGGCAATAATAAACGATGAATCAACTAGAGTTGTTGCTTGTACACTACCATCGGAATTCTGTCAATCGTAAATCTCGCTTTTGAACCGATCGGGGAACATCGAAACGCGTCAAGTGGAACTTGACGTATTTTATGTTTCGCGTACCTACTCACGGGTAAGATCCAATGAAACGCCTCGACTATCGACATGCTACAGATTATACTCAATCGTTTTATATTTTTTTAATTAACATTTAATTACAGTAACATATGACACCGTCTATTAAATGACAGACACGTCTGTTTCATTTATTTGTTGGAGTTAGTTAATTATTTACTTATACAGAAATAAAAAAAAAAATATATACTAGAACAATTAAACTACAACTAAAAACCTTAAAAATTTATTAAAAAAAAAGTTAAAGTTTCAGCTTTTAAATGTCCCACTACTGAGCACAGGCCTCCTCTCATTTCTGAGAGGGTTTTTTTGGAGCTAGGAAGAGTCCGCCACGCTGCTCCAATGCGGGTTGGCGGACTTCACATGTCTTCGAAATATTTTTAATTTCTCAGACATGCAGTTTCCTCACGATGTTTTCCTTCACCGCCGAGCACGTGGTAAGTCAGCACTTAAAATTGCAATTTACAATTTTAGTGGTGCCGGGCACCGGGAATCGAACCCAGGTCAATCGCGTACTATGAAATTAAAAGCGAGCGCCTAGCCCCTGAGCTACCACAGCTCTAAAATATATAATATAATAATTAAAATAAATTATTAAAAGGAGTGCCTTTAGGCAAAGTTCCGAAGACACTGGCAGCGTTCCCCCTTTGAATAGCTAGATTAATTCTTTGTCCGAGGTAGCTGCCAGCTCTTCGGTCTCCTGTGATGTCGACTAACCTTTTTGCTATTTCCTTAAAAAGGCTTATAGCGCTAGGACCCCACGGACCAAGGATCTCGACACCGAATGGGACAAAATCATATTCGGAGCCTAGACCCCTGTAAGTGACGAACGACTTCGAGCGACGAAACGAGCGAAACGTTCACCTTATGTTAAGTGCAACGTCTCATCATCATCATCATTTCAGCTAGTCCACTGCTGAACATATCGCCACAAGTTTGTAGAGTTTTGCCGTAGTTGCCACGCTTGGCAGGCGGGTTGGCAACCGCAGTTTATTTATTCAGATGTTCCAAGAAAATGCTGCTGCTCGTCTCCTGGCTTTTATTTTCCCTCTGTCGACTTTTACGACACCCACCGGATGAGATTGGGTGGGAAATTCCCTTAAGCCGCCACCCCACGGTGCAACGTCTGCCCGTAACAAATGCTGTGTCACACAGAACATTTCTGTGTGACAACACTGCACCCGTCACCCGAGACATCAGTTCGTAGGTCTCATATGCCCAGTGATTACACTAGCTCACAGTGCCCATCAAACCGAAACACAGTAATGTTTGCACACTACTGCTTCACGGCAGAATAACTGGCCCTGGGGTGGTACTTACCTAGACGGATTCCTGCATAGGAATCCTACCAACAGTAAAAGTTTATGTATGTTTATACACCTTCAAAATCTCGCTTTATCAAATTATACAGCACTAGGTGAAGCCCGCGACTGCGTCCGCCTGGATTTGGCGTTTTAAAAATCCTATATTCCAGAATTAAAAGTATCTTATATCCGTCTCCAGGATGCAGACTATCTCTGTGCCGAAATTCGTCAAAATCTATTCAACGGCTGAGGCGTGAAAAGGTAACAAACAGACAGAGGGACAGAGAGAGTTACTTTCGCAGTTATATTAGTATGGATTAAACTTGAACATATAATTATATTTTTATTTACTCGTTATAGGGTTCTTATGCAGAAACCCGTCTAGTTAGCTACCACCCCAGGGGCAGTTATTCTGTCGTGATTCACTATATTTCAGTCTGAAGGGCACTGAGAGCTAGTGTAATCACTGAGCATATGAGACTTAAGAACTGCTGTCTTAAGATCCCGAACGCAGTGTGGTGCCGCTCAGAAGTGCTCTGGGTGATACAACATTAGTTATGGGCAGTTGTTGCACTTCCCATCAGGTGATCGTTTCGCTCGTTTCGTCACTTTATCCATTAAAAAAAGGATCTTAACAGAATTAACCTAAAAATAACTGAAGGAAGGTAAGTTACTTTGCTAAGATCCGCATGCAAAATATAAAATTATCAACCATGACATTACGCCGAGGCGTCAGACATCGTACGAGTATATAAAATTAGAATACCAAGTTCCATTTATCGATTTAAGCAAAATAACACCTGACTCCAATTACCTACTCGATACTCGTAGGTCAATAGAGTTTTCCTTTAGCGAAAGTTTAAATTAAGAATTCAATCGCATCGTTGTTCTGGAACAATTTAAAAATGTCATTACCGTAACTGTTGTGGTTAAAAAGAAATGGCGACATAAAAAGTAAATTATGAATTCTATTTTTGAACTAAAGAAGTACAAAAGAAACGTTTATTATCGCAAAATGTCAAGATTTATAATTAGAAATTGTGAGAGACAGTGAATAAGCGAGGTTCACCTTAGTGGTGATAGTTTGGGTTATTGTAAAAGCTAAAGTTACAGCCTATAAATGTCCGACTGCTGAGCACAGACCTGCTCTCATTTCTGAGAGGGTTTTGGAGCCGCAAAAAGTCCGCGACGTTGCGGGTTGGCGGACTTTACGTGTCTCCGAAATATTTTTATTCCTCTGACAAGCAGGTTTCTTTACGATGTTTTCGTTAAACTAAACCCGTGGTAAATCAGCACTTAAAATATAAAATTTTCGAGGCGCCGGCACCGGGGTTTGAACTAAGTTGACTCGCGAACTAATAAATTTAATGCGAGCGCCATGCCCCTGAGCTACCATGGCTCCATGGTTAAGTGTGTAAACATACTCGTACATAAACTATTACTGGTGGTAGGATTCAGTAGTGTGCAAACATTACTGTGTTTCGGTTTGAAGGGCACTGTGAGCTAGCGTAATCACTGGGCATATGAGACTTATGAACTTATGTCTCAGGGCGATGGGCACAGTGTGGTGTCACACAGAAAATTTCTGGGTGACACAGCATTTGTTATGGGCAGACGTTGCACTTACCATCAGGTGAACGTTTTGCTCATTTCATCACTTTATCCAATAAAAAAAAAACTATCTTTTTTGTTTGTTTGTCTGTACGATTTAACTCGAGAATGACGAGTACTAAGCGGTTAATATGAATTTAACACAAGTTTTTAATAATAATTCTGGGGCCATTTAAGACTATGTTTCAACGTGTTTATTTCACCAGTTCCGAAGTTATGAACATATTTTAAGAAAAAATTCACAGACCGCCATCTTTGGTAGAGTAGCAGAACCTTTGATTATTGTAAACTTTGTCATAGGCTGGCATCTATGATGTTTATTGAAAAAACTACTGATAATTAACTATCAGGCTTAGATGGTCTACGTAAAGTTGCTTTTGAATAAGATATGGTATCTTATTATTAGATATTAATGTGCCACTTCCTTGTCCCAAACTACCCGCGCCCGCTGTAACGTTCTTACTATAATATCTAACTTTGTATACAGTGCCACACATACCCCGACTCGAAAACCGACAATTTGTGTTTCCGCACAAATGTTGGTTTTATCTGAGATTCGAACCCAGAACCCGGGGCTTAGAAGTCGGGTACTCAGGCCACTAGGCCACGTTTTCATCTTTACGCACAGACTAGTAACCTGTGTCTGTATGCAATATAACAAGCAGCCTGAATTCCAGACGAAGCCTGTATCGCACGAAACAATGCCGGGATCTGTTCGGGTATTTGAGTCGCACCAAAAAAAAAAATCACAGAGAATTCTCGAAAAGCTTTTCATAATTCATAATCCGGTCCCGGTCCCGTCCGGATTACCTTTATTAAATATTTTATTTTGCGAGATTTTAATTTCGTTTGATTAAATCGACATTCTTGCTTTTTGTCGCGCGTTAGTCATTTTTTTTACCATCATTAAAGATGTCGGTCGGATGCGTAAGACTTTAGTCACAATTATAATTAGAATATATTTAAATATAACTAGATTTTACGGATTTTATCGCGTGTAATTTACTATTTATAGCCCGACGTTTCGAGAGCGTTACAGCACCCATGGTCACGGGAGGACTCAGGTAACAAATGTCCTGATTTAAATGAATTTAAATGAAACTAATTTTATGGATTTTAAATGTCCTGATGTCATAGTTAACCCGGGATACATTCAGCTTTTAATAATTAGTTTTGGTCCCATCCCATTTTTATTGGATAAAGTGATGAAACGAGAATAACTTTCACCCGATGGTAAGTGAAACGTCGCGTCGTCGTTTCAGCCTATCACAAGTCCACTGCTGAACATAGGCCTCCCCCATAGGTCGCTACAAAAGTTTGTAGCTCTCATGTTGGAGGGATTTTGCCATAGTTGCCACGCTTGGCAGACGGGTTGGCAACCGCAGTTTATTTATTCAGATGTTCCAGGAAGATGTTGCTGCCCATCTCCTGGTTTTAATTTCCCTCTGTCGACCTTTACGACACTAACGGGACACTACTGCTTCACGGCAGAATATTTGGCCCTGGGGTTGTACCTACCTAGACGGATTACTGAATAGGAATCCTACCACCAGGCAAGGTTAAATGAGCTTACGGTGTCTTAAAGTCTTGTAGAGGCATGCTTGGTTTTTGATATAATTATATTAATTACAGTACCCTAAGCCGGTGGTAGCACCTTACCATCTTCTCTATTGAAATTAGGATGTTTTTTAATTTCTATAGCATCGTGTGTCGTCATTGATAGGAGTCGTTCTTTTGCAAAGATTTGTGGTCTATCAAATCTAATGTAATAGTTGGGATGATCCAGCACAGACCTCAGACTTCCTAGAGCGTCGTTGCTTCACATCAACCATAACCAACATATGTTACCCGCCTGAAAGAACATGTATATATTATTCATTATACATTTTATGTAGTGTATATATACTTTTATTCGGTACTTATGCATTAAGGTACTTATGCAGTGTTGATATTACAATCCCTCGCCTTGCAAGCTTTATAAAACAACTAGCTGACATTTGGGAGCTAACTTCCGAATACCTTCTACTGATGCCCGCGACTTCGTCCGTGTGGATACAGATTTTTTTTAAAAACGATGCGCCACAGTAGGATTTCTCCTGTGTCGTGGGTACGTTTTACAGACATAAATTCCACATGCACAAATCACCCAGACCCGGAACAATTATCTGTAGGCCATACAAATATTTGTCCCGTGCGGGAATCGAACCCGCGACCCGCGGCACAGAAGCCAAGGGCTTAGCCACTGCGCCAACCGAGATAAAAAGTATAATAAATAAAAAATTCAATGTCCGCCTCCAGGACGTAAGCTATCTCTGCGCCAAATTTCGTCAAGATCAGTTCAGCGGCTTAGCCGTTATAATGTAACAAACAGACAGAGGCACAGAGTTTCGCATTTATAATATTAGTATGGATATAAGACTTGGCGACATTGTAATTATAGGAGATATCGATAATCGATTGTGTATACATATATATTGCTTTTACCGATTATTCGCTGTATGAAAACCTAGCCTCAACAGTAATTGCTAAACGGACAAAGAAATACGATAAGCTTATTTGTTTCTATCTTTATTTCTCTTTCATTTCGCTGAACGATAAAGCGAGCTCGACTCAAAGATATTTTGTTCGAATTTTTATTATATTTATGTCTTATTACATTTATGTATTATTTGGGATAGCGGTTAGCGTACCTATTTACTGAGTTACGAGTCAATGCTTGCATCATTAAAGATGGCGGTCGGATGAATAATACTTTTGCAAGGATTAGAATTAGAATATATTCAATATATTTAAATAAAACTAGATTTATCGGAATGATTTCTTACATTTACGCGAATATAACACATCTAATGAAACTACATTTACGGATTTTATCGCGTTTCATTTTTAAACTATTTATAAATCAACGTTTCGAGTACTTTACAGCACCCATGGTCACGGGGGGACTGAGGTGACAGATGTCCCGATATCATAGTTAATCCGGGGTACCTTCAGCTTTGAATTATTATTCTTGAAGTCTTGCAGTGGTACACCCCAGGACCAGTTATTCTGCTGTGAAGCAGTAGTGTGCAAATATTACTGTGTTTCGGTCTGAAGGGCACTGTGAGCTATATTGATGTCTCAGGGTGATGGGCGCATTGTAGGGCCAAACAGAAATGTTCTGGGTGACACAGCATTTGCTATGGGCTGACGTTGCACTTACCATCAGGTGAACGTTTTGTCCGTTTCATCACTTGATCCAATAAAAAAAAAAATGTTAATTATAGGATCCCAAGCGGATGGTAATACCCAACCATCTTCTCTATTGAAATTAGGATGTTTTTCTAATTTCAATAGCCTCGCGAATCATGCTTGGTAGGAATCGGTGTTCTTTTGTAAGGATTTGTGGTCTATCAAATCTGATGTAATTGTTAGTAATGTTTAGGGTGATCTAGAACATGGTCACAGACTGCAGACTTCCTAGAGCGTCGATGCTTCACGTCAGCTATGTGTTCTTTTACGCGGGTTTCTATAGATCTTCACTTTAGAATTGGGAAGTATATCATCAACCGGGGTCGGCTTTTTAAGCGGGTGAAACCGCGGGGAACAACTAGTTTGATAAAGTAAAGTTTCAGCCTATAAATGTCCCACTGCTGAGCACAGGCCTCTCATTTCTGAGAGGGTTTAGGAGCTATGAAGAATCCGCCACGCTGCTCCAATGCGGGTGGGCGGACTTCACATGTCTTCGAAATATTTCTATTTCTCGGACATGCAGGTTTCCTCACGATGTTTTCCTTCACCGCTAAGCACGTGGTAAATCAGCACTTAAAATTGTAGAACAATTTTAGAGGTGCTGGCACCGGGGATCGAACCCAGGTTACTCGCTTACTATGAAATTAAAAGCGAGCACCAGGCCCCTGAGCTACCACGGCTTACTAGTTTTATAATAAAATAGTTATTTCTGAAACTTTTCTGCTAGGTTGTCGAGGAGGAAGGTGGTTACGAACTTTCATTTTGAAAGTGTATTGTTCGTAGTCGTCGATTAAAAGCCTTACACTTCAACTAGGATTACTCATTCTGCGTCGCTGCTTCGATGCAGTTTGGCGGACTTCACATGTCTTTGAAATATTTTTATTGAAACAAACACGTTTCACCACGATGTTTTCTTTCACCGCTGACCATGATAAATCAGCACTTAAAACATACATACATAAGATCACGACTGTATCCCATAAGGGGTAGTCAGAGACTGGGCACTGCCTTCAAAAACAGATGACTGCCACAATCCACGTTTCACCTAAACAATATAATGCACTTGGTGTGATAAGTGGTGAGCCCATCGCCACCATGCGCTGTTGGGTGTACAGTGCAGTTTAATTCCTTACTCGCCTTTTACAAGATCCATTGGATGAGATGGAGTGGTAGTATTCTTTTAACGAGCCGCCACCACACGGCTAAGCACTTAAAACTGAAGAACAATTTTAGTGGTACCGGCACCAGTAATCGAACTCATGTCACTCGCGTGCTCGCGAAGTGCTCGGCCCTTGAGCCACCACGGCTCTCTCTGCACTTATAATAGGAAAATATATTTCGGTTAAACCTTCGACTTTCTTATCTATACTAATATTATAAAGCTGAAGAGTTTGTTTGATTAAGCGCGCTAATCTCAGGAACTACGGGTTCGAATTGAAAAATTCTTTTAGTGTTGGATAGCTCATTTATCGAGGAAGGCTATATACCATCACGCTACGACCCTTTTAAATTAAACGACTGATGAAACCGCGAGGCACACCTAGTCTTATATATTACATTATGTACGATATAGTATAATCCTTCCGTATACATACATACATAAGATCACGACTGTATCCCATAAGGGGTAGTCAGAGACTGGGCACTCACTGCAAAAACAGATGACCGCCACAATCCACGTTTCACCATAACAATATAATGCACTTGGTGTGATAGGTGGTGAGCCCATCGCCACCATGCGCTGTTAGGTGCACAGTGCAGTTTAATTCCTTACTCGCGTTTTACGAGATCCACTGGATGAGATGGAGTGGTAGTATTCTTTTAACGAGCCGCCACCACACGGCCGTATATACGATACATAATAATCCGTCTAGGTTGGTGCCACCCTAGGACAAGTTATTTCGCTGTAAAGCAGTAGTGTGCAAATATTATTGTGTTTCGGTCGGTAGGGCACTAAGAGCCACTGTAAATATTGGGCATATGAGATTTAAGAACTGATGTCTCTTGGTGACTGGCGCAATGTGGTGCAATATGTTTTGATACCATCAGGTGAAGGTGTTAAACTTTTAAATAATTGTTAACGCAACTTAACGTGCAAATAAATGGTGAAGCATTTATTTTAGAAATTCACAAAGGGGAGAAAAGAAAGTTAATTTGCTTGCATGCGGATCTTAGCATATTAACTTTCTTTCCTTCACTTTATGAATTATTAAAATAAATGTTTCACTATTTATTATAATGAAATTCCGCAAAGTAACGCCTGATTCTATTAACTATAATTCATAAAGTGTAACTACGCTGGACCGAAAAGAAAAAGGGTCGGTAAGAAAATCTTCAATATCTTCAAAAATACCTGACCTAGCTTTATGAAATATAGACTAAATTAAAGAATATTTTAATGTTCTTAAATAGAAGTAAAAAAAATGAATTCAAGCTTTTTATTTTTAATAAATGTAAAATAAATAAAACTGCGTAGTTTTTCCAGTATTTTCGTTGATGTAGGTTACAGATGTACCGTTTTCACGGATTTTAGTACTTTGTTGCCTCCGCGAGCTCGTAATACCGCTGTTATGCCATTTGGCAAATTTTTTAACAGGTTTTTGAGGGATGCTGCGGCATATTGCCATTCCTCTATTACCTTCTTTCATTTCACGTAGCGGATTTGGCGGCGGATTTCGCTGACGTACACGTCCTCCCAGCTCGTCCCATGCATGCTCAATGGGGTTTAAGTCGGGGCTGCGCGCTGGCTACTCCATGCGTGTGATACCGACTTCTTGAAAATAGGCAAACACTATCTGAGCTGTAAGCAGGGGGACATTGTCTTGCATAAAAACGGCATTCTCGCCCATGTCCACTAAAAATGGACCAACGTTTTCAAAAAGTCATTCAGAATTTCAGTGACATATCTTTCTGCAGTTAAAGTTCCATTTTCTATCACCACTAGCTCAGTGCGGCTTTCGGAAGAAATCCCACACGTGAACAGAGCCTCTGCCGTATGGTACTTTTTCATCTATACATGCTTGGTTATGGCGCTCTCCCGGCCTTCTGTATACTCTTTTCTTCTCGTCGTGCTTGTATAAACAGAATATAGACTCGTCTGAAAACATAACCCTTGAACAGTCATTCAGAATCCAATTCTCATGTTTTCTAACGTAACTGAATCTTGAGTTTCTGTTGTGTCTTTCCAGTTTTGGGGCATTTGCAGGTCTTAATATCTTTATATATATATATTTTGCCGCCGTGTGGTGATGCCTTAAGAAAATCTACCATCCCCTTTTAATCCCGTTGGTGTCGTAAAAGTCGACAGAGGGAAAATTAAAACCAGAAGATGGGCAGCAGCGTCTTTCTGGAACATCTGAATAAATTAACTGAGGTTGCCAACCCGCCTGCCAAGCGCGGCAACTATGATAAAATCCCTCCAAAATGAGAGCTATCAACTTTTGTGGCAATCTATGGGGGAGGCCTATGTTCAGTAGTGGACTAGTGATAGGCTGTGATGATGATGATGATGGAAACAGCGAAATACTCTTCTTGATTTGTAAAACAGGCCCTCAACCTCCGAGGCCAGTCCGCTATCCCACGTTTCTGTTGCGTAAATCCTTTGGAGTTCTTAGTAAGGCAATTGTTTATTCAGTCCATAGTTGTGAATCAGCATAAACAAACTCTCTTTAATAAAAATGAACTTTCGAAACTTAGATCTGACCGTATACACCAGACCAAACAAAATAACAAATTTAGCACAACATTTTGTTCTTTTCTTTGCCCGTATCGTTACAATCTCGTCAATAAATCTTTAAGTATTTAAGCATGGCTTAAACACATACGAATGTAAAAGTAAAATGGCAACATGGCTACAACAGAAAAGTTACGATTATACCGAATGGTTTTTGGAAATTTTATCATGATAATACGAATTATTAGTACACAATAGGCATAGTACACAATATACACACACGCAGAGCCGTGGTAGGTCAGGGGCTAGGCGCTCGCTTAAAATTTCATAGTACGTAAATGACCTGGGTTCTATCCCCGGTGCCGGCATCTTTAAAAATTGTTGTTTTAAGTGCTGATTTACCACGTGCTCGACGGTGAAGGAAAACATCGTGAGGAAACCTGCATGTCGGAGAAATAAAAAAATATTTCAAAGACATGTGAAGTCCGCCAACCCGCATATGAGCAGCGTGGCGGATTCTTCCTAGCTCAAAAACCCTCTCAGTAACGAGAGGAGGCCTGTGCTTAGCAGTGGGACACATTTATAGACTGAATTTTTTTACACACACGCACGCACGGACGCACTTACGCACGAACGTAAAGTAACGCAAACGCAAGCACACAGAAATTGTCTAGGTGACACAGCATTTGTTATGGGCAGTCGTACTTACCTTCAGGTGGACGTTTTGCCCGTTTCGTCACTATGAATATAGTATATATAAAAATAATGTTTTTGATGTAAACGGGAACATGTTGTCTTGTCGAAATCGGCCAGGATCATCGTTAACAAATTTCTGGTGGTCAGATTCCTATGCAGGAATCCGTCTATACATAGCTAGTGAAATTTATTGATGTCTTCCTGGCCAATTTCCGGCCACGGCGACAACTTCCGAATGCCGTCGGAAGCTATCAACTGCGCAGGAGATATTATAGTGCCACAAGTATACGCGCATACACAGAGGCACTAATTCGACCGAACCTACCCGCGTCCGACGTAACGCTCATGCGATAAAATCGGAGGTAGGCTAGGATGCAGTGCCAGAGACACGGGGACAATCGCAACACAACCAGACCCGAAAACCAACAACTTGTGTTGTAGCACAAATGTTCGCTTCGGCTTGGATTCGAACCCGGGACTTGCGGCGTAGAAGTCAGATACTCTGACCAATAGGTCACGCGGTCGTCATATAGCTACTGGAATTACTGGGCATACGAGACTTCTTAGGGTGATAACATCTTAGGGCGACGAAATTGTGGACCCACATGGAAACGTTCTGGGTCACACAGTATTTGATATGATGGTAAAGCACTGGAAACGTCAGGTTATAAATAATCTAATTAAATGCGGTAAAATCCGTAAAATTAGATTCATTTAAACAGTGTATTGTAATTTTATATTTATTATAACCAAATATTTTCTAAATTAATATAAATATGAAATTACAATACAGTAATTAAGTTCTTCTCTGAGAATTTATTTTTAGAACCGATGTAGTTTTTGACATCCATAACAGCTTTATACAAGCCTGAACTGAATAAAGAAATTTTGACTTAGACTTTGACTTTAAGAAGTGTGCCTTCAACCATAATATGAACGATCTGCTCCTCTCGTATCTCACATTCCTACACAAAAAAGATGTCGTCATTGGTCGAAATAGTCTAGTATTATCTTCATGTTAACATTTCTCAAGACCTATAGTGTATATACAATAGTAATGAACCGAACAATTAAACTGACTATTAAATCTTACAGAAGCACAGCATGTATAACTATTATCGTTAAAGGCATGCACGGTTAATTTTAATTTATGATATTCCGTTGTGAATCTAGACACGTGTCATAGAGTTAAGGTGCTGTTACACTGGAGTGCGCGTGAAATAAAATGTAACTACTGACATTGAAATAATTTGTTGTCTTACTACAATGAAGCTGGAGAGTTTGTATGTTTGAACGCGCTAATCTTAGGAGATACTAATTCGATTTGAAAAACTGTTCTTGCATTAGATAGCCCGTTTGTTGAGAAAGGTTTTAGATAAACATTCGTACCACGACTTCAAGGGAGTCGCATGCTGAGAAACAAATATTACCGAGAAGGGCCGAACAATAAATGTCAGCGAGGTACCATCCAGTACGGCGCAGTCAGGTGGGCTTCTTTTACGCGGGTGAAACCGCAGGGCACAACTAGTTTGAAAATCGTGACGGTGTGACGGCAAAAGAATCGGCAACCCATTTCGTCCCATGGGTATCGTTAAAGTTGCCCAGGAGAAAATCCAAGGAAAATCGCTTGGACATCGATCGATGGCAGAATAACCATCTCTATTTTTTTATGTAAGAGGGGCAAACGAGCAAGCGGCTCATCTGATGGTAAGTAATCGCCGCGGCCCATGAACATCTACAATACCAGAGGAATAGCAGATGCGTTGCCTGCCTTTGAGAAATGAATAGGCTCTTTTCTAGAAGGTCCCTAAGTCGTATCGGTCCGGAAAAACCGCTGACGGCAGCAGATTCCATAAAGTGCTTGTGCGTGGCAGAAAATTGCGTGGAAAACGCACTGTGCTGGAATGCCAACCATCAAGGTGGTGACGATGGAATTTTGCGCTGTGCCGCAATGTGTGAAAATCAGCGGCTGGAATTAATCCGAACAATTCCTCGGAACACTCCCCATGGTAGATCCTATAAAAATGGCATATATTATGGCACGTCTAAATTATTATCACCGGTGACCAGCACTGTCTAGGATGCGAAGCGTCTGTAACGTAGACGCTGTAGTAACTGTTTTGAAGTAAAACTTTTTTGGGCGCGTGAAACAGTAGAATTTCAAGATCGAGGTTGCAGTGTTCGAGCAACGTTTTTGTCTTAACTCATCATCACCATCATTTCAGCCTATCACTAGTTCACTGCTGAACACAGGCCTCCCCCACAGGTTGACACAAAAGTTTGTAGCTCTTATTTTGGGGGGATTTCGCCATAGTTGTCTCACTTGACAGGCGGTATGGCAACCGTACTTTATTTATTCAGATGTGCCAGGACAATAATGCTGCCATTTCCTAGTTTTAATTTTCCCTCTGTCGACTTTTACGAATCCCACGGAATGAGTTCCGTGGTCGGGTGGGGTGGTTGATTCTCTTAACTATTATTTATAAATTATTTAACAATTGTTGAACAATTATCTTACAGTCAGTAATATTTTTATCAATTCATGTTTATTTAGTTTTATTTTAATCTAATTTGTAGTATACATAGATTTCACTTCTGTCACGCGTACTGTATATAGGAGGAGGAAGAATCGGTTGGTGCAGTGGTTAAGCTATTTGTCGTCGTCGTCGTCGTTTCAGCCTATCAATAGTCCACTGCTGAACATGAGCCTCCCCCATAGATTGCCACAAAAGTTTGTAGCTCTCGTTTTGGGGTGATTTTGCCATAGTTGCCACGCTTGGCAGACGGGTTGGCAACCGCAGTTTATTTATTCAGATGTTCCAGCAAGATGCTGCTGCCCATCTCCTGGTTTTCATTTTCCCTCTGTCGACTTTTACGACACCCACGGGATGAGACGGGGTGGTAGATTCTCTTATTAGATACATATTTGTATGATCCACAAAAAACTATTCCTGGTCTGGGTGTTTGTGTATTTTCAATTTATGCCTGTAAATGCCCACGATACAGGAGAACTCTTGGCGTGGCGAGACTTTTTTATAATTTTAGAAAAACATGTAAATATCTAACATTTTTTTAACCATCATAGTGTCGTCACTGTTCTGTTAATTATTAAATAAGAAACGTCCGAGCCATACTGTCTTTTTAATTATTTCCTGAACTATATTAAAAAAAACAATGTGTGGATACATTTAGGGTAAATCCAAACGTGCATAATTTCTGGAGTTGTCAGTTGCGTTTTTTGGGTGATTAACGCTGCATTCGGTTTATTTTAAATTTAATAAAGTGTCGAGACGAGCAAAACGTTCACCTGATGGTAAGTGTAAGTTGCCCATAACAGATGCTGTGTTACTCAGAATATTTCTGCGTAGCACCACACTGCGCCCGTCACCCTGAGATACAAGTTCTTAAGTCCCATATGCCCAGTGATTACGTTAGCTCTCGGTGCATTTCAGACCGAAACACAGTAATGTTTGCACACTTCTGCTTCACGGCAGAATAACTGGCTCTGGGGTGGAACCTACCTAGACGGATTCCTGCATAGGAATAATAATATTTAATTTTTCGTTCATATAATATTTCTTGGGTCTGATAATGATCACAATCTGATTCATCCTCCAAACTGATCGCTTTGCATCAGGTGAAGGTAGGTAAATATGAGTGAGTGCCTCAGGTCTGTGCTGATCTTGTGGCATTCAATGCCCGGAACTGAAAATTCTGGATTATAGTGATAACGCACTGCATGTTCAATGAAGCTGGACATAGATGTTTGTGAGCTACTTGTGACCAAGGTTCTTCCGACTGCATTTCCATTCCTACAGAAAAAAAAAATCATCTAAAGAATACGTGGTTCTGTTCCGAAGGAAAGAAAGTTAATTTTCTAAAATCCGCATGCAAATATCAAATGACGCGGATCTTAGCAAATTAACTTTTTTCCTCCAGTATAATGGATTTCCAAACTTTATAATAACTGGTTCTGTTCGTTTAGGATTTTTAAATACGAACGTTGCACCGATCGCGGTGGTGTGTGAGGGACTTTAGCAGGCACTTGATAATCTATGTTAAGATAATACGCCAATGCCATTACAATGAGCCCTCATGTTTATGAACACTTCTTAGTGAACTCTGCAAGAATTTATAAAAACATTAGAAGTATTATATCATTATCGTTTAAGCAAATACGGCTACGGAAGATGAGAATATTATTTTTCTTAAACAGAACATTGTGTTATAGCATAATAGTTCTTATGACCATCGTAATACCTGTATTTTCACATTTACAATATATTTATTACGTAATTTTACCAAGGGATAAAATCGATAGCAAATAAGTCCTGATTTCGAAGAAGAAAGTTCGAGAAGCCAATATTGTGCAACAGACAAATGTATGCTTTTCGGGTGCGGATACGTTAGGAATGCAGGTTGTAGGATTCCTATGCAAGAATCCGTCTAGCTAAGTACCACCCCAGGGCCAGTTACTCTGCCGTGAAGCAGTAGTGTGCTAACATTACTGTGTTTCGGCTTGAAGGGCACTGAGAGCTAGCGTAATCACTGGGCATATGAGACTTAAGAACTTATATCTCAGGGTGATGGGCACAGTGTGGTGTCACACAGAATTTCTTGGGGACACAGCATTTATTATGGGCAGACGTTACACTTACCATCAGGTGAACGGTTTGCTCGTTCCATCACTAAATACAATAGAAAAAAAAATGTCATGTCTCTGGAGGTAGGATATCTTAGGACGACTGGCTCGTCTTTTCATTTAATTTCAATAAACACTTATTCTATTACCAGCTAGTTATTCTGCCGTGAAGCAGTAGTGTTCAAACATTACTGTATTTCAGTTTAAAGGGCACTGACCGCTGGTGTAATTACTGGGCTTGTGTGACTTAAGTTACCGTGTGGTAGCGCCTTAAGAATGTCGAGAATGTCTTAATAGAAAAAATCATGGGTGTCGTAAAAGTCGTAAGAGGAAAAATAAAAAACCAGAAGATGGGCAGCAGCATCTTCCTGGGACATCTGAACAAATAAACTGCGGTTGCCAACAAGCATGACAATTATGGCGAAATCCCCCTGCAATGAGTGCTACAAGCTTCTGTGTCAGTCTATGGGGGAGGCCCATGTTCGGCAGTGGACTAGTGATAGACTGAAATGATGATGACGATGAGACTTAAGAAATGATGAAAAAAAAACTTAGATTTTATCGCAAGACCATAATAGATAAGGTCAGTAGCAGCGGGCGCGGGTAGGTTAGTAAGAGTGAGTGCCTCCGTATAAGTGTTTACTACTGGCAGCTGAGCAGCAGATATTATTCTACAATATTCGGAAATTATGTCGTAAATACCTATACTTACATAAAAATACCATAATTTTTTTTTTAATAAATTGACCAGTCGAACAAGAAGTTCACCCGATGTTATGTGCATCGTGGGCCCATGACAAATGCTGAGTCTCCTTTCTGTGTGTGTGTCACAACAATGCGGCAGTCACCCGAAGACATCAGTTCTTAAGTCTCATGTGCTCAGTGATTGCACTAGCTCTCAGTGCCCAGTAGACCGAAACCCAGTGATATTTGCACACTACTGATTCTCGGGAGAATAATTGGCCTGGGGTGGTACCTAACTAGACGGATTTCTGCATCAGTTTACAACACAACAGTCATATCATGAATTATGTTACTTGGTGTCTCACTGGATGATTTTTTTTTATTGGATAAAGTGATGAAACGAGCAAAACGTTCACCTGATGGTAAGTGCAACGTCCGCCCATAACAAATTCTGTGTCACCCAGAACATTTCTGTGTGTGTGACACCACACTGCGCCCATTACCTTGAGACATAAGTTCTTAAGTCTCATATGCCCAGTGATTACGCTAGCTCACAGTGCCCTTGAAACCGAAATACAACAATGCTTGTACACCACTGCTTCACGGCAGAATAACTGGCACTGGGGTGGTACCTACCTAGACGGATTCTAGCATAGGAATCCTACCACCAGGAATACTTTCCAAACTTCCATATCATTGTAATTATCATTAAAAGTATAAGTTTTGAAGCACAGATATTCTAATATAATAATTTAAAAAAAAAACTGTTAAAAAGCTGTAACTTCCGATTTTTTTTTTATAAATGCAAACACCTTGCCGCATAAAACATTTTTGTACTTTATTCAATCTTTATTTTTTTAATTGATAAAAGTGACGGAACGAGCAAAAAGTTCACCTGATGGAAAGTGCAACGTCTGCCCATAACAAATGCTGTGTCACCCAGAACATTTCTGTGTGACACCACACTGTGCCCGTCACCCAGAGACATCAGTTCTTAAGTCTCATATACCCAGTGATTACGCTAGCTCTCAGTGCCCTTCAAACCGAAACTCACTAATGTTTGCACACTACTGCTGCATTGCTAATTTTTTTTCCTTAATTTAAATCATTTGCTTATTCATTAATTTAAAATCATGTTTGACAGTATTTTTCGGGAATAGTGGTTTACATTTACGTACATGCATGTAAGTACATAACTTGTACATAAATGTACTGACATGAGAAAGTTAAAATATTATTTCCTTTAAACAGTTCCCTCAGCGAATCACGAGAGCGCATATTGTAAATTGCGCGAACTGGCCTTTTCTATAAAGTACACCAACAACAGTATCATCATCAGCCCAATGTCCCCATACTCATAAATATTCCAATGATATTAATTTCAATATTAATATTGCTAACCAGACTCAACTTAAAAATCTGCTTGCTAAGTTTGGAGCGGTTCGAAACTATTTCGCACTACTTATCTCGTCTCAAGAGATCTCGTAGCCGGCCTCAAATACGAAAGAACATCGGTCTGCAATTTGCTCGGACTGTAATTTTTGCGTTTTCCAATTCGTTATAGTCCTTTTTTGCGGCAACTTTCTCGTATTTTGATTCGTGCAGCTCCAGATGCAATTTTCTTTGTTGCAACTTAATTCTATTTTGGTGCATGCAGCGTTATCGTTTCACGTATCGTAGTAGTTTTGCAACAAATTTTCGGGCGAAACGTTCACCTGATGGTAAGTGTCACGTCTGTCCATAACAAATGCTGCGTCATTAAGATTATTTCAGTGTGGCGCCACACCTCGTCCCTCCCCCTGAGACATTAGTTCTTAAGTCTCATATGCCCAGTAATTACACTAGAGTGCCCTTCAGAACTAAACACAGTTATGTTAGCACACTACTGTTTCACGGCAGAATAACTGGCCCAACGGTAGTACCTTAAATGGATTGTGTTTGAAATTAAGGGAAAATCTGTCACTACGTTTCATCACAGTCGTAAGTGTCGACTAGAAGTGACATATCGAAAATGCCTGATCGATCACTTTTAATACCAGCGTCTTCCAAGTAGGAAGAATTGTAGTCACCACGCTAGGCAGGTGGATTGGCGGTAGCAGTATCTCACACGCCATCAACCGTCTTCAAATTTCACGTCTGTGCCTTCTTCTTTTATTTATTTTAAGAGTATTATTCACCTCGTCTTCGGAACATCTATCAGAGGTCATGGTATTTTTTATCATTTCCGTTAATTCGACATTTACGACTCTCATAGGATGAGATGGGTTGGTATATTCTGTGACACCACATTACTGCGTGGCCTAGTGATTAGAGTGCCTCACTACCGCGCTGTGGGTCCTTTGTTTGAACCCGGTCGGAGCCAAGATTTGTGCAAGAATACAAATTGTTGTATTTCGGGTCTGGTAGCGATGTGATTGTCCTTGTGTCTCTGAGACTGCATCCTAGCCTACCTCCGATCTTATCGCATTAGCGTTACATCAGGCATGGATGGGTTTATGACAAGGTAGTGACCCTGTTGCGCGTACACTTGTGGCACTATAAAGTCTCCTGCGCTGATAACTGCCGATAGTTTTCGGTAGTTCTCGACGTGGTCGAAAATCTACGAGGAGAATATATCGACGATCACATATATTTTTTTTTTAAACCGTGCTTGACAACCCTACGTGATTTTTCGCCTCTCCCACCGCCTGAATCGAAACAATTAAGCCAATAACCGCGACTACTGTTAAATATTCACGTCGAATAACATGATGTATGACGTCTGGGCAGTATCAGATGACCTGTAAAATTTTTAACACGAATTTAAAATATGCATTTTCCCTTGATATATTGTTAAATTATATTGTATTTTTTTCTCTTTTAATAACGATAATATCATCAAATTAGTAGGATATAAGCTAAGAACAGGGCTTTTGCAGTAATCGTCAGATTTGCGATACAAATTGGCGACACCAAAACAAGACACACTGTTATTTAGCCACTATTACTTCACTGATCTCGGTGTTTTGTGGAAATCACTTTTGCTAGGGATGCATGCGATACCGATACCGACGCTAATATATCGGCGATATTTGAAATTTTCCGATATATCGGAATCGGCGATATTGATTTGCCGAGACGTCGTTACATTTAAAATTTTGCGACTAAAAATCTCATGAAAGCGCGCGGACAAGTGACTCAAGCGCTCGCGGAAATCCCGATCTTTATTTCGTTCGTCAGTTCACCCCGCGTATCTACTTTCCTGCTCATTTCACTTGCTTTCTTTAACAGAATATAGAAATATTATATCATGACAGTGTCAAAACAAAAAAAAGTGTTATATGAAATCATTTTGTGTTATTCGAATTTATTTATTTTATTTATTTATTTAACCTTTATCGTAACACCTTAATATAAGGAATACAATGGGCGGACTTAATGCCAAGAGGCATTCTCTGCCAGTCAACCCTGGGAGACAAGAAAACTGATAGCAGGTGCAAATAAATAAAATATGGAGTGTGGTGTGAAAATATAAATACTATTACATAATAATTATATAATTATATAAATAATCAATATATATATCCACAGAATTAACATAGTTAAATACATACATACAAATAATAAAAATAATACACAAATAATACATATAAAAACAAAATAAGACGTGAAATTCAGATCAGTTTGCCTTCAAATAATGTTCCCGAACAAGCCTTTTGAAGGAGTTTTGTTGGGTGCATTCCTGATAGCATCAGGAAGGGCGTTCCAGAGGAGTGTAGCCTGAACTGTGAGAGAAGAGTTGAAAAATCCAGTATGATGCTGAAATCGAATAAATAAAAAAAAAGTTTCACGTGGTACCAGCACGAGAAATTCCGTATCGTAGTAATCCGTCTACGAAGCAGTAGTGTACAAACATTACTGTGTTCGAGTCTGAAAGACACAGAGTTAGTGTAATTGGTAGGCAAATGAGACTTAACAACTGATGTCTTATGAATGAAGACGAGCGCAGTGTGGTGCCACACAGAAATGTTCTGGGTGACACAGCATTTGCTGTGGGCAGACGTTGCCCTTACCATCAGGTGAATGTTTTGCTAGTCTTCTTACTATCTCCTATAAAAAAACTTATATGTGGATCCATATGAAAAGGCATCACCAAAGTGAAATTATCAACGTTTATTGAAAAAGCTATGCTATTATTATGTGGTCCCGAGGTCTTCTATTACTAAAAACGTTATAACGTATATATTATACTGTTTTATTGCGCGAGTGACCTGGGTTCGATTCTCAGTGCCGGGCACCACTAAAATTGTTAATTGCAATTTTATGTGCTCATTTACCATGGCGGTAAAGAAAAACATCGTGACGTAACCTGGATGTCTGTGAAATAAATAATATTTCGAAGACATGTGCAGTCAACCCGCATTGGAGCAGAGTGGCGGATTCTTCCTAGCTCCAAAACCCTCTCATATATGGGAGGAGGCCTGTGCTCAGCAGTGGGAAATTTATAGGCGGTAAAAACAATAGTATAAACTTTACCTTTTTTAGATACTGTTTAGGTACTAAGATATGTAATTTTTACTCTTCTATGTTTTTTAATATATTTTGTGTCCGTTAAATAAAATGTGAATAACGTGCATCGGTATCGATATCGGCGATACCTGTTATAAATATCGGTATCGGCAAAAGCCCGTATATGGGCATCCCTAATTTTTACATATTTCACTAAGAGAGGTCACGTTCCGGGCATGGGATGTTTCTACCAATATAACGAATAATAAATTAGAATGTACATAAGTATTTAGGTTAATGGAAAATGGTAGAAAAACAAAAAGCAAATATAGTATCTATAGGAATAGGAATACGAGCGTGAATTGAGATGCAGAGATCGTTTAAATCGTATATTATCGACTTTTAAATATTACCTCTAAGAAAGTCTATGACGTCTGTCCTGTAGCAAAGTGAAGTTATAAGTGAAGCAAAACAAAGGTAGCAATTGCCTTTACAGTGACCGTGTGCCAATAATAAGAAATTACAATCGATTAATTTTTGCAATCCTTCCTTCCTGCCTTTCAGCCTATCATTAGTCCACTGCTGAACATAGGCGTCCCCCATAGATTGCCACAAAAGTTTGTGGTTCTCATTTTGGAGTGATTTTGCCATAGTTACCACGTTTGGCTTGCGGGTTGGCAACCGCAATTTATTTATTCAGATGTTCCAGGAAGACGCTGCTGCCCATCTCCTGGTTTTTCGACTTTTACGACACCCATGGGATGAGATGGGGTGGTAAATATCAACAATACCATCATCACAAGTTCACTCCTGAAAATTGGCTTCCCCATAGATTGTCTTAAAACATGATCCCGAGCCACTTGCATCCAACTGATGTCATTGTTAACTAGGAGTTTCTTCAGCTGTTAAGTATTATTTTTGGTCTGATCTACATAGAAACCGCTATTTCTTGAAGTCTTGCAGTGTTGCATCAGGATATCTGTCACCTCAGTCCTCCCGTGACCGTGTATACTGTAAAGCGCTCGCAAATTTGGGTTATAGATAGTTCAAAATTAAACGCGGTAAAATCCGTAAAAAAATGTTTTATTTAGAAGTCTTAGTAAATATATGTTTTAAAATTCTTTGGCGACAATCTCTACTCTGTGCGACTGTTTGATCATAGATAGACTATTATGTGTTTGACATTGGCAGTATGAACGTTATCAAACGACAGACTATTATTGATTGACATTGTCAGTATGAATGTAAATAATTAATATTTTATTTTATTCAATGTATTTGTAACACACATGATTTATAAATTTTAGCTTTCTCGCTTCTTCTCCATACACACTTTAACTGTGCCAAATGACACACTCCTTGCGCACAATATGCTTAAAAATGGGGTACACAGTTTTCTCTTTACATGTTAATGGTTATATATATATATATTAAAATAATGTGCCTAATATAAAATAAAATATTAAGCCTATGTCGTACGAACATTAACAGTTTATTTACCTCACGTAATTCAATCCGGTCCCTAAAAAATTTACCCGGGGTACATAAATCCCGGGATCACTCAGAACCGTTATCTACTCCGAACGCTACCCCGAATGTAAGTCCCGGGGTTTATTTTAATTTACGAACACTTGCTTTATATTCATCATTTCTGAACAGAGTTTATGCCTAAACACTCTTGTCAAGTATTTCGTTAATGTTATTGAAGTGAAACTTCTTTTGTTCGGAGTACAATTTCAAGGTCGAATTTCAGTGCAGCGTTTTCGTGCAACGTTTCTGTTAATTCTTAATTAATAATTGGAAGGGGGCCAGTAATTCTCCCTTAAAGCAGTAGTAGTAGTGTGCAAACCTTACTGTGCTTCGGTCTGAACGGCACTGTGAGCTGGAGTAATCACTGCGAATTTGAGACTTAGGAACTTATGTCTCAAGGTGATGGGTGCAGTGTGGTATCATGCAGGATTTTTATGGGTTACACAGCATTTGTATTGGCAGATGTTGCACCATCAGGTGAACCTTTTGCTCGTTTAGTCTCATCATCCAATAAAAAAATAAAGTCCTCCCCAAATCCGACTATCCATTCTGGCGGGCAGCTACCCTTTCCCATGGCATTTCTGCCAAATTAATTCACTTTGTTCGAAAGATACATATTTAAATCACTGATAATTTAATGTAGTTCGCCACCCGTCACGTTTCCCGCGAGGGCGAAAAGTGGGCAACGTGAGTGGCCTCCGCCTACCCCTTATATGGGAAAAAGGCGTGACTGTATGTATGTATAATTTAAATCCTTAAAAATTTTCTTATGATACTCGCGTAGAAACTTCCACGCTAAAGTACGAACGTCATACATCCACTTCCACTCCTTATCCCATCTCAAGAGATCTCGTTGCTTGCCTCAAATACGAAAGAACATTCGAGTTTCCACTATTTATACGGACTGGAAAATTTTATGTTACAAATTCGTAATGACTGTTCTCGCTGCGGTTACTTATTTTGATTCTTGATGCAATTCCATTTTCTTAAATGTTGATTTATTTTGACATCGTTTTGCGAAGCTCGTTTCATATCGCTAAACGTACTTTACTGTTTTATTTGTGTGGACGTGAATCTATTTTATTTCTATACGATTTTCATTTCCAAATCAAAACAAAACTATAAAACTTGTCGGAGTCAGCGATGGCTGAGCGATAGCGCCGCCTACCTCTTGATTAGGCGGTACAGGGTTCCTTGTGTAGATAGCGCAGAATAACAATGCACCTTGTGTAATAATTTCACCTTACTACGTTTAACCACCAATTAACTAGGTAAACCGACAGTTTCATTTCGAAGGAGTGACAAGGTCGGTGTCTCGAATCCAACCGCCCCCTGCACAATCCGAACTCTTAGATAGGATTCTTTGCACGTGCCGCTAAAGTGACGTCACGGTGCTTACCACCTCCTCAGTACTACAATAATCAAATCAGCAACTTATTATTTAACGATATCGTTTCCCCCGACAAACTTATATAAGACCGTTTGTTAATCTCATTTGTGTCTAGAGTACTCTGAATAGCACTGAAGGGCACCGAGAGCTGGTGTAATCATGATGTGATGATGTTCTCCTTGCCGATTTCGACCACGGCGACAACTTCCGAATACTGTCGAGAGCCATCAACTGCGCAGGAGATATTATAGTGCCACAAGTGTACGCGCAAACACAGAGGCACTCACTCGTCGCAACCTACCCGCGCCCGATGTAACGCTGATGCGACAAGATCGGAGGTAGGATAGGATGCAGTGTCAGAAACACGGGGACAATCACAACACAACCAGACCCGAAAACCAACAGTTTTTGTTTTAGCCATAAATGTTGGCTCCGGCTGGGAATCGAACCCAGGACCCGCGGCGTAGAAGTCAGGTACTTAGACCACTAGGCCACGCGGTCATCACTGCGCATATGAAACTTAAGAACTGACATTATATTTAAATGAAACTAAGTTTTACGGATTTTATCGCGTTTATATTTATTATTTATATCCCGAATATAACATAAAATTATACTTTATTTTTTTAATAGTTTAGTTTATATAAATAACAATTTAAGCGATTGTTATTATTGTTTTCGTATATGCGTGCGTATGTATCTGTATGTGTTTATGTGTATATAAATAAATAATATTTGCATATGTATGTACGAAGAATATAAATGGAGAAAACAAATGCACGATGACGACCGAGTAATGTTACCTGTAAATTTTAATCGTAACAGCTACCCACAGGACAGGCTTGCCTAGTGTGGGGCCATCGGATAATACTTCACTTTGTAAAAAATATATTGTTAATAAAACTTTTTTAAGTTTTTTTAGTTTAGTTTTAGATGTCTTGAAGTCTTGCAGTGTTACATCAGGACATCTGTCACCTCAGTCCTCCCGGGACCATGTATACTGTATGTGGTAGCTCAGGGGCACTCGATTCCCGGTGCCGGCACCACCGAAATTGTTAATTGCAATTTTAAGTACTGATTTACCACGTGCTCGGCGGTGAAGGAAAACATCGTGAGGCCTGAAACCTGCACGTCTGAGAAATGAAAAATATTTCGAAGACATGTGCAGTCCGCCAACTCGCATTGGAGCAGCGTGGCGGATTCTTCCTAGCTCCAAAACCCTATCAGAAATTTTACTTTTTAGATGTCTCGGGGTGACGAGCGGAGTGTAGTGCTGGTGGAAATGTACCGGGTAACAGCACTCGTTATGGATAATTGTTGCACATAGCATCAGGTGAACGTTTGGCTCGTCTCGTCGTTTTCGCCTATAAGCAAGAATATATGACATTAGTTTCTCGATAGAGAAAACACGAGAGGCATTGTGTAATCCTACCATTATCTAATGAATTGTGTAATTTGTCACTTGTTGTTGAGTAAGTGTCAGAGCGGCCTAGAGTTAAGAGTACAACACAAAAATTGAAATGAATTGAAGGAAAGAAAGTCAATTTGCTAAGAATTTGCAGGCGGATCTGCAAAATATAAAATAGTGTATATTACCTACTTTTGAAGAGCACAGTCCGCCCTCCCAAAATAGCGTGCACGAGCAAACTACCACCACCGGTAACGGCCACCAGATACCGTCCACGTCGAGTCGAGACGACGACACGTGTTTCACCTCAAAACGAGGCATTATCAAGTGATATTGACTCTACGACAGTCCGCCACCGAGCTTGGCTACTAAACTGAACTAGATAAACTTTTTTTATTGTATAAAGTGATGAAACGAGCAAAACGTTCGCCTGATGGTAAGTGCAACTTTTGCCCATAACAAATGCTGTACCAACCAGAACATTACTGTGTGTCACCTTGAGATATAAGTTCTTAAGTCTCATAGGCCCGGGGATACACTAGCTCACAGTGCCCTTCAAACCGAAACACAGTAATGTTTGTACACTACTGCTTCACGGCGGAATAACTGGCCATGAGGTGGTACCTACCTAGACGGATTCCTGCATAGGACCCACTGCATACCACGATTGTATATTTTGCATGCGGATCTTAGCAAATTAACTTTCTTTCCTTCATTATAATTGATTTCCGCAAAGTAACACCTTATTAACCATATTAATTGTTTTCGTAACACAAAAATCTCATTTGCTTTAAAGGGTTGGGCTTTGACATTAAACTCCAAAAGCGAGCAAGTAGCATAGCCAAACGGCCGACATTACTCGTCTGGGCGCATTACGAATAATGGAGTTAATCCATTCAATAATCTACTTTCTGAAGTTTCTGTCTGTCCTGGACCTGAGGGCGAAGTTACATTATCAAACGAGCGGGTTGTTCGGCTAAAGACATTAAATATTAAATGTGCTAATTTTGCGAATTCGTTAAAATTTGAATCACTGATGAAAGGCCGTGTGATGTCAATGCGGTATTTGCTCGACGACCTACGTAGTTTCAGCTACGCCGAAATGTTAAAATGAATTATTTATTGATCCAAGTTTTTGTATAATACAGAGGCAAAAATTGCTTATTACACTATTTGACGAGTTATCTTCACGCATTTATCTTTTATTTTTTTATTATTATATATGACGAAAGGCCTGGCGCCATGTTGTTTTTAGAAATAATGACGTCAGCATTGCTGACGTCTTCGGCCGATTACAGAACGCCACTCGGTTCCTTACTCGGTTAATATGTGGACCGAAGCTGAGTCTCGAGTCTAATAGGATGCCTAAGTATTTGACTGTCTTTTCCCAGACGATCGAATAACTCTATGGTGGGGAGATGCGGCTTCGTTATTATCATTATTCTCTATCATAACAATGCTTAAGAACCACTTGTTCTTCAAGTAAAAACAAATAGAGAACTACACACTGTTCGGCTACTCGCGACGGAATGACGTCTGCGATTTTTTTTTTTGGACTGATCGTCACTGTTAGCCCGAAGGCTTTTACAGCTTCGCCGGATTGTAAGGTGGCATAGCGCTGAGGGCGCTTAGCCGAAACCTTTATTTATGGATGACTGGCGCAAGAGCCCCCGAGAGGGGACCTCGGCTTGGACGGTCATCCTGTTCGCGTGAGTAACTGACTCGAGGGTGCCCAAGGGGGCCGGCCTCGGCTCGGTCAGTTACTGCAATGGGGAGGGCAATATTACTACTACGACTATTATTGCTATTATTATGATTAATATTAGATAAGTTTACCACCAATTCGGAATGCGTTTCCGCTGGAGAAGAAATGGCGCAAGAAACTCCAGCGACGCTTCTGTTTATGATACTGCTGCTAGGGGAGAATCGGCCTGAGATGCGGCGGTACCGCGAGTAAGGGTGAATCAGGGTCCTCGAGGACGTGCCTCGGTCTCCTTTTTCCGCGGGTCGAGTTTTGGTGTATCGCGAGGGGGTTGTATGTGGCGGCACTTACAACCAGTGGGTTGGGGTGCGTGGCAGCAGAGTCTAAGTATCGGCGAGAGGCCAACTTTAGATATTGGGCTATGGTAGGAAGCCCTAAATCGATATGAAGGTTAGCATTACGCACGAACCACGGTGCTCCCGTGGCTTTACGCATGAATCAATTTTGTATTACCTGAAGTCGGTGAATTTGACGCGGGGAGGCATGCGCAAATACGGGGCTTGCGTATGTCATAATTGGCCGAATACAGGCTTTGTAAAGTGTAATTTTATTACATAGGGACATTTTGCTATTTTTATTTAGTAACGGATGTAATCGGCCGAGGACAAACGCCGCTCGGTTCCTTACTCGGTTAATATGTGGACCGAAGCTGAGTCTCGAGTCTAATAGGACGCCTAAGTATTTGACTGTCTTTTCCCAGGGGATTGGACGATCGAATAACTCTATGGTGGGGAGATGCGGCGTTATGCGCCGCGAGAAGTACATGACTGCACTTTTGATAGGGTTGACCTCGATCCTCCATTTCCGAAACCAGTTCCCGAGGGTTCGAGCTGCGGATTGGAGGCGTTAAGGGATAGTGTCTGGATTACGTCCAGACACAGAGGCAGGTATCGTCTGCGAAGAAGACGAGTTCGACGCCGCTGGTCTGCGGTATGTCGTTCGTGAAAAGGGTGTAGAGCACGGGACCTAGGACTGAGCCTTGTGGTACGCCTGCTGGGATGGAATGTGGTTCGGATCGCACCCCCTCGACGCGGTAGCGGAAGGTTCGATTGCGTAAGAAATCTCGTATGATGAGTACGAGGCGATCTGGGACACCGAGTTCGTATAACTTGTATCCGAGCCCGTTGTGCCAGACGCGCCACCTTTCGCGACGTTGAAGAAGAGCGCTCCGGTATGAAGCCCGCGTATGAAGCGGGATTGAATGTGCTCCGTTATGCGGTGCACCTGTTGGGTACATGAGTGTTTGGCTCGGAATCCAAACTGCTCGTGGATGGGTATCCCTCGAGACTGCATGAAGTCTCATAAGCGGGCGAGAAGTAGGCGTTCATATATCTTGCCTAGAGCCTTGAGGAGGCTTATAGGCCGATATGCGGTGGGATCGGACGGGTGTTTAAAGGGCTTTAGAATCCCTACGACCTCTGCCTCTTTCCAGATGTTCGGAAAGATTGCGTTGGCCAGAGCTGCGTTGTAGATTAATACCAATAGCTGAATGATGGTAGTAGGCAGGAGCTTAACTACTTTTTTAGTGATACCATCGGCACCGGGAGATTTCCTCGGACGGAGGTTTTTAATAATAGACTACTTCGGTGCTGTTAATCGGCGGTATGAAATCGCGGAGCGGTAGGGAAGCCTTCCGATCGACCTCGCTGTCGACTAACGCGACGTGAGCAGAGTCGACCGGTAAGGTGCTTGGGGAGCATTGAGTTTTTAGACTGTCAGCTAGACATTCTGCCTTTTCTTCGTCTAGGAAGGCAGGTGGTTGGTTGGGTCGTACTAAAGGGAGCATTGAACGGGAGGTGCCTCCTTTTATTGATTTTGGAAGTTGCCAGAGACGAGGTGAGACGGTTCGATGTTAATAAGACTGTTAACCCACCGATCTTTTCTGAGCTCCTGCATACGTGTTCGAACCTCACGTTGCAGGGTGCGTAGAGTTGTTATATTACTGACGGTAGGATATAAGTCGTGAGCGCGAGTGGCTGCGTTTTTGCGCCTCATTAGGTCTCTAATGTCGTTAGGCAGGACCCAGCGGCGGTCGTCCGCCACTGGGACCTGTCTCGAGGAATCCTCGACGACAGTTTGGATGTGCCTAGTGAGTGCATGAGCCGCAAGGTTCGTGTCACCGACTAAATTGATGGTGGATGGAATCGCATCAAGGTGCGGAGAAGTCTGCTTAAGTTTTTCGGCTAGCTTTTGCCAGTCGACTACTGTTTTTGAGGGTGGTGAGGCTTGGACGGAAGATCCTAGCCGAAGTAGTACGGGGCGGTGATCAGATGTTAGTTCGTGGATCACCTCTATATCGCGGATGGCGAGATTTATGTTGCTAAGGATGGCTATGTCAAGCACATCCGGCGTGTGTCCCAGTGTATGTGGGAAGTGGGTCGGTATTGTATGCGCCAGGATGTCGAAGTCGAGGAGGTCGACTAGCGAATCTAGGGCCAGCCCACGCGGGTTGGTTGTTCTTGAGTTCCACCGGGTGTGCTTGCTATTGAAGTCACCGGCAAGGATAGTTGAGCTCCCTAGGGAGAGAAGTGCTTTGAAGTCGCTGCGTGGGATTTCAGCGTCATTTCTACATAGTAAGTAGACAGATGCGATAGTAATGGAAGAGTGGCCGGTCATGGCTAGCTGACAGTCCGATGCTTCGAGATGCCTGAGTGGCGGTCTATCGACTGGAACGCAGTGCAAGGACTTTTTGTAGTAGATAAGAGTGCCGCCGTTCGCAGCGGTAACTATCGTTCCGAATGATGTTATAATTTGCGATTTTGGGATCGCGAGTGTGTGGTTTCAAAAAAGTCTCTTGCACGAGTAGTACGTCGTCTTGGTGATCGCGAACGAAATTGGAGATTTCGTCGCGTTGGTTTTTTAAGCCGTTAGCGTTAAAAAACGCTACGTTTAGGGAGCGCCGTTTCTCTCTGCCGTTGTGAGTCATTTTTATGTCCTAAAATTGACTATAGCGTTTATGACGCTTTGGTACCGCACCGCCGCGGCGATCCTCTCATTAGGATTATTGTTGGTGTTTCGGAGAGCCGTGGCGAGGGCTGTAATGGCCGCACCGTTGAAAGCGGTGGCGAAGCGACAGACGAGGTCTAGATCGCTCTCTGCGTCCGGTCGGCTCGCGACAGGTGCGACAGGTGCGACTGGTGCGACTGGTGCGACTGGTGCGACTGGTGCGACCTGTGAAGGTGCCGGTATGTTCCGCGTGATCGCGACGGTGGAGGCGCGTTTGAAGTTGCGTGGGTCGGAAGTGGCCTCCATACGGAGGGTGGTGGGGGAGGTACGATATACCTTTGTGTTTGGGCCTGTTTAGCCGCAGGCCTTTTAAGTTTTGGCGCCTTCGGGCAGCCGAGGTAGTTCGCCGTGTGACCTTCTGCGTTACATAGTACGCAGGCAGGCGGGCCGAAGGAGGCTAACAGAGCTTTGTCCTTTAGACGAGGACAGTCTGCTGTGGCGTGATCGCCTAGGCACTTTACGCACCTGGGGCGGGCGTAGCAATTTCTTGCTGAGTGGCCGTACAATTGGCACTTATGACATTGGCTGGGAGGATCGTTTTTGTGTGGGGCCTCAACTGAGAGCCCCGAAAGGTTGCAGCAGGTCCGCAGATTAAATATCTGCTTCCCTGCCGGGGAGCGGTCAAGTGCGACTAGCTACATGTTATAGGGCGCCTTAGTACGCCCGCTATACATGCGGTGTACAGCGACGACGGAGAGGTTTTGCGCGATGAGGTCCTTTTTGACCTCTTCCGCGCTGATTTCCTTGGGTAGGTTCTTGAGAACCACCCTTAGTTGGCGCTCATCGGCTAGAGTGTAAGTGTGGAAGTACACCTTTTTCCGACAGGTAACGTGTTACTTGGCGGCAGACCTCGGTGGTCTCCACCTGTAATTTGATGCCGTTTGAGGTAGAAACGGCAGTATATTTTAACCTGGACATGGCAGATGTGAGCTCTTGCCATCTGTCCAGAGCCCGAATGAAGATAGGCGGTGGCCGCCGAGAGTGTGCAGCGATGCAGCGATGCTGTGAAGCAGTGGGTGTCTGCTGTGAAGCAGCGGGGGTCTGCTGTGAAGCAGCGGGGGCCTCTCTGGAGGCTACAGAGGCGACCTGCGGTTACGGGGTAGGCGTACTGTCACAGGCTTTGGCAGCCTTGGCGTGGCTATCGGGCGTCGGTGAGGCGCGCTTTTTGCGCTTCTTTTTTGATTTCTGCACTTGCAGAAAACCGGTGTCGTCGCCGGTGTCCTCGGGTGACGAGGGAGAATCGAACTCCATTTCGGAGCCTGAGGACGAGGCCCTTGAGGGGGGGCCTAGATAGCGCCTCATTCGCTGAGGCGAAACCCGTACAGGTCGCAAGCTGGTGGAATAATTCCGGCTGAGTCTCCTGTATCGTGCGCAGCGTGTATTCTAACGCAAAGGTGTCCATCTTTCCTAATTTTTTTATTTTTACCTTATCCTTTCTCTATTCCTACTGGGAAGGGGCCCCCGGTGGGATGCCGGGGTGTGTGGCCTAACTTCCCTCCATGCCGGGCATAGGCAGGGAGGATGAATGCCTAGGTGTGTAGCCCTAGTACGTCCTTGTGTGAATCTTATTTTGCACACTCGGGAGTGTGCTTAAAACTAATTATGACTACGCGTGGACTTTTAAGTCAGTCGAATAAACCCATATTGACTAGGGCTCTACCCAAGGCCAATTTCTGTGGGTTTCTTCCGATTGCGCGTTTCCTAGATGGGGAACCGTGGGCGTACGGGGCCAGCCTACTCTAGTGTCGTTATCACCGTTAGGTATCCGCTAGAGTAACCACTGAAAGTGGATTCGCAAATGACGTTGGAAACAATTCAGAAAAATAGTGCAATGCAACGAAAGTCGCGTTGACTATTTCCCGGAAGGGTCAGAGCGCAGGTAGCTGCACACTTCGATCGGATTGCCGGAGCGGGTCGTAGCTGGGCGCTATGCGACCGTCTGGCGTCGAGCGTCGAGTGCAACTGTGACGAGCGTCGAGCGCAACTGTGGCGTCTGCGACAATGACCACTCGTTTTTATAACAGAATCGTGAGTGGGGATAGCTTGTTTATTCTCATCTACCCGTTTACATGCGTTATACTTATAACAATTAACTAATGATTTTAACATTGAGAAAACAATTATAATTTAACTAATTTTAGTTAAGTGAAAAGTATTGTTGCGCCGATATATATATCATTCCTATGTAATAATCCAACTATGTAAATATGTATATGTATAGGATGTAATAGCGCCACAGAGTTAGCTATTCTGTCGTAAAAAAGTAGTTTTGTGTTTCGGTTAGAAGGACACTGATAGCTAGTGTGATTACTGGTCATATTAGTATCGGGTTATGGTTTTAATTTTCCCTCCGTCGACTTTTACGACACCCACGGGATGAGATGGGGTGGTAGATTCTCTTAAGCCGCCACCACACGGAATAACAGCACAGAGAAGCTACATTGTTATAAATCTCTTTATTCTAAGAGTTTCCTAAAATTAGTGTAACAATTTTAGATAGAATAAGTTATTCACACAATGTAGTAGCTTCTTAACACTGTCTCATCGTAAGAAATGTACGAGTAATATTATTTTGTGGACAACGGTGCTGGTTACATAATTACTTAAGTTCAACTACAAATATAATTAATAGTTTAAGTTAGTTATTCTGCCGTGAAGCGGTAGTGTGCAAACAATACTGTGTTTCGGCCTGAAGGGCACTGAGAGCTAGCGTAATAACTGGGCATATGGGACTTATTAACAAATGTCTCAGGGTGACGGGCGCAGTGTGGTACTACACAGAAACCATCAGGTGAACGTTTTGCTCGTCTCGTCACTTTATCAAAATAAAAGAAATCATTATTATGTAATTGTTTGTTGTCCTAAACAAATAAAAAAAAAGTAGATGAAGTTAAACATGAACTAAAATTTCATGAACAGAATTTCCTTTCCGTAGCAATATTCTAATTTTTAACTTAGGAATGAGTAGACCAACCAATTCAGTTTAAGCTAGATATCTTGCGGAATGATAACCGTAGGAGAAGAAAAGTGTCGAGCCCACTTGCCCAAGCGACCTGTTTATCATTATCATTTCAGCCTATCACTAGTCCACTGCTGAACATACGCCTCCATAGATTTTGCGGGGATTTTGCCATAGTTGCCAAGTTCATCTATTCCATGTTCCAGGATGATGCTGCTGCCCATTTCCTAGTTTTCATTTTTCCTCCGTCGACATTTACGACACCCACTGGACGAGAAGGAATGGTAGATTCTCTTAAGGCGCCACCACACGGCACACAAAAAAGAATTCTGGCAAGTTCCAATAACAGTTCTTAAAACATACTTTAGTTATTATAACTGCGAGTAAGGATAATTCTGTTTAAATATTTGTACCATACACAAACTGGATCAGGACGTGTTAAGAATTTCATCCATTTGATTGCATAACGATTTCAGATTTCGCAAGATTTTACTGGTTTTATATCTGAATTTGCACTTTTTTTATTGGATAAAATGATCAAACGAGCAAAACGTTCACGTGTAGTTCACAGTGCCCTCCCAACCGAAACACAGTGACTGTTTGCACACTACTGCTTCACAAAAAACAATGATGATGATGACAAAACAATGATGATGATGAAATTTAAAACTGTTTATTCGATACACAAGGTATAGCTTCTTTTCTCGTTCTCTCTACGTTATTCTAATTCTTTCTTCTCAATGGCTTTCTCCTCTTTTATGTAACGAAATATGTCTAAACGTGACGCGTCGTTGATTTTTTTTGATATGAAGCTGTAATAGTTAAAAAGGCTAACAACAATCACATTACCGAAAATATACCTTGTCGGTTCAGTTACCGCAGGGGCTAAGCCCTTGGCTTCTGCGCCGCGAGTCGCGGGTTCAATACCGCATGGGACAAATATTTGTATGGCCTACATATAGTGGTTCCGGGTCTGGGTGTTTGTGCATTTGGAATTTATGTATGTATCCTACTGTGGGGCATCGTTTTAAAAAAAAGTTCACTCTCAATTCTCGTCCAATTATGTAATCGCCGCCTAAGAAGTTTCACTTCAAAATTCAGGTGAAGTAATGGTTATAAAATAATTTTAAATTAATATATATAATAAATTAACGTAATATAAGTGTAAGAGAGTAATAAATTATAAGTGTGATAATATAAGACCCGTGGTAGCTCAGGGGCTAGGCGCTCGCTTTAAATTTCATAGTACGCGAGTGACCACCAAAATTGTTAATGGCAATTTTAAGTGTCGATTTACCACGTGCTCGGCGGTGAAGGAAAACATCGTGAGGAAACCTGAATGTCTAATAAATATTTCGAAGACATGTGAAGTCTGTCAACCCGCATTGGAGCAGCGGGGCGGACTCTTCCCAGCTTCAAAACCCTCAGAAAGGAGAGAAGGCCTGTGCTCAACAGGACATTTATAGGCTGTTACTTTACTTTTTCTTATAATAATATAAATTACGTAATGATGATGAAAACAGATATCCACAAGTCTATACAATCTTTGTAAAAAATCAGCGCACAGTTTAAATCAATCTTCGCAAGACGCAGAGGAACGCTATGAATAAATTTAGAAGCATGAGAATTTCGTTCAAATTGATCGTTTGTTGGACGATAACAGAAGCTTCTCTAAGATTTAACGTTATCTTCCAGCGCCGGAAAGACAAACTAACGAGATGATTTCTTATATTTACGCGAACACTACACATTTTAATGTAACTGATTTACGGATTTTATCGCGTTTAATTTTACTATTTATAACGCGACGTTTCGAGTGCTTTACAGTACCCATGGTAGGGTAACATAAATTAAATGGAGAATAAAAGGTATTTTGAATTTGTCTGGTTCGGGGCAAAATCTTTCTGAGTTAGGGTCGCGTAAATTTTTACAAAACAAATCATTTTATAGTTTTGAGTGGACATTTTTAGTATTCAATTTTGTCATTAAAGCTTCACCGTTGTGTTTATCAGTTCAAAGTATATATACGTATAGGGTACGTGCCGGGATGTTATACCAATTATGAATAACGTTGTATAAGTACATCATCATCATCATCATTTCAGCCCATCAGAATCCACTGCTGAACATAGGCCTCACCCATAGATAGCAACAAAACACGGTCCTGAGTCCTACATCCATCGACTTCCCGCAAAACCGTACAGGTCGTCCTTCCGTCATAGAATAAATTCATATTTAATTTTATTGTGTCTTATATACTCGTAGAATTCCATTAGACGAGCAATGGCGGCGTAAGAAAATCTACCCCCACGCGTCCCGTGAGTATCGTAAGAGTCGACTGAAGGATATTCTCTAAAAATGTAACAGCCTATAACAATTTGACTGGTGGTAAGATATCTATGTAAGTATCCATTCAGGTAGGTACGACCGCAGTGCCAGTTTTTCCGCCTTGAAGCAGTATAGCAGTAGAACTGATGTCCTGGGGCGACAACCGCAGTGTAAAAAAAAAGTTAAGTAACAGCCTATAAATGTCCCACTGCTGAGCATAGGACTCCTCTCATTTCTGAGAGGGTTTGGAGCTGGGAATAGTCCGCCACGCTGCTGTCTGCCAACCCGCATTGGGTTGGCAGACTTCACATGTCCTCGAAATATTACTATTCCTCGGACATGCAGGTTTCCTCACGATGTTTTCCTTCATCGTTAAGCACGTGGTAAATCAGCCCTTAAAATTGTAGAAAAATTATAGAGGTGCTGGCACCGGGGATCGAACCCCGGTTACTCGCGTACTATGAAATTAAAGGTGAGCACCAGGCCCTGATGACGTTCTAGGTGACGTAGATCAGGTGACGACTAGCACGTCGTCACTTTGTTCCTTATATAATTAGTAATTGAAAAAACCGACTTCAAGTTTACTTCAGAGTTTCATTTCTTTCTTCATGAATCCCGTCATTAGAACTTGACCAAAATTATATGAGAACACTCTTACGATATCCGCTTTCTATTAAAAAAAATAATCATTAAATTCGATCCGAACATACATAAAAAAATATACTGACGAATTGCGAACCTCCTTCTTTTTTTGAAGTGCGGACTGCGGAAAAATGACGGAATAACGTTCTAGAAAAATACTAACTATATAAACAAACCGACGACAGAGTGTTAAACGATGGGTTTATATCTAGTAGACTCATAATAGGCAAGTGGTGCTTTAGGATTCAGTTTAAAAAAAATACCAATTTTAGCCTATTATCTCAAGATCTGTACTTTAATTAAAACATAGAATATTAATGGAATCAGTGTTACGTTTTGTCCGTGGGTTACTTGGTTTTGTATTAACTTGGGCTTTTAATTTCAATGGACATATTTCTACAAGTTCTAAAAATTACCTTCAACCCGCCTTATGCAAAATCGGAGATCAGCCTACGGTACATTTAGCCGATGAATAATTTAAATATAGCATTACGTTAGAAAATGGACAGAGTTTTAATAAAGGGTATAGTGATAGTGTCGCGCTGCCGACAAAGTAATGTATCGATTTTTTTTAAATTAATATTATGTTTTCGAACTAGTTCGAAAAATACTATGAGAATAGTTGTCTACTGTCATTCTTAAAAGTTTGTAAATGAATATATTGTCACTTGTAAATGAATTTGGCATTCATACGGTGATTTACTGATAATCGAAATATATATCTATCTATGTCCGGCAGCGTAATATTACACCTACCTCTTTCTTACCGAGGTGTCGAAGCGACTAATGTATTATACGGATAGCCTTTATTCGTACAGTATAATACCATAATATGCAATGCTGTCACTATTCTGCACAATGCACTACAAAAAAAATGTTTTGTATCAAAATGGCGGCGACCTGGTTCGCCACCCATCATTCTCATTACCCGCGGAGGCGAAAAGTGGGCTACGGATGCGGTCTCTGCCTACACATTATATTGGGAAGAGGCGTGACTGTATGTTTACAAATTTAAACAATATGGTATTGCGATACGTTTTATTTCTCGAAAATGTTAGTTTTGTGACGTTTTAAAACACTAAAATTAGCAGAGTCCAGACTAACATCTTCTCCATATCCATTGAAAACAGCACAATGAAAAGATGAAGGAAAGAAAGTTAATTTGCTAAGATGCGCATGCCAAATATAAAATTATGTATATTACCCGCGTGGCGGCTTAAGAGAATCTACCACCCCATGTCATCCCGTGGTTGTCGTCAAAGTCGAAAGAGGGAAAATAAAAAACAGGAGATGGGCAGCAGCATCTTCCTGAAGCAACGTCTGAATAAATAAACTGCGTTTGCCAACCCGTCTGCCAAGCTTGGCAACCTTGGCAATATCCCCTCAAAATGAGAGCTTCAAACCTTTGTGGCAATCTTTGGGGGAGGCCTATGTTCAGCAGTGGACTATGATAGGCTGAAGTGATGATGATGACCTAGTCTTGAAGAGCACCGCCCGCCCTCCCACAGTAGCGTGCACGAGCAAACTTTTTGATGTGAAACATGTGTTGTGGTCTCGACTTTAGTGGTGTATATTGCCTAGTGGTAGGGTATCTGGTGGCGGTTCCCGGTGGCGGTGTTAGTTTGCTCGTGCACGCTAATGTGGGAGGGCGGGCGGTGCTCTTCAAAACTAGGTAATATACACCATTTTATATTTGGCATGCGGATCTTTGCAAATTAACTTTATTTCCTTCATTGTAATGGATTTCCGCCTGTAACGCCTGATTCTATTAACAATGAAAACATTTTATATTAACGTTAAATTGATATAGTTGTAATTCGAGGGCGTAGTTAATTGTACTTCCACTAAATGACCTTGTCTGACGTTTTGTCACCTATTAATGGACCACCCTTAATCCCTACAATCGGATCACACATGTTATGCTTACAGAAAAACTGCCCAACTGCTGAGCACAGCCCCCTCATTTTGGTGAGAGTATTCGAGACGTGAAGAGTCCATCGTGCTGCTCCGATGCGGGTTGGCGGCCTTAACAGGTCCTCGAAATATGCTTATTCCTCATCCACATGAGGCTTCATTCACCTAGGCTAGGACGTGGTAATAATGCACTTAATATGGCAGACCATTTTATACATTATACAATACCAAGTGACATAGAGAAAGTGCGCGTGCAACTCAGTACACATCATCATTCATCATCATTTCGACCTGTCACTAAACCACTGCTGAACATAAGCCTCTCCCGTAGACTGCCACAATAGTTTGCAGCTCCCATTTTAGGGGGACAGGTTATTCAGATGTTCCAGGAAGATGCTGCTGCCCTGATCTTCTGGTTTTAATAATCCCTTTGTCGACAAAATAACTGCTCAATCTATAGGCAATTGTTGATTAATCGATAAATATTAATTAAGCACGAAAACGTTGCGGCCGAAGAGGTCTCACTTTAAAAAAAACTATCGATAGATAACTTTTAATAAGGAACATCACTAGACAATGTAGTGGCCGGGTTATGATAAAACCCTTCTTCATAATGATGCCGGGCTTAATCAGATGAACCCAGCCTTAATGTCGACTCGATGGAAGTCACAGTTCCACGGTTCGTGAACCTTATTTTAATTTCTTGGTTTTACGTTGATATCGTCTTTGTGTTCCGTTATCTTATTTAAAATTTCTTAATGAACTCAAGTTGACGCAATAAGGTGATTAGTCTAAAGAAATGTGGGTAATTTGTTAGTCTTAGATATATTACTTTCATATTATTATTATTTTTTGTACATTTTAAATCTACTGTTTTGTGAAAAAATATAAGGAGCAAATCCTGAGTTACCACCGAGTAATTCCGCTGTCGACGGGTAGTGTGCAAATATTACTGTGTTCCGGTTTAAAGGGCATTGAGAGCGATTGTCATCACTGGGCATATGAGACATAAGAACTAATGTCTCAGGGTGACGAGCGCATTGTGATGCCACGCAGAAATGATTGGAAGACAGGGCATTTGTTATGTACAGACGTCGCAGTGATCATCAGGTTAACCTATGCTGGTTTAGTGAATATATCCAATAAAAAAAAATTATCAAAGAAGAAAGTTTTTTCCCTATAGCCTCCCCACCAAGTTCCGCAAAGTACATTGTTAATATTTACTTGATATTTTCATTTCTGTAGGTCCTACCATATCTTTAGTTAGCAAAATACAATATAACCCTGCCAAGTTGCAGCTGCTTTTGCAGCTTAGGGGCCTCCTTGAAAGCGACTCGACTTCAGCAATTTTAAGAACTGTTTTTACTACGTGTACACCGTATATGGAACGCATGGGTGAGAAACTTGAGTTTTGGAGCAATAAAAGTATTTGGTGGACATGTGACGTCCGCCAACCGGAAGTAGAGCAATGTGGCTGAGTCTTCCCAGGTCCAAAAGCCTCTCAGAAATGAGAGGAGGCCTATGCTCAGTGGGACATTTATAGGCTATTACATTGCTTTTTTATTCCTAAAAGACGACAGGTAATATACATTTTATATAGACAGAGCAGAGTAGGATAGCTTCTTTCCTACCGAGGTGACGTAAGAGGCGATTAAGGTATTGTACGGACAGTCTTAATTCGTGTAGAATAACACCATAATATGCAATGTCACATTACTGCTCGTGGGAACGCAATGGGGATTAAGTGTTGTTTTGACTCTGTTGTACTAAAATGGCGGCGGTCTCGCTTCAAGCGGGGGCGAGAAGTGGGCTACTTGTGTAGTCTATGCCTACTTACTCCTTTTACGTAAAAGTGAAACCGGTCTCTGCTTGTACATCTTCAGGCTGTAACTTTTACTAGCAAATAAAACTTGCGCACATATTTTAATGCTGAAGATTTTATGTCAGCGTCATTACAATTTGCTCAAGTCACATTGCTTTGGTGCAAGCCAATTACGCAATAATTTCAAGTGTCGGGCGAGGAGCGGGCGAGATGAATAAATTATTTCGAGTCGCTTTGTTTTATTTCATCTCTGTATTCATTTAATTAAATTAACATTTTTGAATGAAAATCTTACATCAAAATTGTTCAATGGTTCGGTTATGATTCTAAATAGAATTATTATAACCAATGCCGCGTGGTAGTGGCTTATGTGAATCTACCACCCCATCCCATCCCGTGGGTGTCGCAAAAGTCGACAGTGGGAAATTAAAACTAGGAGATGGGCAGCAGCATCTTCCTGGAACGTCTGAATAAATCAACGGCGGTTCCCGTCTGCCAAGCGTGGCAACTATGGCAAAATACCTCCATTATGAGAGCTACAAACTTTTGTGGCTATCTATGAGGGAGGCCAATGTTCAGCAGTAGACTTGCGATAAACTGAAACGAAGAATGCAATTTTGAAAGTGAAAACTTTTTTAGAATCGTTATGATTTTAAACTCGATAAAACGAAATAGCGACACTAAAAAGAGACAAACATATCTATGGGATTTGGCCTGCGAGAGAATGAGATAGAATACCGTATACAGTGTTGCCTATTATATTTATATTTTCGAATTCGTCCTCGCCCGTCGCTGTATTTCAAAGATGAATTGATCAAATTCAAACCAAAGCATTTATTTTATACTTCAGTTGCCGTAAGCCAATCGTGTTATTTTTTTTTTATTGAAAACTTATAGTCTGTATAAGTCTTATAATGTATATATTAATATATATTTGAGGAATAAAAATATTTCGAAGACATGCTTAGCATTGGTGCAGAGTGGCGGACTCTTCCCGGCTCCAAAACCCTCAGCAGTGAGACATTTAAAAGCTGTTACTTTTCTTTTTTTACTGTATTGTTTAAAAAAAATTAGGTTTGAATAATTGTTGCCCCCCCCCCCCCCCCCCCCCCCTGATGCGTGCGCTATACGTACACAAAATTTCACATGCACAACACTTCTCAACAACAATCTCTTCAACAGTTGCGATCCGTGAGAAAATCATGATACTATTAAATTCGCATAAGCGTTGTTAGTTCTGCTGCGCTGAAGTCGGTTTACAATTAAATAACACCATGAAGTGTCATGTTGAGCGTTATGTAACAGCCTATAAATGTCCCACCGTTGAGCACAGGCCCCATCTCATTTCCGAGAGGGTTTTGGACCCGGGAAGAGTCCGCCACGCTGCTCCGATGCGGGTTGGTGGACTTCACGAGTCTTCGAAATATTTATTATTCCTCAGACGCATGAGGAAACCGGCATAGGTTTCCTAACGATGTTTTCCTTTACCGCCGAGCACGTGGTAAAACGTTATGTACCTATATATTATTTCTTCATGAATTAGTTAGTAACAGGCAGTGCTATTATTTCGTTCTGATTATGTTTCGCCGTGTGGTGGCGGCTCATTAAAAGAATACTACCGCTCCATCTCAACCAATGGATCTCGTAAAAGGCGAGTAAGGAAAGAAACTGCACTGTGCACCCAACAGCGCATGGTGGCGATGGGCTCACCACCTATCACACCAAGTGCATTATATTGTTTTGGTGAAACGTGGATTGTGGCAGTCATCTGTTTTTGCAGTGAGTGCCCAGTTTCTGACTACCCCTAATGGGATACAGGCGTGATGGTATGTATGTATGTATGATAATGTTTTAATGCTAACAGCATTTACTTACCGACAGCCGTGTCATTAGCTTGTGGTGAGAATACCAGTTCTCTGCGCCGTAGGTTTCGGATTCGAATTTCGAGCGAACGTTAGAGCAAAACACAAATTGTCGGTTTTTGGGTTTGGTTGTTTTGTGCATGTGAAATTTATGTCTGCAAAACGCACTCACTGCACAGGAGAAATCAAATTCTGGGGCACAGTTTACAAGTAAAAATTAAAAAAGTTCATATTGCATAGTGTGACTTCTTAACCTAGATGCGTTACCACCTCGATGATCAATGGAATGCTTTGTTGACGGTAATCGAAGAAGGGAGGATTTTATGATTCCGTCTAGGTAGGCAGGGTCAGTTCTGCTGTGAGACTGTAGTGTGCAAACAGCAAACATGGAGGGCACTGAGAGCTAGTGTAATGACCGGGCACATGAGACTTAAGAACTGATGCCTCAGAGGGACGGGTGCAGTGTGGTGCTACACAGAATTACTCTGTTACACGGCATTTGGGTGGCACACGTTGCACTTCGTCGTCGTCGTTAGCCTATAACTCTGATCATAGGCCTCCCCCACCGATTGCAGCAACATTTTGTAGCGCTCGTTTAGGGAGGATATTGCCATAGTTTGGCAGGCGGGTTGGCAACCGCAGTTCATTATACAGATACAGATGTTCCAGGAAGATGCTGTTGCCCATCTCCTGGTTTTTATTTTCCCGTTGTCGACGCTTACGACACCCACGGGATGAGATGGGGTGGTAGATTCTCTTAAATCCCTACCACACGTTACACTTACCATCATGTGAACAATTTGATCGTCTTGCCATTTTCCCATTAAAAAATGGAGTCGCCGGTGCTTTACACTTATTCTACGAAAAATTAAGAGTAATTAGTAGACTGATGCTAACTATGTAAACAAGATCATAAAACTACTGGCAGGACGAGATATCCTCAACCCTTTTTCCTTCATGGGGTGATGAAGTGGTCCTTTTTTGTATACAGGGTTCAAACGAGCTAGCGGCTCACCTGATAAGTGTGTCCGCCTGTGATCTGCCTTCCATGAATATCTACAGCACCAGAGGAATTGTGCACCACCGTGGTAGCTCAGAGGCTAGGCGCTCGCTTTAAATTTTTTAGTACGCGAGTGACCTGGGTTCGATTCCCGGTGCCGGCACCACTAAAATTGTAAATTGCAGTTTTAACCAATTGCAATTGAAACCTGCACGACTCAGAATATTTCGAAGACATGTGAAGTCCGCCAACCCGCATTGGACCAGCGTGGCGGATTCTCTAGCTCCGAAACCCTCTCGGAAATGAGAGCAGACCTGTGCTCAGCAGTGGGACATTTATAGGCTGTTACTTTACTTAGTTTACTTTATAGAAGTATTGTGGGTGCGTTGCCGGCATTTGAGAAAGAAGTGGTGCAGTTCAGTCCACATATAGTTAAATATACGAGTATTAACGTTATTGTTAAGGCTGAATTTTGTAAGAAAAAAATAAAGTAAATCATAAAGTCATGCTTTGTCGTTAAACCAAACATAAGAAGAATTTATTGTTCTAAACGAATCGTTTCGAGGTTAACGAGTTAGAAAGAGGTTACGATGTAAAAAGTTTTATCGCACACCAATTAATATAATATTTGAGCCTTCAGCCCCAGTTTGGGATTATTGAGGCTATAAAATTCATGGACTTTACCACCGGTTCTAGAAAATGAATTCGAACAGAGCCTAATTCTTTTTACAACATAGTCATTTTAGATTTTGAACTCGAGTAATGTATTTTTAAAACTATTTTGGTATATGAAAGAAAGATTTAAATGATTTATAATTTACATAAAGTCAGGCGGATGCATGAACCATAGGTACTTGCTTTTTAAGTCACCTTGGTAATAGCTTTAAAACATAGCTGTAGGACATATGTTTTAACACTGAAAACGCCCTTAAACTCAATGTTGGGTCTTGGATATGTAACCCTATGTAACTGACAGAGTAAATTTTCTGTTATCTTTAGTTTAGAAAGATAGAAAGAAAGAAAAAAAACATAAAGAGGAACAGTACAAAAGGACAGTCCACTTAGACACGATGTAAACAGATAGTAATAAAAGAAAATATAAACATAAAAATAATATGAATGAAAATAAAAAAACTGAAAGCACCAGAAATGACACGATATTTAAAAAAAATGGATAAAAAAGGTAATGCAATGTCTCCAGATCAGCTTAATGTTAGACTAAAACCTGACGCTGATTTTCATCTGGAACCTAACTGCACCACGGATGTCAAATTCAGCTAATTTTACTTATATTGATCATGAAGAACCCCTGCGTCTCCTGTTCTAATAGTTTTCCTTTCTCATACGCCGGTACGTACCCATAATTTCTTTGGTACTGTGAATGAGCCGCTAGCTCGTTTGCCTCCGTTTCTAAATAAAAAAAAAGAAACAGATATAATGTGTTGGCGCGTACACTTGTGGCACTGTAAAAACTCCCGCGCAGTTGATTTCTTTAGACAGTACTCTGAAGGACCTACCACGGGGAGTGTTCCGAGGAATTGTTCGGATAAATTCCAGTCGCTGAAATTCACCATTGCCCCTTATGGCACAACTTAAAATTCCATCGTCACCACCTTGATGGTTGGCATTCCACCACAGTGAGTTTTTCGCGGAAATTTCTGCCACGCACTTGCACTTTATGGAATGTGCTGCCGTCAGCGGTTTTTCCGGACCGATACGACATAGGGACCTTCAAGAACAGAGCCTGTTCCTTTCTCAAACATCTGCCATTCCTCTGGTATTGTAGGTGTTCAGGGGCGGCGGTGATCACTTATCATCACGTGAGCCCCACGTGAGTGTTTGTGCCCTATTCTATAAAAAAAAAGAAGTTGTCGTTGTCGAAAATTGGCCAGTAGGATAACATCATTGCGCTGTAGTGAGGCTCTGTTATGATATATTTTATTTAGATTTTATATACCTTAGTTGCAATTATGGCATAAAAAAGGTGTTGATGCCAACGTTTTCATCATAAAAACACTGTAACCTAACACCGTATTCTATTCGGGTTTATGCGAATGGTATCGTGTCAGAGTTGAAAGCCGTAGTAAATCAAAGTTGTGACCATGGTAGGGGCTTTATAGTTTCTTAAGGACACGTTTGTGTTCCAAATGTTAGTTTCGAGGTAATACGACCGCCATTAATATGTAATACGAACTGAGCGAGCCCTAATGGTGATTTTATCTTCAGATTGTTATTAAATGTAATGGCTTTAGGCCAATGTAGTTGTTTCCTTAATAAAACAGTGATCGATCTGCAAATAGCAAATAAGATGAATGAAGGAAGGTAAGTTACTTTGCTAAGATCCGCATGCAAAATATAAAAATGGTGTATATTACCTAGTTTTTTGAAGAGCACCGCCCGCCTTCCCTCAGTAGCGTGCACAAGCAAACTAACACCGCCACCAGGAACCGCCTAACTAACTGTGCTGTGTTTCGGTCTGAAGGGCACTGCCGGCTAGTGTAACGTTACGCGTATGTATGTATCCCTTTCCTTCATAAAAAACCTTAGAGATTAGATTATATTTAAAAAAAATAAGCAATAATATTTAATTTAATGATTTCTTATATTTACACGAATATTACACATTTAATAAAACTACTTTTACGGATTTTATCGCGTTTAATTTTTAAACTATTTATCACTCGACTCGACTGAGGTGACAGATGTCCCGATGTCATAGTTAATCCGGGGTACCTTCAGCTCTTAATTAGCTGCATGGGTGCTGTAAAGTACTCGAAACGTCGGGTTATAAATAGTTTAAAAATTAGACGCGAAAGAATCCGTAAAAGTAGTTTTATTAAATATTTAATTTAACTAATAGTCATAAGTGTTCACGTCACGTTCCCTCGTCAATGCCTTCTCACATCCGTAAGATTGCTTTGCGATACAAAAATGGATCTGATCAAAGTTGCGATGTAATATCGAATATAATTTATGTGTTGCAAGTATGATGATGGTGTTCTCTTGGCCGATTTCGACCACGGCGACAACTTCCGAACATTGTCGGGAGCTATCAACTGCGCAGGAGATATTGTAGTGCCACAAGTGCACGGGAAAACACGGGGAAACGATACGGTCAGTCACGATCCAGGCCACACTGTACACACAGTCAATAGCTTTAATATAAAACACACCACGACGCGCGACCGCCGTAGAGAGCGGTGCGCAATAGTCAATAATCACACCACGTACACACGATTCACCCGTGTTCCAGGTTCTCACCGCCCTGAGTTACCGACACACAAGTCGACAGTCCGTATGGAGGCCCGTATGGAGGCCCGTACGGACGGCCTTAGACGACTTAAAAACATTTAAGATATTCGAAATCGCGAAAGCACGCAGCAAACGCGACACAGTCCGAATTTCGAGGTTTTTGTAGGAGTTTATTTATTTATTTATCTTTGGGTCAAACCAAACTGGCACGCGGGCCCCTGGCACGCTACACGCACAGTATCCGATAATGCTGTAAAAGCCGTGAAGGATAACAGCAATTACATCACCGAAAATGTGTGTGTGACGGTGGATCGCTGCTAAACTATGTTCAAAAAAATTATTAAGGTGTGGATAACAAGCTCATTCAAAGTAATGAATATATTTTATAAGATGCCTATTGCGACGTAATACTTTCCATAGTAAAGTAAAAAAGTGAAGTAACAGCCTATAAACGCCCTGCTGAGCACATGCTTTCTCTTATTTCTGAGAGGGTTTTGGAGTCGAGCCACGGTGCTCCAATGCGGGTTGGCGGACTTCACATGTCTTCTAAATGTTTATTATTTCCCAGACATGCTGGTCTCATCACGATGTTTTCCTTAACCACGGAGCACGTGGTAAATCGGCGTTTAAAATTGCAATTGGAATTCGATTGCAAGGTGTGGGCCGGACTGAAAATCAGTGCCATGATGTAAGCCATCACGGCTCACTGAGTTCGGTCCATTTCGCAATTTTATGCTTCAGCACAAATTAACCGTATCTTTAATTGTTTTTTTTTCTTTCCAGTTAAGTTGTTTCGTTTATATCCTTTTTTTATTTCTCTATCTTTTTGCACGTCTCATGGCGCGAAGCGGCGTGAGATAGTGCTTTATGAAAACTTTCACGACCGCCCTAAGCCAGTAGGCACAGGGGCCTTATTTTTCGATGTCGCAAAGGCATTCGACAAAGTCTGGCACGACGGCTTGTATTACAAGTTGTATCACACAAAAGTGCCGGACAGACTCGTGAACATCATACGAGCCTTCTTGTCCAATCGCCTATTTCGCTTCCGGGTAGAGGGAACGTGCTCCTCAAGCCGCCCTCTCCGTGCGGGTGTCCCTCAGGGCTCCTGCCTCTCTCCACTCCTTTTCTCGCTATACACTAGCGATATACCTAAAGACCCTAAAGTCAATCTTGCGCTTTTCGCAGATGACACGGCCCTGTATTATTCCGATAAGCACAAGGGCCGCATAACGATTCAGCTCCAAGCCGCAGCCGATCGCCTAGGCGAATGGTTCCGGAAATGGAGAATAGAGGTTAACCCCGAGAAAAGTGTAGCAATATACTTCTCGAGGGGCACGCCCAAGCCAGCTAGACGTTACCACACAATCGGCAACAACCAGCTAGGCTCGATCACCCTGTTCGGACGCCCTATTCCCTGGGAAAAGAGCGTCAAATACCTCGGGGTCACGTTAGACGCAGCGATGTCGTTCGCTGCTCACATTAAGAACGTGCGTAACAGGGCGGCTTTTATCGCAAGCCGTCTATACCCGTTAACTTGCTCTTCAAGCAAAATGTGCTTAAGACACAAACTTCGCCTCTACAAGACATGCATTAGACCCGTAATGTCCTATGCATGCGTCGCGTTCGCACACGCGACGGGCAATCATATAAAGAAATTGCAGACGGTGCAAAACAGATTCTTGCGAAGTGCCACCGGAGCCGGCTGGTACCAACGCAATGTCGACCTTCACAGCGACTGTGAAATGCCCGTACTCTCTGAACACTTCAGAGAAGTATCACGGCGGTTTTTCGAAAAAGCCGCGGTTCATCCAAACCCGCTGGTGGTTAAAGCAGCTAATTATCGATGTAATAAAAACGCGACCGAACGCAAACGTCGACCGCGAAATGTGCTAGACGACACGGACGTCTCAGCACTCCCTGACCACGATACGGTCAGCCACGATCCGAACAACACTCTACACACAGTTAATAGTTTCAACATCACACGCACAACGTCGCGCGACCGCCGTAGAGAGCGGCGCGCAGCTATCGTTCATAACACCGCGTACACCAGATACACCCGTGTTCCAGGGCGGTTCTCACCGCCCAGAGTTTCCGACACACAAGTCGACAGTCCGAACGGAGGCCCGCAGTCTCCCTCGGACGGTCATTAGATGACTTCATATAATAAATTTATGGAGATATTCACTGTAGCGCAAGCACGCTAGCGAACGCAACGGTCCGAACTTAGATGTTTAGTAGGAGTTAATATTTATGTATATATGTTTTGGGTCAAACCAAACCTGGCACGCGGGCCCCGGGCCCGCGAGCACAGCATCCGATGAAGCTGTAAAAGCCAAAAGGCTAACAGCGATCACATCACCGAAAATATAGATAGTGCTTTATACCCGACATGTCAAGGTCAAGCGATTCGGCGGTCTTGAAATGCCTCTATCACAATTATATTGCACTTATATGCTAATTTTAAAAGACTCATATCAACTCAACTCAAGAAAGAACTAATAAATTTATCAAATCGTGTCCAGAATTTTATCTACTGGTTTCCTATTTCATATCAAAAGTCCGTACTTTTAGTTATTAAGAAAAATATTTTTTTATTGTTTTCATCTGAAATGAAAATGACTTGAAATATTTGAAACTCAATACAATTTTTATAAGTGTCGAAGGATCATGAGACGTGCACTTTAGGATTTTCAAAACTTTTTTCTGTATGTTGTGCTGTAGGTTTATGTTATGAATAAAGATATTAAAAATTAACAATTTTAGTGATCGAACCCACGTGACTCGCGTATTGTGAAATTTAAATCGAGCGCCATAATATGGGAAATATGCGATTCCTAATGAATACTGATGAATACAGATGAAATATTTGCCTGTAGATACCACACAAATATCCAAGACGTTAATAAAGCGTCTCTCCCCGCCACTTGCTAAGACCGCTGCAGTATTGTTTCTCGAAGATATTAAACACGTATTACGACACTGCAGACATCTTCAAAACTCGTTAGCTACTTTAAAAAAGGTGTTCAAATAAAAATGGAATGTTTTAGCTTTTAAGTACCTATTACGTAAAGTTTAGTTTCCCATTGCTTGCGGATTGCTCTACTTTTTTGTTGTGCATTTAATTAGCTTTTTTACATATATATATATTTATTACCTACTGGTATATGACGACCGCGTGGTCTAGTGGTCAGAGTACTACGAGTCTTATTGGATCAGCGTTACATCGGGCGCGGGTAGGTTGGGACGAGTGAGTGCCTCTGTGTTTGCGCGAACACTTGTGGCACTATAATATTTCCTGCGCAGTTGATGGCTCTCGACAGTATTCGGAAGTTGTCGCCGTGGTCGAAATCGGCTAGGAGAACATCATCACCTACTGGTGGTAGGATTCCTATGCTGGAATCCGTCTAGGTAGGTACCACCTCAGGGCCAGTTATTCTGCCGTGAAGCAGTAGTATGCAAGCATTACTGTGTTTCGGTTTGAAGGGCACTGTGAGCTAGCGTAATCAATGGGCATATGAGACTTAAGAACTGATGTCTCAGGGTGATGGGCGCATTGTGGTGTCACACAGAAGTATTCTGGGTGACACCGCATATGTTGTGGGCGGACGTTCCACTTACCATCCGGTGAACATTTTGCTCGTTTCGTCACTTTCTATAATAATAAAAAAAAATATTGTTAATGCTCTGATGAAGTTACATCAGAGCATTAACAATATTTTTTTTTCTACATAGTTATGTAACAATGCTTTAACTGCTGGTAGGATTGCGGCCTAGGAGAATCTACCACCCCATCTCATCCCGTGGGTGTCATAAAGTAGACAGAGGGAATATATAAACCAGGATATGGACAGCAGCATCTTCCAGGAACATGTCATTAAATAAACTGCGGTTGCCACCCCGTCTGCCAAGCGTGGCAACTATGGCAAAATTCCCCTAAAATGACAGCTTCAAACTTTTGTGGCAATCTATGGGGGAGCCCTATGTTCAGCAGTGGACTATTGATAGGCTGAAATGATGATCATGATGATGATGAAGATTCCTGTGCAGGAATCCGTCTAGGTAGGTACCACCCTAGGGCCAGTTATTCTGACGAGAAGCATTAGTGTGCAAACATTATTATGTTTCGGTTCAAAGGGCACTAAGAGCTAGCATATGAGACTTGACTTGAAAAACTGATGTCTTAGGGTGACGTATGCAGTGTGGTGTACAACAATGTTCTGAGACACACACCCTTTGTTTGATGCAGACGATGCACATATAATCGGGTGAACGTTTTGCTCGTTTCGTCACTTTATCAAATAAAAATAAAAAAAATATTAACGCTGCATTACCACTTTGATAAGTTTTTTGTTTCTAGCGAGAAGGAATCCTTTGATCCATCAAAATAAAATACAGACGGGCAAAGCGATCCTTTAAAACAAAGAAGAATTTCGTTTATCTTGCACTGAGGGATTAAGGCACGAATGGGAGTGACTTCATGTCGCGATGTGTGCGGCGAAGAATGTAACGGGCGGATAGGAGTGCTTTTTCAAATCTACTAACATGCATCACTTAAATGATTCACATGCCAGATATTTTCCCGTCAATCAGTAGTGCGCAAACATTACTGTTTTCGATTTAAAGTAGTAATTACTGGACATGTGAGACTTAAGAACTTATGTCTGAGAGTAACTAGCGCAGTGTGGTGCCACACGGAAATATTCTGAGCGACACAGCGTCTGTTATAGGCTGCACTTGCTCGTAATGTCTTATTATTTTTCGTTTCCCTAATGTGCATTGCCAAAATGCAATAATTATATAAAATATTGACTTTTTCTAAATAATAATTGTGATTTTTCTCAGTAGTAGTTTCTTTTTAAATGTATTATCATTTAGAAAAAGTTTGATAATGTTTCTATTTAGTTTGTTAATTAATAAGTTCATGGGCGGCGGATATCACTTAACATCAGATTATCCGCTTGCCGTTTGCCCATTCTTTTATAAAAAAAATATATGAATTGTCTGAAGCAAAGTGGAAATTAGTACTTTTCAGGAATCTATTCTATATACGGCATGTAAATGGACAAAGGCCGCACAATAATAATACTTTGGTTTTCTCTACTGAATGTTTTTAATGAATCGTTATGAATTATTTTCATTAAAAAAAGATATATGTTACTGTATAATTTATATAAACGTACTTTGTATTTAGTAAGCGATCGCACCGAAGTCTATATTCGATTTTATAATTATTTCCTTACTGTGGTCGCTAATTGCAAGGGTTTATGATTGTAGAAAATAAATCGATTGACGCTTTATTTTGAACTTTTGAGAGCATAATAAGTTATCTTCAACTTATCAAAACGTCATCATATTTGCGTAAACCCAATACAAACCCTATAGTTTTTATTATGTATTGCAACAATGTCATGCACAAACAGCCAGATACGGAAGAAGTATCTGCAGGCTGTGCACATAATTGTCTTGCAGGACTCGTAGCGAAGTAGCTAATGAATCAGCTTACAGAGTTTCTTTCGCCTGTTTCTTCTCCGTCAGAGGAACCTCATTACGAAACGGTGGTAGATTGTAAAAAAACTTGACATTTTAAAAACGAAATTTAAATTTCTTATGTTGAAGAATAAATAATTTTTATTTCATTTCAAAAGCCACCTAAAAGTAGTCAACCATCTATCATGGGTACTGTTTTTCCCATATTTGAATTCAAAAATCAGCACCTACTCTGTAAATTGTAACTGTCATATGATATTATTTGATAATAAATGTTTCAAATGATACGATGGTATCACAATTGGAATCCGTTAAGCATAGCAAGACTGTAAATAGACCGAAATCAGGAAATTAGGCTAATTAACAGTGTGGTGGCGGTATTAGCGAATCTGCCCTTCCATTTCATTCTCTGTCGATATGGAAAATGCCAGGAAAATATCATGGTCGCCATTTGACGATATCTCAGTTATGCTAGACGGATGGCGAACAGCAGCTAAGGTATACGTCCTGCTGGGGACTGTTCGTGAGAGGGGAGTAAGCAGTATGACTTAGTGTTCCAGGTACAAATTTGTCACTTGGTGAACGCCTATTTACTATTGATGACCTGGACCAAGTTTGCAACTTACCTAATGTAAAAGTAGCTCTTCGACAAATTTCCATATTACTTTACCCGCTATAAGCGGAAGTTAACGGCTTAGAGCGACGTGAAGAATGTTCTTAGCCGCGGCGCGAAGGTTAACTTTTAATAGTATAACTGCTTTTTCGCAACTTTGCGTTACGTTACATGCATTTCAGACGAAATCGATGAAAACGTGAGCATAAATCAGTAATTATGTTTTTCATATCATTTCATATTTTATTTAATATGTGAAGTTTTGCGCGAACAGCTTTAATTTGGACGACTTGGATATTTATTTGAGCGTTTGCCCAGGCGTTGTTAGAAATACACTCACAACAATATAAATAATAATAAATTTGTGCAAATTATCGTTGGCGCCCCTCGCGGAGTGCGAAACGCAACCATACAGAGGTATCTTAAAGTAGAATACTTAGACGCATTTGTGAGGGGGCTCGCGACTAACATTTTCGAGCGAGCAGATGCGTCTACTCAAGCACATCTGGCGAATATCTCGCCACTGCACGCTCGACTTCCCGATGGGAAACGCATCCCTCGCGAGCTGCGAAGTTGTCCTGAGGAGGACTAACACAAGATCTAACCAACGTCGAAGAACAGTCTTCGGCACAAGAAAACCAAATCGATGCCTGACCGCTGGAAGGCAGGCTGGACGTTTTACATCCGGCTAGCCAGACCGCGGAGGGCAACGGGAAGAGCAAAACCTCATCAGAGGATTTGACCGTGTGTGCCAGTAAAATGGAACACAGTACCAACAGCCTAGTGGCGAAGCAAGTGACCCGTACGTAGTTGCGTATGGCGAAGAAACTGCTGAGGGGCAAAGGGCCCCGAACAGCTTCCCGGTGCCTCGTGAGGGGCGCCAGAGAAGACCGGTGATGAAATTATCGTCAATTTATAACTTTTAACACTGAACTGTGATGGGGAGAAAAGATGATAATTTATGAAATTTATGTATGAAGTAGAAGTAACCCCTAAATTATTGTCCAATCGTGACCAGAATGTGATGCCTAATGGACTCGACAATGCGCTCTTGTTTTTTCTTCATTTGAATTAATCAGTTAGGTCCTAAAATCTTTTTTAATTTATCATATCATATATGTATTAGTATGTACTGTGATAAGTTTTAATATACATACATGCATAAGATCACGACTGCATCCCATAAGGGGTAGTCAGAGACTGGGCATTCACTGCAAAAACAGATGACTGCCACAATCCACGTTTCACCAAAACAATATAATGCACTTGGTGTGATAGGTGGTATGCCCATCGCCACCATGCGCCGTTGGGTGCACAGTGCAGTTTAATTCCTTATTTTTAATATATGATATACTATGATATGATAAGCTATGTTAAATTAATATTTATTCAAATAAGTGAAGAAAGGTCAATTTAAAGTCAAAAGTTATATGTTCCAAAGTTGTCTACAACTAAACAACAAATTATTATTTTGTCAAAGGTAGGATACCTTTAATTCCTTACTTTTAATATATGATATACTAAAGTCCAATAAGCTATGTTAAATTAATATTTATTCAATTAAGTGAAGAAAGGTCAATTTAAAGTCAAAAGTTGTATGTTCCAAAGTTGTCTACAACTAAACAACAAATTATTATTTTGTCAAAGGTATCCTTTGTGTACCAATAAAGAGTTTTATTACACTTTCCACGGGGTCTCGTTTTAGAGAAAATGAAGGAACGAAATAATTAAATTACAAAACAAAATTAGACTGATTTAATTCCATTTGGAATTACAATTGCGAAATAGTAAAATTTTTAATTTTACAGTCACGAGCCTCTTTCGAATTTCAGAGATGCCCATTTAAAATAATTGAAAATATCAAGCCTTTATTACCGCATTTCTAAGCAAAGGTAACCTTTATTGGATTTATTTAGTGATCACAAGCTGTTTGTTTTAAATGTTAAACAATATAAACCTTTTTGTTTACGACCGATCTAAAGACCACTGTTTTAAATAAATAAAAAATAGTAAATGGAATAGAATTTCAGTCTTGTCATATATATAAAATGTAGTGTACCTATACGTTATTTTTGAAAACAGAAGGTTATTTATGAATTTAGAGCTTGCTTACGCTTGCGTTAAATGAAAATTCAGCTGAATGCGACAAAGTCGAAGGACGTAGAAGTCGCAAAGGCTCATCCCTAATTCTATTTCCAAAACTGCATATCATATAATTAGCAAAACAATAACCAGGCATACTACGATAAAATCATAGACCAGAAAAGTAGCTAAAATAAAACAGCCTTTCACACAAGTATTTATGATGTAAAAGTAAAGTAAAGTTTCAGCCTATAAATGCCCCACTGCTGAGCACAGGCCTCCTCTCATTTCTGAGAGGGTTTTGGAGCTAGAAATAATCCGCCACGCTGCTCCAATGCGGGTTGCCGGACTGCACATGTCTTCGAAGTATTTTTTATTTCTCAGACATGCAGGTTTCCTCACGATGTTTTCCTTCACCGCCGAGCACGTGGTAATTCAGCACTTAAACCCCCCCGGGAATCGAACTCAGGCCACTCGCGTACTATGAAATTTAAAGCGAGCGCCTAGCCCCTGAGCTACCACGGCTCAATGTCATTTTAAGTAATTTTTTTATTTTAAAATGGATGTTATTTTAAAAACACGCTCCGGTAATGGTTAATAGAAATAAAAATGATGACATAAAATAATTTGTAAGTTAATGTAATATGATTTACATAATGATTTCTTATATTTACGCGAACATTACACATTTAAATGAAACTAAGTTTACGGATTTTATCGCGTTTAATTTTTACTTTTTTACTATTTATAACCCGACGTTTTGAGTGCTTTACAGCACCCATGGTCACGGGAGGACTGAGGTGACAGCTGTCCTGATGTCATAGTTAACCTGGGGTACCTTCAGCTTTTAATTATTATTTTTGGGTCCGATCTACGCAGAAAGATCTAACTGTGTCTTAAAGTCTTGCAGTGGTATGCTTGGTTTTTGATTTAATTTTATTTATTATTGGATTCCAAGCTGGTGGTAATACCCAACCATCTTCTCTATTGAAATTAGGATGTTTTTTGATTTCAATAGCCTCGCGAATCATCCTTTGTAGGAATCGGTGTTCTTTTGCAAGGATCTGTGGTTTATCAAATCTGATGTAATGGTTGGGATGATATTCTTTTGTTTAATACTAACATCATTTTAATACTAACATCATTTTAACCATAATGTCAATGTCACTTAACTTTAAAAATAGCGGTAACAGGTCAACAATAATCGTGATAATGTCAAATTTACGTGGAATCGTATTTAAATCATATTAAATGAAACTAAGTTTACGGATTTTATCGCGTTTAATTTTTACTTTTTTACTATTTATAACCCGACGTTTCGAGTGCTTTACAGCACCCATGGTCACGGGAGGACTGAGGACATCCCAACCATTACATCAGATTTGATAAACTACAGATCCTTGCAAAAGAACACCGATTCCTACCAAGGATGATTCGCGAGGCTATTGAAATCAAAAAACATCCTAATTTCAATAGAGAAGATGGTTGTGTAGCTCGGGATCCAATAATAAATAAAATTAAATCAAAAACCCAGCATACCACTGCAAGACTTCAAGACACAGTTAGTTCTTTCTGCGTAGATCGGACCAAAAAAAATAATAATTAAAAGCTGAAGGTACCCCAGGTTAACTATGACATCAGGACATCTGTCACCTCAGTCCTCCCGTGACCATGGGTGCTGTAAAGCACTCGAAACGTCGGGTTATAAATAGTAAAAAAGTAAAAATTAAACGCGATAAAATCCGTAAACTTAGTTTCATTTAATATGATTTAAATACGATTCCACGTAAATTTGACATTATCACGATTATTGTTGACCTGTTACCACTATTTTTAAAGTTAAGTGACATTGACATTATGGTTAAAATGATGTTAGTATTAAAATGATGTTAGTATTAAACAAAAGAATATTACTTAAAATTGATGAACACTAACATGCCCATAATGGCGAAGTATGTGATACCATTTAAATAATTTGCCAACACTTAATATACAATATTTCATGTGAATGCAAATAAATAAAATACACATACATATATTAGCCGGATATTATGAAATTCGGGTACACATCCAAAATTCCATTGTACGCGTGTGACCCGTTGTATCCTCGGCGCTGGCAACACTAAAATTGTTAATTAAAATTTTAGTGCTGATTTATCACGTACTTGGCAGTGAAGAATTAAACGTCACCATCATCATCATTTCAGCCAATCACTAGTCTACTGCTGAACATAGGCCTACCCCATAGATTGAAAATATGAAGTTTGTAGCTCTCATTTTGGGGTGATTTTGCCATAGTAGCCACGCATGGCAGGCGGGTTGGCAGCCTCAGTTTACTTATTAAGATGTTCCAAGAAGATGCTGCTGCCCATCTTCTGGTTTTTATTTTACCTCTGTCGACTTTTACGACACCGTCGTGGTTCGCTACCCGTCACGTCTCGTTTCCCGCGGGAGCTAAAAGTAGGCTACGTGTGTGGCCTCTGCCTACCCCTTATATGGGAAAAATAAGTGACTGCATGTATGCTTCGCATTTAGGTAATATACTTCGAGATATTTACCATTAAACTAAAACACTATGCCTCTTAAGCCAATTTATGGCGACAAGCAATATGTTTCACATGCAACAAATGTGTCCTAGACAGCATATTTCAACGGACAGACATGTCTGCAATGCCGGCATCCAGAGTTGGAACTGTGACGGCACAAGGCAATTATTTTTAACTAATATCCTATATAACAAATTCATTTTTTTTTCAAAATTATGGTTAGTCATGAATAACTCTCGTGTGAATAATTTTAACGTCACGTATTCGTGTAGCCGATAGGTGTCCGGTAGAGTACAATAGTACCTACCTCTTTCCTTTCGAGGTGTCGTAAGAGGCGACTAAGGTATTGTACGGACAGTCTTCATTTGTGCAGAATAACACCATAACTTGCAATGCTGTCACTATACTGCTACTATATGGTAAAACGATAATTAAGGTAAAGGCACCAACTCCGCGGTGTTTTCACCATAACTTAAAAGAACTTTAAAAATTAAGTATTTATTATACCTTTCTGTAGAAGTGACTATTTTTATCGGAAGTGTTAATTATCTTATTTTTGAAATATACTCACAGTTTAACAATAAATGTTTAATAAAAACGTTAAATTATTTAAAAATATGATGAAGACCGAGGCACCTTATTCCGATTTAAAAATCCTAATTCCGTTGCATTTGGTTCTTAATTCCGAGTGTACAGAATAGAAAGGAAAGGAGGTGGGGAGATTGATACCTGATGTTCAAAAATCCAGTCTATTTATTGTATTTGGATTTTAAATCAGTCTTAGTCTCTGTCTTATATGTTTAATAAAATGGCACCACAATATGTAATTTACTTAGTAAACAACATTATTTTAAATATAGATGGAAAATTAAATAAATCGCGCTCATGGACATTTTTTTGACATACATAGTATTATATAAACAGATATAAACACACAGTGACATTATTAAGCACTATCAAGTTTTCTTTAGATTTTCTATTCAAAACTTCTTTGCAGAAAAGACGTAGTGGCAACGAAATATGCGAGGTGTGGCCATCCATAAAAAGGGCAGTATTATTTTGTTTTCTAATACCTACTTGTAAAATACATTCGCGACATATTCATCCACCCTGATTCCTTGCATCCTATACCTCACGTAGATGGCACCGTCAAAGGCAAGTTTTTGGCAGGCGTTTGTAAGGATACATTACCATAGGTGGGGCTATTTTGTCACCAGCAGAAACGTTGACTAAGACAGTTAAACATTCTTTATCATCGTTAGCAACTCTGTTGTACACGCGCTTGCTACTCTTTTTTACAATAACGTCCTTTTCTTTGGGGCAGAGAAAAAAGGCCATTTCGTCGCAGTTAGAAACTCTTTACTCATCTGCAAATACACTTAGTACATTATTTGTTTCAAAGTACATTTTGACTCTATCAAACCAATTGCGTACATCTGGTTCAGTTATTTTGTTTCAATGAGTTGACAAAGTTTGTACTACTTTCTTTGCAACAGTTGGGTGTCTTGATAAGAAATTGGCAAGCCAGTGTTTACCAGGGATGCCATCTTTAAAAGTGTTAGGTCGGTTTAAATTTTCAACCAGCTTTGCCACTCCTTGCTTCTATCGCTCCTTAGAAACTACGGAACCGTGTTTTCCTAGATAATGGATTCAGCCCACAATTTTCGTTTTTTCCGATTTTAAAAGTACCGTTTTTCTGCCGGGCATATCACCACAATATTTTTATCACGTTTGTCTCGCAATATCTTTTCTGGAATATTGTAACTTCGAGAAACTTTATAAAGGCTACTCTGCCTTTATTAATAGCTGAAAAAGCGTTTAGGAGATCCTCTTCCGTGTACTTTTTTCTTGGCTTCATTGTCCAAAATGCAAAACAATTATAATAATATGAATATTCATATGAGGTATTTTATTTGTAGGTATCAATCAATCAATTAATAATTCAAAACTGATATTGTTAAACTGATTTGAGTTAACTGATTTGTTAAACGTATTAAGTTCAGTAAGTGAAAGATTTTTATTAATAAACATGGATAAGTATGTACGAATTAGTATAAGTATATCTCAGTATATCGGATTAGGAAAGTTATTGTAAAGGGCAAATATATTCTTTCAGATACTAAAACCGTACAAAAGTCCTTAACAAGCTGCGTAAGATAATGAACACTCTGTATTTAACGTGTGTCAATACCACGGAATAAGGTACTCATATAACCTTATTCCGACTTAAATACATCGGTATAGCGTTTTATAATACTAAATCAAGTTTTCTAATTCCGAGTAATAAAAAGTGAAAGATTTTTTAATATTATATAAATAAATTAATGTGTAATTGCGATATCTTTGTAACAATATATAAAACGCACTCAGAATAATATCAAAATACATCAATAACTTAATTTTCTGTAGTTAGCTATTCCATATAACAAATTAATATAATACCTAAATCAACAATATTTGATCTTCTATAATTATAAACCCGACGCCACAGTGTACCTCGGAAATAGATTTTTATATTTATGGGTTATTTAAGTAAATAGAACTAAAACAGTAAGTTCGTAATCATAAAATTGCCTTTAAATTTTTTTAAAAAAGATAACGTCTATGAAATTGCATTTCCGTGGTATACATCGGCATTTAGGAACCTTCTAATATATTTGGCACCTAATGCCGCTGTATTTTACGAACCTATTTTCTTCGCAATTTGTGAAAAAAATACTCAAATGTTAAGTGTTTTCGATTAAAAATATAACCCTTCCAATATTCCAACCTAAACAAAAACTCCCACAGTATAAAACTATCATCTAAAACGCTATTTAGCAAATCGTAGTACTAACGTGCATAAGGTCCGAAATGTATGAAGAGCCCGTTTGAGTCAGCTACTAACTTCAAACTGACCGATTATTTTAAAACGTACGCTCCCTAAAGCACACCTTTGCTCATGTAAACATGATGAGATAAATTTTTATTTGAATAATGTATCTTGCAGACAAAAAGAACTAGTAAATTTCTTAAAATCGCTGTTATTCTAAATACATCGGAATATGGTGCCATTTTTAGAACCCCTCGGAATAGAGTGCCTTTACCTTACAACGATTATATTACCTCTATAGAGACCGAAATATCGAAACACCCAAAATATTTCTGGGCACACATAAAGAACATGCGTAATAAAACCAGTACATATCCAGTTAATATGGAGTTGGGTGACATAACAGCTAATAACCGTGAGGATATATGTGACTTGTTCGCTAAACACTTCTCCTCTGTTTACGAGCTAGATAGAGGAAATATAGTCACTGAAACATCTGAACCGGCGTCATATATAGGAAATATTTATCTGTCGCAAGAAGATATCCTAACAAAATTAAAAAGACTTGACTGTTCAAAAGGTCCTGGTGCAGACAATATTCCACCCATGTTTGTCTATAGATGTGCTGACGCGTCGACCCTTCCATTGTGCATAATATTCAACTCATCTTTAAAGAGTGAGATATTTCCTTCTTTATGGAAGGAATCAAGAATTGTTCCAATTTTTAAGGACGGTAATCCCGCGAACATTGCAGACTATCGCCCTATATCAATACTGTCGGCTATGTCGAAAGTCTTTGAATCACTTGTCTACCAGTTCATATTTAGACATGTAAGAAGAAGTCTTAGTACTAATCAGCACGGTTTTATATCTGGAAGATCTACTGCGACTAATCTTGTCACATACGTTACAGATTTACTAAAGTTTGTTGATGAGGGTGAGCAAGTAGATGCAATTTACGCAGATTTCTCAAAGGCTTTCGACAAAGTCAGCCACACAATACTCCTAGATAAAATGAGAAAATTTGGAATCACTGGACACTTATTGGATTGGTGTGAAACTTATCTTCGTTTTCGTACATGTGCTGTTGTTGTTGACGGTTATCAGTCTGCATAATTTACTCCGTGTTCTGGCGTTCCACAGGGTTCAATTTTAGGTCCTATTTTCTTTAATATTTTTATGGATTGTGTAAATGATGTTTTTACAAACTCGAAAGTGTTCCTGTATGCGGACGATCTCAAGATTATACGAGTAATAAGGAATGAATCAGATGTAATATTACTCCAAAATGACATCAATAACCTTGCTGATTGGTGTAATAAACATAGTATGCACCTCAACTCTAAAAAGTGTTTCTTAATACAATTTACACGTAAAAGAAAATACACACATAGTCAATACTACATAAATCAAGAACCGCTAACTAAAGTCGAGAAGGTACGGGATCTCGGCATAATATTAGATTCAAAACTAAGTTTTGTAAATCATGTTGACCATATAATAGGCTCCATATACAAATCTATGGGCTTTGTACTTAGGAACTCGAAAATATTTCGGAAGCCTGCGACAATATTCAAATTATTCAATTGCTTTGTAAGGAGTAAATTAGAATATTGTTCTATAACTTGGAATCCGCAATATAAAGTGCACTGCAGTAGGATAGAAAATGTGCAAAAAAAAACTCCTAAGATTTATTATACACCGCTACAAAGTATGCAACTTGTCTTTGTCATATAACGAAAACTGAAATTTTTTCGTATGTTGCCTCTGCACTTGCGCAGAGATACAAATAGATATGTCTTTTTTTCACAAATTGATCAATAACAAAATTGACTCGATTACTCTCACAGGTAAGATTAATATTAATATCCCCTCTAGAATTTCCAGAAGGTCAGTACCTTTATTTCGTGTCCCAAGACATAAAACCAACCTGGGGAAAAATGCACCGTTAACTAGATTACCTAGATTGTATAATGAACTGTCATCGAGAGTCAAAGAGTTGGATATCACTAACGACAGTTTACAGGTTTTTAAAAACAAGCTTTTTCAGTACATGCTGGATTCTCTATGAATGACTCACTTTTAAAATCAAACCATTTAATTTGTTTTATATTGTATTATTTATTTTGTATTATTGTATTGTATTGATAATTCATCTCTTTCACAATATTATTATGACCTGTAATTAGTATTAACGTTGTTTTTTTTTTTAAATTATGATTTAATTTGTTTCATTTTGTATAATAATAATTGTAAGCAGTTGATGTAAGCATACAATAATTGTGCACGTCGTGATAACCTGTAATTAGATGTACAATTAACCTAGTATTTATAAATCATTTTTTTTCGCATGCTTTATTGTAACACCTGTTGGTTATCCTTAATAAATAAATAAATAAATAGACGTGACTGTATATGTATGTATTTCTGCAGTATAATCATTGATATACTAAAACCTAGACACAGTCAGCGACTCAAAAACGTCCTCAAAAAATAGAGCTTACAATGCGCTAATTTTGATTTAACTTCGCGTCAGCCGTATCAACAACAACAAACTTAGAAACGTCGTTAAGCGATTGTTGGTTTCATTGAAAAGCTTCTTCATATCGTAGGCATAAAATTAAATTTGTGTTTATTTAATCGGAATTTGTGATCATTGTCTTTATTTTTATGTTTTGATCGATGGGAGACGCTTTTTGAACTGATTTTTGTAAGGATATCTGTGTCTTGGGTTTTTGTATATAACAAATTAAAGGGCTTAAGCTTGGTGTTTCTCTTTGACATAGAATCCGTAATGATATGAGTAACATATATAGCCTAAAGTGGCTAGTTATATAGCTGATAAAACCTTTGTTCCGTCAAACGCTAAGTAAGGCAATCATCGACTAAGTGTGCGACGATCTGCGGGATGTCGATGGATGTGTATATCTACATTTTCGGTGATGTGATTGCTGTTAGCCTTTTTGGCTTTAACCAGATGATGTGCTCGCGGGCCGGGGGCCTGCGTGCCAGGTTTGGTTTGACCCAAACATAGATACATAAACAAACTCCTAACTCTAACATCGGTCACTCTTGTCAGACGTGTGTCACGAGATCGAAGTTTTCTTATATAATTAAGTCGTCAAATGACCGTCCGAGGGTGGAGTCGGACCTCCGTTCGGACTGTCGACTTGTGTAGGTAACTCTGGGCGGTGAGAACCGCCCTGGAACTTAGGTGTATCGTTTGTACGCGGTGTGATTATCCACAGATGTGCGCCGCTCTCTACGGCGGTCACGTGTCGTTGTGTGTGTGATGTTGTAGCTATTAACTGTGTGTACAGTATTTGTCGCATCGTGACTGACCGTTAAAGGGGCTAATTACTGTTTTGAGGCAGTCTATGAGGGGAGGCTTATGTTAAGCTTATGTCTTATGATGGTCTCATGCTGATGAATGGTAAAGTTAGAGGTATATTAAAGGGATTCTTTATTTTGAACATAGAACATTTTGTATTCGTAGCTGATAAAAAACCATTAACAATTAAAATTACAAACAGTGGCACCTTAACCTAAAAAACTTCATAATAAAAGACTAAAAAAACATAATAAACAAATATGTATGTAGCGACATATATGTCGCCACATGAGAAGCTCAAGAAATATTCGCACACGTCCATAATCGCGCTATGAAAGTTTTCTGAGATGCGAACTATATATACAACATCTAAATATTACTAGTTGGAGGAGACGTCCTCCCCAGATCAGACCAACCGATCTGGCGGGTAGCTACCCTTTTCATTGGCAATATATACCGCCAAAATGGTGACCCCGGTATGAACATCCGCAGCCAGCTTCTCCGAACCACAGGAACAACGTCATCGGCAGCCATCGCAGTCACAGCACCAGACTACTGTCGGCACAACGCGTGCATCCTAGTTTCTCAGCCACTGAGGATCTACGACGGCCCCTTCTCCTTAGGCTGACTCCTGCGGCATCAACACTTGTCTCCATACGTCTCGACGCACTGAAGACCTGGACACAGGTTCACCGCAACGCCAGACTGCACCTCATCGCCTGACGCCTCAATTTTTCCGCGCTAACTACGACTTCCAGTCTCAGCGGGGGAGTGATGTAGCGACATCTATGTCGCCACATGAGAAGCTCAAGAAATATTCGCACACGTCCATAATCGCGCTATGAAAGTTTTCTGAGATGCGAACTATATATACAACATCTAAATATTACTAGTTGGAGGAGACGTCCTCCCCAGATCAGACCAACCGATCTGTCGGGTATATACCGCCAAACGTATATGGATTTTTTTTTAAATATTTACTTCAATAGAAGATTACAAAAATATTACACATTTCTTCTTCGCCAAACTATAATCATAGTTTGTAGGCGTTACGCTCCTCGTCTCACTTTCCTAACGTAACATTTTTTAACATCGATAATCTAATACTTAATAATACTTACTAAAAAAATACTTACCAAATAGGTCGTATTTCTAAGTTAAGCTACCATATTATTTCACTAATATATAATCTTTTAATAATCTTTTTAATGTTACTTTACATTTAATTTTATCTTCGCTTAATAAGAAATGTAGGATGCATTTAGGCTTAAATACATGCACGCAGTTATATGCGATGCAGCGCTAAAAGTATCACAAAGTGTAGAAGGCCACTGGATTGCAGCAACGAAAAAGCAACCGACTCAGCATATTGCTGCAGCAACAATGCTACTGCAGCGCTGATTTTCTTTATATTTTGTAATTTACATGGCACATGGTTTAATTTGTTTTTGAACTGTCAATTTGAGTGCTGTTTATCACGTCGTCGGTGAAGGAAGGCATCGTCATGAAACTCGTTCTCAAAAAGATGATATATTATAACTACCCACTCAGGAGTAGATGGAGTGGCACTTTTGTATCACTCCCCCCACGCCCCACCCCCCAAAATGGCGGACTCAGACCCGATTTCACCGATCGCTTCGGAAAACAAGTTAAATAAAACCACGTTTAACTTAAAGATTATATAGATAGCGTTTAGAAAATCGAAGTTTACATGAAATATCGTCAGAAAATAAAACAAAAACTCAATGTATTTCATATTTTGCGACATCAAACAGCCTGTTTTTATGCATAGGTTACAAACAAAAAACGATACGAATTAAAAATATTTTTTTTATTTACATAGTTGTGCAATTGACAATGACAGCTCTCTAAACGCGTTTAAAGAGTTGAACGTCGAAAATTGGGCGTTCTGAATATTAATCGCGTTTCATTTGATGTCGATGAAATGCAAACTGTAGCATTGAACTCAGTTAAACGCTTAAACTTCGTTTAGCTTGAACTGATCGGGTTTATTTTCAACGGTGAAATCCGCCCTAAATGCTACACGGTATTTTCTGCCAGTCGATTTTTGGGTAATGCGGTTTGTTTACAACTATTTATAACTCGTCTCGTTTCGTAGCAATAAAATGAGAAAAATGTGGTTTCATTAAATGTATAATATTAAATACATAAAAAAACAATAAAGAAACACATTTCTACAATAATAATAATAATTACAAAAATACTTATGATTATTTAGTATTATTAGCCGATACCTATGGGCACCTGTCCAGCAGAGTAATAGCACCTACCTCTTTACTACCGAGGTGTCGTTAGAGGCGACTAAGGTATTGTGCGGATAGCTTTTATTCGTGTCATAAACACCATAATATGCAATGCTGTCGCTAAACTTCTCGTGGCAATGCAAGTGTGAGTCAGAATTATTTTACTCGTACCATAATGGCGGCGACGTGGTTCGCAACCCTATTCGTCTCTTTTACCGCGGGGGCGAAAAGTGGGCTACATGTGTAGCCTCTGCCTACCTGTATGGGAAAAAGGAGGGACTATATGTATGTATGTATACAGTATAGAATAGAATAGAATAAATTTTTATTCAATATCGATTATGTACATAATACTTATTGAAAGTACTTTTTTTCCTTTTTTTAAACTACACTGGTTCGCAAAAAATGCTTCTTTCCTGGGAAGAACCAGTAAGAAACCCAGCGGGATTTTTTTTAGTAATTTTTAAAATAATGAACAAGAACAGTAGTATTATAAAAATGTAGAAATGGCTTGGCGGCGATCACCTCATTCCCGGGGGTTATCATCATCAATGTATTCTTTAATATTATAATAACCCTTTTTATGAAATCTTTCCTTAGTATTATGCTAATGGCAATTTAGACCACGGCGACACCTACTGAAGAGAGCCACTCACTCGCCCGATGTAACGCTCATGTGATAACATTGGAGGAAGGATGAGATGCAGTATTAAAACAGACTGGTGGTAGGATTCCTGTGCAGGAATCCGTCTACGTAGACACCACCGCAGGGCCAGTTATTTTGCCGTGAAGCAGTAGTGTGCTAACATTACTGTGTTTCGGTCTGAAGGGCACTGAGAGCCAGTGTTATTACTGGACAAATGATGTCTCAGAGTGACGAGCGCAGTGTGGTGCCACACTGAAATGTTCTGTGTGAGACAGCATTTGTTATGCAGACGTTGCACTTACCACCAGGTGAACGTTTTGCTCGTTAATATTTAGTTAATAGAACACTCGACGGTTGACAGTCGTAGAGTCAATATCACTTGATAATGCCTCGTTTTGAGGTGAAACACGTGTCGTGTTCTCGACTTCAGTGGTGTGTATTGCCTAGTGGTAGCGTTGTAGTGGTGGAGGGTATCTGGTGGCGGCTCCCGGTGGCGGTATTGGTATTCTTGTGCACGCTGTTGTGGGAGGGCGGGCGGTGCACTTCAAAACTAGGTAATACACACCATTTTACATTTTGCATGCGGATCTTAGCAAATTAACTTTCTTTCGTTAATATTTGAAATCCGCGAAACAACCATTTGTATTTGCAGAAGGTCACGCGATTGCCAAATTGTACAAGTTATATAGTATAGTATAGTATAAGTGCATAAGTTTAGCTAGATATTGTACATTAATAAAATATATAAATACAAAAATATGGCCATTAACTGATACTAAAGGATAAACTTCTGCAATCGATTGAAATTGTTTCGAATAATAATGTTTGTGGAAGCCTAAAAATACTGCAACCTCTTGTTATCTCTCCCAACGGAAACAGGTCAGCGTCGTGGTAAAATAGAATTAAAATTATACGGAAATATGATTTCCGCCGGGTAAAGTTGTTAAGTGTCGGTGTAAAAGCTTATTCTGTGATAACAAAATGGAAATTCCTGTTTAATGCCCGGGTAGTGTGCTGTTAAAATATATTTATACATCGGTTTTGATTGGGCGAATGTTATATTATTATACAGGAAGAATACAATTAGAATACAGTAAGAGTAATCTTTATTGTTATGCCGTGGTAGTTCAGGGGCTAAGCGCTCGCTTTAAATTTTATTGTAGGCGAGTGACCTGGGTTCGATTCCCGGTGCCAGCGCCACTAAAATTGTTACTTGCAATTTTAAGTGCCGATTTACCCCGTGCTCGGCGGCGAAGGAAAACATCGTGAGGAAACCTGCATGTCTGAGACAAAAAAATTTTTGAAGACCTGTGAAATCCTCCAACCTGCATTGAAGCTGCGTGGCGGATTCTTCCCAGCTCCAAAACTCTCTCGGAAATGAGAGGAGGCCTGTAATCAGCAGTGGAATGTTTATGGGCTGTTTACTTTTTTACGTTACGTCTTTGCTGGAGGTAGGATGTGTTTGCTCGGATTCCTGCACTGGAGGAATCCGAGCAAACATTAGATTATCCAACATTACATAATCAATTTGGCGGATGAAATTGCCAGGGAAAAGGGTGGCCACCCGCCAGATCAAATGGTCTGATCTGGGGAGGACGTCTCCTTCGACTAGTAATTTTTTTTAATTTTTTTTTATTTACATTAAGTGATGAAACGAACAAATCGTTCACCTGATGGTAAGTGTAACGTCCGCCCATAACAAATGCTGTGTCACCTAGAAAATATCTCTGTAACACCACACTGTGCCCATCACCCTGAGACATAAGTTCTTAAGTATAATATGCCCAGTGATTACGCTACCTCACAGTGCCCTTCAAACCGAAACACAGTAATACTTGCACGCTACTGCTTCGCGGCAGAATAACTGGACCTGGGGTGGTACCTGCCTAGACGGATTCCTGCATAGGAATCCTACCACCAGTAAAAGATGTTTAGATGTTGTATATATAGTTCGCATCTCAGAAAGCTTACATAGCGCGATTATGGAATGTATGAAATATTTCTTGAGCTTCTCATGAGGCGACATAGATGTCGCCACAAACAACAATGACCACGCCTTCACTGCAGGCTGCATGAGAAAGCTCAAAGTATTTCAGCGAGCTATGGAAGGGCTCGGTGATTCTCTGCTTCTCTATTTATCAAAATTAATTAATATGCTTATTTAAGAATTATAACGCTCATTGCGTTGGCATAGGCTCTTCAAATTAGGTATTCCGACGTGATTGGACCTGTTGGGAATTTATTACGGTCAATTAAATAATAGTCCCAACCGCTTGCTCTATTTAAGAGAGGCGTTCGTGCGATGCATTCGTGAGGCGAATAGAGACTTGTAGAGTTTGTTACATTATTGAAACGACTTCAAATTTTACGCGAATCAAATTAATGCCAATTAAAAAGATTAGACTTTTTAATTGGCATCCATTCCGATACGAGATGATGAATATGCAAGATGCTTCATGAACGATAAATATATGATTAAACGCATTTTTTCTAGTAGAATGACTTTTATTTTTTTAAGAATCCGTTTTACCAGGTTTTAGTGACATTGTAGTCTAGGCTTCGTGGACATTACGAATAATATAACTTCTAACCGTTCGAGCTAAACACGTTCCCGGTCATGTTGTAATGTAATTGAGAGTGGTGCAGTCTAAAAAACGAATTGGGGGAAGATTCAAAAATCGAGTAACTCCGGATTTGCGTAACACGCGGAAGCGTAAGCCGGGGTATGACTGCTTAAACACATACATACAATGTAAGAATAGAAAGATTTTCTATGACTCGTACCACAATGGCGGCGACGTCGTTCGATACCCGCCACGTCACGATTCCCACGGGGCGAAAAGTGGGCTACGTGTGTGGCCTCTGCTAACTGCTTTGGAAAAAGGCGTGACTGTATATATACATTGAACTATGTGGATCTCAACATAAGACGATGTTTTAAAAAAATCTTCTTGCTTAGGAGATATCTTCCTAATGTCTTCGGGTAAGGAGTTCCGTGTGGTAGCGGCTTAAGAGAATCTACCATCCCATCTCATCCCGTGGGTGTCATAAAAGTCGACAGAGGGAAAATTTAAATCAAAAGATGGGCAGCAGCATCTTCTTGGAGCAGCTGAATACATAAACTGCGGTTGCCAGCCCACCTGCCAAGCGCGGCAATTATGGCTAAATCCCCCCAAAATGAAAGCTACAAACTTTTGTGGCAATCTATGAGGGAGGCCTATGTTCAACAGGAGACTAGTGATAGGCTGAAATGGTGATGATGAAGGAGTTCCAGATGAGTGTAGCTTGGACAATAAAAAAGGTACTGAAGAAATTTGGTGAGGTCTTGTCTTGTAAAGAAGTTAGGTGAAGTTTTGTGGGATCGTAATCTTAAGTTAGATAAGGAGCGAAGAACCCTGCCATTGATAGAATAAAGGTGACATTGGTTAAAAGTGGTAGCAGGATCATTTAAAATCAGAATTCTAGAATTAGAATTACCAATTACTGGTGGTAGGATTCCTATGCAGGAATCCGTCTAGGTAGGTACCACCCCAGGGCCAGTTATTCTGCCGTGAAATAGTAGTGTGCAAGCACTACTGTGTTTCGGTTTGAAGGGCACTGAGAGCTAGCGTAATCACTGGGCATTTGAGACTTAAGAACTGATGTCTCAGGGTGACGGGCGCAGTGTGGTGTCACACAGAAATATTCTGGGTGACACAGCATTTGTTGTGGGCGGACGTTGCACTTACCATCAGGTGAACGTTTTGCTCGTTTCGTCACTTTATACATTAAAGAAAAAACGTCTGCGTAGGCGCTTTCAAATTACTTATATCTGTTTAAAAATAAAAAAGTAAGTCTAAACATTGTTCATATTTAAAAACTACTCTTGTGTAATCTATGTTTTTCCTGTATTTTTCTTTTTACTTTCCTTATGACTGTCACAGCGAGTCGTGACATGTGAAGCGATGTATCTATGTCAACCAATCACACAGCGTTCCCATTTATCAATGTCTGCCTTGTCATATATCCTCCCAATTGTTGTACACCTGATGAACTTATTGAACAATGTCGTCTGGAATCGAATTTGGATTGACTAGTTTACTCGTACCCAGTTACATCGGGTCGAATTACATACATACATACATAAGATCACGACTGTATGCCATAAGGGGTAGTCAGAGACTGGGCACTCACTGCAAAAACAGATGACTGCCACAATCCACGTTTCACCAGAACACTATAATGCACTTGATGTGATAGGTGGTGAGCCCATCGCCACCATGCGCTGTTGGATGCACAGTGCAGTTTAATTCCTTACTCGCCATTTACGAGATCCATTGGATGAGATGGAGTGGTAGTATTCTTTTAACGAGCTGCCACCACACGGCTCGTCGAATTACAGTATGCTCGAAATGATATTTGTGTACTGGAAAGATATGTTCCTCTTAGCTGCTGTCGACAATGGAGAGAATTTCTGGTTGATCAGAAATTATCACATGCGCTTATCTTGTGGCTTAGTGGTCATAGTAACTGACTTTTTTTTCTTTTTTATAAAAGATGCCCCACAGTAGGATTTCTCCTGTTTCGTGGGAACGTTTTACACACACATAAATTCCATATGCATGGTGGTAGGATTCCTATGCAAGAATCCGTCAAGGTAGGTACCACCCCAGGGCCATGTATTCTGCCGTGAAGCAGTAGTGTGCAAACATTACTGTGTTTCGGTTTGAAGGGCACTGTGAGCTAGCGTAATCACTTGGCATATGAGACTTAAGAACCTATGTCTCAGGGTGATGGGCACAGTGTAGTGTCACACAGAAATTTGCTTGATGGCACAGCATTTGTTATGGGCAGACGTTGCACTTACCATCAGGTGAACGTTTTGCTCGTTACATCACTTTATGCAATAAAAAAAAACAACTAACTGTAGGCCATACAACATACTGGGGCTTCGTTGGTTTATTAAAGAATAGAATAAATTTTTATTCAACATAGATTCATCATCATCATCATCATGTCAGCCTATCAGTAGTCCACTGCTGAACATAGGCCTCCCCCATTTGATTGCCACAAAAGTTTGTTTCACTCTTTTTAGGGGGATTTTGCCATAGTTGCCACGCTTGGCAGGCGGGTTGGCAACCGCAGTTTTTTTATTATGTTGCAGGAAGATGCTGCTGCCCATCTCCTGGTTCTTATTTTCCCTCTGTCGACTTTTACGATACCCACGGGATGAGATGGGGTGGTAGATTCTCTTAAGCCGCTACCACACTCCAGACACAACATAGACTTTTTACATACTTCTTATTGAAAGTCATATGTTTTTTCATTTTTATAACCCGGGTTCGCCAAAAATGCGTCTGTCCTGGGAAGAACCAGTAAGAAACGCAGCGGGATAGTATTTTGTCATTTTTGAAATAATGTACAATAACAATTGGCAGATTTGATTTTTTTCACTTTTATCTAATTGTGTATGTTATTTATTTAATTTATATTAATCATAATTTTATATTATGTGTATGTATATGCATGGATGTATATATATATATATTTTTGTGTATATGTATGTGTATGTGTGTATATATATATATATATGTACGTGTATGTATATTTGTGTATATATATATATGTATGTTGTATATATGTAAATATATATTCGTTAGTTTGGTATGTATCAATTTATATATTTTTTATTATTTATATATTGATTATTTACTTATTATCTTAGGTTACTATATCATATTTCTTTTAAATATATAGCACCTGCCATTTTTTCTTTTTTTCACCATCGACCAGGGTTGACTGGTAGAGAATGCCACAAGGCATTAAGTCCGCCCATTGTAGCCTTTAGCTTAAGGTGTAATCAATGAAGAATAAATAAATAAATAAATAAACAGCGGTATTATAAAGATGTAGAAATAGCTTGGCGGCGATCACCTCATTCCCAAGGGTTATCGTCATCTATGTATTCTTTAATATTATAATAACCCTTTTTATGAAGTCTTTGTTTAATATAAAATTTGAACTTTTTGATTGAATAAATAAATATATATAAATACAACACGATTATTCAATTCAAGAAGATTCCATAGCAGGGGATAAATTTGTCATAGGAAGTACCGGCATGTAACTAGTTCTGTAATTGACGTTTTAATTCTTGTGCTATTGATAACGGCATTCTATTGCTTTGTTGTATCTATGGCTGCCACCATATTTATGGCGTCCGTGTTATTAAGAAGCCATGTTGTCCCATTATTCAAACAAACATTGTACACAAGCCATGTTCTTTCGGGTTCTATTGAGGGAATAGGACAGGGACGATATATACGGATCCAGGGATAAAACCTACTTCAATGAAGGAAAGCGAGTTAATACAGTCCGCATGCAAAATTTAAAATGTTAATATATATGTATTACCTAGTTTAGCCATCGAGAACAATCACCGGGGACCGCCACGAGATTACAATGCACAAGTAGACAATGCACACTACTGAAGTTGAGACCACGGCACGTGTTTCACCCCAAAACCATTATCAAATTATATTAACTCTACGACAGACAGCTGCGGCGGCGGCTGTCGTAGTCAATATCAGTAATACACATCCATACCTATATATATATATATATATATATACATATATATATATATATATATATGGCTATATATATATATATATATATATATATATATATATATATATATATAGTCACTACTTATTCCCATATAAGGTATAGGCTGTGGCTTTTGTTCGATCTACGCAGAATGAATTTTATTAAATTTACTAAATTTAATCAAAAACCAAGCATGCCATTGCAATTCTTCAAGACACTGTAACCACATTCTGCGTATATCGGGCTAATGTTAACTGTCCCATTCACGCTAACGATTTACAGCATCCATGGTGATGTGAAGGGCACGAAACGTCTGACAATAACTGGTAATAGTAAACGAGATGATATCCGTAAAATTAGTTTTATTAAATGTCTAATAAAACATTACCATGTATATTTGTATTTTTTTTAACAGAATGTAGATTGATTTCACCTTATAAAGTGAATGATATCGACGGTACCATATCCATCCATTTTTGCAGTGTGATATAAGCCCACTACTGAATTAATATTCTACTATCGCCTCTTTTTTCGATAGCAGTTATTGCTATAGTTGCCACGCTTGGTAAGCGAGTAGACGTTATATAAATATCTTTAAGAGATCCAATCTATAATTTCTTGGTTTACTAGTTAGTAAAGCATTTACTGGTGGTAGGATTCCTATGCAGGAATCCGTCTAGGCAGGTACCACCCCAGGGCCAGTTATTCTCCCGTGAAGCAGTAGTGTGCAAACAGTACTGTGTTTCGGTCTGAAGGGCACTGTAGGCTAGCGTAATCACTGGGCATATGAGGCTTAAGAACTGATGTCTCAGGGTGAAGGGCACAGTGAGGTGTCACACACAAATGTTCTGGGTGGCACAGCATTTGTTGTGGGCAGACGTTGCACTTACATCAGATGAACGTTTTGCACGTTTCATCATTTTCTCCAATAAAAAGAAAAACCACCGGGCAGGCAACGCAAATGCCACACACGACCACACAGAATACCGGCGTGAAGTAGAAGTAAAATATACTTCTGCGTTTCGTCTGGTGAGTGTTGGTAACCGGAGGCCCAACCACCGCCCCTCCCCCTAACAGCATGGTAGCGGAAATAAATCATCTACCCCAGGGGGGTACCAGTACCGACGGTTCTGGAGAATCCCTCACTGGGCATCCACGCTCAAGCTTGCCTTCGTTATCTGAGCGTGGGTGCTCAGGCTGCCCCGCGTATTCTGGGGGGGGGGGGGGGGCAAAACTCCGCTCGATTCGTACTCTGCTCGGGGCAAACGAAGCAACAAGACTACGGCACCCCTTACCACGCTCGCCATGGACTTCTGCAATATCAGGGGACTTCACTCCAATCTTAACGCCGTCCACTACCATCTAGAGACGGCGAAGCCGGCCTTGCTTTTCCTAACAGAGACACAGATATCTTCTCCGGCGGATACCGCTTATCTCTCCTACCCGGGGTACAAATTGGAACACTCCTTTGTGCCACGGGCCGGGGTTTGTGTATACGTCAGAGAGGATATGTCTTCTCGACGCCTCGGCAGTCTTGAAGGTACGGACCTGTCCATCCTTTGGCTGCGCATAGATAGCGACGACCATCCTCGCGTCTATGGGTGCCTCTATAGGTCCCATAGCGGTAACAACGAAACTGACCGACTCATCGACCACATCCAGATGGCTGCAGATTCCCTGTTACAGCAGATCCCATCCGCAGAGATCGTGTTACTTGGCGACTTTAACGCCCACCACGCCGATTGGCTAGGGTCTCGTACCACCGATCATGCGGGTAGATCTGTTTATGACTTTGCCTTGGCATATGATCTGACACAACTGGTTCCTTCGCCAACGCGGGTTCCGGACGTGGAGGATCATACGCCTTCCCTGCTGGACCTTCTGCTGACCTCTCATCCGGACAGATATCAAGTCTCCGTCGATGCCCCTCTGGGATCTTCGGACCACTGTCTGATCCGAAGTACGGTGCCTCTCACGTGTTCATCGCGGTTGCGATCTGCAAGCAACCGCCGTGTGTGGCACTATAGGTCAGCGGATTGGGATGGGATGCGGTCCTTCTTTGCATCCTACCCTTGGAGGCGGGTTTGCTTCTCGCTAGATGATCCGAACGCCGTTGCTGAATCTGTCACTGATGTTGTACTTCAGGGTATGGAACTCTTTATTCCATCTTCTGTCGTGCCCATCGGTGGCAGATCCCAGCCTTGGTTTGGTCGCACCTGCAAAATGGCATCACGCCAAAAGCAGGAGTGTTACCGGACCTGGGCTAAAGCATCGGCGTCACGAGTTGTAAAAACTAGCGAACTGAAAAAGAAGTACAACTCTGCCTCTGGAAATAGCTCTTTTGAAGGACCTAGCCTTCAAAAGAGCTATTTCCAGGTCAAAGTCAGAGCACATTGGCAGAATTGGCGAGAAATTAGTCCGCCTCCCTTCGGGAACTCGTGCATTCTGGTCTCTCGCCAAGGCTGTCCTTGGGAATTTCTGTCAGCCATCCCTTCCATCTCTGCACAGGGAGGATGACTCGCTGGCCCATGCCGCTAAGGAGAAAGCCGATCTTTTAGGCTCCCTTTTTGCGGCCAACTCGTCTCTCGATGACAGGGGGAACACGCCGCCGATCATCCCGCGGTGTGAGTGGTCTATGCCGGAAATCAAGTTCCTGCAGAGTTCTGTGCGCAAAGCACTATTCTCCCTCGACATCCATAAGTCGAGTGGGCCTGATGGCATCTCCCCTATTGTGCTGAGGATGTGTGCTCCGGAGTTGGCACCGGTCTTAACGCGTCTTTTCCGGTACTCCTACTCTGTAGGCGTCGTCCCGAACACATGGAAGACAGCTTTGGTGCACCCGATCCCTAAGAAAGGCGACCGCTCAGATCCGTCCAACTACAGACCGATCGCCATCACCTCCTTGTTCTCCAAAATAATGGAGTCCATTATAAACTGCCAGCTCTTGAGGTACCTAGAGGAGCACCAGCTGATTAGTGACCGCCAGTATGGTTTCCGTCAGGGTCGCTCAGCTGGTGATCTTCTAGTCTACCTTACGCATAGATGGGCGGAGGCAGTCGAGAGCAAGGGGGAGGCCCTGGCAGTTAGTTTGGACATAGCGAAGGCCTTTGATCGGGTATGGCACAAAGCGCTTCTCTCGAAGCTTCCTTCCTATGGGCTTCCCGAGAAATTATGCAATTGGGTCACCAGTTTCCTCGCAGATCGGAGCATCAAGGTCGTAGTAGACAGTGCATGCTCGGACTCCAAGTCTGTGGGTGCTGGTGTTCCGCAAGGCTGCGTGCTATCGCCAACCCTGTTTCTTCTGCATATCAATGATATGTTACAAATTAGTAACATTCATTGCTATGCAGATGACAGTACTGGTGATGCCTTGTACGCCGGCCGTGCTAATATTTCTCGGGATCACGTCGACGAGTGCCGGAACAAACTTGTGTCTGAAGTCGAGATTTTGTTAGACAAAATCTCAGACTGGAGCCGACTAAACTTAGTCCAGTTTAACCCAAATAAGACACAGGTTTGCGCGTTTACCGCTAAAAAGAAACCCTTCGTCGTAGCACCTCGTTTTGGAAGCACTCCCCTCGTTGCCTCAGCCAGTATCGGAATCCTTGGCGTAGACATATCGAATGACGTTCAGTTTCGCGGTCACTTGGAAGGGAAGGCCAAATTGGCTTCTAAAAAGCTTGGCGTGCTCAGTAGATCGGGACAGTACTTCGTGCCGGTCCACCGCTTGCAACTTTACAAGGCGCAGGTTCGGCCTCACATGGAGTACTGTTCTCATCTTTGGGCGGGGGCACCCCAGTGCCAGCTCCTTCCTTTTGACCGTATTCAACGAAGAGCGGCTCGAATCATCGACGACCAGGTTCTTTCCGATCGGCTTGATACACTGGCCTTGCGAAGAGATGTTGCATCTCTTTGCATTTTTTACCGGATTTACAACGGGGAGTGTTCCGAGGAATTGTTCGGAATAATTCCAGCCGCTGGTTTTCACCATCGCACTTTGCGGCAGAACACAAAATTCCATCGGCACCACCTGGATGGTTGGCATTCCTCCACAGTGCGTTTTTCGCGGAATTTTCTGCCACGCGTTACCACTTTATGGAATCAGCTGCCGCCGGCGGTTTTTCCGGACCGATACGACTTAGGGACCTTCGAGAAAAGAGCCTATTCCTTCCTCAAAGGCCGGCAACGCACCCGCGATTCCTCTGGTGTTGCGGTTGTTCATGGGCGGTGGTGATCACTTACCATCAGGTGAGCCACTTGCTCGTTTGCCCCCTCTCCTATAAAAAAAAAAATAAAGATCTTGTAAACATCCAACTTACAGCCAAATAAAACTTGTAATGTTATCAGAGTCTCATAAGCATAAGCAGGCAGACCGCAGTGTTTTATAATTTGTTCAAAATAAAAAGATATAAATAACGGAACTCTTGTAAGATCACTTTGTTGTCCAATGTCAGTCTGTCTGTCAAGATCCTTTTTGTCAATAACGGCTAGAAGTACGGATTTAAATTTTTTATTACAGTTGAGGTCTCCAACTCGATAGCTTCGTACAAAATTGAACCTCGACGTTACAGTGATAAGGTTCAGTTTTCCTCACACACGTGTACACACACACACATTAAGAGACGAGAGATTTCGTAGGCATACGATTTGAAAACCGTTACGTTATTTTTTTCAGAATACAGATCATCATCATCATCATTTCAGCCTATCACTAGTCCACTGCTGAACATAGGCCTCCCTCATAGATTGCCACCAAAATTTGCAGCTCTCATTTTAGGTGATTTAACCGTAGTTGCCACGCTTGGCAGGCGGGTTGGCAACCGCAGTTTATTTATTCAGACGTTCCAGGAAGATGCTGCTGCCCATCTCGTGGTTTTCATTTTCCCTCTGTCGACTTTTACGACACCCACGGGATGAGACGGGGTGGTAAATTCTCTTAAGCCGCCACTACACGATAGATATCATGTTAAAATTAATAACCTCTGGTAGTAATAGGAAAGAGTCGCACAAATCGATCAGAAGAGATATCACACATATGTTTAAGTTTCTTACTCACTGTACTTTTAAAAATAGACCTTTAAAAATTTTAAGTAGTTTGACAAATACGATGACATTAACCAACGGTACGAAATCCTAAGAACGAGAAACCCCGCGTTAGTCTTCTTTATTTCAATAAGAAATAACACTAATTTATATTTTTTCTTACAGGACTGGTGACGCTCTCTGCATAAATTGGTAAGTCACATTTTACTCTTAATAGTAAAAAATTTAAAGCGGCCAAAAGCAAAACAACAATGCTCACAAAGGAATACTGAAACTAATTCGATGTTCGATGTAAAGAGAATCGACGAGGCAAGGAACACAGAAATACGTCAAGAAAAGGAATGTCAGTTTCTCTTTGCACCGAGTTTTGATACAGGATTAGGCAAGGTTCAGAAGGCATGTTACTTACGATGTTATTGATGTCTAGACGTTGTCTGAACGACCGACGGCAACAAATTACGATGTTTCTCGTCGAGAGTAAAATTGGTTTGTGCGAAAATATTTTCACTTGAAATGCCGAAACATTCGATTTTAAATTATTACCATTAATCATTGCCGTGTGGTGGCGGCTTAAGAGAATCTACCACACCATCTCATCGCGTGGGTGTCATAAAAGTCGACAGAAGGAAAATGAAAACCAGGAGATTGGCAGCAGCATGTTCCTGGAACATCTGAATAAATAAACTGCGTTTTTTTTATTGGATAAAGTGACGAGACGAGCAAAACGTTCACCTGATGTTAATTGCAACGTCTGCCCATAACAAATGCTGAGTCACCCAGAACAACGAGTGGCACCACACTGCGCCCGTCACCCTGAGACATTAGTTCTTAAGTCTCATATGCCTAGTGATTACACTAGCTCTTAGTGCCCTTCAGACCGAAACACAGCAATGTCTACACACTACTGCTTCACGGCGGAATAACTGGCCCTGGGGTGGTATCTACCTAGACGGACCCGCCTGCAAAGCGTGGCAACTATGGCAAAATCCCTTAAATTAGAGCTATAAACTTTTGTAGCTATCTATGATGTTCAGCAGTGGACTAGTATAATTTTTTACAGACAATTTCATTTTTATTAGCCGTTGTTTTTAGGTCTTTGTTAACCTTAATTTATGTATTAAATTTATGTGTCCAAATGAATCCTACTTTTGAAATATCTCACACTATTTTTTGATATATAAGTTAACCATTTTAAAGACACCTCGATAAAATATAGTTAAAAGAACCTGCCGTTACTTTGCGGAAATCCATTATAGTAAAGGAGAGACTTGGCGGTTGACTGTCGTAGTCTAAATCACTTGATAATGCCTCGTTTTGAGGTGAAACACGTGTCGTGTTCTCGACTTCAGTGGTGTGTATTGCCTAGTGGTAGTGTTCTAGTGGTGGAAGGTATCTGTTGGCGGCTCCTGGTGGCGGTATTGGTTTTCTTGTGCACGCTGTTGAGGCAGGGCGGGTAATAAACACCATTTTACATTATGTATGCGAATCTTAGCAAATTAACGTTCTCTCCTTTACTTCCAATAAAAGTATCTGGCAAAATGATAAGTTTAACAGGAACTGTAAACGTTTAGCTAAGTTGTTTAGCTAAGTCTAGCTTTCGTTGTTTAACTTAAAATGTTCACTAGAAAGTTGTACTCCTGTTAACATGTTCTAACTAGGCTGAGCTTATTCTAGGATTCTATTTAAGAGTGCAGCACCAAGAAAACGGTCGAAATCGATACGAAAAAGTTTCGCTTTGCTGTAAGTACGTAACGTCTTCACTTATTGGCGATAGAGGAAATGAACAATGTTAAATAGTAAATGAAGGTACGACAAAATCCGTAGTACCTGACTTTAACGCCGCCGGCCCTCGGTTCGAATCCTGCCAACATTTGTATAAAACACAAATCAGTGGTTTTCGGGTCTGGTTGTGTTGAGCGTGTGAAATGTTTTCCAGTAGAGCACACCAACGATACTGGAGAAATCCTACAGTGCGGCATCATATTATCGAAAAAAAATGATTAAAAATATTGTTTGATGCTAGTTTTTGGGTCTCCGGTGGTTATCACTCAATAGCGAAACTTCATAAAAAGTAAAGTTTCAGCCTATAAATGTCCCACTGCTGAGCACAGGCCTCCTCTCATTTCTGAGAGGGTTTTGGAGCTAGGAAGAATCCGCCACGCTGCTCCAATGCGGGTTGGCGGACTTCACATGTCTTCGAAATATTTTTTATTTCTCAGACATGCAGGTTTCCTCACGATGTTTTCATTCACCGCCGAGCACGTGGTAAATCAGCACTTAAAATTGCAATTAACAATTTTAGTGTTGCCGGCACCGGGAATCGAACGCAGGTCACTCGCGTACTATGAAAACTTCATTGCGAATTAAAATTTGTTTTCGAATCAGATATCGAGATTGGTCGATGTCTACTACACTTTCATCAAATTATTACGATAAAAATGTTTTTTTTTATTATTACAGATTTTTTCTCGGGTTTGTATCAGTATTATTGTTTATGATTGTATTAAGTATGGGTTAGTGTGTTAAGTTAAGTAAGTAAGTATGTTAAGTGGATAATAGTGAGTACTATCTATTTTTTTTCTATATTAACTTTTTTATTATTTCCTACAACAACCTACCTTATCCTGTCTCTGCATCGCCCTTTGGTAGACTGGTAGAGAATGCCTCAGGCAATAAGTCCGCCTATATACTTGAGTGTATATGAAGTAGAATAAATAAAAAAAATACTGTTATCCACTTCTCTCATTATCATACTGATGATCTGGTATGGTATAGTACTGATGGCAGGATTTCTACACAGGAATCTGTCTAGGCAGGTACCACCCTGTTAGTGCCAGGCCAGTTGTACTGCGTGAAGCCAACATTACTGTACTTAGGTTTGAAGGGCATTAAGAGCTGGTGTAATCACTGTGAACAACTGATATCTTCGAGTAACAGGCGCAGTGTGGTTTCACGAAGAAATGTACAGGGTGACACAGAATTTGTTAATGGGACAGTCGTTGCATAAAGTGAAAGTTTTGCTCGTTCCGTTAATTCAATAATAAAAAAAACACTGTAAGAACCCTATAATAGCATCAAAGCCCTTCAAACCGCTGAAAGGCTCTGATGATATTGTAATTATAGGGCAAATGATAGAATAGAATATATGTATATCACTGGTGGTAGTCTTCCCATGCAGGAATCCGTCTAGGTAAGTCAATTATTCTGCTGTGAAGCAGTAATGTGAAACATTACTGTGTTTCGGTTTGAAGGGCACTGAGTGCTAGCGTAATCACTGGGCATATGAGACTTAAGAACTGATGTCAGGTCTCAGGTGGTCTCAGGGAGCAGTGTGGTGTCACACAGAAATGTTCTGGGTGACACAGCATTTGTTATGGGCAGACGTTGCACTTACCATCAGGTGAACGTTCTGCTAGTTCCGTCACTTTTATCAAATAAAAAAAAAGAATAGAATAGATTTTTTTTTATTCAATATAGATTATTTACATAATACTTATTGAAAGTCATGTTTTTTTCTTTTTTTTTAACTAAACTGGATACTAAAGTATACTGTTGTCTCATGGTGCAGTGTCACACAAAGGGCACATCTGTTATGGATTCGCATGGTACTTATCATCAGATGATACATCTACTCGTCACGTCACTTACTCCCATAAAAATATTTTTTAGTGGTGTCGGCACCGGGAATCGAACCCAGGTCACTCGCGCCCTACTTCTAGCCCCTGAGCTATGTATATCTAATACACAGTTTTTAATTTCATCATCATCATTGTATTGCCGTCGGCACTGTAAGCTAGTGTATAGGGCAAATGAGACTTAAGAACTGATGTCTCAGGGTGTCGGGCGCAGTGTGGTGTCACACAGAAATATTCTGGGTGACACAGCATTTGTTTTGGGCGGATGTTGCACTTACCATCAGGTGAACGTTTTGCTCGTTTCGTCACTTTATACAATTAAAAAAAAAATTGAAGTATCTGTTTGTAATCAGAAAATAACAGCTTTTTTCTCAATGCTTATGAAAGTATATACGGTACTTACAAAAAAAAACTATTTTTAAAATATTATCTGTCTGTCTGTCCGTTTATTCCGGCTAAATTCCGAAACGGCTGGACCGATTTTAACGAAATTTTCATTGACAGATAGCTGATATTTAATTTTAGAAATATAATTAGGGTTCCGCGTAAAAAAAGAAACCCCAAAATCCGATTTAAATGGGGAAGTAAGTAAAGTATCATCGATTGAGGTCAACTTTTTAACGCGGGTGAAACCGCCGGGTACAGCTAGTTTCAAATATGATAATGTCTTCTCAAAGATCTGAAGCGTTCAAACTTATTAAGAAATTACAAGAAAGGCCGGCAGCAACTTTTACAACCTCGTTTGTCGTAAAAGAAGCGTAAAAACTCTTGCTAATGATGTTATAATGTTGTCTGAGAGCCCTTAAAGTTTGCGTTCGGAAAAATCTGCATTGACTTCAGTCGTAAACTTAGTGTCATTAATGGTGGCTTCTTTCAACGTGAAGTATTTATGATAGAGCTTTGGAATATACAAATGATCCATTTTTAACCGACTTCAAAAAACGAAAAGGTTCTCAATTCGTCTGTATATTTTTTTATGTATGTTCGGGAATAACTTCTTTGTTTATGAACCAATTACAATGATTAATTGTTAAAAGAAAAGAGGAACCATAAAATTTTGATAAATTTCTGATGATGGAATCATGGAGAAAATTATGTAACTCTCAAATTTGCTTAATATTTGGAGCTGATAAGTTAAAGTCGGTTAAATCAATTAATAGTATATCTGACTTCTTCGAGGCGAGGACTTCCCTTGCACTGGTCATCCATAAATAAAGGTTTCGGTTTTCGGGTCTGTTTGTGTTGTGTATGTGAAAGTCTGAAATCTTAATGCGAGTGTGTTACGGTGGCGATACGAGTGGAGTTCACAATACGGATCGCAGATTCGACTCCATCATGAAAAAGGTATTTGTATGACATATAGATAGTTGTTTTGGATTTGTGTATTTGCGCATATGCAAATTTTATCTACATACTCCTATATATTGATGAATGTATAATTCACCCTCAGACATCAGTTCTTAAGTCTCAAATGCCCAGTGATTACGCTAGCTCATTGTGCCCTTCAAACCGAAACACAGTAATGCTTGCACACTACTGCTTCACGGCAGAATAACTACCGAGGTGTCGTAAGAGGCGACTAAGGTATTATACGGACAGCCTTTATTACTGCAGAATTATACCATAATATGCAATTCTGTCAATGTACTGCTCGTGGGCACCCAATGAGGAGTAAGATTTTTTGACTCGTCCTAAAGTGGCGACGATGTGGTTCACCACCCGTCACGTCTCGTTTCCCACGGCAGCGAAAGTGGACTACGTGTGGCGTGTCTGTATGTATGCAATTCGGTCAGGCACTTTTTGAGATGGTTATTACGTACGATGGTTTTTCTTACGGCACCACCCGGAAAATTACTTGCCTGTTTCCGAATAACGGCTGTTAATATATATGTCGATTCCTAAGTTGAAATCCTCGAGTTCCAGGCCCTATCTTACGCTGAAGATGGCAATTATTCTGGTGTGAAGCAGTAGTATACAAACAATATTGTGTTACAGTCTGAATTGCATTGAAAGCTTAAGAACTGACTCAGGGTTACCGCCGCAGTGAGTTGCCACACAGAATTGTTCTGGGTGACACAGCATTTATTATGGGCAGACACTACACTTATTATCAGGTGAATATTTTGCTCGTCTCGTCACTTTCTCCCAAAAAAGAAAAATCTGCAATGCAAATTTTAATTTCAACATTTACGCTCTTATATATAACTATGTCTTTCCGCAAAGGATTATGCGCGAGAAGGTAGGGATGAAAGAATGGCTGAAAATAATTATATAATTCCTGAAGTAATCCTTCGAAATGGCAACACCGTCGACGAAATTCTGCCCCGCCTTAATATTCTCTTACCGCTTCATTGCCATATTAAACTATAATAACTGGTACCGCCTATTTGAATATTTAATTCAGATACATTATAATAACAAATTGGATTTTTTGATAGTTTAAACTCAATTTACATTTGTGATGAAATTAAAAATTCTCATAATATTTAATAGCGGCCCTGCATAATTAATATGCAGTGGGTCGAATGTTATCATCTTAAAATGACAACATGAATTTATTTGTTTTTCCCTAAGAAACTGGCCTCCGTAAAACTTTTTTTTCAAATTAATAAGCTAATGCTTAACTACGATCTCGCTGGATGGTGAGTTCTTTTTTCGAATATTGCCTACGCTGTAAGCCCGGCGTTTACAGCTTCGTCGGAAGAGACTCGCGTGCAGAAGGCCCGCAAGTCGCACAACGACGTGGCTGACGTCGTTGTCTGGCTCTCTTCTGCACTCCGACCCTTGTTAACAAATAGGGGATACCCAACTAATAAGAGGGGGCTCGCAGCAATACAAGGATCTATAGAGACCCTTAAGAAGACCCCAGAGAAGCCGAAGTTTGGACTTCCCTAATAGTAGGGAGGTCCCTTCCTCGGCTTAGATCGCCGTAGATACGGAATGCCACTAGTAACACGAGGATATCTCGTGAAGACGAAACAGGGAACTCACGCTCGCGGGCAGGCGCAGTCTTATCGAATTGTGCGTGATAGTAAGTAACCCATTAGTTTAGTAAGAGCCTGTTCACACTTCTGTAACTTTAAAAAAATATTTGGTACGAGAGGATTAATAGGGTGGGTACATAGAATAGAATAGAAAGAAAGAAAGATACACATTTATTCACGGTCTAATCACAATAGATACAAAACAAAACAACAAAAAAAAATGGAATTACACAGAACATAAAATAATATTGCCCAAAATTAAAAAGTGTAAAAATAATATAAAATGAGTCTGTGTAGCAGCATAATACCGTGAAATGGACAGGACTCAGTAAAAATCGAGATACAGAGACTTAAATTGCTCTGATCCCGACACTGGTTTTCAGTAGTAGCTATTTTTTAGATAATACCCATTGAACGTCATTTTTTTAAGCTACACTGGTTCGCAAAGAAATGCCTCTGTCCTGGGAAGGACCGGTAAGAAACCCAGCGGGATGATTTTCAGTCATTTTAAAAATAATATACAATTACAGCAGTATTATAAAGATGTAGAAATAGCTTGGCAAGGATCACACCATGCCAAGGGGTCTTCCATGCTTTCCTTAATATTATAATAACATACATACATACATAAGATCACGACTGTATCCCGTAAGGGGTAGTCAGAGACTGGGCACTCACTGCAAAGATAGATGACTGCCACAATCCACGTTTCACCGAAACAATATAATGCACTTGGTGTGATAGGTGGTGAGCCCATCGCCACCATGCGCTGTTGGGTGCACAGTGCAGTTTAATTCCTTACTCGCCTTTTACGAGATCCATTGGATGAGATGGAGTGGTAGTATTCTTTTATCGAGCCGCTACCACACGGCACGACACCACACATATTATAATAACCCTTCTTAAAAAGTCTTTGTTTAACAAATAGTTTGAACTTTTTGTTTGAGCATAGGGTTTTTAGGGTACATGTGGTTTATAGGGTGGTTACATAAGGTTTTCCCAAGAAGGATTTGAGAGGATTAGCCGTAACCGTGCTTGGCAGGCGGATTGGCAATAGCAGTCGAGGCACCTCGCACTATTTTTTTTTATAGGAGCGGGGGCAAACGAGCAAGCGGCTCACCTGATGGTAAGTGATCACCGCCGCCCATGAACATCCGCAATACCAGGGGAACTCCGAATGCGTTGCCGGCCTTTGAGGAAGGAGTAGGCTCTTTTCTTATACTTACTTATACCCTCTTACTAGTTATGAGTCTGAGTATTCTGGATTTGGCATGTTTGATGATTATTCATAAACCTTTTTTCTGGTATTTACCTTAATTGAATTTTGCAATACCCAGGGTGTGGTAGAGAGTTCGTGGTGGTTCCCTTATATATACCACTCGGTTGAGTATAGAGGCAAACACCCCGCGTTTTTTTAAACGATGCCCCACAGTTCTTTTTCTGATTTCTCCTGTATCGTGGGTGCGTTTTACAAGACATACATTTCACATGCACAACACAATCAGACCGGCAAACCAACAATTTGTGTTTTTCACAAATGTTGGCTCCGGCTGGGATTCGAACCCAAGACCCGCGATAAAGTCAGGTACGCTAACCACCAGGCGACGCGGTCGTCGCATTTGCATGAGTGTGTGAAACATACATAAAAAATAAACTAGAATGAAATAGATCTTAAAACTGGTCCGTAGCGCATTATATCAAAATTTAAATTTAAATTAACATACTAGTTTGAGATTAATTATATCCGGAGTGATAATATCTTTAATATTTTAAACGTCCTGCCACACACAGTTTGGGTCAGTAAAGTGGGCCAAGTTTAGAATATCTTATTTTCTGATTTTAATGTGAGCTTTTGTAAATACATCGTATAGTAAAGAAAAAGTAAAAAGTAAAGTTACAGCCAATAAATGTCCCACTGCTGAGTAAAGGCCTCCTCTCATTTCTGAGAGGGTTTTGGAGCTAGGAAGAATCCGCCACGCTGCTCCAATGCGGGTTGGCGGACTTCGCATGTCTTCCAAATATTTTTTATTTCTCAGACATGCAGGTTTCCTCACGATGTTTTCCTTCACCGCCGAGCACGTGGTAAATCAGCATTTAAAATAACAACTTTAGAGGTGCCGGCACCGGGGATCGAACCCAGGTCACTCGCTTACAATGAAATTTAAAGCGAGCGCCTAGCCCCTGAGCTACCACGGCTCTTCCACGCATAGTAGCACAAGAAAATTGTTTCTGTTTGAGGAGCACTAAAGCATTATTTAAATGAAATTACAGAATCTGAATCGTAAAAACGTTGTCGTCGTTTCAGCCTATCACTAGTCCAATGCTGAACATAGGCCTTCCATAGATTGCCGCAAAAGTTAGTAGCTCTCATTTTGGGGGGATTTTCCATAGTTGCCACGCTTGGTAGGCGGGTCGGTAACCGCAGTTCATTTATTTAGATGTTCCCAGAATGCTGCCCATCTCCTGGTTTTTATTTTCCCTCTGTCGAATTTTACGTCGACCCACTTTTTTTTTTATATAATCTTGATTTTAATAAAGTATAGCTATTTAGTTTTGAGATATTTAAGGGTGCAAAGCGGAATACAGAATTAATTCATACCAGTTCAAATAAAATAGATATGTTGTCTTTATTTAAAAGTCTTTACGAATTAATGCAAGTTAAAAATGTATAATTCAGAACTCATTATATTAGTTATTATCCGCCCCGGCTTCGCACGGGTAGATAGATATTAGAAAGACAAATTAGTACTTTATTTGGACAAATAGAACAACCACAATTCCTTACACTAACATTTTTGTAGTGACTATTCTAATCGGCGGCTCTGCAGCTGGTCAGATAAGATTACGTTATTTCACTAAAATAATGTTATATTTATGCGAACGTAAGCCATGAAATATAGCCAATATTTGATGTCGTGGTAGCAAAATAAAACGACCGCTCTCGACCGCTGCGCAAGGGGAGCCGCGCACCTCGATGATGCCCAAGTTGCATGAAGCCGGGCGGCGGCGCAGCGTTCGAGAGACACCGAGCCCGCTGTTTTTTTTAGATAGCGTTTTAAAATTTTTAAATAAAATAATAATATAATTAAAATACAAAAACCACTATTCAATTGTTTCTAGTTTCCAGAAAATAAAATAAATTGTGGTAGTTGTTGTTGTAGTTGTAATAGTTGTAGGTAACTAATAGAAATTAGTCTAATCGCGTGTAGCGCGGGCGAGCATATGGCTGTTCATCGCAGCATTTTTCTTACTTTTTGCATTTTTATACCCGTCGTAACTTCTAAACGATAGGTCCGATTCGAATAATTTAAAGAGGAATTTACATGTACATAATTAACCTTGACTATAAAACTATTTAGAAGGATAAGGATTAATATCGTGATACGAATGTCATCATCTTTAGATTCTACCCGTGTTTTGATAGACTAATTCGAACAAAAAGCTGTTATTGTGACTCAATTATAATAGTTAGACATATAGCCTCGCCGACTTCTTTGTGAGTAATGATAGGCTTGAGTTACCTTATAGCAATTTTCGTAGGAGTCTAGGTCTTTTTTAAAATTATATACAACTCATGTTAGTCGGTGATAATGTAGTTCTGTATAGGCGAAAGAATTTTTAAAATCGGTTCAGAAGTTTTGGGTTAAATCATTACAACCAAACTTCTCTTTATAATATTAGTTTAGATAATGAGGGACGATTGGTGTCAAAGGTATTGTACGGACAGTCTTTAATTGTGAAGAATAATACCATAATATGCGAAGCTGTCACAATGTTTACTGCTCGTCGGAATGCAATGGGGGGTAAGAAAGTTTTGACGCATACCAAAATTTAAATTTACTGGTGGTAGGATTATGCCGGAATCTCGGTAGGTACCACCCCAGGCCAGTTATTCTGCCACGAAGCAGTAGTGTGCAAATATTACTGTGTTTTGGTTTGAAGGGCACTGTGAGCTAGCGTAAATACTGAGCATATGAGACTTAAAAAAAAATGGCGGCGACATGGTTCGACACTCGTCACTATATCACCCGGCGAAAAATGGGCTACGTGAGTGGCCCCTGCCTACCCCACTTATGGGAAAAAGGCGAAACTGTATGTATGCATATGTATTTAAGGCAAACTACGAAAAGCCGCCTTCAGCGTAAAACACGATCGCAAAAAAACAAGCAAAGATAAAACATTTTATTTTTCTAGAAATAACAATTGAAATTCCCGTAGCGTTCCATTTCCTCGCAAGTCGCACAACTATTCCTCCAACGTGAATTGTTGTAGACGAAATAGAGAAATCCCCTGCAGAGGTAGACTAGGTACAAGGGAGATAGGTTTTTCGTAGCTACTCTTATTCGTTTCGCTAACAAACAAAGCGTTTCCCTTTCTTTAATGCTGATAATAATTCTTTGGACGGGAAGCCGACTATACAATGTTGGTGCACAAACGTATGTTCTGCTGACACATTTGTGCCGTGTTCTTTGTACAGTTTACTCGTACATCTCTTATAAAAATTATGAAATAATACGCACACGCTATGGAGAGGTTCTAGTAATTGCGTTTGTTTGTATAAAAATAAAGTAACAGACTATAAATGTAGAACAGGGCTCCTCACAATTTCGATAGGGCTGGAGCTAGGAAAAAGACAGAAGACGCGCCACTTTTCGGATATTTTGTCGGTTCGGTTGGCGTAATAAACTGCGGGTGTCAATCCGCCTGGCGAGCGTGGCAACTATGGCAAAATACCCCTAAAATGAGAGCTATACACTTACATGTTTTGTGGCAATCTATGGGGGAGGCCTCTCAGCAGTGGACTAGTGATGGGCTGAAATGATGACGCTAATGATGAAACTAACGCACATATATAATTTCGGTGATGTAATTGCTGTTAGCCTTTTTGGCTTTTACAGCTTCATCGGATACTGTGCTCACGGGCCAGGGGCCCGCGTGCCAGGTTTGGTTTGACCCAAACATAAATACTTAAATGAACTCCTACAAAAACCTCGAAATTCGCGTCGCGTTCGCTGCGTGCTTGAGCGGTTTCGAACATCTCAAATGATTTTAAGTCGTCTAATGACCGTCCGAGGGAGTCTGAGGGCCTCCATTCGGACTGACGACTTGTGTGTCGGTACTAACGTACACATGTAGTGGGTTAGCATTGCATACTTAATTTAATCGAAAATCTTCGTAAAGTTGATGTCGAGGAAATCAATTTTATTTCATTTATAATCCGGAGTGTTGTCGCCGGCCCTAGGGCGGGTTAAACCCAGCAAATTTCATTACAACGGCCTCTCGTGCCGTCTGCTATCTCTTTCAGATGTTTAGCTGGACTTCGTATTTATGATAAACGACAAGCATAGCATACATATTAGTTTAAGTAGGATTATAGTTAATAGAATCAGGCGTTACTTTGCGGAAATCCATTATAGTAAAGGATAGAAAGTTAATTTGCTAAGATCCGCATGCAAAATGTAAAATGGTGTGTATTACCTAGTTTTGAAGAGCACCGCCCGTACACCCGAACACCATTTTACATTTTGCATGCGGATCTTAGCAAATTAACTTTCTCTCATTTACTTAAGAAGGTTTCCTAAGCAGAAACTCGTCTAGTTAGGTACCACGAAATGGCCAGTTATTCCGCCGTGAAGCAGTAATGTGCAAACATTGTATTTCGGTCTGAACAGTACTGAGAACTAGTATAATCACTGGGTATATGATACTTAAGAGCTGATGTCTCAGGTGGTCCACAGCATTGGTGACGCACCATTGCTGTGGGCAGACGTTGCACTTACCATCAGGTAGACGTTCTGCTCATCTCGTCCGTTACCCCCAATAAAAAAAACCCTGATAAGTAACGGTCAGTGCACGTGCCTGTTGGATTTTGGTTTAATGTCCCAAATTAAGCTTCTAGCACTTACATACAGACACGCCTTTTTCCCATTTAAGGGGTCCCTTGTAAGACCCCACTTAGCCCACTTCTCGCCCGAGCGGGGAACAATACGCAACGGGTGGCGAACCACGTCGCCGCTATTTTGGTACTGGTCAAAATTATCTTACACCCCACTGTTTTCACGAGCAGTATAGTGACAGCATTGCATATTACGGTGTTATTCTGCAAGAATAAGGGCTTTCCGTACAATACCTATCTTATCTACTCTGCCGAACACATCTGCATACTCTATATAATTTCGGTGATGTAATTGCTGTTAGCCTTTTTTGGCTTTTACAGCTTCATCGGATACTGTGCTCACGGGCCAGGGGCCCGCGTGCCAGGTTACTGCATACTCTAGATGTATTTTGAACGACTCAATCGCTCTGATACTGCATGATATCCTTTCCCTAATTTTATTTATGAAATGTTAAAAGCACTTAAAATGTTAAGTGCAAGTAAGGAAGATTCCGCTACGCCGCTCCAATGCGGGTTGTTTAGGTTTTGGTATCCTGTAAATAACAATATGAGATTAAGAAAAAATCTTTATTGCGAAATCACAGACTGTGTTCAATTTTCTTTTTGTATTCACAGACTACAATGACAATTAAACATTAGGTGGACTGTATCCATTTCTAAATCTTCTTCTTTATCAGCCTCTTAATACTCTATTGCTTGCCAGAAGCTTCTTCCTTACGATTTCCACGGATTAGCCGTGACCGCAGTACCAGTCTGTGAATCTTCCGTCTGGTATTTTTCGAAGTAGTTATTTCGCCACCTGTTGGAAGCATTGAGGTTTCCGAAGCGGAAACTGCTCTATCGATTTGCATAGTTTTTTTAAAAAAAAATTTGTAAGAGAAATTGAAGAGACGAACTAATCGTACACCCGGTGGTAAGTACACCGCTGCCCATAGCAAATGCCGTGTCACCCAGATCACTTCTATGTGGCACCACACTGCGTCCGTCGAGTTTCGTCATATGTTCTTAAGTATCATATCGTCATCAACATCACTTCAGCCTATTAGGTAGCTCAGGGGCCTGCTGCTCGCCTTTAATTTCATAGTTCGCGAGTAACCTGGGTTCGATCCCCGATGCCAGCACCTCTAAAATTGTTGTACAATATTAAGTGCTCATTTACCACGTGCTTAGCGGTGAAGGAAAACATCGTGATCGTGATTCCTCGGACATGCAGGCAAACCTGCATGTCCGAGGAATATAAATATTTCGAGGACATTTGTGAAGTCCGCCAACCCGCATTGGAGCAGCGTGGCGGACTATTCCCGGCTCCAAAACCCTCTCCGAAATGAGCAGGGGCCTGTGCTCAGTGGGACATTTATAGTCTGTTACTTTACATTACTCTACTCGTTCACTGCTGAACATAGACTTCCCTTATAGCATGCCTTTCAATTTGTAGCCTTCATTTTGGGTGAATTCTGCCAGAGTTGCCACGCTTGGCCGGCGGGTTGGTAACCGCAGTTTGTTTATTCAGTTATTCAAGGAAGGTCCTGCTGCCCATCATATGCCCAGTAATTACTCTAGCTCTCGGTGCCTTTCGGACCAAAACACAGAATGTTAACACACTACTGCTTTCACAGAATAACTGGCCCTGCGACGGTACCTACTTAGACGGATTCCTATACAGGAATTCTACTCTAATAATGTTAATTTTCTTTTCATGGCTATATTCATTTTACACTTTTCATGCAGATCTTAGAAAGTTAACGTTTTTCTCATTTTCACATTTATGCAGTAAACTAGCTATTCGATTGGGACCTGCCAAATCCCTTAGCATTTTTTTTTCCTTAATTTATTTCAAATTGGATTCTAAAAAGGTTACACCAGTTTGTTCTGCCTCGTGGAATTTTCAGATCAGCCACTTAATTTCAGCTTAGGACACGTGTAGATGTAGTGTGCGAATATGTTTGAAATAAGAGGGAATTCTTTTTAACTTTTTTGGTAGAATCATCGTTGTCGACTCGACTCGAGTGGCGCAGTGGAATCGGCGCTACGGGTCATGGGTTTGATTCCCGCACAGGAAAAATAGTTGTGCGGGTTACAGATAATTGTTCCGGGCTTGTGTGTGCGAGGATGTGAAATTTATGTCTGTAAAATGCCACCGCAATACCGGAGCAATTCTAATGCTAAAACGGAAAGAATGAACACGTGTCACAAATTTCCAAAGTCATGACATTTTTCGGACACTTCCATTAGCCGATATGTGTACGGTAGACTACAATAGCAACTACTTCTTTCCTACCGAGGTGTCGTAAGAGGCGACTTTACTCGTTCAGAATAATACCATAATACGCAATGCTGCCACTATTCTGCTCGTGGGGAGCGAGAATTTTTGATTCACACCAAAATGGCGGCGACGTGGTTCGCCACCCGCGGAGGCATAAAGTAAGCTGCGCGTATACCGCTTAAATGGGAAAAAGATGTGACAGTAGAATTCCTATGCAGGAATCCGTCTAGGTAGGTACCACCCCAGGGCCAGTTATTCTACCGTGAAGCAGTAGTGTGCAAACATTATTGTGTTTCGGTTTGAAGGGCACTGTGAGCTAGCGTAATCACTGGGCATATGAGACTTAAGAACTTATGTCTCAGGGTGATGGGCACAGTGTGACAGAAATTTTCTGGGTGACACAGCATTTGTTATGGTCAAACGTTGCACTTACCATCAGGTGAACGTTTTGCTCGTTTCGTCACTTTATCAAATAAAAAAAAATATGTTCCCTTAGTCAGACAGATTTTGTTACGTCTCCATCACACGCCAAAACAAACTCAGTATAAATATCCAAATACATATAATAGCTTAAAATATATTATTATTTTTTATACAAAGTTCTAAACGCAAGTAAATCCAATTACATTCCAATTTCGTTTTGTATCTCTATGATCATGGCTTGTAGTCAGATGCCGAAAAAATGCTTTTGATCAAAATTTAATTAAAAAGGTGAAGGAAAGTGAATGAATTACATTTTATCTTTTAGAAAAATAATTAAAAAAATTTAAATCAATATTAAAAAAGATCTCGTGCAAGTGACTGAAGTGAAAATTATAATGTTTATAAAAATTTGATTGATTGAAAATGATAATGATTTCTTATAATTACGCGAACAATACACCTTTTAATGTAACTAAGTTTACGGATTTTATCCCGTTTTTGTTAATGTCGGGTTATAAATAGTAAAATTAAACGCGATAAAGTCCGTAAAATTAGTTTCATTTAATTAATTGAAAATGAGTTCACAAAAATATAACATACTGTAAAATAACTGCTCAGATATAAAAAACACTTACTTCAGAGTAAAGCAACATTTAGAAAAAAAATGTAACAAATGGTTACTTGAACAACGAATTTTGGAGGCTGGCATTTTGAGCAAATGAAGGATATGGCGAGTGACTAGATTTAGATTTATGTTAACTTAATATTGCTAATAATTTAGATTGATTTAAATAAGTGTTTAATTGGTTAATTTACTTACTTTTGTTACCATTTTTGTGATCATGTATGTGTTAGCCGTGTGGTGGCGGCTCGTTAAAAGAATACTACCACTCCATCTCTTCCAATGGATCTCGAAAAAGGCGCACCCAGTCTCTGCCTACCCCTATGGGAAAGAGGCGTGACTCTATGTATGTATGTATGTATGTATGTATGTATGTATGTATGTGCACCCAACAGCGCATGGTGGCGATGGGCTCACCACCTATCACACCAAGTGCATTATATTGGGCACTCACTGCAAAAACAGATGACTGCCACAATCCACGTTTCGCCAAAACAATATAATGCACTTGGTGTGATAGGTGGTGAGCCCATCGCCAGCATGCGCTGTTGGGTCCACAGTGCAGTTTAATTCCTTACTCGCCTTTTACGAGATCCATTAGATGAGATGGAGTGGTAGTATTCTTTTAACGAGCCGCCACCAGCTTATAACAAATGCTGTGTTAATAGCCGTGCTCGAGTCAGGTTTGATTTGTCCCAAACCTTTTTATTTATTTATTTTACTTTAATTAAAACGGTTGAAACCAATTACATTAATTAAAGACAACTTATTCATTCTTCTCGGCCAGGCATTAGGTAGGGCCTAATGCCTGGCCTATAACCTATCGGCTAGACATAACGAATGATACTTGTCTTTTTTGAAATTAAAGTGCTTTAGGCGCGATGAGAATGAAATTCAAGAATGAATTTTGAAAACATACGTTTGAAATGTTTCAGACACAGAAAGTCGAAAAAGAAAAAAGAGAGAACGTTCTTCTATAGAGAACTTTTTTAAAAAAATGATTAGTTTTCGTTTTATTGTATAAAGTGACGAAACAAGCTAAACGTTCACCTGATGGTAAGTGCAACGTCTGACCATATCAAAAGCTGTTTTACCCCGAAAATTTCTGCGTGACACTACACTATGCCTGTGACCTTGAGACATCTTTTCTTAAGCATCATATGCCCAATAATTACACTAGCTGTCATTGCCCTCCGAACCGAAAGAGTAATGTTTACGTGCAGACGTTGCACTCGCCATCATGTGAAGAATAAGCTCGTCTCGCCCCTCAGTTCCACTAAAAAAAAACACTATTCTTGCTAAGTTAACGAATTCCAAACATTACCACAATTATTGATACCAATTAATAAGCAATCATCCGACCCCCCTGTCTCGCGAAATACCCAGGAGTGGCCATATTTCGGCCGTCGATAACTGGATAATAATGATCGATAGCGATGGCAATCGTTTCCAAAGTAGATTTCCTTTTATTCAATAAAACTAATTTTACTGATTTTATCGCGTCTCATCATCATCATCATCATCATTTCAACCCATCACTAATCCACTGCTGACCACAGGCCTCCCCCATAAATTGCCACACAAGTTAGTAGTTCTCGTTTTGCGGGGATTTTGCCATAATTGCCTCGCATGACAAGCGGGTTGGCAAACGCAGTTTATTTATCTGCCGGACACCTATCGGCTCTTAAGTCACAAGTGCCCATTAATTATTATTTATATTACTATTTACCAGCAGTAAAATTACCTCTCTGATAATATGATTACGTTGTATTCATGTTTACAAATAAATAAAATTAAAGTGTCTGTTTGTAATACCATACCATAACAGCTTATTACTCCATGCTTAAGAAAGTATATAAGTACAGGCTTATAAGGCAAAAACTGTTTTTGTCTGTCTGTCTGTCGATTTGGTCCGGCTTATCTCCGAAACTGCTGGACCGATTTCGACGGGGCTTTCACTGACAGATAGCTGATATTATAGCGGGTAACCTAGGCTGTTTAATTTTAGAAAATTAATTAGCGTTCCGCGCAAAAAGATTAGAACCCCAAAATCCGATTCAAATAGGGAAGTATATCATGTATATCATTGATCGTGGTCGGCTTTTTACGCGAGTGAAAACACCCACCTTCGAAAATACAATTGGATTATTCTTAGTCAGCGGTAGTGTAGTGCGGATATGTGCAGTGACAAAAATAATAGTACTGGTGTTAGGATTCCAATCCAGGAATCATGACAGGGGTCAGTTATAATGCCGTCAATCAGTAGTGTGCAAAAGTTACTGTGTTTGCCCAGTGATTACACTAGCTCTCAGTGCCCATCAGACCGAAACACAGTAATGTCTACACACTACTGCTTCATAGCAGAATAACTGACCCTGGGGTGGCACCTACCTACACGGATTTTTGAATAGGAATCCTACTAGTTACTTTGTTAAGATTGTACTATCTATTCATGAAGTTTAATAGCAAGAAGAGAACAAGTCATAACAGAGTAATGAAGTTTAATTAGGCTTAAAAGTTAAGATAATTTCACTGACTTGAGACTATTAGTAGTAACCGGCTAGGAGGCTTAGACTTAACAGAATTAGACTTGGTAGTTATTCCGCATAATTATCTTATCGAATGCGATAAGAAATATTAACTTAGTTAATAGAATCAGGCGTTACTTTGCGGAAATCCATTATAATGAAGGAAGGTAAGTTACTTTGCTAAGATCCGCATGCAAAACATAAAAATGGTGTATATTACCTAGTTTTTTGAAGAGTAAAACCCGCCCTCCCTCAGTAGCGTGCAGGCGTAGTAGGCGCGCCGAGTGACACTCGGCGGCCGTCTGTCGTAGAGTCTATGGCGCTTGATAATGCCTCGTTTTGGGGCGAAACACGTGTCGTGTTCTCGACTTCAGTGGTGTATATTATCTAGTGGTGGTATTGTAGTGGTTGGTGGAGGGTACCTGGTGGCGGTTCCTGGTGGCGGTGTTAGTTTGCTTGTGCACGCTACTGAGGGAGGGCGGGTGGTGCACTTCAAAAAACTAGGTAATATACACCATTTTTATATTTTGCATGCGGATCTTAGCAAAGTAACTTACCTTCCTTCAAAATATTAACTTAGCAAACGTTTAGGGGCTTAAGAGACCACCCTATCCAGTAGGTGTCGTAAAAGTCGACACAGGGAAAATAAAAACCAGGAGATGGGCAGCAGCATCTTCCGGGAACATCTGAATAAATAAACTGCGGTTGCCAATCCGCCTGCCAAGCGTGGAAACTATGGCAAAATCCCCGCAAAATAAGAGCCACTAACTTTTGTGGCAATCTATGGGGGAGGCCTACGTTCAGCAGTGGACTAGTGATAGGCTGAACCGACGACGACGACATACATGCAGTCACGCCTGTGGGCAGAGAGCATATACGTAGAACAACGCCGCCATTTTGGTACGATACAAAAAAATCTTGCTTCCCGTTGCGTTCCCGCGAGCAGTATAGTGACAGCATTGCATATTATGGTGCTATTCTGCGCGAATAAAGGCTGTCCGTGCAACACCTCAGTCGCCTCTTACGACACCTCGCTGGGAAAGAGGTAGGTCCTATTCTACTCTGCCGGACACTTATCGGCTATAATAGTTGTACATGTAAGATTCACAAACAAACACACGATTATGAAGAAAGCGGTCACTGTACATTTTTTAAAAAATTATAATACATCGGAAATCCATACTAATATTATAATAGGATACTTTTTGTTCTGGAAAAGCAAGGAGTTCCCACGGTATTTTTAACACCTGAATCCACGCGGACGTAGTCGCGGGGTTCAGCTAGTTGTATATAAGCTGATGTAGATTCAAAGCGTATTTACATTTTAATGGTACTTATAAGCTATGGTATATATTGACTTGCAATAAAAGTAGAGAAACAAGGTTAATTTACTTAGATAACCACAAATTAAAATGGTATGTGTTAGGAAGTTTTCGAAGCTTACCGGTCCGCTACTTCACATTGCAGAAGCAAACTAATACCGCCACCATCTATCTGCAACTATTTATTTATTTTATTGGAGATAAACAGAACTGGTGGTAGGATTCCTATGCAGGAATCCGTCTAGGTTGGTACCACCCCAGGGCCAGTTATTCTGCCGTGAAGCAGTAGTGTGCAAACATTACAGTGTTTCGGTTTGAAGGGCACTGTGAGCTAGCGTAATTACTGGGCATATGAGACTTAAGAACTTATGCCTTAGGGTGATGGGCACATTGTGGTGTCACACAGAAATTTTCTTTGCTGTGATACAGCATTTGTCATGGGCAGACGTTGCACTTACCAACGTTTTGCTCGTTTCATAACTTTATCCAATAAAAAAAAAAAACAGAAACAAAAGATAAGAAACATTGTTAGGTATGAGGGTTTTTAAATAATTACATTTGTTTCCTTAGAAATATCTCACTGAGAACATACATAAGGTTTAAGCACTTTATAAAGTTTAAACACATTAAGTACGATTCCTATGCAGGAATCCGTCTAGGTAGGTACCACCCCAGGGCCAGTTATTCTGCCGTGAAGCAGTGCACACTGCAAGCATTACTGTATTTCGGTTTGAAGGGCACTGTGAGATAGCGTAATCACTGGTCATTTGAGGCTTAAGAACTGATGTCTCAGGGCGCAGTGTGGTGTCATACAGAAATATTCTGGGTGACACAGCATTTGTTGTCCCGCCCACAACACTTACCATCAGGTGAACGTTTTGCTCGTTTCGTCACTTTATACAATAAAAAAAAACATTAAAATTAGCAGACACAAATTATGTTAGGTAAAAAAAAAAATTACAAATAAAATGTACAATAGAAATATTCGTCGTCGTCGTCGTCGTCGTTTCAGCCTATCAATAGTTCACTGCTGAACATAGGCCTTCCCCATAGATTGCCACAAAAGTTTGTAGCTCTCGTTTTGGGGGGATTTTGCCATAGTTGCCACGCTTGGCAGACGGGTTGGCAACCGCAGTTTATTTATTCAGATGTTCCAGCAAGATGCTGCTGCCCATCTCCTGGTTTTCATTTTCCCTCTGTCGACTTTTACGACACCCACGGGATGAGATGGGGTGGTAGAATAGAAATATTGTCTATTTATAAACATTTTTTTTTCCTAACATGGGTTTTAAAGACAGCATGGGTGCATGAAAACGTATCAAAATCGTTGAGTAATTTATTGTGGAGGACGCACTGTCTGTGTACTGGCGCGCGTTTCCCGATGTTGGTTCAGGTTTTTGACACATGAAAGACATTTTTAAAAAAGCACCATTACTAGGCAATGCACTCCACCGATGTCGAGAACATGACGCGTGTTGCGCGCGTCACCCAACCTACATTTAACGCCTAGTTTTGAGGTATAACGTGTCGTGTTTCTCCGTAACAGTCAAAATCAAAATGTCTTCATTCAATTTAAGCCTGTTTGAGGCTCTTGTGAATGTCAAACTGTGCATCGGTTCCAAATAAGTTGAAACTAAACACGATCAGTTCAAGAAAAACGAAGTTTAAGCGTTTAACTAAGTTCAATGCTACAGTTTGCATTTCATCAACATCAAATGAACGCAGTCAATGCTAAACGCGGTTCTAATTTGAACGCCCAATTTTCGACGTTCAGCTCTTTAAACGCGTTTAGAGAGCTGTCATTGTCAATTGCACAACTATGTAAACACAAACATTATTTTTAATTCGTATTATTTATTGTTTGCATACCTATGTAACCTATGCATAAAAACAGGCTGTTCGATGTCGCAAAATACGAAATAATTCGTCTTATTGTTTCAGATTGTGACGATATTTCATGTAAGCTTTGTTTTTCTAAACGCGATCAAAATGGAGTCGGTGAAATCGGTTAGACGAAAACCGAGATCAAATGACACATATGAACTCAGTCAAGTAAATCGTAGTTTAATTAAACTTGGTCTCCAAAGCGATCGGTGAAATCGGGTCTTAGAGAGGAACCGGCAAGAAACTATGGGATATTTTTTTAATGTCATATTACATAATTTTATTTATAAATTGAACAACAATTTCTGTTCGGTTTGTGAGGATTCGTAGTACGAAGTTACGTGCCGAATAGAAATTCATCCTAATCGATACGGAGTGCCTTTTCTACAGCTCGACGTAAATAGACCTATAATATCAACTAGTTTCGCACGAATGAGCACCTTCTATTCCGGCTCCCGAAGACATTGTCCATTGTACTTTATCAGGGGAAAATCAATTGGGAGGTACGGGTGGACGAAGCGGGGAGCGACGTGGAGGGGTGTTCAGGGACATTGTGTTAAGAGTGCGCGGAAATAACTACAAGCGAAAAAGTGCCACGCTCTCTTAGATTTTGTAAGTTTGGATAAATTTTAGCCCTGTTAGGATTCTAGGTCGGGAATCGGTTTAAATATTTCTGGCCCGTATTCGAAATTTAAATAAGGATGTGACAGAACTTAGTAGGAACTTTGTTTTTTGTAATATTATTGCACATACATTTTTATTCTATTTTATCTTTATTTATTTAGTACATATATGTGTGTGTATGTGTATGCGTGTATGTATGTATGTATATATATATATACGTGTGTGTTTGTGTGTACATGTACGCATATTTGTTTCTTTTTTAAGAAGAAAAAAAAATGTCCGGTAACTGCTTTTAGTTTCTTTTCTTTTCTTCTTTTTTCTAACTTACGACCCGTCTAGTTAAGATATAATGAATATGATGATAATATATATTTTTTAATAAATGTACAAGTGAGCCATTTTGAATAAATTTCGGATTTTTTTATGACGAACGTAAACATATCTCTATTGGTATTAGATACCCACCACGAGCCGTGGTAGCTCAGGGGCTAGGCGCTCGCTTTAAATTTCATAGTATCCGAGTGACCTGGGTTCGATTCCCGGTGCCGGCACCACTAAAATTGTTAGTTGCAATTTTAAGTGCTGATTTACCACGTGCTCGACGGTGAAGGAAAACATCGTGAGGAAACCTGCATGTCTGAGAAAGAAAAAAATATTTCGAAGACATGTGCAGTCTGCCAACCCGCATTGGAGCAGCGTGGCGGATTCTTCCTAGCTCCAAAAACCCTCTTAGAAATGAGAGGAGGCCTGTGCTCAGCAGTGGGACATTTATAGGCTGAAACATTACATTACATTACATTACCCACCCATTTGGAAATCCGCGCCTTGGACCGCGGGTCTAGTTATCATCGATACAGATTCTTATCAACAATCACACCGCGTACACACGATACACCCGTGTTCCAGGGCGGTTCTCACCGCCCAGAGTTACCGACACACAAGTCGACAGTCCGAATAGAGGCCCGCAGCCTCCCTCGGACGGTCATTAGACGACTTAAAATCATTTGAGATATTCGAAATCCCGCAAGCACGCAGCGAACGCGACACAGACCGAATTTCGATGTTTTTGTAGGAGTTTATTAAGGTATTTATGTTTGGGTCAAACCAAACCAGGCACGCGGGCCCCTGGCTCGTGAGCACAGTATCCGATGAAGCTGTAAAAGCCAAAAAGGCTAACAGCAATTACATCACGGAAATTATATATACAGATTCTTAACGAATTAGAACGGACTGTTTTTTCTAAGCCATTACGCCAACTAAGTTTCCATTGGACCTTCCTGTTTGACCAACTTCAAATCAACTGTCTGGTTCTACCTACATTTATTCCTAGAACATGTAAGCCGATAGGTGTCCGGCAGAGTAGAATGGCACCTAACTCTTTTACTACCGAGGTGTCGTAAGAGGCGACTAAGGTATTGTACAAGCCTTCATTCGTGCAGAATACCATAATATGTAATGCTGTCACTATGCTCGTGGGGACGCAATGTGGAGAAATAATTTCTTGACTCGTACCAAAACGGCAGCGACGTTTCTCGTTTCCTGCAGGAGCGAAAATTAGATCGCGTGTGTGGTTTCTGCCTAGCGAATATACGTGAAAAAGGCGTGATTGTACGTCTGTATATGTAAACCATATCTTGTTCATTTCGTAATGGAATATTTCTTAGAATTACAAACGCTTTAAGAAACATGTTACAAGAAGAGTACGGGCAACGTGGCTGTAACATTATTCGCGTACTGGCTGTAATTTAAAATAAGTATCAATTTTGCCAACTCCATTTCGCACTCCTCTAGATTAGTATCCTCTGATGCGCGGGGATCCCCCCGGGTTTTCGCTCCCAATTGTTCACTAATCACTGGCTTGTTTACTGAAGCGTGTTTTGCTCAGGTCGCGATGTGCGGTCGAAAGGGAGTTAGAAACTAATTCGTCTTCTTTAGACTTTTAAGTAATACTAAGATCGCATAACTTAGATGTGTTCAAAATACGACCAATTAATGTTTGTAAAGTAACAATAACGCGAATGGAAACCACGCTAAGTATTCGTTTCTGTAACTTTTTTTATGTATTTTTTCTTTTTTTATTTCACGTGTAGGGAAAGCAAAGGAATTTCAGCTCATACAGCAATGAACGTGATTGAAGTGCCTTCGTTTAATTGGTTAATGCCATGGTTTTGTATTGAATAGTTATGTGTGTATGTTGCAATAAGAGTGAAACAGATAGCAAAATAACCATCTGCGATATACCTAAATGATCGAGACGGGTGATTCTGCCGTGGCTTTTATAAGACACAACCAGATAAATGTATGAGGTTTAGATTTATCTGTCTATGCTTAAATAAAAAATATATAGGGGCTAGGCGCTCGCTTTAAATTTCATATTACGCGAGTGGCCTGGGTTCGATTCGCGGTGCCGGCACTACTAAAATTGCTTATTGCAATTTTAAGTGCTGAATTACCACGTGCTCGGCGGTGAAGGGAAACGTCGTGAAGAGACCTGCATGTCTGAGAAATAAAAAAAAGTATTTCTAAGACACGTGCAGTCCGCCATTGGAACAGCGTGGCGGATTCTTCCTTGTTCCAAAACCCTCTCAGAAATGAGAGGAGGCCCGTGATCTGCAATGGGACATTTATAGGCTGTTACTTTACTTTTTTTTACTTCGTACTGCAGCCTAAATAAATGCTTGAATGTGGAAGAAAAATAATAATTACATACGAAAGGACAGAATGTCGTAAAACATTCGTTTTAACAAAAACAAAGGGTGAGGTACATCCCGTGTAATTGTAGGTTCGCCTTACACGGAGTGTTTATGCTTACGATGCTTATTAATATTTTTAAGCTTATTAAATCAATTTATTTGAGTTTTATTTTAGAGAGAATTATATTTGAGAGGATTTGTAGCCGGAAAGAATTCGCGACGCTGCTTGAACTGTTCGCGGAATATTTTTTTTCCTCAGTATTAAATGTTTCTGTCTTTTTTCCGCCGAACACATGGGAAATTTGACCATAAATTTGCACCTACCAATTTTATTTTGTATTTTTATCTCTTAAAATTATTCTAGTAAAACATACATACATACGTTTTTTTCCATATAAGGTTTAGACCACATCCGTAGCCCACTATACGCGTCTGCAGGAAAGAGACGTGGCAGTTGGCGAACCACATTGCCGCCAATTCGGTACGAGTTGAAATTCTTGCTCTACATCAGAGGAGATAGCAGTAGCTCTGGAGGCTGGGGTCGATAACGCGGTACTCTACCATATTTGCCAGCCAAGAAAACTAGGTCAATCCCAGGCGTAACAAAATAATGTAGTTATTGTTTTTTTTTATGTAACAAGTTCTAAATTGTTACAACTCAAATGAATCTCCTTATGACAAATGGCCGTAACTTACTACGCTGAGTCGAAATGAACTTCGTTTTTATTGCGTTGTTTGACAATTTCTGGTAAACAAAAACATAAATTTGCTTGCGGCATTCGATGGGTAGTGAATTTTAAGCGTACAATACACTAAAGACTTTTTTGTCATAAGTGATGATGTGAAGTTCTCCTAGCCGATTTCGACCACGGCGACAACTTCCGAATACTGTCGAGAGCCATCAACTGCGCAGGAGATATTACAGTGCCACAAGTGTACGCGCAAACACACAGAGGCACTCACTCGTCCCAATCTGCTCGCGCCCGATGTAAAGCTGATGCGATAAGTTCGGAGGTAGGCTAGGATGGAGTGTCAGAAATACGGAGACAATCACAACACAACCAGACCCGAAAACCAACAATTTGTGTTTTAGCACATGTCATAAAAAACGAGGTAAAAAAGCATTTTTTTTTCTTTGTCGCATAAAGTGATGAAACGTGCAAAACGTTCACCTGATGGTAAGTGCAACGTCTGTCTATAACAAATGCTGTGCCACCCAGAAAATTTCTGTGTGACACCACACTGTGCCTCATCACCCTGAGACATAGGTTCTTAAGTCTCATATGCCCAGTGATTACGCTAGCTCATAGTGCCCTTCAAACCGAAACACAGTAATGCTTGCAAACTACTGCTTCACGGCAGAATAACTGGCCCTGTCAGTTAATTAATATGAATTGGACGAATGCTAAAACTGAGTATATTCATTAGTCGTAATAGCGTAGGGGCCGGTTCGTTCGTATCAGCCTATAACTAGTTCACTGCTGAACATAGGCCCCCTATAGATTGCCACAAAAGTTAGTAGCTGTCGCTTTGGGGGGATGTTTCCATAGTTGCCACGCCTGGCGCGCGGGTAGGCAACCGCAGTTTCTTTATTCAGATGTTCTAGGAAGATGCTGCTGCCCATCTCCTGGTTTTCATTTTCCCTCTGTCGACTGTTGACACCCACATGATGAGATGGGGTGGTAAATTCTCTTAGGCCACACGGGGTGCGAGTAAGATCCCCGGTGTCGGCACCATTAAAATTGTTCTGCTACTTTTAGTGTTCATTTACCGCGAGCCGGCATGTCTGAGAAATAAAAATATTTTGAAGAAAGAAAAATAAAAAAAGGCTGTGTTTCTGCCATGAACGAGTACTCTTTGGAACTCACTTATTTACTGGTGGTAAGTGCAGGAATCCGTCGGGTGCCTCTGTAGTGCGAGTTATTCTGCCGTAAAGCAGTAGTGTGCAAATGTTACTGTGTTCCGATCTGAAAAGCACCAATAGCAAGTGCAATTACTGGGCATATGAGACATAAAAAAAGATGTCTCAGGGAGACAGGCACAGTGTGGTGCCACACAATGTGTTCTGGGTGCCACTACAGTTATTACTGGCAGAATTTGCATGTACCTTTTGACTTTCTTCCATAAAAAAAATTGTCCGCAGATTATCCTATATAGCAGAGGTTCATGGGTGGTGGCGATCACTTATCATAAGGAAATTTTTCTGTTTAGTGCTTTGTCCCCTTTTATGAGAAAGAAGCGAAAAAACAAAACTTTCTCATCTCGTATAACAATTGACAGAGGTAAATGTCAGAAAAAGTTCATGGCCACCGATAATGGTGAAATAACAAGTAAAGTTTCAGCCTATAAATGTCCCACTGCTGAGCACAGGCCTCATCTCATTTCTGAGAGGGTTTTGGAGCTAGGAAGATCCGCCACGCTGCTCCAATGCGGTTTGGCGGACTGCACATTTCTTCGAAATATTTTTTATTTCTCAGACATGCGGGTTTCCTCACGATGTTTTCCTTCACCGTCGAGCGCGTGGTAAATCAGCACTTAAAATTGCCAGAAGAACAGACGAGAAATAACAAGTATAACTAAAAAAAAAACAATCTTATTAATTTTGTCTCTGTGTCATATATCTGTTACGAGGATGTTCCATGTAGCAGCGAAACTTATTTGCACTTAACAATGTGACCTTTAACGCAACGAGCACATTCTTTAGCGTACTCAACATTGAATTTCGAACATAACAAATGGCTGCTAACTGCTAGTGATGTGCGATTGATTTATTTTTCCGATTTTCCGAATTGTTCGGGATTTATTTTTATTTTTACGGATCTTCGTTACGACGGTGGACAATTTATAATTAAGAAACATCTATAGGTTAATGAAGGAAAGAAAGTTAATTTGCTAAGATCCGCATGCAAATATATAATGGAGCATTACCTAGTTTTGATGAGCACCGCCCAATGCGTTATCTAGTTCCGCCTCTTCCTTCATTATAATAGATTTCCTCATAGTTATGCCTGATTCTATTAACTATAGATGTAGTTCCTAGAATCAGGATACACAGGATATCTTACAATTCTGACCATGCTCCAACTTTACTTTTTCGTAGATCTGTTTCCAATAAAGTCTAAATGGTAGCAAGTGACCAATCGAACAAGTCGTTCGAGGTCGCATAATTATTCGCATGATTATGTCCTCCTGGTCGATTTTCTACTACGTCGACAACTACCCAATACTGTAGGAAGTTTTCTATTTTCCTCTTCCTCTTAAAGCTAAAGCTGAAGTAGCAATGGGCCGGTCATATAGTTCGTAGAACTACCTTTGACGAAGAATGATTAATGAGACGCGTGCTCGTATCTGCAAACGTAGGGTCGGATGACTCTCTATTAAATGGAGCGACGACCTGCACGGTTTTGCAGTTTCGCATCGACTACCCGATGAATGCAGGTGCTATAGGAAATTATGAATTATACGCTTTGTTTATTCTTTTGCAAAATAATAATACTGCTGCTATAGATAAATAATTTATGATCGTGGCAAGTTCACCGGGTGGCAAGCGCAAAATCTGCCCAGTCTGCATCCAAATAGTGCAGCAAATTATCATATACGGTAAGGTGTTGTTAAAATGCGACACGATATAAATATAAAAATAAAAACAAAAACAACAATCTTAAATAATAATGGCCTTGTTTTACATCACTAAAACTTTCGTGGTTCCTGAATTTCTGAAAAAAAAGAACAGTATTATTTCTCACAGGGCCTCATTTCGTAGCAAACAAGTGCGAAGCATAGCCACTTGTGTTCCACGCGTTATTTCTGTTCAACGTACATTTTTCTCGTTGGAAATATTTTTTTCTTAAAACGTTTCTTTTGTACGTAGTTAGTTGTCAGTGTTTTTGGTATAGCTGGGCGCTAATGTGTTCTTGGGCTTAGAATTATTGTTATATCGCTGAAAAGCTTCCTGGGATTACCTTAGAGAATAATAGAAGGTAACACAAATAAAAATTGAAATAAGAAGTCGTTTTTTAGGTATAAAACGTTGAGTCACATTACACAGCAGTCTGCTAAGACGTTAGTAATTTTAATGATTAAGAATCAACGGACTTCCAGAATAATCCAGATAAACGCTGTTGAGTTCTTATGATGTATCTAATACTATCGCATAAATACGAAATTTATATTCATTGTTAAGTTGAAACACTGCAAATAATTCATCGTCATTAAGCGTATACCTAGTCCGCTGCTGACCATAGGCCTCCCCCATAGAGTCCCACAAAAGTTTGTAGCTCTCACTTTAGGGGAATTAGCCATAGCTGCCACACTTGGCAGAAGGGTTGCAACCGCAGTTTATTTAATGACATGTTCCAGGAAGATGCTGTTAAGCCCATCTCCTGGTTTTCATTTTCCCTATGTCGACTTTTACGACACCCACGGGATGAGATGGGGTGGTAGATTCTCTTAAGCCCCCACCACATGGCTCATAAATTTATCCAATAAAAAAGAAGTATTTCTAGTATAGTGACAAAGAACAACAAAAAAGTGACTCATGTTCGCAGATATGAATGTAAAACAGGAGTTACCGAGCATCGTACGTATCTACCGCATAATGATCAAACAATTTTATGACGCGTGAGAACAAGAGCGTAATTTAATGTAAAATCAAATCATTTCTTTGTTTACCAGTAGACAATCCTTTTCAAAAATGTTTATATGTTTTTTATATTGTTTTTGTGGAAATATCTGTAGTTATCATTGTTTTATATTATCTTTTGTTTGTCTACTACTGTCTTATTTAATACTAGCAGAGCGTTGCGGTTTCGACCGCGCGTTTTTCGGCTCGGTTGGCGCAGTGGCTAAGGTCTTTGTTTCTGCGCCGCGGGCCGCGGTTTCGATTCTCGCACGGGACAAATATTTGTATGGCCCACAGATAGTTGTTCCGGGTCTGGGTGTTTATGCATGTGGAATCTATGTCTGTAAAACGCACCCACGTCTCATGAGAAATCCGACTGTGGGGCATCGTTTTTTAAAGAAAAAAAAAGTTGTAGCATTAAAATTTACTGGTGGTAGGATTCCTATGCAGGAATCCGTCTAGGTAGTGTGCTAACATTACTGTGTTTCTGTTTGAAGGGCACTGTAAGCTAGTCTAACTACTGGGCATATGAGACTTAAGGACTGATGTCTCAGGGTGATGGATCCAGCGTGTTGTCACATAGAAATGTACTGGGTGATATTTCTTCGGATTGGATAAGAATTTGTAGAGATTAGCGCGTTCAGACATACAAACTCTCCAGTTTTATTATATTAGTAGTTTATTATAGTAAGTTGAGGTATGAGGTAAAGAAGTAAAAAATAACTATACTTTTTTTTAACCAATTATTATGATATTAAGACAATTATTAAACTGCCATGAACTATAATAATAATGACCAAAATTCAAATTAAAGATGAATAGTGTCATCTGCATAGCCCCTAACTTCTACAGTTTTTCAGATTTTACACAGGAACCCTAAATATTTCCGAAATAAAAAGTACCTTAGATTGTTCTCTGAAAAGTCCTCTACTTGCCAATGAAAGTCCTATCAAAATTGATTCGGCCGTTTTGGAGATTAGCCCAGACAAACAAAATTTTTAACAACGCCTATCTTAGTTGGTGATCTGCTAATATCCATATGAGATTAAAAAAAAAATTTTGCGAAATCATAGAAAGATACTCCAATTTTATTTATTTGGATAAAAATATATAGCTCTCTAATCTATAAATAAATCTATAGACCTACATCGATTAAATATAAAAAACACTCCGTCATTTAGTCATTCGAAATGATCAGTTTTAACTTCATAGATTTGAAGTTAAAACTGATCATTTCGAATGACATTGTTAAAATATTTATGAATATAATATTAAAAAAGTAAAAAGTAAAGTTTCAGCCTATAAATGTCCCACTGCTGAGCATAGGCTTCCTCTCATTTCTAAAAGGGTTTTTGGAGCTAGGAAGAATCCGCCACGCTGCTCCAATGCGGGCTGGCGGACTGCACATGCCTTCGAAATATTTTTAATTTCGCAGACATGCAGGTTTCCTCACGATGTTTTCCTTCACCGCCGAGCACGTAGTTAATCAACACTTAAAATTGCAATTAACAATTTTAGTGGTGCCGACACCGGGAATCGAACCCAGGTCACTCGCATTCTATGAAAATCAAAGCGAGCGCTTTGCCCCTGAGCTACCACAGCTCTTATTAATATAATATTACTCTAAAATAAATATATGTGTTCTAATTTGTATCCGAACTTTCAGTCACAGTAGGTAGAACGTTTCGAAATAAACCGTATTTATTATAGCGTGGGTAAGAATTGTACTCGTACGTCAAAACATCGTTGGGGGAAAATGATGGGGAAAGCTATGGAAATTTACGGAACGGACTTCCTATAGGAAAAACATTTTTCCTTCAATATTTCTTCAATAAGAAGTAAAAATGGGAATAAGTTCAGTAGAGAAAATATTTGAGAATGCACGTTAAAGCTTTAGTAATAAGGAACATTTTCGATGAAGTTCATGGGCGGGATCAAAATACAGTAATTCGTAGATGTAGTTACAAGTATGGAAGATATTTAATAGGTGGAGAAAGGGATAAATAAATGATCATCGTAGATGAAAAGAGATACGATAAAACATTTGTTTCAAGTATTCACTTAAGTGGATATTACGAGAATATAACAGGAGAATATATTTCATCAGATCTAACAATTTCCGGTTTCACGTCATTGATACGTTCCCAATTTATTTTGCGTTATTAGATAACATAGCTTATACATACTCAGGAAATAGGATGAAACCGAAAACAAATATTACTTTTGTAATATTTATTTATTTATAAATTTTTTGACGGCTCGGTTGGCGCAGTGGCTAAGGTCTTTGTTTCTGCGCCGCGGTTCGCGGGTTCGATTCCTGCACGGGACAAATATTTGTATGCCCTACATATAGTTGTTCCGGGTCTGGGTGTTTGTGCATGTGGAATTTATGTCTGTGAAACGCACCCACGACACAGGAGAATTCTTCTGTGGGGCATCATTTTTTTAAAGAAAAAAAAAATTAGCTATTAATTATAAAGAAAATAATATACTACATTTTCATAGTACTCATCATTACTCACAAAAAAGTCCGCGAGGCTATATGTCTAACTATTATAGGTAAGTCACAATAACAGCTTTTTGTTCAAATTAATCAATAGAAGCACGGGTAGAATCGAAAGATGATGACATTCCTATCATGATATTAATCCTCATCCTACAAAATAGTTTCATAGTCAAAGTTGATTATGTACATGTAAAGTCCTCTTTAAACTATTCGAATCGGACCAATCGTTAAGAAGTTACGACGGGGATAAAAATGCTAAAAGTAAGAAAAATACCGCAGTGCGAGCGAACAGCCCTGCGCTCGTCCTCGCTACGCGCGAAAAGACTACCACCTATTAATTACCTACATACTCATATTATTTTTTTGTAAACTGAAGTTTCATTGTATATGTTCCGATAAATGAAACATTATTGTGATAAAATAACGTAATCTTTCCTGATCAGCTGCAGAGCCGCTGATGAGAATAGGAGCTACAATGTTAGTTAGTCTGAGGAATTGTTTGGTAGTTTATTTTTTCCAAATAAACTACCAATTTATCTTTTTATATCTATCCACCCGTGCGAAGCCGGGGCGGATCGCTAGTACTTAATATTATAAACGCGAAAGTAACTCTCCCTGTCCCTCAGACAGTCAGTCCTTCTCTGTCAGTTTGTTACCTTTTCACGATTCTACCGCTGAACCGATCTTGCCGAAATTTGGCACAGAGGTAGCTTGCATCCTTGAGACGAACATATGATAGCTTTTGTTCTTGAATATCAGATAGTTCCCACGGGATATTTAAAAATAACCTGTATCCACGCGGACGAAGTCGCGAACGTTGGCTAGTTTACATATAATTTGTTGAATAACATTTGCCTGTCCTTGAAGTTCACCGCCATTGCTCACAAATTTATTTTAAAATACAACTGTTGGGGGGTCAGTCAAGAAACAAAATACATAAATTTTAGTTACAGTTTATTGATCCACACACAATCACTTATGCTTATTATTATACTCGTAAAAACTACAAATTATTACTATAAATTAACATATCACTTTCATATGCAATTTGCAACGGTTTACCACTTTACAGTTGAGACGTGTTTTCACGACCACATCACAGAATGACTTCTTATGAACACCGCGTCGAGCTATTGTTTGCAATATGGGGGGGGGGGGGGGTATATCCGCCCCACTCTCAACAGTAGTCAAACAACGTGTTTCTCTACTGATGTAAAATGTACCTTCATTATCTCTTATCAATCTTAGTGTATTATATTTAAATAATCAATAAGGTTTTAATAATTAACTATAATAATAATTAACCCAACACAACATAATGACAAATTCTTTATTAAATAAGTAATATATCGTAGAGTTTTTTATTTAGCTTATTTAGGCTATTCCACACATTGAACACGGAACATAGGAGCGGAAATGAACGGTGTCAGTTTTAGTAATGAAACAAGAGTGGAAAAAATGAAATGTGCGAGCTCATACGTTATTGTCAATCCATCATCAATCAGTCATGACAGATTTCGGCTTCAGCCACTGGATTTAATTTGATAGCATTGCTGCTGTGTTCTCAGGTGACTGGCTGTCATAGCGATTTAGCAGTATTTTTATTTGTAAGATAGGTTTTTATTGTAAAGAAAAGGCGAGTAACGCTGCAGCTACATTGGTGATAATAATAATAGCGGGTTAAAAATAACAAAATTGGGTTCAGCATTACATCATCATCGTCATCATTTCAGCCTATCATAGTCCACTGTTGAACTTCGGCAATATATAACTTGAGTCCTCGCGAGTCGCTACAAGAACTATTCAAGGATACTAAGATACTAATGTTTTGACACTTTCTCTTACACACAGTCACTTTTTTTTAATAAAAAAGTGACTGTGTCCCGTAGAATGGGCCGAGGTGACATGCTAGAGGTACACGCCTGGCCAAAACTAGATGATAAATCTGTATGATTTAAATTATAATTTTCTATATAATTTTTACAGTTTTTTTTTATTTATTTATTATTGGATAAAGTGATGAAACGAGCAAACGTTCACCTGATGGTAAGTGCAACGTCTACCCATAACAAATGATGTGTCACCCAGAAATTTTCTGTGTGACACCACACTGTGTTCATCACCCTGAGACATAAGTTCTTAAGTCTCATATGCCCAGTGATTACGCTAGCTCACCACAGTGCCCTTCAAACCGAAACACAGTAATGTCTCCTACTGCTTCACGGCAGAATAACTGACCCTGGAGTGGTACCTACCTAGACCTAGTATATCCTTAAAATTATATAACAAATTTCCTAAAAGATTGACTCAAAAAACTGACATGGAATGCGACAAAGTTGTCAAGAAGACATTATTAGAATAGAATAGATCTTATAAAATAGATCATTACATAAAGGACAGAGATATGTGGAAATAACTCTTACTCTGCACTTGCAAATGGCTGGCTACTAAATTTATGATGTACTATTTTTAAATGTTATATTATGTAATGGCATTGAATAAAAGAAGACCCAAGAGTTTCTTGTCGGTTCTTCTCTGAGAATGTCGTATTTTTTTGTCTTACAAATTGTCGATTTTCAGGTCTGTTTGCATGTAAAATTTGTGTTTGTGAACCACATTCACGATACAGAAGAAATCGTATCTATGTAAATAAATAAAATTGAATTGTCTGTTTGTAATAACGAATTAACAGCTTTTTACTAAATGCTTATGAATGTATATACGGTACTTATAAGAAAAAAAAATCAATTTTTAAAGTGTTTTTGTCTGTCTGTCTGTTTGTTCCGGCTAATCTTCGAAACGTCTGGACCGATTTTGTCGGGACTTCCTGTGACAGATAGCTGATATTATAGCGGGTAACTAAGGCTACTCTAATTTTAGAAAAATAATTAAGATTTCGTACAAAAAAAAACTCCAAAATCCGATAAATTAGAGTAAAACCGCATTTCTTTTTCTCGCATTTCTTTCACTTTCTGTGGTCGGAATCGATATGTATGAATCACTATTGCCAGATAACTTTGGAAAAAAAAACGAGCCAAGAAAATAATGCGGTATACTTAACATTTATTATTACGCGAGTCAAACATGTCTTTGTTATCTGACAGACGTAAGTAGATAGAGCGAGTTTACTGAACCTAAGAAGTCTGATACAGAATCTGACTTGTGTTATTTGCTTTCTCATAAAATGTTCCTTACGAAATTGCTAAAGTATGCACACATCTGCTTTATAAAACATCTCGTTTAAAATAATAACAGTATGTGAAGAGAATTCGTAACTTGTTTAATAATTGTTAAAGTATCAAAGTAAGAAATTCTCGTTGTTTTTGGCACGTGATCTTTTTATTTGGGCTTGTTAAAATTAAAACTCACGATTACACACTCTGCGAAGTGGCGTACGTTTATTTTACTGTTGTCGCCCTTGTGATAGCTCTTTTTGTGTTAGTCGTTTCGGTTTCTTCTGCAATAATAATAATCTAATTTAATAACAATCGGTTGGCGCAGTGGCTAAGCCCTTGGCTTCTGCGCCGCGGGTCGCGGGTTCGATTCCCGCACGGGACAAATATTTACATACATAAGATCACGACTGTATCACGATGTTACCTTTTCACGGTTCAACCGCTGAACCGATCTAGACGAAATTCGACACAGAGACAGCTTGCATCCTGGAGACGTAGGTTACTTTTTATTCCGGAAAATCAAACAGTTGTCACGTTATATTTAAAAAACCTAATATAGACGCGGACGAAGTCGCGGGCATCAGCTAGTTTTTTATGAATTGAAGTTTTTGCGTCAGGTGAACGTGAAATTGTTTGTGAACATAAATATACTCCAGGTGGTTGCGTGAAACAATGATTAAGAAAAAAAATTGATTTATTTTCATTGGATAAGATGACGAGACGAGCAAAACGTTCACCTAGTGGTAAGTGCAACGTCTGCCTATGACATGCATACATACATAAGATCGCGATCGAGATGCTGTATCCCATAAGGGGTAGTCAGAGACTGGGCACTCACTGCAAAAACAGATGACTGCCACAATCCACGTTTCACCAAAACAATATAATGCACTTGGTGTGATAGTTGGTGAGCCACCATGCGCTGTAGGGTGCACAGTGCAGTTTCATTCCTTACTCGCCTTTTACGAGATCCAATTGGATGAGATGGAGTGGTAGTATTCTTTTAACGAGCCGCCACCACACGGCAAATTGTTTTTCCATTGTTTTAAAATATTGATATAAATGCTAATAACAAAAAAAATTGAGCATCAGAGTATATAATGGGCACAATTATAGGAAAAGGAACATACAAACATATAGTGGAAATACACATTTCCTTTATAGTTTAAAAAATTCAATAATCATGGCCAATTTCGGACTTGACTGGTTGTCACCCAGTAGTAACAATTTGACCATCCATTAACACTTTTTTATTGAATTTAATGTATCTGTAACAAATATTCGTATGGCCTACATATGGTTATTCCGTGTCTGGGTGTTTGCGCATGTGGAATTTACGTCTGTAAAACGCACCCACGACACAGGAGAAATCCTACTGTGGGGCTTCGTTTTTTTGAAAAATGAAATGAAGTAACAACTCGATATTATCACATCCTTTTTTGAGTAAGCTCGACTAGAAGCATCTGGTCTGTCACATCTAATATTTACTACACGTACACATGAGTAAATATAAGATATTATAAATATGGGTTTGCATATTTACGCTAAACATTACACGTTATCTCTATTTATCGTATTCTTTAACAATTTCGAATCATCCATATTCCGCTTTCCTATTAGCAGGAATAGCCTAGTCTTAAGTGAGAGACGGTACATTATCTTTGTTTATTTATTGTTTCGCTGTGTAGTGTCGGCGTTCGAGAATCTGTCATCCCATTTCGTCCCGTGAGTTTCAAAAAAGTCGGCCAAAATTTAGGAAAATTGTATGGCCTCCGACTGTTAGGAGAATAACCATATTTATTATTATTTTTTTTTTTTTTGTAAGTGGGGAAATCCTGCATGGATACCCGACTGGCCAGGGGGGCAGCCGGGTTATGTCGGACTCTTACCGACTAAAACCCCAAGGTTTTCTTCATTAGCGCTTAAGAGGGGTCACGGGATCTCCGTTCGGAACGCAACCGTGACCCCTCCATCGCTTTGCTAAAATTGTAGCCCGACCCGGGGGTCTCACTGCCCCCATCACTCTCTCGGTGCTAATACGATGACTCGAGACCACTTCGAGTCATCGTTCTCGCCGGGAACGTTTTACTGGGCATTCAGGATCCCAATCCCGAATGCCCGCGACCCCGAAGGCCCCGTTTCTGGTAGGGGATCACCGTTTATGATAGGAGGACCGTGACGAGGCCCGCCGTTGCTTAAGTTATCCTGACCGGTGACGGGCAGCGTCTAAGGGGCGAAGTGTCTGCATCGCCTGCCAAGTGTGGCCATTGCGGCTAATCCTTCTAACTAGGCCTACATCCAGCAGTGGATTTTGATAGGCTGTTGAAGACAGCAGGTCTTTAATTTATGCAATCGCGCAACAGGACAAGCAAATCATTCACCTCATGGCACTGATATACAAAAAACTCAAGATACACAGTTCAAATAGCGTTCTCGATCGATAAAGAAATAAAGATAAAGATCACAAATTTCTATTAAAATATACAAAGTAATCTTATGCACACGACTTCAAATAGTTTCTTAAATGAAATTAACTGCCGTTCTATGACGTTTCGACAGTCTTTGTGTTGACACGGCTGTTGCGATGCTAATAGAAATGAGCGCATTGTGCGCTCTTTTTTGAGGACGTTTTTGAGTCGCTGACTGTATCTAGGTTCTTTGTATATCAATGCCTCATGGCTAGGGCAACGACTGTCCCTAACAGTTACAAAAATAAAGATAAGATCACAGATTTCGATTAAATATACACAAATTAATCTTACGCACACAACTGAAAATAGCTTTTTTTATGAAATCAGCTGTCGTTCTACGTCGTTTTGTCCTTGCGTTGAAACGGCTGTTGTGATACTGATCGAAATGAGCGTATTGTGCGCTCTTTTTTGTGGACTTTTTTGAGTCGCTGACTGTGTACCTAGGTTCTTTGTATATCAATGCCTCATGGCTAGGGCAACGACTGTCCCTAACAATTACAAAAATAAAGATAAAGTTCACAAATTTCTATTAAAAAATATACGAATTAATCTTATGCACACGACTTAAAATAGTTTGTTAAATGAAATCAACTGTCGTTCCATGACGTTTCGACAGTCACAAAGACTGTCGAAACGTCATGTCTGTCTGTTGTGATGCTAATCGAAATTATCAAATTGTGCGTTCTTTTTTGAGTACGTTTTTGAGTCGCTGACTGCGTATCTAGATTCTTTGTATATCAATGCTTAATGGCAAGTGCCACGACTGTCCCTAACAGTTACAAAAATAAAGATAAAGACCACAAATTTCGATTAAATAATAAATATAGACAAATTAATCTTATGTACACGACTTAAAATAGTTTGTTAAATACAATCAACTGTCGTTCTATGGCGTTTTGACTGTCCTTGCGTTGACATGGCTGTTGTGATGCTAATCGAAATTAGCGCATTGTGCGTTCTTTTTTGAGGACGTTTTCGAGTCGCTGACTGTGTACCTAGGTTCTTTGTATATCAGTGCCTCATGGCTAGTGCAACGACTGTCCCTAACATTTGCCGTGTCAGCTAGATCTTTGAATTTCAGAGTCTTTTGTTGCACTGGACTGCGCTCATCGCCTTCAGAGGTCAGTTAAATATTCTTGACTTTTTTTCTTGTTCATTGTGATAATACTTGTGACCAACCCACTTCAATTCAACGTACAGTTCCATTCCTTTGTTAATTTCGAAGAGAAACTCGTATAGAATGGATTTTATCATTTTACAATATCCACTTGTACTTAAAATAAAAAAAAAAATCTACTAAATCCTTATTCAGTTTTGATGGTAGATAATATTGTATTGTAATATTTTAAAGTGCCTATCTTTGTCTTTGTACTTGGTTGGATTCATGAATTATTGCAAATTTATTTGAATTTTGATGTTTATGATACATTTATGGTTTATTTGTACCCAGTGTCGATTTAATTTATTTTGTAACTGGCTGTCCCCGCAGTTTCACCCGCGTAAAACAAGCTTTCCATATGATTGCGCTTTAAGGCATGGTGTCTCGCTTATCTGAGAATTTACAGTTAGGCTCTTCTTTGTAATGTTCGGTTCTCTCGGTTCATTTTCTTGCGCGGAACCACAATTCTTTATCTAAAACAAAAGTAAGCCAAAGTTACTCCGTATAATATCAGATATCTGCCAGCGAGTGTACCGTTAAAATCGGTCCAGCCGTTTCAGTGATTACCCGGAGCAAACAGACAGATAGACAGACAAAAAATTAAATAAAATGCTTTTTCCCGTAAGTACCGCATACACTTTTATATGCATTTAGTAAAAAGCTGTTAAACTGTTGGACATTACAAACATACATAAGATCACGACTTTATCCCATAAGGGGTAGTCAGAGACTGGGCACTCACTGCAAAGACAGATGACTGCCACAATCCACGTTTCACCAAAACAATATAATGCACTTGGTGTGATAGGTGGTGAGCCCATCCCCACCATGCGCTGTTGGGTGCACAGTTCAGTTTAATTCCTTACTCGCCTTTTACGAGATCCATTGGATGAGATGGAGTGGTAGTATTCTTTTAACGAGCCACTTCAATTTTATTTATTTGTATGAAAAGAGAAACTATAAATATTTATAAAAGGAGAAACTGACTTACTGACTGATCACGCAAAGCCGAAACCGCTAGATGCTGGATGCATGAAATTTTGCATAGAAGCTCCTAGTATAATGTAGATTATCTCTAAGAAAGAATTTTTGATCCTAGTCGAATTAAGTAAGGGGTGAAAGAAGTTCGTCATTTTTGAAGTTATAAATATGAAATTTTATGGTTAGGCTTCTAGTTATAAATAAAAGACAGTTGTATCAGAGGTTTTTGGAATGAATACCTTTGGGGATGAATTTCCAAAAACGCTGCATATAATATATATAGAATATAATATAATATTTATATAATAAAACTATGGAAATTACAGTTTAGGCTTTTGTTTATAAATAAAAGTGTTTACGACTCACAGTAATGTACAGTTCAAACAAAATATTGTTGAATCATTTTGAGTTAATTTATTTAACCACAACTAAAAGGGGTTAAGGTCCGTTTAGAACGTGGTATGGTTTGACTCAAATGCGTGTAATAAGGTCATTGACCTTTAAGTTCAAATATAGAACAATCTATAACCAGCTATAGATCAGTACGAAGTTGAGGTTATATTTAACAACCCTTCAAGTGTACAAATTTAGTTAAGAGGAACAATAGTGCATTAACAAAAAGTCAGTTCAGAGATTAGGTCCTAAAATAATATATCAAGAAAGTGGTGCGTGTATCAGTATGTACACGCGCAAGTGAAACTTCTATAGTTTTACATACTTTTTATAATTAATAGAATCAGGCGTTATAGTAAAGGAGAGAAAGTTAATTTGCTAAGATCCGCATGCAAAATGTAAAATGGTGTGTGCAACACCAAGTGATTTAACTCGGCGGTTGACTGTCGCAGAGTCAATAATATCACTTGATAATGCCTCGTTTTGAGTTGAAACACGTGTCGTGTTCTCGACTTTAGTGGTGTGTATTGCCTAGTGGTAGTGTTGTAGTGGTGGAGGGTATCTGGTGGCGGCTCCCGGTGGCGGTATCGGTTTTCTTGTGCACGCTGTTGAGGGAGGGCTCTGGCTCTCGAGGCGGTGCTCTTCAAAACTAGGTAATACACACCATTTTACATTTTGCATGCGGATCTTAGCACATTAACTTTCTCTCCTTTATTACATACTTTTTGTGTATTTTATATTTTCTATCATACTCTTACAACTTTCATCCCATCCCAGCCGGAGCCAACATTTGTGTTAAAACATAAATTGTTGTATTTCGGGTGTGGTTGTGTTGTGATTGTCCCCGTGTTTCTGACACTGCATCCGTCTTGAATGAAGTTGCACGGGAATTAAATTATGATGTAACAGCGATGTAACGGAAGTGACCAAATTCGTTCCTCAATCACTACCAGAACATAGTCATGTCTTCCAACAAGTGATATGTCAGGTAGAGTCAGGGAAACGTGCACACTATTTTCTCGACCCTCCCGGAGGAATAGAGAAATCGTTTTTGCTGAACTTATTGCTGGCATACATAAGAAAAGACCAAAAAATTGTTGTCGTGGCCTCCTCCGGAATAGACATTACTACACTGAACGGGAGCCGTACTGCGCATTCGTGCTAAAATTGCCATTGAATTTGGCGCAGAAGAATTAACCATCTGCATTTTAAGCAACAGCTCTCAGGTATAATGCTTTATGGTTTTTTATAACTGCCATAGCCAACTACATGTAGCATGTTCTAGTGTATCTAAGCCACATATTAGCGCCAAACGAATGAATATATAAACCGGCGGTAGGATTCCTATGCAGGAATCCGTCTAGGTAGGTACCACCCCAGGGCCACTTATTCTGCCGTGAAGCAGTAGTGTTCAAACATTACTGTGTCTCGGCTTGAAGGGCACTAAGAGCTAGCGTAATCACTGGGCATATGAGACTTAAGACCTGATGTCACAGGGTGACGGGCGCAGTGTGGTGTCACACAGATGTTCTGGGAGACGCATCATTTGTTATGGGCAAACGTTGCACTTACCATCAGTATCTCGTCTCGTCACAGTTTCGAATATAGAAAAATACAACATTGTATATAGTGGCGTCCTCATATAATGCTCTATACTGTCCCCAAGATTGGTCTCTATTGAAAAAAAAAAACAATATTTTTCCTTAGAACCACGACAGCACATACTGAATTCTACAGAGAATTACTGGAACATGACGTATCATCACGTGTATCTAATTTTTGTAATGTTTTGTTTATTTCTATCTAGGTAACTGAAACATTTACTTATTAAGAAACTCTCGTAAAAGGCGGTTGAATCACCCTTTAGAGATCTCTTCAATAGCCTTTCTGGCTGTAACTGCCGTTTTCGGGATAATACGAGTATATAATAATTCTACACTGTTTTCTTCTCGGTTCCATTACACTACCTAAGTTACTGTCCACCCACATCTCTTAGAAATTTAAATACGCAAATCCTTGCTTTCATCAAGAAAGGATTTGAATATTTTGTTCGTATGTATCAATCAAACGCAGCATTTATTAAACACATTTATTTTTATTTTTGGTTAGCTGTGGCACAATTTTTTTTGGAGAATACATCTGACCAGTATCGCATTTAATTTTTATTGTTCAACTTCTTCTCATTGTGGATCACAGTTGATCTAAACGTTATCTTTTTTTTTATTGGATAAAGTGACCAAACGTGCAACACGTTCACCTGGTGGTAAGAGCAACGTCTGTCTATAACAAATGCTGTGTCACCTAGAATATTTCTGTGTGGTACCACATCGTGACCGTCACCCTAAGACATCAGTTATTAAGTCTTATATGCCCAGTGATTACACTAGCTCTCAGTGCCCTTCAGACCGAAGCACAGTAAAGTTTGTAAATAATGTTGTAAGTAATGTTGATAAGCTTTGTTCCCCCACCGGTCATTGGTTGTGTATATACTATGTGATCGGTCCGTTATCACTGAGTGAAGTTAACGTTATGACTGAAGTGGTAACTTCGTACTGACGAAGTCAGTATATGCTGTCCAACTGGCGACAAAAATTAGTAATATTAGTAAAATATATATGTAGATATGTATATATTTATATACGTATATACACATATGTATATATATATATATTTTATATAATAATTAGTATTTACTGGTGGTAGGCCAGTTATTCTGCCGTGAAGCAGTGGATTGCAAACATTACTGTGCTTCGGTCTGAAGGGCACTGAGAGCTAGTGTAATCACTGAGCATATACCCCTTAATATCTAATGTCTCAGGGTGACGGTCGCAGTGTGGTACCACACAGAAATATTGTAGGTAACACAGCATTTGTCATGGGCATTTGTTATAGGCTTGCTAATCCTTAACGATGTGTTGTTTACCGTAGTTCTTCTGCAGATATTGTAGTTGCATATTTTTTCTTGATAAAAAATACAAAGCATAACGTTTTGCATAGTTCAATTTAAAACTACGAGTCTACCCATAAGACCTGCATTGAAAGCCTGCCACCTGGACTTAGCCGAGTTGAACTCGTCTGTCTTTTTCGTGAAAGTTAAACTTGCCTAGTCGGACAACATATGCATGATGATATGCTTTCTATCCTTCCTTATTTATAGAAGTTATCTGAGTCTCATACAACAGCACTTTCCACAAATTATTGGATATAAAATCTTTTGCAATTTTTTTATATAACTAGTATTAAAAAAAGTAAATAATACTAGATTTTATCACGTTTTTTTTACTTTTTATAACCGTGAACCTAGTTTTAATAAAAGTATACTATTCACGTAAATATGAGAAATCATTATCTTGTGCAAGTCAGGTATACACAGGAAACCTTTGAACCTCCGTAGTAAACTGCAATGTATACCTGTTGCCTGAATATTTTCAATATTAATAACTAATTAATATAGGAAAGCCTGTAAAATCCTGTCCGCTGCTACTGCGAGTAGCTTCTTATTTAAATCTGCATGCACGTTAAAATGTACTGCAGTACTGTGCACCCAACAGCGCATGGTGGCGATGGGCTCACCACCTATCATGCAAGTGCATTATATTGTTTTGGTGAAACGTGGATTGAGGCAGCCATCTGTTTTTGCAATGAGTGCCCAGTCTCTGACTACCCCTTATGGGATTCATTCGTGATCTTATGTATGTATGTACGTATGTTGAAATGTATAGGCAAATCACTCACAAAATTATACTCCGATTGACAGCGGAACTCTTACAGGGCTAGCGATTGTCACATAAAGAGTTCGATAACAAGTTCCGGTTGGATAATGTGAAGGAATGGACGGACATATTTCATGTTACTGGTGGTAGGATTCCTATGCAGGAATCCGTCTAGGTAGGTACCACCCCAGGGCCAGTTATTCTGCCGTGAAGCAGTAGTGTGCAAACATTGCTGTGTTTCGGTCTATAGGGCACTATGAGTTAGCGTAATCACTGAGCATATGAGACTTAACTGATGTCTCAGGGTGACGGGCGCAGTGTGGTGTCACACAGAAATTTTCTGGGTGACACAGCATTTGTTGTGGGCGGACGTTGCACTTACCATCAGCCGAACGTTTTGCTCGTTTCGTCACTTTGTACAATAAAAAATATATATATATATTTTACACTAGCTGATGCCCGCGACTTCGTCCATGTGGTTTTAGATTTCTTAAATCTCCTGTGGGGGCTGTTTGATTTTCCGGGATAAAAAGTACCCTATGTCCGTCTCCAGGATGCAAACAATCTCTGTGCCTAATTTCGAAAGGATCAGTTCAGCGGTTGAGCCGTGAAAAGGTAACAAACAGACAGAGGGACAGAGAGAGTAACTATCGCATTTATAATATTAGTAATAGTATGGATGCCTCGTTTACGTATCGGAACCAGACACCGATAAGGTATCTGATATCTGAAGTGTAAGAACGCTTATGATGCGATTTTTGAGTGGTGTATCGTGAGATCTGATGTGGATAGCTCGATTCAGTATCTACTCTATATCGATAGAAATATTTATATAATTAATTTTGATGTGGAAAAGCGATCTACATAAACTTTAGTTATCGTAACGAGAAATGTTAAACGACATAATATAAGACTACTTAAATTAAAATATTGTTACGAAGTCGCCTTATATTACCGTAGCTTTGTATGACTATGTTCGCGAAGGATTTTTTTATAGTAGAAAGGGACGAGACGAGCAAAACTTTCACCTGATGTTAAGTGCCACGTAACAAATGCTGTGTCATCCAGAACGTTTCTGTGTGGCACCATACTGCGCCCGTTTCCCTGAGACATAAGTTTTGTAAGTCTACCTCTCAGTGCCATTCAGATCAACACACACTGCTTCACGGTAGAATGGTCCTGCGCTTGGCCACCTACCTAGATGGATTTCTGAATCCTGAATCCTATCACCGGTTTTACGATTCTTGTATAACAAGAACCTACTGAGATATTTATCATCACAACCAGTCTGTTAGTAGTCCACTGTTGGAGATACAGCGCTTGTCAGGTTGTATTTCCTATATACACCACGCTGGGCAGGGGATTTGGTCAACACAGTACCAGGCGTGTGGCGCCTTGACCTCGCTGTTCATCACGAGTTTGCATTTTCTCTTATCATCCATACTAATATTATAAATGAGACAGTAGCTCTCTCTGTCCCTCTGTCAGTTTGTTACCTTTTCATGGCTCAGCCGTTGAACTGATCTCGACAAAATTTGGCACACAGACAGCTTGCATCCTGGAGACGGACACGGGAAACTTTTTATTCCGCAAAATCAAACAGTTTCCACGGGATATTTAAAAATCTAAATCCACACGGACGGAGTCGCGGGCACGAGCAGGTTTACTATAAATTTAAATTTTTTACCGTTTGAAACTAGATAAAGCCAAAATTTCTCTATTCAATTAGGCATGCATACAGCTCCTATAAATGTCAAAATCTACACCTTATACCTTTCAGATAAGAACCAGCAAGAAACACTGAAGTATTTTCTTTTAAATTAAAATTTCATAATGTCGTGTATAAAATACATTATTTAACTGCACTGTGCACCCAACACCGCATGGTGGCGATGGGCTCACCACCTATCACACCAAGTGCATTATATTGTTTTGGTGAAACGTGGATTGTGGCAGTCATCTGTTTTTTGCAGTGAGTGCCCAGTCCTGACTGCCCCTTATGGGATACAGTCGTGATCTTATGTACGTATGTATTAATTACAATATCACATGTTTGTTAGCCAGGAGGTTTGCAAGTGCAGAGTTAGAGTTATTTCGTTGTTATAAAAGAGTTTCGAGTTATTAAAAAAAAAACGCTTTTTGGAACTATGGTGCCGTTCGAGAACCTTCGTTATTCTTTTCTTAATACGTCATAAGCCCACTGGAAATATATAAAATATTTGCACTGACGCTAAGCGAAAATGAAAATATTCATGACTCGATCGGATTTCCGTAGGCCAATGATTTTTAAATTCATCTTCGGCTGGGGAGTGTTTTTTTATATTCACGTACTCTGTATAAAATATAAATTAGACTCTCATATTCCGTTCCCTACGTTTGAATAAAGTATGTCGGCTTGGAATATTTTTGATGGGAATGAGCTTTCGCTCCGTATGCGATAAAATTGTGAAATGTGTGTGCGTGCGTGCGCGCGCGTGTGTGTGTGTTTAGACAAATATTTTATGATAACATTCAACGAGTTTGGCGCTGGACGGGCAGGCGTGTTATAACTGGAAATTGAGATTTAAAAAAAGTCGAGGGCCGTCGGTCCGGCAACTTTACCTTTTAGTTTTAAATTTGTAATTGTTATTTTGCCATGTGTTTGAGGTAACGTGATTTTACGACCATTTCCCTTGATGAACTTCTTTAATGTTTAAATTTGCAAACATTTAAATGTAGACTACTTTTATGTCTTGCTTTGGAAATGGCAGGTGAGGCAGAATAGTATACCGATGGAACGTATTAACGTTACAAATGTAAGTTTCACTAGTTTAATAGTGCCTTTGGGTCTGAGGTAGTCATAAAATTTAATTGAGTGGTTAGATATTTTAGTCTACTGTAGTAAGCCGTTTATACGTTCATTGCTTTTTAAAATAAATTAAGGTTCTGTATTTAAAATGGATAATTTCTAAAGTGAATATTATAATCGAAAATTATTTTAGAATCATAATATAAATGCGAAATCAGCAAACGCTATATAACACGACTAACTAAATGAAGCAACCACCTTTATAAATAGGCAGATAGTTGATAGATGAAGGTAGTTTCGGACCGTGCCAGGGAATTTACAAAGAGGATAACGTTTAGTAGTGGACTGCAACATCTACATTGCGATACGATGAACAAAAGAAAGAAAGCAAGAATAAGTGCTTAAACTAAAGAACACATTGAAAAAAAAAAAACAATATATAAAAATAAAACATATAAAGTGTTAATAAAAAATACGAAATTTGAAACTATAATGACAGCAACAACAACAAAATATCATAAAAACGGAAAACTGTTGACTATACTGACATTGTATCATAATGCTCCGTTACAACGTAAAGGTTCTTACGCGGCGATAGTTGTGGTGTGACCTTATAATTTCGGCGCTGATTTTGAGCTTTATTTCGGCGTGTAAAGCTCATTCATTGGATCAAATGAAACCGATCACGAAACCAACCAGAGTTACACAGACACCCAGGTCCGTGGCCGATCTTACTCCTTTTCCTTTTCGTAGTAACGGATTTTGGTTAAGCTGCGAACTGTTCTGTGAGTAACTATGACTTCCACTGCTTACTGCTGGGTGGGGATGCCTACGGTATAGTAGTTTCTGAAGTGCCTTTTAGCTTTAAGAAGAATATTATTAAGTAGTTGCTGCTTCCAGATACTACTAATATGTAATGAAAATCCTTACGTGAAGATAGCGAGACTAAGACTTCTTATTGAAAAAGAACAAACATTATTAATGTCAAAAAATTAAGCAGTTCAGATAAATTGACGAGACGAGCAAAACGTTCACCTGATGGTAAGTGCAACGTCTGCCCATAACAGATACTGTGTTACTCCGAATATTTCTGTGTAGCACCACACCGCACCCGTCACCTTGAGACATTAGTTCTGAAGTAGCATATTCCCAGTGATTACGCTAGCTCTCAGTGCCCTTCAGACCGAAACACAGTAATGTTTGCACACTACTGCTTCACGGCGGAATAACTGACCCTGAGGTGGTACCTACCTAGACGGATTCCTGCATATGTTCCAGTTGTCATCATAAGCTCGTAAAGAGTCCATTGTTGGAGACACGTCCACGTTTGACAGGTCTGTTTGTCTTAGGTTCAGTATATTTCCCCATGTATAAGGTGGACACGACACGGATATGGACTACTGGATAAGGTGGACGGTCTGTTGCCTTAAATTTTACAGTAACTTAAGTGACATGGTTGCGACCCTCGGTACCGCTTACATTCAATTTTTAATTGCAATTTTAAGTGCTGATCCACCGAGGAAAAAATATCGCGAGGCCTGCATGACTCCATTGCTGAACTCTTACAGACGTTTTCCTTAGTGAAGTTTAAAGTTCTACCACTCGGTAATTAAGTTTTAAAATTACTAATTACATACATACATAATGATTTCTTATATTTACGCGAACACTACACATTTAAATGAAACTAATTTTACGGATTTTATCGCGTTTTATTTTATTATTTATAACCCAAAATAATAAATAATAAAATAAAACGCGATAAAATCCGTAAAATTAGTTTCATTTAAATACATACATACATACATAGAGTCACGCCTCTTTCCCATTTGGGTAGGCAGAGATCACATGTTTCCACTTACTACGATCCTGACACACATCTTTCGCTTCTTCTACTTTCATAAGTGTTTTCATACAGGCTCGTCGTTTGTGAGAAATTTTGACGTGGCCTTTCCTTAAAACGACTTCGATCTGATCGTAATACGTTCGCCTACGTCGACCCTTACCGGCTTGCCCATTCACACTTGCCCCATAAATCTGTGTCGTCCATTCTCTCTACGTGTCCAAACCGTCTATCATTCTCTATCTTTGACATTACATCTTCTACTACCCCGCAACTTTCCCTTATCAAGCTGTTCCTCACTTTGCCCATCTAAGTCACTCCAGCTATACTACTAATTTTCACAGCATTAATTTTATTTTCATGCTTCTTCTGCCGTACCCAACATTCGCTACCGTATATAAGTGTGAGGACCAGTACTCCGTACCGTAACTACAACAAATAATTAATTTATCTTATTTATTAATTGTGCATAAACTTTGTTTATGTTAGTCAACACAATATATTAAAGGAGAAAAAGTTAATTTGCTAAGATCCGCATGCAAAATCACACTCTACGACAGTCAACCGCCGAGTAGAGTCACTCGGCGGCTGACTGTCGGAGAGTCAATATTACTTGATAATGCCTCGTTTTGAGGTGAAACACGTTCTCGACTTTAGTGGTGTGTATTGCCTAGTGGTAGAGTTGTAGTGGTGGAGGGTATCTGGCGGCGGCTCCCGGTGGCGATATTTGTTTTCTTGTGCACGCTGTTGAAGGAGGGCGGGCGGTGCTCTTCAAAATAAGTAATACACACCTTTTTACATTTTGCATGCGGATCTCTCCTTTACTATTCCGCAAAGTAACGCCTTATTCTATTAACTATATAAAACAATATATTTTTGGACAAAAGTAACATCTAAGAAACTCAACATATTAATCTATCAAACACACGCCTATAAAAAGTAAAGGTCCTCAATAAATTCAGCTCTAAAGGTGCGTAATAAAATTGCCTGAACAAGTGAAAATCAATAGGCCCTCCAATTGAACGCACCTTCTTAAATACTCTCGTTGAGATATCTTTAATTTTATACCAGTTTTTGACACCTTAACTTTAGAACATGAAAATATTATAACAAACTTTATGCAATGCGAATAAAGTCTAATACGCATTAGGAGCGAATGTAAATAGGACGTTTTGATTATGGAAGAAAAAGCTTAGGGCAACGTAGCCTATACTGAAGGATGTATTCTTTTAGACACCGAGGGTTTTTTTATAAGGGTTCTTACTATGGCTTGCGTAGTAGGGGCTTTATGTACACGTTTAGATAAGAGCAAGTCTAACCTCTTCGATGGAAGCGGGAAAATGTTATTGTAATATCATAAAATATTACACGTCGGAACAATACCTTGATAAACTAAAAAGAAATGTTAATATTTATTATTCAGTTTATCTTACAGTCTAAAGAAAATTGTTGCGTGTTACGTTTAGACACACATGGTGATTATTGACGTTCCCCATCTATACGAATGAATAAAATTGAAGTGTCTGTTTGTAATATCAAAATAACTTTTTACTCAATGCTTATGAAACCATATACGAAACTTATAAGAAAAAAAAATTTGTCTGTCCATGTGTCTGTCTGGGCCGATTTTGACGGAACTTTCACTGACAGGCACCTGTCGCTTATACTTATAGCGTGCAACTTAGGCTACCTTAATTTTAGAAAAATAATAAGAGTTTCGCGTAAAAATATTATAACCTCAAAATCTGATTCAAATAGGGAAGTGTGTACCAATGTGGAAGTATATCATTGATGGGGGTCCGCTTATTTACGCGGGTAAAACCGCGGGGCGCTGATAGTAAACTATATATCTCAAGGCAGAAGAAGAACGAGAGAGTCAGAAACCGTGGTGTAGAGACACGTAAACAACGTTGCTGCTACTCTTGAATATTTGGATACGTATTTTAAAACGAATTTTTCTATTGATATTTTGGTTTTTCGTCCGCGTATCATCATTCAATGGTTCACCTTCTTCCGATTAGGGAGGACGTGACACATCACCACGACTGGCTGAGTATTATCACGATATATGCCGATAGGAGTCAGGCAGATTAGAATAGTGTCATTTCTGAGAGGGTTTTTGGAGGAAGGAAGAATTCGCCACGCTGCTCTAATGCGGGTTGGCGGACATGGCCTCGAAATATTTTTTATTTCTCAGACATGCAGGTCTGCTCACGATGTTTTCCTTCACCGCCGAGCACGTGGTAAATCAGCACTTAAAATTGCAATGAACAATTTTAGTTGTGCCGGGAATCGAACCCGGGTCACTCGCGTACTATGCGCCCCTGAGCTACCACGGCTAAGATTAGTGGCTTCCTCTTTTCTACCGAGGTGTCGTAAGAGGCGATCTAGTTATTGCACGGACAGCCTCAATTCGTGCAGCATAATAACGCACAGCATAATACGCAATACTGTCATTAAACTGTTCGTGGGAACGGAATAGGAAGTAATAATTTTTTGACTCGTATCAAAATGGCGGCGACGTGGTTCGCAGCCCGTCACGTCCATTTTCCGCGGGAGCGAAAAGTGGGCTACGTGTGCGGTCTGCCTACTCATTATATGGGAAAAAGGCGTGACTGGATGTAAGTATTATCAGGGTGGTTGCATTGTCAGACACACTACAGCGTATAAGACACTGCTACCTGTCTCCGGTCTGCTAATTTTCGTTTTGTGGTAGGTACTTATTCCGACCTGCATGGATTTTTTTAATTATCCTTAGAACCATCCTCAAAAACGTACTAAATAATGATTTCTCATATTTACGCGAATATTATACATATCATCATCATCATTTCAGCCTATCACTAGTCCGCTGCTGAATATAGACCTCCTCCATAGATTGCAACAAAAATTTGTAGCTCTCATTATGGCGGATTTCGCCATAAATGCCACGCTTGGCCGGCGGGTTGGCAAGCGCAGTTCATTTATTCAGATGTTCCAGGAAGAAGCTGCTGCCAATCTTCTGGTTTTTATTTTCCCTCTGTCGACTTTTACTACACCCGCGGGATGAGATGGTGTGGTAGATTCTCTTAGAGTTTTTATTACGTATGTACGTATTTATTTTCTAGTTTTTTTAACAAGCTAAGTGAGCCTTAAATTATGCTATGCACAAAAGATTAGTTTCTTTTAATGTTTTCGTTATATATTTTTAGGTACATTTGTACAACTGAGACTTAAGAACTAATGTCTAAAGGTGACGGGCGCCCTGTGGTACGACACAGATATATTCTGGGTGATACAGCATTTGCTATGGGCGGACATTACACTTTCGTTTTTCGGTGTGAAGGGCACTGAGAGCTAGTGCATTCACTGGGCATATGATACTTAAGAAATGATGTTTCAGGGTTTCAGGTCAGTGTGGTTTCACACAGAAATGACACAGTATTTGTTATGGGCAAACGTTGCACTTACCATCAGGTGAACGCTTTGCTCGTCTCCTCACTTTCTCCAATAAAAAAAAAACAAAACAAGTTATAGAACCGGGAATCGGTCCCAGGTCACTTACGAATTATAAAAATGTTTGGTGAGCGCGTAAGGGCTTTCGCATCTAAAGAAGTTTTAAAAAAAATCATTCATTCGTAATTGAATTTTCTAATTTACTCAAATAGTATATACAGCCTGTTCATTATTTGATTAAAGCACAGTAAAACCAAGCCACGTCTCCCATAAAAGATCGTCGCCGTAGGTTTAATAAAATGTTATCGGTTTGCCTTACTTTATGAAGTCATAAGGCTCGGATGTGCCTCAAGGAGTACAAAATTATACAAACCGACGCGTACCGACCAAACAATGAAGGCTGCCGCTGTGTTAGTGGTGGGACAATAGAGACCGATTAAAAATATTTCGAAGACTTCTTATTCAAATCTTTCCGTAGGTCTTCTTTGATTTATAATAAATCAAGGTTAAACAATATTTAAAGAAAGAAATATTAATTTTTCTACCTCAACACAGCTTTATTGGAATTAACTCATATAGAGAGATTTTTTTTTAAATTGATTCACAATTGACGAAGTATCGGTGTACCTAAAGAAAGAAGTCGGTTAATTATAGAAAGGAAGCTGTTATAAATTTTGTCACAGTAATAACTTCATCTTTTTCCAGAAAATACAATAATTTATCATCATCATCATCATTTCAGCCTATCACCAGTCCGCTGCTGAACATAGGCCTCCCTCATAGATCGCCACAAAGTTTGTGACTCTCATTTTAGGGGGATTTTGCCATAGTTGCCACGCTTGGCAAGCGGGTTGGCAACCCCGGTTTTTTTATTCAGATGTTCCAGGAATATGCTGCTGCCCATCTCCTGTTTTTTTTCTCTTCCTCCTCACTCGGCCATAATTCCATAAGGATTATTTTTCATAAAATTTATTGAATGTCAATTTTTTACTCTACTCTTTACAAGACCGAAGACCAAACAAATTGACCATTTCCTTTCCCCGCACTATCTTTCTTTGTATTGGGACATCACGGATGCCATTATGAGAGTTTTTATTGGAAAACTTTCTTCGCTGTTTCGAGATTCCCCAGTCAGAGTTTTGAGCTTTTGAAACTGTCAGAAAAATGCCGTCACCTCGCCTATCTACAAGTTTCAGATGAGTTTGTTTATGGAGACTCGAATTGTTACATTTGTTGTGAGAGAATTGTCGACAACTTCCTCCGGCGAATTTGAATCGCACACTTTTGAGAAAATAAGACAGCCGGCCTAAATAATGTTTATTTAAATATGGCGACTGTGGTGTAAAGCTCCTGTAAGAACGTCCTCATTTGTTAATGTTGTATCCGCAAATGATTTGAATAATTTTTAGACAAGGACGGCTGCAGGGACCCTGAGCAAATTTATATCCTTTGAGAATCCAGCCTATGCCCTCACCTATATTAATATTCAAGGTTTCGTATAAATATTTCACTTTGGAGTTATGAAAGGTAAACACATTTGTTATTTGATGTTGTGTTGTAAAAAAAATAGGATCACAAATACTCGGAATGTGGAATTCAGGGTAATCGCAGTTAGTTTATGTACGAAGAAAATCAATCAAACAGCCAATCATTTATTTAGAACAATGTACTCGTATGTAAATAGCAACAGGTCTTAATTTCAAAATAATATAACCCTTTAGATTCCGCTCCGTCCAGACATAACTGTTTACTGGTGGTAGGATTCCTATGCAGAATTCCGTCTAGGTAGGTCCACTACAGGGCCAGTTATTCTGCCGTGAAGCAGTATTTTGCTTGTATTGCTGTATGTACTTAAAGTTTCTTCTAATTGTAAAACGATTATATACGATTGAAATAAAAAAGGTGTCCCAAACGCAGGGCTCGAAACACTCTGCAAGCAGGTAAATTTGTGTAGCCTTATAAACAGTATTAATGTTATATGAAAGATAAAAAAATATTATAGCGATCGTCTGTAACATAAACCCAATTCAACTTGGATACAAGCAATTAAAGTTGTGAAAGTTCATTCCAGCAGTTCTTGAGAGTAAACGCCTTGAGGTTGGAAATCCTCAGGCCCCCAATGTTACCCTTTAATAAACACGAGTCGACGTATGACAAAGGGTAATGTTTACCTTCAAAATTTATATTAAACAAAGTTTTCATGTTGTTTTGTTTTGAAATTGGTTTCTTAATTGGCAGCTCTTGGAGATGTGCTCACGACAAAGAAATTTTCGGCAGCAACTTCATCTCTTATGTTTCTCTTGTATTTTGAGTTTTTGCGTGTGGTAGCGGCTAAAGAGAATCTACCACCCCATCTCGTCCCGTGGGTGTCGTAAAAGTCGACAGAGGGAAAATTAAAAGCAGAAGATGGGCAGCAGCATCTGGATACTGGAACATCATAATAAATAAACTGCGGTTGCCAACCCGCCTGCCAAGCGTGGCCACTATGGCAAAATCCCCCCAAAATGAAAGCTGCAAACTTTTGTTGCACTCTATGGGGGAGGCCTATGTTCAGCAGTGGACTAATGGTAGGCTTAAATGGTGGTGGTGGTGGTGTTTCAATAATCTTATGTAAACGTGTATATGTACCTACGTAGTTTATTTACATTGTATATGCTTAGAAATAAAAATGAAAAGGTCCATCGTTCACAAAACTGCTGAAGATTTCGAAGTGACTTTGAAAAAAAATAATAGTGATTGCATTTTTTTTGATACTTTAAGTAAGTGTATGTATTCTTACATAGGATTCCCCTAAATTCCACACTTACCTCATAGACTGTCACTATCAGAACCTTCCCACCATCCACTGATTCATATTATATTAAGTTGAAAAGACGATTGATGAAAAGACGAGACGATTTAACTGATCGTAAGTGGATTATCTTCGGAAAAAATTTCAGCTTCTTTCTTTGACACGTGATAGGGTCTTCGTTCTTCATCTAATCTTAAGTTAACTGTTCCGTGCACCCAACAGCGCATGGTGGTGATGGGTTCACCGCCTATCACACCAAGTGCATCATATTGTTTTGGTGAAACGTGGATTGTGGCAGTCATCTGCTTTTGCAGTGAGTGCCCAGTCTCTGACTACCCCTTATGGGATACAGTCGTGATCTTATGTATGTATGTATGTTCCATCACACCGCACTTGCTTTATCGGCAACTATTTTACTGTTCAGGCAATACAACTCTGAAACATCTTGCCCGAAGCTATTAGAACGGTACGAAACAAGAACTCCTTCAAGAAATTAGTTAAGGTAAATTCTCTAAAAACTATGGAATCCATTTGCTAGTGATTATCGAACCGTTGCTTGCTACCATCATATGTGTGTATTTTTATGTAAATTTATGTTGTATATATATGTGAATGGATATATACATGTATGTGTATTACATTATTCATATATTTCATCTAACTTTTGTTTTATTAATAACTATTTTCCGTTTAATAAATAATACATCTGCCGCTGTATTTTCACAGAATGGCTCTATAGGCAACTTAACGCACGGGCATTAAGTCTGCCTTTTGTTACCTTTATTTTAAGGTGTACAATAAAGTTTTTTATAAATAAAACTAAGTAAATATGTGCAACGTCTGCCCATAACAAATGCATCACAATCTGGGTGACACACCCAGAACATTTATGTTCGGCTTCGAAACCGCAATCCTGTCACATTTTATAAGTTTTATATGCCCTATGATTACACCAGCTATCAGTGCCTTTCAGATCAAAACACAGCAATGTTTGTACATACTGCTTGACAGCAGAACTGGCACTGGGATGGTGCTTACCTAGACGGATTCCTGTATAGGAATCCTACCAGCAGTAAAAAATTCGCATAAACGAAGTCGGACTATTTAGAAAATCCTTAATAAGTTCGCCAATATCAGACAAGGTGAGGTCGACATGTAAATGATGAGGTCGGCGATGATACATCATTCCTTTATGATCATACCATCAAATATACTATGATTTAAAAATTATTGATAGTCGGATTCATATGCAGGAATCCAACTAGGTAAGTACCACATAATAACTTCCGTGCGAAGTTAGAGCGAGGACAGCTAGTATCATATTTTTTATGGAAGAGGGGGCAAACGAGCAGTTGACTCACGTGATGGTAAGTGATCATTGCCGCCCATGAGCAGATGCGTTGCCGGCCTTTGAGAAAGGAATAGGCTCTTATTTATCTATACTAATATTATAAATGGGAAAGTAACTCTCTCTGTCCTTGTGTCTGTTTGTCAAGTATTTACGACTCAACCGTTGAACCGATCATGCCGAATTCGGCAAAGAGATAGCTTTCATCCGGGAGACGGACATAGGATACTTTTTTTTTTCGGAAAATTCAAGATTCTCCACGGAATTTTTGAAAAACCTAAATCCACGCGGACCCAGTCGGGGATCTTCATTATCATCATCATCATCATTACAGCCTATCACTAGAATACTACTGAACGTAGACCTCCCCGATAGATTGTCACAAAATTTGGTAGCATGGTAACTCCCTTTGGGCCGGTTTTGCTCTAGTTGCCACGCATGGCGGGCTGGTCGGTAACCGCAGTTTATTTACTCAAATGCTCCAGAAAAATGCTGCTGCCCATGTCCTGGTTTTCATGTTCCCTCTCAAATTTTACGACATCCACGGGTTGAGAATGGGAATGAGAACGGGGTTATAAATTCTCTTAAACCGTCGCCACACGTCACCACGCTCGCTTCAGCTAGTAGATAATAAATTGTTTGGCTAAACATTGCGAGCAATAAAAGCCTAAACATCATCCTCACCACGTTTTCACCATGGCATTGAGAAATAATGTAACAGTTAATTGATAAATTAACTATGGAGAATGTAAATAATTTAATTACATCACATACAGTGAAATAGCTCTGAGGCTGGAAGAACATTTCGAGATAACTACAGAAAACAATGCATTTAGTGTTGTAGACGCGTGGTGCGAGTAACAGCGATAAGTCATTAGGATTTAAGAATAACACTACATGCATACATGCCTCCTGGTGTAGAATTCCTATGCAGGAATCCGTCTAGGTAAGTGCCTGTCATTCTGCCGTGAAGCAGTAGTGTGCAAACATTACTGTGTTTCGGTTGGAAGAGCACTGATAGCTAGTGTAATCACTAGTCAAAGGAGACTTAAGTACTCGTAAGTAAGGGCGTAAGTGACACAGCATTTTTTATGGGGAGACGTAGCACTTACCATCAGATGGACAAGTTGCTCGTCTTGACAGTAGATCCGATAAAAATTAATGATCACAACTCGTTAGCGTTTTTTAATTTTCATTTGACGCCGTAACTAAGTCCACGCACCAACCTTTATTGCCAAAGTTTGTTCCCGAGCGGGGGAACACCGGCTCTAAGTGTCAACTTCGCCCATTTGTACGATACAAATTCGCCAGCCGCGAATTGAAAAATTTCTTGAAGCGGAGTTTGTTAATTAATATTTGTTCGTTAATGATAATATCGTCGCCATTGTAAACCAACTTCAAAAGACGAAGAGCTTTTCTATAGAACAAAAGTGAGGAGACAAGAAAAACGGTCACCTATTCGTAAGTGTAACGTGTCATCATCATCATTTCAGCCTATCATAGTCCGCTGTTGAACATAGGCCTCCCCCATAGATTGCCACAAAACACATTCCTGAGCCACCTGCATCCATAGACTATCCGCAAAACCGTGCAGGTCGTCGCTCCATCTAGTGGGAGGGTCGCCCTACACTACATTTGCCGGTACGAGGTTGCCACTCGATAACCGTTGGGGATTCCTTCCCCAACGGTTATCGGTTCTACGAGCTAAATGGCCGGCCCGTTGCCACTTCAGCCTGCTAATCCTTAGGGCTAGGTCGGTTATTCCAGTTCTGCTGCGGATGACATCCCCTCAGACATCAGTCAGCTCTTAACGTCTTATTACTGGGCGTTTGCGTCCAAAGGCCCAGTAATTTCACTACCCTTCAGTCTGAAACACAGTAATTTTTGCAAACTACCGCTTCACGGCAGAATTACTGAATCTGCGGTAGTGTACATACCACGATGACGGATGCCTGCGGTGGCAGGCCATCAGACGTATATCAGTTGCATATGTATATGTAACATAGCTCAAATTACCTAATATTTGTGTGTGCTTTAAAAAACGACTTCTAAGTGGGATTTCTCCTGTAACGTGAGTGCGTATTACAGTCATACATGCACAACACAACCAGATGTTAAATTCAACGATCTGTGCTTTTGCACAGTCTGGTACTAAAACAACGACATGCGGTCCTTTTTTGTATATTCTGTTTTATTTTCTCGCTTTTTGCACGATATTATAAGTTGATTAATTAATGTTTATGTTTTTTAAACGTTACACATTAATTATTGCTGGTGGGATTCCTATGCAGTAATCCGTCTAGGTAGGTACCAACCCACTGCCAGTTATTCTCGTGTGAAGCAGTGGTATGCAAATTTTACTGTATTTCGGTCTGAATGGCACTGAGAACTAGCGTAATCACTTGTCATATGAGACTTAAGAACTGACGTTTGGGTGACGGGCGCAGTGTGGCGCTAAACAGAATTGTTCTTGTACAGCATTCCTTGTGGGCGGACGTTGCACTTACCATCAGGTGAAAGTTTTTTCGTCTCGTCACATTATCCAATAAAAAAAAAATCTGTGCGGTTTGGGTTTATTTTACGGACACCTGGAACGACTATCTGCAGGTTATACAAACACTTGTTCCGTACTGAAATCGAACTTAAAACCCTCAGCCATGAAGCTACTCAGCCACTGCACTGACAAGGCCAGAATGTTATTAAAAACTTTGGTTTTTTTTCCTTAACGCAAGTTGTAGGTAATATTGTTTAAGGCGAAATTCTTATGGAACATGTTTAGTTACTCGTGGCTGTTTTTGCGAAGTTTTACAAATTCATTTTCCATATTGCTATTAAGCAGGAGTCTAGTACTGCAATAGAATAGAATATAATTTACATTAGTGCAAGTAATAGCTTCGCACAAACGCTCAACGGGAGCCTGCGTGTAGATTTGTAAATCATCTGCATAGAGGTGGTAGGAAGAAGGTAGTCGATTGGAGATAGAGTTAATGAAGATTGCAAAAAAAATAGGAGACAAAACGCCGCACTGAGGTACACCGGAACTCAGTTGACAGCAAGAAGATAATGAATCCGCGAATTGACGACCGCGTGGCGTAGTGGTTAGCGTACCTGACTTCTGCGCCACCGGTCCTGGGTTCGATTCCCAGCCGGAGGTAACATTTGTGCAAAAACATCGAAACGACGGAACAGACGAATTCGGCAAAGAGATAGCTTTCATCCGGGAGACGGACATAGGATACTTTTTTTTTCGTAAAATTCAAGTTTCTCCACGGAATTTTTGAAAAACCTAAATCCACGCGGACCCGGTCGGGGTCTTCATTATCATCATCATCATCATTACAGCCTATCACTAGAATACTACTGAACGTAGACCTCCCCGATAGATTGTCATAAAATTTGGTAGCATGGTAACTCCCTTTGGGCCGGTTTTGCTCTAGTTGCCACGCATGGCGGGCTGGTCGGTAACCGCAGTTTATTTACTCAAATGCTCCAGAAAAATGTTGCTGCCCATGTCCTGGTTTTCATGTTCCCTCTCAAATTTTACGACACCCACGGGTTGAGAAGGGGGTTATAGATTCTCTTAAGCCGTCGCCACACGTCACCACGCTCGCTTCAGCTAGTAGATAATAAATTGTTTGGCTAAACATTGCGAGCAATAAAAGCCTAAACATCATCCTCGCCACGTTTTCACTATCCTCACCACGTTTTCGCCACGGCATTGAGCAATAATGTAACAGTTAATTGATAAATTAACTATGGAGAATGTAAATAATTTAATTACATCACATACAGTGAAATAGCTCTGAGGCTGGAAGAACATTTCGAGATAACTACAGAAAACAATGCATTTAGTGTTGTAGACGCGTGGTGCGAGTAACAGCGATAAGTCATTAGGATTTAAGAATAACACTACATGCATACATGCCTCCTGGTGTAGAATTCCTATGCAGGAATCCGTCTAGGTAAGTGCCTGTCATTCTGCCGTGAAGCAGTAGTGTGCAAACATTACTGTGTTTCGGTTGGAAGAGCACTGATAGCTAGTGTAATCACTAGTCAAAGGAGACTTAAGTACTCGTAAGTAAGGGCGTAAGTGACACAGCATTTTTTATGGGGAGACGTAGCACTTACCATCAGATGGACAAGTTGCTCGTCTTGACAGTAGATCCGATAAAAATTAATGATCACAACTCGTTAGCGTTTTTTAATTTTCATTTGACGCCGTAACTAAGTCCACGCACCAACCTTTATTGCCAAAGTTTGTTCCCGAGCGGGGGAACACCGGCTCTAAGTGTCAACTTCGCCCATTTGTACGATACAAATTCGCCAGCCGCGAATTGAAAAATTTCTTGAAGCGGAGTTTGTTAATTAATATTTGTTCGTTAATGATAATATCGTCGCCATTGTAAACCAACTTCAAAAGACGAAGAGCTTTTCTATAGAACAAAAGTGAGGAGACAAGAAAAAACGGTCACCTATTCGTAAGTGTAACGTGTCATCATCATCATTTCAGCCTATCATAGTCCGCTGTTGAACATAGGCCTCCCCCATAGATTGCCACAAAACACATTCCTGAGCCACCTGCATCCATAGACTATCCGCAAAACCGTGCAGGTCGTCGCTCCATCTAGTGGGAGGGTCGCCCTACACTACATTTGCCGGTACGAGGTTGCCACTCGATAACCGTTGGGGATTCCTTCCCCAACGGTTATCGGTTCTACGAGCTAAATGGCCGGCCCGTTGCCACTTCAGCCTGCTAATCCTTAGGGCTAGGTCGGTTATTCCAGTTCTGCTGCGGATGACATCCCCTCAGACATCAGTCAGCTCTTAACGTCTTATTACTGGGCGTTTGCGTCCAAAGGCCCAGTAATTTCACTACCCTTCAGTCTGAAACACAGTAATTTTTGCAAACTACCGCTTCACGGCAGAATTACTGAATCTGCGGTAGTGTACATACCACGATGACGGATGCCTGCGGTGGCAGGCCATCAGACGTATATCAGTTGCATATGTATATGTAACATAGCTCAAATTACCTAATATTTGTGTGTGCTTTAAAAAACGACTTCTAAGTGGGATTTCTCCTGTAACGTGAGTGCGTATTACAGTCATACATGCACAACACAACCAGATGTTAAATTCAACGATCTGTGCTTTTGCACAGTCTGGTACTAAAACAACGACATGCGGTCCTTTTTTGTATATTCTGTTTTATTTTCTCGCTTTTTGCACGATATTATAAGTTGATTAATTAATGTTTATGTTTTTTAAACGTTACACATTAATTATTGCTGGTGGGATTCCTATGCAGTAATCCGTCTAGGTAGGTACCAACCCACTGCCAGTTATTCTCGTGTGAAGCAGTGGTATGCAAATTTTACTGTATTTCGGTCTGAATGGCACTGAGAACTAGCGTAATCACTTGTCATATGAGACTTAAGAACTGACGTTTGGGTGACGGGCGCAGTGTGGCGCTAAACAGAATTGTTCTTGTACAGCATTCCTTGTGGGCGGACGTTGCACTTACCATCAGGTGAAAGTTTTTTCGTCTCGTCACATTATCCAATAAAAAAAAAATCTGTGCGGTTTGGGTTTATTTTACGGACACCTGGAACGACTATCTGCAGGTTATACAAACACTTGTTCCGTACTGAAATCGAACTTAAAACCCTCAGCCATGAAGCTACTCAGCCACTGCACTGACAAGGCCAGAATGTTATTAAAAACTTTGGTTTTTTTTCCTTAACGCAAGTTGTAGGTAATATTGTTTAAGGCGAAATTCTTATGGAACATGTTTAGTTACTCGTGGCTGTTTTTGCGAAGTTTTACAAATTCATTTTCCATATTGCTATTAAGCAGGAGTCTAGTACTGCAATAGAATAGAATATAATTTACATTAGTGCAAGTAATAGCTTCGCACAAACGCTCAACGGGAGCCTGCGTGTAGATTTGTAAATCATCTGCATAGAGGTGGTAGGAAGAAGGTAGTCGATTGGAGATAGAGTTAATGAAGATTGCAAAAAAAATAGGAGACAAAACGCCGCACTGAGGTACACCGGAACTCAGTTGACAGCAAGAAGATAATGAATCCGCGAATTGACGACCGCGTGGCGTAGTGGTTAGCGTACCTGACTTCTGCGCCACCGGTCCTGGGTTCGATTCCCAGCCGGAGGTAACATTTGTGCAAAAACACAAATTGTTGCTTTTCGGGTCTGGTTGTGTTGTGCATGTGAAATGTATGTTTGTAAAACGCACCCACGATACAGGAGAAAATCCTAGTGTGGGGCTTCGTTTTTTTAAAAAAAAAATAAAAAAAAAATCGTCAATACGAATACGTTGCCGGCGACCGCACAGGTAACTACGAAACCACCCAATTACTGTTAGAGATATGTTAAGAGAGCATAGGAGTGCTAATGATATATCAAAGTCAACGTTATTAAAGGCATTGCTGAGATACAGCAGTGCCAGAACTCAACAAGTTATAAGTATTTATATGATGTGGGAAAATGTTTTCAGTTTGCCAAATTCCTTATGCACGCAACAATTGCAATACCTATATAATAATATATTGCAATTGTTCATGAGTGGTGGTGATCACTTAGCATCATGTGAGTCCGTTAGTCCGTTAGACCTCATCCTTTATTAAAAAAAATCATGTAACGGTAAAAAAATACATACATAAAAATCTTTCACAATGGTCCCTTTTCTTTTGCGAGTCCGATTACGGACACAAAAGTTAATACTAACGTTTAATCGTAGGCACAAAAGGTTGTAGAAAAAAATATATATTCTCTAACATTAATTTTGATTGAGAAAATAGACGTGACGTGGGTCGTACCACGTCGCCGCCATTTTGGCACGAGTTTAAGTGGAAGCTCTTGCTCTGTACGAGTAGCTAGAAAATACGTTGTCCCTCCTGGTTGAGCAAGGCTAACCTTCTTCTGGGTTCCCTCGGTCTGGTCGGGATCGGCACGCTAACGATTAGGCTCGCCCCTAGCCACGCAGCCATCGGCACGCAACGCACGCGTCGACAAGAAAAAGAATTGAGTAGGAAATAAACTTCGGGTAGGGAATGCGGGAAATACTATCTTGAAAATAGCAGAAGGAGAAAGCAGTAGCTCGGGAGACCGGGGTCCATTATCCGGTACTCTAGGTCTCTCAAGGCAACTCACAAACTAGCTAGCTCTACTCCTCCCTGGCACTATTATTTTTCTCTTTTATTAGGCTTATCAGCCTCTTAATAGTCTACTGCTTGACATATGCTTCTTACAAGAAGGGGGGATCTGCCGTTTGGCAGGTGGTTTAGTGATAGTAGTACCAGACGCTGAGCACCTTAGATGCTGTTGCTTAGTGTATTTTCGGTCTGATATTTTCGAGGTAGTTATCCCGCCAAATGTCGAAAGCCATGAGATTTTCCTATTAGTTCCTCATCTGAACTCTTACGACACTCACGGTGAGATAGAATGGCAGATTTTCTTCAGCCACCATACAGACTATTGATTGCAATAGGTCGACATAGGCATACGTATTACGATCAGATCGAAGGCGTATTAAGGAAGTCAAAAGTACGAACAAACGAGCTCATAAAGCAGAAGAAGCGAAATATATATGTCGGGAAGTAGAAATATCTGGTCTTTACCATCACGTGCACACATGCTTAAATTACTAGTCTAGATAGTCCGTTTTTATGTCACATTACCTTGCATTTAACTAAGTGCACTCCTGGCCGATTTTCGACAACGGTGACAACTTACGATTACTGTTCGATGCTATAAACTGTGCAAAAGATATTCTAGTGCACCTGTGGTACGCGCAATCACAGAGGCGCTCACACGTCCGAACCTACCCACTCCCGATGTAATGCTCATAAACCGGAAGTAGAATGCAGTGTGTAGAACCTGAAAACGTCACCCTGAGACATTAGTTTTCAAGTCTCATATGCCCAGTGATTACGCTAGCTCTCAGTGCCCTTCAAAATTGCATTGATTGTATGTTGCCCATTCTGTGCAGTGTACATTAAATGAATCACTATTTCACTTGTATCGGATATGTAAATGGTGTTGAGACTAACTTTTGGGATTTCTGTTTTCATCAAAACCTCACATCAACTGTAGGAAGGTGGTCGACACTCGCGTTAACTTACTAAAAGCTCACGTTTGGCAGTTGCCTTAATTCCAACTCTATTTCAAGAAAACTTTCCACATACGGAGGTCGTTTTGAGTAGTATGAAATATGTGTACAAAATATACTTTTAAATTATATATTTTTTAAAGTCTCGAGACAAGAAGTTCGTTCATCTGATGTTCAATCTAACTTCATCCGATTTTGCAGCGAACTACAGGCACCGAGGATCGAATTCAGGTCACTCGCGTACTATTGTCGATCTTCTAGGTTCTCTTTTTGCCTCCAACTCGATTTTAGTTTCAACTTTCGATGACAGGGGGGACTCACCGCAGTCAATCCCGCGCAGTGAGTTCTTTATGCCGGTTTTTCCAGAGCTCAGTGCGCAATGTACACTTCTCCCTGGAAATCCACACGTCGAGTGGGCCCGATGGAATCCCGCCAATTGTGCTGAAGATGTGTGCTGCATAGCCGTCACCGGTTCTATCGCGTCTTTTTCGGTACTCCTACAATTAGGCGTTATTAACATTGGATGCATTTTTTACAGGATCTACCATGGAAAGCGTTCCGAGGAATTATTCGGATTAATTCCTGCCGCCAAATTTCACCATAGCACATTGCGGCACAACTTCACATTGATCGGCTAGCATTTTACTGGTGGTAGGATTCCTATGGAGGAATCCGTCTAGATAGGTACCACCCCAGAGCCAGTTATTCTGCCGTGAAGCAGTAGTGTGCAAACATTACTGTGTTTTGGTTTGAAGGGCACTGTGAGCTAGCGTAATCACTGGGCATATGAGAATTAAGAACTGATGCCTCAGGGTGACGGGCGCAGTGTAGTGTCACACAGAAATGTTCTGGATGACATAACATTTGTTATGGGTAGACGTTGCATTTTACATCAGGTGAACATTTTGCTCGTTTCGTCACTCTATCCAATAGAAAAAAAACCATAGTGAGTTTTTCGCAGAATTTTCTGTCACGCACAAACACTTTATGGAATCTGCTGCCGCCAGCGGATTTTCCGGACCGATGCGACTTAGGGACGTTCAAGAAAAGAGTTCTGCTATTCCTCTGCTATTATAGATGTTTATGGGCGGTGGTGATCAGCCGCTTGCCCGTTTGTCCTCACTTCTAAATGAAACTACATAGTGAGCGGTCAACCCCAGAGATCTTACAACTCTTCGACTACTACGCCTCTAAAAATGATCGTAAATCGCATTTATCAAAATGAGAAAAAAGTTTTATTTTGGTGTCTCACACTTGCCAGTTACAAATTTACAAATAAAAATAAGAATGTTCAATTTCACATTTCCCTCCACATATTTGACGAGCTTTATTGAAATATCGTCTTTCAGCGAAAAATGGATGGGCGGTGGCGTTTTTACGATTTCAAATGTCGCCTTAAACCGGACGAATCGTTTGAGACTTCGAATGGTATTTATGTATAAACGCCCTAAGGCAACCCTGTATTGCTGTTGTAACAAATTTCAGGGCGGTCTTTGAGAGATGAAGAAAAAAGTGGTCGCCCTTTGACGACTGTTACGGAAGGCAACGTGAAAGCAGTGGAAAAAAATTGGAAAATCCAAAAGTGCACGTCTCATGACGCTCAATTAACTCTTAAGAAAAAAAAGCGTATTGAGGTTCAAATATTTCGAGTCATTTCCATTTAAGATGAAAACAATAAAAAAATATTTCTCTTAATAACTACAACTAGACTTTTGATATGAAATAGAAAACCAGTAGATAAAATTCTTGACATGATGAAAAACGTATTCGTCATTTTTTTTAAACTTTTTTTCAATATCATATTAGATGATTTTTCAAAATAAATTTAATGAATTAATTAAAGTGTTTTCTTGATATGTGTCTACTCAAATTAGCATATAAGCGCAATATAATTTTGAATCGCTTGACCTTGTCATGTCGGGTATAAGGCACTATCTCACGCCGCTTAGCGCCATGAGACATATAGGTGCATTAAACATGAATAGATTCAGCGCATGATGTTCTCCTAGCCGATTTCGACCACAGCTACAACTTCCGACTACTGCCGAGAGCCATCAATTGCGCAGGAGATATTACAGTGCCACAAGTGTACGCGCAAACACAGAGGCACTCACTCGTCCCAACCTACACGCGCCCGATGTAATGCTGATGCGATAAGATCGGAGGTAGGCCAGGATGCAGTGTCAGAAACACGGGGACAAACACAACACAACCAGACCCGAAAACCAACAATTCATGTTTTAGCACAAATGTTGGCTCCGGCTGGGATTCGAACCCAGGACCGGCGGCTTAGAAGTCAGGTACTCTGATCTGGCCACGCGGTCGTCAACAGATATGACCGGGAAGCGTTCGCGAGGTTTTACACAAACACCTTCGCGTAAGGAGAATGGTTGTGCGATCGGTTTCGCACAGCCTCATCCACGCTCAGGAACAGGTTCGCATGGAATGATACCTTGACATGATTACTAAATTTGAAGAAAGCTCGTCTTGGCGTGTTTATGATATTACAACAGATGATAAACCTTGATTTGTCCAGATATATACGATCCAGAAACGACGCGTCAATCAAGGCTTTAGCTGTTTCAAAATATACCAACTCCTACCAAAGTAAAGCGATCAAGAAGCGCGCGGAAAATTTCGATTGCTGGATTTTTTCACTTAGACGGTGTTCCTCGTAGATGCTCTAAAGATCACGTAATAGGTATATACTCGTAAAACGCTTTGGTAGGTATCGTGAAGGGTGAACTTATATTTGAAAATATTATCCTTGCCCTTATACATTTACGATAGTCAAATGTTATCGTGAAGCAAAATGCAACTAGCGCCATCTTCATTTAAATTTTCTCAATTGCATTATCTTGTTGACATTAATGACAAATGATTGTTCTCAAACAGACGGTGTATCTGGTGTGGATTCCTTAACGAAATTACTTACGCAATCGAAGTAGTGCCGTACTATATAATGGTATACTAACAAATGCGTACCGGAACTGCTAGCAATAAGACCGGACACGGGCTTCTGCTTCAACAACTTCGTCATCACCATCACCAAGACAGACAACGAGACCGCGCACTCTGCGCTCATAACGAGGGACTCTCTGGACAAAACCGGTTAAGCTTCTGGATCATCGCAATCTAGATTTGACATCTTGGTTTTTTTATTTCCTAAAATAAAACATTCGCTGAAAGTAATACATTTTTGATCATCAGAAGATGCGATGCGTTAACTTGGTATCGATGCTAGTTGAGAGTACCTTGAAAAGGTTGAATAATAAAAACTCTAACCATAGAAATTTATTTTTAATTTCGCAAAACTTTCATAGAGGGCCCACGTACAATATAATTAATGCATTTCATATATATAACGCTCTAGTATACTACATAGTACTATACTAGTACTATATATATGGTATTTAAATGTAACTAAACGGCTCTTGGTTTTGAATTGAAGCCCGTGCCAGCATTTGTACGAAAACGTTAAACTTAATTTTCTACCACTCACCGTCACTTTGTGAAATTTGCAACCGGCAGCGGCTTTTCCGGACCGATACGTCTTAAGGACCTTCAAGGAAAGAACGCCGGCAAAGCACCTATAATTCCTTTAGTACTGTGGAGGTTTATGGACGGCGGTGATCGCCTCTTCTATAAAAATAAATTCTTCTAAAACTCAACAAGACCGTTCAAGAGCTGGTCATGAAAGATTTAGTTTAGACGACAATTTTCAAGCAACCAAAAGTGGAAAGTGATTTCTCTTACTTTTCTTTCGCAAATGAAACGAATAACCTTTTTAGTTTTAAACGAGCTAGGGGTCAAGTAGGTTAATTAGTGCTACACGCTTAGTTCTGGTTGTTAGCTAATTACCATATATTAAATGTGGGGGAGACATGTTTAGTGTTTGTAGTGAGTGCAATTAATAAAATTAACGACTGCATGCAGTTTGCTTTAATAAATTTAGAAATTCGGATTGGTGGCCAGCATAAGTAGTTTCCGAATCGAAATTCCGTTCACATTTTACGGAGTTTTTGAGAAGGTCAATTTAGTGGAATAATAAAAGTTTTTTTTTTATTAAGCGAACGACTTTATACATTTGGTTATTATAGTATTAAAGAATATATGGATGATAATAATCGGACCCGAATAAGATTGCGGCCAAGCAATTTTTATTTCTGTATGTTTATCTTAATGTGCCGTGTGGTGGCGGCTCGTAAAAAAAATACTACCACTCCATCTCATCCAATGGATCTCGTAAAAAGCGAGTAAGGAATTAAACTGCACTGTGCACCCAACAGCGCATGGTGGCAATGGGCTCACCACCTATCACACCAAGTGCATTATATTGTTTTGGTGAAACGTGGATTGTGACAGATAGCAGTGGGGTAGTCAAAAACTGGGCACTCACTGCAAAAGTTGCAGTGAGTGCCCAGTTTCTGACTACCCCTTATGGGACACAGTCGTGATCTTATGTATGTATGTATGCATTCATATTATGGTATTATTCTGCACGAATAGAGGCAGTCCGTACAATGCCTTATTAGCCTTTTACGACAACTCGGTAAGATAGAGATAGGTGCTATTCTGCTATACCGGACACCTATCAGTTAAATATATAGGTTTCTTTTTTCAATTTCCCTCGGAGTAGCAGATTTTATTGCGACCGCAGTGATCGCTTACCCGTAGTAAGATTCTATTACAGGAATATGTCTAGGTGGGTATCTCTGCAGTGCCAGTTATTCTGCCGTCATGCAGTTGTGCAAACATTACTGTTTCAGTTTGAAGTTCACTTTTAGATGGTGTAATTGTTGAGCATATGAGATTTAAGTACTGATGTCTCCGGATAAAAAACGCAGTATGGTGGCACTCAGAACTTTGTAGAATGTTCTGGGTTACACAGCAATAGTTTTTTTTTTATTTCATAAAAGTGACGCAACGAGCAAAACGTTCACCTGATGACCTGTGACCTGTAAGTGTAACGTCTGCCCATAACAAATGCTGTGTCACCCAGAAAATTACTGTGTGACACCACACTGCGCCCGTCGCCCTGAGACATCAGTTTTTAAGTCTCATATGCCCAGTGATTACGCTAGCTCTCAGTGCCCTTCAAACCGAAACACAGTAATGTTTGCACACTACTGCTTCACGGCAGAATAACTGGCCCTGGGTTGGTACCTACCTAGACGGATTCCTGCATAGGAATCCTACCACCAGTTATGGGCAGATGGACGAATTTCTCGTGTCCTCACTTTCTTCTTTACAAGAAATTTGTCTTAAACAAGTCTGTGTGACCCTTTCTACAATAAAGTAAACTTAATTCCATTCCAATATGTATAAAATGTCTATATTATGCTATTAATGTGTTAACAGAACGGTATTGAATAATGTCTTAGGTTCAATTTATGCTAATCGATCGATTTAAATGCGTCACTTAATCGATTCCGCTGATTGATAGACACGATTTAAATTATATAAACATAAATTAATTATTATAATTCGTGTTGGATTCAGACGCGTAAACGATTTCAGTGTGGCCATATCAGGTTCCGTGAGTTATTTTGATTGATCTTTTATATTCGTCGGTAAATTTTATTGGCAGTTTATTGGCGATAAGTTACCATCGATTAGTGATATAATTGATAGTTAACGAATTTAGACTTTATAAAAAAAACATGTAATGCCGATAGGTGACCGGCAGAGTAAAATAGCACATACCTCTTTCCCAACGAGGTGTCGCAGAAGTGAAAAAGATATGAACTCTCCGTAAAGTAAATAAATAATTTGTGCTTCGTGGGACGGGTCAGCCGTGGGGTTTAGGGTCCGAATCCCAGCTGGAGCCAAAATTTGTGCGAAAACACGTATTGTCGATTTTCGGTTCTGGTTGTGTTGTAATTGTTTCAGTGTCTTTGACACTGCACCCTAGCATTTCTTGGCGATCTTATCGCTTTACATCAGGCGCGGGTAGTTTAGGACTGAGTGCCTCTGTTAATGATGGAAAGTAAGTTACTTTGCTAAGATCCGCATGCAAAATATAAAAAATGGTGTATATTACCTAGTTTTTTGAAGAGCACCGCCCGCCCTCCCTCAGTAGCGTGTACAAGCAAACTAACACTGCCACCAGTAACCGCCACCAGGTACCCTCCACCAACCACAACAATACTACCACTAGATAATATACACCACTGAAGTTGAGAACACGACACGTGTTTCGCCCCAAAGGGAGGCATTATCAAGCGTCATAGACTCTACGACAGATGGCCGCTGATTTTTATACTTTGCATGCGGATCTTAGCAAAGTAACTTACTTTCCTTCATTGTAATGGATTTCCGCAAAGTAACGCCTGATTCTATTAACTATATTTCTTGAGCTTATCATGTCTATGATGACATAGATGTCGCTACAAACATTAGGATCATTGTCATACTTTGTTGTGTGTGCTTTTGGCTGTTTCATAAATAAAAATAATAAAACGTCGCTTTTCTAGAGGTCGTTAAAACAGTTGTACTAGATAAGCCCGTCCTGACTAAAGATACAACACAAAAGATTCAGCACCTTTAAGATTGAACCAATTAAAATTGCACAAGGCAACTAGTGCGCCGTGCAGCTAGAAGATATTTACTGCCACGGACTCGTTACTGCAGGACGATAAATATTTTCCGGTCTCTGCAGACTTAACTTTTGTCTTTGAAAATTTGAATGCTGGCAATTATTTAGTGGTGTATGAAAATGTATGGACTTTTGGCGCCAACTCATAATTTGGCGATTGTGTTTTTGTTGAATTTTGTTGTTTCTGTTTATAATTTGAGTTTTAATGTTTAATATTGATAGTTTATTATGCAGCAAGTGCCCGTGAAAGTCCACAGCAGTTTCGTTACATACCTGCCTGCTAAAAGTTAAAGAAATCTTTCGCTTTAATAGGATTTGTCCTGTATCGTGCGTGCGTTTACAGACACATCGCCGTGTGGTAGCGGGCTTGAGAGGATCTACCACCCCATCTCATCCCGTGGGTTTCGTAGAAGTCGACTAACGGAAAATAAAACCAGAAGATGGGCATCAGCAATCTTCCTGAAACGAATAAATAAACTGCAGTTGTCAACCCGACTGCCAAGCGTGGCAACTATGGCAAAATCCCCCCAAAATGAGAGCTATAAACTGTTGCAATCATTAGGGGAGGCCTATGTTCAGCAGTGGACTAGATAGGCTGAAATGATGATGAATTGGAAACACTGAACATGTGCTAATTTAAAACATTTTTTTAAACAATGTTCTATAGTTGGATTTCTCTGGTATGGTGGGTGTGTTTACAGACAAATTAAAAACGAACAATTTGAGTTTTTGCACAAATGTTGGCTCCCGCTGGGATTCGAACCCAGGGCCCGCGGCGTAGAAGTCAGGTACTCCAACCACTAGGCCACGCGGTCGTCGTAATTGCAGCTCAGACATCTTTTTATGCTTATTATGGCAAAATCCCCCCAAAATGAGAGCTATAAACTGTTGCAATCATTAGGGGAGGCCTATGTTCAGCAGTGGACTAGTGATAGGCTGAAATGATGACGATAATTGCGCCTGCATATGTTACCAAATCTGGAACAAGTTTTGACGGCCGCGTGGCGTGGCAGGTTGGAATGTCTGTAACGCAGACACGATATAGGAGAAATCCTACTGTGGGCATATTTTTTTAAGAGTCATACAAATACCACCAGCCAATGCGATATCCGCGCCATTCAAATCGAGCCGATAAATGATAAAGTAACAGCGACCCCCCCCCCCCCCCACCACTGAGCATTTGGCTCCGCTCATTTATGAGAGGGTCTTGGAGCCGGGAAGAGGCCCTCACGACAATCCACCGGACCTCACCATGTCTTTGAAACATTTACAGATATTTTTACTTCTCAGACATCACAGCCGAATGAGCACTTAAAATTGCAAGTAACATTAGTAGTGGTAACGTAACCGGAATCGAACCTTGGCTGCTCGCGTACTGTGACATTTAAGGCCTGCACAACGTTGTTTTTGGACGGCTCTTACGAATTCAGTATTGTAGTGTTTTAAGAGACTTTTTTATTTATTTGATAGAGTGATGAATCAAGCTAAACGTTCACCCGATGGTAAGTGTAACGTCTGGCTACAACAGTTGCTGTGTCACCCAGAAAATGTCTGTGTGTCACCACACTGCGCCCGTCACCCTGAGACATCAGTTCTTAAGACTCATATGCCCAGTGATTACGCTAGCTCACATTGCCCTTCAAACCGAAACACAGTAATGTTTGCACACTACTGCTTCACGGCAGAATAACTGGCCCTGGGGTTGTACCTGCCTAGACGGATTCCTGCATAGGAATATAAATAGGATAAACGAATTATAATGGTCTCGGTTGCTAATTTTAACTTGATAGACGGGTTAGAAACCGCGGTTGCCTTATAAGCAGATATTCCAGGAAGATAGTGTTGTCCGTATTCCCGTTTCAATTTCATCTTTGTCGACTTTTACGACACCTCCGAGTCGAGATGTGTTGGTAGATTGGTAGTTTTGTGGCAATCCAATGGGGAGGCGTAATGTGTTTATGTGTTCGAATTGCACAATGATGGAAACAATAATAAAATGAAAAAAAAAAAATAACAGTGTAAAAATTTATGAAATAAATAATAAAATTAATTCTGTTATAATAATTTTATCACGCCCGATTTGGTAACGTGTGTTGACTAAGATATACATACATACAGTCACGCCTTTTTCTCATATAACGAGTCGGCAGAGGCCACTCACGTAGCCCACTAAGTATATACTTAATATATTCGTCATCATCACTGGTGGTAGGATTTCTATGCAGGAATCCTTCTAGGTAGGTACCACCCCAGGGCCAGTAATTCTGCCGTAAAGCAGTAGTGAAAGAAATAAAGAATAGAAAAAAACACATTTATTCACGGTCTAATCACAATAGATACGAAAGAAACAAGAAAAAAAAATATGGAATTACACAGAACTGCGTTACTGCATAGAGCTAGCGTAATCACTGGGCATATGAGACTTAAGAACTTATGTCTCAAGGTGACGGGCGCAGTGTGGTGCTACAAGGAAATATTCTGAGTAACAAAGTATCTGTTATGGGCAGACGTTGCACTTACCATCAGGTGAACGATTTGCTCGTCTCGTCACTTATTAAATAAAAGAAAATCATCATTTCACACTATCACTAGTCCACTGCTGGACACAGACCCCCCAATCTATGTACTAAATACGTAAACAATATGTAAGTTGGTAGCTCTCATTTCGGGAAATTTTGCTATAGTTGCTACTCGTGGCAGGCGGGTTAGCAACCGCAGTTTATTTGTAGATGTTCCTTAACCCTCTGAAATGAGAGCTGCAGACTTATGTGGCAATCAATGGGAGGCATGTGTTCAGTAGTAGGCTCAAATGATGACGATGATTAAACTAAACAACATGTAAAGACGGGAGCTTTTTTTCATGCTCTGGACTGAATATATCTATCCTAGTTATTAAAATGCATGCTTTGTAAACTTTTGTCTGTACCTAAGTTATTATTATTAAAAAAAAAAACAGTACAAAGGGTTTAATTAAAAGAAATATGCACTGCTGTTGGTGCACGGTACGTTGATACTCGTATGAACATCGCAGCTTACATACTGCTTAATGTAATTGTAAAAGTTTCTTGCGTTGCGGTAACGGAATGCTCTTTGCACAATACCACGGTTACTTATAGCAAACATTGCATGTAAGAAGTGTTTATCTCGATATTTGATGTTAGCATTTTGCCTGTATCGCAGATGCTGGATTTGAATGCCAATATTTATGCTACTTTATGCCAATGTTTTTTCTTTAACTCATGGTACGGTTTATTCTTCATCTAATCTTATCAGCAACTTTTTTACTGTTCTTTTTTATATTGTAAAGTGACGAAATGAGCAAAACGTTCACCTGATGGTAAGTGCATCGTCTGCCCATAACCTGTCACCCAGAAAAAATTCTGTGCGACACCACACTGTGCCCATCACCCTGAGACAAAAGTTCTTAAGTTGATGCCCAGTGATTACGCTACCTCACAGTGCCCTTCAAAACGAAAACAGTAATGTTTGTACACTACTGCTTCACGGCAGAATAACTAGCCCTGGGGTGGTACCTGCCTAGACGGATTCCTTCAGGACATTCATTACCAGAACTCCTTAACCGTAGATATTAGAAAGACACGAAATTACTTATTTTATTTAAGTATTAATAGTCCATTTAAATTTTTTTTAGAATTTTCTTACATTTAAAAATAGTTCAATGTGTGGTCACACTGTATGATGTAACTAATTTTACGGATTTTATCGCGTTTTTTTTTTTTTTTGTTATTTACACCGACGTTTCGAGTGCTTTACAGCACCCATGGTCACGGGGGTACTGAGGTGACAGATGAGGAATTTTTTTTTTATTTCAATAGCCTCGCGAATCGTCTTTGGTAGGAATCGGTGTTCTTTTGCGAGGATTTGTGGTTTATCAAATCTGATGTAATGGTTGGGATGATCCAGAACATGGTCACAGACTGCAGACTTCCTGGGGCGGCGATGCTTCACATCAGCTATATGTTCTTTTACGCGGGTTTTTACTGATCTTTTTGTTTGCCCTATGTAAGAGAGACCACATTCACAATCCAGCTTGTATAATACAATTTAAGGTTTTTATTATTTAGCAGAAACTTTCTACTAAAAGGTAAGTAGTAAGTAAGTAAAGGTAAGTACTGGTGGTAGGATTCCTATGCAGGAATCCGTCTAGGTAGGTACCACCCCTGGGCCAGTTATTCTGCCGTGAAGCAGTAGTGTGCAAGCATTACGGTGTTTCGGTTTGAAGGGCACTGTGAGCTAGCGTAATCACTGGGCATTTGAGACTTAACAATTGTCTCAGAGTGACGGGCGCAGTGTGGTATCACACAGAAATATTCTGGGTGACACAGCATTTGTTGTGGGCGGACGTTGCACTTACCATCAGGTGAACGTTTTGCTCGTTTCGTCACTTTATAAAATAATAAAAAAAAGTACGAGTATATTTGACTTTCTAATATTCTATGTCAAAGAATTAGCACACGTAAATATGATTGTAGGCGTGAGGAATGAGGGACCAGTTTTAACAGTGGCTATCCTGAAATTGCGCCAAACTGTTTTTTTCGTTCCTTTTCTACGAAACGCTTTAAGAGTTTTACTAAAACCGTAACTGGAAAAGGATTTTATTAAGTTAATAGTGTAATTTTCATTAAAATGAGGGACCACAGTTTAGTTATTTAGTTTTTTTAACCATAACACATTGTGACCTATTATTTAGTAAATAAGCTTTACAATTTCTTTACTAAATATACATACATACATACATACAGTCACGCCTCTTTCCCATAGGGGTAGGCAGAGACCACATCTTTCCACTTGCTACGATCCTGACACACATCTTTAGCTTCTTCTACTTTCATTAGCGTTTTCACACACGCTCGTCGGCTGCGGGTTCTTTTAACGTGACTTTTCTTCAAAAGTTCACAGATCTGATCGTGATACGTACGCCTAGGTCGACCCTTACCGGCTTTCCCATTCACACTTGCGTCATAAATCTGTTTCGTCAATCTCCTTTCATTTATCCTCTCTACGTGTCCAAACCATCTAAGCATCTTTACTAAATATCTGTGCTCATATTAAATTCATTTTTAAGATACTATCCGAGATCTGTGCGATGGTGTCTGAGAATTGAGGGACCATACTTCAAGCGCTGTCATTTTTTATTTTTACAAATTTTAAGATTCACGCACATCAGGTTTTCTATGTCCGCAGCGGCAAAAAACACGTGTTACATGTCCGAGAAATGAAGTAAGGCTTTCTTTTTACTTTTAATGTAGAAGACAGAATAACCGGCACCGTGATGGTATCTACCCGGGCGGTGAAATAACAAACTCGATTTCTCCTGTATCATGCGAGCCGTAAGGGCACTGAGAGCTAGCTAGAACTGAGGTCTCAGGGTGACGGGCGCAGTGTGGTATCAGTATGTTATCGGCAGACGTTGCACTTACCATCAGGTGAACGTTTTGCTCGTTACGTCACATTATCTACAACAAAATATATTTATTTATTTCTTACAACAAATTATAACACTATAACAGCTAAAAAAACCAAATCGATGCTTTAAGACAAACAAAAGAAGCTTCAAACATTCAACAACAACAAAAATACATGTAAAATATTCAGCAAACTCCGTTTTCTACGCATTTGTATGCTGCTATTGTGAATTTCGACTGACTACAAGAAAAAATATCAATATCCCGAGAAATAAAATTTTAGTAAAGTATCGCACGTGACAGGGGGGCGTTCTGAAACAAGTTAGTTCTGGCGGTGGGCACAAGAAATAATTGGGGACGACGACGCAAGCACACGCACCCATCAGGCGCGCGCAGCTTCAGTGCTGTGAGCACATCCGGGTGATGTAAACACCCGCGAATCACCTTCCACAGATACTTAATGAGCGCGATATCCCTTCTCACACCGAAGCTACTGTACCCGACCATACCTATTAAAAATAAACTCGTATACTTCAGCGGGTAGTAAGGATAGACCCCATAGGGCAGACCGGGGTTGGTTGGGGACTGGGGTAGGTAGACTAGATGCTCCTAACTTCTTGCAGGTTTGAGTGAGAGAATCAACGTTGCACTCAAAGAAAGCCTGCTGCTTGACCGATCATTCGCACAGAACGCGAGACACGAGGAAATGTCTCACTGTCAGTTAGAGCGCAATATCAATAATTGGGATACCTAAGTAGTTTTTCATCAACACATCTTTTTTGTTCTACATTGTAAATTATAGTCAAGTTCACACAAACTTAATTTGAAATGGAAAGTAAATTATTATAAAAGGTATACAAATACGTATTATGAATGTTATGCAAAGCATTTTCGTTTAGTGCATTTATGAAATTAAAGCTCCGGTCGGGGTTGGTAGGCTAATTGCGTATCCATCCCATTTTTCTGAAAATATTTATGGTTTACTAAAGAAATCAAAGTTTGAGATAAAAATTAATCATTAAATTATAAATAAACCCATATTGGTAGAATTCTGCAAAACTTATTGATTTTTTTATTGGATAAAGTGACGAGACGAGCAAAACGTTCACCTGGTGGTAAGTGCAACGTCGGCCCATTGCAGATGCCGTGTCATCAAGAATATTTCAGTGATTTTTTTATTACACATAAAATTTTGTCATCCCGTAATTCAAGCCACCCTGCAACAGTTGAGTAGTCTACCTACCCCGTTATTGGGGCAGGTTGACCATCTCGGAGAGGTTTCCTAAAACTGAAAAAATCCTGATTTTATTAAATAATATCCACATAGAACTTTTTTTTTATAATTGGCTATGAAATTTGGCACAGTTTACAATATTTTTTATTAACACCAAGACAATAGTTTTTTTTTTAAAAAAATGATGACTAAAAACGTGGTCAACCATCCCCGGTCTGCCCTACTGTTTTAAATATAAAAAAAGTGCCAATTTATTTTGAATTTTTTCCTGCATGAGACTGTATTTGTTTTCATGTGGATTCCAAATGATGGCATTCATTTTAAAGTCGTCTTAAACTTACGAGGGCATTAAATAATTTTTTTATAGTCACAGTATTTAGAAAATCCTTGCACTGTCTCAAAATAAAGCCAAGATTCCTAACAGAGTTTTTACATATATTTAAAATATGTTTGCGAAAGTTTAGTTCCGGAAGTTTAGTTCTAATCTCAGGAAATACTAATACGATTTGAGAAATTCATTTTGAATTCAATAGCTCGTTCATATTTTTTATTTTATTCGAGAAATCGACAGCTTACAATTTTGTCTTAGTCTAAGGTGCTTAGTACGAGTATATCAACATTGCCATTAACAGATTTCTACATCAATTTATATAGCTCCAAGAGAACGCCGACAAATCAAATAAATAAAGAGAAACTGTAACATTATAAACAATAGCAAAAAAAAATTAAATTATTTATTTAAGCTCAAGCCAAGTCAATCCAGTAATCTTATCTTATCCTTCGCTAAGTAAAATGGAAATGACTTCCTTATTAAAGGTGATCTTAGGGACAAAAAAGGTGATCGTGTAAGAACAGCATTTTGACCGTAATTAGTAAAATGATAGGGCACATGAAACAAACGGGTGAGTCTTTTACGCCGTGAGGGAGTACATAGACTTAACCCAGCTAGGAGATCTGGACAATCGATGTTGTTTCGCAGTTGATCGTACAGTAAGTTCATGTCAATTAGTGTTCTGCGTTCCTTGAGAGTAAGCATGTTATTCCTGTGGCAGCTTTCTTGGTACGTGTCAGTTTTTAGCGCATTCTGATTTTTGTAGTCAAGATGTATCTTTATAAATAATTTTTGAATACGCTAAATTTTATCAATATAAACCTGGTGACAGGGATTCCAAATGCTGCTAGCATATTCCAGAACGCTTTTGACGTATGCATAGTAAACAATTTTTAAACATGTAGTGTTTTTGAAAGACTTGCAGGTTCTTAGTACAAAGCCTAAGTTGCGGTATGTTTTATTAACAATCATATCCAAATGGCAAGAAAGAGTCATTCTGGAATCCAGTATAACTCCTAAGTCCTTTACAACCTCAACCCTCTCCACCACAGCGTCTCTTACACTTGTAATAATATCGTAAAGGAGACTTTTTTCTAGAGAAAGTGATACACTGACATTAACTGATGTTGACCGTGATTGCATTATTTTTATAGAAGGTGTAAAGTTTGTTAAGGTAAGCCATACAGCCTTAAAAAGCCGCGCACGGTGACAACCGAACGCTTTCGAGGAGGGCGGAACTGTGAATACTCGGCAGCGAGGTACCGTGCGCGGCGCAATCATGTGGACGGCTTATTTTTCGCGAATGAAACCGCGAGGCATAGTTTATAAACATACATAAGATCACGACTGTATCCCATAAGGGGTAGTCAGAGACTGGGTACGCACTGCAAAAACAGATGACTGCCACAATCCACGTTTCACCAAAACAATATAATGGACTTGGTGTGATAGGTGGTGAGCCTATCGCCACCATGCGCTGTTGGGTGCACAGTGCAGTTTAATTCCTTACTCACCTTTTACGAGATCCATTGGATGAGATGGAGTGGTAGGTAGGAGAGGTTTATAAAAAAATTAAAATATACTGTTTTTCTATTAAGCAATACAATTTGTAGTGTAACTTCACCTACGTACTCGTAGTATTGTCTTAATAACAACGTGCTCGCATCGTTCCGAAACTAATTTGTTCTTAAATTTTTAAAACAATGGCTCATAACTATAAGTTATTTAGGACTACGCTAACAAAACAAAACCGGGGCGTTCGAAATAAGCTTTTATACGAAGAGCTTGCTGCTTTGCAATTAACTTTACGCTTTTAAGAATACACAAACTTTAGACATTCCGAGGACAAGAGTAATTGGAACATTAAAAGAAAGCGCTGAATATTGAGCAAACTCACTAATTTAATACTTTGTCGGCTTCGTTGGCGCTACGCATCGTGGATTCGAGTCCAGCACCGAAACGATTTTTGTATGACTTACAGATGCTTGACCTAGTTGCCTTGTCGGGCAAATACGGTACGTTTACCGGTAAGCGACCTGCTGTCTCCTCCTGTTCCTTCTGAGATTTTTTTTTATTTGATAAAAGTGGTGGAACGAGCAAAACATTCACCCGATGGTAAGAGCAACGCCTGCCCATAACAAATGCTGTGTCACCCAGAACATTTCTGTGTGACACCACACTGTGCCCGTCACCATGAGACATCAGGTCTTATGTCTCATATGCGCAGTGATCACGCTAGCTCTCAGTGCCTATCAAACCGAAACACGGTAGAATAACTGCCCGTGGGGTGGTACCTACCTAGACGGATTCCTGCATAGGAATCCTACCACCTATAAATTCTAAACTCTATAAATTCCAACTTTCGTAATCCCTACTCAAGTCCATTTCCTACCTAATCCTTTTCCCTTCTTCTCGGCTAAGCCAATGGTTGCCGTGCCGATGGCTTTGTCGCTAGGGGCGAGCCTAGTCTTTAGCGGGCCGATCTGCTCTTAAACCGGGCAACCCTAGATTAAAGCTTGCCTTACCCAAGCCAGCGGGGCTCTATTTGGGTGGACAACATCTTCCCTAGCTACTCGTGGGAACGCAGTGGGGAGCAAGGATTTTGGCACGCCACTCGTCTCATTTCGTTTCCCGTCAGGGAAAAGTGGGGATACGAATGTGGTATCTGCCTAACCCAAAATAAGAAAGAGGCGTAACTGTCTTTACGTATGTAAGTAGGTTACAGATAGTTGTTCCGGGTCGGCGTGTTTGTGTCTGTACGTACCCACTACTCAGGAGTAACCTAACTGATGCCTATGTAACATTTGGAACTGTTTTTTAATGATACATAAAAATATAATCATTGGGGAAAAAATGACCGTGTGTTAATGTGATGGCTGTAGGTTATCGTAGCGGCGTATTATAAACTATCACCCCATGGCCTCTCTCGCGAAATAATGATTTCATACTCGATCACTGCAACTCCTTGCCTGAAGACTACTAACTATTAGAAAGACAGGAAACAAGAGCTCCTTCAAAAATGCAGTTAAGGAACACTTTAAGAAATTGTAGATAATACTATTTCATAGGTTATCATACCGTTGCTTGCTACCATCATATGTATGTATGTTAATAATAATACCGCGTGGCTTAGTGGTCAGAGTACCTGACTTCTACGCCGCGGGTCCTGGGTTCGATTCCCGGCCGGAGCCAACATTTGTGCTAAAACACAAATTGTTGGTTTTCGGGTCTGGCTGTGTTGTGATTGTCTCCGTGTTTCTGACACTGCATCCTAGCCTACCTCCGATCTTATCGCATCAGCGTTACATCGGGCGCGGGTAGGTTGGGACGAGTGAGTGCCTCTGTGTTTGCGCGTACACTTGTGGCACTATAATATCTCCTGCGCAGTTGATGGCTCTCGACAGTATTCGGAAGTTGTCGCCGAGGTCGAAATCGGCTAAGAGAACATAATTAATAATTGTATTTTTATTTAAACGTGTATGTGAAGTCCTTAACCATATATATTGGTATATTATATATATAACTGTATATATTTGATTCGATAGGTGTCTGACAGAGTAGGGTAGAGTATTCTACTCTGTCGGACACATATCGGCTTTCCAGAAAAATGTCAGTAACGGCTTTTGTTGCGAAATGAAGTATATATACCATCATCACGCAGAGTAAATGGCTCAGTGACCACACAACGACATTTTTATAAAACATGTTAAAAGGAATGTTCACGAAACAGTAGTTCAAAATTATCGTAACGGATGTCAAAATTTTCGTAAGGATTAATTAAAAAAAACAGCCAGGCAGCCATGAATAATCATATATTATGCGATGCACTGACCGAGACAAAACGGCCCGCTTCCAATGTTTTAATTTAAACTCTATTCTTTAACAATGCTCCACGAAAAAGTCCAATAAAATTCTGCATACTAATAAGCACTTGTTGAACAATTACACAATAGTTGGAACAAGTCCTCCTAAAGCTGAAGAAAAATTTAGGCTGGCTGTTTTTTTTAATTAATCCTTACGAAAATTTTGACATCCGTTACGATAATTTTGAACTACTGTTTCGTGGACATTCCATTTAACATGTTTTATAAAAATGTCGTTGTGTGGTCACTGAGCCATTTACTCTGCGTGATGATGGTATATATACTTCATTTCGCAACAAAAGCCGTTACTGACATTTTTCTGGAAAGCCGATATGTGTCCGACAGAGTAGAATACTCTACCCTAGTAGTACTAAAGTAAAATAATTTACAATACGACATAGTACAGAGTATAATTATTAAACGTAGTATTATCGACATACGATGAATTCATGATGAAAAAACGTCATAACTTTTTCTCCTAAATGTAATGTAAAAGTTTTTTTTTGTATGAGCAAGTGACCAGACGAGCAAAACGTTCGCCTGATAGTAAGTACGTCTGTCCATAACAAGTGTTGTGTCATTAAAAAAAAAAATCTCTGAGACACCACACTGCGCCCGTCACTCTGTAACATCAGTTCTTAAGTCACATATGTCCAGTAATTACAGTAGTTATCAGAGTTATTCTGCCGTGAAGCAGTAGTGTGCAAACATTACTGTGTTTTGGTTTGAAGGGCACTGTGAGCTAGCGTAATCACTGGGAATATGAGACTTATGAACTTATGTCTCAGGGCGATGGGCACAGTGTGGTGTCACACAGACATTTTCTGGGTGACACAGCATTTATTATGGGCAGACGTTGCACTTACCATCAGGTGATCGTTTTGCTCGTTTCATCACTTTATCCAATAAAAAAAGATGGTTATTCCGCCACGAGATTTTCCGCCGCTACGAGATTTCTGGAAGTAACCTGTTTGACACACACACACACACACAGAAAATTATCAAGTTAATTTTTTTTTAATTTGTCGCACAGAAGCAAATACAGAAGATTAATTCCGAAAATATGTCACTACGATCGAAAACGACCAGAGGAACATTTTCATTAAAGAAATCGAATAACTGAGCCCACTTACCAGATTTTTCCAGTTCCATTGTACTTGAGAAGTTTTCAATTAAACTTACTGTACTACTGTAGTGTAGTAGCCGGAGACATTTACGATATCGATAAAGATATACAAAAACTTCTGTATTTTATAATCATGCGGAAACATTAGTAGAATTCCTTTAACATATCAGCACACAGTAATTTTACAAACATTACTGTGTTTCGGTCTGAAGGGCACTGAGAGCTAGTGTCATCACTAAACAAGTGAGACTTAAAAACTTATGTCTCTGGGTGTCATCTGGGCTTAATCATCGTCACATCCCGTGGGTGTCGTAAAAGTAAAGGGAGATAATAAAACCAGAAAATGGGCAGCAGCACTTGTCAAGCGAGGCAGATATGGCAATATCCTCCTCAAAATGAGAGCTACAAACTTTTGTGGCAATCATAAGGGGTCTATGTTTAGCAGTGGACTATGATTGGCTGGAATGATGATGATGATGACTCCAAATTAAGAAGAGCCTACCAAAAATGGGCTGTCTGTTTACAGTCTTGTTTCAATAGCTACCTATTTTTGCGATATGATGTTCTCCTAGCCGATTTCGACCACGGCGACAACTTCCGACTACTGTCGAGAGCCATCAACTGCGCAGGAAAAATTATAGTGCCACAAGTGTACGCGCAAACACAGAGGCACTCACTCGTCCCAACCTACACGCGCCCGATGTAACGCTGATGCGATAAGATCGGAGGTAAGCTACGATGCAGTGTCAGAAACACGGGGACAAGCACAACACAACCAGACCCGAAAACCAACAATTTATGTTTTAGCACAAATGTTGGCTCCGGCTGGGATTCGAACCCTAAGACCACTATTTTATTATAACAAAAAAGCTGACGTTAAGTCCCCTATCGAACAACGCAACGAACGTTATTCGCACGACCTCATTTAATGTACATTTGTCCTCAGACACGATTGTGTAACTTTGTTAAAGTCAGTTAAAGACGATCCGTATTCCTCATTTCCAACTTTTTATTTCTTTCCGCTCAGTTTGAAGTATTTACAGGGGATACAGCCCACTTTATTATTCTAACTTTTAGATAGACAAAACAAGAAACAATCATTGAGAGCGCTTCAAAAATAAAGATACTTTGAAATTAAAAAGAAAAGTTTTTTAAAGGTTTTCTTAAGGTTTAATGTTTAACGGATACGGACTTTTGGCCGTAAAAACACAATGATATCCTTCTTTAACTTCCGGCGACAACTTCCGAACATTGTCGGAAGTTACCAATTGCGCAGGAGATATAGTACCACAAGTGAACGCATAAACTCTTGGGCACTAACCAGCCCCTGCCGACCCGTGTCCGTGTAACGCTCGTACGATAAGATCAAAGGTAGGCAAGGATGCAGTGTCAGAGACACAGGGATAGTCGCAACACAACCAGATGTTAAAATCAACTATTTGTGTTTTTGCATAAATGTTGACTCTAGCGAACGCAGGGCCCGCGGCGTGGTACATCAGAAACTCGAACCGCCAAGCAACGCGGTTGTCGACATACGATAAAATTGGTAACATACATAAATACATACATAAGATCACGACTGTATCCCATAAGGGGTAGTCAGAGACTGGGCACTCACTGCAAAAACAAATGACTGCCACAATCCACGTTTCACCTAAACAATTAATGCACTTGGTGTGATAGGTGGTGAGCCCATCGCCGCCATGCGCTGTTGGGTGCACAGTGCAGTTTAATTCCTTACTCGTCTTTTACGAGATCCATTGGATGAGATGGAGTGGTAGTATTCTTTTAACGAGCCGTCACCAATCGGCTCTTGATAATAGCAACTATAAAGTATTTACAATACTTAACATCCGATAACTAAAATTTTCATATAGTTCTACGAGTACACTTGTGGCACAGTGCCAAGAATTCTGTCTGCATTTCCTCGCTAATAAATCTTTATTTGACACTTTAGTTTTACATTTATAACAAAGAACCCCGACTCCCAAATTGGGGTATCCTTAATGTCAAGGGTAAGTTAGTGCCTTCCCATTTAACTACAGTTTGTGCCAATAAACATTTGTAAAAAGAAACTAATAATAATAAAAAAGACGAAAAAAGTGGAAAAATTGTGTGTGTGAGTGGGTGAGGTGCGTGTGTGTGTGGGCGAGCGTGTATGACTGTGTGTGTGTATACGTGTTTGTGTGTATATTTACTTGTGCATAAGTGAGTGCTTTCTTGTGTTCGTGAATCATATACAATAAGTCATTATAACTAAGGTGTTATTAAATCTCGCTTAAGTTTATAATTATTTTTAAAGAATACTAGAAATCCTATTTGGATAGAAGCCAGGTCTTTCGTTCTATGAAATTTTAAAGCGCGTGTTTTAATGTAAGGTTGGCAATAAAGATTAAATAAATAAAAAAATTACTCGGCGGAAATATCCGATGCAGAATCAGAGTGGGTCAACGAAGAAACTAAGAAAGTTTCCCGTGATTGTTTGTCTGTCTGTATTTTTATTTTTATTTGATAAAAGTGACGGAACGAGCAGAACGTTCACCGGATGGTAATTGCAACGTCTGCCCGTAACAAATGCTGTGTCATCCACCACACTCTGCCCGTTACCCTGAGGCGGCAGTTCTTAAGTCTTATATGCCCAGTGATTACGCTATCTCTCAGTGTCCTTCAAACCGAAACACACTAATGTTTGCACACTACTGCTTCTCGGCAGAATAACTGGCCCTGGGGTTGGAACCTACCTAGACGGATACTAATATGGCCAGTAATCACACTAGCTATCAGTGTCCTTCTAACCGAAACAGAATACTACTTTTTTACGGCAGAATAGCTAACTCTGTGGCGCTATTACGTACTATGCATATTCCAAATTTCGTCAAGATCGGTTCAGCGGTTGAACCGTGAAAAGGTAACAAAGAGACAGGGGGACAGAGAGAGTTACTTTCGCATTTATATTATAAATATGGATTATAAAAGGTTACCTTACCTTTACCTCGTACCGGCAAAGGCAGTGTAGGGCGCCCCCCCACAAGATGGAGCGACGACCTGCGCAATTTTGCGGGAAGTCGATGGATGCAGGTGGCTCAGGACCGTGCTTTGTGGCAATCTATGGGGGAGGCCTATGTTCAACAGTGGACTAAGATAGGCTGAAATGATGATGATGATGATGATGATAAAAGGTTGTCCTCGTTGTATAGTTTAGTTTTCGAAGAAGGTTTAGGTATATTAAATGTTGAATTATCTCATGTCCTTAAGTAGATACAGCCTCTTTTATTAACAATGTTGGTGGTAATATCGTCGCTTGGAATCATTCAAGACGAACGCTAGCCGCAACATTTATAGTAAAGTATAAGGAATTACAGGTTTTCAAAAGGTCTACAAAAAGTCCTCGACACCATACATGTAACTTTTACGAGCCACGGCGAATGTTTTTATGTGTCATAAAAATCGAAGTCATTTGCGTTGAATGTCAAAAATATATCTGTGCTGGTATCCGGATCATAGACATGTAATGTCATCTAGACATAAATATTTGAAAGTTCGATGATCGATTTTTTCTAATATGTTTTGCAGTGAAAATATGATAACACCAGACGTAAATTGAGCGGTTAGTAAAAAATCAAGATTCTTTTTAGGAATCAGGCGTTACTTTGCGGAAATCCATTGTAAAGAAGGAAAGAAAGTTAATTAGCTAAGATCCGCATGCAAAATGGTTTATATTACCAAGTTTTGAAGAGTACCGCCAGTTCTCCCACAGTCGCGTGCACGAGCAAACTAACGCCAACATCCTGAACCGCCACCCACTACAACACTACCACTAGGCAATATACACCACTGACCACAGATTATAGCAAATTAACTTTCTTTCCTTAATAAAAATTCTTAACCGTTCCTTAAAAATTCTAATTTCTCTCTTAAAATTATATTCTCCCTTAATAAGAGTATATTTTCTTTCAGATGGACATAGGCTAATCGGGGGAAGTTTTAAAATTCTTAAATCTGAAGTACACATGCACAGCTCAGGGACTAAGCGCTCGCTTTAAATTACTTAGTACGCGAGTGACCTGGGTTCGATTCCCGGTGCCGGCACCAATAAAATTATTAATTGCAATTTTGAGTGCTGATTTACCACGTGCTCGGCGGTGAAGGAAAACATCGTGAGGAAACCTGCATGTATGAGAAATAAAAAAAAATCAAAAACATGTGTAGTAATGCGGGTTGCATTGGAGCAGCGTGACGGATTCTTCCTAGCTCGAAACCCTCTCAGAAATGAGAGGCCTGTGCTCAGCAGTGGGACATTTATAGGCTGAAACTTTTACACATGCACATGCATGTTTTGTGGAGTACTCAGATGCAATGTCACACGCCATAACCAACAATGTCGGTTTCATTTGGATCCAAGCCTAAGATTCGTTGGTTAGGTACGCTGAAAAGCTAGCTATAATGTGCCTCGTAGTGCTGTGACTATATTCGCAAGCGAATATACAGTTTCTCGTCCTTACTTTCCCTTGTATATACTGTTGGTAGGATTCCTATGCAGGAATCCATGAAGGTAGGTACCACCCAGGGCCAGTTATTCTGCCGTGAAGCAGTAGTGTGCAAACATTGCTGTTTTTCGGTAAGAAGGGCACTGTGAGCCAGTGTAATCACTGGACATTTGAGACTTAAGCACTGTTGTGTCAGGGTAACGGCCGCAGTGTGGTGTCACACATAATTTTTTGCGTAACACAGCATTTGCTCAATGTTACAAGTTGTAGAATTACATAATGCGCGTTGTAATGCTAGGTTCTCCTTACACATCAATGTAATGCTCGAATCTGAATTGTCACATTACAGGCGAATGTTCGCAGTGAAGGAGCACCTTTTGTTAACTTTAAGTTACAGGAAAGGATAAGATGCTTTGACTCCTAAGGAAATCATCAGTAAATTGGCAAAGAGTTTTGTCATCCAGCACTCATTCGCTTTTTTATCGGTAAATCTGTTCAATCAATTGTCATCGTCTATATTACTTGAGGTTTGAGTCAAATGTTGGTTGATATTCATACCAATAATGTAAATATTAAGGTTTATTTATTACGACGCCGATCGCGTGGCCTAGTGGTTAGCGTCCTGGGTTCGAATCCCAGCCGGAGCCAACACATGTGAAAAACACAAATTGTTGGTTTTCGGTGGTGGTCTGTAAAACGCACCCAAGATACAGGAGAAATCCTACTGTGGGGCAGCGTTCTTAAAAAAATTATAAAAAAATAAGAATTAATTAAAAAGAAACATAGTCATTAAATAAACAAGAAATTATTTACAAATTTAAACTAGGTAAAAATGCGGACCAAATATTTATTAAGAATATTATAATTCTGGAACATATGGAACCAACGTTTGTCTTATATCCGAAGCTCGTTGGAAATAATCATGGATTTACACAAAGCAGACAGACCGCGCCGCTTCCTCGGGACGTCGAAACTTTCACAATTACACTAAGCATCGTTTAAACGGTGATTTTCACGTCAACGAACCGCGCACGGGACGAGCGGGATACGACTGTAGGGTGGGATTTGTTCACTTTAATACACGATGAATAGTATTTTTAGTGATGTCCTTTGGTTTAATGTAATCGATATTTTGTTTTACTCCTACATTTTATTTTTCAGTTTGTAATTGTTAGCATACATTCATACATACAGTCACGCCTTTTTCCCATGTAAGAGGTAGGCAGAGGGCACACACGTAGCCCACTTTTAGTTTTCGTAGGGAAAGGATCGTGACCGGTGAAGAACCGCGTTGTCGACTTTAGGGTAATAGTCAAAAAAGTTCTTACTTCCCATTGTGTTCCCATGATCAGTACAGCGACAGCATTGCATATTACCGTGTTATTCTGCACGAAGGAAGACTGTGCGTACCATACCGTAGTCGCCTCTAACGGCACTTCGGTAGGAAAGAGGTAGGAGCTATTCTGCTTTGCCGGACACCTATCGGCTATCGTTAGCATACTTGTCTTCTAAATCTCTTATATAATCTCTATTTATTTTTAAACAGAGATTACTACAAACAAATAAAGTTACTATCTGTTTCAGACAGCCGAACTCCCATGGCTGAAACTCTTTTTTAAATGCTATCCTAGGAACAGGCAACTTTTTAAAAAATATACTCGTAATATAAGTTATTGAAAATGAAACCTCCTACACTAGCATTACTTTTGTAACGTGGGTTTATAGAGAGATTGTCTGGGTGTATATGCACACGAATCAACTATATGTGGGTCATGCATTTGTTCCGTTCGGTAGTCCACTGTGATTCATAGCAGAATAGTATCCTATGAAGGTGATATCTGATGAAGCTGCGAAAGCCGTGAAGGTTAACAGTGCGAATTTCACAGAAAATCTATAGCGTAGAAGCCAATCCATTAGCCATTGCGCTTAACAAGCCGCTAATACTGTTCTGATCGTCGTACTGAACTGTTTTATTGGTGGCAAGATTCCATTGCAGGAATCCATTTAGTTAGATACCACCGCAGGCCCCTTTACTCTGCCGTTAACCAGAAATGTGCAAACATTACTGTGTTTCGGTTTGAAGAGTTCTTTTAGCTAGTGTAATTATTGAACATATTAGACTTAAGAACTGATGTTTCAATGCGACGAACGCAGTGTGATGCCGCAAAGATATGTTCTGGGTGACACAGCATTTGTTATGGACAGACGTTGCACTTACCATCAGGTGAACAATTTGATCGTCTCGTCATATTCTTACATCGAAAAAACGTGGTTGTACGCTACATCTAAAAACTGTGACATGTTAATGGGTAGGCTCGGTCGGGGAAGTACCGCGTTCACACAAATAACCAGCATAAAATAGCAGCTTAACGCCATTGATCGTATATAATTGGAAACTCAATTACAACGATGCGTTTCAGTATAGTTCGCATGTTGAATAGATAGTGTTTTTCACGGAATTTTCTGCCACGCACGACCACTTTGTGGATTTTCCTGCCAACGGCGGTTTGCCGAACCGATACGACTAAGGAACCTTATATAAAAGAGCCTACTCCTTCCCCCAACGCACCCGTAGTTCTTATGGTATGGGCAATGTTAATGGACGGCGTGATTACTACCGACCCGTACTATCAGGTGAGCCGAGTGTTCATTTGCCTCCTCTCCTATAAAAAGTAGCCCTCACTGGGCGGCTGTTTGAAAATTATGAATTTCCTTTGTTAATTTTCAAGTTTAATATTGTCAAAAATCATTGTCTATATTTTTCGCTCCGACGACATTTGCAAGAACTTTATGTACTCGTATATCTTTATCGACATTTTTAAGGCTCTAGCTACTCTACAACACTATTGTGGGAGTTTAATTTAAAACTTCTCAAGTACAATGGAACCCTATGCGCTTTTGTTAAAGTTTAAAAAAGCAAGCTACAGAGGGCAGTTTTGAGCTTATAATGAATTGTTCAACAAGTGCCTATTCGTTTACCGGATTCTCATCCCTCTGGTTCGTGCGTAGTTGTAAAACAATGGATTTTTAATTAACAAAATTCTTTTAAGTAGGCTCAGATATTCGACCTGTTTAATGAATATGTTCCCCTGGTTCATTTGGATCGTAGTGACGTTATTAATTCTGTATTTTCTTGTGTATGAAAAATAAAGAAAACAATTCTTTTAAACATGATAATTTTCAGTGGCAGTCAAAGAGAGTGGTGGACAGTAAATTCTGGAGAGTTTGTATGTTTGAACGCGCTAATATCAGGAAATACTAATTGGATTTTAAATATAAGAGAATTAAGAAGGGCCGAACAGTGACAGCTCATGTCAGGTATTCACAGTAGCGCAAGCACGCAGCGAACGCAACGATCCGAATTTAGATGTTTAGTAGGAGTTAGTCGACCGCGTGGCGTAGTGGTTAGCGTACCTGACTTCTGCGCCACCGGTCCTGGGTTCGATTCCCAGCCGGAGGCAACATTTGTGCAAAATCATAAATTGTTGCTTTTCGGGTCTGGTTGTGTTGTGCATGTGAAATATATGTTTGTAAAACGCACCCACGATACAGGAGAAAATCCTTCTGTGGGGCTTCGTTTTTAAAAAAAGAAAAAAAAAAAGTCATATTTATGTATTTATGTTTGGGTCACGCCAAAACTGGCGCGCGGGCCCCGGGCCCGCGAGCACAGCATCGATGAAGCTGTAAAAGCCAAAGGGCTAACAGCGATAACTTCACCGAAAACAAGAAAGTCATGTCAGGTTATTTTACGCGGGTGAAACCGCGGGCACAGCTAGTTGTAAATAAATAACTAGAATGTATCTACCTCGTAAACTGTGTCTTTTTCTTTAAAATACATCAAGACATGCATTTACATAGAAGAAGAGGCCACTGAGCAAGCGACTCACCTGATATGGTATGTGGTCGCTGCCATCCATGAACATCCGCAATACTAGAGGAATTGCGAGTGTGAAAGGAGTAGGATCTTTCTTTGAAGGTCCCTAAGTCGTATATACACACATAGAGTCATGCCTCTGTCCAATTGGGGGTAGGCAGAGACAACATCTTTCCACTTGCTACGATCCTGACAAACATCTTTCGCTTCTTCTACTTTCATTAGTGTTTTTGTGCAAGCTAGTCGGTTGCGGGTACTTTTGGCGTGGCTTAAAACAGCTTAAAACGATCTGATCGTGATACGTTCGACTACAATGACCCTTACCGGCTTGTGCATTAACACTGGCCTCATAAATCTGTTTCGACAATATTCTTTCATCCATCCTCTCGACGTGTCCAAACCAACTAAGCATCCCTTTCTCTATCTTTGTCTTTACATCTTCTTCCACACCGAAACGTGCCCCTTATCACGCTGTTCCTCACATTGTCCATGAAAGTCACTACAGCTACACTACTCATATCATTTGCATTCCGGCATTGTTTTTTTTTTGTAATTCCTGTTTTATTTTATTTATTGTTTATAATTTTTCCGTATCTTGTTTGCAATTACGCCTGTATTTAGTATGTGGGTGCTTCAAATAAACTTCTCTTTCTTTCTTTCTATATATACCATATCTATAAAAACTACTACTGTAACATTACCGTGCTCTATAATTTGGAATGTACCGACAGGTGAGTTATTGCATTCATTTATAAAAAAAAATGTTCGTTTATTTACATCTGCAAATTAACCAATTTGTTTTCGAACTTTCGATAGCAAAGGTAATGGACGGCGCGTTAGCACTTTAAATAAATACGTAACATGCACCAAAACCAAGCCCTTAATTCCATACATGTTACATCAAACTTTCTGCATATTATTACGTTAATAGATGGTGAGAAGCTTGCTTAAATTTTCTTCAAATTCGATTTATATATGGCCATCTCTCTAAGTGTTTATTACAAGGGCATAAAGACTATAAAACTGTCTTATTTGCAGTCCGAAAAATTGTTCTAGCATTCGTTAATGGTCGTTACGAATAAAATATTTGTTTACGCCGCCATTTTGTGTATTAATAATGAGAATAAATAACGCAATGTGTCACGGTGCGCAAGTTTCGAATTAATTGCTTAATAAAATTAGTCTTTAGATTGATGAATTTGTTACATGTTTCATAGTAAAAGTTTTTAGGGTGAGTGAGTTTTGTGGAAGGGACTTTTATTTATCTTCTATTTTACTTATTTATCTATTAAAAATAGTCTTTTAATAACGACCACCTTAAGATTTCTCATCTATCATAATAACATATAGCTGATGTGAAGCATCGACGTTCTAGGAAGTCTGCAGTCTGGATCATTCCAACCATTACATCAGATTTGATAGACCACAAATCCTTGCAAAAGAACACCGATTCCTACCAAGGATGCTTCGCTAGGCTATAGAAATTAAAAAACATCCTAATTTCAATAGGGAAGATGGTTGGGTACTACAACCGGCCTGGGAATTTATTATTAATAAACTTAAATCAAAAACCAAGCATACCACTGCAAGGCTTCAAGACACAGTAAGCTCTTTTTGTAGATCGGACTAAAAATAATAATTAAAAGCTGAAGGTACTCCGGGTTAACTATGACATCAGGACATCTGTCGCCTCTGTTCCCCCGTGACCATGGGTGCTGTAAAGCGCCCGGAAAATCGGCCTATAAATAGTTTAAATTAAACGCGATAAAATTCCAAAAAATAGTTTTATTTAAATGTGTAGTATTCGCTAAAATATAAGAAACTCTTTAGGTTTTCCAAAATAAAGTTGCCACTAGAGGGCCACGATATAATATTATTCATAATTACCAGCAATTAATAATGTGTTGCTACTTAAAAAACGGCATTAATAAATACGTTAGAGTAACTCTCATACATAATTCATTATAATATGAGTGATGGGAAACGAAAGTGGATGCCACGTGCGACAATATTTGTAAGTAGGGCTGAGAACATAACTATCGATATCGATTTTTTTTATTCTCCTTATGGTGATCAAGTGGATTTTTTTATTGGATAACGTGACGAAACGAGCCAAATGTTCATCAGATGTAAACTACAACGTCTGCCTATATCAAATGTTGTGTCATCCAGAAAATGTCTACGACACCACACTGCGCCTATCGCTCTGAGACATCACTTCTTAAGTCTCATATGCCAACACTAGCTCTCGGTGCCCTTCAATCCGAAATACAGTAATGTTTGCACACTATTATTTCACTACAGAAGTAAATGTTTGTATGTCGTCCCTTGAGCATGTGAGCAGTTGGCTTTTGTGTGAACCTTTATACGTTGGTTACTTACCCGCTTTTCAAGCTAATTCTTAGATATATAAGATTTAGTGTATTCAAAATCTAAAAATGGAAAAAAATTGCATTGAACCTCATTTAGGAGTTAATATATCTGATGTTAGAAAAAAAAACAGGTAAAAATTAAAAAAAGAACCCTCTCAGAAGTGAGAGAAGTTTACGTTTTAAAACTGTAACTTGATATTAAAAATATCGATAATATTTTGACAGTATATACTCGTAACATGAATTCGCAACTCTAGCTGTAGTGGGTTTTCTTCTTTCGGTGACTGTTCTCTCTTAGTTAGTAATTTATGAAGGACGCAAGTCACATGCTTGATGAAATGTGTTAATAACATTTAGAAATATGCTCGATATTATAGTGTGATTTATGTAATAATACATATGTATATATGATAACAATCAAGTAGTTAATGGAGTCAGATTATAATTTAGTAGCCGGTCTAAAAGACGTTGTTCTGCCCTTTCCGGTATGTGACGCGAAGAGTTTGATTTCTGAATTACATTAAAGTATGAAGCTTAAGTAAATCCTAATGTAATTATTGTTGATTAATGTTTCGTGGAGCGACGGACCACAGCGTCACGGGGATTCTGTGATTTTCTATTGTAACATTAAAACGACTTATTTTGTGGATATAAGCAAACGCTTTAATTAATTCATACAAATTATTTAGAAAAGTCATCTAATATTGCTGCTTTGAAAATAAAACTGTTTAAAAAATTTTGACGTGGACGTCCGGATTTTTGTATGGCACATCACGATAACTCCCGAAAAAATTGACGTATCGAGACCGGGTTTTTTTTATCGTGTCCAGAATTTTATCTAATGGTTTCCTATTTCATATCGAAAGTCTAGCACTTGTAGTTATTAAAAAAAATAATTTGAATACCATTTTTTTCTCAAGAGTCAAATGAGCGTACATTTTTGATTTTCCAATTTTTTTTTTAACTTCGTCAATTTCTTTAGATATTAGTTGTACCTATTTTAAGCAATTCAAACCAAATTAACATACAAATTTAGAATTTATTCCTATGTCCATCATTATAGAAAAGAAATATGTAAAAGTTACCTAACCTGTGAACCTTGTACAGGTATCTGGGTTAACTAGTCGATAACTTAAATCGATATTAAATTTACGATTGCTGAGATTACCGATTAAAACAAAATCGATGTATCTTATTGGTTCGTAAGTCGCAGCAGGGTGTCAGGTGTATGTCGACGGAGCTCGAGTTAATGTCTCGTCGTAAGATGAATCGTTGGTCACACTGCTTTTTTTATTAGAAAAAGTGATGAAACGAGCAAAACGTTCACCTGATGGTAAGTGCAACGTCTTCCCATAAATGCTGTGTCACCCAGAAAATTTCTGTATGACACCACACTGTGCCCATAACCCTGAGACGAAAGTTCTTAAGTAAAATATGCCCAGTGATTACGTTAGCTCACAATGCCCTTCAAACCGAAACACAGTAATGTTTGCACACTACTGCTTCACGGCGGAATAACTGGCCCTGGGTCTAGACGGATCCCTGGATAGGAATCTTACCACCAGTTAAACGGTTGACGAATGTTAAACTTTTTCGTCAATCTAAGCATCACACTAACCTTAGAATGCATTGTGCCTTATCGCGGATGGTACATGGTAGTACCACAATTCCAATAAAAAGATCTACTTAGCAATAATATCTAAGATGAAATAAAAAAAAATCGTGAAGCCAGCAGTAGTTTTGTAGATTTTGTTTTTCGTTTTTCATTTGGAATTTTAATATTCGTTTTTAACTATTTCTAATAGTAAGTAGAGGAGGGTCTATTAATGTAAGTAGAGGTTATGAGCAAATTTTCTAGAGAAGGCTGTGTTTTCCTTTAGCTGACGAGGCTATCTCATAGAAAAAAATTAAATTAAAAAAAAATTGAAATCACTGTTCTCTCAAACATTGAACCCGCGTGCCGCCTTTGATCCCTGTTGGTCCCACCGGTGCGTCTCACAAATTTTATTTCTTTGCGCCGGTTCTGACAAATTGGGTATTTTACGAGATGCCTGTATGTCGCGGACAAAAATAAACTTATATAGGCTGTGACGGATCCATGTGAGCGGACCTTAACATCAAAACAAAACGTATCTCGAAACATTGGGTCAGTCAGGGAAAGTGTATTAATGTACTTTGACATTGTTATAATCAGAATTAGTTGAAATAAATAAAAATAAAAAATAAATTAAATGACACATTTCACTAACTAGTCAGAGCCTACCTGGCTTCTACGTCGCGGGTTCTAGTCTTGTTGCTGGTGTTGCATATATTTTTTTTATTGGATAAAGTGATGAAACGAGCAAAACGTTGACCTGATGGCAAGCGCAACGTCTGCCCATAACAAATGCTGTGTCACCGAGAAAGTTTCTTTGTGACACCACACTGTGCCCATCACCCTGAGACATAAGTTCTTAAGTCTCATATGCCCAGCGATTACGCTAGCTCACAGTGCCCTTCAAACCGAAACACAGTAATGTTTGCACACTACTGCTTCACGGCAGCAACTGGCCCTGGTAGGTACCACCTACCTAGACGGATTCCTACACAGGAATCCTACCACCAGTATCCTTATTTGTGCTTCTGTGTAGTGGTTATGGATTTGTATTGACAATTAATAAATAAAATTGAATTTAGCTAAAACATATCTGTAGTAATGCCGCCATTTATCGAAGGCCATGACATTTTTCTGGTATTTTCCTTAGTCAACTTTTACGACGCCCATGGGATGAAATGATCTTTTCATGATTATGTATACTCTAATACCTACTTTAATATCTAATCATTATTTTTTTTTGTTTCAGGTAAGCGTGGTTTACTTTGGAAGTAAGTTTTAGGTTGCGGTTGCTTATTTTCAAAAGAAAATCTTTAATGTTATTCACTTACAATAAAATACAGGTTCATTAAATCAGAAGAGACTAAACAACTAACGTTTGAACGTGACGAGAAAAATGCAGTGCAGAATAGGACTTTAAAGATCAGGGGGTCTTCTGTGTAACTGTGGTTGGTTACGCGATCGGTTTCGTTTGATCCCATGTTTAAAAAAATATTTTGACGTATGAAGCTTCTTGCTTCATACGTCAAAATAAAACCGATCACGAAACCTACCAGAGCTACAAAGTAGACCTCCTGTTTGGTATTACGACTGTTATGGACAGTCGCGCTACTTACCATCAGGTAAGTAGGACGACTTGCTCGTCTTGTTACTGAATTCCATATAAAAAAATGTCTTCGTCCAAAAGAGGACAACTGTAAAAAATCCTGTGTGCTGAAAAAATTCAGTCGCAAGAAAGTTTAAAGGTCACGAAACATGTAAATTTCTGAAGAAAAGTCTATTGTGCAAAAGTCACATAACCCATGTACTAATTTTCCAATTCTAGCTTACAGTTTCGAATTTTAGAAGTTTCCTTAGGTTATATAGGGTAAATACAGAGGATATCAGAAGTACGTAATGATCGATCTCTGAGGATGACCAGCACAGTGCGGTGTTACACAAAGATTTCCGATTCAAAGTTCAGAAGTGAGACGGCAACTGAAACGGGCAGGCGTTGCAAAAAAAACCAATATCTAGATTTTGATCGAGCCTATACGTAAGATTCTCCCGACCACAATATTTTTAGTAATCAGATGTATTTGTTTATTATTACTACTACTACTATTTTTTATAAGGGGGGGGGGGGGCGCAACGCTTGCTCACCTGATGGTGAGTAACCACCTTCAAGACGTATGTCTTTGGGTGGGGGTGGTTACGCAACAGAAAAAGCTTTTGAGAAAGGCTTTTTCTTGAAGGTCCCAAAGTCGCATCCGTTCGAATCGCTGGCAGCAGCATATTTCTCAAAGTCGTGAGTCGGGACGAGCACAATGATTGAATGCCAAATATCATGATAATACATACATTTGCCAGTCAGTCACGCTTTTTCCCATATAAGCAGTAGGCAAGGACCACTGCTTATTACGTTCCCACAAGCAGAATAGTGAAGGCATTGTATATCCCGTCCGTATAATACCTTAGTGACCTCTCGTGGCACATAGGTAGAAAAGAGGTACTATTCTACTTTGCCAGGCACCTATCAAGATAATGTGGATTAAATTTAGAGTTTACTAAATAATGTACTAGAACAACAACTCCTAACGTTTATTACAGACTACTGTAAAGTTTACTGGTGGTAGGATTCTTATTTAAGAATCTGTTTACGTAGTTATTCAACCGTAGTCTTCTTCTTCTTCATTTCTACCTATCACTAGTCCACTGCCGAACATAGGCCTCCTCAATAGATTGCCACAAAAGTTTGTAGCTCTCATTTTGGGGGGATTTTGTCGTAGTTGGCACGTTTGGGCAGGCGGGTTGGCAACCGCAGTTTATTTATTGAGATGTTCCAGGAAAATGCTGCTGCCCATTTCCTGGTTTTCATTTTCCCTCTGTCGACTTTTACGACACCCACTGGGATGAGATGGGGTGGTAGATTCCCTTAAGCCGCCACCACACGGGCAATAGTGTGAAAAAATAATTGTGTTTCGGTCTGAAAAGCGATGAAAAATTAGAACCTTTGCTACTTCCAACTTATATCAATTTTGCATTCTTATCTCAACGACTGTTGTCGTCTCTTTCCGGTAGTAATTATAAGCAGCTACTGTTATTTCTGAATTCCAGAATATTACGGTAAATATTTTAATGTTTTTAATTAATTGTCATTAACGATCTTTACAATATTAAGCCATAACTATAGATATCTCATTCCCACATTTACATTTTCTCATAGCTACACAGATCTAGGCATCTAAACGACCCAAAGATGGCGTAACACGGCGTCGCGTATGATAATTTTATTTAACTTAATTACTTTAATCTGTATACAAACTGCCGCAAATTAATTGATTGGTTAAATTGCTTTTTAGTTGCTCTGATACGCATCCAACGCGCGGCCGAGTATATTTCTCTGTGATATTTAATAGTAGAATTTAATTGAGAAATGGAACTGAAAATCGTCTTAAGATTTGGTTTTGATGTTTGGGTGAATTTGGTTCGAATGGGCTACCATCCTCATCATCATCACCAGCCTATCACTAATTCAGTGCTGAACATAGGCCTGCCCCTATAGATTGCAACAAAAGTTTGAGTCTCATTTTGGGGGGATTTTGCCAGAATTGACACGTGTGGCAATTGGCAACTGCCGTTTGTTTATTCAGATGTTCCAGGAAGATGCACCCTGAGACATAAGTTCTTCAGTCTCATATATCCTGTAAGTGCATTAGCTTCAGTGCATTTCCAACCGAAATACAGTGGTGCTTGAACATATCGATGTTCAAGAACCACTGTATTTCGGCATATATTCGGCATTTCAAGCATTGGCTTGAATGCAGAATAACTGTCTCTGCGGTAATCCCCTGAAACAAAAGATTTCCATGATTAGGCCCCAACCCCACCGTTCGACCCGCACTGAAGTAACTTTGTAGACACTACCATTCTCAACCACCACCACCGTTTCAGCCTACTACTAGTTCACTGCTCAACATAGGCCTCCCCCATAGATTGTGACAAAAGTTTTATCGCTCTCATTTTGGGGGGATTTTTCCATAGTTGCCACTTGGCAGGCGAGTTGGCAACTGCCGTTTGTTTATTCAGATGTTCCAGGAAGATGTTGCAGCCCATTTCCTGGTTTTCATTTTCCCTCTGTCGACTTTTACGACACCCACTGGGATGAGATGGGGTGGTAGATTCTCTTAACTCGCCACCACATGGTTGATAGGCTGTACACAAGGATTTATCCTGAATCGCGACTACGTTTTACAGCCATAAATTTCACACGCCTGAGACCTGAAAATTCCGCGGTGTAGAAGGGTCTCAAAAAATCAAGCAACCTAAAAGTTATGCTACAGTGTTGATTTTATTTTTGTTCAGTGAAAGAAAGAGACGAAACTAGCAATGGTGGTAGGATTACTATGCCACCAGGTATCAGGTACCACCCCAGGGTCAGTTATTCTGTCGTGAAGCAGTAGTGTGCAAACATTACTGTGTTTCGGTCTGAAAGGCACTGAGAGCTAGCGTAATCACTGGGCATATGAGACTTAAGAACTCATGTGTCAGGGTGACGGGCGCAGTGTGGTGCTACACAGAAATATTCTGAGTAAGACAGCATCTGCTATGGGCAAACGTTGCACTTACCATTAGGTGAACGTTTTGCTCGTCTCGATACTTTATCAAAAATGATCCTCATGATCTGTCTGATCTGATACCACAGAGCTACAGTGCTACAGTGCTTCGTCAACCGACAATGGTAGCGGTTTCTCAGAAAATTCAATTGTAACGTTCTGTGTGGCACCGCACTGCACACGTCACCCTGAGACATAAGTTCTTCAGTCTCATATATCCTGTAAGTGCATTAGCTTCTGTGCATTTCCAACCGAAATACAGTGGTGCTGGAACATATTGATGTTCAAGAACCACTGTATTTCGGCATATATTCGGCATTTCAAGCATTGGCTTGAATGCAGAATAACTGTCTCTGCGGTAATCTCCTAAAACAAAAGATTTCCATGATTAGGCCCCAACCCCACCGTTCGACCCGCACTGAAGTAGCTTTGTAGACACTACCATTCTCGACCACCACCACCATTTCAGCCTACTACTAGTTCACTGCTCAACATAGGCCTCCCCCATAGATTGTGACAAAAGTTTTATCGCTCTCATTTTGGGGGGATTTTTCCATAGTTGCCACTTGGCAGGCGAGTTGGCGACCGCAGTTTTTTTTTAATTTAGATGTTCCAGGAAGATGCTGCTGCACATTTCCTGGTTTTCATTTTCCCTCCGTCGATTTTTACGTCACCCACGGGATGAGATGTGGTGGTAGATTCTCTTAAGCCGCCACCACACGGCTGTCCGGGTCCAACACCCTTTCAACGGACGGAGGAATGTCTTTAGCAATGGGATATCTGTAGGCTGACGCGTTAATTTAGTAAAGTATCATAATCATGTTTAATCTCCTTACTGCCGACAACATTATGGAAGAGTGCAATAATAATACGTAATAATTACGTCCTCGTATTAACATTATTTTTTATTATCGGAACGTAATGCGCCATCAACACTAATGCGGGAGAGACAGCTGTTAATAACAAGCAGTAGAATCTGGCTCCGGCCGGCGCGACGGGATATAGGTTGAGAGACCGAGTCTCACTATTTGCATGTTCGGATCGGTGGCATTTACATCACAGCGACACGTGAACGAGACGGTTTGTTTGTTATGCTAAAATGTTCTCATTTACCCCTGTGAATATTATGTATTTATGCCATTTTCTTTAGACTTTCAACCAGTGGGGTTACCGTGATATATGTGTCCGACAGATAGGTATGCATTTTTTTCTCATAAGAGATAAAATTATTTTAATCTTTTATAGATTACTCTGTAGCCGTAGTCAAACAGCTGAAAATGGAAATCGTAACCGGTAATCCATAAATTAGCCCCACACGACATGCCTGTTTTAATCTAGTATCTGAAAATGTAATAGTGGAAAAATAAATAGATATGTTATATAATTAAATTGAAATAATTGTACCGTGTGTTGGTGCCATAAGTAAATCTGCCACCATATCTGATCCTGTCGTGTGGTAGCTACATATCGATTAAGGAACATACGGAGCATAAGGCTGCTGGAGAAACTGTCTTAAATAAGCCAGGATCTTATTATACAGACCAATGACGGGCAGCAGTAGTCTTCTTCTTTTTTTATTGCAATTTTTTTATTATTGTATAAAGTGATGAAACGATCAAAACGTTCACCTGATGGTAAGTGCAACGTCTGACCATAACAAATGCTGTGTCACCCAGAACATTTCTGTGTAACACCTCACTGTGCCCTCACCCTGATACATTAGTTCTTAAGTCTCATATGCCCTGTGATTCCGCTAGCTCACAGTGCCCTTCAAACCGAAACACAGTAATGTTTGCACGCTACTGCTTCACGGCAGAATAACTGGCCCTGGGGTGGTACCTACCTAGACGGATTCCTGCATAGGAATCCTACTTCTACTACTCTAGTGATGCGATCATTATTCTGCTTAATAAGCAAATCCATCGACATGAAAAGGCTTACTCACAATAGTAGGCGATTACTAGCGAAGACGACAATAACTAACTGGTTTCTATATTTAGGTCATAGTCACGCTATTTTATAAGAAAATGTCGTCGTCAAATAATGTAACAGCCTATAAATGTCCCACTGCTGAGCAGAGGCCATCTCTCATTTCTGAGCCGAAGAGTCCGCCTCGCTGCTCCAATGCGGGCTTGCAGACTTCACATGTCCTCGATATAAATATATCGATTATTCCTCAGTCATGCAGTTTTCCTCCACCGCTAAGAAACCGATAAATCAGCAGTTAAAGTTGCAGGACAATTTTGGGAGATGCCCGGGATCGAACCTCGGTCACTCGCGTACTATGAAATATAAGGCGGGCGCCCGGCCCCTTAGCTACCACTGCTGTATAAGAGGTAATGACAACAAATCCGGAATTTGTGTTTTTTTTTAAATGTACGTTTAATGCAAACGTACCGGGTCTATTTAGTTACAAGTCGTTGATAGTAAACGTAATATTTATCGTTTTAACATTTAACACACGCTGAGTGCAACGCTTATTTTGTTTACTTCCCACTTACAAACGAACCGACTTCCAGCTTCGTCTTTAAGCTTCTCATAATTATAATTACATTACACTGCTTAATGTTATTAAATTACAATTTAAAGTACACTGATATAAAGGTTACAACACGGCGCGGGCGGTCTAGGCCCCACCCACGTTTTAAATATTTATAGTCAATCAGAAATATCCTTAATATATTTCCAAGATATAATTGTATCGTATAATTGTGGTGCGGCTTAAGAAAATCGGTCCAGCCTTTTCGGAGATTAGCCGGAACGAACAGACAGACAGATAGACGGACAAAATGTTTAAAAATTGTTTTTTTCTTAACGTACCGTTATACTTTCACAAGCATTAAGTAAATAGCTGTTATTTTGTTATTACAAACAGACACTTCAATTTTATTTATTTGCATAGATAGATTATTACATAATACTTATTAAACGTCATTTTTTTTAAATCACTGTTTCAATAAAAATCTTTTATTCTGGGAAGAAGCAGCAAGAAACCCTGCGGGCATTTTTTTTCATCATAGTCATTTTCAAAATAATGTACAATTGTAGTATTATAAAGATGTAGAGCTTTACCGTGTGGTGGCAGCTTCAGAGAATCTCCCATCTCATCCCGTGGGTGTCGTAAAAGTCAACAGAGGGAAAATAACTTACTGGAACATCTGAATAAATAAACTACGGTTGCCAACCCGCCCGCCAAGCGTGGCAACTATGGGAAAATTATCCTATCTCCGGCAGTGGACTAGCGATAGGCTGAAATAATGATGGGGATAATGACCCTATGCTAAATCTCGTTTTTTAAAGGGTCTAGGAGCCAGAAAGATTCGTCGCGCTGCTTTGACGCGACTTGCGAAACTTTGTCGTACTCGACACGCTGTTAAGGTGAATTGGCGATCACGGTCTTAAAAATGTCACAGCTTAGACGCTGCTTTTAGTCTATCGTCTGGATATCTTAGGTTTACCAAGATGACTGAGGTGGTTGGTCTGACATTTACGGTCGAATATTATCTTTCCCACGGGGGATGGAAGGGTAATAATAAAGTATAGTATATATCGTCGTCGTTTCAGCCTATCACAAGTCCACTGCTGAACATAGGCCTCCCCCATAGATTGCCACAAAAGTTTGGAGCTCTCATATTGGGGGTATTTTGCCATAGTTGCCACGCATGGCAGGCGGGTTGGCAACCGCAGTTTATTTATTTAGATGTTCCAGAAAGATACTGCTGCCCATCTTCAGGTTTTAATTTTCCCTCTGTCGACTTTTACGACACCCACGGGATGAGATGGGGTGGTAGATTCTCTTAAACCGCCACCACACGGTGTATAGTACATATATTATTATTAAAACATATATTATTATTAAAATAACTCGGTTTGTATTGCTTTATTATTACAATAAATATAGCATTATAAAAAATAATGCCGTGTAGTGGAGGCCAGGGCATCTACCACTCCATCTCGTCCCGTGGGTGTCGTAAAAGTCGACATAGGGAAAATTAAAACCAGAACATGAGCAGCAGCATCTTTCTGGAACATCTGAATAAATAAACTGCGGTTGCCAACCCGCCTGCAAAGCGTGGCAACTATGGCGAAATCCCCCCAAAACGGGAGCTACAAACTTTTGTGGCAATCCATTAGGGAGGTCTATGATCAGCAGTGGACTAGTGAAAGGCTGAAGTGATGATTATTATGATGATAAAAAATAATAAAATTAGTAAGGACGCGTGTCACAAACAAAAGAATCATAACTCTAAAGAATCTATGTACGTGATAACAGTAACATAAATACAATTGCCCAGGTCGTTAAAATATTTTTATTTTTCAGACGATGATATGCATTAACTTAAACTTAAACATTTAACTTAAACTGATATAAATTTTTACAAGTTTTTATATCTATGATTACGACGCTTGGTAGGTGGATTGGTGATTCCAGTACCAGATGCTGAGCACCTTATTACTAAATTATTACCTACATACAGACACGCCTTTTTCCCAGAAAAGAGGTAGGTAGAGACCACATGCGTAGCTTTTTACGAAACAAGACGTAAATGGTGATGAACCACAAGCTTATTCGCCTCTTACGACACCTCGGTAGGAAAGAGGTTGGTGCTATTCTAATTTTCCGGACATCTATCGGCTAACTAAATACTACACTAATCATTCATTCAATCTAAAAAAAAAAAAATTACAGTGTCTATTTGTAATAACAAAATAACAGCTTTTTACTCAATGTTTATAAAAGTAAACAGGGTACCTATAACAAAAAGTCTTTTTTTTTAATTTTGTATGTCGGTCTGTTCGTTTCGGCTAATTTCTGAAATGGCTGGACCGATTTTGACAGGACTTTCACTGGCATATAGTTTATATTATAGCGGCTAACCTAAGCTTCTTTAATTTTAGAAAAATAATTAGGTTTGCGCGCAAAAAATTAAAACCCCAAAATCCGATTCAAATAGGTGAGTATACATGCATATCATCGACGGTGGTTCACGCGGTGAAATAATATGGTAGCCTATCTTAGAAATATGACTTTTGTTATATACCTAGTCCGGACATAAGTTCTGTTACAAATGAAAATGCATTTTTTTTAATGAAGTAATGTAATACTTTTAAAATGTATACCTACATATTTATTAGTCTTAGCCTCAAAAATAAAAAATATATTCTATTCGAAATAGCAACCTTTGGCTTTTATACAGGCCTTTAATCTGTTTGACCACGACTCTATGGATTTACGCACTGTTTCCAAGGGAAATGTCGCCACTGCTCCAAAGATTTTTTAAGAGACTCAATGTCACCGCGTCGTTTAGAGTAGGCCATGTACTCTAAAACTGACCATAATTTGAAGTCTTAAGGGTTGAGGTCTGGGCTAGATGAGGGCCAGTCTTCAGCTCTTATAAAGTCCGGAACCATGGTTTCAAGCCAGGCTTGGGTAGTTCGTGCCTTGTGACCAGGTGGAGAGTCCTGCTTGAAAGTCTGCGGTATATTTTTAAAAAGTGTATTGCTGAGAGGTTTCACAACAAGATCCAAATCTGTATCTTGATACACTTTGGATGAAGGTTTCACTCCTTTTTCACAAAAATGTAGTTTTGTTACTCCTTGATAAGACACGCCCCACCAAACCATCACTGACGCAGGATGATGACCACGTTGTACCTTTCCGACCACTTGAGCAGCTTCTTTATAACACAGTCCAGTAGCGTACACTTTATCATTTTGCTCATTGTAGTGTTCTTTAATCGTGAAAATTTTTTCATCGGTAAAGAGGATATTTCTGTGCCTTTCACCTGCGTGTCGCGACAGAAGGCGTTTTGATCGATCCACTCTCCTTAATTGTAAAGATTGATTTAGGGCATGTCCTGTATATCGACAATAAGCACCGAGCTTCAGGTCATGTTTTATAATACGCGACAGAATCCTAGCGGGAATCTTCATGTCGCGCGATAAGATTATTTGCTTCCTAATGTGGTTTCGACGAATTCTGGCTTTAACACCATTAACAGCCTTTGTAGTTCTAACAGCACGCGGCCGCCCCGATCTTTTCTGGTCTTCGACAGAGGAAGTGTTGTTGTATCTGTTGATAGTACGATATACGAACATACGGATGATACCAAGCTTTTAAAGTGTCTGGAATATGACCGACGGCTCCATACCCACTTTGTGCAAGGCGATCACTGCAATCCTATTTTCTTTAACACCCCATTCCATATTGTAATTTGATAATGAACACGAAAAAATATGTGAAATGGCGCAAAATCGAAAGAAGTTTTAAAAATAATATGCGTGTTCCAAATTCAAAATAATAAAGTTGAAAAAAGAAAAGTTTTATGTAACAGTATTTATGGCCAGACTAAGTTATACGAGTATATAAAAACTTGTTAAAAATTTATATTAGTTTAAGCTAAAAGTATTAGATTATCGATGTAAAAAAATGTTAAGTAAGAAGAGGAGCGTAACGCCTACAAACTATGATTAAAGTTTGGCGACGAAGAACTTTGTAATATTTTTGATTTCGTTTTGTTGGTATAAATATATTTAAAAAAAAGTTTCGCTTCTGTCACGCGTACGAGTTGCACGCTCTCTTTTTTGTCACTTTTACTACTTCATTTTAATCATCACCAATACCACGCATGTTCATTGTTGGACAAAGGCTTTTGCTCCGTGCAGCCCTCATATAGCCCATTGAAAATATTGTGTTCTTTCTAACGATTGAACACGGATTTATTATTGTTAATGCCCCTCACGTAGTCCGCCTAAACGTGTTGTCCATTCTTAGATTTATGTACTCCGTCCGTGAATGCGATAAATTGTACGATATTGTAATGTCTTGGGTCTATTTAGAATTAAATCATTTTTTATTCTGTGTCACAAAGTGACGTTAGTTCTGACATTACCACACGATCGTTGAATAATTTCAAATGCTTAATTTTTGCCTTTACTGTAAATACACTAAGAAAAAAGAAACGACCTATACTTATGTAATTTAGTTACATAATACGTATTGGAAAAATAAACATTTCTGGGAACAACCGGCAAGAAACCCAGTGGGTCGTTTGCTTTTTTCTAGTCTTCTTCTTCTATATTAATCGTATTCTCGTTGTAACGAATTCTGCCAAGATCATGTCAGACATGGGAGTGCAACAGATATTGTGTAACAGTTAAAAAAAAGCCGAGGTCTTATTTAGATGTCTGAAACAAAACTGATTAACCAGTTAGTAAACCACCATCATGAAGTTAATTATTACAAACACTTTAATTTAATTTTGTTTATATAAAAAAATTCCGACAGCACGCATACAAAAGCCGTGATAGCTCAGGGGCTAGACGCTCGTTTTAAATTTCATAGTACGCGAGTGGCACCACTAAAATTGTTAATTGCAATTTTATGTGCCGATTTACCACGTGCTCGGCCGTGAAGGAAAACATCGTGAGGAAACCTGCATGTCTGAGAAATGAGAAGAAGACATGTGCAGTCCGCCAACCCGCGTTGGGGAAGCGTGGCGGATTCTTCCTAGCTCCAAAACCCTCTCAGAAATGAGAGGAGGCCTGTGCTCAGCAGTGGGCTGAAACTTTATTTTTTTACATAAAAAAGAGGAATAAACACAAGATAATATAGACTAAGTCAGTAGGTCGGAGAATAGTTACAGGAAGAACGTCATACAGCGAAAAAGAAAATCTAGGGCAACTAAAGAATAAGTGTTCTAACGTCCCTCCAGTACACATTCACATAAGGAGAATCGTTGTGAAATGTACATGTATAAAAAAACATATGTGCAGTTCCAATGTTGTAGAAGTAAAACCTTCAAAAAACAAAACTTCGAGAGAATAAGACGAATGCAGAGCATCAGGAGTAGGATAATTGTAGGTTTTATGTATTATAATATTTATTTATTTACTTAAACTTCTATGCACTCAAATTGTACATATGGCGGACTTAATGCCTGAAGGCATTCTCTCCCAGTCGTATCCAGCAAACATTAAAAAGAAAAAAAAACATTAGAAAATAATAATAATAATATATACATAATTATACCAATACAAACTATTTAACATACGTACACATACACTTGATATCTACATATACAAAAGTACTTAAGCTACTATATAAATATAGATATAAATATACCATTAGATAAATATTATCACAGAGGAACAGAAAAAACAATAGAATTAACTCATAATTGCAGCGAATTTTTGATTCCCGGACTTTATTTTTGAAGGCAAAACTATTGGGAGCTTTTTTAATGTCAAGAGTAATATCGTTCCAGAGCCTTATAGCCGTTCGGGCGGACGAGTAAGATAACCAGAATGATGTAAAGGCGTGAGCAACTTGAGATTACCCGAGGAACGAAGAGAACAATCATGAGTCTCCTGGGTATTGAAACTTACATTACAAATACTCAGGAGCACATGGATCGTTTAGTATTGTGAAAAGGGTGCAGTGTATTCTAATATATCCGCGCTGACGGATAGGCAGCCAGTTAGGCTGATTACGAAAGGGAGCTGATTACAAAATACTGTTACGGAGTTTAAAAATAATTTTCATTTTATTTTACATATATTATGTTATGATTTCTTATATTTACGCGAAAACTACACATTTAAATGAAACTAATTTTACGGATTTTATCGCGTTTATTTTTATTATTTATAACCCGACGTTTCGAGTGCTTTACAGCACCCATGGTCACGGGGGGACTGAGGTGACAGATGTCCTGATGTCATAGTTAACCCGGAGTACCTTCAGCTTTTAATTATTATTTGTGGTCCGATCTACGCAGAAAGAGCTAACTGTGTCTTGAAGTCTTGCAGTGGTATGCTTGGTTTTTGACTTAATTTTATTAATTATAGGATCCCAAGCTGGTGGTAATACCCAACCATCTTCTCTATTAAAATTAGGATGTTTTTTAATTTCAATAGCCTCACGAATCATCCTTGGTAGGAATCGGTGTTCTTTTGCGAGGATTTGTGGTTTATCAAATCTGATGTAATGGTTGGGATGATCCAGAACATGGTCACAGACTGCAGACTTCCTGGGGCGGCGATGCTTCACATCAGCTATATGTTCTTTTACGCGGGTTTTTACTGATCTTTTTGTTTGCCCTATGTAAGAGAGACCACATTCACAATCCAGCTTGTATACTCCTGCATCTTGCAGAGGGATGTTACACTTGACAGATGGTAAAAATTGACTTATCTTCTTCGGCGGCTTGAAAAATGTTTTTATGGAAGCCCGCTTCAAGATATAGCCAATCTTGTCCGTGACTCCTCTGACATATGGTAGGACTGCAGGTACACGCTCGACTGTGGCCGGCTTCACTCGGTCACTGCGACGAAGGCGCGGAACCCGAAGCTTGTTGTCTTGCAAAACTTGCTTGACATGCTGAAGCTCGGCGGCCAGGTGTTTACTGTCACAGATCCCTTGTGCTCTCTGAAACAAAGATTTGCCCACGGTAGCTAACTGTGAAGGATGGTGGTGAGATTCACCGTTTAAATACCTGTTGGTATGGGTCTTTTTCCTATACACAGTGTGACTCAAGGTGTTATTAGGATTTCTAATTACTAACACATCTAGAAAAGCTAAAGAGTTATTTGTCTCTAACCCCATTGTAAATTGTATTTTAGAATGAATGGAGTTAAGGTGGTCTAAAAATGCAGTGACTTTATTAGAAGGTAGAATTGTGAAAGTATCATCTACATACCGCTTGTAGAACCTTGGTTTTACTGGAGAAGTACGGAGGGCTTTCTCCTCAAAGTCTTCCATGAAAATGTCAGCAACAATGGGAGATACCGGTGAGCTCTTTGTGCGTAGATCGGACCACAAATAATAATTAAAAGCTGAAGGTACTCCGGGTTAACTATGACATCAGGACATCTGTCACCTCAGTCCCCCCGTGACCATGGGTGCTGTAAAGCACTCGAAACGTCGGGTTATAAATAATAAAAATAAACGCGATAAAATCCGTAAAATTAGTTTCATTTAAATATATTATGTTACATAAAGATAAAGATAATTTATTAGACAATTTTTTTTTTGTAAAACTAGGGTTTGCTTTGTACACAAACATGCTGGTGTTATAAAAAAAAACGGAAGTCCCACAAGTTTTCGCAGTATAAAGCGTTTTAATTTTTTTTTTCGTTAGTCACAAAATTAAAAAAAATTTGAAGTTAATTATATCGGTAATGGAATAAACGACAGTAAAAGAAGAAACACCTTAAGCTAATTAAATGTCAATTAATAATCTTGTTAATGTCAATTTCATAATGTCTCAACAGAATAAAATAATATTAAAAAAGCTATATCAAAACTTATCATTTAAACATTTATTCTATTGTGCAGATTAGGATTTGTTAATATAAATAAAATAGGAAATACTGTATTATTACTGTACTAGTGCGAGTGACCTGGGTTCGAGCCCCGGTGCCGGCACCACTGAAATTGTTAATTGCAATTTTAAGTGCTGATTTACGCATTGGAGCAGCGTGGCGGATTCTTCCCAGCTCCAAAACCCTCTCAGAAATGAGAGGAGGCCTGTGCTCAGCAGTGGGACATTTATAGGCTGCAACCTTACTTTACTACTTTTTACTTTTACTGTACTAGGTATACTGTATTCTATCTCATTCTCTAGCGTCTCTTTTGAGTGTCGTTTTTCGTTTAACGAGTTTCAAATCACAACGATTGTCAATAAGTTTTCACTTCAAAAACAAACATCTAGACAAACATACTTTCACATTTACATTTTGTTTTATGTTAAAGCAACGCACGCATATTTGTCAGACTCGGTTAGCAGCTGCGTTTTTCAGCAGTTTATTTTATCTTTAGGACTTTCTTTAATTTTTTCAACAAGTTTCAAATCACAACGATTCTGAAGAAGTTTTCACTGCAATAAATATAAAGATATAAAATGGCTTTGTGGTCATTTAATCAATTAATTTTATAAGAGAGAGGGCAAACGAGCAAGCGGCTCACCTGATCGTAAGTAATCCGCACATGAACATCCGCAATACCAGTGGGATTCTGGGTGCGTTGCCGGCCTTTGCGAAAGGAGTAGGCTCTTTCTTTAAACGTGCCTAATTCGTATCGGTCCGCAAAGTGGTTGTGCGTGGTAGTTAATTTCCAGCACAGCGCACAGTGGTGGAATGCTAGTCATCCAGGTGGTGCTGTTGAATTTGTTTGGACCGCAACGAGCGATGGTAGACTTTAGCAGCAGAAATTAATCCGAACAACTCCTCGGAACACTCCCTATGGTAATACGATAGAAGAGCAAAGAGACGCATTCGCCTGGTAAAGTTGCAGGCGATGGGCCGGCGTGAAATACTGTCCCGCTCTACTGAGCGCGTCAAGCTTTTTGGAGGCCAATTTGGCCTTACCTTCCAGGTGACCGCCGATTTGAACGTCTGTCGATATGTCAATACCAAGGATTCCGATACTAGGTGAGGCAGCGAGGGGAGTATTATCATAGCGAGGGGGATACAACAAAGGGTTTCTTTTTAGCGGTAAACGCGCAAACCTATGCCTTCTTAAACCCTAAGAGTCCAGGGGTTATTGCAATCCCGGGCATTAATTAAAATTTCTGTATATTTTTCTCTAAAATTTACTTAGCTAAAAACAACAAAAATTATTGAAAATTGCTTTTTATTTAATACTTTCATTACTAACAGAAACTATTACGACCGCGTGACTTAGTGGTCAGAGTACCAGACTACTGCGCCGCGGGTGTTCGAATTCCAGCCAGATCCAGGATCTACTTCTAATCTTATCGCATGAGCGTTACATCAGACGGGGTTAGGTCAGAAAGAGTAAGTGCCTCTATATTTGGGCGTACACTGATGGCACTCAAAGTCAAGAACTCCTTTTTTAATTTAGGCCCGTTTAAAGCACTTATGAATGTCAAACTCTACACCGGCTCTTAAAATAAAACCTTTTTAGAGAATAATCGGATAGAAATTTTCAGATTTTTTATTTCAATGACATGTCTTGCATAATCATCTATCTTACATAATATCATCATCATCATTTTAGCCTATCTGAACATACCTAGTCGGCCATAAGTTCTGTTACAAATGAAAATGCCTTTTTAATGAAGTAATGTAATACTATTAAAATTTATACCTACATATTTATTAGTCTCAGCCGAAAAATAAAAACAATATTCTATTCGAAATGGCCACCTTTGACTTTTATACAGGCCTTTAATCTGTTTGGCCACGACTCTATGGATTTACGCACTGTTTCCAAGAGAAATTTCGCCACTGCTTGATTCAAAGATTTTTTAAGAGACTCAATGTCGCCGTGTCGTTTAGAGCAGGCCATGTCCTCTAAAACTGACCATAATTTGAAGTCTAAAGGGTTGAGGTCGGGGCTAGATGAGGGCCAGTCTTCAGCTCTTATAAAGTCCGGAACGTTGGTTTCAAGCTAGGCATGGGTAGTTCTGGCCTTGTGACCAGGTGCAGAGTACTGCTGGAAAGTCTGCGGTATATTTTAAAAAAGTGTATTGCTGAGAGGTTTCACAACATGATCCAAGATCTGTATCTTGATACACTTTGGCTGAAGTTTTCTTTCCTTTTTCACAAAAATGTAGTTTTGTGACTCCTTGATAAGACACGCCCCTCCAAACCATCACTGACGCAGGATGATGACCACGTTGTACCTTTCCGACCACTTGAGCAGCTTCTTTAGAACACAGTCCAGTAGCGTACACTTTATCATTTTGCTTATTGCAGTGTACTTCAGTCGTGAAATTTTTTTCATCGGTAAAGAGGATATTTCTGTGCCTTTAACCTGCGTATCGCGACAGAAGGCGTTTTGATCGATCCACTCTCTTTAAGTGTAAAGATTGATTTAGGGCATGTCCTGTATATCGACGATAAGCGCCGAACTTCAGGTTTTGTTTTATAATACGCGACAGAGTCCTAGCGGGAATCTTCATTTCTCTACGAATTCTGGCTTTAACAGCCTTTGTAGTTCTAACAGCACGCGGCCGCCCCGGTCTTTTCTGGTCTTCGATAGAGGAAGTGTTGTTGTATCTGTTGATAGTACGATATACGAACATACGGATGATACCAAGTTTTTAAAGTGTCTGGAATATGACCGACGGCTCCATACCCACTTTGTGCGAGGCGATCACTGCAATCCTATTTTCTTTAACACCCCGTTCCATATTGTAATTTGATAATGAACACGAAAAAATATGTGAAATGGTGCAAAATCAAAACAACAACCGCGGATCATTTATTTAAAGATATGTTCTAGAAAGATGCTGCTCCCCATCTCCTGGTTGTACACTTTTAAGACATCCACGGGATAAGATTGGTGTTAGATTCTCTTATGCCGACACCACACGGCACCCGCCACCACATTCAAGTAACAAAATCATCATGTATTTGGTAGCCAGGGGGTTTGTGTGCTTTATTAAAGAAATAGTGGGCTACGTGAGTGGCCTCTGCCTATCCCTTGTAATGAAAAAAGGCTTGACTGTATGTACGTACGTATTGAAATAACTTTTAATCTGCTCGTGCAGGTTAAAAGTTATTTCTACGCAACTATAGACCGTAGGGCGCACGTAGGCTGTGTAGTGCTCTACAAAAACTGGAGGCTGGAAACTGGAGGGTGGTGCCCTATAATTACTGGGCAATACATCATTTTACATTTTAAATGAGGATCTTAGCAAATTAATTTCGTTCCTTTAAAAAAAAATCACGGATTAGTTATCTTCTTTAAGGGGCAACTAGGTAATATCTAACATTAGACTTCACAAGCAGCGTCCTAAATAGAAAAAGTTTTAGCGCATTAGCAACTTTAGTCATAAACATTACCGGGAACAAAGTGTTAATGGCTCACACATTAGTTAAACTCGATAATAGTCTTTTTGCGGTGGTTTCGAAACTTTTTTACTACTGTATTTCCTTTTGCTAGTGGTCGATTGAGTTTTAATTATATTTATTTAAAGTTTATTAGTTAAGTATATATAAGTAAGCTGTAAAAAAGATTTATTGCAAGTGAACTGTCTTTCATAGAGCAGTAGTTTGCAAATTACCTTGCTCCTGTTTGAAGGGTGCTGATACCTAGTGTGGGTGTGGGTCAGCGTTGCAAAATTGTTTTTCGGATGAAGCTGGATTATAAATCTTATGAGTAAAAAAGCGGGACTATTAAGTCGAAAGCGGGACATAATAAAACCTAAATAAGCTTATTAACTAATGAATCAATCTCGAACAACAAACGGCTCGCATTTCGTTTATGGAACACGAACATAAGTGCCACCGACCACCTGTCAGGTGAAATGATCGGGTTCCAAATGAAGCATTTGTACTGATAAAAGTGTTTTTTTTTATTTCATAAAGTTACGAGACGAGCAAAACGTTCACCTGATGGTAAGTGCAACGTCTGCCCATAACAGAGGCCGTGTTACTCAGAATATTTCTGTGTACACGACACTGCGCCCGTCACCTTGAGACATTAGTTCTTAAGTCTCATATGTCCAGTGATTGCGCTAGCTCACAGTGCCCTTCAGACCGAAACACAGTAATGTTTGCACACTACTGCTTCACGGCAGAATAACTGGGCCTGGGGTTGTACCTACCTAGACGGATTCCTGCATAGGAATCCTAAAAAAAATGCCATTTTTATTGTTGATTTACTATGTGCTGGACTGTCAATATTAATTGATGATATAGTTAGAAAACCTGCGTATAAGACAATTCATCATTGTCATCATCATTTCAGCCTATACCTAGTTCTGAACAGGTTAGTATAGTTAGTGCTGAACATAAGCCTCTCCCATAGAGTGCCAAAGTTTCTAGCTCTCATTTTGGGGGGATTTTGCCATAATTGCCACGCATTGCAGGCGAGTTGGCAACCGCAGTTTATTTATTCAGGTGTTCCAGGAAGATGATGCAATCCATCTCTTGGTGTTTATTTTCCCTCCGTTGACTTTTACGACACCCACGGGATGAGATGGGCTTTATGGTATGGTTTTATTACAAGCATTACCACTAATATTGTTAACGGCTGTTACTAAGGCTTAATTTAATGATAGGACACCTATTCATGAATCCGTAGGTGCCACCGCACCACCGCAGTGCCTGTTATCCTGCCGTAGAACAGTAGTATGCAGATTACTATGTTACGGTCTGAAGTGAACTGATACTGTCAGAAGCGAAGACTGCGCAAAAGTTATTAGTGCGAGTTTACGGGTAAACACAGTGGCACACTCGTTCTTTTGCTAGCGTCCGAGGTAATGCTCATATGATACGAAAAAAATCCGCAAAAAAGCAATATATCAGAAAGCTACGTATGTTTTTTCCAAATTTTAATACTATTTTATAAATTATTACAGTAACATTACAATTATTTATATATTATATTCTAATATTCTAACAAAAGCTTTCTTCGGCTGGATTTCGTGCCCACAACCCAGTGCGTAAAAGTCACTTGACCATTATATACATGACATGTGAAGTCGTCTAACCTTCACTTGAGCTGCGTGGCGGACTTTACTCGGATCTGATTCCTAATCAAAAATTAGAGATCTACCAGTGGAGCAGTGACAAATAGATGTAAATACAATGACTTATTGAGCCAAAAGAAGCTCCACATCAAAAGCACAAACATTAATAGTCCACGCAGGTTATTTTTAACCTCTTTGGATTGACGACCTCCTTTTCTTCGAAATAAAAAAAGAAACAAAGTAAATAAAAAAACGCCCCATCATCGCAGGGTTAAAAATACTTAGCACGTTCCCCACCGACAATAAATCACGTAGTGCGGTCCCGCACGATGATTTGTGGCCGAGCCCCGAGTTTAACACTAAACTGCTTGCTAACGTAGCGTCTATATTTTATTTGACTTTTCGACATTATTGCGGTTTCACTAGCGGTGATGTATCACGATCTAAAATGTGATATTAAATATGTAATGTAAATTTGTATAGAATTCAATATCGTATTTTTATAACATATAACATACATACGAGTACATACATAGAGTCACGCCTATTTCCCATAAGGGGTAGGCAACACTTGTAGCCTATTTCTCCCCCCAAAAAAATTTACTCCTCCATTGCGTTCCCACGAATAGTATAGTAACATCATTGCATATTATGGTGTTTTTCAGCCTTTATTCAGCACGAATAAAGCACTAGTCCGTACAATACCTTAGCCGTCTCTTACGGTAACTCGGTAGGAAAGGTGTAGGTGCGATTCTACTCAGCCGGACACCTACCGTGTTATACTTTGTAAACGTGATAGCACTCTACTGGCGGTAGGATACTGTTGAGGAGGTGAGCAATGAAACACCGTTTCCTACATTTAACGAACAGTTATTGGTGACAGCTACATTTCGTTTCTTTGCTACAGGTAACGAGGCGTTACGTAGCGGTCCGTTAGTTACAGAAACGGTTTTGATTTACTATTCGTAGATAATTTAATGGATCGTAAGGAGAACGCCTCGCTTCGTAACCATATTAACAAAACGAACCGGGCGTAAGTCACAGAGAAATTCTGTATATCTTTATCACCGAAAAAGTGTCATATACACTTAAATCGGTTAAACAACTAGTCGAGTGTGGTTGAAGATTATTTTTGTGTTTTCACGAGTCAAAATACGGGTATCGCTGTCTCGATTTAACTCATAAAACTTTCTGCTACCTAATATCGTTATTTTAACACAATATTATTAACTTTAATATGTATATAAAACACTACAACTACTAATTATCTCTGTAATATATATTTTTTTAATGTATAAAGAGAAGAAACGAGCAAAACGATCACCTGATGGTAAGTGCAACGTCCGCCCACAACAAATGCTGTGTCACCCAGAATATTTCTGTGTGAGACATCAGTTCTTAAGTCTTAAATGCCCAGTGATTACGTTAGCTCACAGTGCCCTTCAAACCGAAACACAGTAATGCTTGCACACTACTGCCTCACGGCAGAATAACAGACCCTGGGGTGGTACCTACCTAGACGGATTCCTGCACAAGAATCTTACCCCTTTTTGAGCATATTGCACGCACGGAGAAGCGTGATTCGGCATAGTTAAATTTGTATGGACAAGGACATAAAGCTAAAATTTATATATAACTTGTTGATGACCGCGACTTCGTCCGCGTGGATAAAGGGCTACGGGTGTGATATCTGCTTACTTATGTATCTACAACTGATTGTTCCTTGTCTAGGTATTCTATCCATGTGCAATTTCTGTCATGTATCGCGCATCCTACGAATGATGTGAAATTGCCACGTACGTATAAAAAGAGTTGACGTTTTTTATATAAAGAAGAATAGAGAAAGAGACCTATATTTTTGAACAGTAATTTTAAGACCTGGAAGATGGAGGACAGATGTGAGGGTTCTCGTTGTTAAGATACATGTACGACTTATGTTACCTAGGCGTCTCTTCAAACAGTGTCAAATTTCTGATTTTCAGGTTTAACAAATTCAATTTGTCGTAAGTTAGGTAATCGCTGGCTTGGTGTTTTTTTTTGTATTTCATTAATGAAATAAAAAAAGCCCACCAAGTTTAAAGTGACGGAACGAACAAAAGGTTCACCTGATGGTAAGTGCAACATCTGCCCATAACAAATGCAACGGTTCTTAAGTCAGTGATTACGATAGCTTTCAGTGCCTTTTAAACCGAAACACAGTGATGTCTGCACACTACTGCTTCACGGCTGGGAAAGTCCCTGGGGTGGTACCTACCTAGACGGATTCCTGCGTAGAATAAAAAATTGGTTTCTCCCCTAGTCGATCGGGTTCGATTACTATAATCAGGATTCCTACACAGGCCAGTTATTGCAAACATTACTGTGTCGGTCTGAAAGGCACTGAGAGCTTGCGTAATTACTGGGCATATGGGACTTAACATCTGATGTCTTGAGGTGACGAGCGCAGTGGTGACATACAGAAATGTTTTTGAAGACACAACATTTGTTACGGGCAGACGTTGCACGTACCGCATGTGCCGAGTCCGGATGTTTATGTGATTTACGTCTGTAAAAAGCACCCACGATACGAAAAAAATCGTTGAGTCGTTTATATCAAACAAACAAAACACAATTCCTGCGGTCCGTTACCCTAGAATTGGGAAATAAAACCTGTATTTATTTTCCTGTTTTTCTTATACTCGTATTTCGTCACAAATAATTCGTTTGTCAAACATAATATATATATATATATATATATATATAAATATATATCTTTCACTCACAATTTGCTGTGTATATGCTTATAATTTAAATTGCCGTGTGGTGGCGGATTGAGAGAATCTACCAATCCGTCTCATCCCGTGGGTGTCGTAAAAGTCGACAGAAGAGAAAATGAAAATCCGCAGATGAGCAGCAGCATCTTCCTGGAGCAAATAGACTGCGGTTGCCAAGCGCGGCAGCTATGGCGAAACTCCCAACCCCAAAATGTCAATATACAGCTCGTGGGAACGCAATGAGGAGAAATTTTTTTTTGACTCGTACTCGTAAATGACGGCGACGTGGTTCGCCGCCCATCACGTCTCGCTTCCCATAAGGGCTGAAAGTGTGCTGCGTTAGTGGCCTCTGCCTACCCCTTATATGCGAAAAAGGCGTGACTGTATGTGTGTATGTGATCGTAGCCAGGGCACTCGCGGAAAATGAAAGTGTGACTGCTCTCAGATCCTAAACTACCTTAGTTTAACCATCGACATCGCGCATTGATTATGCATTCCACTTCACATATCACGTTCATATATTCCGACGTTAAGTCACTTTCGATACAATGAACCAACAGCGACACTCAATCGATTAAAATATCAAATTTCCATACACGTCTCCAGAGATTAGCATTTTATTACAGCATTACCATAGATTGCTATACTCGCTTTTTTGGATAAAGATAACGCGGTGTCGCGGGATCATATTCGACGGTGTAACAAATATCGATTCGTATAAATTACGCATTAATAATCCCGTGTTTCTAAAAATATTTATACTGATAGCTAGATTTAAGTTCCATAAGCGACATAAGTTCGAATCCCAGTGCACCTTAATTATTAATTGAAATTTCGTAACGAAAGGACCATGAGGAACTTGCATGCCCGTAAAATAAAAAGATTTCGCGGTAATATTGAGGACATGTGGAGCAGTGTCTTTGCTAAGTGTGGCAACTATGGCAAATTCCCCTCCAAATTAAAGCTGCAAACTTTTGCGGCAATCTAAGGGGGATGCCTATGTTCAGGCTGAAACTGTGATGAAAACAAACTTGCAAAGGTTAATTAAAATAATCATGTACTAACCACCCAGACCCGGAACAACTATCTGTAGGCCATAGAAATATTCGCTCGGAATCGCACCCGCGGGTCGCGGGTTCAATTCCCGCAAGGGAAACAGAAGCTAAAGGCCACTTACTGTAGATCAAAATTTCTATGTATTGTTTCTCGAAGACTACCTAACTAAAAATAATATTATTAAAAATAATATATTGGATACCAGAATATGTTACTTGACACTGGAAAATAGTTTACGTCTGTTTCCATTAATAATCCATTACTAGTGGTAGGATTCCTATGCAGGAATCCGTCTAGGTAGGTACCACCCCAGGGGCAGTTATTCTGCCGTGAAGCAGTAGTGTGCAAGCATTACTGTTTCGGTTTGAAGGGCACTGTGAGCTAGCGTAATCACTGGGCATTTGAGACTTAAGAACTGATGTCTCAGGGTGACGTGCGCAGTGTGGTGTCACAAAGAAATATTCTGGGTGACACAGCATTTGTTGTGGGCGGTCGTTGCACTTACTCGTACAATCAGGTGAACGTTTTGCTCGTTTCGTTATACAATAAAGTACTTTAAATAATAATAATAAAAAAATGGTAAGTTGTTCGTCGACATTGGCCAGGATCAAAAATAATAGAATAGAATAGAATTAATTTTTATTCAATATAGATTGAAAGTCATACTTATTGAAAGTTTTTATTAAAACTACACTGTTTTGCTAAAAACGCCTCTGTCTTGGGAAGAACTAGTAAGAAACCCGGCGGGATATTTTTTTCAGTCATTTTTAAAATAATGTACATTAACAGCAGTTACATACATACATACGATCACGACTATATCCCATAAGGGGTAGTCAGAGACTGGGCACTCACTGCAAAAACAGATGACTGCCACAATCCACGTTTCACCAAAACAATATAATGCACTTGGTGTGAAAGGTGGTGAGCCCATCGCCACCATGCGCTGTTGGGTGCACAGTGCAGTTTAATTCCTTACTCGCCTTTTACGAGATCCATTGGATGAGATGGAGTGGTAGTATTCTTTTAACGAGCCGCCACCACACGGCTAAAAAAAGCAGCAAAAACAACAGCTTAACAGCAGTTAAAAAGGTGGAAATAGCTTGACGGCGATCACCTCATTCCCAGGGGTTATCATCAACTATAATAAAGAAGAGATAGTGGTTTGCTCTCGATAACATTAATGTATAGAAATTATTGAAAGATATAAAAAATGTGTCAAAATGAAAAACTTCCCACGCAACTGTCAAGTCAAAAGTTCCTAACAAAAATAACATTTCCTAAACAATTTTTTCTATCATATATCACATGTACGACACATCGGCGTCTAGGGACTGACATCTTGAGTCTTTTATGTGATATCTTCCAGTGATATGACACAGGCTTACGGATAGCGAAGTGCTCATAATATCTTTGAGTACAATTTGTGTTAGCTTTTAAAAAAGCGGTGACGATCGCGTGGTCCTAGTGGTCAGAGTACCTGACTACTACGCCGATCACGCAACAAGACGTGACGGGTGGCGGACCACGTCGAGAACAATATCCTACGAGTCACTAAATTCTTACTCCCCATTGCGTTCCCACGAGAAGTGTAGTGACAGCATTGCATATTATGGTGATATTCTGCATTAAAAAAGGCTGTCCGTACAATACTTTAGTCGCCTCTTACGAAACCTCGATAGGCAAGAGGTAGGTGCTATTCTACTCTGCTGGACACCTATCGGCCTATTATTATTATTCATTAATCACTAATTTTATGTCGAAATTAATTATATAAGTAAATTGTTGTCACTTTTGTTAATAAAATGGTTCACAGCTAAGCCAAAATACCCGGTGCGTGTCGGTCTCGTTGAAACTCATCGCCGAGGCTATAATATCACAGCCGCGGCCATTGCTCAGCGAGAACCATTTCACGGCATTGCTCCAGCACATATGAAACTGCACATCAGTATAGTCCGAGTTTTTTTTCTTTTCTCTGTATAGTGTATGACTATTACCGGTGCTGCCATTATCCCAGTTTTTAAGTTAAATATTTTTGTATTTACTTGTAAGTTATATCTTTATTGTAAGTTTTTTAATCAAAGTGCTTCATGGTACACGGCACAACTGCCGTGACTAAATAATTTTCCTTATCTTTTCTTTTTCTTCTTTCTCAACTTCGGTACGAAAACTCGGATTAAGTATGGACTGTTTGTTGACGTGGAGAATGCAGGTCACTAATATTAGCCGGAAAGTCTCTCTCACCTCTATCTATCTGAGGAACTTTAATTTACTAAACTAGCTTATACTTATACAATCACTTTTAATACCCGTAATTGATTATGCCGATATGTGTTACCCACATAAAGTGGCTTACCGTCACGTATCGTTTCCCGTGAGGGCGAAAAGAGGGCTACAGATGTGGTCTCTACCTACTCCAACGAGAAAGAGGCGAGACTATATGTATGTGTTAACCAGATTTCAAACAAGTGCTGCTTAATAAACTAGAGCGCCTTCTTAATAACTGATGAAATGGCTTGATTTTGCAACAAGTAATTTTTTTTTTGAGAACATTTTTATTTCGATGCTATCGATGTAGTTTTAACCTAATTATTTTAAAGTTTTGCATTATTTTTAGATTTCTAACGTTGGAATATATTGTATTAAATCAAGTAAGACCATTTGCAGATCAGTGATCAGTTTCGATGACATGCACAACAAAACGCACAAAAAGTTGAAATAGTGGTCTCCGGAAGAGGAAAGGGGGTAGGACGCATTAGGGAATCGTTTTAGAGTGGGGATGAGATGTAAAATCAGTGTCTAAATTAACGCTAATACGATCCTGGACACATTATATATACAACACATACATATACCTTTTTCCCAGATAACGTGGCGAACCATGTCACCGCCATTTTAGTACAAGTAAAAAAATCTTACTCTCCATTGCGTTCCCACGAGCAATATAGTGACAGCATCGCATATTATGGTGTTATTCTGCACGAATACGTAGTCTTCTCTTACGACACCTTGGTATGAAAGAGGTAGGTGCTATTCTACTCTGCCGGACACCTATCGTCTAATATATACTACATCTAAAGATAACCGGTTGTATGAGACGACTCCCCTTAATCAGATCATCCGATTTGGCTGGTAGCTCTTTCTCTTAGGATGTCATCTGTCCAACTGTATTCTGCTTTGAAGGGCGCTGTAGTTAGTGCAAATATTGTGGACGTGAGACTAAACAACTGATGTTGGAGGATGTCATACTTACAGTCACGCCTCTTTCCCATTGTAGGCATTGGGCAGGTCTTTGCACTACGATCCTGACACACATCATTTACTTCTTCTACTTGCATTCGCGTTTTCATACAAGCTCGTCGGTTGTCGATCAGGTCGTGAAACGTTCTCCTATGTCGATTCTTACCGGCTTGCCTATTCACACTCGCCTAATAAAAACTCTTTCGTCAATCTTCTTTCATCTATCTCCTCTGCGTGTCCAAATCTACATGATTTGGTGCTGTTTGCTTTTTTAATACATCTTCTACCACACCGCAACGTTTATCAGAATGACATTCACTGTGCAATCTCACAAAGGCCATGACTCTGCAACTGTTATGGGCAAGCGTGGCATTTACCTAACTTGCTCGACTCGTCACTAGTTACCGTAATAAATAACTTTTAAATGCAAAAACGTTATTTATAGTTTTTTTGTACTGGTCATTAAGAAGTTTCGAAATCATTTAATACCGTTCATTAATTCAATTGAAAGTGTTTATTGCTACAAATGAAATTTAAACACTTAACACTTCGGATTTATGATCAGGAAACTTAATAAGTGAAGTGGCGTTGAAACTAGAACTATTTAGAGGAGCGTTAAAGTTGCGCGACATGGGGTTTTGACACCATAAACTCGTTAATTATCCCATAAATACAGAGTAATGGATTGTATAATTAATTGAAATTCTATGTTCGAGCCGAATGCGTTACGGATTAAATGTACAACAATCGGCACAATTTATTAACAACATACATACGTTATATCATACGATAATAGCCCGTATTCTTAACGGGGTTTGGTTAAAATTAGTCTGTTGTCGTATGGATAAAATCTGACAATTAGGGTGACGATGCGTTGGTTTGTTTTAATTAGTCTTTCACGTCGCGTCCTTGGTTAAAGTTTTTTTTTGATTTTTTGTTTATTTTTGATATGAGGCAACTAGACCAGGGGGTCGTTCATCATCATCTTTTCAGTCTATCACTAGTCCACCGCTGTACACAGTCCTCCCCCACAGATTGCCACAATTTTTTTTTATACAAGAGAGGAGAAACGAGAGCTAGAAATACTTGTGGCTCTCATTTTGAGGGGAATTGCCATAGCTGCCACGCTTGGTAGGCGGGTTGGCAACCGCAGTTTGCTGCTGCCCATCTTCTGGTTTAAATTTTCCCTCTGTCGACTTTTACGACACCCACGGGATGAGATGGGGTGGTAGATTCCCTTAAGCCGCCACCACGCGGCACAGCACGGGAGTTGTTCACCTTATAGTAAGTGCACACCTCCCAATATACCTGTTACTGAAGGTTCGAAAGAGTCATGTGACACCGGACTCCGCTAGTCTTCCTGAAACCTGTTATAAAGTCTTATATATTTACTGGTACGATTCCTTTGCAGGAATCCGTCCGGGTAGGTACGATCGCAGGGCCAGTAGGCAAACATTACTGTGTTTCGGTCTGAAGGGCACTCGCAGCTAGGATAATTACTCCGCATATGAGACTTAAGAACTGATGTCACAAAGTGACGGACGCAGTGTGGTGTCACACAGTAATTTTCTGGATTACAGCAATTATTATGGGCAAACGTTGCACTTACCATCAGGTCGTTCACTTGCTCGTCTCGTTACTTTCTTTTGTAAAAAAACCTTTCGCGGTTCAACCGCTGAACCTATCTTTTTTTTATAGGATACCAGCAAACGAGCAAGTGGCTCACCTGATGGTAAATCATCACCGCCGCCCATGAACATCCGCAATACCAGAGGAATCGCGGGTACGTTGCCGGCCTTTGAAAAAGGAATAGGCTCTTTTCTTGAAGGTCGCTAAGTCGTATCGGTCCGGAAATACCGCCGGCGGCAGCAGATACCAAACCATAATGTGGTCGTGCGTGGCAGACAATTTCACGAAAAACGCACTGTGCTGGAATGCTATCCATCAAGGTAATGAAAACCAAGAAAAGGGGCAGCAGCATCTGCCTGGAACTTCCTGGAAAGAGTAGAAAAGCACCTACATCTATCCTACCGAGGTATCGTAAAAGGCGACGAAGGTATTGTACGGACATCCTCCATTCGTGCAAAATAACACAATTATATGCACTGCTGTAACTATACTGCTCGTATGTACGCATTGGAGAGTAATATCGCCACCCGCTCCTCGTCTCCCACGGGGGAAAAAATGTTGGCTGTCTATGGGGCTTCTTCCTACCCCTTTTATTGGAAAAAGACGCGACTGTATCTATACCCAAAGTAGAATACCCAAAATTATTAGAATATTTTTCAGTGAAGGACGAATCCAAGGACTCAGAAGTTTTGTCCGTTGAGACACACCTAAGACCTTAATTACGTTCACATTCAAAGTTTGGTATAAGTATTTCGTTTGATATTTACTACTGACAAATAAATTTAGCGTGTAAAGCGTTTGTTGAGTATTATTAAATATATAAGAATTATATTTTTTTTGATAAAGTGACGAGACGAGCAAAACATTCACCTGATGTGGTAAGTGCGACGTCTGCCCATAACAAACGCTGTAATTATAAACACAGTAATGTTTGCACACTACTGCTTCACGGCAGAATAAACCAGCCTGCAGTTGACGGGGAGCAGCCGTCACCCTAAAGATCAATTCTTAAGTCTCATATTCCCAGTGATTACATTACCTCTCAGTGCCCTTCAGACCGAAACACAGTAATGTTTGCACACTACTGCTTCACGGCAGAATAATCAGCCTGGGGTGGTACCTATCTAGACGGATTCCTGCACAGGAATCCTACCACCAGTTAATGTTTTTTTAAATTGATGCCCACAGAAGTGATTCCCCAAGGTAATTTTAACGTGGGTGGTACTTTTACATAAATACAATCAAGCCTCTGCCCCATAAAAGGGGAAGGAAGCATTAAAAGAGCCCACACCCGAAGCCCAATTTTCGCCCCGCGGGAAACACTTGTGACGACACATGTGATTTTTGTACGAATCAAAAAATAAGATGAAAAATTATTACTTCCCATTGCGATCCCACGAGCAGTATAGTGACATTATTGCGTATTATGGTGTTATTCTGCACGAATTAATGCCGTCCGTACAATTACCTTAGTCGCTTCTTACGACACCTCGGTCGGAAATAAGTAGGTGCTGTTGTACTCTGCCGGACCCCTACCGGCACTTAATTCTTAGACATGTTTGTAAACACAATGTAGAAAAATAGGATTACGGTGCCCTGCAGTGCACAACTATAAATTTAGGGAGTTAATTATTTTGTAATAAAATAATAAAATAATTTACGTGAATACTACACATTTAAATTAAATTATTTTATCGCGTTTGCTCTTTACTTTTAACAACCTTACTTAGGGTTATAATTACAGTTTTTCATTATTTTTCAATTCAAAAATAATATACTGGTGGTAGGATTCCTATGCAGGAATCCGTCTAGGTAGGTACCACCCTAGTGCCAATTGTTCTGCCGTGAAGCAGTAGTGTGCAAACATAACTGTGTTTCGGTTTGAAGGGCATTGTGAGCTAGCGTAATCACTGGGCATATGAGACTTAAGAACTGATGTCTCAGGGTGACGGGCGCATTGTGGTGTCACAGTGCTCTGGGTGACATAGTATTTGTTATGGGCAGACGTTGCACTTACCATCAGGTGAACGCTTTGCTCGTTCCGTCACTTTTAATTAATAAAAAAAAATATAGAAAGAGGATTTTATTACATTTCATTTTATTATTTAGTTTCCGAAGTACCATCTTCAGTTAGTTAATCCGCGCTACCTTCAGATTGAATTGCTAGTTTCGGACAGATCTACGCGTTGTCGTTATGACATCAAACTCCGTCCAAAACTGTGCTGCTGCATAGCGTTCGAAACTTGGGAAATAATAGTAAAATTGAACGCGATGGAATCTGTAAATTTTTATTTTATTGAATGAATGGTGTTCGTTTTTGTTAATATAAGAAAGAAAGAAAGTAAGAAAAACTTTATTCAATACTACAACACAAAATACGTTAGAAGTTCAAAAGATAAGTAAACAGTTAGATATGTCGTAGAGACTCAGCATAATGCCATGGCAGTGTGTAACAGCGCTATTATTCTGTCGATGCCTGAGGTTTACCGAGCAGTTATCGGACATACTCGTATTATTAACGACTAATTATATTTTAAAAAAGAAACAAATATGCGAACAGGAACACATATACACATACACACACATATATGTACGAGTATTATATAAATAAATTAAAATAGAATTAGAATGTGTGCGCAAAATTACGAAAAAAGAACTGAAATACTTACCTCTAAACAAAGTTATTAAATTACACAAATGTAGTGAATACAGATAACAATAAATAAAAAGAAAAACAGGTTAATACGCATGATTAGTGTCTCTTTGACACTAATCATGCGTATTAACCTGTTATAAGTCTGTGCACTATTATGAAATTAACTAATTGACACGTCTACTTTTATACGTAGCACCGAAATAAAAATTTTACTTTGTATCATTGTTCTCTAGAAGATATGACTTATAAAGATCTATAAAATAAGGCTTTGTACGAATTTCTCGAAGCGGTGGCGGTAAATCGTTCCAGCACTTTGTTGTCCAAGTAACGAAAACTAGCTCGAAAAGCAGCAGTAACGTGTCCTGGGACAGCTAGTAGAAACTTCGCACCACGAGTATTATGAACGTTATTTTCACTAAGCCATTTAAGCTTTTTATATAAATTTTCAGGGGTTTTGCTTTTAATAATTCCAAATAACAGGCTAGCGAACTGCAATTTAAGCCTGGATGCCATGTTAAGTAGTTTGTCCTTATTTAAATATGATGAAACATGAATTCTAGGAGGAATATGAAATCAGAAAAGGGCACATGCGTTTTGGACCCATTGAAGCAGTATCATAGACCTTCCCAAAAGACAAGGGCCATAAACTGATTTGCATTAATTTAATTTGGACAATATTACAAGACTCACAGAGCGTTACTCTTATATTCAGACTCAGGTAAGCCCGTCTTTTGTATAAAATGTTTAACCTATAGAAACAGGCACGTGCAACATCCAAAACATAGTTCTCGAAACGCAACAGACCATCCATTTTAAGACCAATGTTGCGAGCCTCATCAACTAGCTCAATGATTTCCCCCTGCAAGAAAAGTATAGGGTTGGATTCTAATATATTTTTAATCTGTGTTCCTGAACCTAATATCATGAACTTTGTTTTAGCTGGGTTCAAATTGAGTGCATTATTTTTTGACCACAGTGGAATACGTTTCAAATCTCTATTTAGTATATTTATAATCTTAGTAGTATCATGAGATTTGAAGGAAAGGTATAATTGTAAGTCATCGGCATACTTGTGGTATTGGCAGTCCTATAATACATTGCTTAAATCGCAACTATAATGTAAAAAGAAGAGAGGACCAAAAATGGAGCCCTGAGGTACTCCTCTAGTAGCAGGCTGAGGACTGGACTGGATGATACCCGAACCATCTGCCTTTTGTAGTTCAACTAGTTGATGTCAGCCACTGAGATAACTATCAAACCAGTTTATTGCAGTACTATCAAATCCATAATAAGCCATTTTTGAGAGCAGCAAGTTAATATTTATAGAGTCAAATGCCCTGGAGTAGTCGAGGAGAACTAGGACAGTACCTTTGCCTAGATCCCTGGACGACATTATCCACAACATCAATCAGTGCCGTGCAAGTGCTACGACCCTTACGGAATCCGGACTGGTACTGCGGAAAAACATTATTATCCTCCAAAAATGTGTATACTTGATTGAAGAAGGCAAAAGGGATATTAGTCGCAACTCCTTCACATTGCTAGGTTTTGATTGTTTGGGATAGGCCGCACTAATGCTGTTTTACTTAAATAAACTCCTACAAAAACATCGAAATTCGGATTGTGTCGCGTTCGCTGCGTGCTTGCGCGATTTCGAATATCTCAAATGATTTTAAGTCGTCTAATGACCGTCCGAGGGAGGCTGCGGGCCTCTATTCGGACTGTCGACTTGTGTGTCGGTAACTCTGGGCGATGAGAACCGCCCTGGAACACGGGTGTATCGTGTGTACGCGGTGTAACTTCCATAATTGCATGGGTGCCACAGCCCTGTTTATACTGTGCTCAAAAAAGTCAGTCATCAAAATTGGTATATTTTTTGGTGTTCTGTGAAGTTATAAATAAAAAACTTTGCACAAAAAATAGGTTCATATGGATCAACAATCTTAAGTACAGCTGAAGATCAAGCACTATATATAGCCGGCACTCGAATGTCGTGGCCAAAATGCGGATAATCGAAGCGACAGTCGAATTTTCACTGTGCGACCAGTCGAGCGGTGTGCGGGAAATGGTTAGGAAAAGGATAAGCTACTTATAGCAGCAAAGGAAAGGTTCCAAGAAATTCTAAATTTTGACAAAGGTATACATATATAAATATTGCTAGGGGACCTGACAGACGTTGTGCTGCCTTGGTTTGCCTCCTATTCATTTACTGGTGGAAGGATTCCTATTTGGGTTGGGTGGGTCCCGAGGGCCAGAATGTGCCGTGAGGCAGTGGTGTGCAAAAATGACTGCGCTTCGGTCTAAAGGGCACTGAGAGCTAGTGTAATCACTGGACATATGAGACTTAAGAACTGACGACATAGGGGAATGGGCGCAGTGTGGAACACAGATATATTATGGATACGTTTTGCTCGTCTCGTCCCATTCTCCAATAAAAGAAAAAAAAAAACAGCAATAATTTTTTTCGTTATTCGAATTTTCGATCAACTATTTACAGTAATTTGACATTTTACTTTTACAGCGCCGCCTTCCGGATCTATTTGTAAATTTAAACCATTCCCTGGATGACAAACACACACAAAAAATATCATCAAAATTGGTACATTTGTGTGTGTAAAGTTATAAATAAATAACTTTGTATCTATCTGAAGTGGCAATGGGCCCACCATATAGCTCTTGGAACCGTCCGTTTAGTGCAGAAAGGTCATAACAGGCAGGAACGACAACCTGCACTACGGGATCTCGATGGATTCAGGTGACTAAGGACTGTGTTTTGTGGGAATGTATTGGTCTACTTCCAGAAATGAACTAGTGATGGCTTAAAATAATCATCATGATGATGATTATTAAATATAAAAAGGCTAAATAGTAAAGAACCAAAAAACAGTTTAAAAAAGACGGTTTCCTTTTTCGTTTATAAATCGCTACCTTTTCCATCTTTGTCGGTCTCTTGTATACCTGTGTAAACAGAGTGTTTACGAGCGTTATTTGGGTTTATTGTGTCCTACATGAAAGAAAAGTAAATAATTGCCTTGCTATTTAGTGTAGCGTTCATTTTTACGACAATAATTGGTTTTTCTCATAAGTAATTTCGACAAGTTAACACTGACAGTGCGAGAATATAGTAACGTTATTATACATACATACATACATACATAAGATCACGACTGTATCCCATAAGGGGTAGTCAGAGACTGGGCACTCACTGCAAAAACAAATGACTGCCACAATCCACGTTTCACCAAAACAATATAATGCACTTGGTGTGATAGGTGGTGAGCCCATCGCCACCATGCGCTGTTGGGTGCACAGTGCAGTTTAATTCCTTACTCGCCTTTTACGAGATCCATTGGATGAGATGGAGTGGTAGTATTCTTTTAACGAGCCGCCACCACACGGCTACGTTATTATAGGTCTTATTTATTTATAGAAAACTATTTACGGACTTACTGCCAATCAGCATTCTCTGCCATTCAACCCATGACGTGGCGAAAACGCAATATCAGTCCTTACTAAGTCTTCTCCTTCGTATCACATTCTACACCAATCTTTCTACATTTACATCATTCTACATCACATATACACATTTCCAATTCCAGTCCGGGCGACGTAAATCTCATTTCATTAAGTAGGTGTCATAAAATCTAATGGGTTCATATTAATGACTTGATAAGCATCTAAGCCCGCCGTGTGGTAGCGGCCTAAGAGAATCTACCACCCCATCCCATCCCGCGGGTGTCGTAAAAGTCAAAAAAAAGACAGAGGGAAATTTAAACCAGGAGATGGGCAGCACAACATCTGAGTAAATAAACTGCGGTTGCCAACCCGCCAGCCAAGCGTGGCAACTATGGCAAAATCCCTCCAATATGAGACCTACAAACTTTTGTGGCTCTCTATGGGGGAGGCCTATGTTCAGCAGTGGACTTGTGATAGGCTGAAACGACGACGACGATATGTATGTGAATCGAACCGAATCCATGAGGTGTCGATTGATTCATCGTGTGTCGATGGATTTTTATTCAGTAAACGAGATAAATCCGTACCCACTAAAAGGTGTCGTCATCCGGAAATCCACAAACGCTGAATGGGTCTCGTTAGTATCTGTAAGTCGTTAACGTAGCGGAAGTGGTAGAAATAACTAGAAATCGAAATGCTGAATGCGCCTATTAAACTAAGGACGACAGGTAACATTGATAAGAAGATCTGCTTATTGCTATCTTAATTTTGTATCTAGTCCCATAGAACGTGAGGAAATCCTGCATGCATACCCGGCCGACTTGTCCGGGGCAAGTCTAATGTCTATCAACCCAACGGAGCCGTTTGGTGTCTTTCCTCTGAAATGCTCTCGAAACGGTGAAATTTACTTTAAGTAATGGCTTACAAATGCACAGGTCTCCTCTGAAAAGTTCGCCACACTGCTCTGGTTGGCGAACTTCACATATCCTCGAAATATTTTTATTTCTCAGACGTGCAGGTTTTCTCACGAGGTTTTCCTTCACCTTTACTGGTGGTAGGATTCCTATGCAGGAATCCGTCTACATACGTACCACCTCAGGGCCAGTTATTCTGCCTTGACGCAGTAGGTAGTGTGCAAACATTACTACCTAGACGGATTCCTGCATAGTACGAAATTTAAGGCGTGCGTTCGATTCCTGAGCTACCATAGCTTATTAGTTTGTTACTTTACTTAGAAAGATGTACGCTGTCCTTTTGTTTCCCTTCTTTCAGATATAAATCATGGAAAGAACAACTCCAGTAGTATGAAACGACCTGAGTCGGGCTTCTTTAAGTACTGTAATACTAAGCTCATTAATTTTAAAGTAAAAACATTTTAACAGCCGAGTCGGCATCCACAGTTTGCTCCAAGATGTTCTTATGATTGATGGCGCCGTTTCTAGCTACAATTGCGAACAAAATAACAGACTACAACCGTCTTATTTATTACACTATATTTTTACCTTTACTATAAACTGGATATGAATCTCAAACAAATGTCAATTACTATAGGATTTACAACTTACGACATAAGACCATATCATTATTTGGCACTAAATATAATATCAGGGGCTAGGCGCTCGCTTTTAATTTCATAGTACGCGAGTGACCTGGGTTCGATTCCCGATGCCGGCACCACTAAAATTGTTAATTGCAATTTTAAGTGCTGATTTACCACGTGCTCGGCGGTGAAGGAAAACATCGTGAGGAAACCTGCATGGCTGAGAAATTAAATATATTTCGAAGACATGTGAAGTCCGCCAACCCGCATTGGAGCAGCGTGGCGGATTCTTCCTAGCTCCAAAACCCTCTCAGAAATGAGAGGAGGCCTGTGCTCAGTAGTGGGACATTTATAGGCTGAAATTTTAAATATGGTATGAAATCTCAGCGAGCTATGGAAAGGGCTGTGCTCAGAGTTTCTCCGCGTGATCAAATCCGTAACGATGATATCCGCAACAGAGCTAGAGTAACCGACATAGCCCTATGGATTAGCAAGCAGAAGTGGCAATGGGCTGGCTATGTAGGTCGTATAATCGATAACCGTTGGGGCAGAAAGGTTCTCGAGTGGCAATCTCGTACCGGCAAACACGTTATAGGGCGACTGCCCACTAGATAGAGCGACGATCTGCTAGGTTTTGCGGAACGTCGATTGATGCAGGTGGTTAAGGTCCGTGTTTTGTGGCAATCCATGGGGAGGCCTATGTTCAACAGTGCACTAGGATAGGCTGAAATTATGATGAAGGCATAAAATATTCATAGGATATGTGAACAGCAATTCCACATTTGAGCTGCGTGGTGAACTTTTCCTGCCTCCAAAACCCTCTAAGAAATGAGAGGAGGCCTATGTATAGGAAGTTACCTTACTTTTTCCTCTTTTTAAATACATGTTGTATTTTACCCCTGAACAATTTTGAACTTGAATGAAGTTTCGAATTTGGCCAGATATGCTCATGCGATAAGATCCGAGGCAGGCTAGGATGCAGGGTCACACATAAGGGGACAATTACAACACACCCAAACCTGAAAATCCAATATTTGATTTTCCACACATTCTACCTCCGTCTGGGATTCGAACCAAGAACCCGTAGCGTAGTAGTCAGGTACTTAGCCGAATAGGCCACGTACTCGCTAACATACTTATACTTTATTTCACGACAGTACCCGCAAGAAAACATTTTACCTCCGAACGACCACACAGATCTAGTGCATGTGTGAGTAAACTTTGTGTAATTTGTAAACAAACAAAAAATCAGGGGAGTTTAAATATACAAAGCCTTTACGTAATAAATCACTGTTAAATACCACACACATACCTGAAAATGTCAGAAAAAATATTTATTTAAAAAATTTCAACTTTATAGAGTATTTTTCAGAAATTTATAGAAGTATCAGCCTATTAATGTCCCACTGCCGAGCACAGGCCTCCTCGCATTTCTGAGAGGGTTTTGGAGCAGGGTAGTATTACACGGGATGTACCTCACCCTTTGTTTTTGACAAAATGAATATTTTACGACATTCTGTCCTTTGTATGTAATTAGATTTTTTTCCACATTCAAGCATTTATTTAGGCTGCAGTATAAAGTAAAAAAAAATTAAGTAACAGCCTGGTAATGTCCCACTGCTGAGCGCAGGCCTTCTCGCATTTCTGAGAGGGTTTTGGAGCAGGATAGAGTCCGCCACGCTGCTCCAATGCGTGTTGGCGGACTTTATGTGTTCTTGTTTCCTTGCGTTGTTTTTTTTTGTCAATAGTTAAAACTGCATAACAATTTTAGAGAACCGGGTATCGAACTCTAACTTGCGTACTATTACATGTATGTATATTATTTATATTTATTTATTTAAATTTTATTTGCACACACAAAAAATATGTACAAAAAGGTGGACTTAATTCTACAAGGCATTCTATACCAGTCTACCTTCGGATCGAGCAGAGAAGATGTAGTAGGTGCCGAGATCAAACAAAAAAAGAAATAACCACAGTAATCTACAAAAAAAGATCCTTTATTGTCGTGTTTCTCAAACAGTCAACATTGTGTTAAATTGCTCTTAGTTAATTTTTCAAATAAACATGTTAATAGTGGTTTGTTTTGAACAATAATTCGTAATTCTCATAAACATTATTCAAGCATTTACTTTCATATACTACTGTGTTTTAAAACAATTAAATTAATGATTAACAACGTAACTACTTTGCAATGAAATACGATTAAATTAAACAGAGATTGTGGGTAAAAATTTCTTCACCACCGTGCGAAGCATCTTCACGGTTGTCCATTTGGCTTAACCGTGAGAGTCGCGTGCGCTGTATTGCTGTTCAATCAAGTTTGCAAGTAAGAAAGAACTATAATAATATTAAGGATGCCTACGCTATGCGACGCGTGCCAGAAGGTCTTGGCAAATAATAAAAATGATTCTATTATCTGTTCTCATTGTAAAGAGAGTTATCACACAGTTTGTGTTAATATCTCTGCACATAAACTAACATCGGATTTCAGATTGAAGTGGTTTTGTCCTACATGCAAAAACAAACAGCCCATGTCCGGGAACACAAATACTCCTGTCCGATCTTTAGCAATGTCACAAATATCGCAGGAAGATAGCAGCAGCATGAATGTCACGCTACGTAACAACAGAAACCGATCGAACGTTAGCACCACTCCCAGTCCCGATTCGGAACGGTGTCCTAATGTTTTGAGCTCATTTACAAAATCAGAGCTACGGGAGATTATTTCGGAAGAAATAAGAAAAGAAATTAGGACTAGCATTGAGTCGGAAATAAACAAGTTTTTGAACCCGGCATTAAAAAATATTAGCGATGAAATTTTCAAATTCCAGGAATCAATGTCATTTTTGAATAGCAAGTTTGAAGAATTTAAAGTAGCCTGTTTAGAACACAAATGCATTGTGGAAGGTTTGGTAAAGGACTATGAGGTAATGCGGTCTAAGGTCAATTCCTTAACATCCCGTCTTACACAAATGGAACAGCTCTCACGATCCAATAATTTAGAAATTCAGTGTGTGCCTGAACACAAACATGAAAATTTAATTACACTCATAAACCAGTTGGGTTCTACAATACGGACTCCTATCAGAGACACTGACATCGCCTACTGCACCCGCATCGCCAAACTTAACCCCAAGAGTCCGCGGCCTTGGTCTATACTCGTCAAATTCGCAACGCCCCGCCAACGTGACACAGTACTTGCAGCTGTTTTGCGTTTTAACAAAGAAAACTCCAATAGTAAACTTAGCACCTCACATTTGGGTATTGGTGGCAAGAATATACCAGTGTATGTTGTCGAAAATCTTTGTCCAGACTTAAAGCAACTTCATGCAGCAGCCCGTCAGAAAGCAAAAGAACTGCATAACAAGTTTGTCTGGATTCGCAGTGGCAGAATTTATATTCGTAAATCGGAGGACACCAGTCCAATATTTGTGCGCGACATGGATACTCTTTCAAAATTGATTTAAGGTGGTATTATGGCGTTTTTTTTTGTTTTCTGTAATTTTGTCTTAGATTAAATGTAGTTTAAATTCCCTTCTAAAAGTTTAAATATTTACTTTCAAAATGTCCGTGGCCTAAATACTAAAATGGTAGATGTGTACAATAAAATAGTGTGTAATAACTACGATATTATAATGTTATGTGAGACTTGGCTTAATATGATAATGTTTTTGACTCCGAAATTTTCGATCCGCGGTATATGGTTTATAGACGTGATAGACACACGTCTAGTTTTGGATGTAAGAAGTCAATCGGTGGAGGAGTCTTAATTGCCGTATCTAAACATTTGAGTTCTAGGCGGTTGTTAAACGTTGAGAGTGATTGTGAGGATGTTTGGGTTATAGTAGACTATAGTATTGGCTCAAAAGTGAGCCATTTACACTTATGTTGTATATATCTTCCTTCACCTCTCAGTCCTAATGTACTCAATCATTTTATCCTTAATACTAATAAAATACTAGACAGTGGCGGTGAATGTGTGATTGCAGGCGATTTTAATTCTCGCGACATAAACTGTAAATGCAATAGTGGGGAATCTTATGCATCTGCTTACACAGTTACCAATAACATTTTGCTGGACTTACTTTTGGATTTTATAGCAATTAATGACCTAAAACAGTATAACACAGTTCCTAATCACCAAAATAAATTTTTGGATTTAGTACTCAGCAATATCACTATCAATAATTTAGTGCGCGCGTGCGATGCATTGAGTAAAGTTGATGATTATCATCCACCTTTGCAATTTTCTGTTAGCTGCGATAACGTTGCATCCTTACAGCCAAATAGCACATATAAAGATAATTTTTACAAAGCTGATTATGCCAAAATGTGTGAATCATTGAACACTGTTAATTGGGACTTATAATTTTCATCTTAAAGCAAGAGGTTATCCAGTTTGGTTCTCAAATAAATTGGTAAGACAATTGAAAGAAAAAAATAAATATCGTAAGCGAGCCCATATGTATGGTAATCCTCTTGACATCATGGCATTTCGTATGCTAAAGGAGAGATCTGACCGATTGCAAAGGGAATGCTATCGTAATTACATTAACAGTTTAGAGGCTTCATTTAAACGCAATCCGAAATTTTTCTGGTCATTTATCAAGCACAAACGAAAGGGAGTGAGCAGTTATCCTTCAGAAATGTATCTCAACTCTAAAATTGCCAAAGATGGAGACGCTATAGTGAACCTTTTTGCTGCTAACTTCTCGTCTGTATACAACGTTCATAATTATTCTGTGACACTGAAAACTATTGATCACGCTCGTACCAATGTATTTATAAACTACCTAAACACTATCGGCTTCACCGTCGAAGAAGTAGGTAAGGCACTCCGTCACTTAAATCCTCACAAGGGAGCCGGTCCTGATGGAATATCGTCCTTTTTTATAAAAAAATGTGCGAGTCCGTTATCATATCCGCTGACTAAAATTTTTAACAAATCTATTCAGGAGGGGACATTTCCTTCTATCTGGAAGACTGCTCGCATAGTGCCAATCTTTAAATCAGGAGATAGAGGTTCCGTTGAAAACTATAGACCAGTATCCATACTTCCTGTTTTTGGTAAGCTTTTTGAAAGGCTGATATATTCGGTGTTATCATGGCATTTTAAGCATATCATTTCTGAAAGTCAGCATGGTTTTGTTAAATCCAGGTCCGCAGCATCTAATCTTGTTTCATATGCCGAGACTCTATCGGAACATATAGATAACTCCACCTCTGTAGATGTCATTTATACAGACTTTAGCAAGGCTTTTGATAAGGTGGACCACGATATTCTTCTGGCAAAATTGTCTGCCTTGGGTGTGGGTGGGTCCCTTTTAAAATGGTGTATCTCATACCTCAGTGGGAGGACTTCGGTTGTGGTAGTCAATGGGTATCAGTCAAAATCCTTCACAGCGCTTTCCGGAGTTCCACAGGGCTCAATATTGGGTCCGCTATTTTTAATGTATTTATTAATGATATAACATCCTGTGACTTAAAAATTTTGAAAGCTATTCGCAATCAACAACATCAGCAGCAACTTCAAGAGGACCTGGATCGCTTAGTGTTGTGGTGCTTTAAACACAGAATGACCCTTAATATAAATAAATGTTTCCATATACGATTCTCAAAAAAAACCAAAGATGTTCCGCACACGTACCGCCTTGAGGGAGAATTGATTAAGAGGGTTGAGAGCATTCGAGATCTTGGGGTAATTTTTGACAGCAAATTGCGCTTCAATTTACATATTGATAACATTGTTAAGACCGGGTTCAGAATGCTCGGATTTGTTTTAAGGAACATGAAGTGTTTCAAAAATCCTGGGTGTAAAATTACGATATACAACGCGCTAGTTCGAAGTCAGCTCGAGTACTGCAGCTCAGTGTGGAACCCGCACTATGACGTCTATGTTAAACGTATAGAGAGAATACAGAAACGTTTCTTGGGTCATCTTTCGTATGAGTGTGGTGTTATAAAGAAAATTCCGAATTATAACACTCGCCTCAAGTACTTTAAACTTCTTTCGCTTTCGTCCCGTAGGCAGCTGACAGACCACCTTACACTATACAAGATTGTTAATAACGTTATTGACTGCCCATATTTACTCTTCCGACTGCAATATTCAGCACCTAGCAAATCAATCCGAACGTCGCGTTTTGTCCCTTTCTGCACCAAAATGTCTCGCACTAATATTGGATTGCATGCACCTCTTAATAGATTGATTAAGAAATATAACGAGATATATAAAAAAATGGATGTGGATATATTTTGCACGAATATTTCGGACTTCAAAACTGATATCCAAACTTTATTGTACAAGGACTTGTTGGCGCAGTAATAGTTGATTTTCTTTTGTTGTTTGTTTTTTAACTTTTTCATAACTTTTTTATTTTTGGTTTTTTATTTTTGCTAATTAATACATTAATATTATATTTAGTAATTATATAAATTATTTTTAAAATATTTTTATTATCTTAAACTATTGCAGTAACTTTTTTTTTCTCATGTTAGTTTGAAATATTCATTAAGCTTAAAAAATTGTGTTAATTATAGTTTTGATTCATCGTTATGCGGTAACAGACTGTATCACCTGACTTTCCGTGGTTGCCTTTAAGTAAGGTGGCACATGCCTTTTTTTATTAGTATCAAGTGTTTATGTGTTTTTGTTATGTGTTAACCTTGTTGGTAATCCTTAAATAAATAAATAAAAATAAAAAATAAAAAGTACTAAAATGACTGGAAAAAAAAACCCCGCTGGGTATCTTACTGGTTCTTCCCAGGACAGAGGCATTTCTTTGCGAACTAGTGTAGCGTAAAAAAATTACGTTCAATGAGTATTATGTATTGAATGAAAAACTATAGTGAGCGCCCGGCGCCTGAGCTACACGGCTTTGCAAAAATGTATATATCATTATAAGCAATGCTTAACACTTTAATTTATGTATGTGAGTGCTTATAGACATAATTTGTCTATAATGTGTGTGTTGGTAACCAGACAAAACAAACTATTTGTGTTTTTGCTGGGGTTCGATCCCAGGACCCCGACTGTTTCATACATATAACAATTTCATACATACCCTTAAAAGGTGTCGACACATTCAGAATATTCGGGATACAAAATTTCGATAACCGTCGGTTTTCCACAAGGAATATGGCTCCACTAAATACTATACCCAAGCCACAAGACACCAATACGATGTGCGACGACGATTTGAATAATTTTAAGGAAAGGGTAAACGTGGGAAGTTCCGTTCTACCCGTTGGGACAAGATTTAGCCCCTTCTTTACCGCAACATTTCTAAGTTTGGCATGTATTAAGCGTTATCGAAATACTTAAAATTACTTGAAAACAATTCTATACTAGTAGTTGGATTTCTATGCAGGAATCTGTTTAGGCAGGTACCACCGCGGGGCCAGTTATTCTGCCGTGACGCAGTAGTGTGCTAACATTACTGTATTTAACTACAGAAGTGATGTCTCAGGGACACGGCATTTTTTATGGGTAGATCTTGCACTTACCATCAGGTGAACGTTTTGCTCGTCTCGTCATTTTCTCCGATATAAAAGAAAAACAAGTGGCAGAATACTTTGTATAATGTCTTTTTTATTAAAAATGACTAGATGAACAAGTGGCTCACCAGATATCAGTTGCAGTGTCACAGTGAACTTCACGCACAATCTGTGTAGCGCGACACTACGCTCGTTACTACAATACACTGGTTCTTCTTCACGTATGTTGTGACTGGCGCTCGCCTTAAATTTCATAGTACGCGAGTGAGCTGAGTTCGATCCCCGGTGCCGGCACGTCTAAAATCACTATTAATTTTAAGAGCTGATTTACCACGTGCTCAGCGGTGAAGGTAAACATTGCAATGAAACTTGCAAGTCCGAGAATTAAAAATATTTCGGCGACATGTGAAGTCCGTTAGCCGCAATGAGCAGCGTGGCGAACTCTACCCGCCTCTAAAAACCTTCTCCGAAATGAAGGCCTGTGCTCAGCAGTGGGATATTTATAAGCTGTTACTGTTCATTTCATAGCGGTGTGCATATATAACTGGGTGCTGGTGTATAGAGCGCTGAGAGCTAGTGTAATCACTGGTCATATGAGACTTAAGAATTCACGTCATAGGGAACGGGCGCAGTGAGGTGCCGCACTGAAATATTCTGGGTGACACGCATTTGCTATGGGCGAACGTTGCACTTACCATCAGGCGTCTTAAGATAATCTACCACCCAATTTTTCATAGAGAAATGCCTTACACATATAGGACGGGTTGTGTGGGACTTGCACCGACTAAAACCCCATGGTGCTTCACCTTCGCCGCATGTTGGCAGGGCCTCGGGAACGCTCGCGCACATATCCGCGACCCCACCTGCGCAGCCGAATATCATCAGCGGCCCCTCCTAGGGAGAGGACAACCCTTTTCCTCGCACCTTCCTAGTAAGCTTGCGTAGCCCACTTGGAGCGACCTCCACGGGTCAGCCTGATGCCACAGGCCATTCATGTGGGCTCCTCTTAGCTTCACCGTGGGTGACCAAGCCGTTACTAAGCCCCCCCGCCACGACAAGGCGAGAATCCCTTGGGGGGGGGGGGGATCTACCACCTTATCTCAACCCGTGGGCGTCGTGAAAGCCGACAGAGCCCTGCTTATCAAGCGTGGTATCTACGGCAAAATTCTCTCCAAAATGAGAGCTACAAACTTTTGTTGCAATCTATGGGCGAGACCTATGTTCAGCAGTGGACTAGTGATAGGCTGAAATGATGATGCTGTTTAAATGAAACTAATTTTACGGATTTTATCGCGTTTATTTTTGTTATTTATAACCCGACGTTTCGAGTGCTTTACAGCACCCATAGTCACGGGGGGACTGAGGTGACAGATGTCCTGATGTCATAGTTAACCCGGAGTACCTTCAGCTTTTAATTATTATTTGTGGTCCGATCTACGCAGAAAGAGCTAACTGTGTCTTGAAGTCTTGCAGTGGTATGCTTGGTTTTTGACTTAATTTTATTAATTATAGGATCCCAAGCTGGTAGTAATACCCAACCATCTTCATCATCTTCATTCATAATTTTAATAGAGAACACAGTTAGCTCTTTCTGCGTAGATCGGACCACAAATAATAATTAAAAGCTGAAGGTACTCCGGGTTAACTATGACATCAGGACATCTGTCACCTCAGTCCCCCCGTGACCATGGGTGCTGTAAAGCACTCGAAACGTCGGGTTATAAATAACAAAAATAAACGCGATAAAATCCGTAAAATTAGTTTCATTTAAATGTGTAGTGTTCGCGTAAATATAAGAAATCATTATGATGATGATGATGAACGTTTGCAATAAAAATGTTATAAATAACCAATATTAACTGAACTATTGTGAATACAGTTAAAAATCTGGGAACCTCAAAATTGTCCCCAGCGGTAATACATACCTACTTTCTTAAATTGAGGCCTTCACACGAGGCTCACAAATATCAGCGAAATCTACCTAATAGTGGATTCATGACAAACTAGCGTCTGAATGAAAGCGTGAGAAAGCTTAAATAAAAGCATTTCAGAGCTTCTACGGTTTTCACTGACCCACGGTGGAGTGGTAAGCAAATGAAAAATAAAATACATCTCTTACTCTAACATTCAACATAACAAAGAAGGCGCACATAAATGTTATAACTATATTTCTATGTACAATACCCATATAAATAAATGTCAATTGCCGCAAGTATGAAAGAGCATCACTTGAGAATGGCTCGTCCGAACTCGAGAATGGTTATTTTTGTGCATGTAGTTTTACGCAGCTTACATTAGAGGGAAATGGCAGAAATCGTCACGTAAGGAAAAATAGTTATAACCCCTCCAGGCGACCTTTTCCTCTGTTTCTTCTTCTCTGTTTCTATATGGTTGTTTGTGTGTGTGTGTGTGTGAGATACGATTAGAAAGCTTTGTGCGCAGTCGGCTAAATAACATAAATTCTAAACGATTATATATTTAATTGTTAATAAATGACTATTTTTCATAAAATATTAAATGAAATGTATATTTAAATCTGTACTTAACATTTTGCTTTCAAAAAAAATGATAAATAAAATATAAAAATCACAGAGAGAGAGAATTGAATAAAAGGAGCCCCCTTTTATTTAATTCTCGCTCTCCCGCGCTTGTGGAAAAAGTAACTTAGTTCCTGAGGGGGTTCCCCGACCGCACAATTTTGTTGTGTTGTATTGTAGTAGTAGAGTATTGTGTTGTAATAGTAAAGAAATATTTTGGATAATCGACCGGAAAAGTCGGAAATTTGTATAGAATTTTTGTATTAAAGTTTCAAATAAGTGACTTTCTTGAGTGTTTGATAGTTCCGCTGTCACATGTTTTTATAACAACAACAAATTCTGCATTGAATATTGATATTTTGAGAAAAATAATTGAATTGAAAAAGGTATTTTAGTGTGTTATCGGAGGTGATCACATCTTTGGTGCATTCAAACAACTGACGGACTGACAGACAACGCACAGTCTATATATAGAGATATGTAAAATAAATAAACTTAAATTTTTTTTTGCTAAACGCACTTCATCGGTAAGTTGCACCCGAGCGAAGCCGGGGCGGGTCGCTAGTTTGACATTAATATAAAAAGAAGACTTGTCAAAAAGATTGATGCCATATGTAATTACATCATGCTCGTAGGGGCTGATCTGCTCGAGTTGGCAATGAATGTTGGGGTTTATCTGTGTTCATTTTTATCACAGAGTAAGCCGTTGTAGTGAATTAAATTAATATTTCTTATTATATTTATTTTTTATTTATTTATTTACTGTTTATGTACACATAAAAATCACAGTATAAATTACAAAGATTGTAAATTAGTACAAATGCACTGCTTGTTTCATGATGAAATTTCTTCCAGCAGGCCTGTTATTGGATATCCTTAAAGAGAAGCAGACTCGATGTGCACTTTTGATAAAACAAAGAGAAAAAAAAAGGTTTTTTTATAGCAATTATTATTCAATAACATTGTAATTTTATTATCATATATATTTATTAATTGTAATAAGAAGTAACAATTGAATATCAATTATGACAGTTAAAACACACAAAATATATACTGTACTTTAAAAAAAATTTTTTTTTAACAAACTTTGATCTATAACTAATATTACGAATTTTATCACGTTAAATTTTCAAACTATTTTTAACCCTAAGTTTCGAGTGCTTTACAGCTCTTTTTAATTCCCTTCGTCGGGTTATAAGTCCCAAGGTTTCGAGTGCTGTAAAGGTTATAAAAAGTTTAAAAATTAAACTTTAGATTAAACTTTAATTAACCGTAAAATTAGTTTTCATCATCATGATAACTTCAACCTGTCACTAGTCCACTGCTGAGCGGAGGCCAATCCTCCGCCATTGATTGCCATAAAAGTTTGTAGCCCTCATTTGGGGGGAATTTTGCCATAGTTGCCACGCTTGGCAGGCGGATTGGCAACCGCAAGTTTATTTATTCAGATGTTCCAGGAAGATGCTGCTGCCCGTCTTCTAGTTTTAATTTTCCCTCTGTCGACTTTTGCGACCCCCACGGCATGAGATCGGGTGGTAGATTCTCTTAAGCCGCCACCACACGGTTAGATAGATGTAATAAAATTTATTAAATGTGTAATATTCGCGTAAATATAAGAAATCATTAAACTTTGACGTAGTTTTTGAACAATTCAACACGAAGCCGCAATACTTAAAACAGAATGACACAAATAGAGACTGACAAAAATCGACACTGCGCTCTGTGTACATTTTCTCCCCGGCGTAAAAAGGGCTTTTGTTTGCATCATTCCAACGTGCTAAAACCCCGTAATGTCGCGTCATTTTCATCTCGCACAGGCGCAAGGCAATTTCACTCAAATTCTCTCCTGAGCTTTCGACCTTATATTGACGTGTGAGTTACAAGAAAAAGCGGTCGATGGAGCGTTTTGTAGCGCGCTTCATCTTTTAGATTACGAATAAAATATCTATCATATTTGCATACTTACTTTCCTTTTATTACTTTAGCTTGAAATAATATTAATAACAAACTATTCAGCGATTTATTGTGCAAGCATTGCTGTAGCTAGTGAAATTGCTGGGCATATGTGACTAAAAAACTGACGTTTCAGTTTGTTTATGTGTGTGTGTGTGTGTGCGTCTGTGTGCGCGTGTGTTGGAGGTTGTACTAACATTGTTTAAAGTTTCGTTCTAGTATCTAAGTTCTTTTTAATTTTTATTAATACGTTAAAGTGTGTTATTGTTCCGTTTTCAATTTCGGGCTGGGATAGAATATCAGCAGTGTACAGCATGTGCGTGACCAAGCTGAATCCTAGACCCTTTTGTCTGAAACGAGTTTTAAATTATTAAACTTTAACTTTTTTGTAAACCTGATTTTAGAGAAATAAATTTATATCATTATTATTATTATTACGAGTCAATTTTTATGGGCAGGAGGGCGTAACGACTTGTTCGTCCAGTCACTTAGTATCATAAAAATATAACTGTATTGACAGTACTGTCAGGTTGTGATTATATATTTAAAACTTTAACATACTTTATTTATGTGGGATACACAATTTCTTAGAGCCGTGGTAGCTCAGGGGCTAGGCGCTCGCTTTAAATTTCATAGTACGCGAGTGACCTGGGTTCGATTCCCAGTGCCGGCACCACTAAAATTTTTAATTGCAATTTTAAGTGCTGATTTACCACGGGCTCGGCGGTGAAGGAAAACATCGTGAGGAAACCTGCATGTCTCAGAAATAAAAAATATTTCGATGACATGTGAAGTCCGCCAACCCGCATTGGAGCAGCGTGGCGGATTCTTCCCAGCTCCAAAAACCCTCTCAGAAATGAGAGGAGGCCTGTGCTCAGCAGTGGGACATTTATAGGCTGAAACTTTTTTTTTTTACACAATTTCTTGAAGGACGTGAACTACCTTCAGGTGCCGGGCGCTCGCCTTTAATTTCATAGTACGCGAGTTAGATACCTTATGCCAGAACCTCTAAATTATTTTGCAATTTTAAGTGCTGATTTACCACGTGCTCAGCGGCAAAAGGAAACATCGTGAGGAAACCTGCATTCCTGAGGAATAAAAATATTTCGAGGACGTGTGAAGTCCGCCAACCCGCAGCGGAGCAGCGTGGCGGTCTCTTTCCAGCTCCAAAACCCTCTTAAAAATGAGAGGAGGCTTGTGCTCAGCAAGAGATATTAATAGGCTGTTACTTTCCTTTTTTTTCGGTCCGATGGTGACCACGGTTTACGACTCCACCGGGACGTAAAAGAGTGAGTTTGATTTAAGCGTTCTGCTGTTTCGTTTTATGTGTTGCCAATTAAAAAAATACATTTCAGTATATTTTACCACATAACGAGTGTGTGTATATACACACACTCAAATAAAAACATTTAGTATTTTTTAGAAAAACGTAGTGCCAATATATGCCAATTTATTTTATGAATAATCGTTTAGAACGTGTTGAATTCTTTGTTATTCACAAATATTGTTCAAAACGGTCTACAGAGTTATAATTTTTTTTTTATTGGATAAAGTGACGAGACGAGCCAAACGTTCACCTGATGGTGAGTGCAACGTCTGCCCATAACAGATGCTGTGTTACTCTGAATATTTCTGTGTAGCACCACACTACGCCCGTCACCTTGAGACATTAGTTCTGAAGTCTCATGCCCAGTTACGCTAGCACTCAGTGCCCTTCAGACCGAAACACAGTAATGTTCTGAAAAAATCGGGACAAAAGAAAGCCGGAAAATTCGAACAAACTGCAAAAATAATCATTTTTATCTGTACTCTCACTCATTACTGATGATAGGAACATCATTTTTGGTTGATTCTTTTTTTTTATTGGATATAGTGACGAGACGAACAAAATGTTCACCTGATGGTAAGTCCAACGTCTGCCCATAATAAAAGCCGTGACACATTTCTGTGTGGCACCAGTTCACAGTGCCCTTCAGACTACATAGTAATGTTTACACACTACTGCTTCACGGTAGAACTGGCCGTGGGGTGGCCTGCCATGGTATATGTAACATATCAATAAGAAGATGGTGGTAGGATTCCTATGCGGAAATCCGTCTAGGTAGATACCACCCCAGGGCCAGTTATTCTGCCATGAAGCAGTAGTGTGCAAGCATCACTGTGTTTCGGTTTGAAGGGCACTGTGAGCTAGCGTAATCACTGGGCATTTGAGACTTAACAACTGATGTCTCAGGGGGACGGGCGCAGTGTGGTGTCACACAGGAATATTCTGGGCGTCACAGCATCTGTTGTGGGCGGACGTTGTACTTACCATCAGGTGAAGGTTTTGCTCATTTCGTCACTTTATACAATAAAATAAAAGTCTAGAAGCCTAATTTTGTTTAAAAACAAAATATTTTGTTGTGTTGTGATTGTAACCGTGTTTCTGACACAGGCTTTTTGCTTACTTCCGATGCTATAACACGAGAGTGATACAAGTGGGTGGGTTAGGACGACCGAGTGCCTATGTGTTAGTGCCTATAAGGCACTTTAAAATCTTCTGCGCAGTTGATAGACAGTACAGATATTGGCCATTGCCATATATTCCGAAAATATATACACATTTTGGAAACAGTCATAAAAGATCAGCTCATTAAGCGTTAGATGTAAGATCAGTTAGAGCAGTAACACTAACTTCGCAGCTCTCCCGCGGGATTCGCAATATATTTTTATCACTAAACAAAAGAACGCAATACCAGAAATTACTCAAAACCACCCCATTTCCATCTTTCTCCTGTTTATTTCTACGGGCAAATGCGAATTCCCTAAAAATATCTATTGTCCTGCGAACAATATGTCTAAAAAATTCACAGCTTTTACGTAAATTAGGTGGGGTTCATCGTGGCGCAATTTTTAAATGCGAATTTATTTAATTTTACCGACCATAGCTTTATTTTGTTTATGAGTAAAGCCGTCGGTCCTAATGCACGGCGATAACCGTAAAAAGAGGTTTGCATTGTATATTTTCATGTCTAAATTGTTGCTTATTTCTCAAGTGACATACATACATACAGTCACGCCTGTTTCACATATAAGGCGTAGACAGAGGCTACTCACGTAGGCCACTTATCGCCCTCGCAGGAAACGAGACGCGACGGATGCCGACTCTTTTTAGTAAATTAAACTAATACCGCAACCGGGAACTGCCTCCAGACACTATCAACTACTACAACACTATCACTTAACCAGGAACTGCTACCAGACACCATCAAACATTATCCATAGGTGAGTAACATCACTAAAGTCGAGAAAAAACCACGTGTTTCATCTCAAAACGGGGCGTTATCAAGTGATATTGACTCTACGACATACAGTCGCAGTGGCATCATCAATGCAGTAATCCGTCTAGGTAGGTACCACCTCACGGCCAGTTATTCTGCCGTGAAGCAGTAGTGTGCAAACATTACTGTGTTTTGGTTTGAAGGGCACTGAAAGCTAGCGTAATTACTGGGTATATGAGACTTAAGAACTGGTGTCTCAGGGTGACGGTCACAGTGTGCTCCCACACAAAAATGTTCTGGGCGATACCGCACTTGTTATGGGCAGACATTGCACTTATCATCAGATGAACGTTTTGATCGTCGCGTCACTTTCTCGTATAAAAAAAGTGAAACGCCTGATTTTATTAACTATTTTCCCTCAATATGCTGCGGATCGTGACCGCCATCGGTTCTTGGTCTGCCTCTTGAAAGTTTCCTTTCCAAGGGCCAAGGGCCCCGAGAATCTGCTTCCACCACCACAGCCACAGAAATTTTCTAGGTGACACAGCATTTGTTATGGGCAGACGTTGCGCTTACAAACAGACAGGTGAACGTTTTGCTCATTTCATCACTTTATGAAGTAAAAAAAAGCAATTCTAGCACACCTTTGAGACACGGATAGTTATTGTTTATCTAAGCAGAATCGAGTCGACATATCCTAAGTCACTCCCAAAGGCCTCAAACGCCACGTTAAATAAGAAGCCGACAAATTCCAAACAAAAAACCACAAATTGTAAAAGCAACAAAACACTAGCGCAGCAATGATAAATGACTCAGTCAACTTCATACTCAGCGTCGTACAGCGCTTAAGATAAAAACCGAATAAAATCCGAATAAACAAAAACTATGCTGTGGAAGATACGAGTATTTCGCTCAGCGCTAGTTTACAGTGAGTGCTGGAACTTTACGATGTAATTAACCGGTGAGTTTTGAACTGTGCAGTAGTTTAACGTCGATTAGTGTAACAGTGTTTTGTGTAGAGCAACTTTCTTTAGAAAAATGCAGACACAATTTTTTTTTATTGTATAAAGTGATGAAACGGGAAAAACGTTCACCTAATGGTAAGTGCACCGTTTGCCCATAACAAATGTTGTGTCAACCAGAACAGTTCTGTGTGTGACACCACAATGCGCCCATCACCTTGTTTACGCTAGCACAGTGCCCTTCAAATCCAAACACACCACTGCTTCACGGCAGAATAACTGGCACTGGGGTGGTACCTACCTAGACGGATTCCTGCATAGGAATCCTACCACCAGTCGAAATTGCACCTTTTGAAACACACCAACTATGACTAATCTCGTAAACTTTTTTTTTGAATATAGTGACGAGACGAGCAAATCGTTCAACTATTGTCAAGTGAACCGTTTGCCCTTAAAGAAGGATGTTTCATCTATAGCATTTCTGTGTCCAGTAATAACACTAAATATCTGTACCTTTCCGACCGAAACACAGTAATATTTGTACAATACTACTTACGTACCGTGTGGTGGTGGCTTAAGAGATTCTACCACCCCATCTCATCCAGCGGGTGCCGTAAAAGTCGACACAGTGAAAATAAAAACCAGAAGCTGGACAGCAGCATCTTCCTTGAACATCTGAATAAACTATGGTTGCCAACTCGTCTACGAAGCATGTTAACTGTGGAAAAATCCCCCCAAAATGAGAGCTACGGGGGACATTAATAAAAACTAATTTACTTTCTTTCCATTATTAAATTTTTCTATCTACGACTTACACATAGTTTACTGGTGGTAGGATTCCTATGCAGGGATGCATCTAGGTAGATGCCACCGCATTGCTAGTAGTTCTGCCGTCAAGTAGTCATCATAATCATCATCATCGTTTCAACTTTGCATCATCGTCGCCGTCGTTTCAGCCTAACACTAGTCCACTGCTGAACATAGGCCTCCCCCATAGATTGCTACAAAAGTTTGTAGCTTTCATTTTGGGGGGGTCTTTTGCCATAGTTGCCACGCTTGGTAGTCGGGTTGGCAACCGTAGTTTATTTATTCTTATGTTCCAGGAAGTTGCTGCTGCCACTTTTCTGGTTTCAATTTTTCCTCTGTCGATTACGACACTACGGGATGAGATGGGGTGGTAGATTCTCTTAAGCTGCTACCACACAACCACTCCACTCCAACTAAGTTTTGCTGGGAGATGGTTCACGTCAATAGTCGAATGGCGAGCTCGATCCTGTGACGTCATGTTTCGCTGTTCGCACACTAAACCATTAGGCTATTGCTTATACACTGCTTGATACTAACCCGGCGGTTTCTTCCTCTTAATATAGTTATACAACTTAGAAGCCTTCTCAATAAACGGGGATAAGTATTCTTGAGATAAGCGCATTTAAACATGCTGTAACGACATGTATGTCGCCACACGAGAAGCTCAAGAAATATATCATACGTACGTACCAACAACGCGCTTTTAAAGTTTCTTAGATGCGTATCTAATCGCAAACGCGAATCTGATCGCAACGACGAAATCTAAAGATTACTGGTTGGACGAGACGTCTTCTGTAGACCAGACTGCTCGAACTGATGGTTAGCTACCTTTTTCCTTCGCTATATCATCCGCCAAATTGAAAACACCGACGTAATAGATATAACTCAGCCAGCTTCGCCCAATCACAGCGACAACGTCATCGGCAGTCATCGCCGTCCCCTCACTAGAGTAGTGACGGCACAACGCGTGCTTCCTACTTTATCAGCCACTGGGGATCATCAACGGCCGCTCCTCTACTCAGGCTGAACCAAAACATTACTGTGTTTCGGTTTGACGGCCACTGAGTGCTAGCGTAATCACTGGGCATATGACACTTAAGAACTGATGTCTCATGGGGACGAGCGCTGTGTGCTGTCACACAGGAATGTTCTGGGTGACACAGCATTTCTCATGAGCAGATGTTGCACTTACCATCAGTCGAACGTTTTGCTGGTTTCGTCACTTCATCCAATAAAAAAAACTGTGTCAGACAAATGCTAAACAGCATAAATGACTCCTCCCGATGTGTTGGTCTGTGTATGAATCTGAACAAGACGAAAGTCATGTTCAACGACCTCTTCATACCTGCTTCAATAACCGTCAATGGCGAAACTCTCGAATTTGTTCAGGACTACGTCTACCTCGGGCAGATAGTGCAATCAGGTAGAAACAGCTTCGAGAAAGAAGCCGATAGGAGGATTCTACTGGGCTGGGCGGCGTTTGGGAAGCTTCGTAAGGTTTTCTTGTCGCCCATACCACAAAGCCTGAAGACGAAAGTCTTCGAAAAGAGTGTTATGCCTGTACTCACCTATGGTGCCAAAACGTGGACACTGACGATACGACTGCTCCACAAGCTCAAAGTCACTGAGATAGCAATGGAAAGAGTGTTCTCTGTTGGATAAGATTCGAAATGAAGAAATCCGCCGGAGAACTAAAGTCACAGACATAGACTTTCAAGTTTGCAGACTGAAGTGGCAATGGGCTGGACACATCTGTCGCAGAAGCGACAACCGTTGGAGTAGGCGAATCATGGAGTGGAGACCACGTTCAGGCAAACGTAGTCTGGGGCGTCCCCTGGCTAGATGGTGCGACAATCTGCGCAAGGCGGCTGGCAGCAACTGGATGCGTGAAGCCGAAGATTGGGCTAAATGGCGCCTATTGGGAGAGGCCGTTGTCCAGCAGTGGACTGCCGCAGACTGATGATGATGATGAGACACATGGTACTCTCACTACGCAATTATATGTAATGCCTTCTGCATATATAGATACTTATTTGTTAATATACCTTTTAAGTACATTGATATACTGTAAATACAGAATAATCTCTTAATTTCCTAAGTTTTCCGCAGTTCAAAACAATTCCATACGACATCGTAAGGAAGATAGCCAATATCAGAAGCGTGTCGTCCCCGGAGAAACGATATTTTTTATTCTGCCGCTTTGTTCCTACCACCGCTGTATTTTTATAACTTTCAAGTTTATTCTTGTACTCGGCATACAACGTAACGCAATATTTTTATATGAGTTTGTTAAATCACACTGATATCTTTTTTTGTTAATATATGTATGTAAAAATCTGGCATGGTATCAGCGAAGACTCGTCCACCGAAGAATGGAGTTAAAAAAATTATTAATATTTGATTTTAGTGAATAATGCACCATCATCATTTCAGTCAACACCACTCCACTGCTGAATATAGGCCTCCCCCATAGATTGCTACAAAACTCGTAAGTTTGTAGCTCTCTAGCTTTGGTGCGATTTTGCCATAGTTGCCACGCTTGGCGGGCGGGTTGACAGCCGCAGTTTATTTATTCAGATGTTCCAGGAAGATGCTGCTGCCCGTCTTCTAGTTTTAATTTTCTCTCTGTCAACATTTCCGACACCCAGGGTATGCGGAATGAGTTAAAATACTTACGTATTTTATAATTATATATTTATAATAATAATATTAATATTTATATATAATAATAATATTTTTATATTTTTTTAATGTGTAATATTCGCGTAAATAAAAGAAAACATTAAGTTTAAATACTGCCAGTATTTTACTAGTGGTAATATTTCTATGCAGGAACCCGTCTAGGTAGGTGCCAGTTATCCTGAACAGTAGCGTACTAAAATGACTATGTTGTTCTGAAGGGCACGATATGAACATCGCGACTTCCTTCTCCTAACTATCGCAGTCACACCACCAGACTACCATCGGCACAACGCGTGCTTCACTGAGTATCTCTATAGTCTCTCAGTCATTAAGTATCATCAATGGCGGCTCCTTTTATTCAGGCCGACTCTTTTCCTTTCACCAGTGTCTTCATAAATCTTGTCACACTGATAACCTGGTCACAGCCTTTACTCATCAGCAGACTACGTACGTGATAGCTCAGGGGCTAGGAGCTCGCTTTAAATTTTATAGTACGCGAGCGATCTGGGTTCGATTCCCGACGCCGGCACCTCTGAAATTTTTATTTTAAGTGCTGATTTACCACGTGCTCGGCGGTGAAGGAAAACATCGTGAGGAAACCTGCATGTGTGAGAAATAAAAAATATTTCGAAGACATGTGCAGTCCGCCAACCCGCATTGGAGCAGCGTGGCGGATACTTCCTAGCTCCAAAACCCTCCAAACCCTTTTTAGACTACACAATATCGCATGAATTGTAAGCTTTTCTAAATTCCACTCCACATATGTCACGTTTCGAGAAGTTCCGAAAAAAGCGACGATAAGACCAAATCGTTTACCTGGTGGTAAATGCAATGTCTGCTCATAAGAAATAAAACTCTCGGGAAACGCGATGCGTCGGGTGGCGGACCACGTCGCCACCATTTTGGTACGAGTCGAAAAAATCATTGCAAGTAGTATAGTGACAGCGTTGTATATTATAGTGTTATACTGCGAATTTAGGCTGTCCGCACATTACCTTAGTCGCCTCTTACGACACCTCTATTTACTGGTGGTAGGATTCCTTTGCAGGAATCCGACTAGGTAGGTACCATCCCAGGGCCACTTATTCTGCCGTGAAGCAGGAGTGTGCAAACATTACTGTGTGTCGGTTTGAAGGGCACTGTGAGCTAGCGTAATCACTGGGCATATGAGACTTAAGAACTTATGTCTCAGGGTGATGTAGGTGCTGTTCTTTTTTACCGAACACTTATCGGCTATTATCAAAACCACAAACAAACCACAATAATGCTTGACGACAGAATAACTGGCAACTCTAGACGAATAAAATTATGAATAATATGAGTAAAAGCGTGAGAAGAAAAAATCGCTTTCTCTTAAGACTTGTAGCTATCGCTATAGCAAACGCAAACTGCACAGTTCGTTACACATTTTTTTCCTTCACACGTCCTTCCGTTTGACGAACCTCTTAATTAACTCCCCGCCTTCGCGACAGGCTGTCGCGCTTATGCTACTCTGGTATTATATTATTAAGGCTTCGCAAGCGTTGTAAGAATATAAATGGTATGACAAAGTTGATTTATGCGAAGATGTGCGCGAAACATAATTTGCAAAGGTTTTCTCTGCAGGAATATTTACGACAATTTATTACTACAATATCGAGCAGACTGTTTCTGATATTGGTCTAAGCATGCAATCGATACACGGTTTTCGTTCACTCTGTCTCTGAAAAAAAAAGGATGTGATAAGTAGGTGAAATAGGAGCCTGAGGCATGTTTATTTTACTTATTTTTAAGTTTTATTACTCTATTACAATATTTATACTGTTTATTACTACTACTCATTAATAGCATTTTCATCATATTAAAACATTAAAAATAGGACATTAAAAAACCGTGTATAGTTTTTATTCCACCCACCTATCGCACCCTAACTTTTCTGATAAGGAGAGCACAATCACACTGCACACGTAAAGAGAAAACTTTTTACTCCTTCTTAAGCATATTGCGCGCACGGAGGAGTGTGAGATTTGGAATAGTTAAAGTTTATGTGAAATAGAACTGCAGAAAGCTTAAATTTATACATAACTAGCTGATGCCCGCGACTTTGTCCGCGTGGATATAGGTTAAATATCCCGTGGGAACTATTTTGATAAATAATAAAATAGAATAGAAGTATAACTATAATATAATAGAAGTATAACTGTAAACAAGTTATTCTAAATCGTTCCAGTCATATTTGCGTGATGTGCGCACCACGGTAGACCTCTCTTATAACATCGTAGTTTCTTAAAAATTTAATAACTTTATATTAAATAAAGATATCGTGATAATTTTTTTTAGATATGGACCAAGTGTCTAAGAAGCAAAACTAAAAAGAAATGATCGAAATTTATCCAGTAATTTTGCAGCGTGATGCGCTCACAACAGCAGCAGCTATCATTTTATTTATTTAGAATGTGTTACCAATACCTCAGATTCAATTAAAAAAATGTAATGAATTACGGTCAAATTTCGACCATCGGGCGACCATTAGTTATTATAAATTTATATATGTTAACTCTTTGGTTGTCTGTTAAAAAAACAATGCCCCACACTGAGATTTCTCCTGTATTGTGAGTGCGTTTTACAGACATATACTCGTATCTCTGTAATCACAAACTGACCCGAAAACCAACAATTTGTGTTCTCTCACAACTGTGCTCCGGCTGGGACCCGTGAACCGTGGCGTCGGGTCAGATGACTAGGTGTATATCTCATGGGTGGACCAAATAGGACCGGAACAACTTCATGTCAGTCTCTAAAGCCTAACACTACTTGGCAATGAGGACGAATTTTTTTTTTATTATTTATTCCAATAAAAGATTACAAAAAATATTACACAGTTCTTCCTCGCCACACTATAATCATAGTTTGTAGGCGTTGCGCTCCTCTTCTTACTTTCTTAACGTAACATTTTTTAACATCGTTAATCTAATACTTAATAATACTTACTAAAAAAATACTTATTAAAAAAGTCGCATTTATAAGTTAAGCTACCATATTATTTCACTAATATACAAATCTTTTAATTTTCTTTTTAATGTTACTTTACATATAATTTTATTTTTGCTTAATAATAAATCAGGATACCTATTACATAATTTCGGAATTATGTAATTTCGAGTCCGCTTACCGTAATAATTATTTGCCCTTACATACATACATAAGATCACGACTGTATCCCATAAGGGGTAGTCAGAGACTGGGCACCCGGCCCAACGCTTACAATTCCAGCCGCTGATTTTCACCATCGCACATTGCGGCATAGCGCGAAATTCCATCCTCACCACCTTGATGGTTGGCATTCCAGCACAGTGCGTTTTTCGCGCAATTTTCTGCCCCGCACAAGCACCATATGGAATCTGCTGCCGCCAGCGGTTTTTCCGGACCGATACGACTTAGGGACCTTCAAGAAAAGAGCCTATTCCTTCCTCAAAGGCCGGCAACGCATCTGCTATTCCTCGGGTATTGTAGATGTTCATGGGCGGCGGTGATCACTTACCATCAGGTGAGCCGCTTTCTCGTTTGCCTCCTCTAACATAAAAAAAAAACTCACTGCAAAAACAGATGACTGCCACAATCCACGTTTCACCAAAACAATATAATGCACTTGGTGTGATAGGTGGTGAGCCCATCGCCACCATGCGCTGTTGGGTGCACAGTGCAGTTTAATTCCTTACTCGCCTTTTACGAGATCCATTGGATGAGATGGAGTGGTAGTATTCTTTTAACGAGCCGCCACCACACGGCTTATTATTACTCGTATTTATCATTTGCCCTTAGCTCAACTAATCTCCCTCTCGCTTTAGACCTTGTATACTGTTTAATATTTCTTTTACATTTATATTTGTCACTACAGTACGTTTCAGTTGCAAGCAAATAATCTATTTTTTTATTTACAGCCAATTTTATTTTATTTTACAGTGTGCAAATAGCCTATTATAGTCGTCTTTGCACTTATCTGTAACTTTTTTATCGACTAATAACTTTAAGAACGTTTTTAATGTAAGGCCATAACAACTCAGTCCATAGCTGACTACTGATTCGGCTAATGCATAATAAACCATATACAAACTCCTTTTATTTGAAATTAATTTGAGATGATGAAATTTACCGAGTATTGAACGCAACCTGTTACATACGCTGTTCACCTGCAATTTCCAGTTAAACCGATTATCTATAATTAAACTTAAATATCTAATACCTACTTTCTACATATTCCAAAAACTGGCTTAATAGAATAAATAAATTAGGTGGGCGACTGATATTTAAAATACATAATATAACTCATGAGCAAAATTCCTTGCACGAAATTGATAAAACTTTTTTCATATGAGATAATGTTTATAGTTGAATTGGCACGCTATGCTCATACTGTTTGCTTCTTCAATTTCAAAAGAGATATATCACTTGCTCGGTTTCGAAGTAGGTCAGAAATTCGATGAAATTTCGTAGAATAATAGTTTGAAATAAAATTGATTCACTGATTCAAATGGAATCGTTATTTATTACATTCGAAGAATGTGCACTCTCTTTTGTTAAATTATGTCTGTGTATTTATTTCACAGTTTAGAAACATTATTGCCGGATTCACTAGACTCGTGTCGTGTCGTGATGCATCAGAAGTCTATCAAATTCATATATTCACATTTTTACCAAAAATAAAAGTGTGCACACTATTCTGACCTGATGCGATTTGACGCTTCCTGACGTGTTGAGGATTGCTAGACCACCGATCGGATCAGTGCCCCCGCTCTCGTTCAATACGACACATCTAGTGTGAACGCTGTCTGACATAGTCATTTAAAACGCGGCTTATACAGAAGCAGGACGGACTCATATGCATGAAAAAAATTAATATGACTGACGTCAGATCACGACACGACACATAAGTTTAGTGTGAATCCAGCTTAAGAAATTATATTTTCAACCTCAGCTGCAACCTTGTTTGTGTCGGAATCTGTTTATTATACAGACAATAATATAGTTATATACACAACATAGTACACTTATGAAAGTGTTACACAGAAAAACAGGACCAACCAAGAGATCGACCAACATAACGTTCACGGGATTAGATCGGGGTTAGGCTAGGACGAAGTGTCAATGAAAAGTGGACAGTCACAAAGAACCACATCCGAAAACCAGCACTTTGTCTTTCAGGACCCCCGGCATAGAAGTCAGTTACACTGACCACTGGGCCTCGGGATTATCGACTACGTATCTTGCCTTCCTAGTCTAGTCAGTACATAGGTTATCAGTCCACTATGCCACGCAGACGTTTAATCTTAGTAGTACATACATAGAGTGACGCCTTTTTCCCACTGGGGTAGGCAGAGACAACATATTTCCACTTGCTACGATCCTGGCACACATCTTTCGCTTTATTATTACTTTAATAAGCGTTTTCTTTGTATGATGATGCTCGTCGGTTGCGGGTTCTTTTGTCGTGGCCTTTCCTTAAAACGATTTTGATCTCATCATGATACGTTCCCTTACGTCGACCTTTACCAATTTGCCCATTCACACTCGCCTCATAGATCTGTTACGTCAACCTTCCTTTATCCATCCTCTCGACGAATCCAAACCCTCTAACTCTTTTTCTATCTTTGTCTCTATATTTTTTACCACACTCCAGCGTTCCCTTATCACACTATCCCTCTCTTTGTCCAACAAAGTCACTCCAGCTATTCTTTATAAACTTTTCATTTACACATTAATCTTTCTTTCATGCTTCTTCTGCCAGACACAATATTCACTACCATACATAAGTGTGGGGAACAGTAATCCTCTATGTACAGCAAGTCGTGCCTTTTTAGATACGTTATTGCTATACATAATGTTATGAGGGGCTCCAAACACTGGATATCCTACAAACACTCTTCGATCAATATCTCCGTCGTAGTAAGAATTATCATAGGAGTATTAGATGAAGACAAGCCAATGTGTAATGTTTACAAGCACTACTTACCATTTTTTACCTGTATTGTTTATTTTTTGTTGTTAAAGTAACTATGTCCTACACTAGTATATATCGTAGATGCGTTTTATATATAAATGCATATAAACACCCAGACACGAAACAAAAAATTGTAGGCCACACAAATGACATGCGCGAATCGAACTCACGACTCGCAGCGCAAAAGCGTAGCGCTCAGCACTGTACCAATAGAGGCAGTAAACTGTAATATTTACAGTTTGCGATTTCCGTTCATTAGTCAGTTATTCTGGTTATAAGTTTTAACTTTGGTAGGATTCCTGTGCAGGATTCCGTCTAGGTAGGTACCACCGCAGGGCCAGTTAGTCTGCCGTCGAACAGCAGTGTGCAAACATTATTGTGTTTCACTCTGAAGGGCACTGTTAACAAGTGTCATTACTAGGGCTTACGACACTTAAGAACTGATGTCTCAGGGCGACGAGTGCAGTATAGTGCCACACAAAAATGTTTTGGGTGATGACATCATTTCGGTGATGTAATTGCTGTTAGCCTTTTTGGCTTTTACAGCTTCATCGGATACTGTGCTCACGAGCCAGGGGCCCGCGTGCCAGGTTTGGTTTGATCCAAACATAAATACTTAAATAAACTCCTACAAACAAATCGAAATTCGGACTGTGTCGCGTTCGCTGCGTGCTTGCGCGACTTCGAATACGAATATCTCAAATGATTTTAAGTCGTCAAGTGACCGTCCGAGGGAAACTGCGGGCCTCCATTCGGACTGTCGACTTGTGTGTCGGTAACTCTGGGCGGTGAGAACCGCCCTGGAACACGGGTGTATCGTGTGTATGCGGTGTGATTGTCGACTGCTGCGCGACGCTCTCTACGGCGGTCGCGCGTCGTGGTGCATGTTATATTAAAGTTTGGGTGACAGAGGATTTGTTATAGGCAGACGCTGCACTTACCGCCAGGTGAACGATTTGTTCGTGTCGTCACTTTCATCCATAAAAAAATAGGAAAATATTCCCCTGTTCGAATTTGTTCCCTTCCACAAAATACCTTTTCGTTACGTTTGTGAAAATGAAACGTCACTTGTAATTTTCTTCAAGCAATGTAATCACTTCTAACTATCGTACCACCGCTACATATTTTTCAGACGCGTACAAAGCCGTTACTAACGCTCGTTGAGATTTCACATTCATCACACAAATCCCGTTCCCAGGCTAATTTCTGACAAGCGACGTCTGAAAAAAAGGGACTTTTATGTAAGAAACTTAAGCCACAAATCGTGCAGGTTAATCGGCGAACAAAATTCAGAGTTTTTCGCACTCATGTATCAAGGCTTGGAAATTTTTGTGTAAAAAATTTTGCCCGCTAGTTTGTTTTACAAGACGTTCAGTGCTAAGCGGTTGGTCATAACCGCTTTATTTCGTTGAATCTATATATATATATAATCTATGTAGTATCTGTTTTTTATTGTATAAAGTGACGAAACGAGCAAAACTTTCACCTGACGGTAAGTGCAACGTCCGCCTACAATAAATGCTGTGTCACCCAGAATATTTCTGTGTGACACCACACTGCGCCCGTCACCCTGAGACATCAGTTCTTAGGTCTCAAATGCCCAGTGATTACGCTAGCTCACAGTGCCCTTCAAACCAAAACACAGTAATGCTTGCACACTACTGCTTCACGGCAGAATAACTAGCCCTGGGGTGGTACCTACCTAGACGGATTCCTGCATAGGAATCCTACCACCAATAAATGGATCATTTCTCATTTTTAATACCGCGGTCCCAATTACAGTATATTACAGTATTACAATTTAATAGTGACTTGTGTCAAATTCCCAGCGCCAGCACCGCTAAAATAGTTCTGCAATTTTTAGTGCCGATTTCCCACGAGCTCAGTAGTGAAGGAAAACACGGTGAAACCTGCCGTGTCGTAGAAATAAAAATATTTCGAAGGCGTGTGAAGTCCGCCAACCCGCACTGGAGCAGCGTGACGGACTCTTCCCGGCTCCAAAACCCTCTCAGAAATGGGAGGATGCCTGTGCTCAGCAGTGGGACATTTATAGGCTGTTACTGTATTCTTTTATATTCTTAGACTTAGGACTTAGAATAGACAACCACGTGGCCCCGTGTTCAAAGTATCTGACTAATACGCCGCCGGTTCTGGGTTCGAATCCCAGCTGAGGCAAACATTTGTGCAAAAACACAAATTGTTGATTTACGGGTTTGGTCGTAGGTACGATTACTGCACGTAATACATTTTTGTATGGTCTGGGTGTGTGTGATTATAACCCAAAATATAGGAGAAATCCTTTTGTAAGGCATCGTTTCGTCACCCAAAAATCATGACGCTAGTTAACATCATTCATGACAGCCTATCATAGTCCACTGTTGAACATAGGCCTCCCCCATAAATGGGGATTTTCATAGTTGCTACGCCTGGCAAGCGTGTTGGCAACGTTCAACAAGTTCGTTTATCTTTGATGTTCTAGTAAGATGCTACTGTCCATCTCCTGGCTACCATAACGTTCTAGAATTATCGTAACTATATTATAATCAGTCTTGTCTAAATACTGGTGGTAGGATTCCAATACAGGAATCCGTCTAGGTAGGTACCATCCCAGGGCCAGATATAAGCAGTAGTGTGCAAACAATACTGTGTTGCAGTTTGAAGGGCACTGTTAGCTAGCGTAATCACTGGGCATATTGTCTTAAGAAATATTGTCTCAGGGTGATGGGCACAGTGTAGTGTCACACAGAAATTTTCTGGGTGGCACAGCATTCGTTATGGGCAGACGTTGCATTTACAATCAGGTGAACGTGGACGAAAAATTTTTAGGGCATTGTAAACGTTCTTAAGTAATAAATATTATAATTTTTGAAAACTTATTTTTATCGCCCATACCTAGCACGGTACATCCATACTAATATTATAATTTCGAAATCCATACTTAATATGATAAACTCTCTCTCTTTGTCTGTGCGTTTGTTACCTTTTCACGGTTCAACCGCTGAACCGATTATGACGAAATTCGGCACAGAGATAAATTGCAGCTTGCAGACGTAAATATAGATCTTTTTATCCCGGAAAATCAAAGAGTTCCCGTGGTATTTTTTAAACAACTTAAGTGGTAGGATTCCTATGCAGGATTCTGTCTAGGTAGGTACCACCCCAGGGCCAGTTATTCTACCGTTAAGCAGTAGCGTGCAAACATTACTGTGTTTCGGTTTGAAGGGCACTGCGAGCTAGCGTAATCACTGGGCATATGAGACTTAAGAACCTATGTCTCAGGGTGATGGGCACAGTGTAGTGTCACACAGAAATTTTCTGGGTGGCACAGCATTCGTTATGGGCGAACGATGCACTTACCTTCAGGTGAACGTTTTGCTCGTTTCATCACTTTATGCGATTAAAAACAAAATCCACCCGATCTTCACCTAGTCGCGGGTTACAGCTAGTGTGAAATAAACACTTTATCTGATATTTGTTTAATTTTAAAAAATGCTTTGTCTCTAAAATCGCACATTAATTTTAAAAGATAGAATAATTCAGTTCCATTCCAAGGAGTTAAAGTAAATGCCTTTTCGTGGTATTTTAAAGCCAGTCGCGCACTTCAGGGGGAAGTGAATTTCACAATTTAAAAGGATATATATTATCCGTCGGCGAGATATGGTGAGGCATTTATCGGATTCCATAATTTATTCTCAACCACTTAGCGCGCTTAAGAGGTGAATTTATACTTTTCACCTGACAGTGCCTTAATGTAATGAAGGTAATGTTTGCTCGGAGGTTACTTCGTAATTTGTAATTTTATAGCGAGAACGTCATGCCTATGATTTCTGTGGACTTTAGAATTCAAGGTAATTACAAAATAATTTAGTTATTTAAATATTTTCAAGATACATTTATATACAGTAACGAGCGAAATGACGTCTGGCAGCGACCTTAAAGAATCTACTACCCCATCTCATCCCGTGGGTGTCGTAAAAGTCGACAGAGTGAAAATAAAAACCAGAAGATGGGCAGCATCTTCCTGGAACATCTAAATAAATAAACTGTGGTTGCCATGCCGCCTGCCAAGCGTGGGACTAAGGCAAATCCTCTCAAAATGAGAGCTACAAACTTTTGTTGCAATCAATGAGGGAGGCCTATGTTCAGCAGTGGACTAGTGATGAAATGATGATGATGAATGATTAACGAACGAAAAGAAATAGTTTCTGAGGTGCAATCGCAGGTTAGCCTGCCAGGCGTGACGATAGTGTCAAATCTTTCCTTTCCCAGCTGTGAACTACTGAACGCCTGAAGTGACTCGGTTGATTGAGTGATTAAGCGATTCGTGTCTGCGTCATGGTTCGGTTGCTGCGAAGGGCAAATATTTGTATAGCAGTTAGTACTTTTAAATTACGGAGAACACGGTCTACATATACATGCATATGGAAAAGGGGCCAAACCAGCAAGTGGCTCACCTGGTGGTAAGTGATCACCGCCGCCCATTAACATCTACAATACCAGAGGAATAGCAGATGCATTGCCAGCTCTTTTCTTGAAGGAAAAATATGAGATCTCTCTCAACCCGTCTTTTAAATTCCACTTAACATGTTTTCTTCATAATAAATTTGTATTTACTGGCATTCACACGCGCACAAAGATACCACATACTCCACACATGTCGACCACAAATTAGTAAATATTTTAAAGAGATAAGCAGTTGACATTTTTGTTTAAACAAAGCCAGTTCGTCCCAGTCTAGATAGATAACGAACGAATAAAAGGACACGTCAATTCCAGAGTAAATTCAGACGTAGCGAACAAGTTCACGGTTCGCCAGCAGCGGAGTGAGTTGAGCAAATACAAATATTGTCATAACTCCGCTGGGATTTGTTTAATTTGACACGGGCGTCGCTCCGTCTATAACGCCAAAGAGCAACTAGCGTAGATGAGACAGGCTTTTTATAATTTATGCCTATCACCTATTTAAACTAAACAAATAGAGTAATATGCAACATATTGCATTTAGGACGCATGTCCTTTTAAGAAAATGGTCTCCTCCTTTCTCAAAGGTGTTCTCTGTAATTTTTTAATTGGATGAGGTAAAGAAACGAGCAAAACGTTCACCCGATGGTAATTGCAACGTCTGCCCATAACAAATGCTATCACCCAGAAACTTTCTGCGTGACACCGCACTACGTCCTCTCACCCTGAGATATCAGTTCTTAAGTGTCATATGCCCAGTGACACCACTAGCTCTCAGTGCCCTTCAGACCGAAACACGGTAATGTATGTACACTACTGCTTTACGGCAGAATAAGTGGTCCTGGGTAACGTCTACCTACCTAGAGGGATTCCTGCATAAAAATCCTAGTGCCAATGAAATCCGCCAGCAAGCTGCTTGTTCGTTTGCCTCCTCTTCTATATACAAAAATGTCATCAACACTCCCATTTTAATAACAGAAGGAATATATTTAAATTCTATATATAATATACACCGTGGTAATTCAAACTCTGTTGCATCTTCTGTAATTGTCTTTGACACTAGGCTGCGTCCACAGATTATCTAGCCAAATAGAGGTAATCTTGGCGCTAGTTGTATGAGGTTATCATAGAGCAGGTAAATGACCTACTTTATTTGATCGAATTACATTTACGCGAAGCATTGTTACAAATGATTCACTTCGTTGTCATTAAAAAGTCAGGGTTTATTATTTCGTTCTGTTTGTCAATCTTAATATCACAGCACCATTAATTTGAAATTAACTAATTCAAACAAATTTAGATTCCGAGTAGGTATCAATTTCAAGTAAGTAATTATGCATATATTTCGTTAAACTACTTTTAGTTTTTGAAATATCAATCTTTAAATTATCTGCTATGTAGGGAATGCACATACCTCCGTTTATAAATAAGGCAACTAAAAATCTGGAAAAAAATGAAAGAAAAACTTTTTTATTGAATTCTTACGATTAAAATTATAACGAGAACATTTAAAATTAAGTAAAATATTATAGTCTTAGACATGAACTTGACTAATAATCATTCTCCCAATGGTCACGCCATTGGTGCGCCAAAGCTTTCAAAACGTCGGAAATATAAAATAAAATTTAATGTGTAAAATAAAATAAAATATAATGTTTAAAATACATACGCGCTTGGCAATTTTTTATTATTGTGATGCTCTTCTTTCAGTATTTTACATTAACAGTACTTTGAGTAACCGATGTAGGTACTCTTACCATAGAAGACATTTTTACGTGAGTTACGTTAATACGTTATTTTCCTGTGAGATTCAGGAAGATGCTGCTGCCCATCTTCTTGTCGACTTTAACGACACTCACGGGAAAAGACGGGGTGGTAGATTCTCTAGCCGCCACCACACGGCCAAGTGCTTAGCTTATGAATTTATATTAGTAGTGAAATTATCATTACCGTCATAAGTCTATCCGTCTGTCATTCTGTCACACCTGTATCCATCGATTTCCATAAAACTGAACAGGTTGACGCTTCACTTACTGCCGGTCGATAACTCTTTTCTCCTATCGGTTATAGGTCTTGCTAAATAACTGAGCATTATCTTCTTCCTCCCTTTGGGGCTTAAGCTTATAGTGAAATACGAAACTAATAATAAAGGTAATTTTCGAAACAGTGGGAGAACTGCTTGGATATGCAAGGATTATGCATATGTGGCCTGACCTCGCAGAAGCAACAAATTGGATGTTCTGTTTCGATACGCGTTGCATTTCAGACACGTTGCATTGACTCGGACGAGCGACTTGGCACCTTAGATGATATCTGCAAATAATCGATTTGTGTATTTACATGATCTGCTTTATTGTTTAATTATCTAACTTCATATTGACGAACTTGATGACTGAAATATTCTCTACCAGTCAACCTATTATAGCATAAAAACCACGCATACCACTGCAAGACTTCAAGACACAGAATTAATTAAAAGCAGAGGGTACCCCGGATTAACTATGACATCAGGACATCTGTCACCTCAGTCCTCCGGTCACCATGGATGCTGTAAAGCGCTCGAAACGTCGCGTTATAAATAGCTTAAAATTAAACACAATTAATAAAAAATATTTTTATTAATTGTGTAATATTTGCACAAATGTAAGAATTTATATTATAGTATTATTTTAGGTTTTGGCACATTGACTGTAAAGTTGGAATTGTCTGTATTTCATCTTATCATCAGCCTTTAAAAGTAGATAAAAAGTACATAAATAAAGATTTTTTAGAAAGAGCAAGGAAAAGCTTGCAATACTTTCCATGGAAGACGTGACTTAACAAGTACGTAGTTGAGGTCAATGCCGGGACCCTTGAACTAATATGGTGTTTGAATTCAGCATTTTTGGTCGTGTGGTAATACGATAAGATAGAGGAATATAAATTTCCTATGCAGGAATTTGTTTCGATAAGTACCACCGCAGTGTCAGTTATTCTGGCATGAAGCGGAAGTATGCAAACATTACCGTGTTTCGGTCTGAAGGGCACTGTAAGCTTGTGAAATAATTGGGCATATGACATTTAAGAACTAATGTCTCAAAGTGCCGAACAAATTGTGATGGCATACTTAAATGTTCTTGGCGACACAGCATTTGTCATGGGTAGATGTTCCACTTACCATTAAATGAACGATTTGCTTGTCTCGTCACTTTCTTCACTTCCACAGCGCAATGCAGGACGTGTGATAAAATTGTCGCCATCGTGTAGCGACATCTATGTCGCCGCATGAGAAGCTAAGTAAATCCCTAACTAATTAAGATATTATGATAAAACAAAGATTAAATAATCCCAGAGGTACTTATCATAACGTGTGCAAATTTCGTATGAACGCTGATGGCTTTAGTAATTCGGAAGTTATTAAAGCCGGACAGACACAGACATTTTTGAAGTATTCTTTGGGCGCGATGAGAGTAAAATTTCAAGATCTTTTCAACGTTTCTGTTGTTCTTAATAACTATGTTTATAATATGCAGTTATATTATATTGAGTAATACCTATGTGTGCCGTGTGGTAGCGGCTTAAGAGAATCTACCACCCCATCTCATCCCGTGGTTGTCGTAAAAGTCGACGGAGGGAAAATTAAAACCAGAAGATGGGCAGCAGCATCTTCCTGGAACATCATAATAAAAAAACTGCGGTTGCCAACCCGCCTGCCAAGCATGCCAACTATGGCAAAATTCCTCCCAAAATGAGAGCTACAAACTTTTGTAGTAATCTATGGGGGAGACGATATACTATGCAGTTATATTATGCCGTGTGGTGGCGGCTCGTTAAAAGAATACTACCACTCCATCTCATCCAATGGATCTCGTAAAAGGCGAGTAAGGAATTAAACTGCACTGTGCACCCAACAGAGCATGGTGGCGATGGGCTCACCACCTATCACCCCAAGTGCATTATATTGTTTTGGTGAAACGTGGATTGTGGCAGTCATCTGTTTTTGCAGTGAGTGCCCTGTCTCTGACTACCCCTTATGGGATACAGTCGTGATCTTATGTATGTATTATGCTATTATTATGCAGATATATTATGCTGTTATCCGCGATGTCGAAAGTCTTCAAAAGGCTAGTGCATAAATATGTTTACCCTACTCTCCGTAATTTAATTATACCGCAGCAACACGGTTGTGTTAAAAAACGTTCAACAGTAAGTAATTTTTTAGTGCACACAACATACCTATTTGAACATATTGATAAAGGCATTCAAGTGGGCTCTATATAGACGGACTTTTGTAAGGTATTCGATAAAGTGGATCACTGCATATTGCTTCAGAATAATGCGTATAATTGAATTAGGAGTGATTTGTTGAGGTGGTTTCAGTCTTATGTGTCCAACAGAACGCAAAAATTAGTTGTACATAGTTATTCGTCCTGTTTGACGACCGTAACGTCAAGTGTACCCCAGGGCTCAATTCTCGGTCCCTTTTTGTTCATTTTATATATTAATGATATCTGTACTTGTTTCCATCATAGTATCTTTCTACTTTACGCAGATGACTTAAAAGTCTACTTACCTATTCTCAGAATTGAAGACTGCCAGAGTCAACGAAGCGATCTTAACCTTTAAGCTACCTACTGCAATATTAATAAACTAAATCTATATCTATATCAATAAATGTAAAAGTATAACCTTCACGAAAAAGCATAATGTAATTAGTTTTGCGTATACCATTAACGATGCTGAGTTGTGTGTTGGAGTAATTATTTTTTTTTTATCGGAGAAAGAGACGAGATGAGCAAAACGTTCACCTGATGTTAAGTGCAACGTCTGCCCATAACAAATGCTGTGTCATCCAGATTATTTCTGTGTGGCACCACACTGCGCCCGTTTCCCGAGACGTCAGTTCTTAAGTCTCATATGCCCAGTGATAACGCTAGCTCTCAGTGCCCTTTAAACCGAAACACAGTAATGTTTGCACACTACTGCTTCACGGCAGACTAACTGGCCCTACATAGACGACCTAGGCGTTGTTTTAGACTCGAAACTCCACCTTGGCAACCACGTTGACTATATTACAGATAAAGCACTTCGCACATTAGGTTTTGTAATCAGATCTACAAAAGACTTCAATCGGCCATTGTCACATCTAATTTTTTCAATTTCTTGGTAAGACCGATTATTGAGTATGCTTCAATAGTTTGGAGTCCATTTTATGATAAATATTGTCATCACAACTTTCTTTCCTTTTCCCAACTGCTAGAAAGGTTCTCACTTCTTTCTTTGCATATGAGAAGAATATACTCGTACACATACATATATTCTCTGATGCATTATGTTTATTCCGAATGTGTCATAACTATATCGACTGTATTTATCTTAATAATGAACTTTATTATCGTATTCCTAGTGGTTCTAAGCGTATCCGTCAGAAGTACGCTCATAAACTGTTGAATACTAAAAATTGTCGAACTAATGCTGGACTGCGCTCCCCGTAGCGATGCATGGTGCAATCGTACAATGACTATTTTACTAATGTAGATATTTTTGCTGCCACTCCCTTTTGTCATAAAATAGAAATAAAAAATTGTTTATAAAATAAAATATAAAAACGTAATGTAGGAAAAAGTCTTAAGTGTAATTAAATGGCTGATGCCCGTGACTTCGTCCGAGAGTCACTTTCGCATCCATAATATTAGTGGATGGATATGAAACTCGTTACGTGCAACTCTTAGTATTTAATATTTGGTACACGGTGTTGAATGTGCATAAACTTATTTTGTATTTATTTTAATGTGTGTTAACAACATTTGCATCATTTGTTTGTATACCTTAATAAAAAAAACTATTATAATGAGTAATATCTATGTTCATTTGAGCTTTTTAATTCTTATTTTTATCTAATACTCGTATCTAATATTTGTAAGTTAGCTTCTGTCAAGTGATCTAAGTTGCACGCTCTCTTTATGCATTATATTAGTTTTTCCGAATCCTAGTCGTTAATAAATATTTTATTTAAACAAAGCAACATCAAGCAATTTCGTAAGCAATTTAGTATTCAAATCAGTTTATTTGCTTAAGAACCGTTTGTTGCGATCCAATAGCATTATTTATACTGAAATTCTTGAGCGATTTTGTGATTTTACCGAAACTTCGCGAAGGTAAACAGCCTAATTTTATTGGGCTGCTATTTGTCAAAACAATTTGTCTGAATCGGATTCGATGTTTAATTAACGAAATTCGGTTTTCTCGAGATCGGCGAATGTTCTGTTCCGAACAAATGACGCTTTGTTAAAGTTAATCTATTCAGAGTGGATTTTTCGTGTAATGAAATATAAGTTTTTTTTTATCGGGAAAAACAATCAATTGTACACGATTATTACAAAGCGGTTGGGTAATTGTGTAAGATTATATGTTCAATCCATACCGTTGTCCACATATTGCTATGGAGGACAGAAACAACTTTGTGTAGTGAGCAGCTGGTTGAACCTGTGTCCGTAGATGCTATCAAAAGATCTTTGTATAAAATGTATTAGTTTCGGGAATGACTTCTTGCCGACCACCTATCGAGGACAATCTTACTTATATAATAGCTATAGATTATAAATTTTTGAAATCCATTGTGATTTATTATAATGTACTTTTAGTTTATAAGTTGTATTTAAATTTCTTGTTTAAATATATTACCTACTAATTTTTTAAAACTTTAAAAAACACTTGAACAGGAGTGAGTTGATGATCCAGGTGTGATATTTTTTTATTGGATAATGTGACGAAAGAAGCAAAACGTTCACCTAATGGTAAGTTCATCTGCCCATAAGAAATGCTATGTCACCCAGAACACACTGCGCTTGTCACCCTGAGACATCAGTTCTTAAGTTTCATATGCCCAGTGATTGCACTAGCTCTCAGTGCCCTTCATACCGGAACACTGTACAATAATTGGCCGTGCAGTGGCAGTGGGGACCTACCTATATGGATTCCTGTATAGAGAATTAATTGGAAAATTCCGTTGCATTCATATGGGTTAACGAAAGCGTGTTAAAATATTTTTTTGAAAGAGAAAACAGATCATTACAGTACTATAGAAACAGAGTTACGGTCATTATACACACCTGTAAATTAAAAAAGTAAAGTTACAGCCTATAAATGTTCCATTGTTGAGCACCGGTCTCCTGTAATTGGGCACTGAGAGCTAGTGTAATCACTGGGCACATGAGACTTAAGAACTGATGTCTCAGGGAGAAGGACATAGTGTGGTGCCACACACAAATGTTCTGGGTGGCACAGCATTTGTTATGGACAAACGATGCACTTATCATCACGTTTCCTACATTTCCCCGTGTCTCTGACACGCCTGCATCTCTTATCTCATTTCGTATCACATGAGCGTTACATAAGGAGCGGGTAGGTTGGGACGCGTAAATTCACGGCACTGCAATCTTTAATAGAAATTAATCTTAGAGTAATTATTTTGTCTTGGTTAGCAAAGTGGCTAAGTGATTTGCTTCCGCTCTTTGGGTCACGTGTTCGATTCGCGCACGGGACAATTTTTTGTGTGGCCTAGAGATAATTGCACCGAGTCTTGTAGCTTGTGTATGTGGAATTTATAAACGCTCTCACGGTATATGGGAGATTCTAGCTTGGGGCATCGTAAATAGAAATATAACGAAAGCTAATGAAAAGTCAATTTAATAATATTCCGAAGCAAAATATAATGAAATATAATATTTTATTTATTCTGTTAATGATACAGTCTTCACTTTTGAACGATATTAAAATGTAAATGTTATATTCTTAAACAAATAATGGACGAATACTGCCATGTTAGCTTTTAGGCGGTTATTGCGCCAAGAATCATTAAATTTTATGAACACCGAAGACGAAACAGAAATGATTTTATAATAATTGAGATAGTTTAATGAGCAAAGACGCGGAGAGGCGTTAGTTATTATTTATATTAGTTATTTAATTGCTGAACTAAGCATTAATATGAATAAAATCTTCGCATCATTATTTCACTGCTGGACATACTCGTACGCCTCTCATACTCGTGACCCACGGCTCCCGCCACCCTCAGACATAAGTTCTTTAGTCTCATTGAGCCCGTGATTACACTGGCTCGCGGTGCCCTATAGACCGAAGCACAGTAATATTTGCACACTGCTGCTTAAACGGATACCTATCTAAACGGATTTCTGCATGGGAATCCTACCACCCATAGTCACGGGAGCACTGAGGTGTCAGATGTCCTGATGTCATAGTTATTATTTATGTCCGATCTTCTAAAATAAGCTTACAGTGTCCTGAAGTCTTGCAATCTCAAGCCGGTAGTACTACCCAATCTTCTATATTGAGATTAGTGGTTTTTTTTTAATTTCATTGGCCTCGTGAATCTCCTTGATAGGAATCGGCGTTCTTTTATAAGGATTTATTTCACGCAGAACATTACTCTTTGGCATCACACTGCGCTCACATTAGTTGATCAGATGCGACATCAGGTCTTTAGTCTCATATGACGACCGCGTGGCCTAATGATTAGAGTACCCGAATACCATATTTCGTGTTCTGAGTATCTGGCTACTTCGATGCGGATCGTGGATTCGAATCCCAGCCGGAGTCAATTTGTTCAAAAACACAAATTGTTGGTTTTTGGGTCTGGTTGTGTCGTGATTGTCCTTGTGCCTCTGACACAGCATTCTAGCCTCCGATCTTATCGCATGACATCGGACATGGGTAGGTTGGAACGAGTAAGTGGCCCTTAGTTTGCACGTACACTAATGGCACTATAATATATCATGCGCAGTTGATAAATTCCAATCAGAAACTAACGAATACTTAGTTGCTGCCGTGGTCAAAAATCGCCGCATTATTTGCCTGTGCAATTCCTTGACAGAAAATTAACTGGTACCCACGCAGACGGATTCCTGCACAGGAGTCCTCTCCTTATGTAGAGCACATGCCTCCCAATTTTTGTAAGAGCTCGTAATATCATTTCAGCATATCACTAGTACATTTTTAATCTGCCGTGAAACAGTAGTGTGCAAACATTACTGTGTTTCGGTTTGAAGGGCACTGTGAGCTATCGTAATCACTGGGCATATGAGACTTAAGAACTCATGTCTCAGGGTGATGGGCACAGTGTGGTGTCACACAGAAATTTTCTGGGTGACACAGCATTTGTTATGGGCAGACGTTTCACTTTCCATCAGGTGAACGTTAGCTCGTTTCATCACTTGATACAATAAAAAAAAAACATTGCTGAACTTAGGCCTCCCCCATAGACAGCCACAAAAAAATTGTAGCTTTAGGGGTGATTTTGCCACACTTGGCAGGCGGGTTGGCAACCGCAGTTTATTAGTTCAGATGCTCAAGGAAGATGCTGCTGCCCATCTCCTGGTTTTTATTGTCCCACAGTCGACTTTTACGTCTCCCACGGGATGAGATGGGGTGGCAGATAGATTTTCTTAAGCCGCTACCACACGGCTTAAATTTTTAAATTAATTACATTGAAGTTAATACAAATATTGGATACATATCTTCATTCTAATATTATACTCCAATACGAGTGCATAGTACTAAGTAATCTTGACATAAAAACTGAAAAGAAACTAACAAAAATGCTAATATTTCTTATTAAACACAATAAACCAACAAATCGGTATTGGAACTGCAACTAGCATCGTCTTTGTTAGAATACATGTCTCGACCGCAGCATTCTGATACTGTGGACAAACACGAAGGCAAACATCACATTTCTTTCTATCGACGGCAAACATTTGACATTCGGGCTGAGCTTCATTCATTTACAAACATTGTGTATTCGTGAGTCAAACAAACTGGCGGTTGCGGTTACTTTGGATAATTCCGTTTTTATTTTTGGTAATTATAATAATTAGTACTTACTTAGAAGCCGATGCTACTGGTCTGAATAGTTAAGGTCTGGTATGTTTTAGTTTTAGATGAGCCGTGGTAGCTCGGGGGCTAGGAGATTGCTTTAAATTTTTATTGTACGTGAGTGACCTGAGTTATATTCCCGGTGCCGTCACCACTAAAATTGTTAATTGCAATTTTAAGTGCTGATTTACCATATGATCGGCGGTAAAAGAAAAAGTGTAGTGAACAAACCTGCATATCTTCGAAATAAAAATATTACGAAGACATGTGAAGTCCGCACACCACACACTGCTCCAATGCGGGTTGCATTGGAGCAGCATGACAGATTCTTCCCAGCTCCAAAACCCTCTCGGTAATGAGAGGAGGCCTGTGCTCAGCAATGCGACTTTCATAGCCTTAGAATTACTTTTATGTTTATAATAATTCCGTCACCAGCTAAGAGGAAATTTATTAGTTTTTCTTATTTTTTGCCATGGTTTTTATGAAACACGAGATTTAATAGAATGGTAATGTTAAATTAAGTTATAATTTTTTAGCTAAATTTTTATTATAATTTAATAAATAAAATTTTAAATAATCAGTGTATGTAAGTTTTTATGTATTTATAAATTAATCGAATGAAATCCGCGTCTTTCAGAAATATCACATCATTATAGAAACGCAGCGTTCCAACCGCCCGTTTATTTACACATTAAGTTCGTTAGCTCAGCGTCTCGGACTCTAATGTGAATTCCTGCTTACTTTATCACTTCCTTGTAACTTTGGTAAGCCTTTTTGTGAAATATGCTTATGAACCTCTATTATGTAAGAAAAATGGTTTCAAAAGCGACAGTTCACATTCATTTTATTGTTGTTATTATTTTTATTATTTCTAATATTTATAACGTTTCAGTTATACTTTGTAAATTTAGTTCTCTTTCGATCATCTGTTTCATCATCATAATCATTTCAGCCTATCATTAGTCCACTTCTGAAAATAGACCTCCCCGATGGATTGCCACAAAAGTTTGAACTTTTGTGTGTGTGTGGTAGGACTTTGCCATAGTTGCCACGCTTGACAGACGGGTTGGCAACCGTTGTTTACCTATTCAGATGTTCCAGGAAGATGCTGCTGCCCATCTACTAGCTTACATTTTCCCTCTGTCGACTTCAACGACACCCACGGATATTGGATTGAGATGGGGTGGTAGATTCTCTTAGGCCGCGACCATCTGTTTAAATAAGAATAATTAACTATTACGATCGTTAGTCATTTAATAGTTCATGGCTCTATTCATATGTCTCTCCTCAATATTTACTGGTGGTAGGATTCCATGAGTAGCACAGCATTTGTTAGAGGCAGAGTTGCTCTAGTTACCGAACTTTGCAAACGAATCGGCTAACACAGTGACAGATATCTCTCGCTGTAGTCTGTGGCCAGTAGATAACGTTTACTGGTCTGGGTGCTGCATGTGAAATAAGTGTATTTAATACTCACCAAAGATTCACGAGGAGTTCTAGTGTAGGGAATCGTTTTCCCTGGGGGGTATATTGACCATTTACTTTCGGTTGGACTGTATGCTAACTTGTCAGCGATGGTATTCAAATAAATAAAATTGAAGTGTCTCTTTGTAATAACAAAATAACAGCTTCTTAATCAAAGCATATGACAGTATATGCGGCACTTATAGGATTTTATAATTTTTGTCAATCTATCTTGCGACTAATCTCCGAAATGGCTGGACCGATTCTGACGGGACTTTCATTGACAGATAGCTGATATTATAGCGGGTAACACAGAGTACTTTAATTTAAGAAAAATAATAAGGATACCACGCTAAAAAAGCCCAAAATCCGATACAAATAAGGTAGTATATGTATAACATTGATCGGAATCGGCTTTTTTACGCGAGTGAAACCGCAGGGCGCAGCTAGTTTGACATAAATCATCACCAACGTCCTGTGATTAGATCATATTTCACCCATGTTAGGAGGATCGTTGTATTACTTTAACTACATCAATAATGGTGGTAGTATTCCTGCAGGAATCCTCCTAGGTATAACAGTTATTCTGCCGTCAATCAAAAAGTAGTGTGCGAACATTACTGTGTCTCGGTTTGTGGGACACTGTCATTTAGTGTATTTACTGGGCAAATGAGCCTCATGAACTCATGTCTCAGTGTGAGGAGCTTAGGGAGGTGCTACACAGAAATGTTCTGGGTGACACAGCATTTGTTATGGCAAGAAGTTTTAATTACCATCAGGTGAGCTAATTGCTCGTCTCGTTATTTACCAATATAAATAAATCGAAAAATAGATCAGATTCCACTTTTCAGTCAGTTCAATAATTAGTATGCTTATAAGATCAGTGAGCTTTGTGGTGGCGGCTCGTTAAAAGAATACTACCACTCCATCTCATCCAATGGATCTCGTAAAAGGCGAGTAAGGAATTAAACTGCACTGTGCATCCAACAGCGCATGGTGGCGATGGGCTCACCACCATCAGTGGCAGTCATCTGTTTTTGCAGTGAGTGCACAGTCTCTGACTACCCCTTATGGGATACAGTCGTGATCTTATGCATAAGATCAGTGGTTCAGAATTAGTTCAGAAATATAGACGCAAATCTGTAGAGTTTTTGACCTCATTTGCATGAACGTTCATCAGAATCTCGAGAGTGTGATCGAATATGTAATATTCTGCAAACTCAGTAGGTGGCTTAGTACTTTTTGTTACAAATGAAATGAAACGAAAATTATTTATTCTTCAACGTAAGAAATATAAATTAAGTTTGACAAACGTCATATTTTTACTATCTACCACCATTTTGTAATGAGGTTTCTCTGATGGAGAAGAAACAGGCGAAAGAAACTCCGTAGGAATCCTCTGTTTTGTTAATTTTTTATCTTCTTTATCTGTCAAAAGTACATTATGAATAAATTTACAAAGAACAGTCTCATAGAAAACCAAAGCACGCTCAAGATTTAATAACAAATGAATAAATGTATTGCAAACTCGAGCAGAGCAGCTTCCACCAACAGCTCCAGTTCACAAGTATGACGCATGTCCCTCTAATGTTGATTTTGCGGGATAAAAAGTATTATTCGTCCATCTCCAGGATGAAATCTCTCTCTGTGTCAAATTTCGTCAAAATCGGTTGTGCGGTTCAGCCGTTAACAGGTAACAAACAGACAGAGAGTTACTTTCGCATTTATAATAATAGTATGGATAACTACATATACTCGTATAAATAACTAGCTATACCCATAACTATGTTAATGTGTACTTTTTTGATTTTTTAAAAAGGTTGTTAATCGAAAATCGAAGTATTGACAATAAATACAACGAAAATGGTGCTCTAAAAAATTATAATTCAATAGCGACTTAACAGAGATGATCTACATATATCCGATGGTCAACTAACCGTAGTATTTTCCAATACACGTCATAGTCGGAGGCCTATGACAAAGTTATTAATAGTCAAAGGTATCATTTCAACGTAGTACAGTGTAGTTGAAACTATTTTGTAGGATAAGGATTAATATCATGATACGAATGACCTCGAGCAGCGAGCGTGGGGCTGTTCGCATACATCACGACATTTTTCTTACTTTTAGCATTTTTATATCCACCGTAACTTCTAAACTATAGGTCCGATTCGTATAATTTAAAGAGGACTTTACACGTACATAATCAACCTTGACTATGAAACTATTTTGTAGCATAAGGATAAAAATCATGATACGAAAGTCATCCTCTTTCGATTCTACCCGTGTTTTGATTGACCAATTTGAACAAAAAGCAGTTATTGTGTCTTAGCTATAATAGTTAGACATATAGCCTCGCGGACTTTTTTGTGAGTAATGATGAGTATTATGAAAATGTACTACATTATTTTCTTTATCATCAATAGTTTTTGCAGCGCATGCCAAATAGTGACTTTTACCAGGAAATTTTTGACAGCTTGAGTTACATCATAGTTATTTTCGTAGGAATCACTTTTTTTTTAAATTAATACAACTCATGTGAATCGGTGATAATGTAGTTGTATATAGGTGAAAGAATTTTTAAAATCTGTTCAGTACTTTTTGAGTTTATTCATTACCACCAAACATAGAAAAAATCAATTCTTTCCTCTTTATGAAATTAGTTTAGATAATAAAGGCTTCATTAGAAATCTTGTTCATTATCCTCATAACAGACCACCAGAGCGCATCAGAGAGAGAGTCATAGCCCACTGCTGAACATAGGCCTCCCACAAAACACGGTCTTGACTCATCTGCATCCATCGACCACTCGCGAAACCGTGCACATCGTCGCTCCATCTAGTTGGAGTCTTCCCCTACGGTTATCGATTCCACAAGCTATATGCACATGCATACACATGCCCATTGCCACTTCAGTTTGTTGATCCTTAACTATAATGTTAAATAAATCTAACGGCTTCTTTAAGCCATTTTATAATATCGATTTAGACGAATACTATACTTTGACAATTTTTAGTAGTGATAAATTCCTTTGGAAGGGTTATAATATATAGTTTTTAGCTGGCGTTTTTACCCACCATGCTAAATTCCACAACGGCGAATGCGTGAACGTTTACGACCAGGGGTTGTCATCTGCACATTTATAAGTATAGCTCTTTGTCTGCGAATTTTTATAGCTGTTTCCAGACATGTTTTATATCAGATATATGGCTTTAGATATATTAGCTGATAGTGGAAGCTGATTTAGTGGTTCATTTGGGTTCAAGCACAGTTCGTTATTATTGCATGCATGCAGTAAATGTGCAATTCGTCTGCGAAATATTACTGAATCCCGTCTGATGGAATTTTAAATTTTACGACAGAACCTTGCAAAAGGTACCCTCACCCATTTCGCAGTGGGAAATGTTTCATTAGGTCTGGAACAAATGTGAACGACGGGCCTGCATCGCTAAAATTGTCAATTTTAAGTGCTAATTTATCATGCGTGGGCATAAATATATTCTATTCTATTCAGAATAGAATAGTTTTTTTGTTCTCTACCACTATCACTAAAATGTCGCAGAACCAGAAAGAAACGCGCGGGCTAAGGGCTCGGTTCAAAGCGGTCATATTAATTTACTCGTAAATATGTTCTTTTCGTTCAATTTACATACATGCAGTCACGCCTTTTTTCCATTTAAGGGTTAGGCAGATACCACTTTTCGCCCTCGCGGGAAACGAGACGTGACGGGTGGTGAACGTCGCCACCATTTTGGTACGACTCAAAAATAATCTTACTTCCCATTGCGTTTTCACGAGCCAATCAATCAATCGCCAAGCATTATATGGTGTTATTCTGCAGGAATATAGGCTGTCCGTACAATGCCTCAGCCGCTTCTTACAACACCTCGGTAGGAAAGAGGTAGGTGCTGTTCTATTTTGCCGGACACCTATCGTCCGTCATTCGTTGAATTTATGTTTAAAAATATCTTTCAGTAACATCCTTAAATCGGTTGGACAGCCAATTGTTATATAATCAAAAAACTGTACAGAAATATTTTTGTAAATAAAAAACGTAATCCTATTGAAATGAAATCATTTTATTTGGATTATGAGAAATTTATTCGGAAAAAACCGTCCAACTTGCAAATGATATTTCGTAGAATTTTAATACAAATAGTTTCTATTCGAATAAACTTTTTCTATCCTTACGTCGTTTATTCTCGTGTTCTTCGCGATACATTTACGGAATGCTCTTGTAAATAGCACTATTCATTATTATGCATAGGCATCTCGTATAGTCAATGTCCTTTGCAGCTTTACCGGACAAGAATGTGGTTAGAAATTACTAATTTTGAGACGTTGCCACAATATGGAATTTACGCTTATAACAGTTCAACATACATAAGAGAATATAGAAAGAACTAAGAATTACGTAACTTACAAGTCTGTTTTTAGTTAACAAAATTAGTTTTTTTATGCAAGAAAAGCGGAAATTTCAAGAAAAGAAATGTTTTTTTTTTATATGAAAAGCAATAAATAGTACGAGTAGAAAAGTGACAATACGAGAGCGCATTTAGTTTTCAATTGTTAGGTTACGGATCACTATACGTTCAAGACAGAACCAATGTCGAAATAAATAATAGTTTGAAAAAACTAAAAAATACGCTTTGTATAAAAAACCAAACTAAAAAATACAAAATAAATTTTAATAAATTTGAATTAAGAATAGTGTAAAAAATTCTAATAAATATAAATGAATAATAGTGTAAATATGAAAAAAAGTGTTTTATTTTATAAAAAGCGTGGGGTGCATGGTGTCAATAGTTATAAATACTCGTATTTCATTGACAGATACGAGAAGAAGGATTATCATTTCGATGATATCTTAAAAAGCACCCCACGCTTTTTTTTTAAATAATACACTTTTTTTCTTATTTACACTATTATTCATTTATATTTATTACAGTTTTTTACACTAGAATAGTGTAAAAAATTCATATTTATTAAAATTTATTTTCTTTTTTTAGTTTTTTTTCTAAATAAAGCGTATTTTTTAGTTTCTTCAAACTGTTATTTATTTTCTACTTTTTAGTTTGATATATTTATAAAATCATGTTTTTTTAATCTATTATTTATTTTGTTACAAACTAATTTAAGACGATGGCCTCTATAACAGGAATATATTAGCGCCATCTATTGAGTAATATACACTCGGCGTCAAAAAAATCGCACATCCGAAAAAAATAATTTAAATACTATTTTAACACAACAGGCCAATGGCAATGTTGTGGTTTGAGGGTTTCATTCGAAAGGTAATTTCATTAGCTTTCAGGAATTTTAATTGAATTTTACTTTTATAACGAGACGAAAGAGAAATTAAAGAAAAAGACAGGGTATGTACAAATTTGCAAATTAATAATTAAAAAAAATACTTAATAAATACAAAAAAAGTTCTTAAAACCTAGTGTTACCCCCCTTGCCTTGATAACGGCTTCCATGCGATCTTTCATGGACCTTACAAGGATCGCAACAGCCCCTTGGGGTATTTGTTCCCACTCTTCAAGTATCGCATTTTGGAGCTCTTGAAGAGTGGCTGGAGCTGGATCTCGAGCTCGCACGCGCCGTTTTAGGTCATCCCAGAGATGTTCTATTGGGTTAAGGTCTGGACTTCGTGCTGGCCAATGCATAACGGGGATATCGACCTCCTGTAAATAATCCCGTACAATAGCCGCGGTGTGGCAACGAGCATTATCATGCATTAACATAAATCCATCACCGACATAACCAGCATACGGGACCACATGTTCCTCCAGGATTTCAGTAATGTACCGACCAGCATTTAATGACCCTTGCCCACGGCCACCCCGAGTCCGGGAAACGCACACAAGTTCCGTTTTCCCGTCGACGGAAATGCCGCTCCAAAACATACACGAGCCACCCCGACGGACGACGGATTCTTCGAAGCAGGGTTGTGTGAACCTCTCCCCCTGTCTTCTGTAGACCCTTCTACGTCTGTCATTGCAGAAGAGACAGACCCTCGTCTCATCAGAGAAGAGTACAGTCCGCCACTGTTCTAGAGTCCACTCGCAATGATTGCGAGCAAACTCTAGGCGATCTCTGCGATGATGTGCAGTAAGTTTTGGACCTTTAGCAGGTCTATGGGCTGTTAAACTCTTTTCGTGTAACCTTCTTCTTATCGTAGAAACACTCACAGATGTTCTCCGAGTTGATCGAAGCTGTTGTTGCAACTCAACAGCATTTGTAAAACGGTTTCGTAAAGATGTCGTAACGATGAAACGGTCATCTCTTTCTGATGTGCACCGTTTTCTTCCAGATCCCGGTTTTCTAACATAACCACCAGTCTGCTGAAAACGTTGGAACACCCGTCGAACTGAAAAACGGGACAGGTTCAACTGTCGAGCAACGTCACACTGCCGCATCCCCGACTGCAATAGGGCAATCACTTGAGCGGCTTCTTCAGAGCTGGTGTCCATCTTTACTTGTTCTTACTTGGGTTACTTGTTCACGTGTGTTCACTGCAAAGTCTAAACTACGACTGGCCCATATTTCATCCAGATCGATCCTTTTGTACCCTTTTTAGGTGGTGTAACTAGCGTCCTTACTAACGAGCATTTGACAGTGTTTATTTTTGACGCTCTATAATGATAAATTTTTTAATGATTTCATGATTTTTTTATTAATAATGTAAAGCTATTCAAATACCCATTTCAAAAATACCAATATTTATATAAATATAATTCGTTTCTAGCCATTACAGCCATTTTTCGCGCAAACTCAGAGAGGTGCGATTTTTGTGACGCTGAGTTTAGTTGGATCTTCTATAAAAGCGTGTTTTTTCAGTTTTTTTTTTAATCTATTGTATGTTATTTTTTAGTCGAATTATTGCATTGTCATCGGTCTTTGACAGTGTGCAAAATTTAAATTAAATCGGATCGTTCAAAGTAGGAGATAATCGAGCCCTTAGGAGTCGGTTACAAACATACAAACAAACAAACAACAAAACAGCTAATACAAAGCGTGTAAAAAGACAACTTTCCTTTATTTCCTGTATAATTCCATTGTGAACATATGTAATATGAAGATGGAAGGTTCCGCTTTTCATTGCCGTATCATAAATAAGGAAAAAATTATTAACGGCTGCTTCTAGGTAGGTAATCCGTCTAGGTAGGTTATTCTGCCGCGAAGCAGTGCTGCGCTAACATTACTGTGTTTCGGTTTGAAGGGCAGTGAGTGTTAGCGTAATCACTGGGCATATGAGACTTAATAACTGATGTCTCAGGGTGACAAGCGCAGTGTGGCGTCACACAAAAATGTTCAGGGTGACGCAGCATTTATTATAGGCTAACGTTGCACTTACCATCAGGTGAACGTTTTGCTCGTCTCGTCACTTAGTCCAATAAAAAAAAATTACATTTTTCTTCAGTACTTTTGTGTTTGTAATTGGTACTGCACAGTTCAGCCAACATTATAAACGCTCTTGCGTTTTTGATCACGAAACATTCAGATATTAAGCTCGTGTATCTAAGCAACGTTTAATAAGGAAACCGGAACGTAAATCAAACCAGAAAACGCTGTCTCATGACAGGCCGGTTGTACTTTATTTGCAAATGTACGGCTTCTCCTTGTATATGTTAGAAATGAGCATTCCGTATTCCGCGCTCCATTTCTTTGGGATTCTTGAATTAATTAAGATACATATGGAATTATAGACAACTAACTGATGCCCGCGACTACGTCCGCGTGGATATCCCGTCGGAGAATTCGATCCCGTAGGAACTGTTTGATTTTTCGGGATAAAAAACAACCATGTCCGTTCTCGTCGTTCTTGTACCGTCACTATATCAAATAAATAAAAAATATGATATAAAATGCTAGAGCCTAGATCTTGATGTAAATTTAGAAGTCATGGTCTGCGGCGGCATAGATTTGAAGTGTCATTGAGATATGAGAAATGGATTTCTGTGAGTTGCTAATCCTGAAAAGTTCTTCGGTCCGAGATCGATGGAAACCATTTAATTTTGTAATGTAGTGTAACAATAATTAATTGTCATCAAATAAAAACACTTTAAAGTAAATATTTAAAACGACTTAGAGATTATAACCTTTCTTATTATTATGAAGACTACTATTAGAACTTAAATCGGCGGCTTGCGACAGAGCTAAAATATCTTTATTGTTATTTGTTCATAAACCTTGTTTTTTTTTATATTTTTTTTATTGATATACTGTCGAGACGAGCAAAATGTTCACCAGATGGTAAGTGCAACGTTTGACCATAACAGATATAAAACTTATTTGTTTATGTATGATCGTATATGTGTCGTATATATGTATAATAATTTTGTTCTTTATGCAAAATATTTTATTCATTTGTTTTCCACGCCGACTTTTTCATTGTTCTTGATATCCTGTCCATCCAGCGGTTGTCTGGAAGATATTGCTGTCAGATATTGCTGTCAGATATTGCCGTCAGCAATAAGACCGCCCATTGCTCACTCTTAGTGTATCTTTTTTTTCCTATTTACTTTTTGTATTTTACATATAAGGTTTTTTTTATATAGTATAAAGTGACGAAATCATCCCATAAAGAAATTTATATTCTTTATGGGAGGATTCCTGTGCACGAATCCGTCTAGGAAGGTACCACCCCGGGGCCAGTTATTTTATGTTAGTTTCGATTTGCGGGGCACTGTGATCTAGCGTAATCACTAGGCATTTGAGAATTAAGAACTGATGTCTCAGGGTGACGGCCGCAGTGTGTTGTCACACAGAAATATTCTGGGTGACAGCATTTGTTGTGGGCGGACGTTGCACTTACAATCAGGTAAACGTTTTTCTCGTCTCGACACTTTATCAAATAAAAAAATAAAAAAAACACAAGGTTTATGAACATAAATGATATTTGATATTTTAGCTCAGACGCAAGACGTTGCACTTACCATCAGGTGAACGTTTTGATCATTCGCCACCCGTCACGTCTCGTTTCCCGTGGGGGCGATAAGTAGGCTACGTGTGTGGACTCTGTATTGATGGGTACTTTCGGCTTATTACTTATTTACTTAACACATTGTGCTTACATATATACTTGACCGGTATACTTGTACATGTAAACAAGTGAATTACAAGATTCCGTATTACGAGATTGTCAAACTATTTGACATTCATGGGCTGGGATCGACGTCAATACGCTGTTTATTAAATCGCTTGGCTATATAACTTGCATACCTCGTTAGTAGAGGAATCTTTTATAGTTGATTCCAGACGTGTTGACGAATATGATTAGTTTAGAATTTGCAAGCTGGTAGTGTTAGGGAAATACTTTTTTTAAAGTACGCCTGAATAGGAATTCTACCACCTTATTTATTTATTTATATTCTTTATGGGAGGATTCCTATGCAGGAATCCGTCTAAGTAGGTACCACCCCAGGGCCAGTCATTCTGCCGTGAAGCAGTCGTCTGCAAATCGTCTGATTGCTAGCGTAATGACTGGGCACAAGAGACTTAAGAACTGATGTGTCAATTGACGGGCGCATTGTGGTGTCACACAGAAATTTTCTGGGTGACACAGCATTTGTTATGGGCAGACGTTGCACTTACCATCAGGTGAACGTTTTGCTCGTTTCATCACTTTATGTAACAAAAAAAAAATTAAAAAAACATTGTAACCCTCTTTCCCCAGCGTTCGGAGCGTAGTCAATAAAATTAACTTACCATTGAAATAATATTGTTATTTATCATTGAAAGCTAACTTCATTATGCTTGTCGCACTTCCGTTATCATTGATGACTAACTTGCACTTCCGTAACACTGCGCGCGCAGCTCTCAATTTTACCCTCTATAAAACGCCCCAAAAGAAGTATAACTTCAGAAACAGCTATAAACTCGAGAGAACGTCAAATCTCCTATAACACCCTTGAGAGTCCTGTGAACCGGGAAAGATTTCATGCAAATGAGCTTAAAAGATGTTAAGATTGGCGTCTATCTATAAGCTCATCTCGAGACTGCTCGTTCTATTGCCTCTTTGAAAAATTATTGTATCGTTTTTGGTATTAAATTTAAATAGGGAATTTTACGGAACTGACGTATCCGACTGCCAAGTCGTGCGACCTGGATGTAGGTTCGATTCGCTATCAGTAAGCAATGTTTGTGACAGGTACTACCCCAGTGTCAGTTATTCTGCCCTGAAGCAGTAGAGTGCAAACATTACTGTATTTCGGTTTGAAGGGCACTGAGAGCTAGCGTAATCACTGGGCATATGAGACTTAAGAACTGATGTCTCAGGGTGACGGGCGCATTGTGGTGTCACACTGTTCTGGGTGACACACCATTTGTTATGGGCAGACGTTACACTTGCCATCAGGTGAACGTTTTGCTGGTTCCGTCACTTTTATCAAATAAAAAAATAAAAAAAAAACGTAAAGAAACAGTTTTCAGGGCAGGATGTATCGAAATTTTAAAAAAAAAACTGTATGTTACCCGATATCCACCACGGACATAATTTTCAGTTAATAACAAGAAAATGATATACATACATACAGCCACGGATTTTTTCCATGTGAAGGCTACCCTGCATAATACTTATATATATGAATAAGTATAATTATATTCTATTCCTGACGCTGGTCTTCCGTGATTTTTTTTTTATAAGAGAAGGGGCAAACGAGCAAACGGCTCCCCTGATGTTAAGTGATTACCGCCGCCCATGAACATCCGCAATACAAGAGGAATCGCGAGTGCGTTGGAAGCCTTTGAGAAAGGCTCTTTTCTTGAATTTTTCTAAGTCGTATCGTTGTACCAAATCCGCTGGCTGCAGTAAGTTCCAGAGTGCTCGTGCGTGGCAGGAAATTTCTGGTAAAGCGCACAATGGAGCAATGTCACCATGCTGATGTGGATGGAATTTCGTGCTGTATCGCGATGAGGTAATACTAACAACAGACAGCAGAAAATAGGTAGGATTTCTATGCAGGAATCCGTCTAGGTAGGTACCACCCTAGTGCCAGTTATTCTGCCGTGAAGTAGTAGTGTGCAAACATTACTGTGTTTCGGTTCGAAGGGCACTGAGAGGTAGCGTAATCACTGGGCATATGAGACTTATGAAGTGATGTCTCTGGGTGACGAGCGCAGTGTGGTGTCACTCAGAAATGTTGTGATGACACAGCATTTGTTATGGGTGGGCGTTGCACTTACCATCAGGTGAACGTTTTGCTACAAGTAAAAAAACTGTGAACTGCAAGAGTCGATTAACATTTCGTTAACTTAGACCCCATTTCACCGATAGCTTAGGAAACCAAGTTTAATAAAACCACGTTTTACTTAACTGAGTTCAAATGTATCATTTGATCTCGCTTTTCGTCTTACCGATTTCACCGGCTCCATTTTGATCGCGTTCAGAAAAACGAAGTTTACATGAAATATCGTCACAATCTAAAACAAAAACTCGATATCTTTCGTATTTTGCGACATCTAACAGCCTGTTTTTATGCATAGGTTACACAGGTATGCAAACAATAAAAAATACGAATTAAAAATAATTTTTGTGCTTACATAGTTGTGCAATTTACAATGACAGCTCTCTAAACGTCTTTAAAGAGTTGAACGTCAAACATTGCGCTCAGAATTTAAACCGCGTTTAGCTTTAATGACGTTTAGTTGATGTTGGTAAAATGCAAACAGTAGCATTGAACTCAGTTAAACGCTTAAACTTCGTTCACCTTGAACTGATCGCGTTTATTTTCAACGGTGAAGTCCGCCCTTAGTATATGAATCAGTTTACAAAAACAGTCTAGAAATGAACACGCTTAATCTAAAATCCAATATGCAAATCCCATTACTTAAACTCAAAGTCGGTTTGTCTGTCCGCGCGTGGAGTCAGGAAGCTCGTTCATTATCGCGCTACAGTTCAGTTAGTGTGGATACTGTTAATTGGCTGTCTGAATGTGGTTAATTTATCATCACGGATTTAAGTACTCGCGATAACTGGATCGTTAAACCGTGTTTGGTTCCGGTGTTTTTGTGTTGCGAAGTGAAATACGATGCATTACTAAGACTGAAAGTGTGCTTCTGGCAATTTAGGCAGGAACATATCTAGAGTTGTATCACCGCAGTGTCAGTTATTCTGCCGTCAAACAGTAGTGTGCAAAAATTTGTGTGTTTCGGTCTAAACGGCACGAATAGCTAGTATAATTACTGGGCATATGCGACTTAAAAACTGATTTACCAGGGCGAAGAGTACAGTGTGGTGTCACACGAAAATGTTATGGCTATAACAAAATAACAGCTTTTTACTCAATGCCTATGAAAGTATAAACGATACGTATAAGAAAAATTTTAAAGTTTTTGTCTGCCTGTCTGTTTGTTCCGGCTAATCTCCGAAACGGCTGGACCGATTTTGGCAGGACTTTCACGGATAGTTGACTGATATTATAGCGGGTAACTTAGGCTACTTTAATTTTAGAAAAATAATTAGGTTTCCGCGCAAATAAATTAAAACCCCATAATCCGATTCAAATAGGGAAGTATGAATGTATATCATCGAACCGAGTCTAAACTAATAAAGGAAAGAAAATAATTTGCTAAGATGTCCTTTATTTTGCTTCGGTTTGAAGGGCACTGTGAGCTAGCATTATCACTGGGACTTAAGAACCAATGTCAGGGGGATGGGCACAGTGTTGTGTCACACAGAATTTTTCTGGGTGACACAGCATTTGTTATGGGCAGACGTTGCACTTACCATCAGGTAAACGTTTTGCTCGTTACATCGCTTTCTGCAATAAAAAAAGATCTATCAACTATATTAATTAACAACTGTTTACGGCGTAGCTTCGCATTATACTAGTATATAATTTGTTGCTATGGGCCTTTTAAGTATAGTCGTCGACAGAGGTATTTCGCGAATGTACGCCGTGGATTCCTGAATACGTATCACCAGGCATAACAACGTAGCGTGCTGTAATGCGACCTAGTTATTCGCCTTATTGTCTTGTGTGGCGTTTTCTAAGCTATTCACAAAAAACAATTCGCATGGGGCGAAATAAATTTAGAACGCAACGCGTTTTGTGAATGGTTCCGACGTAAATTAAAGATTTGTCATTTCGACTGAATGACTCGGAATCTGTAGGCCATATAAATAATTGTTTCATGTGGGAATGGACCTGTAGTTTCATTCATCTGTTCGTCCAGTCGTTGAATGGCAAAGTTGAAGGATTTCATACAATGAAGTTCCGCTGGCACACGCTCCAAAATTTTTATTTATTTATTTCAACCTTTATTTCGGAATAAATACATAATAATTACATTTTGTTAATAAAATTACTTATAATGTTGCTTATAAATAAACACTATTTGTAAGCGTGGAGCTGTATCCATCTCCTCATCACAGGATATTCCCACCGATCTATGAGCACGCTCAGAATAGTCACAGTCATTTCGACTGAATGACTCGGAACAACTATCTGTAGGCCATATAAATAATTGTTTCATGCGGGAATGGAACCAGTGACCTGTAGTTTAGAGTAGTAACTTAGTAGTCTCAATTCTGTCGACAAGCAGTGGTGTGCAAACATTAGTGTTTAATACGAAAGGTTCTAGAAAATGCCTACTCAATCTAGCTTTAAAGTTGTTAACCGCATGGCGCGCGACGTCCGAGTGGCCTAGTTGTCAGAGTACCTGTCTTCCACGCCTCAGGTCCTGGGTTCGAATCCCAGCCGGGGCCAAAATTTGTGCTAAAACACAAATTGTTGCTTTTCGGGTCTGGTTGGTTGGTGATTGTCCCCGTGTTTCGGATATTGCATCCTAGCCTATCTCCGAATTTTATCGAATCAGCGTTACATCAGGCGCGGGTAGGCTGGGACGATTGAGTGTTTCTGCGTTTGCGCGTACACTTGGAGCACTATAATATCTCCTGCGCAGTGGATGGCCATCGACAGTAGTTCTGAAGTTGTCCCCGTGGTCGAAATCGGCCAGGTCAACATGATACTCGTCTAGAAAGATCGGCGCTGGCAAAGAATTAAATCACGTACTGTACGGAGTACTTATAATATTTATTTTTATTCTTCTTTAGCCTTCTGCTGGACAAAGTCCTCTTTCTAGAAGGGCAGATTTGCCACAATCACGCTTGGCAGGCAGAATGGTTTTTTCTTTTACAGTAGAATGAGACGTGACAAAAGTGTCACCCAGAACATTTCTGTATGGCACAATACTGCGTCACCCAGAAACCACAGTTCTGTCTCATGTGCCCAGTAATTACTCTAGCTGTCAGTGCCCTTCAGACAAAAACACAGTAATGCTTGCACCTTATAGTGTAAAATCCTCTTGTAAGATCCTCTAAGGTGCGACACGTCTGATCCTGCGATTACCTGATTCTTCTGATGGTAGAATTCCTATGAAGGACTCCGTTAAGTAGGCACCACTGCAGGGTCAGTTATTCTGAAGTGAAGCAGAAGTGTGCAAACATTACTATGTTTCGGTTTGAAGGGTACTGTGAGCTAGCGTAATCACTGGGCATATGAGACTTAAGATCTTATGTCTCAGGGTGATGGGCACAGTGTATTGTCACACAGAAATTTTCTCGTGACATAGCATTTGTTATGGGCAGAAGTTGCACTTACCATCAAGTGAACGTTTTGCTCGTTTTATCATTTTATCCAATAAAAAAAAAAGTTTGGCATGTTTCGTGGTGGTTACTCCGTCACCTGTCGGAACCCATTGGATTGTCCTACCATTACCTTAAGTCCACTTTTACGACACACACGGCACTACATGAGATGGTAGATTTTCTTATGCCGCAGCCAAACGTCGCGACTAAATACGAGTGGAATTCATCTGCTCGTCCAGTCGTTGAATGGCAAAGTTGAAGGATTTCATACAATGAAGTTCCGCTGGCACACTCTCCAAAATTTTTATTTATTTATTTCAACCTTTATTTTGGAATAAATCCATAATAATTACATTTTGTTAATAAAATTTGTTATAATGTAGCTTAGAAATAAACGTTATTTGTAAGCGTGGAGCTGTATCCATCTCCTCATCACAGGATGTTCCCACCGATCTATGAGCACGCTCAGAATAGTGCTGGTGGTACCACGAGACGTGCCAGTAGGTACGCTGATCGTTTCCTCATGACGGCGGCAAAACCATCACTCCGAGCTCCCGTGAACATTCATGATGGTTAATTTTACTGGTGGTAGGATTCCTATGCAGGATTCCGTCTAGGTAAGTTACCACCCCAGGGCCAGTTATTCTCGTGAAGCAGTAGTGTGCAAACATTACTGTGTTTCGGTTTGAAGGGCACTGTGAGCTAGCGTAATCACTGGGCATATGAGACTTAAGAACCTATGTTTCAGGATGATGGGCATAGTGTAGTGTCACACAGAAACTTTGTGGGTGGCACAGCATTTGTTATGGGTAGACGTTGCACTTACCATCAGGTGAACGTTTTGCTCGTTTCATCACTTTATGCAATAAAAAAAAACAACGCCTCGACTACCCCAACAGTATCCTGACTGCGTTATTATATTGAACACGCAAGTCGCTGTATGTCCGCTGCCCATAATTGAACCAAACGGGCGCACGTGTAGTAAGTATTGACAGAATGATTTAAAAATATAACCTGTCGTAACTTATACCGTAGCCAGCACGTATCGTCTTGGAGGTCCAAAGATTTACATCTCTAGGCTACCTCGTTGCATTATTCAGCTGCGTTCACAATATCTCGTTACACCCACGTGTACTTTTCGCTCCTAATAGCGAAGTGTTTGCCCAACTGTACTTCCGTACTACTGTCGTATTGATGACATTCTTTCCTAAAATTGTTATCGGGATTCCGTATAAAAGTTTTTAATTTTTCTTTACGGAAGGAAGTATCGAGACGAGGAAATCGTTCATCTGATAATAATTGCGATATTCTGCATATAACAAAATAATGCTGTCACCGAGAACATACAGTACACAAAACAGTCTTCACGTCTATCGCTTGTTTTTATATTTTCTGTTATTTACCAAGCTCAACTCCTTTTCATCCAACGTCAGACGCACGGCGGGTGTCCATCCTTTCGCTGCTGCTTTCGCTGTGGACCCATTCGGACGAAGCATTTTGTTTTGTCATTCATTTAACGTACAGTGAGCGTCTGGAATAATTGGTCTGCATCAGTCTTTCAGTCTGATCACAGTGTTGTATCATTAAGATAAGAGTTAAAAAGTCTTCTACTAAGCTAGTGGTTTCCCTTCGACTACAGTTTTGTCACTTACCATTAGGTAAAATCTTAGTTCAGAACTTTATTTACTAGAAACATGTATCTATGTAAATTTAACAATAACAACAAAATTTTGAAAAAATCCCCAATGAGTAAAAAGAAACTGACCTCTTTACTTAAGACTTCTCTTCTGAAAACTGAGAGGGCTTAGAAGGAAATAAGAAGAAGTGATTAACTTATGGATAGGATTCTGCAAAGCAAAGCTTTTCCGCTATTAAATACTGCTTTGCAGTCTTTAAGTCTTTTATATCAATAACAATAATTCATGTATTGCAAATTATCGCCGATAGCTTAACAATTAGGGCACGGACTGCGAAATTGGAGTCGCTGGATCGAGCCCGCCATTCGACCATTGCAGTGAACCACCCCAGCATCAGGCATTACTGTGTATCAGCTTGTCCCGCGTGTTATTAATCGAAGATATAATAGGCCTGACGTGGCCTAGTTGTCTTGACTTCTACGCCGCGGGTCCTGGGTTCAAATCCCAGCCGGAACCAAAATTTATAGAAAAACATCCACAACAACAAACTGGTTGTGTCGTGGAAGTGGAATTTATGTCTGTAAAACACACCCACAATGCAGGGGAAATTTGACTATGATTCATTTAATTATTATTTTCATTCATGAGGTTGTAAATAGGAAAAATTAAACGCGATAAAATCCGTAAAATTAGTTTCATTTAAATATGATTCTATGATTTATTTTAAAAAAAATTTTTGGTTTTTCCGCCAAAAATACATACAAAATTTTACAATTGTAAACCTAGTCATTGAAGTAAGACCCTGTTTATTAAAAATGGGATAAAGATATACTTAATATTTAAAAATAAATCTTAATATATTAGTACACAAATCATCTGACAGATTAAATTAAATAAATGTTAGTTAGGCATGAACAAAATACGTTAAAACGCGGAACTCCAAACTAATTATAATGTATAAGAAGCGTGCTTATGCAAAGCGAAATAAACTCATTTAATGGGACCTAAGACTTAAAATTATTTTGTAGTCGCATGCATATAGAAGAATCTCAAGAATGCAATGTATGATAATTTTGCTTTTGCTTATCTGTTTTTATTTCTACCACGTTAAGGTCGAATGTCCTGTAAATAATTTAAAGTGAGTAAATAGAAGCAGTCGGTTACTTTGGGTGTGTGAAGTGTGAAAATGTGGTTACGTCTTAATATGCTGATGGTGGCCTTAAATGGTTAAAGTTGTTCGCGTGTTTGTTTATAATTATTCGAACTTTTTGCTTTTATAATCAGGTTTTGAAATCAGCGCGCTTACAGTATATTGGGAGAGTCGTAAATAAAAAAAAGTATTTATATTAAAGTGACTATTACCAGGCTGGTTTTTTTTTATTGCATAAAGTGACGAGACGAGCAAAACGTTCACCTGATGGTAAGTGCAACGTCTGACTATAACAAATGTCGTGTCACCCAGAACAACGAGTGGCACCACACTGCGCCCGTCACCTTGAGACATCAGTTCTTAAGTCTCATATTCCCAGTGATTACGTTACCTCTCAGTGCATTTCAGACCGAAACACAGTAATGTTCGCACACTACTGCTTCACGGCAGAATAACTGGGTCTGGGGTGGTACCTACCTAGACGGATTCCTGCATGGAAATCCTACCACCACTATGATGATGAAGTAAAAATGAAGATTATTTTTAATTAATATTTTTTTTCCTTTTCCTGCATTGATAATAGTAATTTTAACTAACAGCCAATACTTCTTACTACGTATTAAGTAGGTAAAATTATTAAAAAAAACCTTTACTTATAAAAATCAACAATTGGAAAAAAACACGCACTTTTTGTAAAATTTTCTTTATTGATAAAAAAATCGAAAAAATAGTAACATAAACACACATTCGTCGTCGTTTCAGCCTATCACAAGTCCACTGCTGAACATAGGCCTCCCCCATAGATAGCCACAAAAGTTTGTAGCTCTCATATTGGAGGGATTTTGCCATAGTTGCCACGCTTGGCAGGCGGGTTGACAACCGCAGTTTATTTATACAGATGTTCCAGGAAGATGCTGCTACCCGTCTCCTGGTTTTAATTTCCCTCTGTCGACTTTTACGACACCCACGGGATGGGATGGGGTGGTAGATTCTCTTAGGCCGCTACCACGCTTTTTGTATAATTTTCTTTATTGATTACAAAAAATCTAAAAAATATTAACATAAACACACATTAGCATATTTAAAAATTCGAAAGATTTTTTGCGCCAACACGGTTGTGTTTTTATTGCATTTTTTCATTTCTGTTTATTATGTATTATGCAGCAAGTACTCGCGAAAGCGTATAGTGATTGGAAAATTCTATTGAAGACCAAAATTGTACCTTTGGTTTTGTCTCCATCAGTCCAGCAAATCTTCAGTAAAAGTCAACCATAATTTTACTGTCGATTGAAATTCTCGCTGTTTGAAGTTTTCATACCTGGATACTCTGTTACTTGAGACTGAAAAATAGTTAACGGCTATTTCCATAAATAATTACAATAAAATTAAAATTCGAATCATTTTAGAAATAATTTTGGCCAGTAACATTTAAAAGCTTACATTTTATCTAAACAAATCATAACTGAACTGGAAAGAAAACCTCCATCTAATAACACAGGGGACTGGTGTTTAAATAAATCATGCGCAAAACTGGAGTAAGCCACTAGCTTCACTTAGAAATATTTATTGCTTTGCTGTTGGATTTTTGCTACAACGCTTAGACTTTTTAACATTTCAATTTATTTAAGTCCAGTCAAAAGACGAAACTTTCCACGTGGAATATTTTTAACTTTGAAATTGGAAAATATTATAGGATTTTCTTCTCTTCTTTATCTTTTCTATTTTATTGCATTAGTGAAAAGGAAATGGGGAGGTAAACACGAGCAAGTGCCTCTCTAGTTTATCTGTAAGTTACAGCATTATACTATCCTGCAAAGTGCATAACTTCTAGTTGTCAAGCAAAAGATGTCACTGTATTCGTTTCGGATGACTCCGCCTAGGTCGGTACCACCCCAGGCCAGTTATTCTGCCGTGAACCAGTAGTGTGCAAACATTACTGCGTTTCGGTCTTATAAGATACCATCAGGTGAACGTTTTGCTCGACTCCTCACTTTATCCAATAAAAATTACTATAAATTACTATAAATAATATCATCATTACAGCCCACTGTAGTGAAATGCATTTGACATTATTTATGTGGAGAATCTACTACATACATACAGTCACGCATTTTTCCCATAAAAATGGGGAAGTTTCTGCCACTCACGTAGCCCACTTTTCGTCCTTGCGAGGCGTGACGGGTAGCGACCCACGTTGCCGCCGTTTTAGTACTAGCCAAAAATGTATTATACCCCATTGCGTTCCCACGAGCCGTATAGCGACCGCGTGACATATTACGCTGATTTTCTGCACGATTAAGGCTGCCCGTACAATACCTTAGTCGCCCCTTACGACACGGTAAGAAAGAGATAGGTGTTATTCTACTCTGCCGGACACCTGTCGGCTACATTGTTTTTACACTTAGATAAACTAACGTACGTCACCTTGAGTTCGAGGCTTGAGTATGCAGGCATCTTTAAAATCGTTATTTTATGTGCCGATTTACTACGTGCTTAGCGTGAGGAAATCTGCATGTCTGAATAAAAATCTGTCTGCATCTGAGCAACGCGGCGGACTTTTCCCGGCTCAAAAACTCCTACCAAAAATGAGAAGAGGCCTTCGGTCAGCACTGAGACATTTATAGGCAAGTCGTTAGAGGCGTCTGATACTGCAATCGCCATTCCGCCAGTCAAACGTGATGATTACCGCATTTCCTCCTGTTGTCCAAATGTTCAGCTTAGGACTGTTATCAGGATGATGATAATGATCAACCAATAGATTTCAATTTTCAACGGTGTGTATTTATTGAAGACTGCTGTTATTTTTTACCTTTCACTTTGTTTCCATCCTCTTTTTGTATGGGCTGTGTGGTGTGGTGGGCGGCTCGCTAAAAGAATACTACCACTCCATCTCATCCAATGGATCTCGTAAAAGGCGAGTAAGGAATTAAACTGCACTGTGCACCCAGCAGCGCATGGTGGCGATGGGCTCACCACCTATCACACCAAGTGCATTATATTGTTTTGGTGAAACGTGGATTGTGGCAGTCATCTGTTTTTGCAGTGAGTGCCCAGTCTCTGACTATCCCTTATGGGATACAGTCGTGATCTTATGTATGTATGTATGTTTGTATGAAATAACAATCATCTCAGTAACCAACCTGAGGCCCTCCAGTGAAACCTTTGTTCGGAAACAAATTATATAATTTATAAATTTAGACAACCGACACTGAGTGGAGTTATATTTCAACAAATGGCATGGCGCCCAAATTCCGAGGCGCTTTTATTAAAAGTGACTGAGTCAAATGTATTAAGAAGGCGTTCGAATTGAAGAAATATAATACCGACGATTTTTGCTTGCATCAATCGACAGTCAAAGAATGAAACTTCTTCTTTTAATTTTGGCAGTTCCTAATAGAATTCTGGCAATGTCAAATCCGTTATGGTTGTTAGCCACAGATAAACTTTACGTTTTACGTACCTTCCGTGACATGAAGCATGCTAATCTACTATGTACCGTTCTAATTTTCTTAATTATTGCCGAAGCAGGTACAGTCTTGATTTAAAAAAAAAACAATCCAACCACCAGTAATTAAGTAAGTCGTTACATTTTTCAAGTTATATGTTGTATTATCGTTAAACGAACACTACCACTCCATCTCATCCAATGGATCTCGTAAAAGGCGAGTAAGGAATAAAACTGCACTGTGCACCCAACAGCGCATGGTGGCGATGGGCTCACCACCTATCACACCAAGTGCATTATATTGTTTTGGTGAAACGTGGATTGTGGCAGTCATCTGCTTTTGCAGTGAGTGCCCAGCCTCTGACTACCCATTATGGGATACAGTCGTGATCTTATGTATGTATTTATGTATTAAATAAAGCGGATCAGAGGTCAAAGCATTTTAGTATAGAACTCGAAGATTCCATTACCACTGTTAAGCCAAAGCGATAAAGATTGAAGAAATTATGAATTCACTATCAGAGCCGCGGCACTTTTACAATATATTCAAACTCGAAAATCAACTGCTGCACACGTAAAAATATAACGCGGATAACAGGCGGAATCATTTTAGCTCAGAAGATGCTAAGAAGCTATTGGCAGCTTTATTTCCTAACTGCGCACCCTAAAACATCAATACGCTTCGTATATGCGTTCGAGCCATGTTAAACAAAAAAAAAATATCTTGCTGTGCGTAAGTTTACCGATGGTTAAATGAGTTAATATACTTAATAAAATCGGGCGTTACTTTGCGCAAATCCATTATAATAAAGGAAAGAAAGTTAATTTGCATGCGGATCTTAGCAAATTAACTTTCTTTCCCTTATTAATATTAACCAGTAATTACACTACGAGTAGCTCTCAGTTACATTTTGACCGAAAAACGCAGAATAACTGGTCCTGCGGAGGTACCTACCGGCGGATTTCTGCATAGGAATGAGTAGACTAATAGTCATGGAGTATATTTTCTGTTTGCTTGAATGCTGATCAAATAGCCATGCAGTCAACAGTTGTAATTCTAAAATTATTCTTACTATGTAGTGGTGGTCGGATTTCTATGCAGGAATCCGTCTAGCTACGTACCACCCCAGGGCCAGTTATTCTGCCGAGAAGCAGTAGTGTGCAAACATTACTGTGTTTCAGTTTGAAGGGCACTGAAAGCTAGCGTAATCACTGGGCGTATGTGACTTAAGAACTGATGTCTCGGGGTGACAAGCGCACTGTGGTATCACACAGAAATGTTCTGGGTGACACAGCATTTATTATGGGCAGACGTTGCAGTTACCATCAGGTGAACGTTTTGCTCGTGTCGTCACTTTATCAAATAAAAAAAGAACTATGTCGAGTTATGTGATACGATACTGTAATATCAATCTGTTACATCCGAAGCTTCGATGTGTTTTGGAAATATTACGCCCCCTGGCAAGATGGTGCTAAGATAGGCAAAAGGTTGCCGAAGATAGGGCCAAGCGGCGCGCCTTGAGATACTCCAGTGTTATCCTATAAATTATTTAGTGTATATATATAGCACCAGCAGTTTCCCGCCCGCTTCCAGCTTAGAAATTACTGATTTTTTTTAAAGATACAAATATGTAATTAAATGTATACTAGACATTTTCCATGACAAAGTGTACCTCTGTGCGAAATTTCATTAAAATCCCTTCTGACGTTTGAGCTTGATTGAATATCAAACAGCAAATATACATACATTCACATTAGTACTAAGAATTATATTATATGTATTATTTACCACCAGGGTAAGATTCCTATGCAGGAATCCGTCTAGGTAGGTATCACCCCAGGGCCAGTTATTTAGTTTAGTTACTGTGTTTCGGTTTGAAGGGCACTGTGAGCCAGCGTAATCACTGGGCATTTGAGACTTAAGAACTGATGTCTCAGTGTGACGGGCGCCGTGTGGTGTCACACAGAAATATTCTGGGTGACACAGCATTTCTTGTGGGCGGACGTTGCACTTACCATCAGGTGAACGTTTTGCTCGTTTCGTCGCTTTATACAATAAAAAAAATTGTAATAGTATATAATACATTAAGGATTATGTTATACTAATTCCGTGGTAGCTCAGGGGCTAGACGCTCGCTTTAAATTTCTTAGTATGCGAGTGACCTGGGTTCGAGCCCCGGTGCCGGCACCACTAAAATTGTTAATTGCAATGTTAAGTGCTGATTTACAACGTGCTCGGCGGTGAAGGAAAACATCGTGGGAAACCTGCATGTCTTAGAAATAAAAAATATTTCGAAAACATGTGAAGTCCGCCAACCGGCATTGGAGCAGCGCGGCGGATTCTTCCTAGCTCCAAAACCCTCTCAGAAATGAGAGGAGGCCTGTGCTCAGCAGTGGGACATTTATAGGCTGAAACTTTACTTTTTACTACTTTATACTAATGTAAAAAAAAACAAAAAGTCCTGCCCGCTGGGTTTATTGCTAATTCTTTCCAGGACAGCGGCGAATCAGTGTTCTTTAAAATTTATGACAATCATTTATTATATATTTTATTATTATGTTAATAATCTACGTTGAGTAAAAATAATCTTATTTTATTTTATGTCTATATCCAGCATTGTTTGTAATTTTAAGATTATTTCGTAAATGTAAGAGTATTTAGAATTTTTGAAGTTCTTAGTATGAAGTCAGTGCCGTTAGGCTTATCAGGAGTGTTTGGCGCGCGGAGATAGGAATTTAAAATCGCTTCTGCCGTCGTAGCATTATTTAATTACTTAACTAATAGTAAAATTGTCCAGACTTAAATTACATTCTAAGATAATTTTGCAAATGTTCTTAAAACTCCTTAGAAGTTAAACTGGAATAATAAAGATTCATATTCTGATTATTACTACTCAGATTAAAAGTTCTTGAGATTTTATTAAGTTTGATAAAATTACTAGCTAAAGCCCGCGATTTCGTTTGTGGGGATTTAGGTTTTTTTTAAAATACCGTGGAAACTGTTTGATTTTCTGGGATAACAAGTATCCTTTACAAACTATCTCTGTGACGAATTTCGTCAAGATCGGTCCAACGCTAATAAATAGACACAGGGACATTTCACCCAGAAAATTTCTGTGTGGCATCGCACTGCGCCCGTCATCCTGAGATATCAGTTCTTAAGTCTCATATGACCAGTGATTACGCTAGCTCTCAGTGCCCTTCAAATCGAAACACAGTAAGGTTTCACGTTACTGCTTCACGGCAGAATAACTAGCCCTGGGGTGGTACCCTACCTAGACGGATTCCTGCACATATAAGAAATCATTACGTTGAAGTCAGAATCATCAAATCATCGGGTAGACAAGAAAGTGGTCGTCATTGTACACTGAACAAAACAGAGAAAAGTGATCGAAAACTAAGTTCAATTGTGAACGGGTAAATGCTATGTTGTAAAATCACAATAAAACCAAGAAGGAATCGCGACCATTTATAGGTTATCATATTTATAGACGACCTACTCTAATAGGAATCAGGGACATCAATATATCGAGACGGGGACTGAGTTGATTCGAAAAGTTATTGTATCTTAGCGATAATAAACCACATTTTCACGTAGCAATATAAATGAGCGTTATCCAATAAAAGGGAAAAGGTTTCTTTTTCATATGATTAATCACACTTATGCAAATAACGTGGGTGTTCTTTGTCACAAAAATAAATACAGAGTGGAAACAAAATCGATGCAATCGCGACTACGTTCGTTGTTGAATTCATGTTGTATACGTTATAACATTATGTACCGATAGTTGATCCCGCGGCTCTGGCAATGTTAGTGCAGCGAGAACATGGAAGCAAAACATTCAGTAATATTTGCACACTACTGCTTCACGGCAGAATAATTGGCTTGGGGTGGTACCTACCTAGACGGATTCCTGCATAGGAATCCTACCAACAGTACTTAGAAGTAAGGATCAACTTTTTTTATTGTGTTTACTTTTATTTACTTTTATGTTCAATTTTGTTTTGTACTTTTATTTTAATTTATGTTTTGTACGTGAGCGGTTTTTTCCCAATAAACTTTCTTTCTTTCTTTTCCTTCTTAGTTTCTAGTACTAAAGTTGCACTTTAGACGCGAATTCAGAGTATACTGGTTTTTTGTTAATGGTCATAAAAAGTAGCTTAGCTCAGGAGTGATGTTCTCCTAGCCGATTTCGACCACGGCGACAACTGCCGACTACTGTCGAGAGCCATCAACTGCGCAGGAGATATTATATTTTCACATGTGTACGCGCAAACACAGAAGCACTCACTCGTCCCAACCTACCCGCGCCCGATGTAACGCTGATGCGATAAGATCGGAGGTAGGCTAGGATGCAGTGTCAGAAACACGGGGACAATCACTACACAACCAGACCCGAAAATCAACAATTTATGTTTTAGCACAAATGTTGGCTCCGGCTGGGATTCGAACCCAGGACCCGCGGCGTCGAAGTCAGGTACTCTGACCACTAGGCCACGCGGTCTCAGGAGTATTGAATGCGTTATAATATTCGCATTAAATGTGTGATTGACTGGCGGGGAGCAAGAACTTTAACTCTCACCAAAATGACGGCGTCTTTGTTCGCCACCCGTCACGTCTCGTTTCCTGAGGGGGCGAAAAGTGGGATACAAATGTGGCTCTACCTAACCCAATGGTAAAGAGGCGTGACTGTACTTATGTACTCTTTGATGTGGCAATCTTAAAATATCCACTCGCTGACTGTAATGAAACAACTCTTAGGTCATCAGGGTCATAGAAATATTTGTTTCGAGCGGGAATTAACCCGCGACCCGTAACGCAAAGGTCAATCGCATAGTCAGCGAAACCATAATGGTTTTTGATGAACGAAGGTGACGCACACATACAGACACGCACATATACTCACACACAACACAGAGCACATTGCTTAAAACTTAATAATATTTCTAGAAGAATGTTTATTGTATATTGTAATGCTTTATTGTATATAGAAATGCTCCAAACCATGGGAAAGGAACTGATTCCTGGCACACGGCTTACGCTATTTCAGGTACCAGGGCTGTATTGACTTAGATTGTAACTCATTTTTACAATAAACTATTATTATTATTAAGTCTTTCACCTGATGGACGTAAATGTCTGGCCATAACTTGTGCTGTGTAACCCAGTTCTGTGTGGCACAAAACTGAGGTCTTAAGTCCCATATGTCGGGCTATCACGCTAGCTATCAGCACTCTTCAAACTGAAACACAGTAATCCTGCCTAGATGGATGTATGAAGGAATCCAACCATAAAGTTTGAAGAATTAAATAATAATCATAGTCATTTTAAATTGTTATCTATTTTACCTATTGCATATTTTCAATCATAAGCATATGAATATTTTGTTTTTTTTTTGTTTCATGCATTATGAATTAAACGGATAACTGTCTGACAGCTGCTCGTAGACTCCATATCAGTCGCTCCGTCATAATATAAATAATGTAGCATAATGCTGAGTCGGGTCTTTTTGTTGGTGCAATCCAATATATATTTCATAACTTCTTATTGATATTTGTTTATTTTTTTAGCCAATAGGTGTCCGGCAGAGTAAAATAGCAAAGAACAAAGAGTAGGAAAAGAATAGGCTTCCTATCTTCGTGGCCTAAGAAGCGACTAAGCCATAGTACGGGCAGCCTTTATTCGTGCGGTATCACACCATAATATGCAATGCTGTCACTGTACTGCTAGTGGGAACGTAAGAATGGGGAGTAAGAAATTATTGACTCGTACCAAAATGGCGGCGACATGGTTTGCCACCCGTCACGTCTCGTTTTCCACGAGGGCGAAACAAGGGGGAAAGGCGTGACTGTATCTATGTATGTTATTTTTTTTAATCGATGTTCTTGTATGGAGCGTAGCAACGAATAGAGTATTTTTTTTCTAGTAAAAAGTATGAAGAGAAAGTGTTGTGATTTTTTTTGGACCCAAATTTAATACTTATAATATGTTATACGATGTATTCACACCAGTGTTGTAAAATACTTAAGTGCGTACTTATGGAGAGTTGGGAGCTTTGTCACCTGAGACATCCCTCTATTTAATAAGGACTACGACTTAAGACACTGTTGTGTAAAAGTAAGTACACATGTGACTAATACATAAATGTTCAACTACATATATTGCTGACAGATGGAATTTCTTTTTGTATGTTTAATATTGATTTTTTTTTTAAATTGTATAAAGTGACGAAACGAGCAAAACGTTCACCTGATGGTAAGCGCAACGCCGCCCGCAACAAATGCTGTGTCACCCAGAATATTTCTGTGTGACACCACACTGCGCTCGTCACCCTGAGACATCAGTTCTTAAGTCTCAAATGCCCAGTGATTACGCTAGCTCACAGTGCCCTTCAAACCGAAACACAGTAATGCTTGCACACTGCTGCTTCACGGCAGAATAACTGACCCTGGGGTGGTACCTACCTAGACGGATTCCTGCATAGGAATCCTGCCACCAGTATTCTGCGTGGTAGCTCAGGGGAAGGCTCGTGTTTAATTTTATAACACACCAAGGATCTGCGATCGATTCCAGGTACCGTAACACACGTACACAGTACAAAAAAAATTGTTCGTATGCGTTTACGCCGAACCTGTTACTATATATTCGTAAATCGGCGCCTAAAACTAAAAAAAAATTGTTTTGTCAGCTTTGGGAATCGAACCGAGATCAGTTGCGTGATAAAAAATTGATAGAGGGCACTGCTAGAGCTTCTACGACTCGTGAAATTACATGTAGGAATTTATTCCCAGTTACGAGTATCTTAAGTTTGTTGTTTATTTCGTGATCATTGATTAGATTCAGTGAAGTCATTCCAAACGTATGTGGGCGATTCTCTGATCTTATCCGATAAGACGCTGTGTTGTTTTGTGTTATTTGAAGAATCATTGAACTTTTAATCCTCTATGAATTTATTTTTAAAGTAAAAAAACAGCGCAAAAGTTATAGACAAGTATCGTATAAATGGATGCAGGTGGCTCAGGGCCGTGTTTTGTGGCAATCTATGGGGGAGGCCTATGTTCAACAGTGGACTATGGTAGGCTGAAATGATGATGATGATGATGATCGTATAAAAACTTTTATATAGCACGTTATTACAACGGACTAAAAGTATACAGTTAACAAAAGTAAAGTAACAGCCTATAAATGTACCACTGCTGAGCACAGGCCTCCGCTCATTTCTGATGGGTTTTGGAGCCGGGAAGTGTCTGCCACGCTGCTCCAATGCGGGTTGGCGAACTTCACATGTCTTCGAAATATTTATTATTCCTCAGACATGCAGGTTTCCTCACGATGTTTTCCTTCACCGCCGAGCACGTGGTAAACCGACACTTAAAATTGCAATCAACAATTTTAGTTGATACAGTTAGTTTATAATCAATTGCAATTCTGTACCTAATAGAGAAACCAACAGACAGACAGACAAGAAATCGAGTTAATAATGAATTGTCTGTCATCCAGTTCTAAGCTATGTTTAAAATTTCAATTGTAGGTCCTCGAGGAGTTAGTTTAAAATCGATTACTAAATTTGACCCGAAGAGATATGTGCAACACGAATGAGAGTTGACCCGAAGAGATACCGAAAACTTGTTTCATAGGAATTAGTGGTAAGACTTCATTTACTTGTAGTAGGATTCTTATGCAAGAGTCCGCCTTGGTAGGCACCACCGCAGTGCCAGTTATTCTGCCTTGAAGCAGTAGTATGATAACATTACTGTATTACGGTTTGAAGGGCATGGTGAGCTAGCGTAATCACATGTTATCATTATATGAGACTTAGAACTTATGTCTCAGGCTGACGGGCGCAGTGTGGTGCCACAACGAAAGGTTCTGGGTGATCAGAATTTTTATGGTACATTGCACTTATCAGGTGAACGTATTGATCGTTTCGTCACTATATCCAATAAAAAAAATTGAAATAGTAAAAAGTGCGGAAGATTATCTAACATCAGTTAAATAATATGCACCATTTGTGGTGTAGGTGTGGGTGTGGGTGTATGTGGGTTCCAGCTGTAGCTTATACAAACGTGTGTACACAAAGTAACGGACGTTTACCATCAATGTGTCATTTTTTAAATCTATACAATAAATTTTAGGCGGCTGATGATACAAAAATATAAAAGCGTACTCACGATAACCACTCATTATAATTTTAAACGTAACTGTACCATTTTACTGACTCTTAATGTTGTTTAAACGACTGTACTAGTGTTTTCTGTATGCGCATAGTAAAAGCTCTTTTGTGCTTTTTTGTTATGAGTTTGTTCGAGAAGTGGATAAAGCGTCTAAACAGCGTACAATGCTTTTGCTCTTTTAAGTATAATTATTTTTGTTTTTTTTTTAAAGAGATTTCGCATTTTTGGATTTTCTCTACATCTTGGGTATATTAAGAAAGAAAGAAAGAAAAAAGCATTTATTGGTAGAGATAAAAATTTCACTTGCATAACAACCCTAGACTGAAAAATTAACAAAATTGTGTTTCCGAACAAATCTTGGCTACGGCTAGGATTGGAACCCAGGACCCGCGGCGTAGAGTCAGATATACTAACCACTTGGCCACGCGATGTTCAAAATTATTTTGGTGTATAAAATCAGGTTAAAAGAATCTGGCGTTATTTTGCGGAAATCCATTATAATGAAGGAAAGTAAGTTAATTTGCTAAGTACCGCATGCAAAATTAAAATGGTGTGTATTACCTAGTTTTTGAGGAGCACCGCCCGCCCTCACTCGATAGCGTGCACAAGCAAACTGACACCACGGCCGGGTGCCGCCATCAGATACTTTCCACCAGTACAGCAGTACCACCAGGCGATACACCTCAAAACGAGGCATTATCAAGTGATTAAGACTGTCGTAAAGTATCAACATCTATGGAGGGCGGGCAGTGCTCTTCAAAAAGTAGGTAATACGCATCACTTCAAATTTTGCATGCGGATCTTAGCACATTAACTGTCTTTCCTTCATTAAAATTACTTTGGTGTATTCCAAAATAGAAACTGCACAACTTCAACAGCCTATGTCCTACTATTAAACACAGGCCTCCTCTCATTTCTTTAGAGCCGCTAAGAGTCGGAAACGCTGCTCCAATGCGGGTTGGATTCACATGTCCTCGATTTTTTTTTCTAAGACGTGCAGGTTTCCTCACGATATTTTCCTTCACCGCCGAGCACGTGGTAAATCAGCACATAAAATTGCAATTAACAATTTCAGCGGTTCCTTCACCGGGAATCGAAACCGGGTCACTCGAGTGTTTTGAAATTTAAAGCGAGCGCCTCGCACCGGCGCCGCCATGGCTCTGGAGGAAAATATATGAACGCATTCAAATGGTAGAAAATAAAATATCGACTAGTGCCATGTTCTATTACTGGCAGCAGTGATGATGTTCTCCTAGCCGATTTCGACCACGGCGACAACTTCCGACCACTGTCGAGAGCCATCTACTGCGCAGGAGATATTATAGTGCCACAAGTGTACGCGCGAACACAGAGGCACTCACTCGTCCCAAGCTACCCGCGCCCGTTGTAACGCTAATGCGATAAGATCGGAGGTAGGCTACGATGCAGACACGGGGACAATCACAACACAACCAGATCCGAAAACCAACAATTTATGTTTTAGCACAAATGTTGGCTCTGGCTGGGATTCGAACCCAGGACCTGAGGCGTGGAAGACAGGTACTCTGACCACTGAGCAACGCGGTCGTCAACTGGCAGCACTATCGGCCATATTTACAGTGGTTGTACTTAATGAAGGAAATCTTTTCATTATTCTAATGGTTAGATTATCGGAGAGTTCTGTGAATTCCTCGAATGATTTGATTTTATCAGACGTTTTATAAATCACGACATTCTTTGTTAAATTAATTTTAATGCCAGATCTTATTTAATATCGCCGGCGGAGATTTTAAACAGAAGTTTTTGATTATAAGTTCTCCTTTGTTAGCCGTAGCACGGGGCCCGGCGGACATCTGATTTTTGTTTATTATAGAGGTGGAAAGCGAGCAAGCGGCTCACCTGATGTTAAGTGATCACCGACGCCCATGAACATCCGCAACACCAAGGGAGTCGCGGGTACGTTGCCGGCCTTTGAGAAAGGACGAGACTCTTTTCTTGAATATAATGCGCGAATAACACTGTTTGATCCCGGATCTATGGGCACTATTACAATTTCAACGGCCTGTGATATCTGTCAGTCCGTACTAGATAATCATGGTAAAACCTTCACAGCTCCAAATCCATGAATAGGCTGTGACTTTTATCTACTCCTAAGAATTTTGTCGATTTTATTCTTGTGGAAATTGAGAACTTTTCTAGACGTTATAATGACTTGGACTGCCTGTAAATTGAGAACTTTTCTAGACGTTATAACGAAACAATGTTTCTCTGGTGATAAGATTCCTATGCAGGAATCCGTCTAGGCAGGTACCGCCCCAGGGCCGTGAAGGACTAGTGTGCAAACATTACTGTGTTTCCGTTTGAAGGGCACAGAGCTAGTCTAATGATTGGGCATATTATACTTAAGAACTGATGTCACAGGGCGCAGTGTCGTCACACAGAAGTGTTCTGGGTGACGCAGCATTTGTTACGGGCTGACGTTGCATTTACCGTCAGCTGAACGTGATGCTCATTTCGTCACGTTATAAAATAAAAAAAAAATCAAACCGTCGAAAATTCACGTTAAAAGTAAACAGCCAATAATTGTTCAACTATTGAGCACAGGTGTCTTTTTATTTCTGAGAGAGTTGGGAGCCGGAAAGAGTCCGTCTCGCTGCTCCGATGCGAGTTGACCGACTTTAAAAATATACTTTTCTTACAACCACACGGCGACACTTGTAAACGTTCTTAATTTTATATTACGTTAAATTAGCCGCACTGTTTTCTAACAGGTTTAATACTAAACTAAAATTCGTAGAAGTCGACTCACAAACGTGTCATTTTATTTAGGGGAACCATAATTTCGAACCCCTGAACAACATTTACAAGTAGCTTTGCTGGAACACGAAGGTGTGGTCAACCACTATTATATCATTTAATCTGGTAAAAGCCACCATATCTGTTTCAGTCTAAGTAACAAGCGATTTACGGATTCCGGCAAATATTTTAAACGTTTTTACTAAACATTTCCGAGGTCGAAACAAGATGTGATTTCACTTCATCATTCATCATCATCATTTCAGCCTATCACTAGTCCACTGTCGAACATAGGCCTCCCCCATAGATTGTCACAAAAGTTTGTCACTCACATTTGGGTGGGATTTTGCCATAGTTGCCACGCTTGACAGGCGGGTTGGCAACCGCAGTTTTTTATTCAGATGTTTCAGGACGATGCTGAAGCCCATCTCCTGGTTTTTATTTCCTCTCTGACGACTTTTACGACACCCACGGGATGCGATGGTGTGGTAGATTCTCTTAACCCGCCACCACACGGCCAGTAATTTACTTATATATAGTTTTAAATGTATGGAATTGTCACAAGCCTTTGACAGGCACTACATTAATGACGCTCTAATGCATTTTGGGACTTCTCGTGTTGTGGATATAGCACCAAGTTGAGCTTGAAACTTACGTTATTAATATTATTGTATGCTTTAAATCGTAGTACTAATAATATCATAGGAATCGCTGAAGCGCCAGTTAGTCTGCCGTCATGCATCGATGTGCAAAACACGACCGTTTCGTTGAAACACACTGTGGCTGATTTAATGACAGTATATGGTATTAGGAATATAAAGCTTTAGAGCCGATGTCTCATGGCAAAAGTGCAGTGCGTTTCTTGCCACAACTTTCCAAAGCAAAGTTTTGTATGATGTAATTGGTATTGGTAGGCGTCGCACGTACCGTCAAGTAAATGGCTTGCCTCGTTACTTACAGTAAAAAGTCGAAGCATTTTACTATTTCACCCGACAGTGACGTAACAACGTTCTTTTATTATTACCACACTTTATCTAAATCCCAATGACTTGCTTGTTTGTTTTGTAATAAATTTCACTTATCAGTGACGTGAATTATCTAATCTTCATCAAAAGATTAACGCAAATACTACACAATAAATAAAACTAAATTGTCCGTTTTTAGCGATTTATTTTACTCTTTATAATCCGTCCTTTTTCTTATTGGATAAAGTGACGAGACGAGCAAACGTTCACCTGATGGTAAGTGCAACGTATACCCATAACAAATTATGTGTCACTCAGAAAACTTCTGTGTAACACCACATTGCGCCTGTCTACCCGACTCTCCTGACGAATCACTGGGCATACAAGATTTAAGAACTGATATTCTCAAGTCTCGTATGCCCAGTGATTACACTAGCTCTCAGTGCCCTTCAGACCGAAACACAGTAATGTTTGCACACTACTGCTTCACGGCAGAATAACTGGCCCGTAGATGAATTACCTAGATGAATTCCTGCATAGGAATCCAACCACCAGTAAAAACAATGCAACTTAAGTCTCATATGGCCAGTGATTACGCTAGCTCTCAGTGCCCTTCAGTCCGAAACACAGTAATGTTTGCACACTACAGCTTCGCGGCAGAATAACTATCCCATAGATGAATTACCTAGATGAATTCGTGCATAGGGATCCAACCACCAGTAAAAACAATACAAAAGTTCTTAAGTCTCATATTTCCTGTAATTACGCTAGCTCTCAGTGCCCTTCAGACCGAAACACAGTAATGTTTGCACACTACTGCTTGTCGGCAGAATAACTGGCCCATAAATGAATTACCTAGATGAATTCCTGCATAGGAATCCAACCACTAGTAAAAGCAATACAAAAGTTCTTAAGTCTCATATTTCCAGTAATTACGCTAGCTCTCAGTGCCCTTCAGACCGAAACACAGTAATGTTTGCACACTACTGCTTGTCGGCAGAATAACTGGCCCATAAATGAATTACCTAGATGAATTCCTGCATAGGAATCCAACCACCAGTAAAAACAATACAACTTAAGTCTCATATGCCCAGTGATTACGCTAGCTATCAGTGCCCTTCAGACCGAAACACCGTAATGTTTGCACACTACAGCTTCACGGCGGAATAACTGGCCCATAGATGAATTCCTGCATAGGAATCCAACCACCAGTAAAACAATACAAAAGTTCTTAAGTCTCATATGCCCAGTGATTACGTTTCAAGACATTAATCATTACCGAATTTCTACCTCTAAACATAAAACGGTATGACCTTTTGGGTCAAGCTAATGTTACAGGGTATATTTTAATTTCTACGTTGGTAAACTTTTACTCCACCACCATAGAGAAATAATATTTTAGGATAGTTAATGATTGTAAATTTCTACTGGAGGCCTTCAAATCAAGTTTGAAGGAATCGGCAGGCTTGGCAAAAGATGCTGCTGGTCTGGATTATTTTCGAAGACGGTTATTTATACAAGGTAAATACAGTAATAAGCTGAAGTTAAATTTAAATTAAAGTTAAATTACGCATCAATTCAAGTAACTTTTGTTGATGATGATTTTCTCCTGATCGATTTCGATCACGGCGATAACTTCTTACTCGTTCTTATCTACCCGCGCCTAATTTAACGGTAATTCGAAAACATCGGAGGTAGGCTAGGAAGCAGAGTCAGAAACACGGGGACAATCTGTACACAAGCCGACCTGAAAACCAACAATTTGTGTATTAGCACAAATGTTGGCTACTGCTGTGATTCGCACTCTGGACCCGCGGCGTAGTAGTCAGTTACTCTGACCACTAGGCCACGCGGTGGTCAGGGTAACTTAGTAAGTAACATTTACTATAGGCATTTAAGAAATCGCAAAATAACCAAAATATATGGAGCAGCGTTTGTTACAACTCTAAAACATTTAGATGTATACGGTGCATAATTTATATTCACTCTTGTTTTATTTAAATAACACCTTGTATAATTTAGTACTTTTACGACTCACTGCTCTCCGTGTGGTAGCGGTTTAAGAGAATCTACCACCCCATCTCATCCCGTGGGTGTCGTAAAAGTCGACAGAGGGAAAATAAGAACTGGGTGATCAGGGCAGCAGTATCTTTCTGGAAATTTGGAATAATTAACTGTGGTTGCCAACCCGCCTGCTAAGCGTGCCAACTTTTTCAAAATCCCTCCAAAATGAGAACTACAAACGTTTGTGGTAATCTATGGGGAAGGCCAATCTTCAACAGTGGACTAGTGGTAGGCTGAAATGATGATGACCCACGGAATGGTGAGGTTTTGTTGAGGAGGTATAAAAATTCATTATTAATGGTTTCAAAATTGAACGCGGTACATATTAAACGCGATAATTATAGATTACGCGCGTTGGTTTTAATATTAAACGCGATAAAATCCGTAAAAATAGTTTTATTTGAATTAAGTCAAGTAATAAAACATTATTCTAAATGTTCATATTACTCGTACTACATTCTTATTAATCCACAAATCTTCATTATGTTATTAGAAATAAATGGAACGTGCGTCTATACGATATTAATCAATTGCTGAGATGTCGTCGTCACGTGTAATGTATTTCCAAGTGGAAAACGTAATCCGTTGGAGATATAATAACATTTTCATATTTCTGTAATCGAGTTGAGTGTGTGTGACATTTCTTTTATTCTATTCATATATTTTAAATCATTTAAAATCAACTAAAGTAATGGTTGACACTGTACGTTGTATACAGTGACTTGCAAAAGATTCTATTCCGGCGTCCGTCTGGATACAAGTAGGTGCCATGAAAAATCTATAAAAGTCTTAATTTGTGAGAATATAACCGTGATCTTTTTTGGATAATAAGCAGGAATCCGTCTAGGTAGGTACCACTCCTGGGCCAGTTATTCTGCCGTGAAGCAGTAGTGTGTTATCATTACTGTGTTTCGGTTTGAAGGGCACTGTGAGCTAGCGTAATCATGGGCATTTGAGACTTAAGAACTGATGTCTCAGAGTGACGGGCGCAGTGTGGTGTCACACAGAAATATTCTGGGTGACACAGCATTTGTTGTGGGCGGACGTTGCACTTACCATCAGGTGAACGTTTTGCTCGTTTCGTCACTTTATACAATAAAAAAAAATTACAATTTTACTTACAAAAATAATTTACTCCAAATAACATCTAATTTAAAACTGCATAGCTACCACCTTTATTATCACCGTCGCAGATTGTAAGGTATCAACTTATCTGATCTGGTCACGATGTGCTTCAAATAGACCACGAGGCCTTTAGCTAATTAACTGCGGTGGTGAGTTTATAGTGTCGCAATCACACAGGCACTCTCTCGGCCTAACCTGCCGTGCCCGATGGAACGCTCATGCGATTAGATTGGAGTTAGGTCAAGACAGACTATCAGAGACACGGGGACAATCACAACGAAAGTGGAAAACTATTTTTTTTATAAACATTGCCACCGGTTGGCATTCTAGCCCGGGACCCGCGACGCAAGAGTGAGGTACTCTGATGACATGGCCACACGGTCACTATAGATATAATAGGGAAAGCTAAAAATCACCCCCCAGAACTCCATTTAACGCTAAGATTTAAGGTACTTTGAGGAAGGTAATTTATTTTATATGGTAACTGACTTTTATAAAAATGAATTAAAATAGGGGTTATACACTATATACACGATAAAATCTAAAAAATTCTATTGAAAGACACTTCATTTTTAACAGTTTTATGACCTTAACTTACCTAAAATAGAAATGAGTTTTTATTACAAAATTATCGAAATATTTCTCTACAAGAATTCATAACTTGTTGAAATCGTTTTCATTACTAGTGACTTTGCTTTCTTTAAGAGTCAAAATTGTTTATTATTATGGTTACATTGCGCGATTACTATGAAACGTACAGTTGCGTTAACGTTATTTTCGTATGATTCCGCCGTTATCTACATCATGTGTGTTTTATAGTTTCAATCGTTTTTATTGATATTAATATAAAATATATACAATTTTGAAAGATGGCTGTCATCGCCCAGTACCTAAGGTAAAACATTTAAAGCTTACTCGCAGTGCTGAAGGCGGCATCATTAAAGTGAATGGGCAAAAAAACTCTAGATGACTTCACTTTACCCCGGCAATATTTCCGTGTTTACGGCAGTCGGGATTTTTATTATGGAATCGTTGGATTATTCCTCTACCTGCCTTCATAGCTCGTTGTGATCGTTTCCGTTTCTCTCGCTCTCTCAACGTGTGAGTGATAAGGAGGGATGATAAGGTACTTTTTATTGTGCTCGTAATTCAGGTTGAATTTCTCGGCTGACTATTTACATTTCGCTGTAATTTTTCACGGTCCCGTTTCTTGTTTTATTCACTGTGAAGGGTGGGTGGATCTTAAGTAAAAAGCATTACCTGATGTTTCTTTTTTGTGTGTCATAATTTTAATGGCCAAATGTAATTATGGATGTCGTTTACGCTTTACGGTCTTTGCTGCCGAGCTCGAAAAATTCAGATTTGGAATCATTGATCGCAGCTCCTGCACTTATTAGTTTTATAAGAATAGTGCATTCATTAGCTATTACTTAATAGATAGAGGGAGCATTAGAATGTTTTATTAATTGCACACTTCTGCCATGAAGTTTCGGTCTGAAGAGCACTGAGAGCTAGTGTAATTACTGAGCATATGATAGTTAATAACTGATGACGCAGTGTGGTGGCACACAGAATGTTCTGGGTGACACAAGATTTGTAATGGGCTGACATTGTTCATAACATCAGGTGAACGTTTAGCGGGTCTAGTCACTTTTCCTAAAAAAATATTATATACCATTTTCAATATAGTTAACAGAATCAGAAACTAAATAACTGTCCCAAACCCGATGTATTTATTGCATATGTAACAAGATCAGAAGAAGACTAGAATTTTTGACTTTTTTTCATAAATAAACCGATAGGTGTCCGGCGGAGTAAAATAGCATCTAACTCTTTCCTATCGAGGTGTCGTAAGAGGCGACTAATGTATTGTACGGACAGTCTTTATTCGTGCAGAATTATACCATAATATATAATGCTGTCACTGTACTGCTCATAGGAACGCAATGGGGAGTAAAATTTTTTTGACTCTTACCAAAATGGCAGCGACGTGGTTCGCCACCCGTCACGTCTCGCTTCCCGCGACGGCGAAAAGTAAGGTACGTGAGTGCCCTCTGCCTACCCTTATATAGGAAAAAGCCGTCACTGTATGTATATTCAAAGAAATGTATTAAGTTAATAATGTTTTTAATTTTGTTGCAGGTACGTACGAGCATATTGGAGAACGACTTAGTAGATCGGTTATGGTGTGTTGATGGTATGTTTTAGACAACAAATTACATGTCGCGATTAAATGTGAAACTTGAATTGGTGATAATTTCTATAAACTAATTACTTGCGCCGTGTGGTGGCGGCGTTAGAGAATCTACCCACCCATTTTGTCGCACTGGTGTCTTAAAAGTCGACTAAGGCAAATATGCCAGGAAAGTCGTATGGACTTCTGTTTGATGTCATCTGTGATATGCCCGACTTAAATTGTGTCTGTGTCTTAAATTAGCCTGAGCAGCGTCCAAGGTGCGAAGTGCAAAGTACTGCGATCGCTAATTCGCCTGCCAAGGGTGGCAACTAAGGCAAATCCTCCCAACTTTGGAGAGGCCTATGACCAGCTGGCTACTTTTACGGAACTTTTCGACTGCTGAACAAAAGCTAGCCATTTGAACCCATCGACATTCAGCAAATATTAATTCATAGAGCATAGCCAGTCACTATAATGACCTGATCGAAGCTTCCTCTACCGTTGACGTTCATGCTGTTCTGATTTCTGAGAGGCTTTACACCACATCTGCTTTCAACCACTTACCCCCTCTCGGGATTTACTTTGATACGTAACGATCGAGTTGATAGGAGGGGGGGGGGGGGTGTTGCTAAATATCTTCGCAGCGACTTCCCATTATTTTTTTTTATTGTAGGAATTGACCAAACGCGCAAAATTGCAGACCTGATGGTAAGTGCAACGTCCGCCCAAAACAAATGCAGAACATTTCTTTGTGACACCCGCGCCCGTCACCCTGAGACATAAGTTCTTAAGTCTCAAATGCCCAGTGATTACGCTACCTCACAGTGCCCTTCAAACCGAAACACAGTAATTCTTGCACACTACTGCTTCAAGGCAGAATAATAGGCCTGGGGGTGGTACCTACCTAATCGGATTCCTGCATAGGAATCTTACCACGAAATTCTAGCTTCCTTCTCACCGTTTTACTCCGCATCGGCAGAATTTTTTTTTCTTGAAGTATGTGTAAAATGAGCTAAAACCGTTCTTGGTGTCTCCGCCTACTGCCCGCCTACTGTACATTACTTCCCCAGTCTAGAGACGATTGTGGAATCTTTAGGGTCGGAATACAGTCATCACATCATCATGGGCGATTTCAACACTGACCTCCTGGTTCCACTCACCACAATTTGGATGTGGAAGATACATGGCTCGACACAATCCTTACCTCAAACCCTACCCTTGTCTCTTTCAACCGTCAACACCCTGCTCCTGGGTTTTCCCATCATGACCTTATTTTTCTTTCCTACGTCCTAAAACCTCCCAAACCGTAGCCTAAAATTCTGCACATGCGTCGTTTTGGCCGCTTAGTTGTCGAAGAGGCCTCTAAATTAAACTGTTTCAATGTTACTTACACATGTGCATCCACAGTGGACGAAAAAGTCGTAGCATTTAATGACGTTGTCCTCAAACTATACGACAACATAAAAAACAGTGAAACTCAAGCGGCCGCCTGGGCCTTGGTTAACGAATGGGGTTCGCATAGAGATGCAGCGTAGGGATCGGGCTTTTCCCAAGTTTAAAAAATATCTTAGCGATGAACACTTGACTTTGTTTAAGACGGCAAGGAATCGGTGTAACCAAATGATACGCAAAGCCAAACGCCGATATATTTTCAATAATATCTCTTCCTCTTCCCCTGCTGATATCTGGAAGTTTCTCGGGAGAATGGTAAACAGCAACGTCTCGAGCTTCCGAAGCCTTGGGTGATATCAATCGTCATTTCGTCTTGTACACTCCTATGTATCACCAAACCAAGTGTCACACTATCGAACACTTCTTCACACAACTTTTCTCCAGTTACGACGGTCGAGATTAAGAAGATAATCTTCTCCATCAAATCTAACGCTGTGGGCTGCGACAATGTCAGCCGCCGTATGAGTATCTATATCCTAGACCATGTCCTCCCAGTTATCTCTCACATCTGTAACTTCTCCTTGGATTCTGGTTCGATCATTATGGCGAAAGACATATCTAATCCTTTGTCTAAGAATCCAAATTCTTCATTACCTAATCCTCCTCACTTTCGACCCATCTTCATTCTTCCCTTCCTATCCAAGGTACTTGAGGCCTGTGTGCATAAGCAGCTATCTCAGTTTGTTTATAGTAACAACTTATTAAGTCCATTGCATTGCTGATGATATTAGAGCGGGAATGGAGGCCACTAAAGTCACGGTGTTGGCTTTGGTTGACTTTTCGAATGCATTTAATACCATCAGTTACGACATCCTACTATCTATCCTTTCCCATTCTATTATCTCTGTCAATGTACTGGATTGGTTTACAACGGGTTATCTTCGGGGACGTCAGCAGTCTACCCATCAAATGCAACACTCGTGCGTTGAAATGTTTTTACACATATGTTGGGCCCGTCTAAGATTAAAACCCATTACTCGTGGCGTAGAAGTCCGGTATCCTGACCACCTGGACACGCGGACATTCCGCCGATGTTATCGCTTCAGCGTTACACCGGAAATGGAATGGCGGATAAGAATCGGCGGCGTAAGATTACCTGCCACCCCGTGGCTGTTGTAGAAGTCGCCTACGAGAAATGTCAGTAAAATCACATGGCCTTTAACTTTTGACCCAAGGTCACTATTGAGATATAAGTACAAAAAATAAGTTGATATGACTGAACGTGAATTACTCGAACACAATAGTGAAATCCCTGAAATTAAAAAATATCCTCTGTATAGCATTTGCGTTTCGATTCTGGCTATTAATTTGAAAGCCCAAGGGAACTCTTAGTGTTAAGTTGTTGAACTGGTCAGATTGAACGAGTGACATTAGATTGTCGAACTGCTAACATTGAAGCTCAGGGGCTAGGCTTTAAAGGCTGAAAGTAAAGTAAAAAAGTAAAGTTTCAGCCTATAAATGTCCCACTACTGAGCACAGGCCTCCTCTCATTTCTGAGAGGGTTTTGGAGCTAGGAAGAATCCCGCCACGCTGCTCCAATGCGGGTTGGCGGACTTAACATGTCTTCGAAATATTTTTAATTTCTCAGACATGCAGTATTCCTCACGATGTTCCTTCACCGCCGAGCACCTGGTAAGTTAGCACTTAAAATTGCAATTAACAATTTTAGTGATGCCGGCACCGGGAATCGAACCCAGGTCACTCGCGTCCTATGAAATTAAAAGCGAGCGAAAGGCTGAAAAATAAATAATAAATAAATAATAATAACATTGAACGAGCGACGATAGATGTTTCATTTACGTGGTGCCTCCCTAGACGGATTCCAGTATAGAAGTTATTCCGCCTTCTGACAATATTTAAACGACATAATATAACATATACCATAGTGGGAGCGGCTTAAGAGAATCTACCAAACCATCTCCTCCCGTGGGGTGTCGTAAAAGTCGACAGAGGGAAAATTAAAACCAGAAGATGGGCCGCAGCATCATCCTCAAACATCCGAATAAATAAACTGCGGTTGCCAACCCGCCTGCCAAGCGTGACAACTATGGCAAAATCGGGGGGATTTAAATGAGAGCTACAATATTTTGTTGCAATTTATGGAGGAGGCCTATGTTCAGCAGTGGATTAGTGATAGGCCGAAATGATGGTGATGACGATGAAGATGATGATGTAGAAGTCGGCCTCTAAGAAGTTACCATCCCCATTTGTTTGTATTTTCACAACTGCTTGTGATATTAATAAATCAGTATTATTTTCATTGTATTGTTATTTGCCTTAGAGTTCTGAATGTTTTAATTAAATTTGGACAAAGAACAACAAACAAAAACAAAGAAAAATGAACGGAATGAGTTCTTAATAATAAGTTCTGTTCTTTAAGTTTTTTTAAAGAGTTTTTCAGTGTCAGATATTTCCATAATATTATTTGTAGAAAACTAACCAATAAAGCTCCTCTCTCATAGGAGTGACTAACAGAAAGAGAAAAGGAGAGAGACAGTGGGAGAGAGAGATGAGTTTCAGTTTGAAGGGCACTGTGAGCTAGCGTAATCACTGGGCATTTGAGACTTAAGAACTGATGTATCAGGGTGACGGGCGCAGTGTGGTGTCACACAGAAATATTCTGGATGACACAGCGTTTGTTGTGGGCGGACGTTGCAAATACTATCAGGTGAACGTTTAGCTCGTTTCGTCACTTTATACAATAAAAAAAATTAATATGAAAAATAGAAATTAGTAAATTATGTACCCGTATTATATGATTCCTGTTGCCGTGCCCATTGGGCCTTATATGTGTATTTTACGAAGAAATAAAGAATCTTTATTTTTCTATGCGGCGCATGGAAAATCGGTCACACAAGTAAAAATAACATAATGTAGCAATTATCAATTACAATTTTGATAACCTCACAAAGTGAACATCTTCGCAGGCAACTTACCGTTTGACATACAAATTCAATAACGGTCGAAAACTGAATGCAAATCGTGAAAACTTGAAGAAAATGCTGGTAAATCGCGGCGCCCGTCAGTACAACTAAATGGTATGCAATGAAAGGACCGCGCAGTCGAATCAGCTGTCAGAGGATAATTAAGGAATACAGAAGGAAAGAAAAAGTATTTATTGTCACAGAACTGTCATGCATATGAAATAATATAAGTTTTGTTTCCGTCATGTGTCACTTGGCGTTGTTACAGATAGATTTACATACGGAAAATGTATGAAAAAAATATTTTTTTTAGTTATACTGCTATTCGGGGCGGAGACAATTCCAACTAATCCAATATCATAAAAATCGGTTCAGCCGTTCTTGAGTTATAAATGGTGCAACTAACACGACTTCGTTCTATATTAGTACAGATAATGATTTCTTATATTTACGCGAACACTACACATTTAACTACTAATTTAACGGATTTTATCGCGTATAGTATCGTCAAATTCTTTATAAATTAGGTAAAATGACACTGAAGCATCACATTAAACAAACAATATCTATATTACAAACGTAATCATATATGAATAAGATTTAATTAACATTAAATTAAATCTTAATTATTTAATCTGCAGTGCAGATTAAGATAACTTGCTTACAAACATTTCTATATAACTGAAAGTTAAGTCATACGCTACACTTGGGCTGTCTAATCTTCATCGCGATTCACCAAAGCTATGCCCTTCAGTCGGAATTTCTAACTTTCTTATTTAAGTCTTGCCTCGAGTGTTTCATCAAGAACGTTTTAGGTTAGTTGAAGGGCTACCGAAAAGTCTGGAGATGCAAAGATAAGAGCTTTGTATTGTGGGGTATGAAGCCGTTACATTCTATTGTTATTAAGTGTCAACTTGATGGACTTATTAACTAAGTCTCAAAGTTATTCTAGTCACTAAGATTTCTGCGCTTGATTTTAGTAACGTTCTCACAAATAGACATACTCACACAATCATTGAAATGAGAAATAACAATTGCGCGCTTACACATGCACATACATATCCATGCACGCTCACTCACACTAAGATTTCTTCGCTTGATTTTAGTTTCGCTGTCACAAATAGACATACTCACAGACTCATTGAAATAAAAAATAACAATTTCGCGCTTACACATGTACATACGAGGAGGGATCAAAAAGTAGTGAGAATGGTATAGAATATAATGACTATTGATAACTTAATAATTTATTTTTCTACATAGTCCCCGAGTCTCTCTATACACCGAGTCCAGCGCTTTTCCGATGCTTCAATCGATTTCAAAAAAGAAGTTCAATTTGGGGAACAGATAAAATCGATAGGCACTGGTGAATAAGAGGGGTGATCAACCAATTCGAAGCCAGCTGGCTGAATGGCAGCCATCGCAACTGCCGACCTGTGCGTGGGTGCTTTGTCGTGATGAAGCAGTACGCCCCTTCGAAGTTTCCCTCTCCTTTTCTCTTTGGTGGCATTCCTCAACTTGGGAATTAAAGCTGCGTAATATTGGCCTGTAATAGTGGTTCCACGCTCCAGGTAATCAATCAACAATATCCCTTCTGAGTACCAAAATATTGAGGCGATAACTTTGCCAGCCGATGCCACGGCACGAAACTTCTTCGGAGTCGGTGATGATGGCCGTTTCCATTGCGAAGATTGCTGTTTTGTCTCGGGATCAAAATGATGGACCCATGTTTCGTCCATTGTTACGAAACGAGACAAAAAGTCTTCAGAATCTTCTTGAAACCTGTCCAACAATATCTTCGAAATGTCAAGTCGATTTTGTTTCTGACTGTCGGTTAACATTCTCGGCACCCATCTTGCGGAGACTTTTCTCATATTCAAAGATTGTTCTTGGATTCAATATGGATTGAATACTTCAATATGAAATGCCCGTTTCTTGAATTAAGTATCGGATGGTAACTCTTCGATCGCTCAATACAATTTTCTCGACTTTCGCAACATTTTCTTGGGTGACTGACGTCGATGGACGGCTGCAACGATGTTCGTGTTCCGTGCTCGTTCTCCCTACTCGAAATTGAGAAGCCCACCTTAGGACAGTGGAATACAGCGGAGCAGACTCTCCCAATGTTGCCTCCAAATCGCAATGAATCTCTTGCGTCGTTAACTTTTTAAACAGAGATATTTAATAACGGCTCGCACTTCGTTTTTCTCCGTTTTCGAGAACACGTTCTGACACGAAGCAAACAAATGACTACATTCAGAAAAAAACAAAAGAGAATCGAAGATTTTTTTCTTTATTAATATTACAAGTATGTTTTTCTTACCAAGGAGTATTTCGTTCTCACTACTTTTTGATCCCTCCTCGTACATGTCCATAATGTGTACTAACGCACAAACCCACACCCACACGATTATTTAGTGCAGAGACTAGAACATTTTCTGGTATTGCTTTAAGCTTTTACGACCCTTACAATTCGAAATGGTGTCGTGTGGTGACAGCGGGAATGTTTTCCCTTTTTTCTCGTCCCATAGGTATTACAACAGGCGATCAAAGCAAATTCCAGATAAATCTCTTGTCCTCCAACGGACCTTGAATAACCAGACCGCTGACGGGTAGAACCTTCTAAGAACATTACCATACACAAAATATTTCATACATACATTACTCTATAATGGAACGTTAAATTGGTAGTTGTTTGAGCATGGATTTGTTATAGTTCAACATTTTTTACACTAATTTTAGGGTGTCATAGATTTTAACAGGTAATAAAATGATGTTATATTTTCATTAATTGAATATGAGAATAAACTTTTAACTATTGTAAAACTAAACTATTGTATCAAGCAATACTAAAAATAAGTTGATATTACTGTACAGAATACAGAATGTAATTACATTCCCTTTGTATAGCAAATCATACTTTCAATATGAAAGCTAAGGATGACTACATAGACACCCCTTGACCACGGGGTCAATTAATAGATTATGCCGAACTCCTACTGGTTACAACTCCACTGTGATCTTTCCGTTGCCATTTCTCGGGACTGCGGGAACGCTTTCGGATACTTTTTTTTTAAATTTCATAAAAGTGACGGAACGAGCAAAACTTTCATCTGATAGTAAGTGTAACGTCTGCCCATAAAAAATGCTGTGTCACCCATAAAACTGAGTGACACCCCACTGCGCTACCTACCCTGAGACATCAGTTCTTAAGTCTCATATGCCCAGTGATTACGCTAGCTCTCAGTGCAATTCAAACCGAAACACAGTAATGTTTGCACACTACTGCTTCACGGCAGAATAACTGGCCCTGGGGTGGTACCTACCTAGACGGATTCCTGCATAGGAATCCTACCACCAGTAATACCAGTAGTACTACGTAGTCCTGACGGCGAAGGCCCTAAGCAAGCCGCTCGTCGTTGTGGGGTTAGAGTGGTAGAGTCATCTACTTTTAAGGACGCGTGGGAGCGCTCTTCACCTCAAGAAATAAGGCTACCTAGCCTCAGTGAGGTGGACCCGGGCGGACAATTTCCCACCCCGCAACTCTAACGGGCCTCGATTTGTTTTTTTTTATTGGGTAAAGCGAAGAGACGAGTAAAACGTTCACCTTATGGCAAGTGTTACGTCTTCCCATAACAAATGCTGTTTCACCTAGAACATTTTTGTGTGACCACATTGCGCCCGTCACCCCTAGATATCAGTTAAATATCGTATTTTTATATTGCATTAGCTCAGTGCCCTTCAGACTGAAACACAGTAAGGTTCGCACGATTCTGCTTCACGGCGGAATAACTGGCCCTATGACTTACGTAGACGGATTCCCGCAATTAACAGCAATTACTTCCACATAACTTTTTCGTTAAGAACTGTTGCTACCTTTAAATGAAGTAGGAATAAAAGTATAAATGAACAATGGTGTAAACTTCAGAAATGTTATAATAGACAAGATGTTAGGAATCGAAAATAAAAGTATCAGTCACACGAATTTATTAATATGCCTAGCTTGTACAAAGTAACTCCTATCCTTGGCTGCTGTCGACTCCAAACAAGAGCGAAGATAACTATTTGTAAGGTAAAGAAAACGATATTTCAAAGAAATGATAAATGTTTATTGTGTTGGTGGACACGGCAAAGCACACAGAGAAACGTTCCTTCGTTCCCATATCTAAAAGAAACTTGCTCATAACATACTAATGTATAAAGAGGCTTAATGATAAAAAATGGACACTTCCCTAGCCATTATCCAAGCATATGTTAACAACAAGCTTTAAGTATTAAAGCGCGTAGTTTGTATGTATTAATGTGTCCAAGACTCTAAACAGAGTATAAATTTCAAATACATGCGGTTGCGGTACAAACATTGGGACTGAAGCGGAAATGAGGTTATATTTTTATTTCAAAAGTCGTGCACATCATTATTATTATCAACCCCGAAGCAATCCACTGTTGGTAATACTGCAATGGACCCAGTTGAGAATTTGTATACATACAGTCACGCCTTTTCCCATATAAGGGGTAGGCAGAGACCGCACCTGCAGCCTACTTTTCGCCCCGCGGTAACGAGACGTAACGGATGGAACGCCATTTTGGTAGGAGTCAAAAAATTCTTACTGCTGCTGCGTTCACACGAGCAGAATAGTGTCAGCATTGCATATTATGGTATTTTGCGCGAATAAAGGCTCTCCGTAAAGTACTTTAGTCACCTCTTACGACACCTCGTTAGGAAATAGGTAGGTACTATTCTGTCTTTGCAGTTGAACTAACTTTTGTTCTACACTCACAAGTAATGCACACGTACACTTTTTTATTATTTTTATTGGATATAGTAACAAGACGAGCAAACGTTCACCTGATGGTAAGTGCAAAGTCCTCCCATAACAAATGCTGTGACCCCAAAATGTTTCGACGCACCTCACTGTGCCCGTCACCCTGATGCATCAGTTTTAAGTCTCATGTGCCTATTAATTACATTAGCTCTCAGTACCCTTGAAACCGAAACAGTAATGTTTGCTTATTACTGCTTCACGACAAAATAACTACCTCTGCTTTGGTACCTACTTCGACGTATCCCTGCATAGGAATCCTACCAGCAGTAAACTTTCTGTCCCCGCTTCCGTCTCTTCCATCGAAATCTTCGCATTCGACATAAAGTTCGTAAAAATTATTTGATTACTGAAATTCATACTGCTTGTAAATTATGTTGACTTTATTAAAAAGAATGAATAAGGATATAAATACAATTTTAATGAGTTATCCCTTTTTCTAGATATCTTTTCCTGATTTAAGAAAAGCATGTGATCCACGTCTTGACTAAACATTCAAAGATTGTTCAGATGAAATCTGTTTACGACCCCCCCCCCCCCCCCCCCCTACAGCCCATGGCAGGCAGTTTGATGATGAAATGACGTCTCGCAAACATATGTCGTGTGGTAGCGGTTCAAGAGAATCTACCACCCCATCTCATCCCATGGGTAAAAGTCACCAGTGGGAAAATTAAAACCAGGGGATGGGCCAGCAGCACCTTCCTGGAACATCTGAATGAATAAACTGCGGTTACCAACCCGCCTGCTAGGCGTGGCAACCATGGCAAAATCCCCCCTAAATTAGAGCTTCAGACTATTGTGGAAAACTCTGAGGGAGTGGACTAGTGATATTCTGAAATAAAAAAAAACAAATATTTTAGATAGTGTTCATTTACTGTTGAATTAAGTCAGCGGAAAATTTTCATTGCTATTTTATTTTTCACTGACAATTATTAAACAACTCGATGGTTCGTTTTTTTGGATTAAGTGATGAAACGAGCGAAACGTTCACCTGATGGTAAGTGCAACGTCTGCTCAACCTAGACGGATTCCTGCATAGAAATGCTGTCAGGAGTATTTGGAATGGCTGTCGCGGTGCCACTGCGTACACACTGCGGCCCATTACCGGTTAAAATAATTTACTATTTCCATCCATCCAGACCATCTGTATAAGTGTGCAAATAATTGTATTTTACAACAGCCATAGGGTGAGACGGGTTAATAGATTCTGTTTCGCCGCCACGACCCGCCACATAACTGGGTCATTTAGTTTAGCTTAGTTTTATATGAATTATTTCCTTGTGCTATGATAACCACCCTGAATAATTTGTTTTTTAAAGACCTTCTTTTTTAATTTATTTGATAAAGTGACGAGACGAGCAAAACGTTCACCTGATGGTAAGTGCAAAGTCTACCCATAACAGTTGATGTGTTACTTAGAATATTTCTGTGTAGCACCACACTGCGCCTCTCACTCTGAGACATCAGTTCTTTTGTCTTATATGCCCAGTCATTACACTAGCTCTCAGTGTTCTTCAGACCGAAAAACAATATTGTTTCCATACTTCTGCTTCACGGCAGAATAACTGGCCCTGGGGTGGTACCTAACTAGACGGAATCCTACCACCACCTGATAAATAAATAGTGTGATTCTCAACCCTGCATTTACACCAGCAGCCGCAGGTTTCCAACACTTATTTTCAGATTATTAAACAGCGGAAAGAGCGCCAAAAGCTAAATGGTTTAGGATTTGGGCTGCAAAACATAGCGTCGCCGCACGATATTGCCATTTTACTATTTTCGTAAGCCACCTAATTATACTAGCTTTTAAGCTTAGTTGACGTGGTTAAGAATATTCCTAATGTCAAATTGAGCATTGCTAGTATTCTTTTTAAAAGAAAAAAAAAAACACGATAAAATTAATAAATATCAAATTAACGCTCTATCTTGTAAATTACGCCAACGCACAATAAGCTTAGTGTAACCATAAATTATAATGATGTTTCACCGTCTTAATTGTTGTTGTGGCCACAATGTTTTATTATTTATGAAATCCATGTAAATAATACATTAGGAAATGAACAGATTGTAAACAAGAGTATTTATGCATTAGTATGGTATTTATTATTCATTTCCTAGCTCAGGGAGCGGTAGTAGCTCAGGGGCCTACCTTTTTAGCCTTAAATTACGCATCTAAAATTGTTCGGCAATTTTAAGTGATGATTTACCACGTGCTCGGCGGAAAACATCGTCAGGAAATGTGAATGTATACGGAAGAAAAATATTTCGTTGACATTTTTTTTATTGGAAAAGTAACGAGACGAGCAAAACATTCACCTGATGGCAAGTGCAACATTTGCCCATAACAAATGCTGCGTCCCCCAGAACATTTCTGTGTGACACCACACTGCGCTCGTCGCCTTGAGACATTAGTTCTTAATTCTCATATGCCCAGTGATTACACTAGCTCTCAGTGCCCTTCAAACCGAAACACAGTTATGTTTCCACACTACTGTTTCACGGCAGAATAACTGGCCCTGAGTTGTACCTAGACGGATTCCTGCATAGGAATCCTACCACTGGTAAAATCATGTGAAATCCTCCAACTCGTTTTGGAGCATCGTGGTATACTTGTCATAGCTCCAATTTTATTTTGTTATCGTTTTAGTATTTCCAGAGATTAACGCATTCATACATACGAACTTTCCATCTTCGTTATACTAGTAAGTTGTTTGATTATCTTATAAATTTTCAATATACTTGTTGTATGTTACAAAAAATGCTCCATAAAATGTAATGACTTGTGACAAATCAAATAGCAACTTCACTGAACCGTTAACAATAAACGTTGAGAACGCCACTGCTCAGAGCTGGAATAAACATGACAATAAAACAAAAGTTGGAGCCTAATGACTAAGTGGGAGATTTGTTGGCTAGTCTTTAGTTTTATTGTTAGCTTAATGTTTGATCAGGATCCAATCTGGTATTAGATGCTGATAAGATCTATCGCCTATTTTGTACACGCTACCGAGGAGCGTGTATGAAAACGCTGATGAAAGTAGAGGAACCGAAAGATGTGTGTCAGGATCGTAGCAAGTTGAAATACCTCTGCCTTCCCCAATGGGAAAAAGGCGTGACTGTATGTATGTATTTTATAGAAGGGAGTGTCGCGACACGAGCAAATCGTTCACCTGATGGTAAGTGCAACGTCTGTTCACAATAAACGCTTCGTTATCCAGAATTTTTCTGGAAGACACCACACTGCGCTAGTTACCCCAAGACATCAGTTCTTAATTTGCAACTAACAGGGTACACTAAAGGCCGGCTCTCATCTGACTAGGTGAAGCGCATTTTTCACTGCCGAAATCGAAAGTCAATTGAGTCTATTAGTCTTCGAGGGTATCGAAGGTGCTGCTGACCATCTCTTGGTTTAACTTTTCCCTCTGTCGACTTTTACGACACCCATGGAACGAGATGGGGTGGCAGATTCTCTTAAGCCGCCACCACATGGCACCAGCACAATGGTTTGATTGGCGGCAAAATAACTATAAACTTATATCTAAAACATCGTCGGCTCTTTGGTCTGCGGGTAGTGGGTTACATTTTCCTGTTCGTTCGCACCGTCTACACAGGAGATATTAAACTGAAACAGAACAGAACAGACATTTACTGGTGGTAGGATTCTTATGCAGGAATCCGTCTAGGTAGGTACCGAACCCAGGCGCAGTTATTCTGCTGTGAAGCAGTAGTGTGCAGACATTACTGTGTTTCGGTTTAAAGTGCATTGTGAGCTAGTGTAATCACTGGGCATATGCGAATTAAGAACTGATGTCCCAGGGTGATGGTGTCACACAGAAATGTTCTGGTTGACACAGTATTTGCTATGGGCATTGCACTTACCATCAGGTGAACGGTTTGCTCGTTTCATCACATTACCCAATAAAAAAACAGAACAATAAAATAAAACAGCTTGATATTTCAAAAATAAATACGTAAACCAAATCTTTATAGTACATAAACAGTTTTAATACTTCAATAGAGAACATTATAAAGTTAACAATAATGATTTCTTATATTTACGCGAACACTACACATTTAAATGAAACTAAGTTTACGGATTTTATCGCGTTTAATTTTTTACTATTTATAACCCGACGTTTCGAGTGCTTTACAGCACCCATGCTCACGGGAGTTAACCTGGGGTACCTTCAGCTTTTAATTATTATTTTTGGTCCGATTTACGCAGAAAAAGCTAACTGTGTCTTGGAGTCACTGACTTTAAATTATAAAGTTTCTCACGATATACTCAGAAAACAGTAATAAAACACACTAAGGTAACGGAAAATTTCGAAAATAAGTTTTAGATGGACGTCAAAATTCCAATAATTTCACAGTAACTTTTCCTCTAAGCACTTGTAATAGGCTTAGCCCCAATTATGTGAAACAATATTTCTAAACAAGCGAGCATTTGAACACGATGTTGTTTAAAATTTCCAGCAACCGAGATATCGATTAATTAAGCCTCATTCTGTATTAACAACTCACTAAAAACAGGAAAACACTGTGTCTGCCAGCTATTGTAACTTGTATTAGTAATAAGACACAGAGTCTGTAACGGGAAAAACGGAGCAAGTAGATCTGTGTCTCTAATTCGCCTGAAATACTTTAAAATGAGTTGTTCACCTCATTTAGTAGCAAAAACGGACGCAGAGAAATTTGTTCTGTTTTGTCGATAGCTGAATTTGCAAAGTACTAGCCTATAGGTGTCCGGCAGAGTAGAATAGCACCTACGTCTTTTCTACCGAGGTGTTGTAAGAGGCGACTTTCATATTATATTGTACAGACAGCCTTTATAGTAAAAAAAAAGTAAACTGTCAGGCTATAAATGTCCCACTGCTGAGCACAGGCCTCCTCTCATTTCTGAGAGGGTTTTGGAGCTAGAAAGAATCTGCCACGCTGCTCCTATGCAGGTTGGCGGACTACACGTCTTCAAAACATTTTTTTGTTTCTCAGACATGCAGGTTTCCTCACGATGTTTTCCTTAACCGCCGAGCACGAGGTAAATCAGCACTTAAAATTGCTATTAACAATTTTAGTGGTGCCGGCACCGGGATTGGAACCCAGGTCACTCGCGTACTATGAAATTTAATGCGAGCGCCTAGCCCCTGAGCTACCACGGCTCTAGCCTTTCTAGAATAACACAATAATATGCAATGCTGTCACTATACTGCTCGTGGGAACGCAATGGAGTGTAAGAATTTGTTTGACTCGTTCAAAATGCGGCACGTGGCTCGCCACCCGTCACGTCTCGTTTCACGCGGGCGTAAAGTGGGCTGCGTGTGTGGCATCCGCCTATTCCTTATATGGGGAAAACACAGACAGAAGGACAGAGTTACTTTCGCATTTACAATATTAGTACATTTAAAATAATATTTTTTTTTATATGGCCGTGTGGTGGCGGGTCGTTAAAAGAATACTACAACTCCATCTCATCCAATGGATCTTGTAAAAGGCGAGTAAGGAATTAAACTGCACTGTGCACCCAACAGCGCATGGTGGCGATGGGCTCACCACCTATCACACCAAGTGCATTATATTGTTTTGGTGAAACGTGGATTGTGGGAGTCATCTGCTTTTGCAGTGAGTGCCCAGTCTCTGACTACCCCTTATGGGATACAGTCGTGATCTTATGTATGTATGTATGTTAAAATAATATCTACATTACAAATTATAACAAATTATTTTACAAAAATATAAAATCATGGACATGACCTTTTTATGCCACAAAGTAATCCAGATCGCCGGCCTGAAATGTCTTTGAAGTGGTTTTGATGTCAAAAGTGTGATTTGAAAAGTTTGAAAATGTTGTATCCGACGTTAACGTTTGGCGTTTAATAGAATTTTGGAGTTATTTAAAATTTTAAACGTTATCTCATCTTTTGATTAACTACGTACCACTGAAAAATGTTTGGTAATTTATATATTATGTTATTTACTGTCCTAGTGGTCAGAGTACCTGACTTCTAAGCCGCGGGTCCTGGGTTCGAATCCCAGCAGGAGCCAACATTTGTGCTAAAACATAAATTGTTGGTTTTCGGGTCTGGTTGTGTTGTGTTTGTCCCCGTGTTTCTGACACTGCATCCTGGCGTACCTCCGATCTTATCGCATCAGCGTTACATCGGGCGCGTGTAGGTTGGGACGAGTGAGTGCCTCTGTGTTTGCGCGTACACTTGTGGCACTATAATATCTCCTGCGCAATTGATGGCTCTCGGCAGTAGTCGGAAGTTGTAGCTGTGGTCGAAATCGGCTAGGAGAACATCATCATCATCACTAGTCGTGTGTTAGCGGCTTAAGAGAATCTATAACGCCATCTCATCCCGTGTGTGTCGTAAAAGTCGACAGAGGGAAAATCAAAACCGGGAGATGGCCAGCGGCTTGAACATGATGAGCGGGCTGAAATGATGATGATGTTACATTCATTTCAAATTTTTTCAAGTCTTTAAAAAAATGTAGAAAAAAAAACCTTAACAACTAGTATTTCTTATTATTACCAAAAATGAATAAAAATTACAAGTAAATATTAACACAGAATATATATCTCTATATTATGACTACGTGATGCCTGATGATTTCGATCTACTGTAACTTGGGTTTGCTGCTGATATATCGAAAATTAAAAATCAAAAGGCCGTCCGAGATTAACTATGACATAAAGACTTCTAACACCTCAGTAAAGCAAAGCAATCGGACCGTCGAGAATAAACAGTAAAAGTGAACGCGATAAAATTCGTATATACAGTTTGTCTAATGAACGTGTTGCCTACCGTTAATGTGGTAGAAGCTTTGTAAATTCAATTTTTTTTTCGATATGCTATCGTATGACAATTTTGTATTAGATTTTGTTTAATAAAATATTTTTCACTGTAAGTGGCAACAAAGGTTCGGATAATTATAAAAAGATTTTCATTAAAAAGATAATCTTTGAAAGAACTTGTCATAGAGTGTTGATAGTCGAAAAGATGATTTGAATAAAAATAAAAAAAGATTTTAAGAACAGATAATAAATTATAAGATGACCGCTACGATGTTAAACGGGGCTTACACAGACTGTTTTAAGATCGAAAAAGGTGTTAGTCAGGCATGTGTAGCGTTGCCGTGCCTGCTTAGCCTATTCATAGTCAATAGTTTAAAATATTGGAAGAGAGTGCATATGGATTATGAATGAATGATCTGTCTGTCAAATGTCTCCTATACGCAGATGATCAGATTACATTAGCATCACCGGAGGAGGAGTTGCGAACGATGTTTAATATTATGCATGGTGTCCTAAAAAGGAAAGGGCTGAAAATTAATATAAGTAAGAAGAAAGTAATGGTTTTTTAAAGATTGAAGGAGAACGAGTGGAGCAAGTGGAAGAGTTTCTGTACCAAGGTTTTAAGTTTATGAGAGACAGAAAGTATGACTGTGATATTGAGAGAAGAGTATTGGCAGGAAATCAAGTGAATGTGGCTCTGTATAGTTTTATGAGTAGCCAGAACGTATCTGAAAAGGCACGACTGGCTGTACATAGAAGGGTTCTGGTCCCCACACTTATGTATGGCAGTGAATGCCTGGTCTGGTATAAGAAGCATTGAAGCAAGATTAATGCAGTGGAAATAAGTTTGTGAAGTATAGCTGGAGTAAGTTCTATCGACAAAGTGAGAAACAGTGTGATAAGGGAACATTGCGATGTGGTTGAAGATGTTGTGACAAAAATAGAGAAAGGGATGCTTAGATGGTTTGGACAGGTAGAGATGATGAATGAAAGAAGATTGACGAAAGAGACTTATGAGGCGATTGTGAATGGGAAAGCCGGTAAGGGCCTACCTAGGCGTACGTATTACAATCAGATCGAAGAGGAAATTTTGAACAAAGAAGAAACAAAGAAGAAAAAGAAGAACAAATTTTGAGGAAAGGTCACGCTAAAAGTGCCCGCAACCGACGAGTGTGTATGAAAACGATAATGAAATTAGAAGAAACGAAAGATTGTGTCAGGATCGTAGCAAGTGGAAAGATGTAGTCTCTGCGTACCCCAATGGGAAAGTGGCATGACTGTATGTATGTATGTATTTCTTTAACGAGTGCAGTGTGGTAACCAGAAATGTGGTCACTGGGTGTCACAGCATTTGTTACACGCGCACGCGTACGTTGCACTTACTATCGCGTGTACGATTTGCTCGCCTCTTCACGTTCTTCCATAAAAAACAACATCGGTACCGGATCTTAGCTTTTAATTTTGCGACGGGTCTTGCCCAGCAACCACCAATACTTGGCAAGAGGACCGACCGACGTAAATTTAAAGCAAGTTAAAGTCATTGATCCATTTAATTTAAATTTTATATACTTATTCTTTTTTGCCAACTTTACATAAAAAAGGTAACAAATGGGCAGAGTTAATGCTTACAGGCATTCTCTACTACTCCACCCTGGGTGTGCTTAACGAACTAAATAAGCTTAATGCTATACAAGATATATAATATTTATAAGTCTTTGCACATATATATACATAAATACTCAAGTCAATAAAACTTGTACATATACATAATACTGGTGGATTTTTGTGTCAGAATCCGTCTAGGCAGGCACCATTCTTGGACCAGTTCTGCCGTGAAGCAGTAGTGTGCAAACATTACTGTGTTTCAGTTTAAAGGGCACTGAGAGCCTGCGTAATCACTGGGACTATGAGACTGAAGAACCGATGTCTCACGGTGACGAGCGCAGTGTGGTGTCACACAGAAATATTCTGGGCGACACACATTTCCCATGGACAGACGTTGCTTTTACCATCAGGTGAAAGTTTTGCTCGTTTTTTCGCTTTATCCAAAAAAAAATAGTCATGTTGTTAGTCATTATGTCGAAAATATACATAAGAGCCTTAAGAATTCGATGTTGCAGCAATCTTTGCATACATGCCTTTCGAATTTCTTAAGTTAATATCCTCCTGGCCGATGTTCGAACACGACACAACTTCTGAATACACTGAAAGTCTGTCAACGGAGCAGTAGATATTATAGTTTCACAAGTGTCGGCGCAAACACAGCGGTATCATCTTTACGTACCCGCCCGAAAAAACGATCATGCGATAAGATCGGATCGGTGTCAGAGACACAGCGAATATCGCAATACTACCAGATCCGAATATCAACAGTTTCGAACCACGTCCCGCGGCGTAGAAGTAAGGAATTCACTAGGCCGAGCGGTCATAATTACTAAGTGCTTTGTCGATTAACTTTAATTGTAAATAACTCAGACAATTCTGTACAAAAGTATGTACCTAAAAATAAATAAAAAAGAAGTACAAATCTCATATAATCTTGCAACAGGACAGTTTACGACGTTCGCGCTATCCCTTTATATCCCAATCCTGATTGCCTCGCCCTCAGGATAGGTACAGACAGCAAATGAAATGGGCATTCGAATTTACGAGGACTTTTATCCTTACTCCGAAAAGAACTTGTTACAAGAGACAATGGATTACTTATGATAAAGTTATCGCTCTATGTGGTTTGAATAGTAATTTCGGATAAAGAATACAATACAATTAAAAAAAAAAAAGAGAAATCAGCGCAGATACCAGTGCAGTTACAAAAATTAGTTGAGCCGAAGCGGTGGCGAAGGAGGTTTAAGCGCTACTTCAATGAACATACCACGTATTATTGTACGGACCCGCGGCTAAATTGACGTAGTCGCTTATTTGTGATGTGATAATTGTAATTTACTGATTTGGATAGATAGATACACACATACATGAGATCACGACTGTATCCCATAAGGGGTAGTCAGAGACTGGGCACTCACTGCAAAAGCAGACGACTGCCACAATCTACGATTCACCAAAACAATATAATGCACTTGGTGTGATAGGTGGTGAGCCCATCGCCACCATGCCCTATTAGGTGCACAGTGCGGTTTTAGTCCTTACTCGCCGTTTACGAGATCCATTGGATGAGATGGAATGGTAGTATTCTTTTAACGAGCCGCCACCACACGGCACTTTAACGAGCCGCCACCACTCAGCACCTTAACGAGCCGCCACCACTCAGCACCTTAACGAGCCGCCACCACTCAGCACCTTAACGAGCCGCCACCACACGATAGATAAACCGTTTATTTGGTCACTACAACACAGATACAATTTATATACACAGTGATTTGTATATTACAATAATGATACTCAAAACACTACGAAATGAAATACACAATAAAGAATATGATGAAATTTTTTTTTTTTTTAAATTAGGTAATTTTAAAGAGACAAAGACGTCTTAGACAGCGTGTGCTGCAGTGACACAAAAAGGTCATAACTCAGTGCATCTTTGCTCAATGAATGCTTAATGATTTTTTTTTAATAAGGGAAGATTAAGAGCCCAAAAATGTATGGCGGCTAACTGACTTGAAGACGGTTTGGTAACGGCGTCGATTTTAAAGCGTATCCTCTACCGCAGGCCCGCTATGTGAAAAATGCTGATTTTGGTGCGTTGACGACTTTTCCAATAAAATATACACGTGCCGCGCCTCCCTCACTCAGTCGCTGATTTTAATGCCGGCGCATTTATTCGAGAATTAGTTTCTTCCGACACAGGGATATTTATCATAGAAATCGGAGCCCAGTCGTGTTAAATGAATAGTTAATTAAAATAGTGTTCCGATCGTAATTACTTTTTTCGTTTTTTTTAACATTTTTGTAAAGTACATAATAAATAATGCTATCAATTCCACGTTCATTCATGTCGATAGCGGGAGGCCACTGCGTGAGTGACTTCTGCCTACTTTTCGCCCTCGTGGCAAACGAGTCGTGACGGATGGCGAGCCACGTCGCCGCAATTTTGGTAAGAGTCAAAAAAAATTTACTCCACATTGCGTTCCCACAAGCGGTACAGTGACAGCTTTGCATATTATGGTGTAATTCTGCACGAATACAAGGTGTCCGTTCAAAATCTAGCTCTTACGAAATCTTGATAGGAAAGAGGTAAGTGCTGTTGTACTCTGCCGGACACCTATCGGCGGATTCGAATGCAACGTTGTGTTAATCTTTCAAAGCAATCGTCGAAGAACTTTCTGAGACTTTTTAGAGAATCTACCACCCCATCTCATCCCATGGGAGTCGTAAAAGTCGACAGAGGAAAAATAAAAACCGGGAGATGGGCAGCAGCGTCTTCCTGGAACATCTGAATAAGTAAACTGCGGTCGCCAACCCGCCAGCCAAGCGTGGCAACTACGGCAAAACTTCCCAAAATGTGAGCTATAAACCTGTGGCAATCTATAGGCCTACGTTCAGCAGTGGACTAGTGATAGGCTGAAATGATGATGATGATGAATAATTATATTTTTTCAAATATAACATAGGATTCCGACATGATTTGTTTACTGCTTTAGCCCCACGCATTTGTTCTATGAAATCTAATATAATAGTTGGGATTATCATCCAAGAATACCACTGCAGGACTAAGACACTGGTAGCTCGTTTTGCAGATCTACGCAATATAAAAAATTAAAATAATTAATAGGTAGCCTTGAGGCTTAACAATGACATTAGGACGCCCAACACCTTAGTGAACATAGGTGTTCTAAAGTGCTCGAAACGTCGGAAAAAAAATAGTACAAAAAATAGTTTTACAAAATATAAAACCGTGTAACATTCCCGGAAATATAAGAAGTCAACATATAGACTGGTGGCAGGATTCCTATGCAGGAATCCGTCTAGTTAGGTACCACCCCAGGGCCAGTTATTCTGCCTTGAAGCAGTAGTGTGCAAGCATTACTGAATTTCCGTTTGAAGGGCACTGAGATCTCGCGTAATCACTGGGCATATGAGACTTAAGAACTTATGTCTCAGGTTGATGGGCACAGTGTGGTGTCACACTGAAATTTTCTGGGTGATGCAGCATTTGTTGCATGCAGCAAACAAAAAAATCTTCATGCTTTCACTGAAGACTTCATGTTTACAAAAATATGAATACTTAAAATATTTGTTTCTTATTTTTGACAAGAAATATCATAAAAAGGGATGACGAGAGACGGTAAGAGTAGAAAGGATAAAATAAAAAATATATTTATATTTTTTCTGCTGTCCCTACATCATGCAATCTCAGAAAAGTGAAGCTCGCAAGTATTTTACCAATAACCTATATGTAAGTCCCTCTCATGTTATTACTTGGTGCGAATCGAATCTTATGGCATCACGATATAGGATTTCTCACAAATTAATAAAGAAAATAAAACATTATAGTAAAATTTTATTCCATATTGCGGATTTTCAAAGTGTGTTATTTTACTCAGGATTTGTCGTCGTAAACATTTTATGGGTTTAGAAATTATGTCTTAGTGTCGACGTATCGTGACGAATTTTACTAGTGGTATGATTTCAATGCAAGGAATCCGTGTAGGTAGGTACCGCCCCAATGCTCTTTATTCTGCCGTGAAGCAGCAGTGTGCAAACATTACAGTGTTTCGGTTTGAAAAACATTGAGAGCTCTGGCATATGAGACTTCAGAACTGTTCTGTCTCAGAGCGACGGGGGCAGTGTCAGCATTTGTTATAGGCAGGCATTGCACTTACCATCAGGTGAACGTTTTGTTGGTTTCGTCCAATAAAAAAAACCTGGCAACCGTTGGTTTCGTTAACGCGACAACGGGAGATGGCAGAAAATACATGACTTCCGGCCGATGCGATGGCGAAATGACCATCACAAATATGCCAGAACTAAAATACTCTGCGATCTGTTATCTGCAATGCTGCGATTGCCAATTCGCCTGCCAAGCATGACGACTACGGACACTAGTAAATTTCTTACATATCGATACTGAAAATGATGATTTTTAAGTACATATAAAAAAATACAATTAACTGGTCATGTGTGGTGCTTAAAGATTAAAGTAATAATCATATCAAGATCAAGACAATCCATTTTCTTAATGGAATAATGGAACGCGATAGCTAATCGTTCACCTGATGGTTAGTACCGCCCATAACTTACTGTCAAAGTTTTTATACCAGTGCGTTATGGGTCAGACAGACAGAAAACATACAATGACCATAACAACGCACTTGAATGTTGTTGAGGCTTCCCCATTTTTGTGGTGCTTCTGGCATGTTTGCAGAAGAGAGGGTGAACGATTATTTCGCATTGATGCGAGAGAAATCATTTTCATAAATTTCCCGAATACGGGGAGGCACCAACAAAACCCTGAAGATGATAGGTAAAAAGAGTCGATTGTTATGTCCTAGGGAGGCTCAATGAGCTGCATATAGCGAGAGCTGGTGCATTGCGGTGAAGATTTTTTCGGAGTGACATTTTTCATTGTTTTATTTTATGAATTATTTACTAATATAGTCATATAAGATATTACTAACACAATATAGGTTGAAAAAAAAAGTAACGTAAAGTTACAGCCTTTTAATGTCACACTGCTGAGCACAGGCCTCCTCTCATTTCCGAGAGGGTTTTGGAAGTAGGAAGAATCCGTAACGCCAATGCGGGTAGGGGGACTTCACATCTCTTCGACTTATTTTTTATTTCTCAGACATGCAGGTTTCCTCACGATGTTTTCGTTCACCGCCGAGCACGTGGTAAATCAGCATTTAAAATTGGAAGTAACAGTTTTAGTGACGCTGGCACCGGGAATCGAACCCAGGTCACTCGCGTACTATGAATTTTATAGCGAGGGCCTAGCATCTGAGCTACCACGGACTCTTAGCTACCACGGCTTTAATACCACGGTTGTTAATACCTGAAATAAAAAAAAATATTATTGTATTATAACGGTTAGTAGTGCCCATAACGGTTGCTGCCTCAGCCAGAACCTTGAATTATAAAGTTCTATGTGGCACCGCACGTTCGCGTCCCTATGAAATATATTCCTCGTTCGTTTCAGCCTATCACAAGTCCACTGTTGAACATAGACCTCCCCCATAGATAGCTACAAAAGCTTGTAGCTTTAATTTTCTAGTGATTTTGCCATAGTTGCCACGCTTGGCAAGCGGGTTGGCAACCGCAGTTTATTTATTCAGATGTTTCAAGAAGATGCTGCTGCCCATCTACTGGTTTTAATTTTCCCTCTGTCGACCTTTACGACACCCACAGGATGAGATGGGGTGGTAGGTTCTCTTAAGCCGCTATCACACGGAATTCTTATATTGTCTCATATACCACGTAATTACACTAGTTACAGTGTTATTTCTAGTACCTATCTCAATAGATTCCTTTATACCTCATACTGCTCCCCAGTAAAATGTATACTATAACTATAGTATAGTAAAATTAATGTAACGGCCTATAAACGTTCCACTGCTGAGCACAGGCCTCCTCTCATTTCTGAGAGAGTTTTGGAGCCGGGAAGAGTCTGTCGCCATGCTCCAATGCGGGTAGGCGGACTTCACATGTCCTAGAGATATTTTTATTCGTCAGTCATACTGATTTCACCGCTAAGCACGTGGTAAAGCAGCGTTTAAAATTGCAGAATAATTTTAGAGATGCCGGCACCGGGAATCGAACTCACTCGCGTACTATGAAATTTAAGGAAGTGGCCGGCCCCAGCTACCAGGTACTAATATAGTAGACACTTAATATTGTAATAATTGGAAATGATCAGTTCATATTAATTTCATTATATACAAGATCTAGAATTAACATGAAACCATAAAAGTAACCAATAACGTAATTAAATTCAGTCGGTATCGTTACAACAACGATATTTAGCTCTCTATTTGCAAATTAATATACAGTTACCAGATTCTAACGCTTAATTACATATGAAAAATTTCGTTTCAAGTATCCATTACAACGAAATCTCTATCCAATAACATCATAACAGCGGTAACAGCTTTCATCACAGTTCCAAGAAGATGAACTCATATACTGAGATGGGATGCTCTTAGCGCGAATACTAGACCTTTATTTTATTGTTATGTTACGATGCGGCGGCGCCTTGGGAGCAGAGCTACTACGTCAACATAATAGATGAGCTCATAAAATGTTTAGTGCGCTACAAATCAGCGGTTTCCAGATTCTAGTTCAGGCGTTATAACTGACGACTTGAATCACCCAACATTATTGTAATTGATGTGAGCGTGTGCGCGAAGTGTACTTTGCGGTGTATAATTTATTTATTTATGTTTTTAAATCTTTATTGCTTCATCACTTCAGCCTATTACAGTCGACTGTTGAACATAGGCATCTCCCATAGGTTGCCACAAAACACGGTCCTAAGCCACCTGCATCCACCGACTTCCCGCAAAACCGTGGAGGTCGTCGCTCCATCTAGTGGGGGGTCGCCCTACGCTGCGTTTGCCGGTACGAGGTTGCCACTCGAGAACCTTTCTTCCCCAACGGTTGTCGGTTCTACGAGCTATATGGCCGGCCCATTGCCACTTCAGCTTGCTAATCCTTAGGGCTATGTCGGTTATTCTAGTTCTGTTGCGTATAACATAGTTACGGATTTTATCTCGCAGAGAAACTCCGAGCATTGCTTGCTTACTTACTTACAATAAATACAAAGGGCGGAATTAATGCCTTCAGGCATTTCCTCCCAGTCCACCTATGGAGTGGTGAGATTTTGATTCGGTGTAGCAATAAAGACAAACAGAGAAAGAAAGAAAGAGCAAAAAACACTTAAATAACTCATAAATAAGTATAATATAAATATAGTTATCGATATTGAACTAGATATTTTACTACATTTTATATTTTACTACAGGATAATTGAAAGTTAAAGTTTTTTTTAATGGATAAAGTAACGGTACGTGCAAAACGTTCAGCTGATGGTAAGTGCAACGTCTGCCCATAACAAATGCTGTGTCAATCAGAACATTTCTGTGTAACCACACTGCGCCCGTCACACAGAGAGCCCTGAGTTCTTAAGTCTCATATGCCCAGTGATTACGTTAGCTTTCAGTGCCCTTCAAACCGTACGCCCTGGGGTGGTACCTACCTAGACGGATTCCTGCATCGGAATCCAACCACCAGTCATGCCAGTAATGTCTCTATACTGAACACAGACCACTTTCAAGGTTTTGGGATCTATAAGAGTTCGGTACGCTACTTCACAACAGATGGGGTGGCAGATTCTCTTAAGCCGCATTCAGTATATATCCTTAAACCGAAACCGAAATACGTAGAATAACGCTTGCGACTGAAGTGTTAATTAAAGTTGTTTATTTAATATAATATATTCAGTAACGGATTACTCAAATTTTTTTATTTTTTTCTATTTTTTTAACGGCGCAAGGAACCCCGAGAAAGTATCTCTACTTGGACCGGTCTTGTGCTCGAAAGTAACTGTCTCGATGTTGTTTAGCGTTTGTATTTCCAGAGATTTTGATTTGGCGGAGGTGCCCCATATTTCGATAAGTAGTACTCTATGTGAGCTCTGACAAGGGAATAATAATTTAACTGACATATTTTGGCATGTATGCAAGCTGTTATACGACGTAATGCTCCATTGAGGCGAGACATTTTATTGAAATGGAATGAAAATATAATAAATTAAATTATATATTAAAATATAACCCAATTATTAATTAATAAGAATGTGAAAAATAATTTACTATCATTAATTTTGTTAACATATGATTTATACATACATACAGCCACGCCTTTTTCTCACATGAGGAGCAGGCAGAGACTACACGTGTAGCCCACTTTTTGATCTCACGGGAGACGAGACGTGACGGCTGGCGTACCACGTCGCCATTCGGTAAGATTCAAATATCTTACTCGTCATTGCGTTCCCACGAGCAGTACAGTGACAGAATTGCATATTATGGTGTTATTACGAATGAACGCCGTCCGTACAATACCTTAGTTGCCTCTTACCTCGGTAGGAAAGAAGTAGGTGCTATTCTCTGCCGGATACTAAGGTAAATATATAGAAACGTACCCAAGGTTGAAAAAATTCACTTTGCAGTTAACCCGGCTGTAACAGCGTGTTGTTGCCAATGAATGAACAAATAACCGGGAGAAAAACAAGGATCACGTCGAACAGAGACGGGTGAGCTGTTAAAATAGGGCACGAAATTAATTTTCCGCGGGCGGCGATAATCGAGCGGAGCGGATGTTTTTGACGCGCAATTCATTATGCTATAGAAAACATTGGACAGAGGAGCGGCGGCGGGAGAGTTAGCGCGTGTCGATAATTTTTTTTTTATGCAAACTGTAGTATACGCGTATAGACCTGCCAGCTATTTTCTGTAATGTTACTAGCTTTTAAGTTTTTTGCTGTTGCCTTTAAAAATGTATTTTCTAAGTAATGAAAAGTTTTCATTGTGTCTGGTTTCCTTATATATATATATATATATAGGATAAAGTGACGAAATGAGCAAAACGTTCACCTGATTGCAAGTGTCTGCACATAACAAATGCTGTAGCACTCGGAACATTTCTGAGCGACACCATACTGCTGAGACATCGGCATATCAACAATTATCTTAGGTCTCATATGCCGAGTGATAACACTAGTTCTTAATATCCTTCAAAGCGAAACAGTACAACTCGACAGTAGAATAACCTATGCGTATCCTACCACCAGTGCGTATCCGTCTATGTAGGTACCACCCCAGGGCCAGTTATTCTGCCATGAAGCAGTAGTGTGCAAACGATACTGTGTTTCGGTTTGAAGGGCACTGAGAACGCTAGCTCTCAGTGATCATTAGGCATATGAGATTTAAGAACTCATGTCTCAGGGTGACGGGCGCAGTGTGGTGTCACACAGAAATGTTCTGGGTGACACAGCATTTGTCATGGGCAGACGTTGCACTTATCATTACGTGAACGTTTTGCTGGTTTCATCACTATACAATAAAAAAAAAGATCGTTCAATGACCTGTTCCATAAGGGAAACACAATTCATAACTGTGACCGGTGGCTGGCTACATTTACCGCTAACATTTTAGCTACTGCTAACAAGCTTAACATATAACAGTCGGATTTGTTAGTCTCGTCACTTTCTTCAATACCAAATAAAGAAAAAAAAAACACTTGACAAAGATCCTTCAAAGTTACTTAATAAGTTAAGTAGCAATGGTAAGCATTGTGTTCATTTTTAACTTACTCTTTCTTTGTGATCTTCCCAAAACTAATAAAAATTAGACACTGGTCCTCTTAATTTTTTTCTTTCTGTTTGTCGTCGGTATCGTCGTTGTTTCAGCCGATCACCAGTCCACTGCTGAACATAGGCCTCCCCCACAGAAAGCCACAAGAGTTTGTAGCTCTCATTTTGGAGGGATTTTGCCATAGTTGCCAAGCTTGGCAGGCGGTTCTTTTCTCAGTTTATTTATTTTTATATTTTTATTATTTATATAAGATGCTGCCCATATTCCATCTATTGTTTCTTGAAAAGTCTTTTTCTATACCAATTTTTAGTAAAACAAAAGATGATAAAAATTTCCAATTAAAATTTCTACCGTACCATGGCTGCTTTTTACAGACAAATTCCACATGCACATAACAACTAGACCCGAAAACCCGTGTTTTTGCTCAAACTTACGTGGTGGTAATATTCTTATGCAGAACACCGTCTAGGTAGGTACCATCGCAGTGCCAGTTATTCTGCAGTGAAACAGTAGTGTGCAATTATTACTGTGTTACGGTCTGGAGGGCACTGAGAGCTAGTTTAATCACTGAGCATATGAGACTTAAGAACTGATGTCTGAGGGGGACGGCGGAACGTAGTGCAACACAGAAATGTTGTGAACACAGCATTTCTTATGGGGAGACGTTGCACTGACCATCAAGTGAATGTTTGGCACGTCTCCATTAACAAAAAAATATCGTACAGGCTGGGATTCGAAACTACGACATAGATTCGCGACATAGAACTCGGGTATTCTAACCACTAGACCATGCGGTCGTCTACCTGACCACTCTTTTATTTTGTCTAACGTACTGTCCTCATCCAAGCAATTTCATCTCATAAGCAATATACTGGTAAAACTTTTGGTGAAAGAAGTGATTTGGTCGTTGTTTTAACGTGTGAGGGTGAAAATGGTAAAGTTGAGCCCGTGGCACGTATATTCAGCCAGTAAAGTTCTGGTGGTCAGAGTACCTTACTAATACACCGCGAGCCCTGTTTAAATCCCAGCCGGGCCAATATTTGCGCAGAATGAAATTGTTACCAAACTTGCCTGCGCCCGATAACGCTTATGCAATAAGATCTAAAATAGGCTCATGGAATAATTTTCTGGTGGTAGGATTCCGATGCAGGAATGCGTCTAGGTAGGTACCACCGGGTTATTCTGCCGTGAAGCAGTAGTGTGCAAACATTACTGTGTTTCGGTTTTAAGGGCACTGACAGCTAGCGTAATCACTTGGTATATGATACTTAAAAACTGGTGTCTCAGGGTGACGGGCGCGGGTATCACAAAGAAATGTTCTGCATTTGTTATGGGCAGACGTTGCAATTACCATCGTTTTGCTCGTTTCGTCACTTTATCCAATAATAAAGGCCAAATTTAAGTATCAGACTGTATCCTAGCCTTCCTGAAATCGAAAACCAACTACTTGTGGAATTGCCTAAAATAATGGCTGTGGCTGGGAGTTCAGGACAGTCGGCGTAGAAATCAGATATTCTGTTCTTCTACCACTAGGACCCGCGGTCTTCTAATATGATATTGGATTGATATAAGCAGTTATTAATAGTGTAAAGAAGTCCCACACTAACATGTCCTGTACTGCGAGAGCGTTTTACACATTGATTTACAAGAACCCGAGACACACAGTGTGGTGGCGGTTCACACGTGTGTCGGCAGCTTAAAGAAACTACCACCCCATCTCATCCCGTGGGTCTCGTAAAAGTCGACAGAGGGATAATAAACTAAAATACAATTAGTTAACTAACTAATGTGACTGAAATACAATTAGTTAGCGTCGTTTAAATTATAATATTAATCATATTGTACACTAGAAAAGAGAGAAAAAAACCTTCGTGAATCGAGAATATTGAAGAGAGACAAAATAAATAAAGAAAAAAAATAAAGAAATTAATAAATAAAAAATGCGTAGGCGAAGAACCGTAATATATGTACGAGTAGTTATATGTCAGTCATTCGTTAGTCAGGACCATTCGTCGTTGGTCATTTCAGTCTATCACTAGTCCAAGGTAGCTCAGGGGCTAGGCGCTCGCTTTAAATTTCATAGTACGCGAGTGACCTGGATTCGATTCCCAGTGCCGGCACCACTAAAATTGTTAATTGCAATTTTAAGTGCTGATCTTACCACGTGCTCGGCGGTGAAGGAAAACATCGTGAGGAAACCTGCATGTCTGAGAAATAAAAAATATTTCGAAGACATGTGAAGTCCGCCAACCCACATTGGAGCAGCGTGGCGGATTCTTTCTAGCTGCAAAACCCTCTCAGAAATGAGAGGAGGCCTGTGCTCAGCAGTGGGACATTTATACGCTGAAACTTTACTTTACTTTACTTTACTAGTCCATTGCAGAACATAGGCCTCCCCCATAGATTGCCACAAAAGATTGTAGCTCTCGTTTTGGCGGGATTTTGCCGCAGTTGACACGCCGGGCAGGCGAGTTGGCGACCGCAGTTTATTGATTCAGTTGTTCCAGAAAGATGCTGCTGTCCATCTCCTGGTTTTCATTTTCCCTCTGACGACTTTTACGACACCCCCGAAATGAGATGAGGTAGTAGATTCTCTTAAGCCACCACACTGCCGGTTATGAAGGCCTGAATATATTTATATTTTTGTTTTTTTTTTTCAATATGATAAATGTGGTGATCTAATAAGATGGCTGTCCGTTTTTAGAACGGGCCAACGCAATTAAGCACTTAACAGAATTATTATGCGATCCATATGTTTCTAAACTTGCAAAGTCGTAAGTACCTATTATGACTATCCTGATTTAAACAAAAATAACATGTATCACAAGAGCGCTAGGGCTGCTATTGTCGCAACCTGCAATCATCACTTACGACTTGTTGATATGCAAATAAATTGTCTTGCGCAAGCTGAAGTCAATCCTAAAGTGCTGGATTAGAGTTTCCTTTTGAGCATTTAGTATTTTTTCGTAATAAAGGCAAGTCAGTAGCTGTTTGCCACGATCCCCTATAAAACATTAGAATTAATTTTCTTCAGCGGAATATTGTAATGCTTTCCCCTAACTGCATATTCAGGGTCTCCGAACATAATTGTTTCTGTAGAAACTTTAATTAAAGTTTCATTGATGTTCGATTGTTTACTTTAATGTATGTGTAATAATTTTGTTATTGATTACGGTTCATGATTTTTAGTCTCTATGGACTTGTCGAATGACGACGAAGACTAAGTTATATTTATACTCACTACTACATCGTACATTTTTGTGTGGGCAATATCTTTTTTTAAGGGCTATTTTTTGTGTGCTTCCTTCTTTTTCGTGATGTGTGCAAATGTATATTTTTTATATACTTTTTTTTAAATTTGACAGATTTAATTTCACAGTTTGGATAAATCATAGAATTACTACAGTATATTCTAAGTCTATGGGATAAATATAGCTACTTTTTATGATAGATAGATATATAATTTCGGTGATGTAATTGCTGTTAGCCTTTTTGGCTTTTACAGCTTCATCGGATACTGTGCTGAAGAGCCAGGGGCCCGCGTGCCAGGTTTGGTTTGACCCAAACATAAATACTAAGATAAACTCCTACAATGATAGATATTAGTGAGAGTAGAGTATTGTGTTGCTACCTAATCATTTATAAAGAACTTATTACTGCTTACGAATGTGTCTTGTTTACTTTTTTAATTTTGTAATTATATTTTTATAATTCTCATGTTTTTTCTCTATTATTATGTTTCAAGGACATTATCCATGCTTTATGTTTTATTATATAATAATATATTTTGTCCGGTTGTTCGTGGGGATAATGGAACCGACTGAAAACCACATTTGTTATGTTTATAAATGCTGTGTGCAGGTCAAAGTAATATGTTTCTAAGAACGGCAATATTAAGTATATTGCCGTTCTTCAGAGCATCTTAAGGTATTATAAATATCTTATGTTCCTAAGTAAGGGATAAACTCTTCCCGGCTCCAAAACCCTCTCAGAAATCCGCCTTGTGGCAGCGGCCTAAGAGAATCTACCACCCCATCCCATCCCGTGGGTGTCGTAAAATTCGACACCAGAAGATGGACAGCAGCATCTTCCTGGAACATCTGAATAAATAAACTGCGGTCGCCAACCCGCCTGCCCGGCGTGTCAACTGCGGCAAAATCCCCCCAAAACGAGAGCTACAATCTTTGGTGGCAATCTATGGGGGAGGCCTATGTTCAGCAGTGGACTTGTGATAGGCTGAAACGACGAAGATATAGTTCCCCTCGTAACACTTCACTTAGTGGTGCCGGCACCGGAGATCAAAGTCGGTCTTTTGTGTTTCAGTTTGAAGGGCACTGAAAATTAGTAATTACTGGGCATATGAGACTTGATGCGTATTATAAAGTAGATCATTACATAGAGGACAGAGATGTGTGGAAATAACTCTTACTCTGCCCTTGCAAACCCCCTGGCTACTGAATTTATGATGCCATTTTTATGTAACTTGTAAATGACATGTAATATGGCATTGAAAAAAAGAAAGACTTCAGAGTTTCTTGCCGGTTCTTCTCTGAGAAAGTCTTATTTTTTGAACCGGTGTAGAATTTGACATTCATAAGAGCTTTATACAAGCCTAAACTGAATAAAGAAATTTTGACTTTGATGTCTCAGAGTAACGAGCGCAGTGTGATGTCGTGTAGCAATGTTTTGGGTGACACGGCATTTGTTATAGGCAGACATTGCACTTGCCATCAGGTGAATGTTTTGATCGCCATATCTCTTTTTCCTACCATAATTCTCTGATCCGGGCAATCTTGAACTACTGCTTCTCTCTTTGTCTCTACGAATCGGAGCAGTAAGAAAGCTGGTTTATTAAAGTCTGAAAGCTAAATAGAAATGTCAAAAGTATCTATAACTAAGTTTTCATGCAAATTAAATCGATAGTATCCGATCGCATCACTATGGTCAACTTTTAAGGTACTAATAAGGACAGGCAGATGTGTCCAACCTTTGGGTCGCATACTAATTTATTGGTTAGAAGTTTAATCCTTAATAAAGTATGCTGTGACAGGGTTGACGTAATGAGGGGCTGGGAAAGTAATGGCCATTTTAATTTATTGTTTGCTCATAATTTTAATAAAATGCTCATGGAAAATAGTAGTAATAAACTGATTTGTCACTTATTTACATAAACCGAGAGTATAAGATCCACGAGTCTCAATTTAAGGTTTATAGAATAATTTAATAGAGTTTTCTTTGACAAATTAACATACAGTCAACTATTTACAAATTACATACATACATACAGAAGATCACGACTGTATCCCATAAAGGGTAGTCAGAGACTGGGCACTCACTGCAAAACAGTTGACTGCCACAATCCACGTTTCACCAAAACAATATGATGCACTTGGTGTGATAGGTGGTGAGCCCATCGCCACCATGCGCTGTTGGGGTGCACAGTGCAGTTTAATTCCTTACTATTAGCGTATTAAAATTTGACCAGTGTGTATTATAGTCTCTAGATAACGACGATCTACCAAATAGATAATCGTGAACTTTTAACCTTGCGAGTAAAGATAAAATGGTCGTACCGATTTCTTTGCATGAATCCTTCCTGGTGGGTACCAGTGACCGATATACTGCTGGCAAGCAGTAGTGTGCAATCATTACCGTGTTACAATCTGTAGGACACCGAAGCTAGTGTGACCGTCGCATGATGTTTAAGGGTGACCGGTGCAGTGTCACATATGAATTTTCAACCGAATGTTCTGGGTGACACAGCAGTTGTTATGACCAGACGTTGCAAGTATAATCAGGTAAACGATATGCTCATCTCGTCACATTTTCTGTAAATTAAATCCCGTAAGTGAGAGTGTGGCCTTTCCCCACTTTCTCCAATACGTCTTGAAAACTAAACAAGGATAAAGTAAGCCCCGGACTTCATTGGTGAATTAGAAGCCGTGTAACGAATAGCTAGGCTATATACCTAGGTATCCGGCAGATTAGAATAGCACTTACCTCTTTCCTACCGGGGTGTCATAAGAGGCGACTAATATAATGTACGGACGGACTTTATTGGTGCAGAATAATACTGTATTATGCAATGCTGTTACTATACTGCTCGTGGGAACGCAGTAAGTAGCAAGAATTTTTTGAGTCACCAAAATGGCGGCGACTTGGTTCGCCACTCGTCTCGTTTCGTAACCCCTTATATGGGAAAAGGGCGTGACTGTATGAATTTATAGAATAGTTGTAACGTTTCCATAAATCATAGCGTTTTACTGAAAAAAACAATATTCCTTTTTCTTAAACGGAATAATTTATTAACATCGACCATCGATAATTAGTATTCGATCCGTGGTTGGTAACATCTGGAGGCGTGTATTTCTGTGTAGGTACACGGTATAGAATAAGAAAAGGATCCCTTGATCAGGGTTTCGGGCTGTTGTCGGACAGCTGTAACTCAATTCCCATGTTCATGTTAATATGTAATTTGGGAAGTGAAGTTTGACGTAGGATCGTTGCGTCCGTTGGGCTTAAATAATTTTAGCCAAAATAAAGGTAGCATTACAATGAAAGTTTGCGTCTGGGGTCAGCATATCTATTGATACAGTCTGTCACGCCTTTATCACATATAAGGGGTAGGCAGAGGCCACACATGTAGTCCACTTTTCGGCGCCGTCGAAAACGAGAAATGACGGGTGGCGAATCACGTTGCAGCCATTTTGATATGAGCTAAAAAAAACCTTCCGGATACCTGTCGGCTTTGCACCTTAGACGCCGACTGCTATTTTTCGGATATTGATATATTGTATACTTATGTGCCGTGTGGTGGCGGCTCGTTAAAAGAATACTACCACTCTACACTTCTGACACTGGATCCTAGCCTGCCTCCGATCTTATCGCATCAGCGTTACATCGGGCGCGGGTAGGCTGGGACGAGTGAGTGCCTCTGTGTTTGCGCGTACACTTGTGCCACTATAATATCTCCTGCGAAGTTGATGGCTCTCGACAGTAGTCGGCAGTTGTCGCCGTGGTCGAAATTAGCTTGGAGAACATCATCATCATCATCATTGTCCAGTCTGCATCGGATCATAATTGCCAAACATTCGTTGTTATGATCAAACATTTGTTTTGTTTACCATAAAAGAATGACAATAACATTTCTTTTATTATGCTATTAATAATGTTGGAGAAGAAAGATTCCGGATTAATATTCTGACGCAAACGCAAAGCAGAAGGAAGCACACGAAATGAAAACTCTATGGATAATTAATTAAACAAAAGTTTGTCGACTCGATAGGTTCTCTAGCTCGAGGGGAAACCGAACTAAAATCGACTAGTATCTTGTTAGGTAATAGTAGTTCCGAGTGCGGGTGTTTTCGCTTATAGAATTTGTGTATGTAAAAAGCACCCATGATTCAGCACAAACTCTAGTGTGAAGCATCGGTTTTTATAGAAAAAAAACTTTAAGCAACTTCCATCCATAATTGCAGCTAAAATTTGTACAAAAACTTGATAATTTTCGAGTCTGGTTGTGTTGTAGCTATCTCCGTGTGTGTGAGACTGCATCCTAGTCTACTACTAATCTTATCGCATGGTCATCTTACCAATAGGAGAGTCGGAAGGAAATAAGCGGTAAATCGGGCGCGAGTAGGTTTGGACAAGGGAATGCCCCTGTTTGCGCGTACGCTTGTCGCACTATATTATCTCTTGTGCAGTTGATCATCATCATCATTTCAGCTTATCACTAGTCCACTGCTGAACATAGGCCTCCGACAACGACTGCCACGAAACACGTAGGTTTTGTAGCTCTCATTTTGGGGGGATTTTGCTATAGGTACTTGCCACGCATATCGACCGCGTGGCGTAGTGGTTAGCGTACCTGACTTCTGCGCCACCAGTTCTGGGTTCGATTCCCAGCCGGAGGCAACATTTGTGCAAAAACACATAAGATTGCTTTTCGGGTCTGGTTGTGTCGTGCATGTGAAATGTATGTTTGTAAAACGCACCCACGGTACAGGAGAAAATCCTACTGTAGGGCTTCGTTTTTTAAAAAAATAAAAAAAATGTCAGGCGGATTGGCAACCGCAGCTCATTTATTCAGATGATCCAGGAAGATGCTGCTGCCCATCTCCTGGCTTTCATTTTCCCTCTGTCAACTTTGACTATACCCACGGGACGAGATGGGGTGGTGGATTCTCTTAAGCCGCTACCACCCGTCGGCAATTAAACGCACATACCGGAATCGAGGACTGTTAGAGGAAGGAAGGAGGCGGAGTCAAAGGAAATTCGTTAGTCGTCTATCATGTATCATCAATATCATTTGATACATGACCTTAACGCCAACACAAGACCAGATTTAAATACACATAATAATGTAATTCAAAATACGTTTCAGAAAGCAAAGGCAAAAGCTTGAAATTTATTTTTGCTCTAAAACTCATCTCTTTGAGTAAAGTCATGAATTTATATACAAACCTATCAACGTTAAAAAGCACTGTAGTGTTGTTTAACAGGTCACGTACGAAGCTTTATGATGCCTCGGGGCACGGAAGTAAAGTGCACGTCTTTGTTGGTAATACCAAAGTCTAAAATTTACTTTCATGAGCAATAACATATATACATACAGTCACGCCTTTTCCCCATAGAAGGAATAGGCAGAGGCCGCACATAGCCCACTTTCCGCCCTCACGGTAAACAAGACGTGACAAGTAGCGAACCACGTCGCCGCCATTTGGTACGAGTAGAAAGAATTCTTACTCCCCATTGCGAGCAGTATAGAGACAGCATTGTATATTTAGTCCGGTCAATTTAGACATAAAAATAGTGATCAAATAAAGAAAATTCCGACAGAGCCAAATCTTCGTAGAGACCTTAGGTTTACCACAAGGAATAAAGTGTCAAAAGTCCCCATCAGTCCCATGTGAGCTTAGGGACTTATTCGGGGCCCAAGGTCAAAATTTTCGGTTTTTTGGATTTTTCTCGAAAACTGTAAGTTTTATCGAAAAAGTACCTAAGAGCAAAGTTGTAGATCTTAAAATTCTCAGAAAAATTTTGTCCTTGGGCCTCGAATAAGTCCCTAAGCTCACATGGGACTGATGGGGACTTTTGACACTTTATTCCTTGTGGTAAACCTAAGGTCTCTACGAAGATTTGGCACTGTCGGAATTTTCTTTATTTCAATTGTCTAAAATGACCGGACTAATGTGCTGCACGTATAAAGGCCTGTCCGTACCTTAGCCGCCTCTTACGACATCTCGTTGCGAAAAAGGTAGGTGCTATTCTACTACGCTGGACACGTCTTGTCTTTGCTGACTATAATAGTAATACAATAAAGGGCTCGAAGTGATTCAAGTCAATACCGAAACACAAATTATTTAACGCGGTGTGGTTGTAATGTTAGAGCATTATTTTTACTGGTGGTAGTAGTGGATTCCTACGTAGCAATCCGTCTAGGTAGGAACCACCCCAAGGTCAGTTATTCTGCCGTAGCAGTAGTGCAGTAGTATGAAAAAAAAAGCAGTAGTGTCAATGGCACTGAGAGCTAGCGTAATCACTGGGAATATGATACTTAACAACTGATGTCTCAGGGTGACTGACCGGCGCAGTGTGTTGTTACACAGAATTGTCCTGGGTGATACAGCATTTGTAACGTACAGACGTTGCACTTACCATCAGGTGAACGTTTTGCTCGTTTCGTCACTTTCTCTAATAAAACAAAAATGTATGCTCCACCAGATCCACAGCAGAATTATGTCACTTTCTTTACATACATCGTTAGTCTAAGCTCTTACATCATGCATTTTTCGGTTTATTATTTGTCTAGTTTTTTTTGGTATTTTTCACGCTGAATGGTTTTTTGTACATCTCCTGTTGTTTGTACATCATAAAGGGATTATATTGCACTCGTAAATTGAACATAAATTGGATACCGAATATTTTAGCTGCTCTTTTCATCAATTTTCAGATAATGGCAATCTCGATCGACGCGGTTGCTAAGCGATTGGTTTTCACTATAAGTAGCCGAGCCGATACGGTTCGGAAAACAGAATAACCCACAGACAGTTTATACAGTTTTGGGTCTTTTTATATGTAATTATTATCTGGAAATGCGTTCACAGTCTCCGGATATCCTAATGTTAGTCTACGAATTTTAATTAAAGAAAAAAAAAGAAGACTAGATTGGTAAAGGTTTCTTTCATTACTCTGTGTCTTTATTGTATTGGCTTTTTCTTCTCTAAACGAGGATCCACGAGTTGTAACGAGAAACCAAAACCCTTTTTTAGATATACACAAATTATTGTTTATAGACCTGGACTGATGGCTATAGATCTCGCGTCTATTTTGCTGTTCTTAAAATGTCTCCGAAGAATGTCCTCAAGACTAAGATACATACATATAGTCACGCGTTTTTCCCATACAAAGGGGTAGACAAAGGCCACACACGTAGCCCACTTTTCGCCTCTGTGGGAAACGAGACGTGACGGGTGGCGAACCACAGCGCCGCCATTTTTGTAAGAGTCAAAAAAAATCTTACTCCCCATAGCGAGCAGTATAGTGACAGCCATGCAGATTATGGTGTTGTTCTGGACGAATAAAGGCTGTCCGTGTAATACCTTAGTCACCTCTTACGACACCTCGGTAGGTGCTATTCTATTCTACCGGACACCTTTTTACGGTTTATTGCCAATTATTATAGGCAGACGTTGTTCTTACCATCAGGTGTACGTTTTGAGAGTCTCTTTTATCAAAACAAATAGATCGTCGCTTCTATTTCCTCATTATAACTTCTCTCTGCTTCTTGTTTATCAGATTTTGATTGCTTTTCGCACTTCAAGTTCTTTAGCATATTTTTTATTGGTTAAAGTGACGAGACGAGTGAAACGTTTACCTGATGGTAAGTGCAACGTATGCCCATAACAGACGCTGTGTCACCCAGAATATTTATGTTTGACAGCACACTGAGCCCGTCACCCTCACACATCAGTTCTTAAGTATGCCCAGTGATTACACCAGCTCTCAACCATTTAGGCCGAAACACAGTAATGGTTGCACACTACTGCTTTATGGTTGAATAACTGGCCTCGGGGTGGTACCTACCTAGACGAATTCCTGCATAAGAACCACCAGTGAAAGCATACATAGGTGTAAGTTAATTGTCTATTATATCGGGCTTCACGGCATCCCAGCAACGCCGTTAAGGTCAGGCGCGAGGTTTAGCTCATGAAACTTTTAGATCTAAGCACAATTTCTCTACGTATTCTCCTGGTCCCGGTGTTTGCGGCCATATTTTCCAAGAATTTCCTCAAGCTGCTCTGCTACGCCCCGGACACCAAGGCTACCTCGGACGTTGTCATCTCGTATACGTAGTCATATTGATCGTAGCAGGTGGAAATATATGGTCTCTGCCTACAACAATGGGGAAGAGGCGTGACTCTTTGTATTTATGTATATGCGTATACGTCTGATGCTATATCACGTTGATACTGTGTTTCTTTCACTGCAGAATCTTATTACGTAAACGTTACATTTTCTTTGTAGCAAAGCGGCTATCCGTAGCCGACTTTTAGCCCCAACGGGATTTGAACTCAAGACCTACGGCGCAGAAGACAAGATACTCTGACCGTGACTGAAGCGGTCGTCAATTCACTCAATTCTTTTTAACATTATTTTTTAATTACCTTGGATGACGTGAACATCAAGCAAATATAATAAATGATTCTTAAATTTAATTTAATTACTTAGATTATGGTTTTATTGCTCCCTGACAGCAGCAAGACGATTCAGTCTGACAGGATCACAGATGGGCAAAAGTACTCAATAATAATATCTATTATTGAAAGAGACTTTTCGAAGGATCCGATAATTCGTCGATTGTAAAGGATGCTTGTAATGGTAGTATTATTGAAGATTTTTCTTCAGAAACATTTTATTACTGTAAAGAAATCTTTGAATTTAATTATCGTTCTTTAGTAACTTCTGATCATTTCAATAGAACATTAAAAACAATATATATACATATATATATATATATATATATATACATATATTCTTCTTAAGGGTGGTCCTAATGTTACAGAGTCAGTCATTACTTTCTTCAATAAAAAAAAATACCACATAACATTACTTTTCCGATTTTTTTGTAATGTGATTATCATTGTTTGTACTGCATCTGGTCCCGATTATTTATTTAAACTTTTATGCACTAGTGGTACGTATAGCGGACTGAATGCCTAAAGGCATTCTGTCCCAGTCAACCATAAGGCAAAGCAGAGATAAACATAATATGATTATGTCACATATTTTGCATCGGAAACGAGAAACTTTTAAATACAAAAAAATCCTGTTGGTATCATACTCAAAAAACTGAGGAATTAAACAAACTTGTCAAGAACACATTATTAGAAAAAGCTTATTATGAAATAGATCATTACGTAGAGGACAGAGATGTGTGGAAATAACTCTTACTCTGCACTTGCAAACCCCCTGCCTACTAAATTTAAGATGAAATTTTTATGTAACTTATTTCTTGCCGGTTCTTCTCTGAAAAGGTCTTATTTGTTGAACTGGTGTAGATTTTGACATTCATGAGAGATTTATACAAGCCTAAACTGAATAAAGAAATTTAGACTTTTGACTTTGACTCTACCCACGACATTTCATTGTCGACTATACAATAAGAATTTTAGAAACATTCAACCCTGAATAAAGCATACTCTATTCTGTTCTAATACTGCTCTCGTGTGAGCATTACAGTAATCTTAGCAAAACAAACACTACCTGACAATGTCAGCAACGTACAATATTATGCATATCCCGTGCTAACAAATCCTGTTATGCCAATCATCTAACATCTAACAAAGCCGGGCCTTGCCAAGCTTTATCCCAGGGGATGTGAGCGATAATAATTATTTGTAGTTATAGATACAGTACAGTGTAATTCGAGTGCTTATTTTCATAATATTCGTCGTTTAAGCCCATCACAAGTACACTGCTGAACATACCTCCTACTACACTATATTTTGTAGATAGCCACAAAAGTTTGTAGCTCTCATATTTGAGGGATTTTGCCATAGTTGCCACGCTTGGCAGGCGTGTTCCATGTTCTAGGAAGATGCTGCTGTCCATCTCCTAGTTTTAATTTCCCTCTGTCGACTTTCACGACTCCCACAGGATGGGATGGGGTGGTAGATTCTCTTACGCCGCTACCTCACCATATCTCTAAAACAACAAGAACTGACTTGAAATTTGGAATAATTATTCTTATCCTGAAATACCACTCTTCCTCTAAGAACGGATTTTACGAACACTTTTTCCTAAGGGCGTGAACGGACTGGACAAATTACGCCCAGGTAAGATGGAACTTTACAATATTAGATAAAAGAAGTTTGTGATTATAAATTAGCTGTAGTAATGTAGAGGAGCTACATAACTTGCCTGTGTGCTGGCGACTTAATAAACGTATTTAACTGCGTATTAAGCAAGCCGTCAAATACTTTCGAGACCACCGAGGCCAATGACATAGGCCTATAGTTGTTTTTATCAGCTAGGTCGCCGGTTTTATTTTTCAATAGGGACAACTACCGTTCGTATTTTGTGTCCGTTCCCGGGATGCAAGCTATCACAGTGCACAAATTTTGTCAAGATCGGATAAGCGGTTGAACCGTGAAAAAGTAACAAACAGTCAGAGGGACAACAGAGAGAGTTCGCATTTATAATATTCGTATGGATAAACCCTCCTTATCCTACTCCAGATACTCTGCATTCGTCTCATCCTCACGTAGTTTTCTGAGGGTTCACTTCTTCCGCGTGTGAACTGCGCGCATGTATTTTTTTTAGAGCAATATAAGAAACGAGCGGTTCCGTTATCAGTTGGACTCTATTGACGTACTTTTTTTTTTATAAGTCAGAATCTACCTTAAAGTTACTGCGTTAGAGTTTATTTATGGAAAGGCGGCCCAGTTAGTTTCTTCGAACCAAAACTTTAAAACAATAATAAAGATATCCCTTTTACTATTTACTTGTTAAGATTTCATTTTTCGGCTATACATAATAACAAAAATATGTTCATAATCTTTTAGATTTATGCTTTTATAGGATATTTTTTTTACATACATACATAAAGTCAAGCGTTTTTTTCATATAAGAGGAAGGCAGAGGCCACAAACTTAGCCAACTCTTCGCCCCCGCGGGAACGATACCTGACAGGTGAAGAACCAAGTCGCCGGCATTTTGGTACGAGTCAAAATATTCTTATTACCCATTGCGTTCCCACGAGTAATACGAGTACAGTGACAGTTATGGTGTCATTCTGCACGGATAAAAGCTAAAAAGGTAGTAGAGTACATCTATATTTTATATTAGCAATAACATACACAAAATGGTAAATACAAAAACGAATGAAGACGATATGGTGATCAAAATGTTTCGAACAAGTTCTACACGATGTTCGTGATCATGTGTTGATCGCGAGCCGGTTAAGGCAACGCTCTGATCGGCGAACTGTGTTATATCCGGAACTGAACCAATCGATCGATCGAACGGGTCGCACGGACCGGGTCATTCTGTCAACAGGTCAGTATTGATATGGATCACTTACGTTGAAAGAATGTCACATAGATAATAACAACCCTTCTTACCATGAATAAAGTTCACAAATATCGGATAATAGTTCTTGTCCAGCTAACAATGAGATTTGACGTAGTGTCCTAATTGTATTCACGTCCATTGTTGGTTTTCGACTGAATTATAGTCCTTCTGTATTTGTTGTTTAGGTCAACATTGATTTCCGATAATGAGTGTTGAGGGCTCAATAGCTGTTTGCTTTGGACAGTCGTAAAATCGGACGGTCTTAGTCAACGTGTAACTTATAAAGTAGTTCCGGAATTGTTCTATATACTTTGAGATTTTTTTTTTATATAATAATAATAATAATAATAAACATATATTTCAAGTAACACAGACTCATTTTGTTAGTACTACAATCTTATTTTCTATGTTAGTCCTTAACTTTATCTTATCGTTATTTGAGATGCGAATCATCGCTGCGCCACTCCGCTCGAAATAGCGCAGCAATGACTCACATATTTGCAGTCCACCCTGCTACTAATCATCCTTAGGATGCCATTGGTACTGCCCCGCAGTCTGCGCACCAGCGATCCGCATCTTTTTCGCATAGTGGCATAAAAGCAGTCAACTCGCGCAGCCGCAAACATCCCTGATGCACTACAAAAACGAGGCAATCCCATCAGCACCCTAAACGAGTTGTTATATTGAACACGGAGAGCGTTGTATGACTTTTGAGAGTAGTTGGCCCACAGGTTGCACGTGTAGAACGTTGTGCAGTAGGCTCTGAACAACGTGATCTTAACGCTTTTTGAACAACGCACAAACCTGCGAGCCAGCATATTCGCTCTCACTGACAACGCCCTCCGTTCTCTCTCGATATCATTGTCGTCTTTGAGGTCAGGAGTCAACATATGCCCGAGATATTTAAAATGAAAGACCCTTTCCAATGTCGTGCCATTAAGCAATATGGGTGGTACCTCATTTGGTGCTTTACCCTCGGCCTCAAAGACCATCACTACACTTTTTCTTTCATTGTAAATCAGACCATTTCCTCCCACATAACATACATTACATTACATTTTCACATAACATTTTTAGGAGGTAATGACGAAAAAACCAAAACGATCACCCGACGGTAAGTGCAACGTCTGCCCATAAGAACTGCTGTGTCGCCTAGAACATTCTGAGTGATACCTCACTGCGCCTGTCGCTAAGACATCAGTTATTAAGTCTCATATGTCCAGTGATTACGCGAGCTCACAGTGCCCTACTAGTACCTACCTACACGCATTCCTGAATATGAATCCTACCACCAGATATTGTAATAGCGTCAATATTACTATTTATCAATTCATATGTATGTACCTATGTAACAAACAGTATTACATACAGTATATGTACACAACACGCACACACATACATACACACACACACATACACATAACTGTAACATACTTGTAATAAGGCTGTTGTTATTCCAAAAACAATAAATTCAATAAGTAAAAAATAGAGTGGTGTGCTTTTGGCAAATAACGAAAGTAAGAATAAACAAAATAAAGAAATTAATAAACTATACACAAATTAACTATATTCTTTAAAAAAAATCCACTTGTCTAATTGGCGCCAAAAGTCTCCAAAACTCAAACGCCAGTTGAGATTGACATTCTGTGGGAGCGTGTTACTACCCCGACTAGCTTTACTAGACTTAGCTAACTCCATTTATCCGCTATCTACTAACCATTATCTAGATGCAGTGTGTCTCCCACGTAAATTTAAAATTATATAAAAAAAGATCAAGTATTGTTATAAATAATTCATAAACAAAAGGTGGAATTTCAATATTTTAAACCCTATAATTTATGAGTAACATTCCATGGCGTATTATTTGAAAAGCGATTTCGCAATCACATAGTCATATTATTACACTGAAATTATTCAAATTTTAACCCAATTCCAATTACAGAGAGTTCAATCGAAATCGTCGTACAGATTGAAATTCATTACTTTAATCTTCACCATGCAAACGCAATCGAAAAGAACCCTTGTTACCTCCGCAATAAGTCTCATCAAATATTGGATTTATAATCTCGGATTTGGAACAATACAATTTGACGTAGTACCCTAATTGTTCCCGCGTCTATTGTTCGTTTGAGAGTGAATTATAACCCTTAGACTTTGGTTGTTTGGACAAGCATTGATAACTTCCAATGTCGGATGTTTGGCTGGAAAAGACGTTAGGTATTGCCAAACATTTCGCCAATAAATTACGGACTGTATTAAATAGGTTTGTATACTTATATCGCAACTTGTTGAAAATTTCATTTAGAGAAAAAAGTTAGCGAGTATGTTAAGAGCCATTATTTTTTAATTAATTAAGATAATCTACCATCGCATCTCATCCCGCTTGCCAAGCTGTGGTAACTGTGTGGCCTAGTAACTGTGTCAAAATCCCTGTGAAAATTGATAGCTACAAACTTTTGTGAGAATCTATGGAGGAGACCTATAGGAGTGGTTTAGTCATAGGCAGAAATAATGATGATGAATAGAATAGAATATTTTTTTTATTCAATATAGATCATTTACATAATACTTATTGAACGTCATTTTTTTAAACTACACTGGTTCGCAAAGAAATGAAAAAAAAAAAGAAAAAAAAAGTCCTGGGAAGAACCAGTAAGAAACCCAGCGGGATTTTTTTTTTCAGTCATTTTAAATATACTATTACAGCAGTTTTATAAAGATGTAGAAATAACTTGGCAGCGATCACCTCATTCCCAAGGGATATCATCATCCATGTATTCCTTAATATTATAATAACCCTTCTTAAAAAGTCTTTGTTTAACAAATAGTTTGAACTTTTTTATTGAAAGACTTTGTGCACTTTCTGGGATTTTGTTGTAAAAACGTATACATTGCCCCATGAAAGAGTTACTGACACTGTGAAGTCGGGTAACTGGCGTAATTAATTTGTGCTTGTTCCTGGTATTTGCATTATGAAAATCACTTTTTTTTATTAAAGTGATTAATATTCTTATGTACATACATAACGTTTTCATACACATATTGAGAGGCCATGGTTAAGATATTAATTTCCTTAAATATATCTCTAAGAGACACTCCAGAGCCAAGATTATAAATAGATCTTATGGCCCTCTTTTGCAAAACTAAAATCACCTCTACGTCAGTCGCATTTCCCCACAGCAAAATACCGATAAGACATTATGCTGTGAAAATAACTAAAATAAACTATTCGAGCAGTTTCAACATTAGTCAAGTTTCTGATTCTTTTCACAGCATAAGCTGCAGAGCTGAGTCTACTTGCTAGTTTAGATATATGGGGGCCCCATTGAAGTTTCGCGTCTAGAGTTATTCCAAGAAAGACAGTGGCATCCACAAGGCTCAAATCTTCTCCATTTACGAGAACATTTACATACTTTACCGTTTTAATTCCATTTAAAAGCAAGTTCTTAACGTTAAACCAATGTACTACTTTTGAAATAGCATTATTCACCTCGTCATATAATAAAAGTTGACGTTTTATCTTAAAAATCAAAGATGTATCATCAGCAAATAACACTATATCATGGTTGTCCCCTACTAGGTAAGGTAAGTCATTAATGTAAATTAGGAATAGAAATGGACCGAGAATCGAACCCTGCGGCACACCTATAGATACTGCTAACCCGGAAGAACTCGTACTATTAATAACTACTTTCTGCGTTCTATTGCTCAAATATGAAGTTAGAAGGTTTTAAGTGCAGAATTTCTTATACCGTAATGATGTAGTTTCCTGATGAGTGTTTCATGATGAACGCAATCGAAGGCCTTAGAAAGATCACAGAAAACACCCAAGGCATTCTGTGAATTCTTCCAGGCATCGAATATATACTTAATTAGTTCAACACCGGCATAGAACGACCCCTTGTAAAACCAAATTGGTTTTTGTGAAACAATTTATGTAAATTAAAATGTTTTAACATTTGATTAAGAAATATTTTATAAAAAAAATTACTTAATGTTGGTAGTACAGAAATAGGTCTAAAGTTAGAGGGGTCCGATGTACTACCAGATTTAAATAAAGGTATGATTTTACTATGTTTCATCAAATCAGGAAATACACCTAGTTCAATACCAGAATTAAATGTTATGGCTAATTGAGGTGCAATTATATCTATAATAGACGTAATGACTTCAACAGACATACCCTATAGATCTGCGGTTCTCTTACAATCAAAATTATATATCTCTTAAAATTATATAAAATATCATTTGAATCTATCATATGAAATTCAAAATCTTTTGTACAAGAAGTTACATTTTGTTTTAGTAATGTCTCAGCGGCAGTAGGAGAAGAATTTAATGATTTGGTTGTCAAAATAGGAATTTCAGTAAAAAACGTTAAAAGCTGTGGCAACATCATGATCAGATGTTGAGGTGCAATTATATCTATAATAGACGTAATGACTTCAACAGACATACCCTATAGATCTGCGGTTCTCTTACAATCAAAATTATATATCTCTTAAAATTATATAAAATATCATTTGAATCTATCATATGAAATTCAAAATCTTTTGTACAAGAAGTTACATTTTGTTTTAGTAATGTCTCAGCGGCAGTAGGAGAAGAATTTAATGATTTGGTTGTCAAAATAGGAATTTCAGTAAAAAACGTTAAAAGCTGTGGCAACATCATGATCAGATGTCAATAGCTTGTCGTTAATATTTAGTTTGTAATTACAGTTGCGTTCCTTGACTTTCCCCGTTTCACTGTTAATAATACTCCAAGTCATTTTTATTTTATCCGACGCTTTCTTTATTTTATTGCTTAAGTGTAATGACTTGGCTGCGGAGCATACTTTTTTAAATAATTTTGCATAATTTTTAACATATTCTACGAATGTCTTGCTATGGTTGTATGACTTTTCATGGTAAAGTTCATACAACCTTTGCCTACTTCTATGGATTTTTATATATCAAATTAATGATGTCAACTGCGCAGGTTATGTCATAGTGAGTCTGTGTCTGTCTGCTACTACAGAAAGTTTCTCGAATTCAGTAGAAAGGAAGGATCCTGACTACCACGCTGCGGGTCCTGGGTTCGAATCCCAGTCTCAGCTAACATTTGTGCAAGAACAAAACTCGTTGGTTTTCGGGTCTTGTTCTACTGTTATCGTCCTTGTGTTTCTGACACTGCATCCTAGCCTACCTCCAATACTTTCGCTCCAATACTTTTACGTTACATTAGGCACGGGTAGGTTGGGACGTGTGCCCCCGTATTTGCGAGTACACTTGTGGCACTATAATATCACCTGCGCAGTTCACAACTTTCGAAATTCAGTAGGTGTCGCTGTGGATAAAATTCGGCCACGAGGACACCTCAGACGGGAAGATTTTGTCACAGTGTCAGGACACGAGGAAAATCCAACTATATACAATAACATAAAAGATATTAAAATATCTTGTACGTGATAGAAGTAGGCTGCTTATTACTCGAAATATTTTTCATGTATTGTCTTTTTCGGCAGCAGCCTATAAACAGTCCACTGCTGGACATAGACTTCCTCTAAGCAAGCAAGTCTTTCAACGGATACGCCCGGACTGCCCATAACAAATGCTGTGTCAACCGGAACAATTCTGCGTAACACTATACCCCGCCCGTCTCTCGGGCATAAGTTCTTAAGTCTCATATGCCCAGTAATTACACTAGCTATTGGTGCCCTTCAGACTGAAACACAGTAATGTTTGCACGCTACTGCTTGACCGCAGAATCACTGGCACTGTGGTTATACCTACTTGAATAGATTTCTGCACACAAATCCAACCACCAGCAAATAAACGCTGCTGCTTTTCATGAGTGGTACGAACTAGATAACCAATAATCGCCTAAAAAACATTACGTCGCAGTCCTCAAGGTTGACAACGTACCGTATGTTGATGTTACATCAAAGACGGATGGATCTGGGTGCATGGTAATCGGGCCATACTTATAAATATAAAAACAAACTAAAATTTACTTTAGGGAAACAACTTGCTTGTACTTTTGGCGCCAATGCGTAAGTGGTTTTTAATTAATTTTGTAATGTCTGTGTTTATTTCGAGTTTTAATGTTTAATCTTCGTTTCATCCTATCACAAGTCCACTGCTGAACACGGGTCTCCCTCATAGATAGCCACAAGAGTTTGTAGCTCTCACATTGGAGGGATTTTGCCATAGTTGCCACGCTTGGCAGGCGAGTTGGCACCCGCAGTTTGTTTATTCAGATGTTCCAGGAAGATGCTGCTGCCCATCTCCTGATTTTAATTTCCCTCTGTCGACTTTTACGACACCCACGGGATGGGATGGGGTGGTAGATTCTCTTAGGCCGCTACCACACGCCGGTGTGTAACATGTTTAACGTTGATAGTTTATTATGCAGCAAGCGCTCGTGAAAGTGTACAGTGATTGGAAAATTCAATTCAAGATCAAAATTGTACTTTTCGTTTCGTTTCCATCAATCCAGCAGTTCAGTAAAAGTGAACTATAATTTTACTGACGATCGACACTTTGATGTCTTCCTGCTTGATGATTGTATACGTGGATATGTAACTTGACACTTGAAAACAGTTTACGACTGTTTACATATATAATAAATAACCAACTAGGATATCAAAACAAAGGCCGATTTCAATTTACGTGATAGGTTTCGGTATCGCCACCATCCATTATATTTCCTTTGACAAGTCGACCGGCGAGCCATGAACAATGCAATTTTGTCTGCCAATATCTCTGTGGGGTCGAGCACGAGCGATTATTTTCGAATAAAACCTTTCTTTGTTATTTAAGTATTTCTCTTCTACTAACGTTTGAAATAATTATTATGCTAAACTTATTGCCAATAGTAATGAAGGCGCAGAGGGTTCGCCGCGATATTGCAGTGCGATTTGGCGGATTTTTCATGTCTTCGAATTAAAATAATTGTAATTTTGAGGTTACAATCTATTAAGAGGTTAAATATGGACAGTTTAGTGTGCTATAATATCCTTAACAGCAATTCGACATTTGTACACACGCTATGTCATCCATGCTTATATTAAAAATGCGAAAGTAACTCTCTCTGTCCCTCTGTCTGTTTGTTACCTTTTCACGGTTCAACCGCTAAACCGAACTTGACGAAATTTGTAACAGAGATAACTTGCCTCCTGTGGACGGACATTGGATGCTTTTTATCCTGAAAAATCAAATAGTTCTCAAAGAATATTTAAAAAACCTATATCCACGCGGACAAAGTCGCGGGCATCAGCTAGTTAGAAATAAAATTGGAAAGATTCATATGCAGGAATCTGTCTAGGTAGATAATAATAAGTAGGGCCAGTAATTCTGCCGTGAAGCAGTAGTGTGCAAACATTGCTGTGTTTCGGTCTGAAGTGCACTGAGGCGCTGCCACACGGCGAATTTGACATACTCGTAACAAAAAAGTAAAACAACACCCCATGAATGTTCCTACTGAGGTGTCGTGAGAGGCGAATAAATATAATACGGACAGCCTTTATTCATGCTGTCACTATACTGCTCGTGGGAACGTAATGGGGAGTAAGAATTTTTTAACTCGCACCAAAATGGCAGCGACGTGGTTCGCCACCCGTCACGCCTCGTGAGTGAGTGGCCTCTGTCTACCCCTTAAATGAGAAAAAGGCATGACTGTAAGTTTGCATGCATGTTAGATTGTTTAGCACAGGCCACCTCTATGAGAGGCTTTTATAATCGGGTGGAATCCTGCAGGTCGCTGCAATGCGGCGGTCTTCACACGTCGTCGAAATATTTTTATGCAGACATGCAGGTTTCCTCACAGTGTTTATCTTCACTGGTGAGCACGTGGCAAATTAACACTCAGGTCACGCGCGCAATATGAAATTTATGGCTAGCGCGCGGATCTTCAGCTATGACGGTTGATCGTAATTTATATCCATATTTATTTTATTAGCCGATGGACTCCTATCGGCTTATAGAACAAATAGATCAGAGTAGAATATCACCCACCTATTCCCTACCGAGGTTTTTTTTTATTGCATAAAGTGATGAAACGAGCAAAACGTTCACCTGATGGTAAGTGCAACGTCTGCCCATAACAAATGCTGTGTCGCCCAGAAAATTTCTGTGTGACACTACACTGTGCCCATCAACCTGAGACATAGGTTCTTAAGTCTCATATGGCCAGTGGTTACGCTAGCTCACAGTGCCCTTCAAACCGAAACACAGTAATGCTTGCACACTACTGCTTCACGGCAGAATAACTGGCCCTGGGGTGGTACCTACCTAGACGGACTCCTGCGTAGGAATCCTTCCACCAGTAAAAAGCCTCGTAAAGTCTATGTTCAGCAGTGGACTAGTGATAGGCTGAAATGATGATGATGATGAGTAGGTGTGTGGGAAAGGTAGTGATTAGGTGGTGATTTTAATCGGATGATCCGTTGATATTTATTAATTTTTATGTAAAAGCCCATAAATGTTACATTGCTGAGCACAGGCCTCCTCTCATTACCGAGAGAGTTTCGGAGCCGGGAAGAGTCCGCCACGCTGCTCCAAAGCGGATTGGCGGGCTTCGCATGTCCTCGAAATATTTTTCATGTACTTAATTTTACGATATCTTTTTACACAACAAGTTAATGGAATCAGGTGTTACTTTGCGGAAATCCACTATAGTAAAGGAGAGAAAGTTAATTTGCTAAGATCCGCATGCAAAATGTAAAATGGTGTGTATTACTTAGTTTTGAAGAGCACCGCCCGCCCTTCCTCAACAGCGTGCACAAGAAAACTAATACCGCCACCACGCCACGGCGACTCCCGGAAAACTAGGTAATACACACCATTTTACATTTTGCATGCGGATCTTAGCAAATTAACTTTCTCTCCTTTACTTTTCACGACAAGTTATTACATTGGTGGCCTTTACATTTCCCACTGCTTGGCACAGGTTTCTCTTACTTTTGAACGAGTTTTTGGAGCCCCAGACATAGTACACACGGAGTACGTAAACTTTTTTATTTTATTTTATTATTTTTATTTATTTTTTAAAAAAAAACGAAGCCCCACAGTAGGATTTTCTCCTGTATCGTGGGTGCGTTTTACAAACATACATTTCACATGCACAACACAACCAGAGCCGAAAAGCAACAATTTGTGTTCTTGCACAAATGTTGTCTCCGGCTGGGAATCGAACCCAGGACCGGTGGCGCAGAAGTCAGGTACGCTAACCACTACGCCACGCGGTCGACAAACAAACTATTAGTAAACTGTGAAATTTAAGGCAAGCGATGATTCTCGGTGGCGGTATTAATTTGCTTGTGCACGCTATTGTGGGAGGACGGGCGATGTTCCTAAAAAACTATTTAATACACATTTTAAATTTTGCCAGCGGATCTTACCAAATTATATCTGTATTTCAGAAAAGGAACTCCTAACCTCATTATAAATGTCGTATGAATCTATGTACAAACGGATGCCAGGAATATCTCGTCGCCACTGTCAGGCCTAAATTATTCAAACCGAGAAGTTCGTTCGATGTGTTCTGACCCAGAACATTTCTGTTTAATGTTATCAGTTTGCTTTAACATATATAGATACAATCACGCCCTTTTCCCATATAAGGGGTAGGCAGAGGCCACTCACGTAGCCCGCTCTTCGCCCCCGCGGGAAATGAGACGTGTGACGACCCACGTCGCCGCCATTTTGGAACGAGTTATTATATAAGTTGTTATAAAAATTCTTACACCCTATTGCGATCCCACGAGCAGTACAGTACATCATTGCATATTATGATGTTATTGTGCAGGAATAAAGGCTGTTCGTACAATACCTTAGTCGCCTCTTACGACACCTCTATGCTATTTTACTGTCGGGAACCTATCGGCTGACTCATACACGTTCGAAAGATGCCGAAACGAAATATATGTAAGCTAACAAGCCGATAGGCATCACAGTCAAACGGTAATAAAACAAAATGTATTAAATTCACAACATCAAATGTTAAACGAATTAATATTATGTGCTTGTAAATGGAGAAGAGATGTTATAGATGTTCTTATATATGATGATCTATTTTTCTGAAAATAACTCATAACGCGAAACTTCAATGTGTCCCTCACATATCTAAATTATGAAGGAAAAAAATGCTAGCTTCATTTTGGGATAATTTGTCGGCTCGGTTGGCGCAGTGGCTAAGCCCTTGGCTTCTGCGCCGCGGGTCGATTCCCGCACGGGACAAATACTTGTATAGCCTGCAAATAGTTGTTCCGGGTCTAGGTGTTTGTGCATGTAGAATTTATGTCTGTAAAACGCACCCACGACACGGGAGAAATCTTACTGTGGGGCATCCCTTTAAAAAAATACTGCTGGTAGGATACCTATGCAGAAATCCATCTAGCTATACCACCGCAGTGTCAGTTATTCCGCCGTGAAGCGGTAGTGTGCAAATATTACTGTATTTCGATCTTAAGGGCACTTACGGACTTAACAACTAACTGTGGGTTATAACTCTAACTCTGACTTAGTGCATAAGGTGCCAATCGGATATGTTCTGGGTGACACAGAATTTGACATGGCCATTCGTTTCACACAAGTGACCGTTTTGTTCATCTGGCGGTAGGATTTCTTATGCAGGAGTCCGTCTAGGTAGGTACAAAACCAGGGCCAGTTATTCTGCCGTAAAGCAGTAGTGTGCAAACATTTCGGTTTGAAGGGCACTGAGAGCTAACGTAATCACTGAGCATATGAGACTTAAGAACTGATGTCTGAGGGTGACAGGCGCAGTGTGGTGTCACACAGAAATGTTCTGGGTGACAGAGCATTTGTTATGGGCAGACGTTGCTCTTACCATCAGGTGAACGTTTTTCTCGTTCCGTCACTTTTATTAAAAAAAATCTCATACATTTTCCGCATATAATACATACATAATTAATTTATGGCAGTAAATGGCGCTAAGTGCATTATCGTTAAGACATTTTAATTACAGTTTAAGAGAAATTTAACGGTCTGTCATTCAGAACATGTCTGTGTCGTACCTCACTTGCTCGTCACTGAGACATCAGTTATTTGGTCTCTAATGTCCAGTAATCTCTCAGTGCCCTTCATCAAATAAAAATAAAAATGGTCTTTTTCTAATTTGATCAAAAACATCCTGCACATGCATTTCTGTTAGTTGTATTAGTTATGATCAGACGTTGCTGTGACTTACAGTCAGGTAAACGATTTTGTTGTCTCATATTGTACTTCCACAAAAAAAAACAATAATTGAAAAATTAAAACATATTGTAATATATTTAAGGAGTGTGAATGTCACTACATTAGTAGCCTGTCAAGAAACCCGTCGAAAACGGCCGAATGACTAATGCAGGGTCAACTAGTTGACAGCTGGCTGGCGAGAGGCGAAAAAGAGAAATTGCGGACACCAAAATGGCCGCTGAGCGTGTTTTGCATGCTTTACTTCCCATTTTATATGTTTCTTCATGGCTATAAATAATGCTTTCAACTCCAGTTATGTTTTATTAGTTTTAGCGCGTTACCTAGCGTTCAGAGTGCCAGACTTCTACGTCGTAGGTCGACGTTTCGAATCCCAGCCGGGGTCCGGTGCATAAACAAAGATGGTTCATTTTCGTTTATATTTGTTTCGTGTTCTGTAGATCTCCGTGTAGGTAGGTCCGGGTAGGTAGCGGCTTAAGAGAATCTACCACCTCATCTCATACCGTGGGTGTCTTAAAGGTCAGAAGATGAGCAGCAGCGTCTTCCTGGAACATCTGAACATATAAACTGCGGTTACCAAATCTCCCGAATTGAGAGCTACAGACTTATGTGGTAACCTACGGGGCAGGCCTATGCTGTACATAGCGGACTAGTAATAGGCTGAAATGATGATGATGGTGATGATGATCTTCGTGTTACTGACACCACATCTTAACATTATAGAGTCAAGACCACACAAGGAGCCCAGCTTTCACCTACGGAAGATGTGTGATGAAGAAACATGCGATGGAACGATTAAGGGGTTATCTTCATGACCGAGCGTGTGTACGACTATTCCGTCTTCCAATATTTGGGCAAACTCGACAATTATTTCCCCAGCACATTGTCTACGACCGACCCCGACGACTGAAGAAGCATTGCTTGTCGTAGTGGAATTTTACTGGTGGTAGGATTCCTATGCAGGAACCCGTTTAGGTAAGTACCACCCCAGGGCCAATTATTCTGCCGTGAAGCAGTACTGTGCAAACATTACTGCGTTTCGGTTTGAAGAACAGTGAGAGCTAATATAATCACTGGGCATATGAGACTTAAGAACTGATGTCTCCGGGTGTCTGGCCCGGTGTGGTGTCACACAGAAATGTTCTGGGTGACGCAGCATTTGTTATGGGCAAACGTTGCACTTGCCATCAGGTGAACGTTTTGATCGTCTCGTGACTTTTTCCAATAAAAAAAACTGTGGACTTATGAGTCAGTGACATTTAGTTATATTGACTATGGCATAACGAGACAACTAGAAAGACGTTTATGGAGATGCACCTTAAGCGCTATGAATGAGATGATTGATTACTGGACATAGGAGACATAAGAACTCCCAGAGTGACAAGACTAAAATTGAAATTGAAAATTCGTTTGTCAAACATCATTTTTTATGATCTACAACCAGCGTAATTACAGTATATAATGAGAGTATATAACAGTATATAAGAGCTGATGTATCATGATGACGAATGCAGTGCCTTGCCACACGAAACGTTCCAATGTAAAGGTCTGGCTCACACCGCAACTGTTGTGGGTAGGCGTCGCACTTATCATCAGGTAATTTCCCAATTGCCCAATTCATCCCTTATTTTATAAAAAAAAAATCGAATACCTTTACTATACAGAGGCACAAAAGTTAGCTGCATGTGGGATCTGAAAACGGCATCCAAAACTCGATTGTTAATTAGGTTAGTAAAAATGTAGTTGAATCAGGCGTTACTTTGCGGAAATCCATTATAATAAAGGAAAGAACTAAGTTCCGAATGAAAAATTGAAAATGGAGTTTATGATTAAAAACTATATTATAATAAAACTAATTTTTAAGGATTTAATCCCGTTTTATTTTGAAGTATTTATAGCCCGACGTTTACGCTTTACAGCACCCATGGTCACGGGAGGTATGTTTAAACTAAATTAAATGTGTAGTATTCGCGTAAATATAAGAAATCGTTATTGTGTGTATTAGTTTTTGAAGAGCATCGCCCGACTTCCTACAACAGCGTGCTCAAGTGAAACAATACTGCCACCGGGAACCGCTACCAGCGGGGCTATTACGTATCCAAATTGAAGATCACTTATAAAAGTGTTGAACGAATATCTGTCAAATAACTGTTTTCATACTGGTTATGGTTAACGAAAATGACGATTATTTTTTATGTAACGTCTTTTTGGTTAGTGATTATCACTTTGGATACGCAATAGCCCTGCTGATTCCCCTTTCCCACTGCAACACTACCACTAGGAAGTACACACCACTGAAGCAGATAACACGACACGCGTTAAACCATACAACGATGCATTACCGATCGAGTATTTAAGTAAAAATTTGTTGACTTAATAAATAAAAAAAATACATTATGCTCATTCAATATGTCGTCTTAATTAGTCTCTCAGCAAATAACACAGGTACAATTGTTTCTCCAAATAATCCAAGCGCAATCCGACGTGATTTTATTTACCTATTAGTTCTGTTCATTGCCTTCGGAAACGTGTCGTAATAAAGTTCGTTTGCATTAAACATTTTACGGTAAATGGAAAGGTATTAGGGGTTTTGCTGGACGTAGTTTACGGAGTCAGTTGTTTTTAACAGCGATTTCTATCAAATCATGACTGCGCACATACAAGGATTTACGTGTATGCAGACAAACATTCCAGCATTTTCGTATATGATACGGGACGGAACACTCACATGCGATTCGTATGTGTGTGTACTATAGATATACAAGTTGTTTTTTTTATTATAGGAGAGGGGGTAAACGAGTAAGCAGCTCATCTGCTGGTTGTGATCACCGCCGGCCATGAACATCCGCAATAACAGGCATTCCGGGTGCCTTGCCGGCCTTTGAGGAAGGGTTAAGCTCTTTTCTTGAAGGTCCCTAAGTCGTATCGGTCCCGAAAAACTGCTGGTAACAGCCTATTCCACAAAGTGGTTGTACGTGGCAGAAAATTTCTGGCAAAGCGCCCAGTTGTGGAATGCTACACTAGCTTACAGTGCCCTTCAAACAGAAACACAGTAATGTTTGCACACTACTGCTTCACGGCAGAATAACTGGCCCTGTGGTAGTACCTATCTAGTCGGACTCGTGAATAGAAATCCTACCACCAGTAAAATTGGGGGCACCTGTTGGTAACCGCAGATTTTTTTTTAATTAAATAGTCCGTTTATTGAGGAAAGTTATCTATGCTAATATTATAAATGCGAAAGTAACCTTATTCCGATAATTATAGTAGTAATAGTGTAATTGCCTTCCCGATTGAAGTAACAGACCGAGCCGAGCCGGCCCTCATGGGCACCCTCGGGTCAGTTACTCTCGCGCACAGGATGACGGTACAAGCCGAGGTCCCCTGTTGCGGGCCGTTGCTCTGGTCATCTGTAAAGGTTACGACTGAGCGCCCTAAGCGCTTTCAATCCGGATAAGCTGTAAAAGCATTTGGGCTAAAAGTACTCGTAAAAAAGACGGATGTTTTAAGACAAGCGAAAGTAACTCTCTCTGTCCCTCTGCCTGTTTGTTACCTTTTCGCGGCTCAACCATTGAACCGATCTTGACGAAATTCGGCACAGAGATAGCTTGCATCCTGGAGCCGGACAAAGGATACTTTTTATTCCGCAAAATCAAAGAATTCCCACGGTATTTCAAAGAAACCTCAATTCACGCGGACGTAGTCGCGGGATTCAGCTAGTATACTCTAAAATAAATTTAAATGATTGAAATACGAGTACGTCGTTGACAAAATTGAAAAATCGTTTCTAATGTCATTTAAAATCTTAAAAAAAAATGCTTAGCTGAGAAGTAAATCACTAATAATAATTGAGATAAATTAAGGTTTAAATATTAAATAACGCACGAATATAATTAAATTACTGGAGTAGATGGCTCGACTCACAAAAATTGAGTTTTCACAAAATTAATTTTTAATCGCGCTCAAATTTAAGTGCTCGTACGTCTTCACTTAACATTAGATTGTCAGTTACACCGAATGTCACTTCTTTATTAACCGATTTCATAAAAGGAAGAGGTTCTTAATTCGTCTCTACATATTATTTGTTTTCTTTTTTGTATGTAACTTTTTTGTTTACCGATTTAAGCGTCTCTTTTTATTAGAAAGGGTGCTCAAGTATAATTTTTTATCTAGTGGGATCTATGAGAAAATCGTGAAATTCTTCAATTCGCGTGAGGATCTTTGGATCTGCCGCGCTGAAATTTTTTTGATAAAATAATTACTATAAAATGCGCATTATTTTTGTAAAATGCACTTACTATACAAGAGAAGTCCAAGTGTAACCTTTTTATTCAGAAAGTTCAGATACCTTCTTACATATAGCGGTACCATATTAATTTTGTTTTCTTTAGAGACAACCGCACATTGTCTACTCGATTAGTTCTAGCAGTTACTGTAACCAAAAGACATAAGTTCTCGTCTATGTTGCCGCCTTGGCTGAGTGTTTGACTCCTGCATCGCGAACCGCTATTACGATTCCCGCACGGCACAAGCATTTACATGGTCTACCTATAGTTGTTCCGGGTCCGAGCGCTTGTATATAAAAAAATAAATTAAAAAAAAGTAAAGTTTCAGCCTATAAATGTCCCACGGCTGAGCACAGGCCTCCTCTCATTTCTGATAGGATTTTGGAGCTAGGAAGAATCCGTCACGCTGCTCCAATGCGGGTGGGCGGACTGCACATGTCTTCGAAATATTTTTTATTTCTCAGACCTCACGATGTTTTCCTTCACCGCCGATCACGTAGTAAATCGGCACTTAAAATTGCGATTAACAATTTTAGTGGTGCCGGCACCGGGAATCGAACCCAGCTCAATCGCGTACTATGAAATTTAAATCGAGCGCCTAGCCCCTGAGCTACCACGGCTCCCTGAGCTACCACGGCTCACGCTTGTATATGTGGAATGCAAAATGCATAATTTTCTAAGAGAATATCCAGGCAGTGTTTTTTAAGAAAGAACATGGCCATGAAGGGAATCCTGAGTTGCCAATAACTGGATCGGTTCTCGTCGCTCACCATACAATACTGTGCTTTTTTATTTATTTAATAAACCTAAAAACACCTAAAAATCTTTCAGAATTATACAATATTTTTAATGTATTTGTTTAACGGTCTGATAGACGGTCCATTTAATTTCTAATTCGGAGTTCGTTTGAGGTTGAAGAGGTCTTTATTGGGGTACAGACCCACATTAAGAGGGGCCATCAGATGTCCTTTTCATGCCGGAACGGTCGACACTTGTGATGGGAAATAATTGACCCTTGTTTGTGGCTCCAACTTTGCATAATAAATATTTTCTAAGAATTTTACAAACAATGTAAATTGAAACGAAACAATCTTAAAGTGCTTTTTTTATATATAAAAGCGTGGAAAGAATTAAAGGAAAGAAGGAAAGATATATGTAAATCATGGGACATAGATCGCAGGTAGATTTGTAATTTAACAATAAAACGACATAACAAAAAACTTACCAAATGGACCAAATGCAAAAATATAAAGAAAAGTTTCTTTGCCTCATTATATTAACAAACAATAAATAATAAAAAAACTGAGTGCCTTTTTGATCAAAACAACTACACAGTCTGATAACTTAAAACATCTACCACCCCTTTTCATCCCGTGGGTGTCGTAAAAGTCGACAGAGGGAAAATAAAAACAAGAAGATGGGCGGCATCATCTTCCAGGAACATCTGAATAAATAAACTGCGGTTTCCAACCCGCCTGCCAAGCGTGGGAACTGTGGCACAATCCCTCCAAAACGAGAGCCACTAATTTTTGTGGCAGTCTATGGGGGAAGCCTATGTTAAGCAGTGGATTAGTGATATCGCATGCGTAATTAAAGTTAAGGGCGCATGACCTCATCAAGAGCGTAGGTTAGGGTCTTCGACTGCTGATTCCTGAGTTTTTGATTTGAATCCGACTCAAAAAGAAGTGTTACCAAATATGAATTAATATTGTATTGATAATCTCACACAGTACTATAATTTGATGCAATCACCAAAAACTTAAAAGGAACGGGAGCTACTGCATTAGCTGTTTCTAAACCAAAGAGGATCATGAGCAAAAATGCAGGAATCCGTCTAGGTAGGTACCACCACAGGGCCAGTTATTCTGCCGTGAAGCAGAAGTATGGAAACAATACTGTTTTTCGGTCTAAAGAGAACTGAGAGCTAGTGTAATCACTGGACATAAGAGTCAAAATAACTGATGTCTCAGAGTGCGGTCTTCTGTGTGGTGTCACACAGAAATGTTCTGGGTGACATAGCATTTGTCATAGGCAGACGTTGCACTTACCATCAGGTGAACGTTTTGCTCGTTTCGTTACTTTATGAAATAAGAAAAAAGAATTAAAAATTCAAGCCCGACTACAGGAACTCGGTACTAAATAAAGATATGAGTTAATACAAGATAACATTTGTGAAAAAGCCCAAATTGTTGGTTTTCGGATCCAGTTGTGCTGTGCATGTGAAATTAATGTCTGTAAAACACACTCACGAAAGACGAGAATTCCTAATGCGCCGCACAGTTTAAAAAATATTAAAGTAAATTAGAAACTCCTACAGAAAAGCCGCATACATTACCCGCATGATGAAGCTCAATTTTGTACGCTGATAGACGAGAATCGGCGATCCAATTACTGCCAACGACACATTCCATCTTTGGCATAAAACTTCTTAACATATTACACTGTACAGGCTAGTAGGCTCCTACTCTTTTTTTTATCATCACATGAAAGTTATTTGCATTTAGGTACATATATTTTTTATCTTTAACGACACACTATTTATCTTTTCCATCACACAATGCGTCAACTAACACGGAGTTTACTAATGCTGGGTCCCGACTACAATCCTGCGGTAGTGGGAAATATATGTACTACGTTGACCAGGATAATTATGTGTTCGTTTCTGACCCCCTGTGCTGGCACCTCTAAAATTGACCTGCAATAGTAAGTGCTGACTTATCACGTTCTTAGCGGCGAAGGAAAACATCGTGAGAAAACGGGCATGTCTGAAATAAATATCTCATGGATTTATAAAGTCCGGCAACCCGTATCTCAGAAATGAGAGGAGGCCTGTTCTCAGCGGTGAGACATTTATAGGTTGTTACTTTACTTTCTTTTGTGACTCTACGTTTTATAAAGTGTCATTTTTTATTGGTGCTTAGCGGTGAAGGAAAACATCGTGACGAAACCTGCATCTCCGAGGAATCGAAATATTTCGAGGATATGCGAAGTCCGCCAACCCGCATTGGAGCAGCGTGGCGGACTATTCCCAGCTCTAAAACCCTCTCAGAAATGAGGGGAGGCCTGTGCTGAGCAGTGGGACATTTATAGGATGTTACTTTACTTTCTTTTTTTTTAAAACAACAAGACGAGCAAAGTGCGCGCGTGCAACGTCTGCCCATAACAAATACTATGTCACCCAGAACATTTATGTGTGGAACTACTCTGCTCCCGTACTCCTTTCTGTACCCAGAGACATCAATTGTTATGTCTTATATGCTCAGTGATTACACTAGATCTCAGTGTCCTTCAGACCGAAACGCAGTTGATCATGTTAATGTTGGCTCACTACTTCTTCACGGTAGAATAACTGGAGTGGGTGGTGCCTACCTGGACGGATTCCTGCTTTTTTTTTTAATTGTAGTTGAAACGAGCAAAACGTTCACCTGATGGTAAGTGCAACGTCCGCAGACAACAAATGCTGTGTCACCCAGAATATTTCTGTGTTCTTAAGTCTCAAATGCCCAGTGATTACGCTAGCTCACAGTGCCCTTCAGACCGAAACACAGTAATGTTTGCACACTACTGCTTCACGGCAGAATAACTGGCCCTGGGGTGGTACCTACCTAGACGGATTCCTGCATAGGAATCCTACCACCAGTAATCCTTTTCTTGACACAACATAGCGGTGTGATGGCGGGGTAAGAAAATCTGACAGTCAACTTAGGAAAATACTTGGAAAATCTTATAGCTACCGAAGAAGAGAAACTATTTACTTACATGGCAAACTATATAACTATATTAAAGCCACTCTACTACTCACCTACTGCTACTCCACCTACGACATAGACCTTTGCCAATGGGCGTATTTGTCGCAAACTCTATTCTTTGCATGTGAATTAGTAGTCACAGCCCTTCATGAGTCTGGTACCGTGACCGCGAAGCTACTACCCGGTGCTGGTTTCGTTAATTCCTGGCATGTTTTGGACGATTATTCCGTAGCTTCAGTCTACTATAATAAAAATGGAGAGTTTGTTAGTGTAAAACGTTTCTTACTGATATTCTCGGAGCAAGAACGTATACACATACCGCACCCCAATCTTTAAAGCAAACTGTTAGCAAAAGATGACAGAAAATACGTATTTTATGTAAAAACTTTTTTATTTTTATCGGAAGATTATTAAATGGAAATCAATATCCATACTAATATCTATCCATACTAATATTTTAAAGTTCTCGCTGGTTCTTCCCAGGATAGAGTCATTTTTTGCGAACCAGTGCAGTTAAAAAAAGAAAAAAAATGACTACCAATGAGTATTAGGTAAATAATCTACGAGTATGTTGAATAAAAATTTATTCTATTCTATAAAACTTTAAACTCCAGCATTAAGACGTCGCACGTTAGGAACCGAATATTACCGAGAAGGGCGAACTGTGAATGCTTAGGTCCGAGTACCATCGAGAAACAGCGAGCCACGGCTAGAATTTTAATAAAAATACTGTGTTTTTTATTGGATAAGGTGTCGAAACCACCAAAACAACATAGAATAGCATATAATAGAATAGAATATTTTTTGTTCAATATAGATCATTTACATAATACTCATTGAACGTAATTTTTTAAGCTAAACTGGTTCGCAAAGAAGTTATTTACAAAATTACTAGATTTTTTTTCAGTCTATTTATAAATAATATGCAATCATAGCAGTATTATAAAGATGTAGAAATAGCTTGGCAGCGATCACCTCATTCCCAGAGGTTATCATTATCTATGTATTCCTCAATATTATAATAACCCTTCTTAAAAAGTCTTCGTTTAATAAATAGTTTGCACTTTTTGATTGAAAAAATTTGCGCACTTTCTGGATTTTTTTTGTAAAAACGTATACATAGCCCCTTGAAGAAGAAGAAGAAAGAAGTTACTGACTCTGTGAAGTCGATTAACTGGCATTAATAGTTTGTGCTGTTATTGTAAAGAATACTACCACTCCATCTCATCCAATGGATCTCGTAAAAGGCGAGTAAGGAGTTAAACTGCACTGTGCACCCAACAGTGCATGGTGGTGATGGGCTCACCACCTATCATTATCACACCAAGTGCGTATTGTTTCGGTGAAACGTGGATTGAGGTAGTCATCTGTTTTTGCAGTGAGTCCCCAGTCTCTGACTACCCTTTATGGGATACAGTCGTGATCTTATGTATGTATGTATGTTATTGTAATTATTAATAAGTAATGTTTGCACACTTTCTGCTACATGGCGGAATAACTGGCCTTGTGGTGGTACCTACCTAGACGGAATTCTGCATAGAAATTGATGATCTATGATTGTTTAGTGTTTCAATCACTTTTATTATGTTCAAAAGACGATTACAATCTCTAGAGGGGTTCGGTGACCCCGCAGTCTCCAGAGGTTTCCAGAGGTGTACAGTGCAGTGTCTCATCCAACTACTGTTCTCCAGCTTATTCACTCTTCCCACATTTATCTTCAAGGCAATGAATAGACATATTCTAGGTCAACGTAGACGCTATCTATGATCTCCTCTCCCCCTTAATATCAGGTGGGATTGAGTTCAAACTCAAACAAATATTTAAATCAAGTTCTACGAACTGTGAACATACTCGTATACTCTTCAATCGTTTTCGAATCAGTGATTTTTAATCTGTTGCCTGATCACTGTTTATGGTCTTTTACATCACTACTCGGGGCTTCACAATTTTAGGACTATATTAAGAAATATGAAAACTGTAAGATCCGTTAGAAACTCTAAACTCTCTAGTTCGTAATAGTCACTTTATTAAATAAACTCAAAGTGTTAATTGCGTTGTTAAGAAAGCTATGCAAACGAGGTAGAGGGTCAAAGAAAATACAAAGTTATGCCCTGAGAAATTGAGGGAGTCGGACTCTTGCATTGATAACCTGGAGCTCTAAGGTTAAGATTCAATTTAAAATCTTTTGCGTAGTTTTTATTGTTTTTAATTGTTTTAGTTTGTATTGTTATTAATTGAATTTATTTGTCATAAACTTGATCGTTCTTTGGTTTTCCTTGAGTCTATTCTTTGTAAATTTAATTATAATGTATTTTTGACTAAGATTAAAAAAAGGGTTAACTAAAAAAGTGGAGGATAGCTTCTGCCGTTTCGAGGAGTTTCTTTCGCCTGTTTCTCCTTCGTCAGAGGAACCTCGTTACAAACGAAATCTTCTTAAGTCGAAAAATAAAGAATATTTATTTTCAAATAACTAAGACCACCTTTTTACTGGTGGTTTTACAGAGTCAGTTATTCTGCCTTGAAGCAGTAGTGTGCTAACGTTACTGTGTTTCGGTCTGAAGGGCACTGTGAGCTAGCGTAATCACTGCGTATATGAGACTTAAGAACTGATGTCTCATAGTGACGGGCGCACTGTAGTGTCACACAGAATTGTTCTGGGTGTCATAGCATTTGTTATGGGTAGACGTTGCACTTTACATCTGGTCAACGTTGTGCTCATTTTGTCACTCTATCTAATAAAATGAAAGTAACAATTTCATTACCCGCTGTTTCTTATGAACGTGGGCGTAACTTTACAATTTTCTCTCCTTGGATTTTGATTAACTCCAGTAAGAATGTTTCGTTTTTTTCCAGGTCTTGAGAGCAGGGATTGGACGTAAGTAAGGTTACAATTGAAAGTTTTATTAAAGTTTTGATGGTATAGTAAAGCACCACAAGAAGATACGGACGAGGAGCCGCGGTAGCTCAGGGGCCGGGTGCTTACCTTTAATTTCACATTACGCGAGTGACTTGAGTTCGAATCCGGTGCCCGCATCTCCTAAAATTACTACGTGCTCAGCGGCGAAGGAAAACGTCGTGAGGAATTAAATAATTTCTTCGGAGCAGCGTGGCTTCTTCCCGGCTCCAAAACCCTCTTAGAAACGAGAGGACAGGCCTCCTCTCGCTTAGCAGTGGGACATTAATAGGCTGTTACTTCACTTTTCTTACGGATGCAGTATTTGCATTATACAAGGTATTAGGGAAGTAAGCCGAAAGTGGGTAAAAGTACCCATCAATACACATAACTCTTAATGGCGCTGCCAACATTTTTGTGTTTTCACCGTTAGTCACATAGCCAAAACATTCGCATGTGTAGGTTGCAAGTGTACGCTTGTTATACTTTTTACAAAACACCTTGTATAAGTTTTTAAATTCTTTCCTTTTAAAGAAGTCCCACACTAACATGTCCTGTACTGCGAGAGCGTTTTACACATTGATTTACAAGAACCCGAGACACACAGTGTGGTGGCGGTTCACACGTGTGGTGGCGGCTTAAGAGAATCTACCACCCCATCTCATCCCGTGGGTGTCGTAAAAGTCGACAGTGGAAATATAAATATAATAAAACCAGGAGATTGGCAGCAGTATCTTCTTGGAACATCTGAATAAATAAACTGCGGTTGTCAACCCGCCTGCCAAGCGTGGCGACTATGGCAAATTCCCCCAAAATGAGAGCTACAAACTTTTGTGCCAATCTATAAGGGAGGCCTATGTTCAGCAGTGGACTAGTTATAGGCTGAAATGATGAGATACACAGTTCCATACAAAAAACATACTTATGTGTCTGCTACGGCTTAGATCCAAACCTAGGTTATAACTCAGCCAAATATTTGTCTGCCTACCTACGTTGACGAGACTTACTTGAGGAATTTTCTAGATCAGAGGTTCTCAGACTTTTATTTTCATAGACCAGTTTCAAAATTTAGCTGGTTCCGGTGGACCCCAGCTAAATTTCTACCATATTCCTAAAACTATTACCCATTTTTTTGCCACGATAACATAGACTCCTGTCGAGTCTCCCGTGGAACCCTGGGGGTCTATCTGGACCACTTTGGGAACTAATATAATAAAACTTCATGCTACCTTCTTAAGGAGCCGCATGCTGCGAACCGAAGATTACCGAGAAGTGCCGAACTGTGAATGCTTCGGTCAGGTACCATACCGTACGGTGCAATCATTTTTTCAGCTTATTTAACGACAGCGAGGACACATCTAGTTCTTTATAAAACATATCCGTCTAGAAAAATATATCGATGATGGAACCGACAGATATGCCATTCCAAAACGTAGTTTATGATTTAACACGCAGAGTTCAAATTTTATTGAGCCCGCAGTGAAAGCATATGCTCGATAAACTGCAATCTGATAATACGTTTATCTCTGATTTATCTGCATGATTTGTGAATTTGTAGACTTTGCGATGAAAAAATGTTGTTTCCAGTGAAGATTTATTTTCTGTAGAGATTTTTATTGATTTTATTGAGAGTGTAATAACCTTGTGACTTGGTAGGAAGGTTACCTTACCGTTGAACCGAGAGCTTCGTATCCCTATCGATGAGTTCCCCTATCGAGAGGCTGAGTCGTAAGAGCAAATAACGTACTTTTTTTATAGGATGAAGTGATGAAACGACCAAATCGTTCACCTGATGGCAAGTGAAACGTTTGCCCATAGTAAATGCTTTGTCATCCAGAAAAAATCTGTGTGTAACCACACTGCGTCCATCACCCTGAGACATAAGTTCTTAAGACTCATATGCCCAGTGATTACGCTAGCTCACAGTGCCCTTCAAACCGAAACACAGTAATGTTTATACACTACTGCTTCACGGCAGAATAAGTGGCCCTGGGGTGGTTTTAGCTTCCTAGACGGATTCTTGCATAGGAATCCTACCACCAGTAAAACGGACAGCATTTATTCATGCAGAATAATATGCAATGATGTCACACTATACGGCTCGTGGGAATGGGGGGTAAGAATTGACTCACGCCAAAATGGCGGCGACGTGGATCGCCACTCGTCTCGTTTCCCGCGAGGGCGAAATGTGTCCGTAAGGCATAACTGTATGACTGTGTATTTGTGGAATTTTTGTCCGTAAAATGCACCGGCGACGTAGGCGAAATCCTAGTTATTTTTTTGTAAAAGAAATATATTCTGCGCTGTTCGTAATATTCTAAATAAATCGCCATGATCAAATATGAGATAGAGGACATCATTATCATCATCAAACTATACCGAAATAATGTTTTATTGACGATCCCTTAGATTAGGAATGCACCCACGGTGCAGGAGAAAGTATCAGGGTTACATTTCTTTTATTGGAAAAAGTGACGAGACGAGCGAAACGTTCATCGGGTGGTAAGTGGAACGTTTGACAATAACAAATGTTATTTCATCCAGAACATTTCTGTGTACCACATTGCGTCCGTCACCCAGAGAAATATGTTCATTGGTCTCATATGCCTAGTGGTTACACTAGCCCTCAATGCCCTTCAGACCGAAACACAGTAATGTTTACACGCTCCTGTTTCACGGCGGAATATCTGGCCCGCGGTGATATCTACCTTAACGGATTCCAGTATCTGAATCCTACCACCAGTATATAGACATAAATTTCGCATTCACAACACAACCAGACCAGCCCCGATTTTTTTTTCGCACAAATGTTAGCTCCGGCTAGAATTCGAACTCGGGGACTGCGGCATAGTTAGTTAAGTTAGAGTTCACCACTAGGCCCCGCGGTAGTCATCTAAACTAATATTATATAGAGGAAAGATTAGATTTTTTGTATGTTTGGTTGTAATGATTTAACTCAAAAACTAATAAACCAATTTAAAAAATTATTTCACCTATATACAACTACATTATCACCGACTAACATGAGTAGCATTTAATTTAAAAAAAAAAACGAGATTCCTACAAAAATTGCTATGATGTAACTCAAGGTATCAAAAATTTAATGATAAAAGTCATTATTTGGCGTGCGCTGCAAGAACTATTAATGATAAATAAAATAATGTACAACATTTTCATAGTACTCATCGTTACTCACAAAAAAGCCCGCGAGCTATATGTCTAATTATTATAGTTAAGTCACAAAGACCGTTTTTGGTCAAATTTGTCTATCAAAACACTGGTAGAATCGAAAGATATTGACATTCGTATCATGATATTAATCCTTATCCTACAAAATAGTTTCATAGTCAAGGTTGATTATGTACATGTAAAGTCCCCTTTAAATTATTCGAATCGGACCTATCGTTTAGAAGTTACGACGGGTATAAAAATGCTAAAAGTACGAAAAATGTCGCGGCGTGAGCCCTACGCTCGCCCGCGCTACGCGCGAATGGACTGGGATCGTTTAATTACTTACCTACTCTAATTAGTTTTTGTAAACTAGAAACAATTGAATAGTGATTTATAATTTTAATTATATTTTTTTTATTTAAAACTTTTAAACGCTCTTTAAAATATACAGCGGCCGCGGTGTCTCTCGAACGCCGCGCCGCCGCCCGGCGTCATGCAACTTGGGCATCATCGAGGTGCGCGGCTCCCTTTGCGCAGCGGTCGAGTGCGGTCGTTTTATTTTGCTACCACGAAATCAAATATTGGCTATATTTCATGGCTTATGTTCCCATAAATAAAACATTGTTTTCGTAAAATAACATAATCTTATCTGACAAGCTGCAGAGCCGCCGATGAGAATAGTCGCTACAAAAAATGTTAGTGTAAGGAATTGTGGTCGTTCTATTTGTCCAAATAAAGTACTAATTTATCTTTCTAATATCTATCTACCCGTGCGAAGCCGGGGCGGATCGCTAATTACGTATAAAACATTGCCTCTGCCTGTGAACCTGCTTATGAAACATTTCCGAGCAGTTATTTGACATCAAAGGACAAATAAAAACTGCCGGTATTAATGCGAGAATAATGAGTGCACTTAAATCTACACCGAAGCTGTCGCTAAGAGCTTCACTTGATGACTACGTCACTTGTAGCCGGGATCAAAGGCATGACTGTATGGCGAGGGTATAATTATCTAACAAATGGTTATTTACACTTTCATATTCAGAAATGTCGTATGGTGGCGGTATTCGTGTGGTGGCGGCTGTGGAGAATGGCGTGAGGTGGCCTCAGAGAATCTCTATCTCCCCATCACGTGGATCGTAAAAGTCGACTCGACAGAGGGAAAATGAAAACCAGTAGATGGGCAGCAGCGACTCCCTGGCACGTCTGAATAAATAAACTGCAGTTGCAAACCCGCCTGCCTAGCGTGGCAACTATGGCAAAATCCTTCCAAAATGAGAGCTACAAGTTTTTTTGGCTATTTATTGGGGAGGTCTATGTTCAGCAGTGGACTTATGATAGGCTGAAATGATGATGATGACGAAGATGATGCAGGAATTTGTCTAAGCAGGTACCACTGCAAGGCCAGTTATTCTGCCGTGACAATGGTACAAATGGTAACTATTGCAATATATGAGTCATCTTTTTTTAATTTTTTTAGGCACTGCTTTCACGAATTATAATATTTTAAAATTTCCGATTTATATTTTTTTGTTCACATGAGTTCGGAAACTGTGACAGTATTTTTTTAATATGTAAAACTATAACGGTGTCACTGCTCTACAAAAAGATCTTAATAGTTCAACAAAAAAAAAAAAGAGTCTGACCTGAAAACATGCACTCGGTCCTACAAAGAGCGTAAGGAGCGGTCCGCTACGGTCATTAGCGGGTTATTGTGTGGCCATAACACGAGCGTTTTTATTTAGACTCCTTAGCGCTGAGTCAGTTCAAACTCAACACTATTTCTTCTTATTTTAAGGTATTTTAAAGATTTAAAACTACCATTCCAAGGGTTTATCAAAAGTTAGTATTCATTTTTTTTACTTAATTTTTTTATAAAAGTTATTGAAACGAAGAAAACGTTCCAATGATTATTTCAGCCAATAACAAATGCCGTGTCACCCAGTACATATCTGTGTGGTACCACACTGCGCCGGTCACCCAGAAACATCAGTTCTTAAGTATCATATGCCCAGTATTACCCCTGCTGTCAGTGCACTTTAAACTGAAACGCAGTAATGTTTGCACACTGCTGCTTCACAACAACATCTGGCCCTGCAGTGGTACCTAGACGGATTCCTGCATAGGAAAATATTACACTAAGGTAAAACTTGAATTTAGGCAAAATCTTCCCATGGGTGTAGTAAGAGTCGACTAAGGAAAATGTCTATAAAGTCTTATGACTTCTAATAGGTGATGGAATACATGTATACAGACGCGCTTTTTCCCATGTTAGAGGTAGGCAGGCCATACGCGTAGCTCAATTTTCGCCCCCGCGGGAAACGAGACGTGACGGATGGGGAAACACGACACCGCCGTTTTGGTACGAGTCAAAAAAATCTTACTCCCCATTGTTTAGTGCAGTTTAGTGACAGAATTACATATTATGGTATTATTCTGCACGAATAAAGGCTGTCCGTGCTATGACCACCTTAGTCGCCTGTAACGACCATTAAATCAGATATATAACTATAAAAACAAATGAACTCAAATTCGCAACTACTTAACTTGTCTTCTAGAATCAACGTCGACTACGATATCTGATTGTTGAAAGCGATTCAATTTTCTACTTCGAGGATTTCTTCTACCGCCCTATTTAATATTGATCAGTTCGATTGGGACAGTACTACAGCCTACAAAAAATGTATTGAATAAAAAGAATATTATTAATTTTTTCCTTACTTCTGTGTCATCATATTGTGTAAAGTAAAGTAAAGTAAAGTTTCAGCCTATAAATGTCCCACTACTGAGCACAGGCCTCCTCTCATTTCTGAGAGGGTTTTGGAGCTAGGAAGAATCCGCCACGCTGCTCCAATGCGGGTTGGCGGACTTCACATGTCCTCGAAATATTTTTAATTTCTCAGACATGCAGGTTTCCTCACGATGTTTCCCTTCACCGCCGAGCACGTGGTAAGTCAGCACTTAAAATTGCAATTAACAATTTTAGTGGTGCCGGCACCGGGGAATCGAAACCAGGTCACTCGCGTACTATGAAATTAAAAGCGAGCGCCTCGCCCCTGCTTGTGTAGTAATAAGCTTTTAAGAAATATCCTTTCTATCTCTTTTGCTCTTTGCTAGGCACTACAATAAAATATTCAGCGGCGTTGCGTAACTTCTTGTCAGGCTTTGCATGACATTCTGAAGGAACGCAGCATTTAAATAACAGAAAGAAAACGCGAAGAAGTTGAAAATGCTCTCGTCGTCTCAGACGCGATATCTAAGTAAATATAACATAGTTCTTACCAAGCCTAGAATGTACGCTCGTGTGTTAAAATGCGCGTTACGCGTAGAGTTCCTAATTAAGAATATTTACAATAAATCTATAATTGGTTAAATTTATATCAAAATAGTCAAATCGAATGACGAAAAATATCGGAAAAAGAATAACGTATATACATGCATACAGTCACGTCTTTTTCCTATATCAGGAGTAGGCAGACACCACAGCAGTAGCCCACTTTTCGCCCCCGCGGAAAACGAGGCGAAAGTATAAACGATTAGAAATAGAAGAATTGATGATCAGTTCAGACAGGAATGAAGGTGGGAAGAAATGTTTTATTTCGCGAAGAATGAAGAGCGTCATTGTACAGTAGTACCTTTTTTATTTGTAGATAAGACAAACGTTTGATAAGGGCCAGTTATTCTGCCGTGACGCAATAATGTAGTAGTGTGCCAATATTAATACGTTACGGTCTGAACGGCACTGAGAGCTAGTGTAATTATTGAGTATATGAGACTAAAGAATTCTGTCTTGCACAGTACTTTTTACAATGCTTCGAAGGACCATCGCTAATACTTAAACTATATTACGTCTAGTACAGGAAATTTTTGAAATCAGCCAAAAAGTAGTCTATATTTCTCAAATTAATTTATTCGTTGATTTTACGAGCCATGTGGTCGCCCCATTTCCCCTTCAGCACGCTCATCCATAAGGATAGGTCGCCTACTTTAATCGCTGCATTAAATATGTTGCGTTTACTTCGTTATGATTTCTTAATTAAACTTTTGCATATTCCATGTTAATAGTTAAAAAATGAAAAGAGCTGAATGGGAAACTCTATTCAAGTATCCTTTGTAGCCACACTATAGTTTCTCTTGTTCTACTTTCTACTAATTTTCATTATTTATGAATAAAGAAATAACTTTACATTGCGAGTGCAGGCAGAAATAACACTAACTATTTCAAAATGGAGCGTGAGTTAAAGGAGTTGGAAATAAGACGATATAATTTTAAATAATAATCGGTTAGCACAGAAACCGTGGTAGCAGTGGCAGGCTCGACTTAAATTTCATATTTCCCTAGCTTCCGATTACGATGCTACGTATCGGCACAGCTAAAACCGTAGATAAAAATTCCAAGAAAACCGCATTTCGATCTATCCAATATGATGTTCTCCTAGCCGATTTCAACCACGGCGACAACCGCCGACTACTGTCGAGAGCCATCAACTGCGCAGGAGATATTATAGTGCCACAAGTGTACGCGCAAACACAGAGTCACTCACTCGTCCCAACCTACCCGCACTCGATGTAACGCTGATGCGATAAGATCGGAGGCAGGCTAGGATGCAGTGTCAGAAACACGGGGACAATCACAACACAACCAGACCCAAAACCAACAATTTATGTTTTAGCACAAATGTTGGCTCCGGCTGGGATTCGAACCCAGGACCCGCGGCTTAGAAGTCAGGTAATCTGACCACTAGGCCACGCGGTCGTCAACAAGTCGTCAACTATACAAGAATGTCGAACCAATTCTTGAAAATACAAAAGCAGGTCTGTGCTCTATATTGGGCAATTACGGCAAAATTATTTCAATTTAAAGAGAGCATCCACGTTTTCTAAAAATTATGATGATAATGATAATAGAACATTGATATTACGTTTTAAGTGATTTTTTTAAAAACAAATTATAAAAATATATGTCTACCACAATTTCAAATAATTAGCAAATAACGTTTGTTTATTTTCCATTATGATTAAGTACACGCAACAAATGTCGAGGCCACAGCAAATACTAAGTGCTTGTGTAATACCTAAGTCATTACTGGTGGTAGGATTCCTATGCAGGAATCCGTCTAGATAGGTACCACCCCAGGGCCAGTTATTCTGCCGTGAAGCAGTAGTGTTCTAACATTACTGTGTTTCGGTTTGAATGGCACTGAGAGCTAGCGTAATCACTGGGTATATGAGGCTTAAAAACTGATATCTCAGGACACTGTTCTGGGTGATACAGCATTTGTTATGGGCAGACGTTGCACTTACCATCAGGTGAACGTTTTGCTCGTTCCGTCACTTTATTGAAATAAAAAAATAATAATTAATAAGATTATTAATTTTTAATAAACTACGTCGTGCCGTCTGGCCACCACACTGCGTCCGTCACCCAGAGACATGAGTTCATAAGTCTCATATGCCCAGTGACGCTAGCTCTCAGTGCCCTTCGAACCGAAACACAGTAATGTTAGCAGTATTGTACTGCTTCACCGCAGAATAACTGGCCCCGGGGTAATACCTTCCTGACTGGCTCAGCATTTGTTACCATCAGGTGAACGTTTTGCTCGTCTCGTCACTACACCTATAAAAAGCACGAAAACCAACCAGTTGTGTTTTTGCACGGATTGGTTTTAAGGACTGCTTGTGTTGTGCGTGTGATAAAACTGTTATATCATGCATGCGTTTTACGAAGGTGAATTCAACATACAAAGATATTCAAGCTTATTTCTTTTCCCGACATTCTCATGTTGCAATTTCATTTTACATACTATAGCATTTTTGTTGTGAGAAACGGGATTTCAAAGTAGAGCAGGTCTCTACTTTGACTCTGTGCTTTTGACTCTCCCACTAGATTTTATTACAATTTCCAAATAAACTATAAACAAGCCATACAAATGTGGATTCCGTGCGGGAATTGAATCCGCGAAACGAACCATAATCGTACTTTTATGAATGAAATGAATTTGATAAATACATACATACATACATACAGTCACGCCTCTTTCCCATAGGGGTAGGCAGAGACCACATCTTTCCACTTGCTACGATCCTGACACACATCTTTAGCTTCTTCTACTTTCATTAGCGTTTTCACACACGCTCGTCGGTTGCGGGTACTTTTAACATGATTTTTTCTCAAAAGTTCACCGATCTGATTGTGATACATACGCCTAGGTCGACCCTTACCGGCTTTTCCATTCACACTTGTCTCATAAATCTGTTTCGTCAATCTCCTTTCATTCATCCTCTCTACGTGTCCAAACCAAGTAAGCATGCCTTTCTCTATCTTTTTCACTACATCTTCAACCACACCACAACGTTCCCTTATCACGCTGTTTCTCACTTTGTCAATCAGAGTTACTCCAGCTATACTTCTCAAACTTCTCATTTCCACAGCGTTAATCCTACTTTCCTGCTTCTTCTGCCAGAGCCAGCATTCACTACCATACATAAGGATGGGGACCAGAACTCCCCCATGTACAGCCAGTCGTGCCTTTTTAGATACGTTCTGGCTACACATAAAGTTATGCAGAGCCCCATTCACTTGATTTCCTGCCAATACTCTTCTCTCAATATCATAGTCATACTTTCCGTCTCTCGTAAATTTAGAACCCAGGTACACAAACTTTTTCACTTGTTTCACTCTTTCTCCTTCAACCAGAACTTTGTAATCCGAATGAAAATTTAAATACTAAAAATATGGACATTTTAAGTAATACGCGTAGGTTTCACCTGCTAGAAATGATCGATTAGCGAATGAGTAGTCTAGTTGAGAAATTACCCAACATCTACGCCGCGGGTCTTGGATTCGAGTCTCAACACGAACCAATATTTGTGCAAAAACATAAGTACCATACTTTCATATATTATTTGGAAGAAGTCGCAGTGGTCACAAATCGACCAGGAGGACATCATTAGACACAGCTTAATAAATTACACAACAACTAGCTGTGCCGCTTGGTTTCACTCGCGTGAAAAGCTGGCCTCGATTGTCGTCGTTGATATCCATATATACTTACCTATTTTAATCGAATTTGGGTTTTTAATTTATTTTCGTGGAACCCTAATTATTTTTCTAAAATTAAAGTAGCCTAAGTTACCCGCCATAATATCAGCTATATGTCAGTGAAAGTCCTGTCAAAATCGGTCCAGTTGTGTCGGAAATTAGCCGGAACAAACGGACAGACACACAGACAAAAATTTTGAAAATAGTTTTTTTCATATTAGTAGCGTATATACTTTTATAAGCAATGAGTGAAAAGTTTTTATCACAAACAGACACTTCAATTTTATTCATTTGTATAGATGTCTATCCACTGTATATATATCTTTATTTATCGCCGCATATTAGCGGAATTTCGAGTGTACTCATTAATGTTTCAGTCCGGGTCTCAAGTTTCATTAGACGTCTGCTGAATTTTTAATGGCCGTGTCGCCCGAACCTAGACGGGTATGAGCGTCTTTGTGATGTACCTGGGGGAGATACCTGACTACGTTATCGCGGGAGCTATTTCTTTTTTCATTACAAATTATTTTCTCTTTTTCTTTCTGTTATTTTACTTGACAACTGCTGTACTACTGTGGTAGAATAAACTACTTATAAGAAAAAAACAATTTTTTGTCTGTTTGTCTGTTTGTTACGGCTAATCTCCAAAGCGGCTGGACTGATTGTAACTGGACTTACACTGACAGCTAGTCGATATAATAGCCTTATAGGTATAACTTAATACGTAACTTTAACTTTGCGCAAAAAAAATGAAAATCTCAAAATTCGATACGAGATTCGAGATTTTCATTTACGCGAGTGAAGCGGGAGATTCGGGGATAATTTTCAGAATATTTCTTAGAGAATTTTGTTTTAACTTATTTATTTCCAGGAATAATTACAATGTATTAGGTAAACATAAATATATTGTTTTTAATGCCGATGCTCGTAAGAGGCGCTCGCTTTCAATTTCACATTAAGCAGGGGTAGGATTCCAGGTGCCACTAGAATTATTAATCACAACTTTAAGTTTTTTATTTTATTACGTTCACCTGATGGTAAGTGCAACGTCTGCCCATAACAAATGTGTCACCCAGAAAATTTCCGTGTGACACCACACTGCGCCCGACACCCTGAGACATCAGTTCTTAAGTCTCGTTTGCCCAGTGGTTACACTAGCTCTCAGTGCCCTTGAAACCGAAACACACTAATATTTGAACACTACTGCTTCACGGCAGAATAACTGGCCCTGGGGTTGGTACCTACTTAGGCGGATTCCTGCATAGAAATCCTACCACCATAAAAATAATTACATCAATAGTCGCGGTAATCCATAATAGACACTGCTTGCCAATACCGGTCTGGATTATGTTACTGTCATAATTTAGATAGTTTCGCCATCAATCGTAAGCCAATAGATTTTCTTGACATTTCCCTTAGCCGACTTCCACGAAACCCATCTGGTTAAATCGCGTGTCCGATCTAACGCCTCCACCAATTCTTTCTACCCGACTACATCGAAGCCATAACATTACTGTGTTTCGGCTTGAAGAGCTCAGTGCTCTTCAAGCTATCGTAAACACTGGGCATATGAGACATAAGAACTGATGGTTCAGTGTGACGAGCGCAGCGAGCGCAGTGTGGTGTCACACAGAAATGTTCTGGGTGACAAAACATTAGTTATGGGCAGACGTTGCACTTACCAACATGTGGCCATTTTGCCGGTTTCGACTCATTACCCAATAAAAAAAGCCAATAAGAAGGGTTACTTTTTTAAGCAGTCTATGTATATTTGTATTTACGGATATTCCACCATACCGCCTAAGCTATTCAATCGATTTTGATGAATGAGCTGTCAATCGATTCGTTATTATAGTCCGAGTGACATAGGCTACATTTTAAACCAACATAATCAATATGACGGATGTTATTTAATTAACTAGCGTTCAAAGTTATATCGCTGTAAAACTAAATGTTATTTTTTCACTGGCAATAGTTGCAAGCAATCACAATCTATTTATGCCATGCTTATTTACGACCAGCAACCGAAACTGGTTTAAGCTAATGCCCCGTCCGAATTGAAATTAAAAGCAAATTGTGGTCACAGATTTAACAAAATTACTACAACTGCATCGAGTGTAATCCACAAATTAATAGTTTAGTTAAAAGATAAAATTAATTAGATTTTAGTAAATGTTCCAGACATGGTAGCTCGGACCAGGTGCTCGCCTTAAATTTCGTTCATAGTACGGGATTGACCTGAGTTCGATCCCCGGTGCCGACACCTCTAAAATTGTTCTGCAATTTTAAATGCTGATTTACCACGTGTTCAGCGGTGAAGAAAACTATCATGACAGCAGCATGCCCGAAGAAATATTTTTATTTCTACTGATCCGCATTGGAACAGCGTGGCAGACGCTTCCCGGCTCCAGAAACCCTCTCAGAAATGAGAGGAGGCCTTTGCTTAGCAGTGGGATTGTGGGGACATTGATCGGCTATATGTTAGGCTTACCATATATGTTCTCTTTTCACCGGCAATCTATGTTAAAAAAGAGCACAAAGTTTAATCCTACCAATCTATCGCCTCTTAACTGAATGGTGGATCGCCGTGGTTGAAATATTTTATGAGAAAATTTAAACCTATACGTGCTCGTACATCAAAATGGTTGGAAATCTTCAGCTCTACCTCCGCAAACCACCTACCACCGTTACATTCAGCACCGTTAGGGTTGTAGAAACATTCCCGTGGTCCCGACATTTGGCGAACCAAGGAATACTGTCAGGTTTTAGCCGGTCGAAGTTTTCCTTTATAAAGGTTGTGGCTGGCGGTAGGATTCCTCTGCGTGAAGCAGTAGTGTGCAATACATTAAGGTGTTTCGGTTTGAAGAGCACTGAGAGCTAGAGTAATCACTGAGCATATGAGACTTAAGAACTGATGTCTCAGGATGACGGGCGCAGTGTGGTGTCACACAGATGTTCTGGGTGACGCAGCATTTGTTATGGATAGACGTTGTACTTACCATCAGGTGAACGTTTTGCTCGTCTCGTCACTATTTCGAATAAAAAAAAACAATCTCGTTACGGGCTAGATCTGGTGAGCAATAACCTGTGAACAGTTCTTTTTTTCTGTGAATTTTACGAACAAAATTTTAACGCGTTTCAATATTCTGTGTCGCTAGACTAATGTAATAATGTAAATACTTTTCATAATATGTTCTTATATTTATTTTTAATGTAATTATGAATAATTTTGAATAAATTTGAATTAATTTTGTAAAATTTATTTTTAATCCCAATCACCATTAAATAAATTCTTAAATTTAATGGTGATTGGGGAGCCCTCAAATACCACAATCCCCGCATAACATCTCATGGAGACTGGAGTGCATGAAAATCAGCGCTGCATGGATTAATCTCGTGTCAGCAAATGCTGAGTCACCTCCTCTTGCCTAAAATTAATTTAATGATTATTTCAAGTAAAGGTTTATTTTTGTGTTTTCTTTGTGGCGATAAACTGATATTTATTTATTTATTTATTTATTATTTACTCATACGTAAAAAATGCAAAATGAATTAGTCCGTTTCGGAGATTAGACCGGACAAACAAACAGATAGACAGACGTTTTTAAAAACGCGTGTTTTAATTTTGGCATCTTGCAAATGTCGATATGAGATTAAGAAAAAATCTTTATTTGGAACCACTGACAGAAATTGCAATTTTATTTATTTGTACAGATAGAGGATTGGCGAAACAGATTTATGAGGCAAGTGTGAATGGGCAAACCGGTGGGGGGTCGACGTAGGCGAACGTATTACGATCAGATCGAAACCGTTTCAAGGAAAGGCCACGTCAAAAGTACCCGCAACCGACGAGCTTGTATGAAAACACTAATGAAGCTAAAGATGTGTGTCAGGATCGTAGCAAGTGGAAAGATGTGGTCTCTACCTACACCTTTGGGTAGGAGGCGTGACTCTATGTATAGATAGAACATATATTAAAAGATATTTGTAGATGTTTTTTTTCTATTAGTCAACTTAAAAGCATTCCTCAATTGTACTGTAAGTTAAAAATAATGCACCGATGAATCAGAACAGAATATTTGTCCATATCTAAGTGATACATTTTAACGGGAAAAGAAATGTCCATAAAATGTTCAATCAATACGAAGAGTCGTAGACGAAATCCATTTGGTTCGATTTCAAAAACTGTGTAACTGTATAGTTTGTTTTTTTTTTCTTTAAAAAACGATGGACAACCGGACCCAAAAAACCAACAATTGTTTATGTATTAATACATATATATATATATATATATATATTATTTTTATCATTCTGTTCAGTTAGTTTTATTTGTTGCACACAGACGTGCGTTGTCTATTTACTTACGTAGTGGCTCCAATGAAAACCAGCGCTGCGGCCTTTCCGCAGCATTCTATGCTGAGTGGAGCCCATTTCTTTTCCCGTTTCTTTCTTCTTTTTTATTGTACTGTATATATTTTTATTTATTTGCATTCTATATACGATCGAATAAAGTCTACGTATATGTCTATGTCTTGTGTTTTGCACAAATTTTGGCTCCGGCTGGGATTTGAACCCAGGACCCGCGGCGTAGAAGTCAGGTACGCTAACCACTAGGCCACGCGGGCGGAATCTTTATTTCGGATGTTTTTTTTTTCAATCCATATGATGTCAGCAGCTTACAAACTGGGTTCCTAGCCCCTGAGCTACCACGGCTCACCACGGGGTACCACGGTTATCTGGTAAAGTTTTGATATAACAACATTATTTAAAAATCATTTAAAACAAGGCTCATCGCCAGGCTCGTGGGTCGTTAAGTGGCCCGCCGATGCATTATCCCGCTAAGAGTTGTTTTCCAGTGTTCCCGATCTATACAAATAAATAAAATTTAAGTGTCTGTTTGTTATGACAAAATAACAGGTTTTTACTCGATGCTTACGAAAGTATATACGGAACATGCTTTCCGGCTAATCTACGAAACGGCTGGACCGATTTTGACGGGACTTTCACTGACAGATGGCTGATATTTTTGCGGGTAAGACTACTTAGATTTTAGAAAAAAACAATTACAGTTCCGCGGCAACAAATGAAAACCCCGAAAGTCCGATTTAAATAGGGAAGTATATATGTATATCATCGAAACTGCGGGGAACAGCTAGTTTTTATATATGTTTAAAACAAACATTGTACCTCCCTAACTGCAAAGCATATCGGAATTGAATTTTCTATCTCTAATTGCAGCATGAAAAACCTCTGCTTAGGTCCCATTAAGGATAGATTTTATAAATGAAGCTAGTTAGCAGTGTCACTGGTGGTAGGATTCCTATGCAGGAGTCCGTCTAGGTAGGTACCATCCGTAGGTTATTCTGCCGTGAAGCAGTAGTGTGCACATTACTGTTTCGGTTTAAAGATAATTAGTACAATACACTGGGCACATGGGACTTTAGAACTTATGTCTCAAAGTGACGAGCGCAGTGTGGTGTCACACAGAATTGTTCTGGGTGTCATAGCATTTGTTATGGGTATACGTTGCACTTACCATCAGGTGAACGTTTTGCACGTCTCGTTACTTTTTCGAAAATTAAAAACGGAACTGTATAACGTTGGTAATTTCTTTTCTTTATTATAATTATATTAGTAATAGGAGCTATCATTATAAGAGTGTGAGACCGCCGTCTTAAATTGAATATAGTAATGAAATATTGAACATAGTAATGGCGCGGCTGAAAATTAATATGATCAGCCTTGATTTAAAATATGCACAAAGGGTTTTAATCTCACAGTGACTATTTAATACAAGACAGGTAGCAGTTTTCACTGGTGGTAGGATTCCTATGCAAGAATCCATCTAGGTAGGTACCACCCCAGGGCCAGTTATTCCGCCGTGAAGTAGTTGTGGGCAAACATTTCGTGTTTCGGTTTGAAGGGCAATGTAAGCTAGTGTAATCACTGGGCATATGAGACTTAAGAACTTATGTCTCAGTGTGGTGTCACACAGAAATATTTTGGGTGACACAGCATTTGTTATGGGCTGACGTTGTGCTCGTTTCATCACTTTATCAAATAAAAAAAATAAAAAAAAGTTTAGCCGATAGTTGTCCGGCAGAGTAGACTAGCGCCTGCCTCTTTCCTACCGAGGTATCGTAAGAGGCGACAAAGGTGTTGTACGGACAGCTTTCATTCGTGCAGAATAACACCGTAATATGCAAGGCTGTCACTATACTGCTCGTGGGAACACAATGGGGAGTAAGATTTAATTTTTAAGATTAAATTTAATTTTTTGACCAATACCAAAATTGCGGCGACTTGGTTCGCCATACGTAACGTCTCGTTTCCCGCGAGGGCGAAAAGTCGGCCCCAATATGGGAAAAAGGCGTAACTGTATGTGTGTAATACAAGACACATATGACTAGTATAAAACGTTACTGGAATTCTTGAAGAGTACTCTTAAAACAAAAACAAAAAACATACCGAATCGAACATTGGGTCCGACCGCACGTGTAGCTCGCAGTCCGCTAGAAGTAACATACACCGTGGAAGTGACTAAGTTAGATTCTTGTACAGGGTGCCGATAGTAATTGTCCTCTATCAAGTTTGCATAGGCGCGTCTAAATTCACTTTGGTAAATCGTAGTTTAAATTCGCCTAGCTAGTTTAGTGAAAAAGTTAGTTTAGCTAGGTCGTCGTAAGGTACGGCCTTGCCTATAGCCCATATTTTATGGTGTCCCGTGTAACCGGGAACAACATCGTTTCTGCGAGTCAGGTGCAAGCTGAGCAACGCTTCGAGTTTTGTTGCGACGATTTTCGTCGCCGCTAGAAGGTTTGAACATAGTGCAGTGACATATTAGGTACACTTACACAAGTAGTGCCAACAACACACCTTCCTGCTGAGCGGCAGGGAGTCCTGAGTTAAAAAAAGTTTAGTGCCGTGCGAATAAAACTTCCCCGGGTTTCGGTATGGCCCAGGCGGAAGCGCAGTTGGAACTTCGTCGCCTACTGGCGGCGAAGTTCTGTCTGTCTCCTGGCTCCGACGCCAAAAAACCGTTGGCCCCCCGCACCGCCGCGTCCCCCGCGACCGCCGCCGCGCTTGAAAAACGGCCGTTATCTCCCCCCCCCCCGGTCCCTCAGGCCCCTCAGCCCCCGCCGGGCAAAAACCGTTAGGCCCCTCCGGCGCCGCAGTCGTCGCAGGCCCCTCTGGCCTCGCTCGTTCGACGCCGTTACCGGTTTGCAGCGTCCTCCGTCGCGTGACCCGCCGCCTTTTTCTTGGCGCGACCCGCCGCGATCGCCAGACGACGTTCTGATGCACGCGATGCACTCCGCGCAGTCGTCGGCGTGCATCATTGCGAGCTTCATCAGTTGCGTTTGCAGTTGTCATTACTCCGATGACTCGTATAAGACCGACCAGGAGACCTACTGCTCCTCCTCCACTCCGTCGACGGAAGTTAACATGGTCGCCCCCGGAGACGATGGCTTCACCACCGTCACCGGTCGCAAGAGGCGACAGAAAAAAGACGCCTATGCCAGGCCTCCTCGCAAGGTAGCCGCCGCGACGCCGACGCCGCGCCCGAAAGTAATCGCCAAAAAGGCGACGCGCCCTGTCCCGATGGACACCTCCGCGCCCTCCCGAGAGGCCGGAGCACCTCGAGCCCCTAAGGCGCCGCCTCCTGTAATAATACAGGATACGGCTGCCTGGGGCTACATATCTAAAGCGCTTGACGAGAAGCGCATCACATTCACGGGTGCTAGGCCGGTCGCAAACGTCATAAGCGTCACGGTGCCGACACCGAACGACCATCGCGCGCTAACCAAATGGCTTTCGGAAAGGAAGATCGGCTTTCATTCCTTCGCTCTCGAGGAGGACCGTATCCTACGAGTTGTCATCCGCGGCGTCCCTAAAGATTTAGAGACGGAGTTAGTTTTAGAGGACCTTAAGTCCAAAGGCCTCCCCGCTTATCAAGTCCACCGCATGACGAATATGCGGACAAAATCGCCGTACAATCTAGTGCTCGTGCACTTAGAATTGTCTAACGCCGGCAAAAAAATATTCGCCATACCTAGCGTATGTATCTCGGGCATCGTTATCGAGGCACCGCGTAAGCGGTCCTCGCCTAGCCAATGCCACAGATGCCAGTTATACGGACATTCCGCGCGAAACTGCTTCGCTAACCCTCGGTGTGTTAAATGCACAGGGGGTAGCCGCGACCCAAACACCGCGGGCCCCCCTAGCTGTGTGCTGTGTGGGGCGGTGGGCCACCCTGCGAACTATCGCGGGCGCCCTAACGCCCCCTGTGGCAAGCGGCGACGCGGGAAGCGCGGTAAACGCAGAGGGGCGCCTAAGCAGGCGAATCCCCGCGCGCCCCCCACCCCCGCGGGTAAAAAGACGAACGCTTGGTCTCGGCCCTTGCCGATGGTAGCGCGGCTACTATTCGCCCCCCGGCCCCCGCGCCTTCCGCGCAGAGCGCCGAGACGCCGAAACATGCCACACCTTCCCATAGCCTACAGGAGGATTTCGATATCCTCCTACAGTATATGGACTGTGTCAACACTGACGAGCTATCAACGCTCGCTCACAAAATTAAGACGGCTCGCTCTCCGAAAGAGCGTTTGTAGGCGTCCATAGAGCACATCGGAGTGCTAAACGCAATTAAAAATTTTAAAGCCAAATAGGCAATTTAAAATTATTCCGCGTGATTTTAATTTTTTAATTAAATTAAAATCTAAAAATAAATGTCAATTCATTCGTTATTAAAACACGCGATGAGGCCCTCGCCTCAGTACATTCACCCGCGTACACATACACGCACCCGCTAGCACAGCGGCGCACCGCACTCGCCGGCGAGTGCGAGGTTATAGGTTCACGGCTTCTCGATTCATTCGAGATTTACAAAGGCCGATTTCCTTTCAGATGGCACACATTATTGTTTCCTTTGTGTTATATATACATATTGTATATAATATAAAATAAATAATATTCTTTTTCGATAGTGATCCAAGCCGAGGTTTCGTACCTCCTTCAGAGGGGCCCTTGGATGCTACGAGCCCCCCCCCTGTTAGTCGGATACTTTTATTCGTTTTCAGGTGGTCGAAGTTCAGCGCAGCAGCGGGCGGTAGCAACGCCTCTCGTCAGCAGCGACGTTGTTTTTCTTACTCGCGGGCCTTCTGCTCGCGAGTGTCTATAGACGAAGCAATAAAAGCCATAGGGCTATTTGCACACTACACACTCAAAAAAAAAATGAAGAGTACTCTTATCATAATTTATTAATTTATCAAAGATCTTATAAGATAAATCTTCTTTTTATTTGGTTAAGTATGAGATTTATTTACAATAGATATACAGATATATAGCATGCAACAAAACTTTGGACCTAACATTATAAATTACCTTAAAACAAGATAAATTTAGTGAGACAATATTCCAGAATAATCTAAACGTAAGTAAATAAAGAAAAGCCGGAAACGAGGACGGTCCGGTCAATATTAATATATGAACTAGGGCGAGGCAGATTCCAATAACTATTTAGTGTATCACTATGTCTCCATTACCAACAACAGTGTACGTTCGAGTTTGTAAAACAAATATTTTTATTTATCATAATATTTCAAAGAATATTGTTTATTTTATTTCATCATCATCATCATTTCAGCCTGTTGAGCATAGGCCTCCCACATAAATCGCCACAAAACACGACTCTGAATCACCTGAATCCATCGACTTCCCGCAAAAATGTGCAGGCCATCGCTCCTTCTAGTTGGCTCGCGCCCTACACTGCGTTTGCAGGTACGAGGTTGCCACTATAGAACCTTTCTTAGCCAACGGCTATCGGTTCCATGCTTTGAGCATGCTTGCATGCAGCACCCATAAAAAAAAACTAAACCTTGCAACGTCGCGATACCGACGCTGCATGCTGGCGTCATGTTGCACGCGCGGAAACATGGCTGTGGGTCAAGCGATACGCCCGTATGGACGTATTTTTCTGCTATAATATTGAAGAAAATATTGCCGACTCTATGGCGAAATTCGTGGGTGTTGTTGAAAAACGTTTTTACTCATTGTGTAACATGAATGAAAAACTTCATAGTATTGTGTTAGTTCTCTTGTCTTAACAAACAGTCTGCAATTAATATTGTTAGTTGTTGTAATTAATATTGCTTTTACTGGTGGTAGGATTCCGACGCAGGAATCCGTCTAGGTAGGTATCAAACCAGGGCTAGTTATTCTGCCGAGAAGCAGTAGTGTGCAAACATTACTGTTTCGGTTTAAAGAGGACTTAGAGCTTGTACAATACACTGGGCATATGGGACTAAAGAACTGATGTCTCAGAGTGACGGGGCGCAGTGCGCACACACAATTGTTCTGAGTGACACAGCATACTTGAGCAGACTTTGCACTTACCATCAGGTGAATGTTGTGCTCGTTTCGTCACTATGTATCCAGTGTTATTTGCGCTTTCGGCGCCTCCGAATGTAATTATATGCCAAAGCAACGTCTTCATGATCAATCGCCAAACTGACCCTTCATTGAAACAGTTTGCGTGTAACTTGCGAGCGACATTTAAAGGGTCTATGCAGAGTCTATGCGATGCAGCTTCCGTGGACAGTGAGCCTAAGTCGCCTCTTACGACGCCTCGGTAGGAAAGAAGTAGGTGCTATCGCCTATATTATAAATATCAGCGTAATATAATAAAATATCAGTAGCAATGCTGTTATTTATATAGCAATTTATTTTCACCAACACATTTTAAGCGTCCAAATAATCCGGATATCAGTGGTAATGTTTGAACGTATTAATGGAAACCCGTATTGTATTTGGCAGGATCATATGTTCGCAAACATTTGTCTTAAATATGTCAATGTTGGTTTTGATAGCATTCGGTTAATTGAAGTGGATACTGTATTTAATTTTAACATCAACAGAATATAAAATATAGTTAATACAATAGAATCACGCGTTATTTTGCGGAAATAATTTAGAGTACCAGTAAAAGCAACGAATGAACAAAATCTATTTGCTATATTGCTGTATCATGCATACATTCAGGCTATATATATATATATATATATACACAGTCAGGCTTTTTTCCCATAAAAGGGGTAGGCGGCGGCCACTCACGTAGACCACTTTTTTTTATAGCTGTCGCCGCAATTTTGGTGCGATTAAAAAATTCTTTATCCCCATTGCGTTCCCGAGAGCAGTATAGTGACAGCATTGCATATTATAGTGTTATTCTGCAGGAATGAAGGCTGTCCGTACAATACCCTAGTCGCCTTTTAAGATACCTCGGTAGGAAAGATGTAGGTGCTATTCTAATCTTTCCAGGACGTTCCAGGCAGATGCTGCTGCCCATCTCCTGGTTGTCATTATTCCTCTTTCGACTTTTACGACACCCACAGGATGAGATAGGGTAGTAGGTTCTCTTAAGCAGAAACCGCCACCCCAAAACTTTATTGATTCCAACCCGCATTGGAGCAGCGTGGCACATTTCACAATACAACCATATCCGAAATTTGTGAACACAACCGCTGCCGGTGCCGGTGCCGATTCGAACTCAGGACCTACGGCGTAGAAGTCGTTCTGATTTTCGACCATGACGACAACTTCCGAATACTGTTGGAAACTATCAGCTGCGCAAGAGATATTATAGTGCTACAAGCGTACCCGCAAACACAGGGCACTCGTCCCAACCTACCCGCGCCCGATGTAACGCTCATGCTATATGATCGGAGGTAGGCAGTGTCAGAGACACGGGAACAATCACAGCACAACTATACCCGAAACCGAACAATTTGTGTTTTTGCACAAATATTGGCTTCGGCTGGGATTAGAACACAATACCTGAGTAGAAGTCAAGTGCTCTAACCATTAGGCCACACGATCATTTTTATACTAATGAAATATGTGGTCAAAAAAGCTGTGGTAATAAATTCAAAGTGTGTGTCTGAAAAGGCTTAAGTGAAGATACAATTGAAAGTATTCCAGCACGTACGACTTTATTTTAAAGTGCATTGTCGTTGTTTTCCTATGTTTGTCTCGCTGAGATTTGTCTAATGACGATTTCCGGTGCGAGATAGTAACCCTTAAAGCAAGGACATATTGTAAGCGTGGAGTTTACTTACGAAATTCTGACAAGGATTTCCTTCTTGAGGTGTTAAAGTAAACATTGACAAAATATTTAAAATGTAAAGTGATATTTGGTCCCACGATAGATACTAGCATAAAGCGCCTCTGTATACATACATGCAGTCGCGCCTTTTTCCCATATCAGGGGTAGGCAGAGGCCACTCACGTAGCCCAATTTTCGCCCGCGCGGGAAACGAGACGTGACGACTGGTGCACCACGTCACCGCCATTTAGGTACAGGCCAAAAAATTCTCACTTCCAAATGCGTTACGAGTAGTACAGTGACAGCATTGCATATTATGGCGTTATTCTGCACGAATAAAGGCTGTCCGTACAGTACCTTAGTCGCCTCTTACGACACCTCGGTAGGAAAGAGGTAGGTGCTGTCCTGCTCTGCCGGCCACCTATCGGCTAGGCCTACTAGTTAGTTTTTTTTTTATAGGAGACGGTGTCGAAATGAGCAAAACGTTCACCTCATGGTAAGTGCAACGTCTGCTCATAACAAATGCTGTGTCACCTAGAACAATTCTGTGTGACACCACACTGCGCCCGTCATCCTCAGACATCAGTTCTTAAGTCTATGCCCAGTGATTACACTAGCTCTCAGTGCACTTCATACCGAAACACGGTAGTGTTTATACACTACTGCTTCACGGCAGAATAACTGGCCCTGGGGTGGTCTCTATGGGTGGGTCCTACCTATAGGAATCCTTCCACCATATACATAGTATATATTAAACTGAGTAATGTAAGCACCAATAACCTAATCGCGCCAGGGATACTTGACCTGGTTGCCTTGTCCGGCGATTACCGGATAAGCGACCCCGGCCTTCTGAGCTACTGCTGTCTCCTCCTGCTCCTTCCGAGATAGTAGTTTTTTTTATTGTATAAAGTGACGAAACGAGCAAAACGTTCACATGATAGTAAGTGCAACGTCCGCCCACAACAAATGCTGTGTCACCCAGAATAATTCTGTGTGACACCACACTGCGCCCGTCACCCGGAGACATCAGTTCTTAAGTCTCAAATGCCTAGTGATTACGCTAGCTCACAGTGCCCTTCAAACCAAAACACAGTAATGCTTGCACACTAATGCTTCACGGCAGAATAACTGGCCCTGGGGTGGTACCTACCTAGACGGATTCCTGCATAGGAATCCTACCACCAGTAAAAGTTCCTTTCCCGACTTTCCATTCTCTACCCAAGTCCATTTCCAACCTAATTCTTTTTCCCTTCCTCTCTATCAAGCCAGTGATTATCGTGCCGATGGCCTACTTACTCGTGGGAACACGATGGGGAGCAAGAATTTTCAACTCGTGCCAAAACGGCGGTCATGTCTCGTTTCCTGCGGGGTCGAAAAATGGCCTACTAATGGGAACTTTGCCTACCCTTTATATTGGAAAACGGCGTGATTGTATATATACGATAGCCTAATGGTTTAGGGTACGGGCTGAGAACTGTAATGTCGCTGGATCGAGCCCGCCTTTCGATTATCGATGTAAATGATCACAATGACTATTTTAACCACGACAACGTCTCTTTCTTGTCTCATTTCTCCTTCATTTATCCAATGCGGTTCAGCTAAGAATCGAACCTTGAGCCTACGACTCAGCAGGCAGAAAAAATTTAATATCTTTTGAAAGTTGGGCGTCATGCTTAAGACGGAAACGGAGGTAGATGAAAGAAAGATGGCATGATCAAAGAAACATTGAAAGCAATGTTGAAGATCTGGTAGATGTGGAACAGTGTTGAGAAAGCATTGCCTAAGCTAAACAGTAACTGTTATAGAAAAACAAGTGTTTTTAAAATGGACTAAAAGTGAAATGTTGGTTTATAATCATTTGTGAATTTTGTACCCAACAGAATTTCGCGCACAAACAGATAGACAGATTAGAAAACGAGTTAATAATGTTAAAATTTTCGGGAAGTTAATTTAAAATCAATTACTAAGTTTGACGTGAACAGACATACACGAAAGCGAGTTAATAAAAATGTGGTAAAATATGTTGCAAGTAAAAAAAAAAATAGCCGCCTATTAGTAAAATCAAGGTTACGTTCTTTTATTGTTTTGTTTAATTCTGTGTATTTGAGATTTTAATAATCATACTTTATTATAGCAGTGTGCCGTAAGTGCCGGTTAAATTATAAAGGGGTTTGAAAATTTATTTTGAAATCTAAATCGTGCTTTTCGTTCTCAAATCTTCAGTATACGTGAACTAACATTTTATTTTCAATCTAAATAGTAAAGTAACAGCATATAAATGTCCCACTGCTGAGCACAGGCCTCCTCTCATTTCTGAGGGTGTTTTGGAGCTGGGAACAGTCCGCCACGCTGCTCCAATACGGGTTGGCGGACTTCGCATGTCCTCGAAATATTTCTATTTCTCGGACATGCTGGTTTCCTCTCGATGTTTTCCTTCACCGCTAAACACGTGGTAAATCAGCACTTAAAATTGTTGAACAATTATAGAGGTGCTGGCACTGGGGATCGAACCCAGGTTACTCGCGTACTATAAAATTAAAGGCGAGCACCAGGACCACGGTACTTACAAACTTTAAAAGGTTTGCTACATATAAAAAAAATTAAAAGAAATATCCATTTTCGACACTGGCAGAATGCTTTTCCACAAACAAAAGAAAAAATCAATAAAAAAAAGGTTTTTGTTCGATTTATAAACACGATTTATAAACGTAACACCGTTATACCACCCTTCTAACTTGTATGCAATTAGTTAGAGGAGCCGCAGCTCAGTAGAAATGGGTATAATATATTGATCTAATAAATTACAGTAGAACTTAAACGTGTTGGTTACCGTTACGCGTTAACAATGACTTAATAACCAAGCCGCGTAGATTATTCCCGTCACTGCTTCTTGTGAAGGCATTTTTAATTAATATTTTTTATACGTGTCTGGTAGAGTAGAATAACACCTACCGAGGTGTCGTAAGAGGTGACTAAGGTATTGTACGGACAGACTTTTTTCGTGCAGAATAGTAACAGAATATGCAATTCTGTCACTATACTGCTCATGGCACCGCAACGGGGAGTAAGTTTTTTTTTGACTCGTACCAATATGTTGGCGACGAATGCAGTCGCATACGTCTCCTATCGTTTCCCGCGGGGGCTACGTGAGTGGGGTCTGTCTTTCCCCTACATGGGAAAAATTCATGACTGTATGAATGTATGTATGATAACACCAACGCTCGTGAATTTATATGGGCACTGAATTTCATGGAAATTCGAAACCGTTGTTCGTATTGTATTTAACTATGGCTTATGTTTATATAAGTGTTACTGTTTTACGACCGCAAGGTCGAGTTGTCAGAGTACCTGGATTTTACGGACCTGTGTTCGAATCCTATCCAATCGAGCGATTCTTTGTTTTCGCACGAATGGCTCCACCATTTCTGAAAAAACACAAATTGTTGATTTTCGGGTTTGGTTGTGTTGTGATTGTCACCTTGTCACTGATAAACTTTAAGTTACTTAGTCCGGCAGCTAACTTTTTACAGGCCGATAACGTTTTTTTTTTATTTGATGAAGTGTCGAGACGAGACATAACAGATGCTGTGTTACTCAGAATATTTCTGTGTAGCACCACACTGCGCCCGTCACCCAGAGACGTAAGTTCTTAAGTCCCATATGCCCAGTGGTTACGCTAGCTCTCAGTGCCCTTCAGACCGAAACACAGTAATGATTGCACACTACTGCTTTACAGCAGAATAACTGGCCCTGGGGTGGTACCTACCTAGACGGATTCCTGCATAGGAATCCTACCACCAGTAAACAACGTTAATATGATAGCTGATTTTCGACCAAGGCGACAACTTCCGAATGCTTTCAGGTGCTCTGTTTATACGAGTATTATAACATACTGTTTCTCTACAAACAAAAAAAATCCACTCCGTTCCAACAACATGGTCACCTTTTGTTATTGAAACCTAATGAAATTCCGGACCAGTCGTAATTGGAGCTATTATACCTAGTTAATATCTATCGTACGCTCAAACAATGAAATATATATGAACATTAATTTGTTCGCCCTTTTGTATCCGAACTCTTAATAGGTGAAAACGCCATTGTGACGAAGGCCAAATCAATTATGGGCTAATGATGTATGTTCGTATTTTTTTTTATATACATCGGAATTTATCTATGCCTTTCTTAAGGTACCAATTCCGTACTTAATAGTATTCATAGATAGACGTGATATCTTTTTCATTTTTTTATAGAATAAAGGGCAAACGAGCAGGTGGCTCACGTGATGGTAAGTGATCACCTGCCGCCCATGTACACCTACAATACCAGAGGAATAGCAAATGCGTTGCCGGCCTTTGAGAAAGGAATAGGCTCTTTTATTGAAGGGTATCCGCGAAAAACGCACTACGGTGGAATGCCAACCATCCAGGTGGTGACGATGGAATTTTAAGTTGTGCCGTAAGGTGCGATGGTGGAATTCAGCGGCTGGAATTAATCCGAACAATTCCTTGGAACACTCCCGTGGTATATTCTGTAAAAAATGCAAAGAGATGCAACATCTCTCCACAAATCCAGCGGATAAAGCCGATCTGATAGAACATGGTCGTCGATTTTCATTTAATCGACTTCAAATTTCTTTTGTCTTTTAACATTTTTGTATTGTTTCAAGACACTAGATCAACATTATAGACTACGAGTTCACTGCTGGCCGTTGATTCTTTCCTAGTTGAGATGATTGTCCATTCCTATATGCTCTCGCATCTTAGATTCTACCGCCCTTCAGCTTTGGGTATCGCTTAAGTATACAGTTACTAGAGCCGTGGATAGCTCAGGGGCTAGGCGCTCGCTTAAAATTTCATAGTACGCGAGTGATCTAGGTTCGATTCCCGGTGCCGGCACCACTAAAATTGTTAATTGCAATTTTAAGTGCTGATTTACCACGTGCTCGGCGGTGAAGGAAAACATCAGTGAGGAAACCTGCATGTCCGAGACATAAAAAAATATTTCGAAGACATGTGAAGTCCGCCAACCCCGGATTGGAGCAGCGTGGCGGATTCTTCCTAGCTCCAAAACCCTATCAGAAATGAGAGGAGGCCTGTGCTCAGCAGTGGGACATCTATAGGCTGGAACTTTTTATACAGTTACTGATGGTAGAATTCCTTTGCAGGAATTTGTCTAGGTTAAAACTACTGTGTTCACTTCATCCACTAGGATTATTTTTAAGCGCCTGTTTAATGCAAAAGTCCACGCGAACGGATTCGCGGGTACAGCTCCTCTAACATAAATTACAAGCAAGTGAAGATTATAACGAGGTTCATTATCCGTGTGGTGACCACCTCATCTCGTCCCGTGGGTAGTCGTAAAAGTCGACAGAGAATGTACTTGAGGAGTTCAGCGGGGGACAAGCGATAGGCCTGAAATGATAATGATGAAATCATTATTCATATCGATGTTGTAAAAAAAAGTGGTCGTACATTGTACCAGGTTTTGTTGGCTGGTTTGCACTGCGCAAAGGGTCGATTGCCAAACAGGACAAATATTAACATGACATCGATAGGATTTTTCGGGTCGGGTGCTTGTGCATTTATATCTGTAAAACACAACCATTATAAAGGGAAAACTTCATGAAAAAATTTAAAAGTGTCAACCCTACATTCGAATACGGGTCTGTGAACCCTAAATCCTGAACCAGGAATGCGTTATCTCAGAACACAAAAAATATTTTATCATTTCTAACTAACCCAACTGTTAATCTGCGCTTATCAAGAATTTCGTTTTAGGAATGTGTTTTGGATCACGATTTTAGTAAGTTTATCATTTTTATATAACTTAACTTATAGTTTTGTTTACAAGTTACACAAGTTGCAATATCAGGAAGACGTGAAAAACTCAGGTTGGGAAGGCCTATGTTGCAACAGTAGACTCCTTATCGGCTGAAGTAATGATGAGTCTGTTGATTATCTCCGCATCTCTGACACTGCGTCTCCCACCTCCGATCTTATCGCATGAGCCCTGCACGTCTGCGCTGTGAACAGCTTCCAACTGAATTGGGAACTTATCGCCGTGAGCGAAAATTCGCAAAGTGGGCATAATATCCTAGTAGGTAATAAAATATAGAATGGTGCAAAATGGTGCTATTCCGCAGGAATAAAGGGTGTAGCTACAATACCTTAGTCGCCTCTTACAATATCTCGGTAGAAAAGAGGTAGGTGCTATTCTACTCTGCCGTACACCTATCGTCATCTCACCTGATCATAAGTGCAACGTCCGCCCTAAGCAATGCTGTGTCACCCGAAATACTTGTGTGTGTACTGAAATGGTAATACATGAAGAAAGCTTTTGCTTTGGACTGTCGAGCTGGAACGATGATTGAAAAATATAGCAAAGTTGTAGCCTATCAATGTCCCACTGCTGAACACGGGCAAACTCTCATTTCTGAGAGGGATCCTCTCAGGATTTTGGAGCCGGGAACAGTCCGCCTGTTCTCTCCATTGCAAGTTTCACTTCATATAGATACAAACGTTCACGTCTCTTTCCCATTGGGGTCGCCGAGATCACACCAGTAGCCCACTTTTCGCCCTCTCGGCAAACGAGACGTGACGGGTGGCGAAGTTAAATTTCTTGCTCCCCATTGCGTCACCACGAGTAGCTAGAGAAGATGTTTCCCACCCAAACAGAGCCCCGCATGCTTCACATTTCTTCGAAATGTTTTTATTCCTCAGACGTATTATGCTTTCCTTAGCCGTGGTAGCTCAGGGGCTAGGCGCTCGCTTTAAATTTCATAGTACGCGAGTGACCTGGGTTCGATTCCCGGTGCCGGCACCACTAAAATTGTTAATTGCAATTTTAAGTGCTGATTTACCACGTGCTCGGCGGTGAAGGAAAAATATGAGGAAACCTGCATGTCTGAGGAATAAAAATATTTCGAAGACATGTGAAGTCCGCCAACCCGCATTGGAGCAGCGTGGCGGATTCTTCCTAGCTCCAAAACCCTCTCAGAAATGAGAGGAGACCTGTGCTCAGTAGTGGGACATTTATAGGCTGAAACTTTAACTTTCTTTTATTATGCTTTCCTTCACCGCCGAGCACGTGGTAAATCAGCACTAAAAATTGCATAACAATCTTAGATCACGTAGAGAGGATGGATGAAAGAAGGCAAGGCAAGCCGGTAAGGGTCGACGTAGACGAACGTATCACGATCAGATCGAAATAGTTTTAAGGAAAGGCCACGACAAAAGTACCCGCAACCGACGAGCTAGTATGAAACACTAATGAAAGTAGAGGAAGCTAAAGATGTGTCAGGATCGTAGCAAGTGGAAAGATGTGGTCTCTGCCCTATGGGAAAGAGGCGTGACTGTAATGTATGTATGTATAACAATCTTAGAGAGGATCGAACCCATTTCACTCGCGTAATATGAAATTTAACGCGACTGCCCGGCACCTGCACCATAACTCATTGAAAAATATACTCATAATAAATCCTTAAGTACAAATCTGTAACATTATTACAATGAGTATAACCAGTAATCTCCGTTTATACGTTTGTCCCGCTAGCGATAACGTTTCCCCTCTCTCAGGAGAACTAAAGCCGCGTCGCACATATCTCTATTTGGACGCACCGATAAAAAAATAATGTCCCACATTAAGGGGAGGACTTAATTTGAATATTTCCGGAGTAACCGTCTCCTCCCTTTCGCTCTGTGCAGATTTATTATAGCCCTCTCTCTTTCCAACGGCGATAAGTCACGGGCCCGTGGTAGGGTAAATGCTTTTTTAAGTGAACCCTACGAAGTCAAGCTTCGCTCCATTTTTTTTTGTACGAAAACGTTATGAGCTCTACTCCATTAGTTTGATGGTATTATAGTTACACTGAGAGGTATATTTTAGTTTCGATGCTTGTAACTGACAGATTTAACTATCGAATAAATTTACGTGTTCGTGAACTAGACCTTTTTTGTTGCCGTCGATCATTTGAATTACGCTGTTGGGATTCGAATGTCGAATTCGTATTTTTTTTAAATAGTAATTACAATTGCTTTATTTACTTTTGAATGTTATGCAGTGTTATATGTCAGGAATCCGTCTAGGTAGGTACCACCCCAGGGTCATTTATTCTGCCGTGAAGCAGTATTGTGCAAACATTACTGTGTTTCGGTGTGAAGGGCACTGAGAGCTAGCGTAATCACTAGGCATATGAGACTTAAGAACTGATGTCTCAGGGTGATGAGCGCAGTGTGGTGCTACACATAAATGTTCTGTGTAACACAGCATCTGTTATGGGCAGACGTTGCACTTACCATCAGGTGAACGTTTTGCACGTCTTGTCACTTTATCAAATAAAAAAAATTAAAAACTTGTGAACAGGTGCTGTTGTTGGAGGTTAGTTTGCTCGAGTTTCGCATATTATTTATATCTATAGTGATAGTGTAGAGGTAAAATTAATACTATCGAAGACGACAAGGTGTACGGAAAGCAGGGTGGAAATAACATCACGTGGGGGCCTCGTTAAAGATATTACACTCCATCTTCCTGACCGATGGTATCGTAAGAGGCGACAAAGGTATTGTACGGAAAGCCTTTATTGGTGCAGAATAACATCATAATATGCAATGCTGTCACTATACTGCTCGTGGGAACGCAATGAGGAATTAGATTCTATAAGAATTAAAACCAGGCGATGGCAGCAGCATATTCCTGGAACGTCTGAGTGAATTAACTGCGGTTGCCCCCGCCTGCCAAGCGTGGCAACTTTTTTTTTGTTTGATAACAGTGACGGAACGAGCAAAACGTTCACCTGACTGGTAAGTTCAACGCCTGCACATAACAAATGCTGTGTCACCCAGAACAGTGTGTAACCACAATGCGACCGTCACCCTTAGACATCAGTTGTTAAGTCTCATATGCCCAGTGATTGCGTTAGCTCTCAGTGCCCTTCAAACCGAAACACAGTAATGTTTGCACACTACTGCTTCACGGCAGAATAAATGGCCATGGGGTGGTGGACCTACTTAGACGGATTCCTGTAATTAATTGTGAAATCCCCATAAAATTAGAGCTAAAAACTTTTGTGGCAATTTATGGGGGAGGCCTAAGTTCAGTAGTGGACTAGTGATAGGCTGGACTGATGATGATGATGATGAAATTATTGTCGACGGTAGTGTGATGAGTTAAAATTTCAGTCAAAGCCTGATTGTGGAGCACCTTCACACAAATTATTGTGACTTGTATCCGATTTCAATGTATGATGTCCTCCTATGTCAATTATACCACGGCTATAACTTCCGTATACTGTCAGAAGCCACTAACTGCGCAGGAGATGTTATAGTGCATCAGGTGTACGCGCATACACTGGGGCACTGACTCGTCCCAACCTATCCGCGCCCGACGTAACGCTCGTGCGGTAAGATCAGAGGTAGGCTGGGATCCAGTGTCAGAAACACGGTGACAACCACAAAACAACCAGACCCGAAAACCAACAATTCGTGTTTTAGAACAAATGTTGGCTCCGGATGGGTTTCGAAACCATGGAGCCGCGGCGTAAAAGTCAGGTACTCTGACCACTGGGCCACGCGGTCGATTTAATAGTGTGGGAATCGAACCCGCGACCCATAGCGCAGCTGAGCAACTTCGCCTACCGAGCCAACACACTAAAACTATTTAATTAGTTACACATAGATATATTCTCATAGTGTAATACTTTTTGGTAATTCTTGGCACATTACAAACAACTTACAAAATATAAAAAGTAAGTAAAAAAAGATAATTTGGTATCATAAATTTAACACAAAATTATATGACAAACAATACGCTTCACGGTTAAAAAAAAAACCGGTCTCAGTTGTCATACCACATTACGAAACGAGCCCCTCCATGTGGGGGCGTCTTTCAACCTATCTGATTTATTGGGACAGTTTTTTGGTGATTAATTTTAAATTAGGCATTATCTCGCGTCGTCCTTCGCTTAATTGGGATTGCGTAGACAAGACTAATGTATTTTTAACAAACCTTCTTTATAATTCGAATAAATTATTTACCGTTTCATTCGGTGTCGATTTACATTTGTCTTACTCTCTTGTTATTATTCAAGCTAGTACATAATAGATTTCATCTATGCGTATACATCTAACATTTTTAAATTGAAGTGGCCTGGCATTGCGTTGGTAGTACTTACTTAGAAGGCTTCCTGTATAGAAATCCTACCACCTGTAAGCCTGTGGTGGCTGCGTAAGATAATTAATGACAGCGGTCCCGTTTCTTAAAAGTCGACTAAGTAAAATGCCAAAAAATGCCGCTGCCAATCCAGGACGGACGGCGAATGCATAAAGCTGCGAATCGTACGTTACGCCAAATCTTTCCAATATACTAACGTTTGAGCCAAATCTAATGTCAAACGTTTCAATGTTCAGGGACGATGATGCCAAAGGTACGAGTAATAAAAAAAAACAGATTATAAAAAATATTTTTTTTTAGTTAGAAAAAATCAAATTAACAAATTACAACTAGTTACAATTACGAATGAAATAATTACATCATTAAGAAAAAATTATATTGCACATCAGTCTATTCTGTTGCCTTTTTGGACGGTTTACAGGCAAATGGTATAATTTTAAAATTGATAAATATAATTTGTTCATCGTAACATCGTTTTCCGATACAAATTAGATTTCCTATTTGCTTTTTTGTTAATATAAATACAAAATAAATTATAAAACAGGGACGTTTAAAACTTATATGTATTAGAAATTCGATTAAAACAAAAATAAATAAACATTAATTACCTAACGTAAATATTACTCACTGTAAAATAACTCTTCTATAAACAATTACTAATAATTCGATCAATATTAATTAAGAATGAAAAAACGCTGCTCTCAAATTCGACTTTTAAATTTTATTCTCATCGCGCCCAAGGAGTTTCACTTAAAAAACTTTTCTTTTATTGTATAAAGTGACGAAACGAGCAAAACGTTCACGTGATGATAAGTGCAACGTCCGCCCACAACAAATGCTGTGTCAACCAGAATATTTCTGTGTGACACCGCAATGCTCATCAGTTCTTAAGTCTCATATGCCTAGTAATTACGCTAGCTCACAGTGCCCTTCAAACCGAAACACCCTTTTATTTTTTTTAAGTACAATACAATTCAAATATCCGTCTGCTTGAATACTTTATTTCAAGGGTGAATGACGCCATCTTGTTTTTTATGGAACCAGAGTCAGTCTTCTGTTACTGTTATAACACATGCAGTACAAAATCAGCCAGTTTTATAAGAATTCGATGTAGCTTCTAGCTAGCTTGAATGCAATTCCGACAATATACTGTAAAAAACAGTTACTTTCTACAAGTCTGTGTGAAGTAAGTTATTGTTTAGAAAAGAACGTCGTTCCGAATCTAAACTCGATAACTCAAACAACAGCTATGTGACTAAAAAGGGGTATCATAACACCAATAATGTATCATTGTTTAGTAAATAGTACATGTACAACCGGTATAAGTTGGGCATGTTTTTGGAGTATTCCGAAGGAGTATGTCATAGAATAGTGATTTCCAATTTAATTTTAAAAATGGTATTTATATACATACCATACACTATATAATATTCAAAATTTCATCCAAATCGTTCGAGCCATTTCTGAGAAATGCACAAGTATTGCTAGCTTAAAATAAAATCTGTTTACGGAAAGCTCACTAAGTCTTAAGGTTTAACAATTTTTACCATAATATACAATATTTTAGAACAATCTAACTTACTAAGGGATGCTTTTGGAACATATTTTGTGACTAAGGCATACAATACATATTCCTATAAACAGAGGCATGACCAAATGTCCAGGGTTATAGTTAACTTTCTATCCTCACTGGACAGCAAGCTGGAAACGGTTGACTCATATTTCCCCTGCGGAAGAATCCCAGTTCGGTGCTTGGTTCACAGCTGCAAAAAATATATAATGTATTAATCTATGTGTTAAACGATACCACACGGAAGGATTAATCCAGTATCGCGTGTGCATTTATATATATAATTGCACGCGAAGTGTAACAAATTTTACTGGTGGTAGGATTCCTATGCAGGAATCCATCTAGTTAGGTACCACCAAAGGGCCAGTTATTCTGCCAGCAAGCAGTAGTGGTTTTTTTATAGAAGAGGGGGCAAACGTGCAAACGGTTCACCTAATGTTAAGTGATCAACTCCGCCCATGTGTGCAAACATTACTGTTTCGGTCTAATGGGCACTGAGAGCTAGTGTAATTACTGGGCATATGACACTCAGTGTGGTGTCGCACAAAAATGTTCTGGATGACACAGCATCTGTTATGGGCAGATGTTACACTTACGAGTACCATCAGGTGCGGGTTTGGCACGTCTCGTCACTTTTTCCTATAAAAAAAAAACCAATACACAAATATATTTCCGTGCGTGAATCGATACTGCGACCCGACCAAAGCCAACAAAACCGACAAACTTACACAAGAAACTCTTTAGTTTTTTTGGAATCAAATATCCTATGTCCAGGATGCAAGCTATCACTATGCTGAATTTCGTCAAGATCAGTTTCAACGGCTGAGCCGTGAAAAGGTAACAAACGGACAAATGGACAGAGATAGTTACTTTCGCATTTTAATTTTTTTTTATTTCATATAAGTGACGGAACGAGCAAAACGTTCACCTGATGGTAAGTGTAACGTCTGCCCATAACAAATGATGTGTCACCCAGAAAATTACTGTGTGACACCACAATGCGCCCGTCACCCTGAGACATCAGTTCTTAAGTCTCATATGCCCAGTGATTACGCTAGCTCACAGTGCCCTTCAAACCGAAACACAGTAATGCTTGCACACTACTGCTTCACGGCAGAATAACTGGCCCTGGGGTGGTACCTACCTAGACGGATTCCTGCATAGGAATCCTACCACATTTGTAATATGAAGCATGGATTTACAACGATTGTTTATACTAGTCATTTGCAACATCCGTTCTCCTCATTAGTAATGTTTGCAGTGTGGTTCCAACTTCGTTAATAAAATCTAAGTTTTGTCCAACCATACCATTCGTAACAAAACATTATTTGCTACCTGAATTTTAGTTTTCACCAGTCCTCGCTGTTTCGGTGGCGAAGTTTTTAATTAGCATTATTTGGTTTGGTTTTTAGCGGAGTTTTGTGTTCATTTGTTATTCTAGAGGATAATGAGCTCGTCGATTAAGTGGTAAGACTTGACAATGAACCGTGTTTTTCATATGACAAAGATACAACTAATTATTAGTCTTTGGAAATCGGTACATGTCGAAGATCTTCTTATTTAAAATTACCTTCAATGTATGTTTACGCCGTGTGGTGGCGGCCAGAGAATCTACCACTCCATCTCATCCCGTGGGTGTCGTAAAAGTCGACATAGGGAAAATTAAAACCAGAAGTTGGGCAGCAGCATCTTCCTGGAACATCTGAATAAATAAATGTCGGTCGCCAACCCGCCTGCCAACTTTTGTGGCAATCTATAAGGGAGACCTATGTTCAACAGTGGACTAGTGATGGACTGAAGTGATGATGATGTTTACTTACAGTAGAATTTCTATGCACGAATCCGCCTAGGCTAGTATCACCGTTCAAGCAATAGGGTGCAGAATGAAGGTGATTAAAGAAACGTGTTTCAATCTGATGGGGCCCAAGAGCTAGTGTAATAACTGTCTCAGAATAACGCAGGTGTCCTTTAATATTCTGGATGACATGGCATTTGTTATGGGAAGAATTTACACTTACCACCAGATGAATGTTTTGCTCGTCTCGTTACGTTCTCCTATATTTTTTTTAATATGCGAGATAGAATCCGTAATGATACACCACAGCATAACGAGAGTAACCGATATGGACCTAAGGATCAGCCTTAGGGAATCGGCCGGCTATATAGCTCGTAGAACCGATAACCGTTGGGAAGAAAGGATCTGGAGTGGCAACTTCGTACCGGCAAACGCAGTGTAGGGCGAAAGCCCACTAGATGGAGCAACATCATTATTTTTTCGGGAAGTTAAGGTGCCTCAGGGATTTATTTTGTGACAATCTTTGGAAGAGGCCTATATTCAGCAGCGAATTTATGATGGGCGTAAATGATAATGATGATAATTAATATAGTCAAACACGTGATTTATCCCGTATCTTGGATACATTGACAGACAAATAACACACAAACATCTCGATACGAGACAATTATCTTAACGTCAAAAAAACATTATTTCCGTAACGGAGTCGAACCCCCGATACGTAGCGCCACACCTAACCGCCCAAAGCCTTTAAGGCAAAAGAGTAATTCAAATGAAAAAAAATATAACTGAACAATATTACTTTATTTCGTGTTATATTACCGTAAAATATAATTTGACATTAATTTTACGATTAATTTCATAAAAAAAATCGGTTTCGGATGCAGTATATCGTTAAAAACATAACATTCATTTTTTAATGTTCCAGAAAGTTTCAAAATCTTTAGTAAAAAAGACGGTGATTAAAGATGAGAAGGTAGTAACATCTGTCGGGACAAAGGGTTGCATTCCTGTTTTTTATGTTATAAACTAATTTGTCAACTTTTTATATCAAAGGTGTTACGAGCAGAAGGGCTAAGATACTTGTGATTCTTAGAAAAAAATAACTGGCCTTTGCCTTTGCTCATCTAACGAGTATAACTATTTAAGGACTTTATTTTGACCGCACAACGAACTCTGTTTTTTCATGGAAAACGAAAATAGCATATGTTTTACTTGAAGGTAAGTGTCAACGTCTGCCCATAATAAATGTGGTCCCTCAGAATATTTCTGACAACATACTGAGTTGCACATGCCCATTAGGTACACTAGCTCTTAGTGCTTTTTAGACGCGGTAATGTTTGCTACCGAGACTAATTCCTGCATAGGAATACTACCATCAGTGTGGTAAGTATGTACGTGTCTATGAATGCGTGTGTATGTTATAGTATTGATATCGCTGTCAAAATTGTTGTTAAAAAATTCAATTTATGGCGATTTCAGTGCCATAGTTATTTAACGCTTTTTATATAATTATTTTTAACAATTTTATCTCCTGGGCTATTGATACATATCACATTTTTTTTAATTTCAAAAATGGAACATAAGTCTTTATTAATGTAGTATCACATAAGAAGATCATTTACAACTTATATTTATTTTTCAAGTAAGTTTTCGTGTATAGTTGCACGTAAAGTGTATGTCCTGTAAAACGCTTTTATAAAAAAGCAGCGCGAGCGAGCAGCGTTTATAAAAAAATAAATAAAAAGAGAAGAGATATTTAGTTTATTTTTATAAATTCAAATGGTTCTTATTGATACGAGTATATTGTTATTAAGTGAAGGTGGTGGGATTCCTATACACCGTCTAGGTAGGTAGCCTCCTATACCCTATTGTTTGCACACTACTGCTTCAAGGCAGAAGAACTGGACAGGGGTGGTACCTACCTAGACGGATTCATGTTCTCGAGCTATCTAAATCTCTAAGCCTAACAAAAGAGAAATGTACCGGAAAACCTACGTAGGGCGATTATCATGCATCAATCTCGTGATGATGCATAGATATGGGCACTCACAAGCGTTTACCTAGACGCTTGTGATCGGGTAGTATGTGTGGATATTTCACTAGTGGTTATTACATATTATATAAAGTAACAAATTTTCTTAACGTATTCCACACATTTGAGATGTAATTGAATCTTCGATTGACAAATTATTATCAGAACAGACAAAAAATGTTTATTACTATTCCTTGACTCACTTCTTACTTCTCTTATGCGGAAAGTCGATGGCATGCGGTTCAAGACGCGATGGTGGTTAAATACATAATATATATAAATTTAATTTAATTTTACTCACGTAGTTTTTTCAATATATGGTTCGAAATCACTCGCGTCTTCTGCAACACTTGCATTTTCTTCAATACTTCTTTTAGATCTTGCATTTTCATCGAGCTTAATAACTTTACCTACTTTTTCTAGCTTCACTTTCTTTCTGAAAGGATATGCTTTAAGAAATTTCGATTTCTCCGCGTTACCTCTTACTTCCTCAATTACTTTAGCAGGAAGTGGATCAGTTTGCCAATCAGGCATTTTCTTTGTTTCTTTGCCTTTTAAATTGGATATTATATCAATGATGTCTTCTTTTGTAATGCTGTTTTGATGTAGTTCATATTCTTCATTAAATTCAGGTTTTTTGTATACTGATTCCTCAGGAAGTTGAGCTATGTAAGCCGCCCCTAAATATGATTGTTGATAGTTTCGGTTTCTATTGTATACATTGAGTTGAGCCCAAGGATATCCCCCATAATAAAAGTTTGGAGGATACCAGCTCAGATTATTATTGTTGACGTAGGCAAACGGAAAAGGTAAGAGAAGGGATGGCTCTAAAACGTTTTGATGATGATCCTGCCGCGTAGGATTTCTTTAGTAGATTTATTAATCCAGGGCGGTAGTACATAGTTGCCAGCAGATATTGGCTTTTTACATGGTTTGTGTTCACTAGCTGCAGTCTCTTGTGCATTGTTTTGTTTACCAGTATGAGTGTATGAAGATACTCTTTGGAAATGTGATATTGGATAGTAGTAAGGTAGTTTTCTAAAATCTTTTTCTGCTGGGGTTCCTTTGAAGTAAGTATTAGGATTACCTTTGTTTTTTGTAGTTTGAATTGTGGTTGTTGATAATGATGTCCCATCATTATGCATATCATTCATAGGTTTTATTTTAGAATTATGGAAATGTAATGGCTCATACCAGTAGGAGGCTCGATGATTATTTTCACCTACTTTATCTTGTTTATTGTCGTTGGTTTTGTGGATAGGTGTCATCGTTTCTTGAACTAAATTTTCAGTTGCAGCTTTATCCATCTCTTTATAAATTTCTTGCGCTAAATTGTAAATATCAACTATAGCTTCAAGATCACTTTTCTTGACTGTATGAAGCATTTCTGTTATAGTTTTTATTTCACTTTCGCTCAAATAACGATCATCTTTCGTTATCAACTTTAGCCGAATTAGTTTCTAGTTCCTTAACTTCGTTTTTTGATAATGACATTTTCTTTACGTAACAAACTTGTTAGTCCCGCATCAATTCTTCTTTCAACATTGATGTTTTCACTCGGACTTGTTGACATATCATCATCGCTTTCCAGGACATTAATATTTATATTTGTGATGTTAATTTTTTTAACAGAATTATTCTCTGTACTGGTTGCATTTTTCTTTCGTAATTTACAAGTATAGTTTCCACAAAATGTTTGGGAAGTCCACGTTGCGTTGACGGGATACAGATTTAGGGTGTCAGGATCCTGACAGTACAGCGCTGAAAAAAAAATATTTAAAATATAACGTAATAGACGAACACGGTCCTAAGAAAAATAATTCTGAAGTGGTAATGGGCTGGCCTTTCTCATATCGGCAAAACAACTGAATGAAGTGCGCAGAAAACCTATGAATGTAGATGACTTAATGACAACGGTGGCAGAGCAATAGGGGTGACGGGTTCAGTTCCACGTAGAATAAATACTTGCATAGCCTACAGGTAGTTTTTCCGGCTATGGGGATTAATGTATCTGATACCCGATTTGCAGGTGAAATTCTAGAGTAGCGCAAAGATTGTCGTAAACGCTGAATTCAGTATCTAGTTTAAAGGGACCGTTCTTCATTACTACTAAAAAGTCAATAGTTAATGTGTTATGTATTAAAATCTAGTTAAGATATCAAAATATAGTGTGCTATGACCTATACATGGCTGCGTGTATTTTTGACAACGCAATGTCGTAATAGTAAGACATACATGAATGCGTAGTAAGACATACATCATGCCTTCTTCCATATAAGGGGTAGGCAGCCCACTTTTCGCCCTCGCGATAATCGAGTCGCGATGGGTGGCATTCAATACCATATACGCATCTTACGACACCTCGGTGGGAAAGAGATAGGTACTATTCTACTCTGCCGGTCACCTATCGGCAATAATGAGAGCCTGTAATTAATTAAACTAAACACTGTTTGTAAAACCATACCGTACGGCGCAATCATGTGGTCGGCTTTTTTCACGCGAGCGAAACCGCGGCGCGTAACTAGTTAACATATAAGCGTCACAACAATGTGTACAATCGTCATTTGTTTATCGTAAATATGATACACAGAATTGCTATGAAATCATTATTGTTGTTATTATATGCATAGAAAGATCAATCTAAACGAAAGACAATAGTATTCATATCATTGATGACGTCCGTTAGTAGAACCCGAATACGATAATGAAGTAATAAATGAACGGATGCCGCAGACGAAATCTAGCTGTTCAACTTTAACTCTTTGCTAAAAAGTAAAAAGTAAAGTTTCAGCCTATAAATGTCCCACTGCTGAGAACAGGCCTCCTCTCATTTCTGAAAGGGTTTTGAGGAGCTAGGACGAATCCGACACGCTGCTCCAATGCGGGTTGGCGGACTGCACACGTCTTCGAAATATTTTTTATTTCGCAGACATGTAGGTTAACTTCGCAACTTCGAACACGTGTGGTAAATCAGCACTTAAAATTGCAATCAACAATTTTATTGGTGCCGGCACCGGGAATCGAACCCAGGTCACTAGCGTACTATGAAATTTAAAGGGAGCGCCTAGCCCATGAGCTACCACGGCTCACACATCGTATGCTGCTGTTATTATATATACTACTATACTATATATACTATCCGCTGTTGATGTAACGCTCATGAGATGTGTTCTTACACAAACGTTGATGTCGGCTGGGATTCGAACCAAAGACGCGCAGTGTAATGTAACAATCAGACCACTATATCGTGTGGTCATCAAATACAGACTTATAAGTTTATCTATTGGACTATGTAAATATATGCGTCATATAGTGCCAGCAATCGTAAGGAATTCTGTACTAATAAATCTGCAAAGATAAAATAGTCCGATTTCGTGCCCCTAATAATTTTTGTAGCTATAATTCCAGTTTGTAGCCAAAGAACTGTCATAATCACCATAACATTTTTTTTTAGTTTTAAACATGCAGTTTTTGGCAAGGAACACTATGAAGTTACTGCATCAGACTTCTTAATTTATATGTATGGCTTCTAGTTTTGGCTCCTTTTCAAAATTAAAAAGTTTCTCAAAGAAAAAAACCACTGATATATGTGAAATTGATTAAAGGGAATAATAAAGAAAATGTTATAGTGTATTTTCTACTCTAGTTCTGGGTACTGGGTACTGGTGTGGTGGCGGCTTATGAGAATCTACCACCCCATCTCATCCCGTGGGTGTCGTAAAAGTCGACAGAGGGAATGTGAAAACCAAAAGATGGACAGCAGCATCTTCATGGAATATCTGAATATATAAACTGCGCTTACATATTCGCCTGCCAAGCGTGGCAACTACGGTAAAACTCTCCCAAAATGAGAGCTACATACCATTGTGGCCATCTATGGGCGAGGCCTATATTCAGCAGTGGACTGGTGATAGGCTGAAATGATGATGATGATTGTGGAAATCTTGCATGGATACCCGACTAGAGACTTAGAGGACAGCCAGGTTATGTCGGTCTCTTACCGACTAAAACCCCACAATGAGCTCCATCAGCGCTGGAGTACTACGATGTATCGAGACCACTTCGAGTCATCGCCTTCTCCGGATTCGCTTTACTGGGCGTTCAGCACCCACATTCCGATAGCCCGCGACCCCGAAGGCCCTGATGATGGTATATACTCCTGCATATATAAGTCCTACCACCAGAAATACCACGTAAATAACTATTTAAGAGTATTTAAATGTAATGCCAATTTAACAGAATTACGATACAGGTATATTAGTCATTCAATACTTTCAAACATAATTCCTGGAATACCTAGGCTTCCCGTAATTTTTAAAGTCGATAGTAACGTTATATAATCAAAATATGATTTATATTCATCAGCCAGCTCGTAGGGTTTTATTAAATTTCCGTGTACTAATAGATGTAGAATTGCATACACATTGAATACTTTTAGTTTTTTTACCAACACTACAATATTATTAGTTAGTTTATATATTTATTATATTATTTAGTTTATAGAGATATGTTCTAGAATCATAACTATGGGGTGCTAAAAGTAAAACAAAAAGACCTACCTTTGATACTTTGCAAAGCTTGAACACAAAAGCCACAAATTAATATTATACACACACAAAAAATAGCCGCCATTTTGTTTCCCGCGCGAAATTCGCGTGCGTTCTTATTATATCAATCGGCCATCGAATACTGCAACTTGTCCGCTTTGTCACATATTGTTATGACTACATCGATGAAGCTATTTCAAAGTGATACTCAAACTTTTAGGACATTTTTTTTGAAACCTTGCAAGAAAGAAGTACTCTTTTCCTGAATTTACTTTTATTTTTACCCTACTTTAAAAAAGGAGGAGATTCTCACTTCATCAGTGTATATTTTTATCTTTTTTTTCTTTTATGTAATTCGTTTTTATTAGAAAGTGATTATCGTATGAGTGGTTCCATTTAATGTAGGTTAAGTTCTGATGACGGAATCCATGAGAAAATCATGAAGCTCTTAATTCGCATAAGCATTTTCGAAGCTTATGCGTTTAAGTTGGTTTTCTGATTAAATAATTATTGTGATTTTTATGTGTTTTTTATGTGTTAATATGTACTTATTGTTATTTTTCTGTGTTATTATTATTACGTGATGGTAAATAAATCGTCTGTCCATAACAAAAGTTGCGTCGTCCAGAAAACTTGTGTGTGACACCACACTGTACTCGTCATCCTGAGACACCAGTTCTTACATCTCATATGCGCACGAATTATTGATAGGTAATGTAAAGACTGTCTTACGACCACGTGGCCGAGCCGTTGGTGTACCTGACTCCCACGCCGAAGGTTCGAATCCCAGCCACAGTCAACATTTGTATAAAAGCACAAAGTTTTGGAGTTAAAAAATTGTTACTCCTCATTGCGTCCCACGAGCAGTATAACTCCAGCATTGCATATTATGGTTAAAAAATAAAGGCTGTCCGTAGTCGCCTCTTACGACACCTCGGTAGGGAAGAGTTAGATGGTATTCTACTTTGTCACACACCTATTCGTCATAAGTAAAATATTTCATTTTGATCTGTTTTCATGTTTTCTTTCTAACCACAAGAACAAGGTTATAATACATTACGTTCAAAGCAAGCGTAGGGCAATGTTCTAGGGACGATAAACTTCACACAATAATAACAAATGCGGACAAAAGAATGGAATGCCCTCGCCCAATAACTTTCCAAGAGGTCTGAGCGTAAATCTTGTTCAGAGCCGTTTAGGTGGAGCAATTTACCCGGTTCCGATAAAGTGGTCCAAGTTATGCAGATAGATCTGATCTTGTTTATTGGACGTAAGTAAATTTGATTTGCGCACTTAAAAAGATTAAACATAACGTGGCAACTAGAATAAAGCTAAATGTTTCGAACTATTAAATTTACCTTTGTCTTTTTAATCTACTCGTATGTACATAAAATGAATCCTGGCTGGCTAGAGCGATATCGCTAATTCTTTTTTTTTTGTGTTTGTAATTGTCAGGAGAAGGTACATAAGAAAGGAAAAAATAAGAAAGTTTCGCGGAAAATTACAAAATTTAAGAAAAATTAACGACTATTTTAACTTTTCTAATGACGATAGCTCTTGACATAACTGTCAATCGTTTGACAGTTGGCGCGATTGACAGAATGCGCGCTTCAAATGTCGTTTAAAATAGATGCATCGGCCGGAATTATATTGATAAAATAATTAATTTCTTATTGCACATTTCACAGTCGATTCAATCTGAAAATTTATGAAAATTTGTTCAGTTCGTTTTTTGAGAGAGTTTATTCAGAGCAATCACGACTAATATTAAAAATTCAATCTAATACGGAGTTTTAGTAAGTTTTGATAGACATTTTTGACAGATTTTTTTCTTAAATTAATTATACCAATTCGAATTCAATATTCATAGTTAAGACCGGACGTCTGTCGTATGAGATAGTGCAATATATAAAATAATAGTACTTACAAATAAGTATATTATGATACGTAACTGATGATATATCATCATGACTGTGCGTTGAATGTAAATCATCACTACCAACAATTATCTCAGAGGCTGCGTGCTTGCATCGAGTTTCATAATACGCGAGTGTCCTCGGTTCGATCCCCGGTGCCGGCACAACTAAAATCTTAATAGATAATTTTAAGTGCTTATATGTTGGTTTCTTTGTGGAATTCGAACCCTGGACCCACGGCGTTGGAGGCAGGTACCCTAAGCCACGCGGTCGTCAATTGCGTAATGTGGCGGCTGGACCGACGACTTAAGAAATGTGGCGGATTTTAGCTGGAAGAGGAAGGCGCCGCGAGTTGTGTCGTAGATCTATCCAGCAGTGGATTGATAAAGGCTTGTCATGATGATGATGATGATATTTATAATCCATGCCGCAACCAAATGGCGCGATATCACCAAAGAGCAGCCGATAGGTGTCCGGCAGAATAGAAAAGCACCTACCTCTTTCCTACCGATGTGTTGTAAGAGGCGACTAAGATATTGTGCGGACAATCTCTATTCGTGCAGAATAACACTATATTATGCAATGCTGTATACTGCTCGTGGGAACGCATTGTGAACGCAAAGTAAGAATTACTTTTGACTCGTACCAAAATGGCGGTGATGTGGCTCACCACCCGTCATGTCTCGTTTTCCGCGTGACGATAACTGGCTACCCCTTATATGGGAAAGGCGTGACTGTATGTACGTTTAGAGAGTAAGTGTAAAGTAGTTAGTAATCATTGGCTGTTGCTTTACCAATAATACCCGAGCATGGCAAAAGTCACTTGGCAATATTAATTAAAGCCGGCCGTTAACAGTCCCATTCCCTGAAGCCTTAAATGTTAACGCTAATGGGACTGCTTTATCGGGCCCAAAAACATAAAAGTGATTTAGAATAGTAAAGGTAAGTAAACGAACAAAGATAGTGTAATAAAATAATTTGTTAAGAAAATAAAACTTGTACGATGATATTAACTTGCGGCTCGTTAAAAGAATACTACCACTCCATCATGTCCAATGGATCTCGTACAAGGCGAGTAAGGAGTTAAACTGCACTGTGCACCCAACAACGCATGGTGGCGACGGGCTCACCACCTATCACACCAAGTGCATTATATTGTTTTGGTGAAACGTGGATTGTGGCAGTCATCTGTATTTGCAGTGAGTGCCCAGTCTCTGACTACCCCTTACGAAATACAGTCGTGATCTTATGTATGTATGTAGGTAACCCAGAGCCAAATGTTCTGCCTTCACGGGTAGTATGTGTAGTAACATAACACGTAGTGTAGGATGAGTGAATGCCACTATATAATGGAATTTGTCACAAAAATCGGCCACGACGTCTTCAGATGTCATAAAAGGGACCGGACGATTGGTGAACAGCGGGAATTCGACTAGAATCAATTACTGGTGGTGGGATTCCTTTGCAGGAATCGGTCTAGGTAGGTACCACCCCAGGGCCGGTTATTCTGCCGTGAAGCAGTAGTGTGCAAACATTACTGTATTTCGGTCTGAAATCAGAGCTAGTGTAATCACTGGGCATATGTAACTTGAGAACTGATGTCTCAGAGTGACGAGCGTTGTGTGGTGCCACACAGAAATGTTCTGGGTGACACAGCATTTGTTATGGACACACGTTGCACTTACCACCAGGTGAGCGTTGCTCGTATCGTCTCTTCATCCAACAAAAAAATAAAAAAAAAAAACAATTTTGGTCGCTGATATTTTATTACCTATTTAGCCGACTTCAAAAAAGGAGGAGGTTCTCAAATTGTCTGATAATTGTTTTATGTATGTTCGGGCATAACTTCTTTGTATATTAGCCGATTCTAATGATTATTTTCTAAGAAAAAGATGATGAAAGTAAGGGTGGTCCCATATAATTTTGACAAGTTTTGATGATGTGATCCATGAGAAATCATGAATCACTGTTTGGAGGTGCTGCGTTGAATTCGGTATTTTGATTCAATAATTCTGACTACGTCGTCGAAATACTGTCTATTAACTGAGCCGGACATGTTACAGTACCAACAGTATACATAAAAACATAGAGGCACACATGCGAAAAGACTGAAGGCACACATGAAGAAAGAAAGAAGAAAGAAGGTATGCTAGGAGGTAGTACTACAGACACGGGGACACCACTACACAACCAGTCCCGAACATGTTGGCCTTGGGCCTTAGGATTTTCTTTCGCCTGTTTCTTATCCGTCAGTGAAACCTCGTTACGAAACGGCGGTAGATTGCAAAGAAATGACGCTTGACAAACGAAATTTATATTTCTTAGGTCGAAAAATAAAAGATTTTCATTTCAAACCCGTGGCATAATAGCCAGGTACTTTAATCACTAGGCGACGCGGTCGTCATGATTTGTATATTATAGTTCAGAACAGGCAAGTATAGTGAAAGGTCGCGCCTTTTTCTCATATATGGAGGGCCACTCACGTAGCACACTTTTCGTCCTCGCGGGAAACGAGACGTGATGGGAGGCGAGCCACTTCTTACTCCCATTGCGTTCCCACTAGCAGTATAGTGACAGCATTGCATATTATGTGTATTCTGCACGAATGAAGGCTGTCCGTACGATACCAATTAAAATAATTGTAAAACTTTTTCTCTTTATTTTTCTTTTGATCTTTTGCCTAAACTTGCTCCAAATTTACTTCTGCCCGATCTTTTGCCTACATATGTTCTCTAATATATGATGGGCGCAAATTTTACAGGTTCTCCTGCTTCAGAGCGCTTGCAAAGCGAAATTTCTCGTGTTCGTTTCCCAAACTCTTGAGCTTTAAGATTTGAAACTCTATCCACTTTTAAGTTATAAAGCGGTAAGACGCTTCGGGAACGGGAAAAGTTTGATGTAAGTGATCTGAAAATAAAAGTCTTAACGTAGACTTTACCTCAATTTCTTATAAGGCCTTGTGTATGTCTAAAATGAAAGCAGGCTTTATTAAAAAAGTTCTTAATTGTAGTTAAAGTACAGTTTATTATTATTTACTGTTAAAAAAACTCGGTGTCTTTAAATAAAATTAAAATAACTCGACAATAACTCGGTAGCTCAGGTGCTAGGCGCTTGCTTAAAATTTAGTAGTACGCGAGTGACCTGGGTTCGATTCCCGGTGGCGGCACCACTAAAATTGTTAATTGCAATTGTAAGTGCGAGCACGGCGGTGAAGGAAAACATCGTGAGGAAACCTGCATGTATGAGAAATAAAAAATATATCGAAGACATTTGCAGTCCGCCAACCCGCATTGGAGCAGCGTGGCGGATGCTTCCTAGCTCCAAAACCCTTTCAGGAATGAGAGGAGGCCTGTGCTCAGCAGTGGGACATTTATAGGCTCAACTTTACTTTACTTTATAACTCGACAATTCATCATTTAACGGGTCTTGGGACTGTATTATCCAAGGTATTCTCTAGCGGTCATCACTGTAAATCAGCGTTGCGCTTGTTAGCGCAACAAGATGCTGAGTGATGACCCTTTTGGAATGACTCGCGACGTACAGCTTAGTTATAAGACTAGTGGTAAGGATCAACTTTTTATTGTTACTGTCATGTTATTTATATTTTATTAGATAAAAATATGAAACGAGCAAAACGTTCACCTGATGGTAAGTGCAACGTCGTCCATAACAAATGCTGTGTCACCCAGAACACTTCTGTGTGACACCACACTGTGCCCATCACCCGGAGACGTAAGTTCTTAAGTCTCATATGCCCAGTGATTACGCTAGGTCACAGTGCTTTATGGTAGAATAACTGGCCCTGAAGTGGTACCTATGTTTTGTACGTCAGCGGTTTTTGTCGATAAAAATTTTCTTTCTTTCTTCTCATATTTTTTTATTGGATAAAGTGATGAAACGAGCAAAACGTTTACCTGATGGTAAGTGTAATGTCTGCCCATAGCAAATGCTGTGTCACCCAGAACATTCATTCATGAAGTGATTACGCTAGCTCACAGTGCCCTTCAAACCGGAACACAGTAATGTTTGCACACTACTGCTTCACGGCAGAATAAGTGGCCTGGGGTGGTACCTAACTAGACGGATTCCGGATGGTAGGATTCCTATGTAAGAATCCATCTACATAAGTACCACCCCAGGGCCAGTTCATCTGCTGTGAAGCAGCAGTGTGCGAACATTACTGTGTTTCGGTTTGTAGGGCACTGTGCTAGCGTAATCACTGGGCATATGTGACTTGATATGTGGACGTGAGAACAAATGTCTCAGGGTGTGACGGGCGCTGTGTAGTGTCAATGTTCTGGGCGACATAGCATTTGTTATGGGCAGACGTTGCACTTTACATCAGGTGAACCTTTTGCTCCTTTCGTCAGTCTGTCGAATAAAATAAAATATACTTAATCCACCACTAAACATAGGCCTCCCCCAAATGCTTTGTGGCAAAAGGTTAAGCCTCAACAGTGGACTAAGACAGGCTGAAGTTATGATGATTATAATTGGTTAATTATTGTCATTTAATAATTGTATACGCCGTGTGGTGGCGGCATAAGAGAATCTACCACCCCATCTCAACCCGTGGGTGTCGTAAAAGTCGACAGAGGGAAAATAAAAACCGGGAGATGGGCAGCAGCATCTTCCTGGAACATCTGAATAAACTGCGGTTGCCAACCCACCTGCCAAGCGTGGCAACTATGTCAAAATCCCACCAAACTGAGAGCTATAAACTTTTGTAACAATCTATGGGGGAGGCCTATGTTCTGCAGTGGACTAGTATTAGGCTGAAATGATGATGATGATGATGATGAATAATTGCATATTTTAAGAAGTTATTCTGTTATTTCTTAGTGTGCAAAGTCAAGTGTTTATAGTTTTTTTTTATTTTAATCCACATACTATTTTTCTTCTTTTCACGCGGGTGTTGAGTTTGCACCCGCTCTTTGTTATTGAAGGCTCTGTAAAATAGCAAGAACTAGACAAAGAAAAAAATGACTCTATCTTTGTGTTAGGAACAACGATAGAGAAACAGCCTATGCTTGCGCATTAGCAAAACTCGAATTCTCTCTCGAATTAAATGAAAATGTATGTAACTGTTTGAGAACCAGTCTCCGCCAGAAACTGCGAACGTGCTGCAATTCAATCCGCGCTATCGTATTGAAGCATAATCTACTTACTTAGCTCAATTCACGATCAGATAGTGATTTTATAGATAAAATGACAATTAGTTGATTTATAGAAAGTAAGAAATTATAGAACTTTTGTAAAAAGAAAATTTTGTGAAAAAAATCCGTCTAGGCAGGTACCACCCCAGGGCCAGTTATTCTGCCGTGAAGCAGTAGTGTGCAAACATTACTGTGTTTCGGTCTGAAGGGTATTGTGAGCTAGCGTAATCACTGGGCATATGACGCTTAAGAACTTATACGAGTATCACAGTGTAGTGTCACAAATGTTTTTTCTAGGTGACACAGCATTTGTTATGGGCAGATGTTGCACTTACCATCAGGTGAACGTTTTGCTCGTTTCATCACTTCATACGATAAAAAAAATTGTAATAGAGAACTCATGAATATAAAACATGCAAATGATTATCTATGTTACATGTATTATAAATAATGATGACGTCAGTATCATCCTTACCATTATTAGTTCATCGCAATTTCACTACAGAACCTGGGTTTCTCTCATCATAAATGCATCAGTCTTGAGTGATCTGTATTCTTCGACTTCCCGCAAAGGCACATAGGTCGACAGCCAATATATTAAAAAACCTTTTTTGAATATATATTTTTTTTGATATCTTATCTGTTTTACAATTATACGTTAGTTAACGTTAACTGTTACGTTAACGACCGCGTGGCCTGGTTGTCAGGGTACCTGATTTCTAAGCCTCGGGTCGTGGGTTCGAATCCCAGTCGTAGTTAACGTTTGCAACATTTGCTAAAACACAAACTGTTGGTTTTCGGATCTTGTTGGGTTGTCATTGTCCCCGTGTATCTGACTGCATCCTAGCCTACCTCCGATCCGCGCCCGATGTAACGCTCATGCGATAAGCATGAGCGTTACATCGGGCACGGATAGATTGGGTCGAGTGAGTTCCTCTGTGTTTGCACGTACAATTGTGGCACTATAATGTCTCCTGCGTAGTTGATAATTTCCGACAGTGTTTAATAGTTGTCGGCGTGATTGAAAATCGGCCAGAACATCATATACTTTTAAATGAAATGTTAAACGTTTCCTATGAGTATTTCGAAATATTACTGTACTTACTGGTGGTAGGATTCCTACGCAGGTATCCGTCTAGGTAGGTACCACCCCAGGACCAGTTATTCTGCTGTAAAGCAAGTAGTGTGCATTACTGTGTTTCGGTCTGAAGGGCACTGTGAGCTAGTATAATCAATGGGCATATGAGATTTGAGAACTGATATCTCGGGGTGACGGGCTCAATGTGGTGCCGCACAGAGGTGTTCTAGGTGACACAGCATTTGTTATGATCAGACTTTGCACTTTTCATCAGGTGAACGTTTAGCTCATCTTATATATATATAGATATATATATGTATGTATATAAAATGACTAAAAAAAAATATCCGGCTGGGTTTCTTACTGGTTCTTCCCGGGACAGAGGCATTTATTTGCGAACCAGTGTAGTTTAAAAATAAATACGTTCAATAAGTATTATGTAAATGATCTATATTGAATAAAAAATATTCTATTCTATTCTATTCTATTCTATTTGTCTCGTCACTTTATATAACAAAACAAAACCCGATATATCGAATCGTACGTACCACGCACAACCGAACATAATTAATAATACGTAACTGTCTTGTAATTATAAAACGCATTAATGGAACATAACACCGCTAAAAGGACTCAAAAGAACTCCACGCTCATAGCCAGCGGGGGGTCAAGCGTTATTGGGCGCTGTATGGAACAACGCAACGGGGGATGACACCCATCGGTGTCGAAAAAATGAATTAGTCTGCTTGAGCCTTTAATTTGCTTGTAAATACGAGCTTATTTTTTATGTACGTAGTTAATCTTGAGAACCGTGGTAGTTTAGGGACCGTGCGCTTGTCTTAAATTATATATCACTAAAATTGTATATTGCAATAGGTGTGGTTCTGGTTTACCACAATATACGTCTTATATCTATTACTATGCGAAAAGAAAACTTTGTACTCCATTAAAAGCATATAGCACGCACGGAGTGTGAGATTTGGCATAGTTTAAGTTTGTATGAGAAGGAGCGAGGAATCTAAAATTATTAATGAAATAAAACATTGAATTTTTCGTTCATACTGAAAATGTCAATAACAAAAAAGTCTGTCGTTTGATTACATTCATACTGCCAACGTCAAACACGTAATAGTCTCCGGTCTAACAGTCGCACAAAGTATTTACAATGTTGCCAACAATTAATAACTCAAACCTCAATAACTTACTAACTTAAAAAAATTATGAGTTACGGTCAAATTTCGACTACCGACTATCATCATCATCATCTCAGTCCACTGCTGAACATAGGCCTCCTCCATAGATTGCCACAAAAGTTAGTAGCTTTCATTTTACGGGGATTTTGCCATAGTTGCCACGCTTGGCAGGCAGGTTGGCAACCGCAGTTTATTTATTCAGATGTTACAGGAAGACGCTGCTGACCATCTTCTGGTTTTTATTTTCCCTCTGTCGACTTTTACGACACCCACGGGATGAGATGGGGTGGTAGATTCTCTTAAGCCGCTACCACACGGCAAACTACTACTGACTATATCGAGTATATATTAATATATGAAGAGAAAACTTTGTAATCCTTTTTAAGCATATTGGGCACACGGAGGAATGTGAGATAAGGCAGTTGCAAGGAAAAGGAATGCAGAGGATAAGACTTTTATATTACTTTCTCAAAGCCCGGCAACGCACCTGGAATTCCTCTGGTATTGCGGATGTTCATGGGTGGCGGTGATCACTTACCATCAGGTGAGCCGCTTGCTCGATTGCGCCCTCTCCTATAATAAATTACGGTAAAATTTCGACCATTCCACTAGTTCGCACCAATTGAGTTTTAATAATGGATTTTCGAAGTAATAGGGCAAGGTTGAAATTGAGTGCAGCGTTTACGTGCCACTATTCTGTTATTCTCAATTAATAATTGTTTATATACTGAGCAGTTATTTTACAGTGAGTAATTATATTTTCGCTAATTCGTGTTATTTTATTTCTATTAAATTTCTAATATATACAAATAAAGCTCAGGCTCGTGGTAGCTCAGGGGCTAGGCGCTCGCTTTAAATTTCATAGTACGCGAGTGACCATGGGTTCGATTCCCGGTGCCTGGCACCACTAAAATTGTTAATTGCAATTTTAAGTGCTGATTTACCACGTGCTGGACGGTGAAGGAAAACATCGTAAGGAAACCTGCATGTCTGAGAAATAAAAAATATTTCGAAGACATGTGCAGTCCGCCAACCCGCATTGGAGCAGCGTGGTTTCGCTCGATGTCTCGAAGGCTTTTGACAGGGTCTGGCATGCTAGCCTTATCAGAAAGCTTCCTTCATATGGTATATCCTCTGGACTGATAGCCTGGATAGAAGACTTTTTGCGGGAACGGTCTTTGCGAGTCGTTATTGACGGCTGCTCGTCGGAGGCTATGGCGATTAATGCCGCAGTTCCTCAAGGGTCTGTTCTGTCCGCAACTCTCTTTCTGCTGCACATAAACGACCTGCTCGAGCCCGGTATCTTTGGGTATGCAGATGACAGCACAGTTGTGGAGAGATATCTGGCGCGTGTTCAGGCCAGACAGGATCAAGTACAGTCTGCTCGGGAGGCCACGGTAGAGCGTATGAATCTTACATTGCAGGCAGTTTCCAACTGGGGCAATACCAATTTTGTGAGATTCAATGCCACCAAAACGCAAGCGTGTCTGTTCTCCGCCAAAAGGAGCCCGTTCGCCTTGGCTCCTACATTTCACAATGTATCTCTGGAATACACCGACCGCCTTCAGTTATTAGGAGTCGAGATCACGTCGAACCTTAACTTTGGGCGGTTCATTGAGTCTAAGGCTAAAGCAGCTGGAAGGAAATTGGGAGTTCTTGCAAAAGTGCGGCGTTACTTTACTCCGGGACAGCTTCTGACCCTATATAAAGCTCAGGTCCGGTCGGCTGTAGAGTACTGCTGCCACATATGGGCTGGAGCTCCTAAATATCAACTGGCAGCCTTGGACTCGGTGGAGAGACGGGCCAAGCGGCTAATCGGTGATCCTGACTTGGTTACTACCAATTTGTACAGTCTCGAACACAGACGTCGGGTGGCCAGTCTCGGTGTTCTACAGGTTACATTTTGGAGAGTGTGCGAAAGAATTACATGAGTTAATTCCCCCTTCCCCTTTCCATCATCGGACAACAAGACGCACGGCGGGTTTCCATCCTTTTGTTGTGGATATACCCTGCATTACGAAGCATACGACGAAGCGTTTTGCTTCGTCGTTTATAATGCGTACAGCAAAGGACTGGAATAATTTGCCTGCATCAGTCTTTCCGTCCGATTACAATGTGGGTGTCTTCAAGAGAAGAGTGAATAGGCTTTTTCTAAGCTAGTGTCTACTAGTTACTACCAACAAAATCTACATCGCCACTTACCATCAGGTGGGGTTGTAGTTAAACGCTAGCTTATAATGTTTAAAAAAAAAAGCGTGGCGGATTCTTCCTAGCTCGAAAAACCCTCTCAGAAATGAGAGGAGGCCTGTGCTCAGCAGTGGGACATTTATAGGCTGAAACTTTACATTACTTTTTTTTACAAATAAATAAAATAGAAGTGTCTGCTTATAGTAACAAAATATGAGCTTTCTTACTACTCAATGCTCATGTAAGTATATACGACGGTACCTTTAAGAAAAACACATTTTTTAAATTTTTGTCTGTCTGTTTGTTCCAGCTAATCTCCGAAACAGCTCGATCGATTTTCACGGGATTCTCACTGACAAATAGCTGATAGTTTAGCTTGTAAGTTAGGCTAAAGTGCGTGAAAAAATTATACCCCCAAAATCCGATTCAATAGGGAAGTGTCTATGTATATCATCGATCGGGGTCGGCTTTTTACGCGGGCAAAACCGCGGGACACAGCGAGTACACATAAGTGAAATTGTGTACATAATAAAAATTTTAATTCTGCCTAGTGTACTAAGTTACATGCGCTCTTTTTTTTACTTTCTCCATCTTAAAATAATAAAAACGAATATGGTAAGGAGTTCCATGTAGAATCACCAACGCATAGTGCATAGCTACCCCCCAAACCAAACATGGCGATTTGACGATTTGACGGCGACTACTAACGAATACTGTCGAAAACTATTAACTTTTTTTTTATTTGATAAAAGTTACACCCAGAACATTTCTGTGTGACATCCTGAAGCATCAGTTAGTCTCATATACCCAGTGATTACGGTAGCTCTCAACGCCCTTCAAACCGAAACACAGTAATGTTTCACATTACCGCTTCACTGCAGAATATCTGGCCCTGCGGTGGTACCTACCTAGACGGATTCCTGCATGGGAATCCTACCACCAAATTACCCGCGCCCGATACGATGATGACGTTTTGGCCTTTGACCTTGGCCGTTTTGCGATCACGTCGACCACTTCTGAATACTGTTGATATCTGTCAAAAGATATTATAGCGCCACAAGTTTACACGCAAATACAGAACTCACTATCTACTATATTACTCATCCGTCTTTATCTAACCGCGTTTGATGAAACTCATGCGAAACGATCTGAAATAAGTTAAGATATAGTCTCAGAGACGGGGACAATCACGACACAACCGAAAGGCCTGAACAGACCCAAAAACGTTGACTGCGGCTAGGAGTCACAGACACACCAATGTCGAGTCACGATCCAGGCTACACTGTACACACAGTTAATAGCTGTAATATAACACGCACCACGACGCGCGACCGCCGCAGAGAGTAGCGCGCAGCAGTCGACAATCACAACGCGTGTGTGTACGCGTTGTGATTGATACACCCGTGTTATTTATTTATTGATTTATTTTAATAGGGTTCTCACCGCCCAGAGTTATCGACACACAAGTCGATAGTCCCTTATTCCCATATAAGGGGTAGGCAGAGACCACACGAACCCACTTTTCACCCCCGTGGGAAACGAGACGTGACGGGTGGCAAACCACGTCGCCACCACTTCGGTATGAGTCAACAAAAACTTGACTCTCCGTCGCGTTTCCACCAGCAGTACAGTGACAGCATTGCATATTATGGTGGTATTCTGCACGAATAAAGGCTGCACTAGTCGACTCTTTATAATCTGTGGATAATGGGTTGCTGCCTGAGTCGCATCACTACTAATCGTTTATCAAATTATCTAGTATTTTATTACATTTCTCTCCTCGAGCTCGAGTAGCAACAGCATTCACAGACCGACTTCTACTCCAATCATCATCATCATCATTTTAGTTCACATGCTGAACATAGGCCTTCCCTATAGATTGCCACAAAAGTTTGTAGCTATAATTTTGGGGGGATTTTGCTAAAGTTATTCGGATGTTATAGGAGGATGCCGCTGCCCATCTTCTGGTTTGTATTTTCCCTATGTCGACTATTACGAAATCCACGGATGAGATGGGGTGGTAGATAGAAGCCGCCACCAAACACCACACGCCGCTATTGCAATACGGCCCACGTAATCTCATAATAGTCGTTGCCAGATTTTGGATTTCCGTGTTCTTTCACTCGGATTAGTTTCTTGAAAGAATAATTAAAAGAAAAGAATAATCATCGTCATCGTAATCATTTTAGCCCATCACAAGCCTGCAGTTGAAGATAGCCCTCCGCTATAGACTGCCACAAACCATGATAATGCCATCCATCTGCATCGATCGACCTTTCGCAAAATGTGCAGATATGCTATTAATACTTTTTTTATTTGATAAAAGTGGCCGGAACGAGCAAAACATTCACCTGACGGTAAGTGCAACGTCTGCCCATAGCACATGCTGTGTCACCCAGGAACATTTATGTATGACACCACACTGCGCTCGTCACCCTGAGACATCAGTTCTTAGTCTTCTATGCCCAGTGATTACGCTAACTCTGTGCCCTTCAAACCGAAATACGGTAATGTTTGCACACTACCTGCTTCACGGCAGAGTAACTGGCCTGGGGTGGTACCTAGACCTAGACGGATTCCTGCATAAGATTCCTACCATCAGTACTATACTAGATTATACTTACAGCTGGTCATGCCTTTTTCCTATATAAGGGGTAGGCAGGGCCCACACATGTAGCCCATTTTTCGCCCACGAGGGACCACGAGGGAAACAGACGTGACGGGCTGGCAAACTACGTCGCCGCTATTTTGGTACCTTCACCATGTACCCATAGCGTTCTCACAAGCAGTATGACAGTATTGCATATTATAGTATTGTTCCACACGAACAAAGGCTGTCTCTATAATACCTTAGTCGCCTCTTACGACACCTCGGTAGGAAAGAGGAAGGTGCCATTCTCTCTACCGGAAACTTGTCGGCTAAGATGTGCAATGCGCAAAACAATGCGTCGGCCCATACGAGGTTGCCACACTTATCAGAATCTTTCCTACCCAACTGTTGTACGACGATTAGGTCCGTCTTATTGTCTCTTCAGCTCGCTGATCACTAGAGCTATGTCGATTGCTCTAGCTCTGCTGCGGATATCACCGTTACGGGATTGTTACATACTAAAGACATAAATAAAATTTAAGTGTCTGTTTGTAATAATAAAATAACAGTTTTTAACTCAGTGCTAAAAAAAATTGTCTGTCTGCCTATCTGTCTGTCTGTCTGTTTGTCGATTGTGATCGATTATGACGAGACTTTCAATGACATATCGCTGATATTATAGCGGGTAACTTAGGCAAATTTTATTCAATAACAATAATTAGGGTTCCTCGCAAAAAAATTGAAACCTCAAAATCAGATTCAAAGAGAGAATTATATATTTGTATCATCGATCAGGGTCGGGTTTTTAAGCGTGTGAAACCGCGGTGCACAGCTAGTTTTTTTTTCTTTTAGGGCTGATGGTCACTGTTAGCCCGAAGGCTTTTACAGCTTCGCCGGATTGAAAGGTGGCATAGCGCTGAGGGCGCTTAGCCGAAACCTTTATTTATGGATGACTGGCGCAAGGGCCCCCGAGAGGGGACCTCGGCTTGGACCGTCATCCTGTTCGCGAGAGTAACAGACTCGAGGGTGCCCAAGGGGGCCGGTCTCGGCTCGGTCAGTTACTGCAATCGGGAGGGCAATATTACTACTACTATAATTATTAATACCATGATTATTATTAGATAAGTTTACCACCAATTCGGAATGCGTTTCCGCTGGAGAAGAAATGGCGCAAGAAACTCCAGCGACGCTTCTGTTTATGACACTACTGCTAGGGGAAAACCGGCCTGAGATGCGGCGGTATCGCGAATAACTTTGTCTGATACGCCCACGCCGACGGCGGGGGCGGTATGATGGTGATAATGGGTGTTTGTGTAGTGTTGAGTAGAGCCCTTGGGCAATAGTGGTCGCGTCGTCAGGGTCCTCGAGGACGTGCCTCGGTCTCCTTTTTCCGCGGGTCGAGTTTTGGTGTATCGCGAGGGGGTTGTAAGTGGCGGCACTGACAACCAGTGGGTTGGGGTGCGTGGCGGCAGAGTCGAAGTATCGGCGAGAGGCCAACTTTAGATATTGGGCTATGGTAGGAAGCCCTAAATCGATATGAAGGTTAGCATTACGCACGAACCACGGTGCTCCCGTGGCTTTACGCATGAATCGATTTTGTATTACCTGAAGTCGGTGAATTTGACGCGGGGAGGCATGCGCAAATACGGGGCTTGCGTATGTCATAATTGGCCGAATACAGGCTTTGTAAAGTGTAATTTTATTACGTAGGGACATTTTGCTATTTTTATTTAGTAACGGATGTAATCGACCGAGTACGAACGCCGCTCGGTTCCTTACTCGGTTAATATGTGGACCGAAGCTGAGTCTCGAGTCTAATAGGACGCCTAAGTATTTGACTGTCTTTTCCCAGGGGATTGGACGATCGAATAACTCTATTGTGGGGAGATGCTGCGTTATGCGCCGCGAGAAGTACATGGCTGCACTTTTGATTGGGTTGACCTCGATCCTCCATTTCCGAAACCAGTTCCCGAGGGTTCGGGCTGCGGATTGGAGGCGTTTAGAGATAGTGTCTGGATTACGTCCAGACACATATAGGCAGGTATCATCTGCGAAGAGGGCGAGTTCGACGCCGCTGGTGTGCGGTATGTCGTTCGTGAAAAGGGTGTAGAGCACGGGACCTAGGACTGAGCCTTGTGGTACGCCGGCTAGGATGGGATGTGATTCGGATCGCACCCCCTCGACGCGGTAGCGGAAGGTTCGACTGCGTAAGAAATCTCGTATGATGAGTACGAGGCGATCTGGCACACCGAGTCCATATAACTTGTATATGAGCCCGTTGTGCCAGACCTTGTCGAACGCTTTCGCCACGTCGAAGAAGAGCGCTCCGGTATGAAGCCCGCGTATGAAGCGGGATTGAATGTGCTCCGTTATGCGGTGCACCTGCTGGGTACATGAGTGTTTGGCACGGAATCCAAACTGCTCGTGGATGGGAAAAATTGAAACCTCAAAATCAGATTCAAAGAGAGAATTATATATTTGTATCGTCGATCAGGGTCGGGTTTTTAAGCGTGTGAAACCGCAGTGCACAGCTAGTTTTTTTTTCTTTTAGGACTGATGGTCACTGTTAGCCCGAAGGCTTGTAAAGCTTCGCCGGATTGAAAGGTGGTATAGCGCTGAGGGCGCTTAGCCGAAACCTTTATTTATGGATGACTGGTGCAAGGGCCCCCGAGAAGGGACCTCGGCTTGGACCGTCATCCTGTCGCGATAGTAACAGACTCGAGGGCGCCCAAGGGGGCCGGCCTCGGCTTGGTCAGTTACTGCAATCGGGAGGGCAATATTACTACTACTATCATTACTAATACCATGATTATTATTACATAAGTTTACCACCAATTCGGAATGCGTTTTCGCTGGAGAAGAAATGGCGCAAGAAACTCCAGCGACGCTTCTGTTTATGACACTATACACAGCTAGTTACAACATAAATGCTATGTTGAAAAACAACAAAACACTTACATGATAAGAAAGACCATGCAAGCAAAAAGTTTGGCGTTCACTTCTGTATATACCATTTAGTAATGGTACGCCAAAAGAGGCACAAATTCGATCGGCACGATACTTGCAAAAAAACAAAGATTTATAGACGTCGTATAGACAATAATGCGAGGGCACGATTGCCTTGAATATTTTCATATGTGTACGTAAACGTTGGTAGCGTGCTGCCATTATTTAAACAGGGGGAGTTGGTAATGCACTGTGTTTTGTGTTATCTAAGACAACAGTGTTCAGCGTTGTTTCAGATACGAGTATGCTCTTTTAAATAACTCATAGGCTGCTCTATAATTATCTCTTTGTATTGTAATTATTTGTTAGTTTCTCTAATAGGGGAATGAAAAATGTATTCTTTTTGTTTGTTGGTGCGTACAAAATTACGCCCATGTCTCAGACACTGCATACTAGCACACCTCCGATCGTATCAGCGTTACAATCCAGCGCAGGTATTTCTATACTAACACAATCTTCAAATGTAAGTTTAGACTATCTTAGCCTTGAACAAGTAAAAAGAAGGACGCTCTTTCGCTGGATGTAGCGATCTGCGTTAGACGGTTGGGATTTTTTTTTCAGATAATGTATAGTGTGCTATTAGCCAGGAGGCTTTGACAGACTTTTACAGACTAGCGAGCAGAAGGCCCGCAAGTAGAAAGCGCAACGACACTGCCGATAGTGGCACGACGCGAGGCGTTGTAACGTCGCCCGACATCCCGTTGCACTCCGACCCTTTTTAGCGAGTGTGGTTACTGAACTAACGAAAGGGGGAGGGCGCTCAAAGTGGTCCAGGGGCCCCTGTGAAGGTGGTCGAAACTTCGGCTTGAATCACCACCGGTAAGGGGAAGACGACTGGAAGCAAGTGTATGCGTAAAGGCGAAGTCTTAAAGACATATCCAGCAATAAACTGCCACAGGCTCACAATTTTCATTGTACGCGTGTGAACTGAATTCGATACCCGTAGCCTGCCCCTCCTTCTCGATCTGCAACTTTCAGTGGTGATTTACCCCGTGCTCAGCTGTCTAGTAAAATATAGTGAGAAAACGTTGGGCATCTAACCCGCATTAGAGTAACATGGCAGAATTCCCTGGCTCCAAAACCGTCTCAAAAATGAGAGGAGGTGTGTCCCAAGTAGTGCGACACATAAAGACTGTTACGTCACTTTATAAACTGAATTAATCGTGCTAATGTCTAGGTAGGTGCCCTAGGGTCAGTTATTCTGCCGTGAAGAAACACGTGTCCATCTCTTTCAGACATCAGTTCTTAAGTCTCCTATGCCCAGTGGTTACGCTAGCTCACAGTGCCCTTCAAACCGAAACACAGTAATGTTTGCACATTACTGCTTCACGGCAGGATAACTGCCCCTGGGGTGGTACCTACCTAGACGGATTCTTGCATAGGAATCCTACCACCAGTGAATGTGTTCAATAAAATAATATGTCTGTTTGCTCGACTCGACCGGGAGCACTGCCGTGCTTCCAGATATATGTATACCTTTATCTTTTTAAGAATACGAGGAAACACAGTGCACCCAGTTGGAAAACACCGTCCATTCTCAAGTGTGATATTCCGTGCCCGCGAACAATTCAAAGGCAAATGTATCAGGGTCACGCGATCCTAACATTTTCGACCTGATTCCGTACGAGCAACGCTTATTCGACGATTTGTACTTTTGTGTTCCGGCGATTTCTTTCGAGTATTGTTTTCTGAACGGGTCACGTAATCCCTTTCAGGCGATCGTTGTACCGGATGCTTGATATCTTCTGTTTCATTTGTAATGGCCGGAAGGTCTTTCAGAGGTCATTAGTTAAGTTGATGGAGTTGTATGGTGTTTTAATTTGATAATTATGCTATAATTGAATCCGCGATGAATTCCGTAAATTAATCTGACAACCAGAGATGAGCCATACTGTCGTGGAATTCTAGCACAAATTAGACCCTTTCCTAACGTCAAGGTGAAATACTTTCTGGTGACAGGATTTCTATTGTGACAGGGGAGTTCAAATTCCAACCCTCACCCCTGCCCGGCAATAACTCCAGTTACAAAAATAAACCATTGTGTTGAACAAAGTGAAATGGATTGTGTGTGCGAAATGGAGGAGAAATAAAATGAGTCAATAGTAGTTTAAAACTTTATTTAACGTGTTGCATTGTGAAGATTTTAATGCATAATATCACCAACACACAAGGTTTATCAATAAATAAATTATTTTATAGCTCAGTCACAAGCAGGCAATTTAGAATCTAAAGGTAACCTTCACAATGTATAAGAAACGTTAATGCCTTAGTTATGTTATGCCACTATATTGTACTTCTATAATTTATTTTTAAATGTATCTATTTGATAACAATTATTGTCACTACGTAACAAAATGAAAGGGTTTGCACCGAACTGACTTCGAATAACTTTTCAGGAAGAGCAAGCCGCAGAAATCCATGTCGCATATCTCAATGACACTTTATGTTTCAATGTATGTTACCGTAGACCATGATTCCTAAACTTACATCAAGATCTAGGCTCTAGCATTTTATATCATATTAATATAATCGATCTATAACTATAATCTAATCTACTACGATCTAATCTAATCTACTAAAATCTAACTATATCCTCCATGACTACAATCGACCCCTCCAGCAAATAAAACAGCAACCAGTGGTTACTTTTTAGCTGGCACTCGCTCAATCCCATTTCCTGTGGATTTCAACATAACTACAGCTGAAAAACAACGATGAGGATTATCACATGGCGGAACCCTATATACAAATTAGATATTCCAAAAACTAAAATACTCACGAAATCACCAACAATCATTGCGTAGAAGAACATCTGCTTCCACCGCAATCAATAATAAATAAAACTGGCCTTGATAATCGACGAGTATATCCTCATGTCTCTTCTCGAACTGAGACTTCCTTGGACTACTCGGTAAATGACAATTGACGCAGAGTTGCCAGCATAATAATTTTTAATGTACCGTACCCATGATACGACTAGTGCGGTCACGCACTACGTTACACTATACAGGAATCCGCCTAGGCGAGTACTGTCGTAGTGCCTGCCGTCAATCAGTAGCGTGCAAATACTGTGTTTCTTTCTGAAGGGCACTGATTGCTAGTGTAATTACTGGGTTAATGAGACTTAAGAAGTAATGTCTCAGGGTGATTAGTGCAGTGCGGTGCCGCACAGAAATGCTCTGGAAAACGTTGCACTTATCATCAGGTGAACGAATTGTAAGTCTCGTCTCCTTCTTTCATCTTCATCATAATTCCTTGCCGAGGAAGGTTTTCGTTCTCTATAGGCCGCAGTAATCCCTTACATGTTAGATGGACTGTGTGTCCGTGTATGTTAATAACTAGTAATGTCTAATCAGTCTTTAAATGTACTGCTCCTCAGGCTTTCTTACACTTTTAAGACGGTTTTAGACGTTAAAAAATTTCATATTCTCGTACCTCATGTCATCGAAATAAGAAAAGTAAGAGCCGTGGTAGCTCCGGGGCTAGGCGCTCGCTTTAAATTTCATAGTACGCGAGTGACCAGGGTTCGATTCCCGGTGCCGGCATCACTAAAATTGTTAATTGCAATTTTAAGTGCTGCTTTACCACGTGCTCGGCGGTGAAGGAAAACATCGTGAGGAAACCTGCATGTCTGAGAAATAAAAAAATGTTTCGAAGACATGTGTAGTCCGCCAACCCGCATTGGAGCAGCGTGGCGGATTCCTCCTAGCTCCAAAACCCTCTCAGAAATGAGAGGAGGCCTGGGCTAAGCAGTGGGACATTTATAGGCTGAAACTTTGCTTTTTACACCTGTTTCCTTACGATGTTCTCGCATAGTACTATAAATGGCAGTAAATAATTTTATTGGTGCCGGTTTTGTAACTATGGTAGGTTTCGTGATTGCTTTATGAAGCTCATTCATTGGTTAATGGGATCAAATAAAACAGATCACGAAACCAACCAGAGTTACACAGTAGACCTCCATGTCACTATACTATGAAATTTAAGGCGAGAGGGCGGCCCCTCAGCTACCGCGGCCGCTAGTAATAGCTATTTTATTAATGATTTACCGAATACTCAACGATGAAGACATAGCGACCTGCATGTCTCAGAAATAAAAATATTTAGAGCTCATGTGAAGTCAGCTAACCCGCATTCGAGCAGCGTGGCGGACTCTCCCCGGCTCTAAAACTCTCAGAAATGAGAGGACAGGTCTCCTGTTCAGAAGTGGGACATTTATAGACTGTTACTTTACCAAAATTTAGTTATGTTTTATTTTTTACACGTCCCTTTTAACTTTTAAGAGAATTATGTCTACCCATATTTAATTTCTTTTCCAGTAAATTAAATTAATGAATCTGACTTTGGTGATATTACGTATTCACGTTTTTCGAATCGTAATAAATTGCAACATTTCTGGCGTCTGAGCCACTGAATAATTTTCAATTATTACTTTTATAACTGCAGTAATTCACGACAGAAACTACAATGACCTGGCATATTAATGTTCGAACCAATTTATAACATTCCCCGCTAGGTCACCGGTATACAAAAACAATGGCCTTCTGTTATAAAAAGTAGTACGGAAAATTTTAATATGTTATCAATGGTGTTACAATGCAAATGGTTTTTCAAGCAATGTAAAGAACTTTTTTTTTTATTTAATTAAAGTGACGGAATGAGCAAAACGTTCACCTGATGGTAAGTGCAACGTCTGCCCATAACAAATGTTGTGTCACCCAGAAAATTACTGTGTGTCACAGCATACCACACTGCGCCTGTCCCCTGAGACATGAGTTCTTAAGTCTCATATGCCCAGTGATTACGCTAGCTCACAGTGCCCTTCAAACCGAAACTCAGTAATGTTTGCACACTACTGTTTCACGGCAGAATAACTGGCCCTGGGGTGGTACCTACCTAGATGGATTCCTGCATAGGAATCCTACCACCGGTAAACTTTTTTAAAGAAAGAAAAAACGATGCCTACACTACGATTTCTCCCGTATCGTTTGTGTTTCCCGTATTGTTGAAGTTACAAACATACATCTCCCATGCACACCAAAACCAGACCCCAAAACCAAAAATCTGAGTTTTTATAAATATAGAAAGAAAGAAAGAGCAGCACAGGCGTCCTCTTCATTTCTGAAAGGGTTTTGTAGCGGGGAATAGTCCGCCACGCTGCTCCAATGCAGGTTAGGCGGACTTCACATGTCCTCGACATATTTTCTATTCCTCGGATATGCAGGTTTCCTCACGATGTTTTCCTTCACCGCTGAGCACGTAAATCAGCACTTAAAATTTTAGAACAATTTTAGAGGTGCTGGCACCGGGGAACGAACCCAGGTTACTCGCGTATTATGAAATTAAAGACGAACACCCAAAACAAAATGATAATTAACGATTTGGAGCAGTTACATTTATTATTGACGTTAGCTTACGTTTTAATTATACGAGTACTTCATTAACCTATCACGAATAGCAAAGTCGTGCGTACATGTGTTTATATTTAAATAAATATAAATATTATGTTCACATTAATTTCAATGCTTACACAGAGCATCGAAAATCACACTCCATAACTTCACTAAATAATTATTACATCACGCGCGTTCAAACGAAATTATACGAAACAGAAATTAAACGGTGCGATGAAAGCAATAATATCACGTGTCGAAATTATTCACGTCCTGTTTAACGTTGTACAGTGAAGGAATCCTTTCAGTTATCTATTCGAGTTTATAATTTTTAACGAATGAATGAATTATTCGCGACTATAATTACACTCGTCAAAGGTTGAGACAAAGGAGACGGTACGTTATGGATGTACTATACATACATGGAAGAAAGGAGAAAAATAGTGATATTATATTAAAATTAAAGAGTTCCGTATTTCGTTGTAGTTTAGATGAACAAATTATTTGAAAAAATACGATATTTTAAAAGTTCTTCAATATTGCCACACAGTTTCGCTCTTTCAGTCAAAGTAAAGATAGAATTCAGACACTACATAGATAATTCATGTCAATTGAGAATTATCATTATCATCATCATTTCAGCCTATCACTAGTCCACTGCTGAAATTAGGCCTCCCTCATAGACTGTCACAAGTTTGTAGCTCTCATTTTGGGGAGTTTTGCCGTTTCTACGCTTGGCAGGCGGGTTTGCAACCGCAGTTTATTTATACAGATGTTCCAGGAAGATTCTGCTGCCCATCTCGTGTGGTGGCCGCTTAAGAGAATCTACTCGTACCACCCCATCTCATCCCGTGCGTGTCGTAAAACTCGACAGACGGAAAATAAAAACCAATTGACATTACTTCTAACTTATACGTGTTGTCAATTTTTATATTGGCTTTTCTTTGGACTATGGATTTCTTACTATTTGTTTGGACTCGGCTTTTGTATTCTGCACTTCAATATTTGCGTGTGAATTTTATGTTGTTGTTACTGGAACTCAGTAATCATAATGAATGCGGTTACAAGTGATGTGCTAATCATAATGTTACAAAACCTCGTTTTAGAGTAATTAAAAATAAAAGTAGTTAAAGATTTATATATATATATATATATATATATATATATACACATACATAACGATCACGACTGTATCCCATAAGAGGTAGTCAGAGACTGGGCACTCACTGCAAAAACAGATGACTGCCACAATCCACGTTTCACCAAAACAATATAATGCAGCTTTATGCTACACAGATCAATCTGTTATTGTACATTTTAAGGCTACATGAGCAGTCTCAACTGATTACCACTTGGGTACCAAGCCAGATACTCTAAGCTTAAGTAGACGTTTTCAAGCACTACTATATTACGGTTTGAAGGGTGTCCTTTTCTTATCAGTTTTTTGATCACGGCGACAAGTTCCGAATACGGTCGGAAACCAGCATCTGCACAGGAGACATTATAATTCGCGTAAAATAGGCACTTATTCTAAACTACTCGCTTCCAATGTATTTTAATGCGATCAGATCGGGTGTAAGCTATGATACAGTGTCAGAGATGCGTGGACAAGCCTCAAAAATCTTGAACAACTTGAGTTTTGCACAAAATAGTACTATATTAGTAATTAAATTAAATGAAATGTAACTTTATTGTACACTATAACAAAAGATACAAAATGGAAAAAACAAATAAAAGGTACAATGGGCGGACGTCATCGCTAAAAGCGAACTCTTCCAGGCAACCTTGGGATGGACAAAACTAAAATTTAACAAATAAGGACGACGGTGTACAAATGGATAAAAGAAATTAATAAACTACATAAGACATAGGTAATATTTAAGACGACGTATTTAGCAATGACAGATATTGTTCAGCAATCAGGTTTTTAAAAATGGGCAGAGATTTGACATGTCGGATAGGGATAAGAAGAGCATTCCACAGTTTTTAAAAAATTACCATAGAAAACTGTGGAATGGACAGGAGTTTTTAACTGGAGAGTGTCAGAGGAGCGCAAGGGCCGAGGATTGGAGAGATGGAGAAACTTAAAACGTTCCTTAAAGTAAATCGGGGAGGAGGGAAATGATGGTGTAGAGAAGAGAAAGGATGTGATGTGATGTGTGATGAACCACTTGAACCTATAGCGATATTTAGAAACGTGATCATATTTGCGACGGCCAAATATGAAACGGATGGAGAAATTTTGGAGCCGGTCGAGTTTATTAAATTGGTCAACGGTTAAATCGGGATAGCAGGCATCGGCGTAGTCGAGTAATAAGGAGCACCAGTGATTGTGCGAGCGTAATTTTAGTGGAAGTTGGAAGGAAGTTTCGCAGCCGTTTCAGAGAGGGCACCTGCAGCAAAGGTCTAGTCTAGTAACGACAGATCATATATTAAATGAAAAGTGACAGCCTATGAATAGTCCAATCACAGCACAGGCCTCGTCTCTTATTCTGAAAGCCATTCGGAGACGGGAAGATTTTTCGAAAATTTGTCCACGAAATATTTTTATTTCTTGGACGTGCAGGTTTTTCCACGACGTTTTCCTTCACCACCTGAGAACGTGGTAAATCAGCACTTATGCCGAATCCAGGTCACTCGCGTTCGCGTACAATGAAATTCAAAGCGAACACCTAGACCCTCGATACCACCGACTCGATAGGTCGTTTGGGATGTAAGAACTAATAGTTTAGGGCATCAAATTCAGTGCAGCGCCAAACAGGACTTTCTAATTCGAAGTTCTGGGTGGCATTGTATCTGAACGATTTGCTCGTCCCAACTCAACTGCGACCCTCTCCATAAAAATGGCACTGGAAATTTGTTCAGTTCATGGTTCATAGTGGACCAAGCGAAAAAACATACGATAGTCAATTATTTTGATTGTAGAACGTGTTCAGATAGCACGATGAAAACAGATCAGTTTTCTATTTATACCAGTTCCGATAAACTTGTGGTTGCGAAACTCATCGGAAGTTGTATTCTGTGTTGTTCGAGATAGCCGATAAATGAGAGTCGGAAGATTGTTACTCGCTGTAAGGCCAGTCCGTTATAGTAAATACATAACAAGACACAGTTTGTTAGCAAAACATCTAAATCGCTAAAATAAATACATATACATATTATCAAAGCTAGAGCAGAATCGATTCTCTTTGTAAATTTGAAAACTACTACTGGTGGTAGGATTCCTATGCATGGAATCCGTCTAGGTAGGTACCACCCCAAGGTCAGTTATTCTGCCGAGAAGCAGTAGTGTGCAAACATTGCTGTGTTTCGGTTTGAAGGGCACCGAGAGCTAGAGTAATCACTGGGCATATGAGACTTAACAACTGATGTCTCAGGGTGACGGACGCAGTGTGGTGTCACATACAAATGTTCTAGGTTCACAACATGTGTTATGGCCAGACGTTGCACTTACCATCAGGTGAACGTTTTTGTCATTTCGTCACTATTAACAATAAAAAAAAACAATACAAGTTCATAAAATAAAATAGAAACATTGAATACGAAAGAAAAAATTACAAAAGGGGTTTGGGTTCTAAATTAGTGCCAGAATTCCTTGTGGCCAATCCACCACACACTCATCATCGGCTGAACGATTTGCTCGTCTTGTTAGTACCTCTCGTTCTTCAGTAAAAAATGACACTGGATATTTGCTGGATTCCTGGTCAATAGTTTCCCTAGTATAAATAATCATCGATAGTAATTTATTTTGATAGCAAAGCGTGGACAGAATATATGGCGAAAATATTTCGCAGTTTTACATTTTTACGGCCGGCACACCAGTTACGATACAGCGTCATGAATAATGTGGGAAATTTGAGGACAGAAAAATAAGAAACGCGCATCGAACAAATTACGGACGGGGTTTTATTTTAGACAATTATCACAATGTACGGAGGAGCGTCATAATCTATTTATTCAAACAGCGGAGTAGGCAAGCAAGTTATTTGGAGTATTAATCGAAATGCATATGGAAACTAAATATTTATGGTAAAATGACATATCAATATAGTAATCTTTATTTTGACAATTATCAGAAACTTTAGCAATTTACTATAAGATCGTTCATTTATGGTTGTATATTAAAATATTTTACTAGATGACGTTGTATGGATTCTGTCTATTACGCAGGGCAGCACCGTCGAGGGGTCAATCCGATGCTCAGATCCTACATCTTATTCATTGGATTGAGATCCTAGCTCGAAGGACCACACTTTTGTACAACAAAGTACAAAGAGGAGGATCCAAGTACGTAGATAACGTCCAGGCAATGAAAAACCGTTTGCGATTGAATGAATCATCATCATTTTAGCCTATCACTAGTCCACAGCTGAAAATAACGCTCCCTTCAGATTGCCACAAAAGTTTGTAGTAGTTGCCACGCTTTGCAGGAGGGTTGGCGACCGCAGTTCATTTATTCAGATGTTCCATAAAAATACTGCTGCCCATCTTCTGGTTGAAATGGGTTGATAGATTATCTTAAGCCGCCACCGACACGGCCACTACATTTCTGTTGTTATTAAAACGTCGTGAAGCTGAGATGGGTATACTGACAGTAGTGAACCAAATTTTATCGTTAATAGCATATTGGACATACCACTTTAAACGATAAATTTTCCTTTACTTTGCCGTTAATTACAAGAAGCGTAATGCGAAGTCGTTAATTTTTAAAAATTTACAACTTGCACCTGGAACCCGTAAATAACTTTGTAACCTACCACAGAACGGGACAGTTTGCTTTATTGCACAATTATCTTTAACAATACACAAAAATTAAGCTACTTAGGTACAGGGTAATAAAATTAACGAAGGCCCGGAACAAAGAGGCGTTGTTCTTGTAGTTTATTTGACGTTGATGGTTTTTGTTGTATGAGTTATGATGCTCGTGCTGTGTGATACTAAATTATAATACAGAATAGATGAACCAAATTTTTCAAGATTTTAGTTTCTATTATAAGAAGTAGCTGTTACCCGCGGTTTCCACCCGCGTAAATAAGGCGACTTCGATCGATGATATACATATATACTTCCCTATTTGAATCGGATTTTGGGTTTCATTATGCGCAGAACCCTAATTATTTTCTAAAATTGAAATAGCCTAAGTTACCCGCTATAATATTAGCTATATTTCAATGAAAGTTCCCTCAAGATCGCTCCAGCCGTCGGAGATTAATAGGAATAAACAGACTGACAAATTTTTTTAAATATGTTTTATCTTATAAGTACCGTATATACTTTTCATAAGCATTGAGTAAAACCTGTTAGTTTTTTTTTTACAAACAGACACTTAAATTTTATTTATTTGTATAAATAACACATCTCTCCTTCTACCATAAATGATTAGCAAATATATTCTGCACCATTATTTATTATGCCAAAAAGCAGAAGCATTCAAGAATTACTGGGTTCCGGTCTGAAAGTAATTGTAGCTATTACTAAGCATATGAGGACTGAGTAACTGACGTCTCAAAGCGTCGAGTGCAGTGCAGTATCACACGAGTTCTAGTTGGCATTGCAATTAGTAAAGACGAACGAGTTTAACGACTTGTCAGAATCTTTAATCTGCAGCTTATGCTATAGCTCGTTTAATAGTACGCGAGTGACGTTTGTTCGATTCCCCGGTGCCGGCACCTATAAAAATTATTGCAATTTTAAGTGCTTTTTAGCTCTAGCTATGAAGGAAAACATTGTGAGGAAACCTGAATTGTCTGAGGAATAAAAAGTATGTCAAGGAGAGGTGAAGACCGCCAACCCGCATTGAAGCAGCACTGGCATAGTCTTTCCGGCTCAAAAACACTTTCAGGAATGCGGGGAGGCCTGTGCTCAGCAGTAGGACAATAATATATACATAAGATCACGACTGTATTCCATAAGGGGGTGCACAGTGCAGTTTAATTCCTTACTCGCCTTTTACGAGATCCATTGGATGAGATAGAGTGGTAGTATTCTTTCAACGAACCGCCACCACCACACCAATATGCTGTCACTTTACTATAGCTTATTTCGAATTTGTTACATTAACATATAAACAAATGTTTATATTTTGGCAATCGCGTGGCTAAGGGGTCTGTGTCGCAAGAATCGCAACTGCAAGAGTCGTAGACCCTATTTCTATCTCATCTAATCTTAGCCGAATCCATTGTCCAATTTGTGCATCAAATTCATTGGTTTCTGGATCTGGGAGTTTCTTTATGAACCCATCACTTCACAGATGGAGCGATGGTTTCTTGCTCCCGAATCCCTTGTTCTAACGTATTGCTGAGGTATTTCTATCATGAGATACTGTTATCCAGGTGAATAATTCTGTTATGGTGATGGTGCTTGATCTGCCTGTTGACAATTTCTACTATGTTTTTATATAGGATTGGATGTGATGGATGTTAATGGTGATAAACAACCACCCGGATTATGTGACGACAGGTGATTTTTTTAATGTAAATAAAAGTTGAAACGAGCAAATTCTCCACCTGATAGTAAGTGACTGGTAAGTTCAACATGTGCCGATAATAAATAATGTCATCATTATTATCATCACTTCAGCCTATCACTAGTCCACTGTTGAACATGGGCCTCCACCATAGACTGCCACGAAAGTTTGTAGCTCTCATTTTAGGAGATTTTGCCATTGTTGCCATGCTCGGCAGGACGGTTGGCAACCGCAGTTTATTTATGATGTTCTAGGAAGATGCTGTTGCCTATCTTCTGGTTTTAATTTTCTCTCTGTCGACTTTTACGACACCCACGGGATGAGATAGGGTGGTAGATTCTCTTAAGCCGCCACCACGTGGCCACACACATACGCCGTGTCACACAGAAAATTACTATCTAGCACCTGCGCTCGTCACCCTGAGAAGTCAGTTCTTAAGTGTCTTATGTTGCTACCAAACAAGCGACGTCTTATAGAGCGCTCGAATTAGTTAATACTTTGCTTGCTCAACACAAAGACGCCGACATATTTAATTATAAAATTAAGAAATTTTTTTATAAGTATGCCTATTTGTTTTTGAGTGATTGTAATTGAAATCATAAAATAATCTGTGCACGCGTTGGCTTATGTAAACTGAACTGTAACGAGATTGTTAGGAAATTTGATGTTACTGGCTTACCCTCTCTATAGTATAACGGCGTATCGATCCCGTTCTCAACCTCGGTACGGAACCTCGGGTTGTATATGGGCAATTTGATAACCTGGGGGACACAGGTCACCCATGTAAGTCGCAGAGTCACTGCCTCCTTACAATCCCTCTACCGTCTGAGGAACTTTCTTAATTTTCAGACCAAGCTTATGCTTGTGCAATCACTTGTTGTACCCTTTTTTGATTATGCCGATGTATGTTATCCAGATTTGAATCAAGTGCTGCTTAATAAACTAGAGCGCCTTATTAATAACTGTATCCGGTTTGTCTTCGGTCTTCGCAAGTACGACCATATTTCTAATATCGGTCTCGCCTTAAATGGCTCACTATCAAACAGAGGCGCAACTCTAGAATCTGCATATTCTCTACTCCATCTTTTTCACTTCTCCTTCTTATCTTCGATAAAAATTTCAATACATTTCTTTAACTCACAAAAGAGTTCTTCATTCAGCTCCAAGTTATAATTTGCAAATTGCAATTCCTTTACACTTCACCAAATTCGTTGGTAACTCATTTATCGTTCAGGCTGCACTGCTCTGGAACTCCTTGCCCGACGACATTAGAAAAGCTCAAAATAAGATTAGCTTTAAGAGGTTAATACGAGAGCATTATTTTAAAGATTGCATCTATAACTGTTTGTAGATTATTTTTTACAAATTTATGTTGAACCATTACGTGTATTTCTATATATGTTAGTTTATATGTATGTGCATATTTGTGTATTGTATATTTATCATAATTATATATTGCTCTGTATTTATTTAATAAGTATTTTGTGTATTTTTTATATTGTATTCTATATTTATTAATAGCTTTTGACTATTTAGATTGTTTGAATTTTACACTTGCCACAATGTCTCACTGCGCCCTGGGTTTACTGGCAGAGAATGCCAACTGTCATTAAGTCCGCCCATTGTAAAAACAATAAAGGTTAAATAAATAAATATGTAATAGATTTGATAATTATAATAATAATATGCTCAGTATCATTCTATCAGTATTACCTTAGCTATCAGTGCCCTTGAGACCGTACGCGGTCACATTTTCGTTCGTACACATCTTAAATGTATTAGCCTTATAAAAATATTAATCAACCGAGTACCTTCGCACAAATTCCACCAAATTAGACTAGTATCCAATAATTTATAGCAAAACTGCGACGTTAGGTAAATTATGATCAACGATATTGAAATTACAATGGTTTTAATTAAGTCAAGTATTTTGTTCTGTGCCTTTTGATATCGTGACCCTAACAATACTTTTTAATTGATTTTAAACAAATAGAAAATTTAACAGGTTTGTATACTTATATAATTTTCTTTCCATCAGCTTACAGTCCGTTGATGGTGGTGGTACATAGATATCTCTTAAGAACGGATGATTTGACGTCATTACGTTTGGCAGCTCAATGCTCTTACAGTAGAGGCTGCTGCCAGTTACCGACTGCGTGTTTTCCATCTGAATATTTTCTGGCGCAAGGCGATTCTCATAGTTGTCTCTCGACACTCACGGGATCGGACTGAATGGCGAGAGAACAGAAGTTTTAATAAGCCTGAATAGAAGAATGTCACTTTCTCACGACGAGCAAACATTTCACCTACTGATAAGTGCAACGTCTGCCCGTCCCTCTGAGACATCAGTTCTTAAGACTCATTGTCGGCCGCGTGGCGTAGTTGTTAGCGTAGCTGACTTCTGCGCCACCGGTCCTGGGTTCGATTCCCAGCCGGAGGCAACATTTGTGCATAAACCAAATTGTTGCTTTTCGGGTCTGGTTGTGTTGTGCATGTGAATTGTATGTTTGTAAAACGCACCCACGATACAGGAGAAAATCCTACTGTGGGGCTTCATTTAAAAAAAAAAAATCTGCCCATTACTTACACTAGCTAACAGCGCCCTTCAGACCGAAACACAGTAATGCTTGCACACCGACTGGATGACGGCAAAATAACTGACACTTCATTGGTAGATACCACCAGTTGCCAACTAGGTTATATATAGGCGAAATCCTGCACAAGAACTGGTAGGGCTTTTTTATTACTTACAAACTATCGAAAAAATTTAAATTATTATCCCGAAAATTCCCTTTAAAATCGGTCTTTGGTAAGAAGCTATACTATTTCATACAGATTCATACAGCAAACATTAAAAAAATAATACGAAACTCAATCATCAGATTATATCCATGATGTTCTAAATCAAAAAATTAAATCGTTTCCGAAGCCAATATATCAGTTTTAAGAAATCAAAAGTATCTTATTAAGTTAAGCGTATTCAACATGCTATATCTTACAATAGATACTACTAAAGATGCTACAAGGTCTAAACAAATTCCGATTTAGGGCGGCTCCATGCCGTTGGTAGACATTAAACATGCCTCTGAAAATATCTTTTAGCACAGGGAATTCTTCAGATATTTTACTTGGCCAAGAATGTTTCTGATAAATTCGAAGTCAATATCTGTGTTGGTTGAGCATAAATTTGTCTCGGCCAAAAAATATATTAAACAATTTTAAATAATGAAAAATAACGTTGTTAGTACTATGATCATCACGTAACATAATGGCCAGTGTACCTGACGCCGCGGATCTTGGGTTCGATTATCATTCGTTTGCACGTGCACTTGCGGTATTATAACACTTCCTATGCGGTAAAAGCCTCCGACAGTATTCGGAAGTTATCGCCGTGGTCTAAAATCGGCCAGCAGAAAGAGGACTTTTGTTACTGATTAATTTATTTAAAAACATTTCCGTATATTGAAGCATAACTCAAAGTTTTCATTTCACTGACTACGATAACCTGGTCCTAACCTAGTATACAATAAGACACCTCGGGTTAAGACGCCGCTGCCCATTAACAGTCTGGATAATTTAAGTATGGTGTATTTGGAATAGTATTGTATCGGGTAAGTGACCCTGAAATCCCTAGCTACTGCTGTCTCCTCCTGCTGCTTCCGAGATATTTTTTTTTTATTTCACTAAAGTGACGGAACGAGCAAAACGTTCACCTGATGGTAAGTGTAACGTCTGCCCATAACAAATGCTGTGTCACCTACAAAATTACTGTGTGACACCACATTGCGCCCGTCACCCTGAGACATCAGTTCTTAAGTCTCATATGCCCAGTGATTACGCTAGCTCTCAGTGCCCTTCAAACCGAAACACAGTAATGTTCGCACAGTACTGCTTCACGGCAGAATAACTGGCCCTGGGGTGGTACCTACCTAGACGGAATCCTGCATAGGAATCCTACACCTTATGGTTCCTTTCCCAACTTCCCTATTCCCTACTCCAAGTCCATGCCCTAGCTAATCTTTTTTCCTTCCTCTCCCCCAAGCCAGTGGTTCCCGTGCCGATGGCTGCTTGGTTATGACAAGCTTGTTGTTAGCATGACATTCTGCTCTGGGACCGGGCGACTTCAGAATAACGCTAGCCTCACGGATGCATGGGGAAGAATTTTTTCATCTCGCCCGTTTAGTCTAGTTTCTCGCGTGACCGAAAAGTAGGCTACGGATGTGGCTAGAGGCTCTGCCTACTCCATGGGGGAAAGGTGTGACTGTATGTATATATTTGAAATGATAATTCCACCATCAATCGAAGACTTACATTTTAGGTTTATTACTATAAGTCAATTATGACAGTCATGGGATGAAATGGTAAAGTCTGTTACCTCATTATCATCATCGTAGCAGCCTATCACTAGTCCACTGCTGAACATAGACCTCCCCCATGGATAGCCAGTAAAGTTTGTAGATCTCGTTTTGGAGGGATTTTGCCATAGTTGCCTCGCTTGGCACGCTGGTTGGCAACCGAAGTTTGTTTATTCAGAAGTTCCAGGAAAATGCTGCTGCCCATCTCCCGATTTTCATTTTCCGTCCGTCGACTTTCACGACACCCACGGGATGAGATGGGGTGGTAGATTCTCTTTAGCCATCACACACACACACACACACACTTTCTATATTATTCATAACATGTTTTACTTAAAAGGCAAGTTGTGTGAAAGTCGCATAAGATATAGTAGCCATTTAAACGAAAGGAAAAGTAAATTAAGGACGACAAAAACAAACTCGTGTGTCTTTGTCTAAACTAGCGGCTCAACGACACAGGACAGAAGCTACGACAACAACACACCCATAAACATTCAGAATAATTGGTGTAACTTTGTCAGTTTGACGCTGTTACAAGAACAACTCGAATTATAAGGGAAATTTTTATTATCATGGATATGAGAGGGATGAAATATGCCATTATAAATGGAGCGTCAAGGAACCATAAATAGAAATAAGTTATAGACCAGTAACAATGTTTAATTTCTTTATTACGAGTTGCTGTAAAAACGTTTTATTAAGTTACTAGCGATCCGCCCCGGCTTCGCATGTGTAGATATTAGAAAGATAAACTAGTACTTTGTTTGTACAAATAAAACAACCACAATTCCATACACTAACATTTTGTTGTAGCGACTGCTCTCATCCGCGGCTCTGCAGCTGGTCACTTAAAATCTTCTGATGGTAAGTGCAACGACTGCCCATAACAAATTCTGTGTCATCCAATTTATTTCCGTGTATACACATATACGTAATCACGTTATTTGACCAAAATAATGTTTTATTTATGGGAACATAAGCTATGAAAGTTTAGTGGCTCAGAGCTACAAAAGCTAAACAATATTTGTTGTCGTGGTAGCAAAATAAAACGACCGCCCTCGACCGCTGCGCAAAGGGAGCCGCGCATCTCTATGATGTCCAAGTTGTATGAAACCGGGCGTCGGCGCGGCGTTCTAGAGACTCCGCGGCCGCTGTATTTTTTATAAAGCGTTTCAAAGTTTTAATGTAAAAAATATATAATAAAAATTACAAACCTCTATTCAATAATTTCTAGATTACAAAAAATAATATGAGTAGGTAAGTAAACAATAGGTGATAGTCTATTCGCGTGTAGCGCGGGCGAGCGTAGGGCTATTCGCTCACACCGCGGTATTTTTCTTACTTTTAGCATTTTTATACCCGTCGTAACTTCTAAACGATAGGTCCAATTCGAATAATTTAAAGAGAATTTTACATGTACATAATCAATCTTGACTATGAAACTATTTTTAAAGGTTAATGATTAATATCATGATACGAATGTCATCATCTTACGATTCTACTCGTGTTTTGATAGACTGATTTGAATAAAAGCGGTTATTGTGACTTAAATATAATAGTTAGACATATAGCCTCGCGGACTTTTTTTGTGAGTAATGATGAGTACTATGAAAATGTAATACATTATTTTCTTTAAAATCAATAGGTTTTGCAGCGCAAGCCAAAAATTACTTTCATTCGTAAATTTTTGATACCTTGAGTTACATCATAGCAATTTTCGTAGGCATCTCAGTTTTTTTTTTAAATAAATACTACTCATGTTACTCGCTAATATTGTAGTTGTATATCGGTGAAAGAATTTTTAAAATCGGTTCAGTAGTTTTTGAGTTTATTCATTACAACCAAATATACAAAAAATCATATATTTCCTCAGAACTAGAGTAACCGAAATAGCCCTGAGGATTAGCTAGCTGAAGTTACAATGGGCCGGCCATATAGCTCGTAGAAACGATAACCGTTGGGGAAAAAAAGTCCTCGAGTGGGAAACCTCGTACCGGGAAACGCAGTGTAGGGTGACCTGCCACTAGATGGTGCGACGACCTGCGTTTTGCGGGAAATCGACGGATGCATGTGGCTCAGGAGCGTGTTTTGTGGTAATATATGGGGAGGCCTATGTTCAGCAGTGGACTCTGATAGGCTGAAATGATAATGCACATCGTCCACCCATTATAGTATGTCCATTTCAAAGTTCTGTTTGACACTGCATTGGAGTGACTCCAATCCTGAGACTACTACTTCACGGCAGAAGGGCACTGAGAGCTAGTGTAATTACTGGGCATATGAGACATAAGAACTGATGTCTGAGGGTGACGGGCGCAGTGTGGTGGTGCATATTCCACACCGAAATGTTCTGGCTGACAGCATTTGTTATAGGCACACGTTGCACTTACCATGAGACGAAAGTTTTGCTCGTCTCTTCACTTCCTCCTACAACAAAAGGACGTTCCGTTATTGTCGTCAGGGGTGACATCGCGGCTCATACCAAAAGGTATCACTCGGCATGATGTTACAGTCAAATCAGCAACTATGATTTTCGGTTATGACTGAATAATGGAGCATACAGTCCCAGTGCCGGTTAAATGACAGGACTTATTAACTAAAATCTCCTGTCCCCTTTTCTTTTCCCTTGGAACTAGCTACGTCTACCAAATAGCATATTATGTCAGCGTTCGTGTCGCATAGATTCAAATCAGTTTTGAAGTTGCTATTTGTGACACCCATAATAATTTCAAAAGGTTTTTCTGGTGGTGGGATTCATATGAATGAATCCGTCTAGGTAGGTATCACCCCAGGGCCAGTTATTCTGCCGTGAAGCAGTAGTGTGCAAGCATTACTGTGTTTCGGTTTGAAGGGCACTATGGGCTAGCGTAATCACTGGGCATTTGAGAGTTAAGAACGGATGTCTCAGGGTGACGGGCGCAGTGTGGTGTCGCACAGAAATATTCTGAGTGGCACAGTATTTGTTGTGGGCGAACGTTGCACTTGCCATCAGGTGAACGTTTTGCTCGTTTCGTACCTTTATACAATAAAAAAGAAAGTATACATTCTCTAGTTAAGAATATGTTACGTGTCACTACGATGATTTTGTTCCTCTGGCATTTTAACCACAGTGACTTCTGACGGTTTACAAGCCGAAGTTGTCTCCTGCACTGGATTTCAGAGATTAAAAGTTAATATTTTTAGATAACTTAACATATTGAAGTTTTTTCCAACCTGCTGTAAACAAACGACCGTACTAAATCTCAGTGAGTATGTAAATGGGTCATCTATTTTAATTACGGGATACAATTGTGTGTAGATTTGATGTATGCTCACCATAGAGTTTGTATTGAATAGACACGGCATTTGCTTGTGCTGAAGGAAAACGTAATCTTGTTTAATATTTTTAAACCTTACTTGACTCGACTGTTTTTAAAAATTGAACATTGAGAATAGCAATAAACTCAACTGAGTTTTAGCATAATCTAATTACAGCGTCAGATTGTGGGAATGCTGATATAAATCGATGATAATAACTCCCCTAGGAATACATGAGAAAAACACTACCTAGTCGTTCCCAAATAATATTTTTTGGCATAATTATTGTATTTTTTTATTACATTGTAATTATACACTATTTAAAAAAAAAACAACAATAAAGAGGAGTCTAGTGGAGGTAGGATTCCTATGCAGGAATCCTTGGTTCAGCTGTCTGTGACCATATTCTGGATCATCCCAACCATAACATCACATTTGATAAACCACTAATCCTCGCAAAAGAACACCGATTCCTGCCAAGGTTGGTTCGCGACGCTATTGAAATTAAAAAAATATCTTAATTTTAATAGAGAAGATAGTTGGTACTACCACCAGCTTGGGAACCTTTAATTAATAAAATAAAATCAAAAACCAAGCGTACCAATGCAAGACTTCAAGACACAGTTAGCTCTTACTGCGTAGAACTGAGCCATCAAAAATGTTAATTAAAAGCTGGAGGTACTTGGAGTTAACTATGACACCAAAACATCTGCCACCTCAGTCCTCCCGTGACCATGGGTGCAGTAAAGCGCTCGAAACATCGGGTTATAAATAGTTAAAATTAAACGCGAAAAAATGCATAAAATTAGTTTTATTTAAATATTCTACCATATTTCCATATTCATGACATCTATGAGATAAGATTTAGTAGTAAAGTAGCCTACGTCACAACAATATTCTTATTATCATCATCGTCATCATCATTTTAGCCTATCACTAGTCCACTGCTGAACAAAGGCCTTCCCGACAGATTGCCACAATAGATTGTAGCTCTCATTTTGAGGCGATTTTGCCATAGTTGCCACGCTTGGCAACCGCAATTGTTTTATTTAGGTATTCCAGGAAGATGCTGCTGGTTTTAATTTTCCTTCCGTCGACTTTTACGATACCCACGGGATGAGATGGGGTGGTAGATTCTCTTAAGCCAAGCCACCACACGGCGGATACTTGGTAATTTTTGATACTTGTTATATAAGAAATTAAAATAAGTTCCTTTCAAAGATACAAAAGTACGAGTAACAGTATTTACGTATAAGATATATTTAGGTCAGGGATACTTAACATAGTTTCGTAGTCCGGAAATACGGTAGAGTACTGGTTGCACCCGAGCTACTGCTATCTCCTCCTGCTCCTTCCGAGATAGTAGTATCGTACACCTTATAGATTCTTTCCCAACTTCCAATTCCCTACCCCGAGTCCATTTCCTACCTAATCCTGATTCCTTCCTCTCCGCCAACCCACTAGTTGTCATGCCGATGGCTAGCTACCCATGGCACGCAATGAGGAGCAATAATTTCAACTCGTGCCAAAATGGCGGGGATGTTTCGCTACCCGTCACGTCTCGTTTCGTCCGATGAGAACTCCGCCTACCGTTAATATGTGACAAACGCGTGATTGTATGTATGTATCAGAAGTATAAGTGTTTAATTTTCTGAACAAATCATTTTCAAGTCTTTAAAGTGAAAATCAATTAACAAAGTAGATACTTATAAAAGTCGTTAGACTAATAAACTTTTGTTACAAAGTCAATAAGAGGCACTTGTCTTTCGAAGTCGTTTTATTCATAATTGAAGCTGAGGATAACATTTAAGTAGCTTTAATTAAAACCCCACTAGCTGATGTTCGCGACTTCGTCCGCTTGCATATAAGTTTTTTAAATAACCCGTGGGAACTACTTGATGTTCCGGGATGAAAAGTAATAGGATACTTTTCATCTCCAGCAATACAAGATATCTGTGTGCCAAATTAAGTTAAGATCGGTTCAGCGGTTGACATTCTGCCTTTTTAGGAGACATTCTGGGAAGTCTCCAGCAATATATATACTGGTATACACCAGGTGATGCCCGCGACTTCACCCGCGTGGATACGGGTTTTTTAAATATCCCGTGAGAACTATTTGATTTCCCAGGATAAAAAGTATCCTGTGTCCGTCTCCAGGATGCAAGCTATCTCTGTGCCAAATTACGTTAAGATAGGTTCAGCGGTTGAACCGTGAAAGGGTAACACAAACAGACATAGGGACACAGAGAGTTACTTTAGTTACGGTAGGCATTGTTCCACCGATGTGTGACTAGTTTTGCTATTTTACGGTTATGGATTTGTTTTAAATCTTCTGATTCTAATAAGGGGTTCAGGTATTCAGTACACGCACGTGTTTCGTATATTTGTACATTGTATGTGCTAATGTGGACGCATGGACGTACTATTCATTTTTTATTGGATATAGTGATGAAACGAGCAAAGCGTTCACCTGATGGTAAGTGCAACGTCTGCCCATAAAAAATGCTGTGTCACCCAGAAAAATTGTCTGTGACACACTTTGCCCATCAACCTGTATAAGTTCTTAAGTCTCATATGCCCAGTGATCACGCTAGCTCACAGTGCCCTTCAAACCGAAACACAGTAATGTTTGCACACTACTGCTTTACGGCAGAATAACTGAAAAGCAAAGCAAAAGCAAGGCAAATAAATTCTATTGTAATTCCTCTAGACAGATCACAGTGATTTAATACAATTTTAACGTTGATGAATTAATTCGTAATAGCGTAGTATCTATATTGTAACTGCTTTTGCAGGAAATCGGTACCATACTTTGTTTATAAATCGATGACCAGGACGAAGCATATCAAACAAAACGTGGTGAAACCATCGAGAGCTTTATTATATTCCAAATAGTTAGTGAGATCAAAAACATAAATGTTAATATGAAGAATACATAGAAGATCCTAAGGAAATTGTATTTCGTCGTTTCAGCCTATCACTGGTCCACTGCTGAACATAGCCATTTTGGCCGCTCGCATTTTGGGGAGATTTTGCCATTGTTGCCACGCTTGGCGGGCGGGTTGTCAACCGCAGTTTATTTATTCAGATGTTCCAGGAAGATGCTGCTGCCCATCAACTGGTTTTTATTTTCCCTCTGTTGACTTCTATGACACCCACGGGATGAGATAGGGCGGTAGATTCTCTTAAGCCGCCACCACACGTTGATGTTGTATTTATTGTAAAGTTATTAATCTTGCTACTGCAATAAAGCTGGAGAGTTTGTATGTTTGAACGCGCTAATCTCAAGAAGTAATAATCCGATTTGAAAACATATTTATAAATTAGATAGCATCTTTATTGAGGAAAGTTGTAGGTTAGACACTTTTGTGTAGTCAGCGAGTGACATGGACACGATCCCCAGTGCTGTAGGATTTATTGATAACACGTGCTCGATGGCAAGAGAAAACATCGTGACGAAACTACATATCTGAAAAGTAAAAAATACGGCCACAAAATAAATCTCCCATGCAGCATTGGAACGGCGAGGCGCAACCTTCCTCGCTCCAAAACTTAAAAAAAAATTGAATATAGACTGTTAAAATAACAATAACGTTAAAAATAATTAAATGATCCTTTATCACCGTGCTGCAATATATACTTCTTATTTTTTTGTGGACGAGAACTCTCGTTAGTGTAACAAGTCCCTTAATTATTAAAAGCTCTTTCCGCAACTTTGTCGGCGTAGCTAAAATATGTATACTCGTATTGTAGCTATCTATTATATGACCATACTTTACTATTTTAGACAGAACACTTTTCGAGTTAAATATGCTCAGACGGACAGAAACTACTTTAAATTAACCTGAAATTATAAAATTCACTGTTAGACATATTTTACCAATATCACTTATTTAGGTTTTAAAGGCTAATTAGTGGCTTAAAAAATAGCAGTGGATGATAAAAATGAAAAACAAAATGTATTTCGGTGTTCAATTTCATGTTCAATTCCTATGCAGGGATCCGTCTAGATGGGTACCACTGCATTGCCAGTTATTCTGCACAGAAGCAGTTTTTCTGTCGTTACTGTATTTCTGTCGAAAGAACACTGTCAGCTAGTGTAATTATTGGGCATATGAGACTGACGAACGTGACTCTCACCGCTCGTCACCCTGAGAGACACCACACTGGGTGCCACACAGAAATGTTGTGGATGACTCAGAATTTATTATGGGCAGACGTTGCACTAACCATCAGATTAATGATTTGCTCGTCTTTTCTCGTTAAATATTGTTGCGTAAGTAAATTAAGATTAAATAATTTTTTATATACACATAAAAATATATGAGCATTGTTTTGAAATGAAACAAATATAAACATATTTTTATTCTGACTTACGTGCTACCAATGTGAGAATAATTGCCTATTATTTTAACATTCGTGTCTAGCACACTCACAGCTCTCTGTCGCTTCGTTACTCCTTTGAATTTAATTGGTAGATTCTTTGAGAGATATCGATTCTCTCGCCTCCATACAATTTTATCTATCAATAAATAAGTGCTTGAGTTTATGAATATTGTATTTATTAATGTTAACTTTGGAAGAATTTACATTGTTAAACTTTAGTTTTAATGAGCTATGATTGACATAGATTAAGCGTTAAGATTACTTTTTATAAAAACTTTTGCTACACAACACGTATTTACGTCAAAAGCGTCAGTTCGTTAAGCATTTTGGGATATTGTTTATAAATTAGATTATTATATAGAAAAGCGTTTGCTGTGGGTAGTTAAATGTGGTCAACAGCTTGGAGGAAAGGCAGCGGACCAATAAAATAATATGTAACTTACTAATAAATTGATCTCCTATCCGATGTTCGCTAGCGACTTGGGTAATATTACCCCGGTCTTATGGTCGATTTTTTTGATACTAGTTGGTAAGATCTCTAGACAGAAATCTAAATCATACTTTTATAGACCCGACGATAGGTGACCGCCAGAGTAGAATAATCACACACCTACCTCTTTCATACCGTGCTATACAATGCTGTCATTATACTGCTCGTGGGAACGCAATGAAGTGTAGGGTTTTTTTTATTCGAACCAAAAGGGCGGTGACGTGGTTCGCCACCCGTCACGTCACGTCTTGTTTCCCACGGCGGCGAAAAGAGGTCTACGTGTGAGGCCTCTGCCTACCCCTTATATGAGAAAAAGGCGTGAAGGTATGTACTTTTTCGACAAGCAGTAATGTGCAAACACTACTGTGCTGCAGTTTAAAGGGCAAACTAGTGTTATTACAGGGTATATGAAACTTAAGAACCGACGTTTCATGGTGACGAGCGCAGTGAGGTTTTTTATAGAAGTTGATACACGGGCACTTCTGGATGACACTGCAACTATTACCCATAAACAGGTATGACATTTTCTATGAGGTAATTGACTATCTTCTCGCCTCGCTTACTTTCAAAAAATCGGCGGTAGGATTCATATGCAGGCGCCGTTTACCGAAACATTACTGAGTTTCGGTCCGAAGGGCACTGAGAGCTAGTGTACTAAGTATAAGGGACTTAAGAAATTATGTCTCAAGGGACTATCAGACGAACGATTTCGCTCATCTCTTTACTATTTGTAATATTAATAAATAAAGATTTCAATATTGGCATAGGACCGATAATTGACCCGATGATATTGTTAAACATAACATGATCTAAAAACAAATACTGTATTTTGAAGTTGTTTTAGAGTACGGTTTTTTCAATGGTACCAGAATGCAATATTCGTAGATCAGTTTCCTCAACTGTAATTTATTTATTTTCAGCGCTCTGAAAATATACAATGTTAGAATTGTTCGGACTTGTTTGGACTTGTTCATAACTATGAATATATTTATGAGAAAGTCGATCGTGCATGGATTATAAAAATATCCGACATAAATATGATAATTGTTTTAAAGGGTAATTATAATTAAGCCGATAGGTGTCCGGCAGAGTAGAATAGCACCTACCTCTTTCCTACCGACGTGTCGTAAGAGGCGACTAAGGTTATTGTACGGACAGCCTAGAATAACACCATAATATGCTCGTTGGAACGCAACGGATACTCAGTATTTTTTTGACTCATAGCTATATATGAGTAGATATAAAATGAAATAGACATAAAATGGCGGCGACGTGATTCGCCACCCGTCACGTGTCGTATGCGCGGGAGTGAAAAGTAGGCAACATGTGTAGCCTCTGCCTACCCCCTATATGGGAAAATGGCGTGACTATATGCATGTATCTATAAAAATAAATAAAATTGAAGTCTGTTTGTAATAACAAAATGACAGCTTTTTACTCAATGCTTCTGAATGTGTATACTTATATAAAAAACAACAATTTTTAAAATCTTTGTCTTTCTGTCTGTCTGTTCCGGCTAATCTCCGAAACTGATAGACCGATCTTGACGGACATTTTACTGACAGATAGCTGATATTTTAGCGTGTAAGTTAGGCTACTTTAACTTTAGAAAAATTACTTAGATTTCCGCGCTAAAAAAATTAAAACCAAAAAATCCGATTCAACTAGGGAAGTATAAATGTATATCATCGATCGGGGTCGGCTTTTTCACGCGGGTGATACCGCGGTTCACAGCTAGTATATTATAATTTCGTTTGTTACATTCAAACACGTGTATAATCTGTTTTCCTGGTAGGATTGACCATGGCAGCGCCGGTCTACCGCTAAGCAAAGTTGTACAATCGCCAATGTTTCGGTTTAAATGGTAGTGGTAAAAAATAGAAGAGATTGACCTAATTCGTCGAGGTTACTAGGCGACTTCGACGACCGCAACACCAGATGCCTCGCAACTTAAATACCGCTCTGTACCGATCGGGTTACTTCAGGTCTGGTAAGCTTCGCGTCATGTCGGCATTAGAAAATCTGCCGTCCCTTGTCATCCCGTGGGTGTCCTGGCCGATTCTCGACCACAGCGGAAACCACCGAATACTATCGGAAGTTAACAAGAAAGCGCAGGAGATATTATCGTGCTACAAGTGCACGCGCAACACACCCCAACCTACCCGTGCCCGAATTTGTGCTCATGCGATAAGATCGGAGGTAGGCTAGGATGCAGTGTCAGAGGCACAAGGACGATCACAACACACCCAGACCCGAAAACCAACATATTGTGCTTTTTTACAAACGTTGGCTCCAGCTGGGATTCGAACCCAGGACCCGCGGCATGGTAGTCAGTTACTCGGACTATCGTCAGCGTCAAATAAGCGGAATAACCAACTCGAAAAAAAGTAGATCGAAAGGACACAGATCGGTGTTGGACACCGTCTTAGGTGCGAGAGGCATCGTATTACAATCGCCAGTCCGACTGCTGAACCTGATTATAAGAAATCTTTTCAGAGGCCTTCTTCGGATATCAAGGGTCCACTACCATATCATAGATTGTATAGAATATTATCGAAAATATGTTCCAAAATTGTGAACATATTTTACCCTCTGTAATAAACATGATAGTCTAAGTTCCAGAGTTATTATCTACACATACATACAGTCACGCCTTTTTCCATATAAGGGTTAGGCTGAACTTCACCCGTAACCCTCTTTTCGCATTCTCGGGAAACGAGACGTGACGAACCACACCGCGCCATTTCGGTACGAGACAAAAATGTTTATTCTTCATTTCATTTCCACGAGCAGTATAGTGACAGCATTGCATATTATGGTGTTAATCTGCACCAAGCTGTCCGTACTAACTTACCTTAGCCGCCTCTTACGACACCTCGGTAGGAAAGAGGTAGGTGCTATTCTACTCTGACGGGCAACTATCGGCTATCTATACCCTATTATCTGTAACCTATGTAAAATTCGCATCAGTAGATTTAGTTCCCGAGTAACATTATTTCGTACAGACAGACAGAAAAACACTTCTATTTCTATATGTGTATGTATGATATTCTTATGGTAACCGCAATTAGTGTGAGCAGTCGTTAGTTTTACTACAATTAAAATTAAAACCAAAATCCAATGGATCTCGTAAAGGGCGAGTAAGGAATTAAACTGCACTGAGCACCCAACAGCGCATGGTGGCGATGGGCTCACCATCTATCACACCAAGTGCATTATATTGTTTTGGTGAAACGTGAATTGTGGCAGTCATCTGTTTTTGCAGTGAGAGCCCAGTCTCTGACTACCCCTTATGAGATACAGTCGTGATCTTAAGTATGTATGTATGTAAAATTTAAAGCTACCTGACCACAGAAGCTACAAGTTTGTTCGAATTTAACAATGACGATAATACAATTTCGTTTGCTTACATTTTAAATTGCATATCTGACTATTACGTTTTCTGATACACAACTCACGCATCCGTACACACTTGCATATGCTCACACATACGCACGTGTGCTTGTATGAAAGAACACATATTATGTATGTGGTTTTGTATAATATTAATGTCGTAGAGACAATATCACTTGATAATGCCTCGTTTTGAGGTGAAACACGTGTCGTGTACTCGACTTCAGTGGTGTGTATTACCTAGTGGTGGTGTTATGGTGGTGGAAGGTATCTTGTGGCGGCTCCCGGCGGCGAAGATATTGGTTTGTGCACGCTGTTGAGGTAGGGCGGGCGGTGCTTTTCAAAAACTAGGTAATACACGATTTTAAATTTTGCATGCGAATGTTAGGAAATTAACTTCTTTTCCTTTATTTTAACGGATTTCCGCAAAGTAACGCCTGATTCTATTAACTTAATTGAATACTATGGCACCCGCGTTCTAGTGTGCTTTTGGATGTGTAGACCACATTTAAAAAAATCGAGTAAAGTATAAACATAGAGAATCAACGAATATACTGCTTTTTAGAATCATATTCAACAGCAAGGGACACTTGACCTAGTTCCCTTGCCTCCGAATACGGTCGGGTAAGCGACCCGGACCTTCCGAGCTACTGCTGTCTCCTCCTGCTTCTTCCGAGATAGTAGTATCCCACACCTTATAGTTCCTTTCTCAACTTTTTATTCCCTACCCCATCTCAATTTCCTACCGAACCCTTTTCCCTTCCTCTTCACCGAGCTAGTGGTTGCCGTGCCGATGGCTAGCTACTAGCGGAAACGTAAAGAGGAGCGGGAATTTTAACTCGTACCATGGCGGAGAAGTGGTTGGCCATCCATCGCGTCTTGTTTCCTTCGGCGGCGAAAAGTGGACTACGGATGTGCTCTCTGCTTACCACTTATATAGGAAAAAGGCGTGACTGCATGTATGTAATCAACAGTACCTTTATGAGAACGATGTAAGTCCAATTGACAATAAACAGTGCCATTCTTTCTAAGATACATCAAAGATGGCGGCCAATGACAAAGTCTTCAACAGTCGATGGCCGCTACTACATCATAGATGACGTTTTTTGGAAATATTATCTAAAAATAGGTCTGAAGAGCACTGGTTCCACACAGGCATGTTCTGGGCGACACAGCATTTGTTATGGAAGACCATTAGCTGAAAGTTAAGCTCGTCTCGTCGCTTTCTCCTTAAGGTACTTTGAAGATTAAATAAATGATTAAAGAAAAAATAAATTCGTCGAAACATAATTAAAGTTGAGAATACAGTATCTTTAAACCTTGTAAAATTAATGTCTTTGTTCTCCAATAAGTCCATGGTATTGACAGAGAGACAAATATTTTATATTATTTCTATATTATATAATGACTATTGAATATAATGACACAATCATTACGTTTGCGAAGTTATGTTAAACAACTATGCTCTATCAGTAAAATATTTCTTATCAAATCCACATATAAGTTTGTGTAATGCCCTACGTTTTCCCGTCCAAACACAATGGCGGCGGTAAGGACGCAACCGGAAGGAGGCTGTCGCGGTTCGTAACTTCCTGTTTCCCGTCTGGCTCGGTTTTCAGACAATGCGTTTGTGTGCGAATCGGCCTCTTTGTTAGTCAGAACACGTTAACTAAAAGACCCTACGAACAATGGTCTATTCCCTTTGATGGATTATGTATTACGTTATTCTTTCTATATTACAATTTTTTATCCATTTCTTAGAATGGAATACGCGAGTGACTTAAGTATGAATTTAAGTGCTGTTGCTTTGTGTATCTGAGTCACGGCAAACAACGTGACTTGCGTTTCTTAGAAAAAAAAAAGACTGGGGAGGACAATACCACGTGACCATGCGAACTGCAAAGCGCACCTTATGTTGGGAACATAAAGTTAATTAAGCGTGAAAAACCCCGAATACTAATATTACAAATTATAGAGATTATGTATATATATAAAACAAAGTCGTGTTAGTTACACCATTTATAACTCAAGAACGGCTGGACCGATTTTTATGATGTTTAATTTGTTGAATTTGGTCTCCACCCCGAATAGCAGAATAACATCGTCTCCTTTTCTCTTACATTATCCGCATATAGCGCCATTGGATGGAAACAAAACATGAACAAAAATGAACATGGCAAATAATAACGTGACGTGCAATATAGTGGTAACACGGAGTTCGGGTTCAAGTTTTAATAATATTGTTAATTGCAATGCAATAAAACCTCCATGTCTGGTGAAAAAAATAAAAAGTATATTTCGAGCGTACCGACCTAGACGGATTGTAGATGTGTAGCTATGAGAACATCCGGATGTCAAGTGAAGTGTGGCATACCAAGTAACACTGGACATTAAATTAACACGTAACTTTACACTACTAACTGATAACTAACTACACTACTAACTACTAACACGTAAACTAACACTAAGTAGTGATACTGGACATTCGAGTTTTAAGTAACTAAAAAATTGACGGTCCAAATGTTATGGGCAGATGTGGCTTAACGAGTTGTTCGTCTCGTCGCTTCCTACAATAAAAAAACAATAACTGTTTTGCAAAGATATCTATGAGCAATACATTCGTTGTTTTGTAATAATTATAATTATTACATGCTTAACATATAATGTCAACGCGTCTATTTAAATGTTATTCATTACAATTGTTGTTAAACAGTACGCTATTTCAAAATCAATTCCGCGAAATGTTAAATGTGTTTTGCTAAACGGCGCGGCGTTTACAAATGTCTACATTTCCTGCTAGTGGCACGCTGTAATTAAATTTTGCGAGAAAATTGTGATCCTATCAAGAATTCCGAAATTTTACATAACGTGGTCTTCTTAATTATTGTTCGCCATAATTTAATAAAACCAAATTTAAGGATTTCATCGCGTTTAATTATTTTTATAAGTAGGAAATGAATCGAAATAAAATTCGTATTAAATATAACGTATTTGCGTGCATACAAGAATTTTTCAGAAGATATATGGAAACGTGGTGAGGCTGCTCAGTTGGCGCAGTGACTGAGCAATTTGCTTCTGCGCTACGGGTCGCGAGTTCGATTCCTGCGCCTACAGAAAGTGGTTCCGGATTCACATGTTTTTGCTTGTGCAATTTATATCTGTAACAGCATCCAGTATACAGAAAGTCCTAGTTTTTTTTTGCATAGTACTGCGTTTTATTAAAGCAAAGCTATTAACAATATAGTATTTACTAACAAAACGTATGTCACATACAACGAAGTGACGTCGAGCATCAAGTTTGAACAATAGGCGCATCTTCACGATGTGACCTCAAGGGCATGAGTAGAAAGATCTTTCGTATAAATAACCCACTTCACCGTTGTTTTATGTTAAAATTAGCATGGGAATAACAAATATTTTGCAATTATATTACATAAAATCCAGAGGTCTTAAACCGCAATGTAAGAAAAGTTAAGTAACAGCCTATCTACGAGTATGTCCCACTGCTGAGCACAGGCCACCTCACATTTCTCAGAGGGTTTTGGAGCGGGGAATAGTCCGCCGCGCTGCTCCAATTCGGGATGGCGGACTTCACATGTCCTCTAAATATATCTATTTCTCGGATATGCTGGTTTCCTCACGATGTTTTCCTTCACCGCTGAGCACGTGGTAAACTAAATTCGTCACTTTATCCAATAAACGGCAAAGATATTTAATGATATAAAATCCGTAAATTTTATTTCCATGCGTTTGATCTTAGAACTCAGAACTATTCTTTTCGTTTTACGACATCCTTATGTTGTAGTAATCCGGGCTACCTTCAGCTTTTAATTATTTGTTCTGGTTCGATCTAATCGGAAAATAATGTTTATTTCCCGCATGCAAAAGCAATTTTAACTCTTAGCAAATTGACTTCCATTACCTATTATATACTAATGGATTTCCGCAAAGTAACGCCTGAATCTATTTGCTGGTTCGATCTACGCGAAACGAGCATACAGTGTCTTGAAATTTTACAACGGTATGCTTGGTTTTTAATATGATTTTATTAATTATAGGATCCCAAGCCGGTGGTAGTACCTAATCATTTTTTTTCAATAGCCTCGCGAATTATCCTTTTTTTATCGGAATTAGTGACGAAATGAGCAAAACGTTCACCAGATGTTAAGTGCAACGTTTGCCCATAACAAATGCTGTTCCACCTATGACAATTCAGTGTGACACCACACTTCGCCCGTCATCCTCAGATATCAGTTCTTAAGTCTCATATGCCCTGTGATTACACTAGCTCTCAGTGCCCTTCAAAATGAAACACAGTAATGTTTGTAATCTTCTGCTTCACGACAGAATAACTGACCTAACATAGGAATTCTACCACCAGTAAATTTTCCGTTGGCAGGAAAGGTTTTCTTTTGTAAGGATTTGTTGTCAGTCTGCTGCAGACTTTACTTACCTAATTAATACATTAATTATGGTGTAGCGACATCTATGTCCGCCACATGAGAAGCTCAAAATATATCTCATACATTCAATAATCGCGCTTTGAAAGTTTCTGACATGCAAACTATTTATTTATATACAGCATCAAAATATTACTAGAGGAGGAGACGTCCTCCCCAGATCAGAACACCCGATCTGTCCGGAAGCTACCCTTTTCCTTGGCAATATCATCCGCCATAAATGGTAAAAGAATAATAACTTGAGGTTAGTAATAAACTATAAGGGCGAAGGGATATATCTCCAGTGCATTTAATATAAATACAGTTGTTTCGCTTCTACGATTTTTCGTACAGCAAAAACAGAACAGTCTTGTAACACGGCGACTTTTAGCTGTCAAATAAATGTCATCACTCGTTATTAGCGTTTATTTAATAATTGACAGCTGTCAACTAACCTACTAAATCGAAGGTCCTCAGTTTCGAATTCTAGTTTAGTCCATAGTAAATGATACACAAACCAAAGATTTTTGTATGTGAATTATGTGTGTGTTCAATTGAGTGTGGAAAACTAAAAATTTTAATTACACACGGTATGAGTAAGTATCACCGTAGTGCTAGTTATTATGCCATCAATTAGTAGCGTGCAAACATTACTGCGGTCCGATCTAAAGGGAACTGACAGCTAGTGTAATAACTGGGCGTATTAGAGTTAAGAGCCGATGTCTCAGGGTGACGAGCGCAGTTGCTGCAGCACAGAAATGTTCTGGGTAACAGCAACTGTTATGGGCAGACGTTGCACATACCAACATCTGAAAGATTTCCTAATCGTCACTTTCTGTCATAAAAAAGCGATACATTACGCACAGTGACACACCATAGAATAAAATCAGAATTTTACTAAGATGAATTATTATTTTACATAACTGTAATAAGGCTTTAGAAAAATGAGCTCAATAAACAACTTCCATAAAGTTCAAAATTGATGGCACGTGTTATGTGGCATGTTTATTTAATTACAGACTTAAGGTTTAGAAGTTGATACAGTGAACTTGGAAATGGAACTGACTAGAGGTTTGAAGGATCTGGTATATATATAGGATAGAAAGTGGGAATGAGTTGGGGAACAATGTTGTTTATCTTAAATGGTATTGTTTACTTATAATTAGTAAGAGTTTGTACAGTGAACAACGGTAACTAATTAACTTAATATTACAATCTTATATACATTATCTAAATAGGTACAATCATAGTTTGTCAATAAAATGATGATGATGTTCTCCTAGCCGATTTCGACCACGGCGACAACTGTCGACTACTGTCGAGAGCCATCAACTGCGCAGGAGATATTACAGTGCCACAAGTGTACGCGGAAACACAGAGGCACTCAACCTACCCGCCCGATGTAACGCTGATGCGATAAGATCGGAGGTAGGCTAGGATGCAGTGTCAGAAACAAGGGGACAATCACAACACAACCAGACCCGAAAACCAACAATTTATGTTTTAGTACAAATGTTGGCTCCGGCTGGGATTCGAACCCAGGACCGGCGGCTTAGAAGTCAGGTCTCTGACCACTAGGCCACGCGGTCGTCAATGTCAAAGTTTGTCAATAATTGTAGTAATAACATAATAACAATACTGAGTGCTACAAAATACCACACGTAATTTCCGTTTTCCCAATCAGCTTACGATAACAATGAGTTGGAATATCGTAAAATAACTAATGAGCCGCGTCTCTATGATTGATGGCAAATCAGCTGAAGTGTGCTATTTACCTTGGCGTTTGACAGTCACGCTCAATTGGTGCAATAAGCGAAAGCGGTAACACAAGCGAGTTTATATGCATTTATGGCCGTCTGGTTTTTTTATTGGATAAAGTGACCTAACCAGCAAAACGTTCACCTGATGGTAAGTGCAACGTAAAAATTGCTGTGTCACCCAGAACATTTCTGTGTGGCACAACACTGTCAGCCTGAGACATCAGTTCTTACGTCCCAGTGATTACGCTAGCTCTCAGTGCCCTTCAGACTAAAACACAACAATGTTAGCACGCTACTGCTTAAGCACAAGGGCTAGACGCACGCTTTTATAATACGCGAGTGACCTGGTTCGATTCCCGGTGCCGGCACCTCTAAAATTGTTGATTGCAATTTTAACCACGTGCTCGGCGGTGAAGGAAGACATCGTGTCATTTTTGGGATGTTACTTTACTTCTCTACGACACTTTTACGGCACTGAGAGCTAGAGTAGTTATGGTGACGGGCGCAGTGTGGTGCCACACAGAAATTTTCTAGGTCACACTGCATTAGCTAGGGGCAGACCTTGCGTTAAGCGGCACGTGAACGTGTTGCCCATCTTGTCACTTCCTCCAATAAAACAAAATTTTTAAGATATGGTTATACCGCTATCAGTCAAAGTCTATGCGATATTTCCGGATTCATGATGTCGGCACCGGGGATCGAACCCAAGTCACAATGAAATTTAAAGCGAACGCTTAGCCCTTGAGCTGAGTCTCGTGCTAGCTCAGGTCAGGACAATTATTACAACAGCAATCATGATCATCGCCAACATATTCCTTATTGGTAATTTGGCAACGCTCGGCCGCTAACTCTTATGACCATAGCTCTGGCCAAATATTCTTGTTAGCGGTTGCCAAGTCACGATCGCATCATAAACTAGGCGCAAGCGAGCGGGGGAGCAGTAGGTTCTCCGTAGCTTGGCAAGTTATGGCAACCGCATTAAAAAAAATTATGTTGAAATTGAAATGAAAGTATGATGTCATTGAATCGGTAATGGTCACCGAGTATTCATATAAAATCTGAAAAATGAAACTGCGTTGGTCTCGATGAGAGTAAAATAAATGTAAAATTTAAAAATTGAGTGCCAAACGTTCCGTAATGAACCATTACTGACGCAAAAACGACGGAATATTTGATGATTAATTAATGACTGATTGCCGTGTGGTAGCGCCTTAAGATAATGTACCACCCCCTCATCCTGTGGGTGTCGTAAAAGTCGACAGAGCGAAAACGAAAATCAGGAGATGGGCAGCAGCATCTTCCTGGAACATCTGAATAAATAAACTGCGGTTGCCAACCCGCCTGCCAAACGTGGCAACTATGGCAAAAATTTGCAAATAATCGATTAAAAAAGTGAATATGTCTTGTAAAATGGCGACACGCTAGTGGTATCTTCTAAGGTTGGCCATAACTAGAGAGTCTTTTCTTAGTAGATCTATAAAATCTTGCAATAAAATTAGTTGAACGTGACAACAAATTCGAACGTAGATTAAAAAAAACTTGTCTACACTAGATCATTAAATAGACGACAAAGATGTGTGAAAATAACTCTTACTCGGAACCTGCAAGTCCCCTGGCTACCAAATATAGATGTCATATTTTAATGTTATTTTTAAATATCGTATTGAATAAAAGAAAGACCTCAGAGTTTCTTGCCGGTTCTCTGAGGTCTTATTTTTCGAACCATCGTAGATTTTGACCTTCATAAGAGCTTTAAACAAACATAAATAGAATAAAAAAATGTAGACTCTGAGTTTGCAATTAACTTTTTGGAGTTAAATACATTTTTTTTATTGTAGAAAGTGACGAAACAAGCAAAACTTTCACCTGATGGTAAGTGCAACGTCCGCCCACAACAAATGCTGTGTCACCCAGAATACTTCTGTGTGACACCACACTGCGCCCGTCTCCCTGATACATCAGTTCCTAAGTCTCAAATGCCCAGTGATTACGCTAGGTCACAGTGCCCTTCAAACCGAAACACAGCAATGCTTGCACACTACTGCTTCACGGCAGAATAACTGCCCCTGGGGTGGTACCTACCTACCTTACACCTAATATTTATTGTAACTTATAATGACCAGTAGGTCATTATAAGTTACAATAAATATTTCCACGCATGGTTAGGTCACAGATAAGTGTAATAGACCCATTGAAATGTGCTGGCAACGGGCCAGAGCGGGCGTCATCTGTTGTAGATAGGCTCGCTCCGATTGATATTGTTGTGTAGTAGTTTTGAGTTAGTGGATGTAAGTCATGCTAATTTGATGCAATAGGTTCTTTATATTAATCTCATTGCTACGTGTTCCTTAAGGTACATACGTTTACGTTTTTATATAAGAAAGTGAGGAGGCGAGCAAAACGTTCACCTGATGGTAAATACAACTTCTGCCCATAACACCCAGAATATTTTTGCAGCACCACACTAAGCTCGCCATTCTGCGACATCAGTTCCTAAGTCTCATATGCCCAGTGATTACACTAACTCAGTTTGAGATCGAAAAACAGTATTATACTTTATCAATTCAGCCTATCACTAGTCCACTGCTGAAAATAGACAGCCACATATGTTTTAGCTCTCATTTTGGAGGAATTTTGCCATTGTTGCCATGCTTGGCATGCGGGTCGGCGACCCCAATTTATTTATTGAGATGTTACAGGACGATGCTGTTCATTATTCAGGTACGCAGTCAAAAAAGTGAAAGTAGTAAAAAGAAATAGAAAAAATCTATTATTGCATATACCTTTATCAATAACATGACTGCTTGTAAAACTTTAAGTAACATTTATTTTTTAAAACGTAATACTCACTAGCTTAATTAATTATGAAAAGGTACGAAAACCCATTCGTATTGTTAATAGCATAAAATGCTAGAGAGACAAGGTGAAACCCTTTTCTCGCTCTGAAAGAATGTTCTCTAATTAAAGTAATGAATTTAATACCAGAAACGTGCTATTGTGCGGGGGTCTTTTCACATTAGCTGAATTACTAATTTTAATACTAGTCGCGTGTTACGGTTAGTTTTTAATTCTAGGTACGTACTAAATGTATATTTTGGATGTTAACTAACTACTACAATGTTCAGTAAGGTAAATTTTAAATCCTATATAGTTAATAATGAAAGATCGACGCAACTACAAATAAAAAACATATCTATAAATATTGAGTTTTTTTTTCGGAAGCGTATTTTTGTTTTATGAGGGCTAGTTTTTGCATCGTCCGAACGTGGGAGTTATGTCCAGCAGTGGACAATTTAGATTTAGTGTCTATCATACATTGTTTGTTTCTTCAAGTACGTAACATTTCTAAGACAACTTGGACTTTAAATTTACATAGCTGAAAAATCATGAAAGATAAACTCTTATTCTTCTCTTAAAATTAATTGTAACTATATTCTTATAACTATTTGTCTCTAGTTAAAGATTTTAAATTTTAATATTGGAAAACCACATAAGATAAACTCCCTTTCATCTCTTAAAATAAAGTATAATATTCGACCTGTTCATCTCTCGCAAAAATGAATTTTAAGATTACAATAATTCCGACTTCTTCAATTCAACCCCTGTGATGCGAAAGTATCCTCATCGAAATGATTATTGCTATTGCCCTCATCAGTAAATGCAAAAGTTTTCTTCCGTTACCTTTAACTGTGGCTCTTTATTCCCGTTTAAATATATTTATTTTTGGATAAAGTAGAAAAAAATGGTATGTGGTTTCTCTTTCTGACTCCAAAACGTCACTACATTTAATGAATAATGTTTCTCTAAAAACAATTATATCTCTGACAGATTAACGTTACCTTCAGGATCGTTCGATCGCTATAATATTATAATTTACTTACTGCTATTAACCAATACCAATAAGTAAATTGCCAGTGTATGTACATATGTGACTTGCGAAATTTCAGTTTTGAGCTTCGCTGTTAGTATGTTTGCTTATTAGATCACACGGATCTAAAGATCTTCCAAATAAATGAGCCTTTGACGTAAAATTGACTCAAATTACAGATTATGAATTAATTTAACCGGATATAATCATAGAAGTAATTCTATATTTCATCGTAATAATTCCAAATAATCTGATGTTACATGAATTCTGAAGTCTGCGTAAACCTCGTTGTTATTGCGTACTTATAATAAAAAATATCGCGTCAAAAAGTTAATGCAAAAACGATGTTTTCTTAATGCATCAATAACTATGACAGTGGAAACCCTCTGTATGGAGTCGTAAATATGACTATAAAACAGACTAATGGGTTCATCCTTATGTGTCATTGCGAATATAAACTTTCCTTTTATTCTACTTATGATTTTTATTTTTTATTCGTTTTTTTTTATAGTAGAAAGTGACGAAACGAGCAATGCGTTCACATGATGGTAAGTGCAACGCCCGCCCAGAATATTTCTGTGTGAACCCACACAGCGCCCGTCACTTAGAGACATCAGTTCTTAAGTCTCAAATGCCCAGTGATTACGCTAGCTCACAGTGCCTTTCAAACCGAAACACAGTAATGCTTGCACACTATTGCTTCACGGCAGAATAACTGGCCCTGAGGTGGTACCTACCTAAACGGATACCTGCATAGGAATCATACCACCAGTAGCGACTACTGTTTTTTTTTATTTAATCAAGTGACGAAACGAGCAAAACGTTCACCTTATGATAAGTGCAGAACATTTCTGTGTGACACCATACTGCGCTCGTCACCCAGAGACTACAGTTCATAGTCTAGGCAAATATTCGTCGTCTGGCATCGCCGTGTGGATCTATATAACCTTGTTTCTTCGTATCATGGATATCGTAAATGTCATCCACGGGAAATTACCTTATAATTCTCGTGATCTCCATGAGATTGCGGAACAGAATCAAACACCTTCCATATCATCATAGACAGCCTTCAAATAGTCCACTGCTGGGCACAGGTCTCTTTCAACAGGGGAATATTTGCTACCGATCTGGAAACGGGGCAACTATGGCAAAATACCCCGAAAATGAGAGCAACAAAAATCTATGGGGAGGCCTATGTTCAGCAGTGGACTAGTGATAGGCTGAAATGATGATGATGAGAAAACCCCACCACTAAACGGTGCAACCTCGCTCACGCTTGATAGGCGGGTTGACAATCGCAGTTTATTTATTCAGGCATTCTAGGAAGAGATGGGCTCTAGGTTTTCATTTTCCCTGAAGATGCTGCTGCCCATCTCTTGGTTTTCATTTTCCCTCTGTCGACATCAATATCATATACCAGATCAAAAATAGATCGGTAGGAGGAGAAACAATTAGGAAACAAAGATTTTTTTTAAGCATCCACACAGAGCACACGTACTTTGTTTTTTTTGTTATTGACACCATTGTCACGTTTTATGAACGTGTACAAAAAAATAGAAGTATATAAAATATTTAAAAAAGTCCAAGTAGGTACAGGAAAACATATAATTAAAAATTACAAGAACGCACTCATTGTTAACCTAGCGTTACACCACACTCCTTGCGGTGTTCCTGGATGTGGTAACTGGGTTACTAGATCCTTATTAGCTGTGTGGTGGCGGCTCGTTAAAAGAATACTACCACTCCATCTCATCCAACGGATCTCGTTAAAGGCGAGTAAGGAATAAACTGCACTGTGCACCCAACAGCGCATGGTGGCGATGGGCTCACCACCTATCACACCAAGTGCATTATATTGTTTTGGTGAAACGTGGATTGTGGCAGTCATCTGTTTTTGCAGTGAGTGACCAATCTCTGACTACCCCTTATGGGATACAATCGTGATCTTATGTAGGTATGTATTAGCACAGGTGGATTGAGTCCCCGGCAAGCACTGAGTTAGACTTATCTTCAGCGTGTGGGCTGTATTCTTTTAAAAAAAAAACAAAGGTTCAGTCCGTGGGATGATCACCTGGGCATGGGAATACAGTAACTTATAAATGTAAAATATCATTTTGAAAGTAAGCATTTAATAGTTTCTATTTCAGAAAAGTTTACTATTTTCAGATAACGGACATCAGACCCGCGTGGGTATAGGTTTTTAAACAAAAATTATCCGGTGTCCTCCAGGACGCCATTTCTGTCCCGAATTTCGTTATGGTCGTTCGGTTCAATGCTTGAGTTTTGAAAAGGTAACAAAAAGACAAAGGGACAGCGAGAGTTACGTTGGCATTGATAATATTAATATGGATTAATACGAACGCTTGCTTAAGGAGATGATGGTAGTCTGCCGTGATGCCAAGGCCCGGTTGACTGAAAAAGGGCAACCGGTTCTAACATAATGATTTGTGAGGTCTCAAAGAAATATTGTTTAAGTTGATTATCTATTTAATACGTTGGACACAATTAGAATTGGACTTACAGTTCTCTCGATTAAATTTTTCCTTGTAAAAAGTTACAAACAAGTTGGATTTCAAATCTCGTTAACGTGAAGCTGTCGTTATCAAAACGATTATTACCTTTATCGCTAAATGTTAAACTTTTATTTCGTTGCGTTCACTTTTGTCCCTTTTATTTCGACTTGATTGCTTAGTTCGTTATTTTTAAAGAGTTTTGAATCGGATTTAATTAGTTTAATCTCGCTTGGTTGTGTTTCGATTTCATAATATAGCATCAACTGGTGCCATTGTTTTTGTTTATGATAAGGAATTCACCGATGTTAGTGAGCTATTTCTTACCCTTGAGTATTACTACTATTCCGCTACTTAAAGCGTCCATACTTTTTTTTATAAATTTGTATTCGTTAACCTTCGGAAGGCCTCGTGAGATATTGAAATTCTCGTGACGGAGTTCTTGTATTTAAGCAAATATATGTTCTTCTCGTGCATTTTATGCCTCCACTATCAAATAAAAACCGACTTAATGTATGTCGGACCACGTACAGGAAAGAAATAAGTAGTCATTGTGATTCTTTGTAGTGTTGCCTTCATTCCCAATGTTTTCATCACTTCTTTTACATCATCATCCTATTAGTAGTTCACTGCTGAACATAGGCCTATGCCAGAAGAGAACATTTGTCATAGTGACCTCCGCCTGTCCGCCTGTCAGACGGAATGGCGGTCGCAGTACCAGACGCTTCACATGAAGCTGGTACCCTTCACCGATTTGAGAGTTATAGATCTGCCACTTTTGAGTAGTTATATCCCTCGTTTTAACAGCATTAGGATATTTAAATAAAACTATTTTTACGGATTTTATCGCGTTTAATTTTTAACTATTTTTAACCCGACGTTTCGGGCGCTTTACAGCACCCATGGTCACGGGGGGACTGAGGTGACAGTTGTCCTGATGTCATAGTTAACCCATCATTTTGTAGTTAACACAACTTTTGTCGGATGAAAATATTTATAAAAAGGTTAAATCAGACCCAACCGCGAACACGCTGAAAACAACTCGCGATCTAGTAAAGAAACACTCCGAAAAATTGAATCTGGACGTAAATTCGGTAATACCATCATGTGCCAAACCACCGAAGTTGTATGGGTTACCTAAAATACACAAACCAAATGCTCCACTACGTCCAATAGTGAGCCAGATCGATTCACCAACTTATAGATTGGCTCAGCATGTAGCGAAAATACTCTCACCGCTCAGAGGACACACAAGAGCACACACAAAGGATTCATACCATTTTGTCAGTGAGATTAAAGACCTACATCTTACTGACAATGAAACTATGGTCAGTTTTGATGTCCAGTCGATATTCACATGCCTACCTGTAGAAGACTGCGTCTCAATTGTATCAAGGAAGCTAGCGGAGAACAACATGCCAGCAGAATATGCAGAACTACTTAGACATTGCCTTACACTGGCTACCTATTGTGGAAGGAACAGTACTACAAGCAAGTAGATGGTGTGGCGATGGGCTCTCCAGTATCTCCCATTGTAGCCGACATTTTCATGGAAGACTTTGAGGAGAAAGCCCTCCGTACTTCTCCTGTAAATCCAAGATTCTACAAGCGGTATGTAGATGATACTTTCACAATTTTACCATCGCATAAAGTAACTGCATTTCTAGACCACCTTAACTCCCTAAACTTTAAAATTCAATTTACAATGGAGTTAGAGGCAAATAACTCTTTAGCTTTTCTGGATGTGTTAGTAATTCGGAATCCTAATAACACCTTGTGTCACACTGTGTATAGAAAAAAGACCCATACAAATAGGTATTTAAATGGTGAATCTCACCACCATCCTTCACAGTTAGCTACCGTGGGTAAATCTTTGTTTCAGAGAGCACAAGGGATCTGTGACAGTAAACACCTGGCCGCCGAGCTTCAGCATGTCAAGCAAGTTTTGCAAGACAACAAGCTTCGGGTTCCGCGCCTTCGTCGCAGTGACCGAGTGAAGCCGGCCACGGTCGAGCGTGTACCTGCTGTTCCTCCATATGTCAGAGGAGTCACGGACAAGATTGGCTATATCTTGAAGCGAGCTTCTATAAGAACATTTTTCAAGCCGCCAAAGAAGATAAGTCAGTTTTTACCATCTGTCAAGTGTAACATCCCTCTACAAGATGCAGGAGTATACAAGCTGGATTGTGAATGTGGCCTCTCTTACATAGGGCAAACTAAGAGATCCATAAAAACCCGCGTTAAAGAACATATAGCTGATGTGAAGCATCGACGCTCTAGGAAGTCTGCAGTCTGTGACCATGTTCTGGATCATCCCAACCATTACATCAGATTTGATAGACAACAAATCCTTGCAAAAGAACATCGATTCCTACCAAGGATGATTCGCGAGGCTATTGAAATTAAAAAACATCCTAATTTCAATAGGGAAGATGGTTGGGTATTACCACCGGTTTGGGATCCTATTATTAATAAAATTAAATCAAAAACCAAGCATACCACTGCAAGGCTTCAAGACACAGTAAGCTCTTTCTGCGTAGATCGGACTAAAAAAAAAAAAAAAAATTAAAAGCTGAAGGTACTCCGGGTTAACTATGACATCGGGACAACTGTCACCTGCCACTTCTAGGCACTCCCTCGTTTTAACAGCATCAAGGCATTCGGTTAAGAACATAATCAATATGATAGGGGAAAGGTAAGAACCAGTATCAGAGACACAGGGACAGCTATCAGAGTCCATCAAAGAAATCAATTTGTTGCGAGCCTAAATATTTACTTCAATCATTTTGATTTCAAAAGTTGAATTGAATAATAACCAAAAGATACGTAATTTTTTTACAATAAGATACACAAAATTATGCAAAGGGAAACTTGGGAGTGCGGAGATAAATCTCAGGGCACAATCCCTGCTTAACCTCGGACTAGCTTCTTTTATGAACAATCACAGCTTATAGCAAAAATATTGTAATTTTCCTCTTCATATTTCTTATGAAATATTTATGACTGTTCAAAAGAAACAATACATTACAAAAACAACAAATTTATAGTTTTTTTTTCAAACATTGTTGTATAAATGCAAATTTCATCTTCTTTTTAAAGTATTTCTTTAAATAATTCTTTTTAAGAATAATTTTAAGAAGTCGTCGTGTGATGTCGACATAAACAACGACCTTAGGAAATATAAGAAATATTTCGTGTTAAGAAGGCGTCATAATCACAACGTCTTCATCATCATCAACATCCTGTAAGTCCACTGCTGGACACAGGCCTCTCCCAAGTTGGTAATATTTTTTTTTATTGCATAAAGTGATGAAACGAGCAAAACGTTCACCTGATGGTAAGTGCAACGTCTGCCCATAACAAATGCTGTGCCACCCAGAAAATTTCTGTGTGACACTACACTGTGCCCATCACCCGGAGCACATAAGTTCTTAAGTCTCATATGCCCAGTGATTACGCTAGCTCACAGTGCCCTACAAACCGAAACACAGTAATGTTTGCACACTACTGCTTCAAGGCAGGATAACTGACCCTGTAAAACCCCAGCTAGTATTTGCCACAATTGCCACTCTTGGGAGACAGATTGGCGAACGTAATGCCAAAAACTTCTTAGATGCTACTGCCGTCTACTACTGTCGCGGGTCTGAATAATTTAGGTCAAGCAGACATGAGATAATTATTCCGCCATCAGTTGGAAGCTATGAGATTTTTCTGACTTTTCCCTTACTGGACTTTTACGACACCCGCTAGATAAAATGGGCCAGCAGATTCTGTTCTTAAAGACATTATGTTTTTTTTTGTTGGATTGAGTGACGAAACGTGCAAAACGTTCATCTGATGTAAAGTCACGTCTACCCATAACAAATGTTATGAGTAGACGTGACACTACACTGCGCCCTGACTACACTGAGACATCAGTTCTTTAGCTTCATATACCCAGTGATTACGCTAGCTCACAGTGCCATTCAAACCGAAACACAGTAATGTTTGCACACTACTGCTTCACGACAGAATATCCGGCCCTGGATTGGTACCTACCTAGACGGATTCCTGCATAGGAATTCTATCACCAGTGCATGGCACGTTATATAGCCCAAGCCTGATGGCTAGGCTTTTGTCTTCAAAATAAAAGCGGCTAGAATGTTTCAAAAACTATCGTCTCGAATCCCCAGCGTTAGCTCACTACTTTCCACCCATGAGTATTATTCCGCCACTTGAAGCGTTCAAACTTATACTCGTAAATTTCTTTTCGTAAACTTTCGCCAAGCTTCGTGACGCATCGGAAATTCCCGCGAGGGTAAGCGTTTTTAGAGTTTAATAGTAAAATTAGAACCCATATAATTTCGTTCTGACCGTCTGTCCGTACTTCACAGCTATTTTATATTATGACTATTGGTACTTCATCTACATAGTGTTAGAAGGAAGGTGAACCGATATACAAAAGTGTAGCAAAATAACCAAAAGTAAATTACCAAAAGTGGTGGCACACAACTGAAAAAAATATTGCGGTGCACATGAAAGATTATAAGCTTACAAAATAACGATTTTATTTATTTATTTATTTATTTATATTCTTTATTGCTACCCTTCCTTTATTTAAGCAAATAGGTGGTGATATATATTAGATTATTAGATAGTTTTGGTTTAGATTATTGTGATTTGGTGAGGTATGCGCTTTTAAAGTCGTAAAAAGTGTTCTCTCGTCGTAACTTTTAACTTTTCAACTATCGGTGAAAAATTCTGAAATAAATTTCACTCGGAGCTTAATTGATTACTCAACTTTGCAATCTTTGCAGATTAATGGCATCACTAGTCCTTATTATGATGCTGCCAAAAACTTGGGTATTCTCATTGACTGCAAATTATCTTGGAACGAACAAATGACTGCAATTGGCAGAAAAATTTCTTATGCTTTCCATACTTTAAAATTCGGACGACCGCGTGGCCTAGTGGTCAGAGTACCTGACTTCTAAGCCGCGGGTTCTGGGTTCGAATCTCAGCCGAAGCCAACATTTGTGCTAAAACATAAATTGTTTGTTTTCGGGTCTGGTTGTGTTGTGATTGCTCCCGTGTTTCTGACACTGCATCCTAGCCTACCTCCGATCTTATCAGCGTTACATCGGGCGCGGGTAGGTTGGGACGAGTGAGTGCCTCTGTGTTTGCGCGTACACTTGTGGCACTATAATATCTCCTGCGCAGTTGATGGCTCTCGACAGTAGTCGGCAGTTGTCGCCGTGGTCGAAATCGGCTAGGAGAACATCATCGTCACTTTAAAATTTCTTCAAGGTTTCTTGCAGTTGCAGACTAAGATTTTTTTTAGTTCAGACCCTAATTTTGCTAATCTTGGTCTATGCTGAAGTATGTTACTTAGATGCTAAAGAGGAGTCATTAAATAAACTTGAGCGCTTGCAAAACTTATGAGAGAGGTGCTATTCTACTCTGCCGGACACCTATCGGCGAATATATCATTATAAATAAAAAGATTGATGATTTTTTTTTAAATACTAGCAAAGTTACTAATATTCCTGTTAAGCACTCTTGTTAAGTTTAAAAGTTTGTGCTGGGATGTGGTTCGCGACATAGTCGAAAGGCGGGCTCAATCCCGTGACGTCAAGTGTTGCAGTCGGTACCACCAACGAATGCTGTGTCCCCCAGAACATTTCTGTGCGGCGCCACACTCCGTCCGTCCCCCTGAGACATCAGTCGTTTAGACTCATATACGCTGTGATTACAATAGCTCTGACAGCGCCCTTCAGACAGAAAAACAGTATTTATTGCACACTATTTTTTTTATTGGATAAAGTGATGAAACGAGCAAAACGTTCACCTGATGGTAATTGCAACGTCTGCCAATAACAAATGCTGTGTCACCCAGAAAATGTCTGTGTAACACCACACTGTGCCCATCGCCCTGAGACATAAGTTCTTAAGTCTCATATGCCTAGTGATTACGCTAGCTCAAACTCAAACACTACTGATTCACGGCAGAATAACTGACCCTGCTGTGGTACCTACCTAGACGGATCCCTGCATAGGAATCCTACAACCGATAAAACATTTGTCATGCTGTCATAATATTTTTTCCCGCAAACTTGCGCTATGCAAAAGCTTTAAATAAAAATCCCGTCAACGAGCATTTATTTGTGTGATTTCGCTACATGTTTTGCTAATGTTGTTATTATGTTTTTGGATTATAGTAAAGTGGATATATAAGTATCTTTTAGTGGGTGCTTTTACGAGGTAATCTTTATTGTGGTTGTCGTTTCGAGTGGTTATTATCGCAGCGGCTTTCGCAAATGGACGGCTTATGATCCCTCTATAAATAATCATAACGATTTATTTGCTTATAATATTACTGGCTATATTTTTTTTTCTTAAAATAATACTATGTCCTACACAAGGATTTTGCCGTGTGTTGGCGGCTTAAGAGAATCTACGACCACAATTCATAATGTGGGAATCGTAAAAGTCGATAGAGGGAAAATAAAAACCAAGAGATGGGCAGCAGCCCGCCAACCCGCCCGCCAAGCGTGGTAACTATGGCAAAATCCATATATGAGAGCTACAAACTTGTGGCGATCTATGGGGGAGGCCTATGTGCAGTGGACTAGTGATAGGCTGAAAGTTGACGATGATGATGACACTAGAATTTCGTCTACATCGTGAGTGCGTTTTACTGGTAAAATTTTCACACGCACAACACAACCAGACCCGAAGACCAACATTTGGTGTTTATACAAACTATAACTATAGACTAAAATAGGCTGAAATGATAGTGACGACACAAATATGGTAGTGTTTGCAAAAGTCTGGTACTCTAACCAGTACGCCACGCGTTTGTCCAAAAAAATAGGTGAGAGGGTCAGATGCAGTGTGAGAGATTTTATAATCGGTTGTTGTGATTGTCTTGTGTCTCTGTCTCTATTTCTACCTGACTAAGCGGAAAACAAATAATTTGTGCGATGAACAGATATTGGCTTTAGCTGGGTTTAGAACCTAAGATCCACAACTCATTAGACCAGCAACCTCGCCGCTGAACCACGGAGTCATTGAATGGATGAATGTAATTTTGAATGCATACTAATATTAGAAATGAGAAAGTTACTCTTTCAGTCCCTATGTCCGTTTGTTACCTTTTCACGATTCAACCGATGAACCGATCTGAAAAAAAATCAGCAGAGATAGCTCGCGTCCTGAAGACGAACATTTGATACTTTTTATCCCGGAAAATCAAGTTCCCACGGGATATTTATAAAACCTATATCCACGCGGACGACGTCGCGGGCATCATCTAGTAGATTATATAATGGAACAATTAAAGTAGTACTGTTTTACAAAATGTTTCACGAAAGATAAAGTACTTAAGTAGAATAATTTGAAAAATATTAAAAACACCCACCTACATTTTGTGACAAAACCAACAATTTGTGTAAAAACACAAAGTGTTGGTTTTCGGTCTGGTTGTTTGTGTTGTGCATGGGAAATATTTGTCTGTAAAACACACTCTCGATACGGGAAACAAAATAACAAAAAAATGCCTTATAGTCGACTAAGCTATAAGGCATTTTTTTGCTAGCTAGGCTAGGTAACGAAATCGATATAACGAGTAGTCAGTTTTCACTGGTGGAAAGATTCCTGAGCAGAAATCCGTCTTGGTAGGTACCACCCCAGGGCCAGTTATTCTGCCGTGATATATATATAATTTCGGTGATGTAATTGCTGTTAGCCTTTTTGGCTTTTACAGCTTCATCGGATACTGCGCTCACGGGCCAGAGGCCCGCGTGCTTGGTTTGGTTTGACCCAACCATAAATACTTAAATAAACTCCTACAAACAAATCGAAATTCAGACTGTGTCGCGTTCGCTGCGTGCTTGCGCGACTTCGAATACGATTATCTCAAATGATTTTAAGTCGTCTTATGACCGTCCGAGGGAGGCTGCGGGCCTCCATTCGGACTGTCGACTTGTGTGTCGGTAACTCTGGGCGGTGAGAACCGCCCTGGAACACGGGTGTATCGTGTGTACGCGGTGTGATTGTCGACTGCTGCGCGCCGCTCTCTATGGCGGTCGCGCGTCGTGGTGCGTTTATATTAAAGCTATTAACTGTGTGTACAGTGTAGCCTGGATCGTGACTGACCGTCTCGTGGTCAGGGAGTGCTGAGACGTCCGTGTCGTCTAGCACGTTTCGCGGGCGACGTTTGCGTTCGATGGCGTTTCTATCTGGTCGGTAATTCTGCCGTGAAGCAGTAGTGTGCAAACATTACTGTGTTTCGGTTTCAAGGGCACTGTGAGCTAGTGTAATAACTGGGCATATGAGGCTTAAGAACTGATATCTTAGGATGACGGGCGTAGTGTGATGTCACACAGTAATGTTCTGGGTGACACAGCATTTGTTATGGGCAGACGTTATACAAATATTTACTTCGCCTGGGATCCAATCAAGACTACTTTCCGGTGAAGCAGGCTGACTACTGTGCTACATGGTTTTCAATATACAGTTGTCTTAACTGTATATTTATGATTTGAAATCTTTGAAAATGTATTGCGCTAAATCCCTAATTCTTACGGATTTCCCGCCCTCCTATAATGGCCTGTCTCTAAGGACTATTGTAATTCCCGGGAACCTTTATTCGAGAACTATCTGAAAACTTTGAGGGGTACTTCAGGGAGTTCCGACAAACTTGTCCAAGAGGATTAAGGTGCGAAGTAGACGCTCTTGCTGAATAAATTCCTGTGATCCTAGTCAAAACTAGATTATTCCGTATTTGTGAAAAAAGAAATGTCCAAACTTTGAATGCTTTGCATTTGAATGCGGAAGACGATTTTTGTTTGAAGTTTTTTACAACTTTAACTTTCCCCTAGCTTATTTTAACAGCTTTTCCTTCGATGTCACGATATATTAATTATAAGAATTAATTTTTTTAAGAAGAACTTGTGCCTTAACTTACATTATATATAATTTTTTTTAAAAAAACATATGCCGTATGCGGGATTGCTCTCTGACTCAGTCAATGGATTTCTCCAGAATATTGCATAAATACAGTTACGCCTTTATCCAATATAACGGGTGGGCAGAGACCACGCACTTAGTCCAGAATATAACATGTGAATAAAATTAGAAATCATAACGTCTATTAAAGACGTAGGTCAGATAGTCAAGTAAAACTCGGTAGAGGCCTTTGGGACACTTAATATTTGGGCAAGATAACGTCGTGTTAAACGTTTTCAACGCAATCGCAATCACAGTTGGAAAAAGTGAGTGAAAGCGTGATAAGGGAACATTGTGGTATGGTAGAAGATGTAGTGAAAAAAAATAGAGAAACGGATACTTAGGTGGTTTGAACACGTACAGAGGATCGATGAAAGAAGATTAACAAAACAGATTTATAAGGCGAGGGTAATAGAGCAAGTCGGTAAAAGTCGACGTAGGCGAGCGTGTTAGGATCAGATCGAAAACGTTTTAAGGAAAGATCACGTCAAAAGTACCCGAGCTTCAACCAACGAGTGTGAAAGCGCACACGAAAGTAGGAGAAGCGAAAAATGCGGTCTCTGCCTACCCCAATGGGAGAGAGCCGTGACTCTATGTATATATATTGGTAATCACAGTAATCATTACTACAACTCATACTATCAAATTACGTATTTATAATTGTTGAGAAACAGCATAGTATCATGATTAATTTACTTAAGTGAAAGTATAAGTTACTTATAAACAGTAATAAGTACGACTGATATACGAGTAGATTATTCTATGTAGTGTTGCCTGTAGTATATATCACAACGTAATATTACTTGCTACTGAGCACGGACCTATCTCTTATGAGAAGATTATTTTTATAGAAGAAAGTGACGAGTCGTGCTAAAGTTCACCTTATGGTAAGTTCAACGTCAATCAGAACATTTATGTGCACTGCGTCCGTCTCCCTGCGACAGTTCTCAAGTCTCATATGCCCAGTAATTACACTAGCGATCCGTGCCTTCAGACCGAAACACAGTAATGTTTGCACACTATTGCTTGACAGCGGAATAACTGGCACTGTGTTGGTGTTCCTAGATTGATTCCTGCATAATTCCTATCACCACTAAGATCATTACTAGGCACACAGTTGTTAACGTACTCGTATTAGGGAATATACAAGATGCATTCTACACTCGCTAATGACAATATGAAGGAATCAAACTGTATGGGAATGACATTAAAATCGATTCAGTAATTGTTGTATACCATGTGTGGTGGCATACCATACATTTTTAGACTTATCGTCTTCGTTGTTCGTTGACGATTTTAGATTGAATTTGTCTTGCTCTCCCCTGTACTTCTAAAGTTGTTTCGTTTTTCAAAGACTCAGTAACATGTGCTTTAAATAAATATAGTATTACATTTGCACAATTTAAACATGTATTTTGTTCTATTTTATTAAGATACAAAATCTCGATTGTTTCAGATGAAAAATGAAGTAGAGCTGTAATATGACATCAGAGCCTGACTCTACGAATCCATGACAAGATGGCGGCACGGGCATTTATCATTCTCGCGACGCTTTTAACGGCAGCTGTAAGTAACTTCATTTTAGTATAATTTATACACAGATAAGACATATAAACTTAAAGAGCTTTTGTACTTTTTAAGGTATTGTAACAAAATGATTAACATTTTTTTTAATGAAACTAAGAATGACAAACGAGATAACATTCCACCTTATTGCAAATTGACATATTAAGATGTTATGCATTCTCACCCCTAAAGTCTAAGGTAGAACAATGATGATGTCTTCCTGGTCGATTCCAACGACGGAGACTACTTTCGAATACTGTCAGATGTTGATACTGCTCAAGAGATATCATAGTGCCACAAGTATAAGCGCAAAATACAGAAACACTCAGTGGTCGCAGCCATGCGCGAAGTAACGTTCCTGAGGAAATAGGTAGTTAAAGTGCAGTGTCTGAGACACGGGGACAATCAAAACACGACCAGACCCGAAAATCACATATTTCGGCTCCGGGTGATACTACAGCTTGACCGGCAAATAATTATTTGCCACCACTTATGAAGTCGACTAATTATGAATACTAATTGACCTGGTGAAGTGTATTAGACACTTTACCAGGTTTTGGCAAGCGTAGACGAGCAGACCGTACTCACAACCAATTATCAAGCGAAGGTGAGGACCTTCTCGCTTTAGTGTTTTTCGCACACCTAGCTTCCACGCTGCGGATCCGCAGCTAACTTCTAATACCAGCAGAAAGTTTTTTGAAAGAACTGATAGGATTACTTTTCACCTCTGGTTATATTGTCCATGTGAAATTTATGGCTGCAAAACACACTAATGGTACAAGATGAAAAAAATGCACAGACAATGGCTTGTCCGTCGTCAGTACTTAATATCATTAAAATGTCCTCAGGGCCAAACTTTACTTATCATCTTCCGTACTTAAACCACTAAAAATAATTCCTCTTTTATGTATTTGTGGACAGGTTCAGGTTTTACTGGTGGTAGGATTCCTATGCAGGAATCCGTCTAGGTAGATACCACCCCAGGGCCAGTTATTCTACCGTGAAGCAGTAGTGGCAAACACTACTGTGTTTCGGTTTGAAGGGCACTGTGAGCTAGCGTAATCACTGGGCATTTGAGACTTAAGAACTGATGTCTCAGGGTGACGGGCGCAGTGCGGTGTCACACAGAAATATTCTGGAAGACACAGCATTTGTTGTGGGCGGACGTTGCACTTACCATCAGGTGAACGTTTTGCTCGTTTCGTCACTTTGTACAATAAAAAAAAAGGTTCACTTGTTTTCGCACAGATTAATTAAGGTTTGTGGTTTAAGAAAGAAAGAAAGAAACACACATTTATTCACGGTCTAATTACAATAGATACAAAAACAAAACAAGAAAAAAAATGGAATTACACAGAACATTAAATAATATTGCGTAACAAAAATGAAAAAATATATAAAATGAGTCTGTGTAGCAGCATAATACCGTGAAATGGACAGGACTCAGTAAAAATTGATATACAGAGACTTAAATTGCTCTGATCCCGACACTGGTTTTCAGTCCTGCCCGAACTCCGAGGCAACTCGGACGGCTGCGTCAGTGCACTTACAATAATACGATGCAATAACGGAACTTAAATAATTTGTGTTTTAACTTTTATTTATATAAACAGTGGATATCATTAGTCTAATGAAGGTAAGTAAATATTGATAATAATGAAGGTTTCGACTACTCGTATTCCTGACTTTCATCACTATTTATGTATGAACATTACTCTACCGGTAAACGTAATGTATGGCGATCCTTTACTAGATAAAGCGATAACCTGCATGGTTTTGTGGGAAGATATTACAGTTACGCAAGGTAATACGCTCATATTACCTGGCGCCGCTCTATACCTACCGTCGCCGAAGTATGGTTGGCGGCGGAGACACTTCCCGGCCCGAGCAGTCAGATCCGCCGCTTGAGCCGCGATGGTTTGTGGTTTCGACTACGTATCCGTGAATTTCATCATTATTTATGAATGAACATTAAAGTACCGGCAAACGCAGTGTACGTCGACCCACTATTGGATGAAGCGGTTTTGTGGGATGTTGATGTATGCAGGTGGCTCATGAACGTGTTTTGTGGCAATCTATGGAGGAACTGCGTTGAGCAGTGGACTAGCTATAGCTGGAATGATGAGGATGATAAAAAACAATACAATGACGATGAATAACAATATAGCAAAATTATGTAAGAACCCAATTGGAATAATTACTAACAAGCACATTCGTGTTCAAACGCAAACGAAGTCAAAGAGCAAACAAGTTGAATCGCCCGTTGAAATATTTTCCAAATACAGAGCTAAACGAAGTCCGTGCAATAAATCTACGATTTTCTAGAGATTCCTACAGCTCAGCGATCGAACGAAACTAGATTCAAAAAACAACGATTTACTCGTATTGCAAAAATCACGATGTATTTCCGTTGGAATTTTGAATCCGTTTTATAACTAGACTAGATATTTAAATAATAAATTAGAACTGGCATAAAACTAATCTATTGAACAAAATCAGACATTACTTTGCAAAAGCCAGTAACGTAAAAGGGAAAAGAAAGTTAGTTGGCTGTGACATTTATGATAGGATTTCTATTAAGGGATTGGTACTATCACAATGCCAGTTGTTCTTCCGTCGGACAATGATATGCAAATACCACTGTTTCGGTTTGAAGAGAACTGGAGCTGGAGCGGATTGTCATATTCATGAGAGTAGTGCTCTACTGTAGAACTTTCCAATATAAAGTTCTGGTTTCCATAGCAACTGTTATGTTAAGTGTAGCACTCACCATCAGATGAACAACCAGCTCGTCTCGCCACGCGTCACTTAATTCCGTTAAAATAATTCGCATGGTAAAAAAATATATGTATTACCTAGTTTTTTAAAAGCATCACCCATTCTCCCACTATAGCGTGCATAAACAAAACGTATACCACCTCCAGCAGATGATACTCGTACACTATTTTGTACGGTACTTGACAAATTAACTTTGTTGCTTGCTGGAAATGATGAACCATTGTGATATGATGAACCCTGTGCGTTCCTGTAATTCGAGAGGGCCAAACCATGTCTGGAACAATCACTTCGATCGGGAATGCTAGTATCTATTTTTTTTATTGTAGAAAGAGCGAAGCGAGACGAAACGAGCAAAACGTTCACCTAAGTGTAAATGCAACGTCCGCCCACAACAAATGCCGTCACAACACTGCTACCGTCACCCTGAGACATCAGTTCCTAAGTCTCAAATGCCCAGTGATTACGCTAGCTCACAGTGCCCTTCAAACCAAAACACAGTAATGCTTGCACACTTACTGCTTCACGTCAGAATAACTGGCCCTGGAGTGATATCGATTAGATAGATTGATAGCGAGGATGAATGTTATGTGAACCAATCATCGACAATACATTCTATGTAAGCATATTTGACGTACCCGCTGCCTTTGGTGAATACAGTTCCGAGTGGTGAATGAATGATATTTAAATGCAACCGGTGGGACTATATTCTTCAGGGTGTCTTCACCTAAAATCAGCGTTGCGAAAATATTTTGAACGATGACCATTTTGGCATGACCCGCGATGTACAACATGAAGCATCAAATTTTTCTAGTAAATTTTAATTTTAATTTGTCTGTTTGTTTATGCACGTTCTGTATGTCAGCGGTTTATTACCAAAAAAAAGCTTTTCGTTGTTATTTCTTTCCTTTCTAGCTTTTTTTCTTCCTTTCCTTCCTTATTAGCGAGTTTTGATATACTGCTGTATATAAAATCACTGTTTACACATTTTAAAAACAAAAACCGAAGACAAGTTGACAACAGAAAATGCACAAACAATAAAATATCACGCACATAGAAACGCCGACTGCGTGTGGGTGCACTCAATCACACACAAAGAAATACATACGAACTAATAATATCATCATCATCATGTCAGCCTATCACTAGTCGACTGCTGACAAAAGTTTGTAGCTCACATTTTGGGAGGATTTGGCCATAGTTGCCACGCTTGGCAGGCAGGATGGCAACCGCATTTTATGTATTCAGATGTTGCAGGAAGATGCTGCTGCCCATCTTCTGGTTTTTATTTTCCCTCTGTCAACTTTTACGACACTCACTGGATGAGATGGTGTGGTAGATTCTCTTATGCCGCCACCACACGGCGTATACAATTATTAAATTACAATAATTAACCAATCATAATCATCATCACTTCAGCATATCTTAGTCCACGTTTGAGGCTTACCTTTTGCCACAAAGCATTTGGGGGAGGCCTATGTTTAGTGGTCGACTAGTGATATTTTTTTTCTATTGGATAGACTGACGAAACAAGCAAAACGTTCACCTGAAGTAAAGTGCAACGTCTGCCTCATAACAAATGCTATGTCACCCAGAACATTTCTGTGTGCCACTGCACAGCGCCCGTCACACCCTGAGACATTTTTTCTTAAGTCACATATGCCCCGTGATTACGCTAGCACAGTGCCCTACAAACCGAAACACAGTAATGTCGCACACTACTGCTTTACAGCAGGTTAACTGGTATTGGTGGTACTTACATAGATGGATTCCTCCTGGATGGATGGATTTATTGTTGATTTAATAAAACCAGCAGATAATAGTGAATTTCACTAACGTTATATTACGTGCACGTAATAAAATTTTAAATAAAATTTGAATTTTAATAAAGCAGAAGAACAACTCACAGAAACAAGAAACCCTCGGTCGCAAACCGAGAACCGATAAAACGAGCCAATTTATTACTTATGCAAATTCCTATGTCAGCCACAACAGACGTAATGTATGCTTCAAGCCCGTTGCAACTGTTTGCGCCAGCGTTCCTAAATCCTGCATTTGCAGAAATGAACATAATTTCTGATTATTAGCTTACTAGCAACGTCGCGTTTTGCATAAATGTTAATAAAGAGGCAGAATTGTACAACCGTACAGTTTATGGCTCAGAACTATTAATAAAATAACAGGAATTGATCCTGGAAATAAAAGATACTAGGAAATAAGAAATTCATCGATAGTTTATTAATAGAAGCACCCGTGCAACTCAGTGATTGATGTGAACTTATATACATATATGCTGTGTGGCGTAAGAGAACCTACCACCCCATCTCATCCCGTGGGTGTCGTAAAAGTCGACAGAGGGTAAATTAAAACCAGAAGATGGGCAGCATCTTCCTGGAACATCAGAATAAATAAACTGCGGTTGCCAACTTGCCTGCCATGCGTGGCAACTATGGCAAAATTCTCCCCAAAATGAGAGCTACAAACATTTGTGGCAATCTATGGGGGAGGCCTATGTTCAGCAGTGGACTACTGATAGGCTGAAATGATGATACGTATATAAGAAATCTAATTAAAATAAATTAACAGTCATTCGGCACTCATTTTCGGTTTTTATTATTTTACATATATGTATGTATGTATATATATATATATATATATATATATATATATATATATGTATAAACATATATATTTATATATTTATTTATGTATGTAGTGTTATAATTATTTGGTTCTTATTTAATTGTATATGTGTTTATCTATAATTTATAAGGTGTCAGCAATAAAGGATAAATAAATAACATGAATTAATAAAAAATGTTACTCAGTGTAAAATAACTGCTTAGTATATTCACTATTACTAATTAATCGATAATTATTAATTCAAAATAACAGAATGCAAGGTTTCTCTCTTAGCACCTAAACGATATTTTGTGAAATGTTAGTCAAAATTCTATTCACACAGTGTGTGTAAGGAACCACTTCAAAAACTAGATATACATTACCTTTATTACACGCTTTACTAGCGTTTAGCATAAAATAGACTTACAATGTACATAAATGTTTGTATTTTCAAATTTTGCTAGCCACTATTCCGATGTCCGATAGAGCTAAATTTTGGCTTACCTAATATGTAGCTTTGCTAACAATGTGACAATATATTCCTTTCTCAAAGGCCGGCAACGCATCTGCTATTTCTCTGGTATTTTAGGTGTTCATGGGCGGCGGTGATCACTTAACATCACGTGAGCCGCTTGCTCGTTTGCCCCCTATTCCATAAAAAATATATGGTATCATGGAACTGACAATAGAGCCCCAATTTTTTCATAAGAAATCTTCAACTAAGCAATATAGCTTCGTCATGTTTGGGCTTGTTGGATTTGTTTTGACAAGTCCTAGGGCCTCACGAATAAAGGCTTTGGACAAAAATATGATTTTTGATTTCTTATATTTACGCGAACACTACACAAGTTATAAATAGTATAAAATTAAACGCGATAAAATCCGTAAAATTAGTTTCATTTAAATATGATTTTTGTTTAAAACTTAATATAATGGAATTCCGCATGGTTACCCGATTCTATAAAGCATGTTGTTTATTTCGCCGACGTATTTAGTACGTGCAGTAATTTTAACGTAATCACATAACGCTGTGAGTTTAATCACGACTTAAAATTTAAGGTACGATAACTTTCTTGTTATCTCGATCTAAACGATATGAAACCTCACGTCTCGACACCTTTCGCCCTCGTTAAACAAACACAGCTCAAGTGAACTATAATACCAAGAATATTCTTTTCACATTGAGCTTTTTTTATTTGATAAAGTGACGAAACGAGCAAAACGTTCACCTGATGGTAAGTGCAACGTTTGCCCATAACAGATGCTGTGTTACACAGAATATTTCTGTGTAGCACCACATCGCGCCCGTCACCTTGAGACATAAGTTCTTAAGTCTCATATGCCCAGTGATTACGCTAGCTCTCAACGCCCTTCAAACCGTGAAGCAGTAATGTTTGCACACTACTGCTTCACGGTAGAATAACTGGTCCTGGGGTGGTACCTACCTAGACGGAATTAAACCATATGAGTGTAAATGATTATGTAAGTTCTTTTTCTTTTTAAAAAACGATGCCACACACTAAGGTTTCTCGTGTTTCAGACCCGAAACCCAACAATTTATGTTTTTGCACAAATGTTAGACCTCATCTCATGGGTATCGTAAGGATCAGAAACTGAAGGAGGTGCCTAGAAAATTCTCATTTCTTCCGACAAGTAGCAGAATTACCTAGAAAAACACTAGACTTAAAAAGTAAGGTTAGTAAGGGATAGGGCTGGTATTGCTATCACCAATCCACCTGCCAAGCTTCATGATTACAGCAAATCTTTTATCTTAGAAGCTCTTCTTCTAAGATAAAAGATGTTCTGTAGTATAATAAAATTATAATAAGTATTACAGTAAAACTATAATTCAAACATGGATCCTTTTCCTGTAACTTGTCTCTTTTTGATATAAAATCAGGCCTTATTTTTCTTCAACCGACACCGCTCATTAATATTCATCGATGTCAGAGTACGTCAAATTTATAAGGACGAATCATATCATTAAGCCATCTTTGACGCAAAAGGGTAAAGAGTGGGTGTTATTTATGTTTTGTTTGCTCCCGATTTATTAAGCATAATGTAACAATTATGTCATATCGATGGCTTCAAAGTACATTGAGTCAACTAACATTTTTAGGTATATTGACTTTTTGATAGATTTGATAATTTAAAGATCTTATTTATCAGCCTATGTCACAAAACTTAAAAAATTGATGATGAAATGATTCGAAGTAATCTAACGTATACTTGTGCAAGATGAGCTGTTTACGATTTCTGTTTTTTGTATACTGAGGTAACAACAGGATCCCTCTAAAGGTCGGGCGGGCGCGGTACAGCGCCAGAGCGACGCGTGAGCATGTAAAATTATTTATCTACTCGTTATGTTACGATTATTTTACGACAATTTAAGTTTTAATGTCTCTATTGGTGCAGTATTTAGCATCGAGAGGTCACTACGAAATGCTAGAGTAATTACCCTTACTCTAGCATTTCGTAGTGACCTCTTTGCTTACTTTACTACCAGATGAAACTGTTAACAAAAATTGCGAATAAAACGAGTTAGAAGGAATTTGTCATGGAATCGTTAAGTTTATTTTTATTTTAGCTTTAATCGATATAATAGACAACATACAATCTAGACAATAATTGCGACATTTTTTCAAACCAATATAGGTTTTTGTACACGCTGCACTGAGTCAACTTAAGTTAGAACAGTATACATTGCATAAGATGACAATATTTTACTAGGTAGGATTCCTATGCAGGAATCCGTCTAGGTATGTACTACCCCAGGGCCAGTTATTCTGCCGTGAAGCAGTAGTGTGCAAGCATTGCTGTGTTTCGGTTTGAAGGGCACTGTGAGCTAGCGTAATCACTGGGCATATGAGACTGAAGAACTTATGTCTCAGGGTGATGGACACAGTGTGGTGTCATAACGAAATTTTCTGTGTGACACAACCTTTGTTATGGGCAGACGTTTCACTTACCATTCTAGAAAATTTGCCACATAACGCTACAATATTTCCTGACTACATTTGATTCGCAATCTGCTTCAACACCCACCAATAATCAACCAGTTTCTTTGCCGTCTTTAATAGAAAACTCGAAAATACCACGTCTATAATACTAGCTCTCGGTAACTTAATACTAAAACTATTACAAATATGCCTTCACCAGCTACTTAGTTTTCAAGCGATACTAGTTCGACAGAAATCATTGCAACTATTCCTAAAAGTCTAATGAGTCCTTTTTCTTATGCGGAAGATATCGAATCTGCAGCTAGTACTCGGAGTAGTCGACACAAACGACACTTAAATGTTAGGAAAGACAAAGGTAGATTAAAAGAAATGTTTAGACCAGAATGGAAAGAAAAGCCTATTTACTCTTCTCTCGAAGTGGGTGTCTTCCAGAGGGAATAGGCTTTACTTGTAATAGAAGAGTCCAAAAAGCTCTACTACCAGATGGCTGGGCAGAGACCTTCGCGCCGATACGCCTAATGCGATCGAAACGAGCCTTCCGCAACACCTTTTTATATGATTTGGCGGCTGGGTTAAAGGCTCTCTTCTTGAAGCGGACATCCAGAGTTTTACGGTTTCCATGATGGGTACGCCGAATGTTAAGAGCTTTTCACCTTGAGAATATTCGATGTTGAACGGCGAGCGATGTCTAGCCGTAATTTTTTGGAATAGGAATAATTTTAACTTTTTTTCATTAGGAAGTTATCAAATACTGTTTAATAAAAGTAATTTAATTATCAGGAAAAGGCTTCATTAGTTTTGAATACAGAATACTCGTGTTTTAAAATAAAAAAAAATAATTACCTACTCTTATATTAATTATTTATTTTATTTATTTACTTAAACTTTAATGATTTCGTATATTTACGCGAATACTACACATTTAAATACAACAATTTTTTTTTTCGCCATTCGCCAAAATGCACGCTTTTGGACATTACAATCGTTCCAAACTGGGTCAACTACTTTATTGTCATTTAAAATGTAATTACTTTATATGTAAATCTATAAAATTAAATCAAAACCAATATCTCAATGTTTAGCTATTTACATTACTTTTGTTTTCTAAATATACCGCTTATAGACATATAAATTTTATACAAATTCAGTAGTGGCAGTAAGCTCAATAATGACAGTGATTTATATGACGTATACTGAGCAGACTACAATATATCAGAAACTTAATAAATTATGTTATTTAAATACCCAATGAACCACATAGTTTATCAAAAAACAAACTCAAAAAAAACATTATTTATAATAAGATAACATACATAGTTATAAACAATTTATCTTTGATACGAGTACGCTCTCCTGTAAAATATTTTTTTTTTCAGATGACTCACTATAAGTAGGAGCCATCGATATAAGTCTCTTCCAATCTATTTCAAGTAACCTTTTACTGTATAAAAAAAAATCAGACGCTACTTTGTAAAACTATATTACAGTAAAGGTGAGAAATAAAGTAAATTTGCTTTTTGCATGCAAAACGTATATTACCTAGTTTTGAAGAACACAGCTAGCAAAACTAAGCAATGTTCGGAACTATAGAAGTCTTTTTACATACATACATACATAAGATCACGACTGTATCCCATAAGGGGTAGTCAGAGACTGGGCACTCACTGCAAAAACAGATGACTGCCACAATCCACGTTTCACCAAAACAATATAATGCACTTGGTGTGATAGGTGGTGAGCCCATCGCCACCATGCGCTGTTGGGTGCACAGTGCAGTTTAATTCCTTACTCGCCTTTTACGAGATCCATTGGATGAGACGGAGTGGTAGTATTCTTTTTAACAGCCGCCATCACACGGCACATCAGCTATATGTTCTTTTATGCGGGTTTTTACTGATATTTTTGTTTGCCCTATGTAAGACACCTTCTTTCTTATGGAAGCCCGCTTCAAGATATAGCCAATATTGACTCTTGACTGCACTCCACTGACATACGGCAGGACAGTGATAGTAAACTGGCTTCCGAGCTTCAGCTCTCTTTTTATGGGTAAGTAACGAGACCATCAAAACGTTTATCTGATGGTAAATTTATAGCTGCCCACACGGCGAAGTCTTTTTATACCTAAAAAAAACCGTAAGTCCAGTAACAGCGTATAAATGACCCACTGTTGAGTACAGGCCTCCTCTCATTATTGATGACATAAATAAATTAACATATTATCCATTCCATAGCAATTTATAAGCATTTAGGAATGCAACATTAACTATTTCAAATTGTAAATCCGAACTTAATATTACAAATGCGAAAGTAACTCGCTCTGTCTCTCTGTCTGTTTGTTACATTTTCATTGCTCAGTCGTTGAACAGATGTTTACTAAATTCGGCACAGAGATAGCTTGCATCCCGGAGACGGACAAAGGATTTTTTTATTGCATAAAGTGATGAAACGAGCAAAAGGTTCACCTTATGTAATATATGGTAAGTGCAACGTCTGCCCATAACAAAAGCTGTGCCACCCAGAAAATTTCTGTGTGACACTACACTGTGCCCATCACCCTGAGACATAGGTTCTTAAGTCTCATGGGCCCAGTGATTACGCTAGCTCTCAGTGCCCTTCAAACCAAAACACAGTAATGTTTGCACACTACTGCTTCACGGCAGAATACCTACCTAGACGGACTCCTGCATAGGAATCCTACCACCAGTACTTTTTATTCTTGAAAAAAAACCTAAACCCACGAGGACGTAGTCGCGAGCTTTAGCTAGTATCGAATATTTAAGAAAATTGTTAGGTAAACATTATATTACAACATGCGTTCATTACATTTTAATATTAATGGAGGATATGTCCAATCACAGTAACATAAATAATAACTTTGGGCTCCATGAAATTGTGTTATTAGTGAAACAGATTTTCAAATTACATTTCATGGTGAGGCTTATATATCTGATTATACAAATACGAATACATTATTCTGCAGTTGTAGTAAATGTTATCAACTGAGTTCCGAGACATGTATATCGCACCTCTCGCTTGCACTAATAGATATGAAGTTGTGGGTGCGGAAACCATCATATAGGTACCGTTTTCGTTGTTCTGCGTTGAACACCACATCATCATCATCATCTCAGCCTATCAGTAGTCCACTGCTGAACATAGGCCTCCCCCATAGATTGCCACAAAAGTTTGTAGCTCTCATTTTGGGGAGAATTTTGCCATAGTTGCCACGCATGGCAGGCGGGTTGGCAACCGCAGTTTATTCATTCTGATGTTCCAGGAAAATGCTGCTGCCCATCTTCTGGTTTTAATTTTCCCTCTGTCGACTTTTACGACACCCACGGGATGAGATGGGGTGGTAGATTCTCTTAAGCCGCTACCGCACGGATCACTGTATATTATATGGCTACTTCGGTAAACAAGACACTTAGTTGTGTTGTTGTTGTGACACTTTGTTGTCTTAGTAAAACATTTTAAACTGTACGATACGAAGATACTTACGATACGATTATGCTGGAGGATTAGAACGGCATGTACACAATATTTTTTTATAAAACCAAAGAGGAATGTGATAAAAGAAAAACAAAATCACAAAAGAGGTTTATTAGAAAATGGTGCCAGTATCAAATTATCCTAGTGGCCCGATCAGCTACAGAGTGATGCAAGAGATACGCATACGAACCTGATGCAGTGCAAAGTCTGCCCATAACAAAATGCTTTGTCACTCAGAATATTTCTGCGTGGCACCACACTGCACGCGACATCCTGAGATTGATGTTAAGTCATATATGTCCAGTAATCATAGCAGCTACCAGTGCCCTTCAGACCAAATACACTAATGTTTTCACACTTCTACTTGACGGCAGTATAACTGGCACTGTGGTGCTACCTACCTAGACGGATTCCTGCATAGGAAACCTACCACCAGTTAAATATAATAATTTTATATATGTTTTTGGAACTTGCTTGGAAATTTCTTTCACTCGTCGTTTCGTCGTTTCATCCTATCAATAGTCCACTGCTGAACATAGGCCTCCCCCATAGATTACCACAAAAGTTTGTAGCTATCGTTTTAGGGGGATTTTGCCATAGTTGCCACGCTTGGCAGACGGGTTGGCAACCGCAGTTTAATTTTTCAGATGTTCCAGCAAGATGCTGCTGCCCATCTCCTGGTTTTCATTTTCCCTCTGTCGACTTTTACGACGCCTACGGGATGAGATGGGGTGGTAGATTCTCTTAAGCCGCTACCACACGGCTTCTTTCACTAAAATTGATATATTTTTTTATAATGGTTGGTATTCATTATGAAAGTAAACATTAAACAGAAATTTCTAGCAAAAATTACACAGAATACGAAACACAAAAACATATGGAGCTTTAGTACAACAAAGTGACAGAAAACAATCATACGTTTTTCGTAGTCGTTTTGCCGAAAACTTTATTATTTTCACACTCGTTGCAACGTAAACCTTGCGCTGGATAGAAAAAAATCGCACGTTAATTAAAAGTTCTGCCAGTGGATTTTAGAAAAAACATAATGATACCGAGTGACCCAAATATTTTGGCTTGTAATTAATATTACCTATCATACATACATAAGATCACGACTGTATCCCATAAGGGGTAGTCAGAGACTGGGCACTCACTGCAAAAGTAGATGACTGCCACAATCCACGTTTCACCAAAACAATATAATGCACTTGGTGTGATAGGTGGTGAGCCCATCGCCACAATGCGCTGTTGGGTGCACAGTGCAGTTTTATTCCTTACTCGCCTTTTACGAGATCCATGATACAGATGACAGATGAGATGGTGTAGTATTCTTTTAACGAGCCACCACCACATGGCACTAATTAATAATTAATATTATGGTAAGTTAATAATGATCTTCGACTAGCCGAATACAGTCATGGCGATATCTTTTTTTTTATGGAAGAAGTGACGAGACCACACGGTCTGTGTGGCTTAACATAATCTGCCACCCCATCTCATCCCGTGGGTGTCGTAAAAGTCAACAGGGGGAAAATGGAAACGAAGAGACGCGCAGCAGCTACTTTCTCGAACATTTGACTAAGCATGGCAATTATGGCAAAACCCCCCAAAATGAGAGCCACAAATTTTTGTGGCAATCTATGCGGGAGGCCTATGTTCAGCAGTGGACTTGTGATAGGCTGAAATGATGATGGCGATGATGAAAACATAATGATACCGGGTGACCCCAATGTTTTGGCTTGTAATTAATATTATGGTAAGTTAATAATGAACTTCGACTAGCCGATTACAGTCATGGCGATATATTTTTGTTATGGAAGTAAGTGATGAGACGAGGTTATCGTTCACCTGATAGTTAGTGCAACCTTCCAATAACAAATGGTGGGTTACCCAGAACATTTCTGTGTAACAGACAGCTGAGATATCAGTTCTTAAATCTCACATGCCCGGTAATTACACTAGCTCTCGGTGCCCTACAGACCGAAACACAGTAATGTTTGCACACTACTGTTTCGCGACATAATAACTGGCCCTGCTAACCAACGTCTAACTGTGTAGACGGATTCCTGCATAGTAATCCTACCACCGGTAATTGACGATTTTGATTGATTTTGTGGATATGTGAACTCCGCCAACCCGCATGGAACATCACAGAAAAGACAGGAGGCCTGTGCTTGGCATAGTTCGTCTTCGTTCGTATTGAATCGTTTAGAAAATTTCAATATTGTACTACGACAAATTGTCTGACTTCAATTTTAGTACGGGCCTGAATGTCGTATCTTTAGATAATATATATATATATATATATATATATATATATATAGCTATAACACTTAACGTAAGGCCTGAATATATTGCTCTGTGTTGATATAACGTTTACGCATGCCGCTATAAATGAGCAGGCATGAGTTGTAAAATGAATTATAGATTAGAATATCACGGTATTGTATCGCAATCATCATATCAGGCTATCACTAGTCCACTGCTGACCATAGGCATAGATTGCCACAAAAGTTTGTAGCTCTCATTTTAGGGGGATTTCCCATAGTTGCCACGCTTGGCAGGCGGGTTGGCAACCGCAGTTTATTTACACAGATGTTCCAGGAAAATGCTGCTGCCCATCTCATTGTTTTTGTTTTCCCTGTCTCAACTTTTACGACACTAACGGGATGAGATGGGATGGTAGATTCTCTTTAGCTGCTACCACACGGCCCTATCACAATATCTTTCCGGAGCTAAGGTGGCAGATTCCGGGCGCTATTACATTTTCGGAGCATTTCGCTGGCATGTGCGTTCATGCTAAAACACCTGGTTGGTAGAACAAATATCAATTGGCTCTAATTTTTTCCGTGCAGGAATCAAACCCGCGTCCTGAAACACGTAAGTCAGTGCTAGCGAAGTAATAACAATTGCTTTTCCTGTATTTCTATGAGTTCGCATTTACAGGAAAACTAGTCCCACTTACAGGAGAACTAGAATATTTTTAATTAATAGAGAATTTCTCGCTTCCCAGTCGAGGTTTGAAAACGTGTTTTTCGATGCAGTCCGACTGCAAAATAGAATAAAAGTTATTTTAATTAGAAAAGTTATTACCTTTTTCAGGAGCAACTTGTATTGTAAACTCTTGATTGTAGTTGAATAAGTATTTGTCGTTATCAACACAATTGATGAGACGGGTTGACGATCGCCTTACCGAACACGTTCATGTTCAAACATGTTCATCTAAGTGTACTTCAGTAGTGTCTCCCTACTGTTAGAGAAACCATTATAAGACACTTTTGAAGTAACTGAGCTTACTGCTAAAATATAAAAAGGATAGTGCTGTAATGAATATGTCAATCAATATACTCTTTATTGTACATACATACATATAGTCACGCCTTTTTTCCCATTTAAGGGGTAAAAACCGGTGGTAGGATTCCTATGCAGGAATCCGTCTAGGTAGGTACCACCCCAAGGCCAGTTATTGTGCCGTGAAGCAGTAATGTTAACATTACTGTGTTTCGGTTTCAAGGGCACTGTGAGCTAGCGTAATCACTGGGCATATGAGACTTAGGAACTCATGTCTCGGGGTGACGGGCGCATTGTGGTGTCACACTGTTTGGGTGACACAGCATTTGTTATGGGCAGACGGTGCTCTTACCATCAGGTGAACGTTTTGCTCGTTCCGTCACTGTTATTAAATAAAAAAAAATCTGTTTATCCGTTGCGTTGCCACGTGCAGTATAATGACAGCATTATACTGCACGTGTAATGGTTTTAATTTGCACGAATAAATGCTGTCCGTATAATTAGTCGCCGCTTACAACACCGTTGTAGGAAAGAGGTACTGTTACTCTGCCGGACACCTATCGGCTACTTTTACGGCTTTATTGTACACCAATACAACAATAAAGACGCAGTACTATATTTCAGTTACGCTACAAAAGACAGCAATGTCTAATAGACAAACCTAGCAGAGATAACTGATCCAGATATACTCAGGTATACTCATGTGTCGTTGTTATATCTAAGGTTTTTTCGGATCGAATGTCTGGATCTATATTCGTATAGCCATCATCATGGCATTACTGTACCAACACCTCAGCCAGATACATATTTCATATAAATTCAACTACCACCCGTCGCCGATGAATACCGATATGCAATGTCGACAGCAAAAAAAATATTGGAATTGCGACAAAAAATATACTGTATGTATAAATGAAGAGGGCCGTAATTTGCATAAAAGTAATTTCCTGTTTTATTTGTAACGTTATCCCAATTTTCATTGTATATGTTGCACTGTGAACAAATTGGATATGATACTAGAGGTACTAAAAAATAAGCATCAGCATGTTAAAAGACTACTACTGGACTATGGCCTCTGCTAAGAAAAAAAGATTGCCTCGCAGGTCTTCGTATTTTGGTTCTGGCATTTTTCGAGCCGGTGATTTTGCCATCTTTTTTATTGGACAATGTGACGAAACGAGCAAAACGTTTACCGATGGCAAGTGCAACTTCTGCACATAACAAATGATGTGTCACCCCGAACATTTCTGTGTGACACCACACTGCGTCCGCCCTGAGACATAAGTTGTTAAGACTCGTATCGGCGAAACACAGTAATGTATTCATCATCATTTAAGCCTATCACTAGTCCACTGTTGAACACAGGCCTCCCCCATAAATTGCCACAAAAGTTTGTGGCTCGGTGTCGCTTGGCAGGGTGGTAGGCAACCGCAGTTTATTTATTCAGATTTTCCAGGAAGATGCGGCTGCTCTTCCCCTGGTTTTCATTTTCCCTCTGTCGACGGCACAATGTTTGCACATTACTATTTCACGGTAAAATAACGGTCCCTGGGGTGTACTGTATCTACGCAGACAGATTTCTGCATAGAGATTTTTCAGGAAGTTTCCTTGATCGACTCTTACGCGCTCAGACCCTCAACGAATCAATTTATCTGTTAATGGAAAATCTATAGAATACATGACATGTTTTGGTGATGCGTTGAGTTTATTTAGAAAAGCCGCCGATGATGATTTTTCTGTCGTAGACTCAATATCACTTGATAATGCCTCGTTTTAAGGTGAAACACGTGTCGTGTTCTCGACTTCAGTGGTGTGTATTGCCTAGTGGTAGTGTTGTAGTGGTGGAGGGTATCTGGTGGCGGCTCCCGGCTCAACCGGCTCAACAGCGTGCACAAGAAAACCAATACCGCCCGGTATTGGTTTTCTTGAGGGCGAGCGGTGCTCTTCAAAACTAGGTATTACACACCATTTTACATTTTGCATGCGGATCTTAGCAAATTAACTTTCTGTCCTTTTACTGTAATGGATTTCCGCAAAGTATCGCCTGATTCTAATAAAAATATAATATAACATATAAGGTCTGCAGCGGAAATTTGGAAGCTCGTTTCCAAAATCCTTTAATAACAGCCGCTGGGGTCGTAACGTAAAGTAATAAGCAATTTTGTACGTTCAATAACAGCGTGCCGTGTGGTAGCGGCCTAAGAGAATCTACCACCCCATCCCATCCCGTGGGTGTCGTAAAAGTCGACAGAGGGAAATTAAAACCAGGAGATGGGCAGCAGCATCTTCTTGGAACATCTGAATAAATAAACTGCGGTTGCCAACGCGCCTGCCAAGCGTGGCAACTATGGCAAAATCCCTCCAATATGGGAGCTACAAACTTTTGTGGCTATCTATGGGCCTATGTTCAGCAGTAGACTTGTGGTAGGCTGAAACGACGACGACGACGACGATCAACAGCGAAATATCCGAGTATGTTAAATGAACTTTAACTTTGTACCTACTGATCTAAAACATAACTGGATCGTCTCTACTGCAGGTTTATAATTGATTGCTAGTTTAAAATAGCCGTACGATGTTTCGTTTGGTTAGTTAAGAGGCGATAGTAATCATACATTCCCATGCCGTGTGGAAGCGGCCTAAGAGAATCTACTACCCCGTCGTAACAATTTTTTTTTACAGAAGAGGGGGCAAACGAGCAAGCGGCTCACCTTAAGTGATCGCCGCCGCTCATGAACATCCGCAACATCAGTCGAAAGAGGGAAAATAACCTTGATATTTGGCGTTTTTCGCGGAATTTTCTGCACAACCACTTTATAGAAGCTCTTGCCGCCAGCGGTTTGTTGTGGATGTGACTTAGGGAGCCCCAAGAAAAGAGCTTATTCCTTTCTCAAAGGCCGGCAACGCATCTTTTTTTTACTTTTTTTTATTTGATAAATGTGACGGAACTAGCAAAACGTTCACCTGATGGTAATTGCAACTTCTGCCTATAACAAATGCTGTGTCACCCAGAACAGTGTGACACCGCAATGCGCCCGTCACCCTGAGACATCATTTCTTAAGTCTCATATGCCCAGTGATTACGCTTGCTATCAGTGCCCTATAAACCGAAACACAGTAATGTTTGCACACTACTGCTTCACGGCAGAATAACTGGCCCTGGGGTGGTGCCTACCTAGACAGATCTACTATTACTTGGTATTATGGATGTTCATGGGCGATGGTGACTTACCATTAAGTGAGCCACTTGCTCGTTTGTCCCCTCTTCTATTAAAAAAATTAACTATTAGAAATAAGAATATCTCTTTTATCGGGGGACAGGTATTTTATAGTCATAAATTGCAAATGCACTTCCATCCAGACTATAAACAACGATCTGTAGACGACAACGATCTATTACTAATATTTGTTATCTTCAAAATGTATAGTGCACAATGTGCTGCCCAGCGATGTTTTATGTGACGATTATTTGGCTGTGTGGTGGCGGCTCGTTAAAAGAATACTACCACTCCATCTCATCCAATGGATCTCGTAAAAGGCGAGTAAGGAATTAAATTGCACTGTGCACCCAACAGCGCGTGGTGGCGATGGGCTCACCACCTATCACACCAAGTGCATTATATTGTTTTGGTGAAACGTGCATTGTGGCAGTCATTTGTTTTTGCAGTGAGTGCCCAGTCTCTGACTACCCCTTATGGGATACAGTCGTGATCTTATGTATGTATGTATGTTATTTTGCTTTTAAATATTTCAAAATTGATTGGCGCCTAACATTAGCCGATAGGTGTCAAGCAGAGTAGAATAGCACCTACCTCTTTCCTACCGAGGTGTCGTAAGAGGCGACTAAAGTATTGTAGGGACAGCCTTTACTTTTGACAGCGTGCAGAATGACACTATAATATACAATGCTGCCACAACTCTACTCGTGGGAACGAAATGAGGAGTAAGAATTTTTTGACTCGTTCCAAAATGACGGAAACGTGGTTCGCCACCCGTCACATGTTAGATCATGTTATATCATGCATTACGCTGCAAAAGTTTTTTCGACGCCTACTAAACCTAATTACATCTACAAATTACTTGGTGGAGGACACGTCCTACCCAGATCGGACCGTTCGATCCAACAAACTTTCATTGAACTTGTAGCGACATCTATGTCGCCACATGAGAAGCTCAAGAAATATCTTATACATTCTATAATCGCGCTATGAAAGTTTCTGAGATGCGAACTATATACGACATCTAAATATGACTAAAAATAGATAACTTCCTCCCCGGGGTTAGACCGCCCGATCTGGTCAATAGCTACCATTTTCCTTGGCAATATGATCTGCCAAAAACTGTTTATCGACAGTTCATGAAATAAATAAACACAATCTGTGCTTTTACCCAAATCTCAAGTGTTTCTTTCTTGTAAATATATAATTTCGTAGTTGCTGCGGTACAAGCGAATACACGATGCTTTATTTATATTTAAAACTGCAGCGCATTCGCTGAGTGAGACTACGTGCAGCTAAAACTATTGTTTGCAACTAACTTCTACCGTTTCAATAGCACCGCACCAGAATTTGAAACTGTTATGCCCTCGTTTTAATTATACTGAGAGATCTGATGTTTAATTAATTTATAATAGTTTTTTTAATCACCTGATAGTGAGTTATTAATTGGCATTCTAAATTAGAGAACAACCAGACAGCAACATTTTTACTGGTGGTAGGATACCTGTGGACTGCACAGTGTCTAGGTGGGTCAGTAATTCTGCGGTGAAACAGAAGTATGCAGACATTACTGTCGGTGTGAAAAGAACTGACCTCCTCCCTATCGAAGAAACTGGTCGAGCCGTGGTTCGGCCCTCTCGGGCGCCCTCAAGTCAACTGCTTACGCGCTTCTGCGCACAGGGTAACAGTCTAAGCCGAGGTCACCTTTCGGGGGCCATTGCGCTAGTTAGTTTAGATAAAGGTTTCGTCAAAGTGCCCTCAGCGCTCGGCCACCTTTCAATCCAGGCGAAAAAGCCTTCGGGCTAACAGTGACCATCAGTCATAAAAAATAAAAAAGGGCACCGAGACGTAGTGTAATAACATATGACCCTTAAGAACTGATGTCTCTGGGTGACGGGCGGAGTGTGGTGCTACATATAAACGTTCTGGGACACAGCATTTGTTATGGGCAGACGTTGCACTTATCATCAGATGAACGTTTTTCTCGTTTCATCACTTCATCCAATAAAAAATAACCTGACTTCTGCCAACGGCGCAGAATCAGCAGTCCTGGTTACGAGTCCCAGCCCAAGCCAGTATTTGTGCAAAAACGCAAATCGTTGCATTTCAGGTCTGGTTGTGGATACAGGAGAAAGTCCTAGTGTGTAAAGTCGTTTAAACAAATAATAGTTTCTTATTGTCATATGATTGAATCTACCCTCATTAGAAGGAACTTTCATGTTTATATTAAGTTTACAAATGAGTCAACAGATCAGTCTGTCCGTCTACCTGGACCTCTCCCAGGACGGAATGCGAATGAAGGAAGGAATTTGCCATAATCACCATGCATGGCTGTCGAAATGGATATGGCAGCAAACACTCCGCACCTTAGACACTGCCGCCCATCACGAGTCTGAGTATTTGAGATTGTTTTTCCGACATTTGTAAAAGGCCCGACATTTTTCTTGTAATTTCCTTCAGTCGACGTTTGCGAAACCCACGAGACGAGAGTGGTACAAATCCCACTCGGCCGCAACGACATAGCAACGGCATCATGACGTACTATCCCCAAGATTTAGAGAAAGCCAATCCGGCAGTGTAAGTTATATACTGTTATTTATGTTGGCTTAGACGATCTCGTGAAGCCAGAGTACCTCTCTTGCCATAAGTCCTGGGTTGAAATCCCAGCCGCAGCGAACACTTTTGCGAGCACAAATTGTTGGTATTCGGGTCTGACTGTGTTCATCATCATCATCATTTCAGCCTATCACTAGTCCACTACTGAACAAAGACTTTACCCTTAGTTTGCCACAAAAATTTGTAGCTCTCTTTTTGGGGAAGATTTTGCCATAGTCGCCACGCTTGGCAGGCAAACTGCGCCATTTATTCAGATGTTCCAGGAAGATGCTGCTGCCCATCTTCTGGTTTTAATTTTCACTCTGTCGACTTTTACGACACCCGCGAGACGAGATGAGGTGGTAGATTCTTAAGCCGCCACCAAACGGCATTGCATTTGCAAAGTTAAACAAAATTAATGTCTGTAAAACGCTCTCAACACAGAGGCGAAATCCTAGTGTGGGACTTCACTATAGAAAGTAAGAAAGAAAATATTATGTAATGCTGTTATGATACAAGCTTTTATTCCATCAATATCGATGTTTATGCAATGACATGTTCCGCAAATTCGACCTGTCTGACATTAATGAATATTAATGAACGGCGACCTATTTAAAAAAGCCTGCAATTTGCACAAGGTCTCAACTTGCACAAAGCTCAGCTATACTTGTTCTTTTAGCATTATGCAAAACGTGTCAGTTTTTGTACAGATATATCACAGTCGCGCTTACAATGGTTGTTTTAGTTTTAGTTTCACAAGTTAACTGGTTGTAGGATTCCTATGCAGGAATCCGTCTAGGTAGGTACCACCCCAGGGCCAATTATTCTGCCGAGAAGCAAAAGTGTACAAGCATTACTGTGTTTCGGTTTGAAGGGCACTGTGAGCTAGCGTAATCACTGGGCATTTGAGACTTAAGAACTGATGTCCAAGGGTGACGGGCGCAGTGTGGTGTCACATAGAAATATTCTGGGTAACACAGCATTTGTTGTGGGCGGACGTTAAATTTATTAAGACAATAAAAAATAAAAATAAAAAAAAAGTTCGCCAGCTGTCATGGCTCGTTTCCGGTGAGTCCGAAAAGTGGGCTACGGATTTGGTACCTGCCTATCCCGGTGGGAAAGAGGCGTGACTGTATTTATGTAAGCCCACAGCAGAAACGCCGTTAACGGTGATATGCAACTAACCAATTACCATCTGTTGAATGACTTACTGGTTTCGTGATGCATGCAATAATATAAAAACTGTACTTGCTTCGGCAGTACACATACCAACTGTAGAACTTTACGGAGAAGATTAGCATGGCTCTTTCGCAAGGATGGCACACAAAATCGTGAAGCGTCTTTCTTGAAGACCGCGTGGCTTAGCTGTTGGAGTACCTGACTGCTACGCCACGGGTTCAAGTTCCAGCCGAAGCCAACATTTGTGAAAGAATAAAAATTGTTGGTATATTGTCTGGTCGTGTTGTGATTGTCCCCGTGCTTCTGACACTGCTCTAGCCTACCGATCTTATCGCATGAGCGTTACATCCGGCGCAAGTGAGTGTCTCTGTGTGAGCGTACACTTATAGCACGGTATATGCGGGACTATTGCACGGTTATGCGGGAAGTCGATGGATGCAGGTGGCTCAGGACCGTATTTTGTGGCAATCTATGGGTGAGCTCTATGTTTAACAGTGGACTAAAATAGACATTCTTATTAGTACACAAATAGTGTTTTTACATTTCAAAAAATATTACAAAGCAACTTCACTTTCACAACAAAAGAATTCATAAAAGTTCGCACGAAAATTGTTTTCGGGAATTGTAAAATCCGTACAGTATTTCGACGAACTTCATCGTGAAAAGTAGAGAATTAGATTAAAGCCGGAACAGATTTTCACCTCGCACCGCCAACTGAAAATATTTTACAACACTCTTTTTTCGTGCAGTTACACCTTGCTAACAGATTTTATCTCCGTAGCTCAGTATATGCACTAGCGGACCACCCAGGCTTCGTGCAGAAGTTATTGTTATGTTGAAGTTCTCTGTAAGAGAAAAACAGCACCAGTGAATTGAAACATATAAGAGTCTAATCACGTGGATACTATTGTAAGCAGGGCTTATCGTAATCTTGGCTACGTATTACGCACTTGTCGTCCCTTTTCATGTTCCATTAGTCAGAAGACTGTGTATTACGCTTACGTTCGAAGTATTTTAGAATACGCTAGTCTAATATGGTATCCTTATTGTAATGATTATTCAAATCGTATTGAAAATATACAAAAAAAAATTGTAAAACATCTTAACTTCAAATATAGAAAAATAAATTCTGGAGCTACGTATGAAGAGATATGTCGTGCTGTCAATCTTCTTACGTTATATGAGCGTCGCCAAGTTCTTGATATTAGCTTGCTTTTTGATATAATTAGTGGTGATCTCGATTGTCCTGAACTTTTTGAACACATAAGCTTTAGCACGCCAAGACGTCGCACTAGACACACGCCTTTATTTTATGTACCATTCCATTCCACTAACTATGGTAAGAATTCTGTACTTTGTCGATTGCCTCGGACATATAACACGTTTTTTACCGACGTTGATCCTTTTACGGGCTCAATACACCTTGTATTTAAAGATAAAGTAATATTTAATGCAGATGGAAACATCAATTAATATACTTACATACATACATAAGATCACGACTGTATCCCATAAGGGGTAGTCAGAGACAGGGCACTCACTGCAAAAACAGATGACAATCCACAATCCATGTTTCACCAAAACAATATAATGCACTTGGTGTGATAGGTGGTGAGCCCATCGCCCAAAAACCAAGAATCATAAAACATTGGTATATGTATCCGTGAAAGTTAAACAACGGACACTTCTCATCATCATCATCATCATTTCAGCCTATCACTAGTTCACTGCTGAACATAGGCCTCTCCCAAAGATTGCCACAAAAGTTTGTAGCTCTCATTTTGGGGGGATTTTGCCATAGTTGCCACGCTAGGCAGCTGATATTTTGAAATAAACCTAAAATCGAACAGCGAGCCTATTTCAAATAACCTCAAAATCAAAAATATTGAAGGTCATTTAATTCTGAGAAGTGTCCGTGCCGTGTGGCAGCGGCTTAAGAAATCTACCACCCCCTCTCACCCGCGTGGGTGTCGTAAAAGTCGACAGAGGGAAAATAAAAACTTGGAGATGGGCAGCAGCATCTACCTGTAACATCTGAATAAATAAACTGCGGTTGCCAACCCGCTTGCCAAACGTGGCAACTATGGCGAAATCCCTCCAAAATGGAAGCTACATATTTTTGTGGCATTTTATGGGGAGGCCTATGTTCAGTAGTGGAGGGCTGAAATGATGATGATAATGATGATTCGGGGAACGGTAGTGTCGTAATGAATGAAAAGACATTTTAATTTTCTTTCATTAATCTGAAGTGTCCGTTGAATTTTAGAATTTCGAATAAAGGGCAATAAATGTGCTAAGAATTATGGTATATTTCAAACATACGTACGCACGTACGTACGTATTATGGTATCGTTCTTATTCGAATTTGGGCACTGTCCTTTTAGGTCAATAGGTCTACTACTTTCGTTCGCGTTGATTTAGTTTTTTTTAATATTCCGTGGGAACGATAAAATTTTCTGGGATAAAAAAGTTGTCCCCAGGATGCAAGCTCAATTGGTTCCAGATTTCATCAAGATCGGTTCAGCGGTTGAACCTTGAAAAGGTAACAAACAGACACAGGTACAGAGACAATTACTTTCGCATTAATAATATTAAGTATTTATATACATACGAGTATATGTCTGTTCAAACATTAAGTATTGATAATCTTTCCTCCGCAGCTGAACTAAAGTAACCGACATAGCTCTAAGGACAAGTAATAGTAGCCATATAGCTCGTAGAACCGATAAACATTGGGGAAGAAAGGTTCTCGAGTGGCAATCTCGTCCGGCAAACGCAATGTAGGGCCACTGGACGGAGCAACTACCTGCACGACTTTTTAGTAATGGCCGCGTTTTATTACAGTCTATGGATTACGCCCATGTTCAGCAGTGAACCGATAAAAAGTAAGATAAGAAGTTCCGAGAGGGTTTTGGAGGTAGGAAGAATCCGCCACGCTGCTCCAATGCGGGTTGGCGGACTTCACATGTCTCCGAAATATGATTTATTTCTCAGAAATGCAGGTTTCCTCACGATGTTCTCCTTCACCGCCGAGCACGTGGTAAATCAGCACTTAAAATTGCAATTATAAATTTTAGTGGCGCCGGCACCGGGAATCGAACCCAGGTCACTCGTGTACTATGATATTTAAATCGAGCGCCTAGCCCCTGAGCTACCACGGCTCAACCGTGAACCGATAATTAATGTATTATTTCGGTATTAAGTGCAACTAAAAAGAATCACCATCAAGAATTTCTTCAAGCATTTTCAACTTTAAACAAATGAGGACGCCGAATTTTCTTGTTGGAAAAAACAGCAGGGGCGTACTGTTCTAACGAGTTTTTCCGAAAACAATCGCCGCCGCAAACTTTTATGAATTCTGTTGTTAGAAAAAATTTAACTCGTTTTAACTAGATTCGAAAATACTTTCTCTTTGTTGTAACTAAATTAATCCAGACAACTATTTACTGTTTTAAATAATAAATAAATCTTCTACATATTTCAAATTAATAATTTGTTGAAGATAATTAAAACTTAATTTGGTACTTCCATACCAAGAAATGCCGTTTTTTTTTATATTTGAGAAAGTGTCAAGACGAGCAAAAGGTTCCTGATAGTTAGTCTAACGTCTGCCCGTAAAAAATGCAGAACATTTCTGTGTGGCACAGCACTGCGCCCGTCATCCTAAGACACCAGTTCTTAAGTGTCATATGGCCAGTAATTACACTGCTCTCAGTGCCCTTCAGACCAAAACACTACTTCCCCGCAAAACCGTGCCGGTCTTTCTACTTGGTCTTTCTGAATGCACTAATATAAAAATTAAGCCACGAATGCGGACTTTCCAGAAACAGTAGACTAAATGCACTGAGTTGGCGATGTAGTCTACTTCAAAATATCGTGTTGCCTCGTTAAGAGGTAATGTAGAATGCGCTTTGAAAACTATCTTAATGATGTAGTGGTAAGCGTTATCCACATTACCAAAGTAGATTTTAAAAGCTTCTGCACGCTAGTTTAAGAAGTTAATATTGACCTATTTCCACATTAATGTCTAAGTTTCCTCACCATTGTTTATTTTCTAGTACACTATCAGTCGTTCCATGAATGGCATACATTCCGATCCTACCATGGTATTCAATGATTATGTTGAAGAATCGTTACTTTAGATTGGTTCAAAAGAGATATTTTTTTTATAAACACAATCATATACAATAAAAAATGAATGATGATTTACAATGAATAAACTTAGTCTGGTTTTAATTTTCTCTCTCTCGACTTTTACGACACCCAAGGGATGAGATGGGGTGGTAGATTCTCTTCAGGTCGCCACCACACGGCGAATGGATAAAAATTAAAACCAGGATTTGGGTAGCAGTATCTCCCTGGAACATCTGAATAGGTAAACTGCGGTTGCCACCCCGCCTGTCAAGCGTGAAAACTATGCCAAAATCCCCCCCAAAATGCTACAAACTTTTGTGGCAAAAAGTGGGGGAGACCTCTTTCCTTCCGAGGTGTCGTAATAGGCGACTAGTTATTGTAAGGACAGCCTTTATTCGTGCAGAATATGCATTGCTGCCACTATACTGCTCGTGGGAATCCAATGGGGAGTAAGAATTTCAACTCCTACCAAAATGGCGGCGATATAGTTTGCCACACGTCGCGTCCCATTTCCGAGGGCGAAAAGTGGGCTTCGGGTGTGGTTTCTGCCTACTCCATATATGGGAAAAATGTTGTATGTATGTATGAGATATACCTAAGTATATCTCGTATAACTTAAAAAGAAACGTTTTCCTGCTTTAGGAGCCGGTGGAAGATGAACCCTACCTTCCTTCCTTCAGGTATCTATATATATATATATATATATGTAGGTACCATCGCTGGGACAGTTTTTCTGCATTGAAATACTAGTTTGCAAACATTACCACGGTTTTGTGGGAAATGGATGGATGCAGGTGGCTCAGGACCGTGTTTTGTGGCAATCTATGGGGGATGTTCAACAGTGGACTACGGAAGACTGAAATGATGATGATGATGACGCTGCTCCAATGCGGGTTGGCGGACTGCACATGTCTTCGAAATATTTATATCATCAACCTTTATTATATATATATTATATATTTATATATATATTTTATTATCAACCTACGAGTACATTGACACGAACGTCAATGTACTCGTAGGTTGTAATATAGTCACAACTAACAAAGTGTAGTTGTTAATATTTTAAAAACTTTACGTAACGCCGAGCTTGCAAGTGAAAAGTTGAGTTGTCGCTTTCCGGACGTCAGTTTTAACTTTAAAAATAGTTTTAAGTGACACTTGTTTATAATAAAGAGTGACTTGAACATTTGTCCCAGGAATGTTTAGCTTTTAGCATATAATATGAATGTAGGTATACGAAGCAGTTAAAAATATCTGGTTTAGGAAAATGATTATAAAAAGTAAAAGTAAAGTTTCAGCCTATAAATGTCCCACTGCTGAGCACAGGCCTCCTCTCATTTCTGAGGGGGTTTTGGAGCTAGGAAGAATCCGCCACGCTGCTCCAATGCGGGTTGGCGGACTGCACATGTGTTCGATTTTTTTTCATCCTCACGATGTTTTCCTTCACCGCCGAGCACGTGGTAAATCAGCACTTAAAATTGCAATTAATATTTAGTTTCTCTGCAGAATAACTGAAACTGCGTTGGTCCCTATCTAGACGGATTCCTGCATAGGAATAGGAATATAATAACAGGGAATATGAGATTTAAGAACCGATGTCTCATGGTGACGCGCGCTACACAGAGCTTCCAAATGCAGTATTCTGGGTGATCCTGCCTCTGTTATGGGCAAGCATGGCACTTACCATCATTTGAATGACTTGCTCGTCTCATCTCTAGCTTTCAACAAAAAAAATTTGTTCTCCAGCTCTTCCCAACCTTGATAACTATTAAAAGTTAGAAGTATTTGGATTACGTCGAGGACCCAGTGATCAGAATTCCTAAGTTCGAATCCTCGACGAAGACAATATTTGTGCAAAAACACAAATTAGTCAATTTTCAGACCTGGTTGTGTTGTGACTGTACCGTGTCTCTGACACTACATTGTACCTACCTCTGATCTTATCACATGAGCCTTCAATCATTTCACATATTTTCCGATACTTTTGGACAGTTTGAAAGACTTCTGAAAACGGCATCCAAGTCTTGAACTAGTCCGAATATGTACTTATAAATGTAATTGTTTTTATGGCCATTTGTTTGTAACTACTAAAAATTTATATACATTCATACATACGGTCACACCGTTTTCCTATGTAAGGGGTAGGCAGAGCCCCGCGACAACTTCCGAATCCGAATGTCGAGAGCCATCAACTGCGCAGGAGATATTATAGTGCCACAAGTGTACGCGCAAACACAGAGGCACTCACTCGTCCCAACCTACCCGCGCCCGATGTAACGCTTATGCGATAAGATCGGAGGTAGGCTAGGATGCAGTGTCAGAAACACGGGGACAAATACAACACAACCAAACCCGAAAACCAACAATTTGTGTTTTAGCACAAATGTTGGATCCGGCTGGGATTCGAACCCAGGACCCGCGGCGTAGAAGTCAGGTACTCTGACCACTAGGCCACGCGGTCGTCATATAAAAATCGGGTATGAATGCCCCGTGGGTTGCACCTGTGGAACTATGATATCTACCCCTCTTAAGCGCTGATGGAGACCACCGTGGGGTTTTAGTCGGTAAGAGACCGACATAATCCGGCTGCCCCTTCCCCCCCCTTGCCAGTCGGGTATCCATGAAGGATTAACCCACGCACAAAAAAAAAACTATAATATCTACTGTGCAGTTGTCGGCTTGCAGCCCGGGTGATGTCATAAGATTATGTCAGTATATACTCTTAATTTAAATCACTATTCGTTGCAGATGTTTGCTTGCACATCTGACATAATAAAATGTAAAATTCCATCATGACGACGTTATATTATGCATTCTAATGGAGACTTCTCCGGTCTGACGCCGATGCATATTCATGAGAGTCAATCACAAATAGCTATTGCGTTTTGTAACAAAAACATTAAATATTAATCTGCACTTTTAGCGTAGGAAAACAGACTCATTGTTTATTTATAATATTATTTTATGCGCAGTTAAAGTACTTTTATGAATGCTATGAACAAGATACTTACTGGTGGTAGGATTCCTATGCAGGAATCCGTCTAGGTAGGTACCCCAGGGCCAGTTATTCTGCCGTGAAGCAGTAGTGTGCCAACATTACTGTGTTTCGGTTTGAAGGGCACTGAGAGCTAGCGTAATCACTGGGCATATGAGACTTAAGAACTGATGTCTCAGGGCGACGGGCGCAGTGTGGTGTAACACAGTAATTTTCTGGGCGACACACCATTTGTTATGAGCAGACGTTACACTTACCATCAGGTGAACGTTTTGCCCGTTCCGTCACTTTTATGAAAAAAAAAATATTTCTATGTAGGTTGCATATTATCTCTCAGGTCTGGTTCTATCCTAGTATCAAGTGCTTGCATCCTAAGTAATGCCTCTTTAACTTATCTAATTGCATTAGTTGCTTAATACAAATAATAATAAATATTATATTACCTATGTAGTAAAACAACATGATACTCGTAGCTAATTGACAACTGGTTTATTTCTTTTAATTTGACATAAATAAGTATAAAACAATATGCTACATCATCCTCCTTAAATTACAATAAATTTCGAAACCAATAGTTTCTTATGAAATACTAATTTAAAACAATTTATTTTACGCACCGCTGCCACCATGTAGTAAAACAACATGATAGCTTATTGACAACTGGTTTATTTATTTTAATTTGACATAAATAAGTATAAAACAATATGCTACATCATCCTCCTTAAATTACAATAAATTTCGAAACCAATAGTTTCTTATGAAATACTAGTTTAAAACAATTTATTTTAAGCACCGCTGCCACCATGTAGTAAAACAACATGATAGCTTATTGACAACTGGTTTATTTATTTTAATTTGACATAAATAAGTATAAAACAATATGCTACATCATCCTCCTTAAATTACAATAAATTTCGAAACCAATAGTTTCTTATGAAATACTAATTTAAAACAATTTATTTTAAGCACCGCTGCCACCATGTAGTAAAACAATATGATAGCTTATTGACAACTGGTTTATTTCTTTTAATTTGACATAAATAAGTATAAAACAATATGCTACATCATCCTCCTTAAATTACAATAAATTTCGAAACCAATAGTTTCTTATGAAATACTAGTTTAAAACAATTTATTTTAAGCATCGCTGCCACCATGTAGTAAAACAACATGATAGCTTATTGACAACTGGTTTATTTCTTTTAATTTGACATAAATAAGTATAAAACAATATGCTACATCATCCTCCTTAAATTACAATAAATTTCGAAACCAATAGTTTCTTATGAAATACTAGTTTAAAACAATTTATTTTATGCCCCGCTGCCACCATGTAGTAAAACAACATGATAGCTAATTGACAACTGGTTTATTTATTTTAATTTGCACATAAATAAGTATAAAACAATATTCTACATCATCCTCCTTAAATTACAATAAATTTCGAAACCAATAGTTTCTTATGAAATACTAATTTAAAACAATTTATTTTACGCACCGCTGCCACTATGTAGTAAAACAACATGATAGCTAATTAACAACTGGTTTATTTCTTTTAATTTGACATAAATAAGTATAAAACAATATGCTACATCATCCTCCTTAAATTACAATAAATTTCGAAACCAATAGTTTCTTATGAAATACTAATTTAAAACAATTTATTTTACGCACCGCTGCCACCATGTAGTAAAACAACATAATAGCTTATTGACAACTGGTTTGTTTCTTTTAATTTGACATACATAAGTATAAAACAATATGCTACAACCTACAATAGGTGTCCGGAAAAATAAAATAGCACCTACTTCTTTCCTACCGTGGTGTCGTAAGAGGTCTACATATGTCATATTGTACTGACCCCGTGGGAACGCAATGGGGAGAAAGAATTTTTTGACTAGCTAATTGACAACTGGTTTATTTCTTTTAATTTGACATAAATAAGTATAAAACAATATGCTACAACCTACAATAGGTGTCCGGAAAAATAAAATAGCACCTACTTCTTTCCTACCGTGGTGTCGTAAGAGGTCTACATATGTCATATTGTACTGACCCCGTGGGAACGTAATGGGGAGAAATAATTTTTTGACTCCTACCAAAATGGCGGCTACGTGGTTCTCGTCTCGTTTCCCGCGAGGGCGAAAAATGGGCTACTTGAGTAGCAATGGACTACCCCTTATATGGGAAAAAGGCGTGACTGTTTGTAACTTTAAAATACGGCGGGTTAGCAACCGCAGTTTATTTATTCAGATATTCCAGGAAGAAGCTGCTGTCCATCTCCTTTTTTTTATTTGCCCTCTGGTCGACTTTTACGACACCCACGGAATGAGATGGACTGGTAGATTCTCTTAAGCCGCTACCATACGTAGATATTTGCCATCTTGGAGGTAATGACATGATCCCGTTGCTGTAGAAATTTTGGAACTTATGAGCAAAAACACGCGACAAGTAGTTTTGGCAGTCCTCTCTTGATGTTAACCTGACACTACCTAAAGGATTCTGAAGAGACCGAAACAGATGGAAATCTGAAGATGCAAGGCGGATATGGCGGATGTTTAAACACCTCTCAGCCAAACTCTCTTAATTTTTGCGGAGTGACTAAAGATGTGTGTGGTCTAGCGTTGTCGTGATGAAAGACGAAGTTGAAATTCTTGCTCCCCATATATATAGTGTATAGTATATAGTGTAGTATATAGTGTAGTATATAGTGTAGGCAGTATAGTGACAGTATTGCTGTATTATTGTGCATGAATAAAGGCTGTACGTACAATGTCTTAGTCGACTCTTACGACACTTCGATCGGAAAGAGGTAGGTGCTACTCTGCCGGATAGCTATCGGCTAATTTTATAATATCCTTCAGTCACAATCCAGGCTACACTGTACACAGTTAACAGCTTTAATATAACACGCACCACGACGCGCGACCGCCGTACAGAGCGGCGCGCAGCAGTCGACAATCACACCGCGTAAACACGATACACCCGTGTTCCAGGGCGGTTCTCACCGCCCAGAGTTACCGACACACAAGTCGACAGTCCGAATGGAGGCCCGCAGCCTCCCTCGGACGGTCATCAGACAACTTAAAATCATTTGAGATATTCGAAATCGCGCAAACACGCAGCGAACGCGACACAGTCCGAATTTCGAGGTTTTTGTAGGAGTTTATTTAAGTATTTATGTTTGGATCAAACCAAACCTGGCACGCGGGCCCCTGGCCAGTGGAGCACAGAATCCGATGAAGCTGTAAAAGCCAAAAAGGCTAACAGCAATTACATCACCGAAATTTGTATATAATATCCTTCATCTAATATTTTTTATTAACAAGTTTTTTAAGATCTATGTTCGATTTCATCTATCCGAATAGATATTTGTAACACGTGAATTATCAACCAATATTAAGTATGTACTCGTATGTACAAATGTCGTGTGCGAAAATTCAGTTCATACGCTAAGCCTACTGATTTCGTACGTCATCAATCGATTGAATTACTTCCCGCCTGCCTTCTCTCGGCCCAACAGTCCACCCGAATCGGTCCTTGGCAAATTATTAATATCGAAGGATCGAGAGCGAAAGGGAGAAATCTGTAGTCAGCAGACCGCTCGTGATGTTAATAACTGAAGATCGTGCCCCGTTTACCGCGACAAATCAACTTGCCTTTTACGTAGACGCATTTTATATTGTTACATTTTCATTCAATCATTCAAATGTTTTATTAAAAAAAAGTTCTTCATGAAAAGTAAAAAAGTTGCAGCCTGTAAATGTCCCACTGCTGAGCACAGGCCTCCTCTCATTTCTGAGAGGGTTTTGGAGCTGGGAAGAATCCGCCGCGCTGCTCCAATGCGGCCTTCGAAATATTTTTTATTTATCAGACATGCAGGATTCCTGACGATGTTTTCCATCGCCGCCGAGCACGGGGTAAATCAGCACTTAAAACTTGCAATTTTTATATAATAATTAATAATTTAGCACAGGTAATCGAAACCAGGTCACTCGCGTACTATGTAATTTAGTCACTGAGCTATCACGGCTCTTCTTCACAAAAAAGGTAATAATAATACATTCTTTAAATACAAGGATGATGATAACCCCTGGATATGAGATGGTCGCTGTCAAGTTATGTCTACATCTTTATAATACTGTCTTTTTTTTTTCTTTTTTTTAAAAAAAAAAAGAATGCTAGCAATGCTGTATTAACATTACTAATATTCCTGTTAACCACTCCAACTAAGCGTAAAAGCTTGTGCTAGGAGATGGTTCACGACAATAGTCGAACGGCGGGCTCGATCCTGCGACATCATGTTTCGCAGTCCGTACCCTAAACCATTAGGCTATTGCCGCTTTTAACTGTACATTATTTTTAAAATGCCTAAAAGAAAAAAAAATTGCACGCAATTTTTGCGACCAGTGTTGTGTAAAAACATTACGATCAATACATATCATGAAAATAATCTATCTTAACGAAAAACTATAATACTAACGGCATCGGAGATTTAATCGAGTTTAGCAGCTGAAATTATTTTACATACATACATACATAAGATCACGACTGTATCTCATTAGGGGTAGTCAGAGACTGAGCACTCACTGCAAAAACAGATGACTGCCACAATCCACGTTTCACCAAAACAATATAATGCACTTGGTGTGATAGGTGGTGAGCCCATCGCCACCATGCGCTGTTGGGTGCACAGTGCAGTTTAATTCCTTACTCGCCTTTTACGAGATCCATTGGAGGAGATGGAGTGGCAGTATTCTTTTAACGAGCCGCCACCACACTTTTATGTCACACATTTTATGTCTATAATATTAACGGAATCAGAAATAAATATGTGTAAATGAAACGATTTGAATATGAAATAAAAATTCTTTATTTTCCGTCGGAAGAAATATAAATTTCGTTTGTCCAACGTCATTTTTTACAATCTACCGCCGTTTCGTAACGAAGCTCCTATGACGGAGAAGAAACCTGCGATCCTCTTGCTTGCAAATCCTGTTTTATCTCAGTCATAAATACATTATAATTAAATTTACAAAAACAGTCTCAAGGAAAAACAACGCACGCTCTATGCTTAAATCTTAGACAAGATTAATTCGATCAATATATAAGTATATTGTAAACTCGAGCAGACCAGCCTTCACAAGCAGCACCTGTTTACAAGTATGACGCATGTGGCAGCCAGCGCCCTTCTTAACCAGTAACGTCTGCCCATGACAAATGCTGTGTCACGTACATTTCTGTGCAGCGATGCACTGCGCTCGTCTCTAAAACATCAGTTCTTAAGTCTTTTACGGCAGAATAACTGGCTTACCTAGACCTATAGATAGCCTTTGGCAAAGATATTGCCAAGGAAAATGATAGCTACCTGCCAGATCGGATGGTCCGATCTGGGGAGGAAGTCTCCTCCTGTTTACTGTACAAATATTCTGTCTGAAGGGCACTGATAGCTAGTGTTATTACTGGGCGAATCTCTCGCCACTTTCTCTAATCTGTTTACAAATTCTAAAACATAACAGGTTTAAACTGGGTATGTTTTAAATATCGATGTTAACTTATGGAAGCTCGCTTCAAATTTTCAACACAAGCTGTAGTTTCGCAACGAAATATTAATTTACACGAAAACTTGATTTATCTATAAATAATAACTAAAGGGTGCCTTATGGTGGTGGTGATAGACAATTTGCCACTTCATGTCGACCCGTCGGTGTCATGATAGTCAACTGAGCAAATGCCTGAAAATTCTCATGGCTTTACTGGTGGTATGATTCCTGCAGGAATCCGTCTAGGTAAGTGCCACTATAGTGCCATTTATTCTTCAGCTTACAGAGTCCTCCAGACTGTAACAGAGTCTTGTTTGCCAACTACTGCTTTGCTGCAGAATAACTGATCTTGCAGTGGTACGTACCTAGACGGATACCAGCATAAGAATCCTACCACCGGTAAGCACCCTATAGCAAGTGACTGGTGTGCAGTCCTCGTCAGTAATCGGCCTCGTCGGTAGTGAATGTATAACTTGTATCGTCTCGATGAATGCCCCCCTGCAGACTAAGCTGTAATCTCATTGCCCGTCACTAGGTCACCAGTCTCCGCCACTTATCCATACCCTCGATAGTTAAGATTACATCATTACCAGTGACTGAATCTCGAGTTCATGTAACCAACTGTAGGTGCGTGAGTATGGTGAAAAATACGCCTAAATATTCTTCTTCAGCAAAAGTCCACTATTGGACATAAGCTCCTCCCAAGTTTGAAGGACTTGCTGCCGTTTGGCAGGCCAAATGACGATAGCAGTACCAGACACTACGAAGACGAGACACTTTTGCCCGACACAGGACAATTTAGGTCTGTCATAATACATGCATATTATGTATATACAATCACGCCTTTTTCCTATATAAGGAGTAGGCAGAGACCACACCCGTAGCTCACTTTTCGCCCCGCGAAAAACGAGACGTTACGGGTGGCGAACCACGTCCCCGCCATTTTGGTACTAGTCAAAAATTCTTACTCGATATTGCGTTCCTATAAACAGTATAATGACAGCAGTGTTTATTCTGATATTAGTCTGCACGAATAAACGTTGTCCGTGCAATACCTTTGTCGCCTCTTATGACACCTCAAGAGGAAAAAGGTAAAGAAAGAAAGATAGAAATACTTTATTAAACAAACACCACTGAAGCTATTCTACTCTGTCGGATACCTATCACGTTATTCTACCGGACACCGATCTACTTACCGGTCTGTTATAATCGAGATGTTAATCCGCCATCAATCGGAGGCTATGAAATTTTTACACACACACCCACGGCATGAAATGGGGTGGAAGATTCTCCAACGCTACCACCACATGGCGCACCCTATATACTAAGATTATACAATTCATTGCCAGTCACCGAGTCTCCAGTCCTCGCCACTCACTATACGAAACGCGTTACGCTTTACTCTGGTACTGTGTGAGGGCGTCTTATATGGAAGAAAGTGACGAGACGAGAAAATCAGGCCACCGGATTGTACGTGCAACGTCTGCCCATAACAAATGCTGAGTCACCCAGAATGTTCCTGTGTGGCATCACCATATTGCGCTCGTCACCCTGAGACTTCAGTTCTTAAGTTTCAATACTAGTTATCAGCACCCTTTAAACCGAATTACAGTAATGTTTGCATACACTACCTGCGGAGTTACCCGCCTAGACAGATTTCTGCATATCCTACCTATGGTATCCTACCACCAAATAAAAGCATCTGTAGATGTAAAGATATTTTTTTTAACTCAATAGTCAAGGTTGCTTTGACAGATAACGTGCCAAAGAAAACGGTAGCTTCCCGCACGTTCTTTTACTTATATTTAGACCTTGTATTTTCAGTTATATATAGTTAACAGCAATTAAACTTCAATAGCATGATGTAGTACGTATGAGATATTTATTACGCTTTTCGTATGGTGACATAGATTTTGTAGAGATAAAATGATATCCTCCGGGCCAAATTTCGATGAATGCTTGTCAACTTTCGAACGTTATCGAAAGTATTAACTGCGCAGGAGATATATTCGTGCCACTGGTGTATGCGCAGACACAGGCCGTCACTTTTACTAACCTACCGCGCTCAAAGTAACGTTCATGCGATAAGATTGGTGGTAGGCTAGGACGCAGTGTGTGAGATACTGGGACAATCACAACACAGACCGCCAACAATATGTGTTTTTCCAGAAATGTTGGCTCCAGCTGGGATTCAAATTAACACATACTAGCTTTTAAATACAACTAGATTTTACGAGCGCTTTACAGCACCCATGGTCAAGATGGGTCTGAGGTGACAGATGTCCTGATGTCATAGTTTACCTAGATTACCTTCAACTTATGATTATTATTTTTGTTCCGATCTACGCAGAAAGAGCTAACTATGTTTTGAAGTCTTGCAGTGGTATGCTAGGTTTTTGATTTTAATTCCCATCTTCCCTATTGAAATTAGGATGTTTTTTAATTTCAATAGCCTCGCGAATCATTCTTGGTAGGAATCGGTGTTCTGTTGCGAGGATTTTTTTTTAGTCGATGTAGTGATGAAACGAGCAAAACGTTCACCTGATGGTAAGTGCAACGTCTGCCCATAACAGATGCTGTGTCAACCAGAACATTTCTGTGTGACACCACACTGTGCCCATCACCCTGAGACATAAGTTCTTAAGTCTCATATGCCCAGTGATTACGCTAGCTCACAGTGCCACTCTCACTGGCAGAATAACTGGCCCTGGGGTGGTACCTACCTAGACGGATTCCTGCATAGGAATCCTACCACCAGTAAAAAGATTTGTGTTTTATCAAATCTGATTTAATATTTGGGATGATCCGGAACATGGTCACAGACTGCGGACTTCCTAAAGCGACGATGATTCACATCAACTATATGTTCTTTTACGTGGGTTTTTACTGATCTTTTGTTTGCCCTATGTAAGAGACCTTCTTTCTTTTGGAAGCCCGCTTCAAGATATAGCCAATCTTGACTCTTGACTTCACTCCTCTGACATATGGCAGGACAGTGATAGTAAACTGGCCGCCGAGCTTCAGCTCTCTTTTTATAGGTAAGTAACGAGACCATCAAAACGTTTATCTGATGGTAAGTTTATATCTGCCTGTAACAAATGCTATGTCACCCAGAATCTTTCTGTATGGCATGTCACTGCTACCGTCACCTTGACACATAAGTTTTTATGTGTCATATACCTAGTAATTACACTGGCTAACAGTGTCGATCAGAACGAAGCAGAAATGCTTCCTGCTTGTAGGCAGAATAACTGGCACTGTTGGGCACCTAGACGGATTCTTACACAGTCCCAGAAACTCAGAGTCTTATCGCCAGTGAAGCCTAAAATTTAACAAGTTCTAACAATAAACTAGAACCAAATATTGTATACAGAATTTTTTCTTATTCAATATCTGTATTGAAATAAGAATATAGTTTATTTACGAAGTACGTTGATGTCGTAAATAATATGATTGAATTATTTCCCAGCCGCCTATCGCTCGACCCAATAGTCTGCGCAAAACAGAATTCCGTAAATTATCGATATCCGAGGGTTGAAAACGAGCACGACAAAAATCTGCAGCCAGCAAATCGCACGTGATGCTAATATTTTTTACACAAATATATTATGATACGATACTCGTATTTATGTTTTTTTTTCTAAATGGTTACGTAATCCTTGCGGGAATCTGGTCGCGGGTAGGTACCACCCAAGGCCAGTTACTTTGCCGTGAAGCAGTAGTATGCAAACATAAGGTTTGAAGGGCACTGACAGCTGTCTCAGGGTGACAGGCGCAAGTGTGGATTCAAAAATGTTTTAATTCGAAGTTCAAACATTCAATGCAAAGTAAGAATACCATGGCACAAGGTTTCATTTAAATGAGTAGTGTAAATCATTATAGAATACCATGGATTGTTAATAAAGGTTTTTTTCTTCTGAACTTGTATTTAAAAAAAAACGCTGCCCGATGATATCTCATTGTATTGTTCAACAACGACTTCATCAACGACTTTTTTCAACAACGACATAGACAACACCCTAACAACACGTAGGTTCTAAGAGTAAAACATTTTGGATTTTAAATATTCAAATCTTTTAGAAATAATCTTGATTGCCTTCCCCTACTTCGTAAATTTAATTTTCGTGCTCCATGTAGATATCCTCGAAAATTTGTTACTCCTCTTTCGCCACCCCTTCGTAGAACAGTAAAGTTAAGTTTCAGCCTATAAATGTCCCACTACTGAGCACAGGCCTCCTCTCATTTCTGAGAGGGTTTTGGAGCTAGGAAGAATCCGCCACGCTGCTCCAATGCGGGTTGGCGGACTGCACATGTCTTCGAAATATTTTTTATTTGTCAGACATGCAGGTTTCCTCACGATGTTTTCCTTCACCGTCGAGCACGTCGTAAATCAGCACTTAAAATTACACTTAACAATTTTAGTGGTGCCGGCACCGGGAATCGATACCGGGTCACTCGCTTACTATGAAATTTAGAGCGAGCGCCTAGCCCCTGAGCTACTACGGCTGAACTGTACTGGGATTGATTTCTCCACTGTCAGACTTTGTAGACGTAAATTATACTTATAATCAAATATTGGATATTTAATCATCATCATCATTTCAGCCCATTACTTATCCACTGATGAACATAGGCCTCCCCATTGATTACCACAAAAGTTACGTCTAATTTTGGGGGGATTTTGCGATAGTTGCCACGCACTGGCAGGTGGGTTGGCAACCGCAGTTTATTTATTTAGACGTTTCAGGAAGATGCTGTTGCCCATCTCCTGGTTTTTATTTCCCACCTACGGGATGAGATGAGGTGGTAGATTCTCAAAAGCTGCCACCACGCTATTAGATATTTACCACGACTTTCGGAAAAAAAATTACCAAAACATTAACATTGGTGTGTGATATTAATTTTAGTTCTAGGGATAATGTTTTATTTTGGCTATAATGTGTATATGTGAGCTGTAAACACTGAGCATGCGGAGTTTACCTATTAAGAAATCTGCACTTAGTTTTTGATTGATGTATAAAATTTAATAGTATAGTATTTAATATGCTTATGTTACTTGTGTAGGACTCCTAGGCAGGAATACGTCTAAGTAAGTATTACCCCAAGGCCAGTTATTCTGCCCTAAAGCAGTAGTGTGCAAACGTTACCGTGTTCCGGTTTGAAGGGCAGTCAGAGCCAGGCGTAATCACTGGGCACGAGACCTAAGTACTGATGTCTCAGGGACAGGCGCACAGCAATGTCACACAGAAATGTTCTGGGTGACGCATCATTTGTTATGGGCAGACGTTACACTTACCGTCAGGTGAACGTTTTGCTTGATTCGTAACTACATGCTATAAAAAAAACAAAGGTATAACATTTGTTGGTAAACCAAATAAATAAATTTAAAATAAAACCACTCGCTCAGTAACTGCCTAAAATGGGTCGATATATTCGAAGATTCGGATCAGCACATTCGAAGTTTTTCTGCCATCTGGCCGCCACCAGAGTTAAAACACACTTTTGGAGAAAATTTTGTATTTTGTCCGTATAGATAGGTTGACAAAGGTTGACTGGCAGAGAATGCTTTTAGCTTTTAGCAATAAGTCCGCCTTTTGTTCCATTACTATAATTAAGGTTCAATAAAGAATAAATAAATAGTTGTTTCGGGTCTGGGTGTTTATGCAAGTGGAATCTACTTCTAAAATCACAATCATCGTTTTTTTAAATATCCCCTTTGCATACTTACGAGTATTGATAAACAATAAATTGATATTTACGCTATTATTCTAGGAGACATGACTACAACAACAATATAGAATTGAATATATCTTATTAAGTGACATGTACATTTAAATCAACGCAGTTTTTCCAAATAGACCTCGAATAGACGGAAAACTCATCAGAAATGAATAGACGTGATATAAAAATACATTTACATGAAAGAGTTTAATATTAAAACAAAATTATGACTCCGTGAAAAGCAGTTCCATTCAAAGCGACTTAAAAGTATTTCATGTTTTATTTACGTGCGTTTTATGTTTAATATGCTTATGCACTTTGCTCAGTCGCAAAATGATGATGTAATTTGTGGCGCGCTTATGAAAATGTTATTAATGTTAATAGGGTTGCCAACAACATAACCGATGTTAGCTTAGCCGGCGAAATATAGGCAGTTCAATTGGCTTTGGAAAGGATATTTTCCTTATGATAATTATTATACATAAACTAAGTATAATAATATCGTAAAGTAGAAATTATCAAAATTTTCTTTCAAAATAATTAATCTGTTTGTTTGAAACTCTTAATCTATTTGTTTTACCGAAGCCATTTTTAACAGAGGACTATGAATGAATGATTTGAGTGAATGATATAGTAATGAATAATAAGTTATACTTCTGTAATGCAAAATACAGTCGTTTTAGTCAAGTTATCGTTATTTTGAGACTACTGTACAATTTGTTTGTATATTCTTAAGGCTTAAGAGAATCTACCAACCCCATCTCATTTTGTGTCGTAAAAGCTCGACAGAGGGAAAATGGAAACCAGGAGATGGGCAGCAGCATCTTCCTGGAAAATCTTAATAAGTAAACTGCGGTTGCCAACCCGCCTGCCAAGCGTGGCAACTATGGCAAAACCCCCAAAAATTTGAGCTACAAACTTTTGTGGCAATCTATGAGAGAGGCCAGTGTTCAGCTGTGGCTGAAATGATGATGACGATTCCCTGATGGCCGCGACGTGTTTTTTTACTGTAAGCCGCATGAGGAATTTAAATGCCGCTCAGCGAGCCATGGAAACCCCAGGGCCAGTTATTCTGCCGTGAAGCAGTAGTGTGCAAGCATTACTGTTTCGGTTTGAAGCGCACTGTGAGCTAGCGTAATCGCTGGGCATTTGAGACTTAAGAACTGATGTCTCAGGGTGACGGGCGCAGTCTGGTTTCACACAGAAATATTCTGGGTGACACAGCATTTGTTGTGGGCGGACGTTGCACTTACCACCAGGTGAACTTTTTGCTCGTTTCGTCACTTAATACCATAAAAAAAAGAGTAAGAATTGGTGCCCCGTGTCCATGAGTGCAGCAAACCGCACGAACATGTCAGATATTAAATAGTAAAAATTAAAGACGACAATATCAGTAAAATAAATTTTAGTCAATGGGGAATATTCGCGCTAATATTAGTACCCTTACTTTCTCCAATAATACGAATTTCACAAAAGCATTAATTTTGCACAAGGCCACGTCAGGCATACATCGTTATTAGCGCTGCATGATCAATGACTCGAGCTCCCGTTTCTTCTGACACACTGCTACGGCGGTCCAACAATAAACTTCTTATTTACTGCTTCCCTTACTCAAACATGATAATATGACAGGTGAAACATAACTTTATATAGTATTTTTAATTCGATATATTGACGTAATACTCATCGACTTTTTTTATTATTAACTTAAACTGGTTCGCAAAATAATGCCTCTATCCTGGGAAGAACCATAAAGAATTCCAGCGGGAGGTTTTATTTTCTTTTCAGTCTTTTTAAATACTATTTAATGTACAAAAACTAAATCATAAATATAGAGATGAAGAAATAGCTTGTCAGCCATCACCTCATTCTCAGGGCTTAACATCCATGTGTTCTTTAATATTATAATAACACTTCTCATTTAAATTTGAGCTATTTGATTGAAAATCGTTGTGCACTCTCTGTGATTTTGTTGTAAAAACGTAGACATTTCCCCATGAAAGAGTTACTGACTAAGTGAAGTCGAGTAACTGGACATTAATAGTTTTTGCTTGTTCGAAGTATTTACATCATGATCATCACCTTTTTTTATTAAACTGATTAATGTGGGAGGCCGCGGTTAAGATATTTTTTTTTAAATTTATCTCTAAGAAACGCTTTCAAGCCAATGTTGTAAATAGCTCTTATACTTGCATCTTGCAAAAGTGGGACTTTTGTAAGGTTTTTTTTTTTAATTTGATAAAGTAACGAGATTAGCGAAACATTCACCTGATGGTAAGTGCAACGTCTGCCCATAACAGATGCTGTGTTACTCAGAATATTTCTGTGTAGCACCACACTCCTTCCGACCGTCACCTTGAGACATTAGTTCATAAGTCTCATATGCCCAGTAATTACGCTAGCTCTCAGTGTCCTTCAGACCGAAACACAGTAGTGTTTGCACACTACGACGGATCCCTGCATATGAATCCTACCACCAGTAAAGTAAAGTGACGGAATAAATATCAAGAAATACACAAACAGACACATTACAGAAAATCTCCTGGTTTTTATTTTCCCTCTGTTGATTCCTACGACACCCAAGGGACGAGATAGGTGGTAGATCACATTAAAATAACTGCTCAGTGTATAAGCAATTAATAATTAATCGATAAATACAATTATAAAATAACAGAAACAATGCCCTCAAATTCGACCTTCGAATTTTACTCTAATCGTGCCCAAAGATGTTTCACTTCAAATGTATAAATTTTTAATCCCTATGAGTTATACGAAGCAGTCCCCCTACCGCCGCAGTGTTGGTTATTATGCTAACAGGCAGTGGTGTACAAACACTGTGTTTCGGCATGAAAAACTCTGTAGCTAATAATTACAGTGACGAACGCACTGCGGTGTCTCAAAGCATCCAATTAAAAGTACTGTATGTGGCCGCAACTTTCATAATATCTACTGATTCTAATCTAACACTAATCATCATTATTTCAGCCTATCACTAGTCCATAATAAAATAGGCCACCCATTTTGTCATAGTTGCCAGCGCTTGGCAGGCGGGTTGGGAACCTCAGTTCTTTTCAGATGTTCCAGGAAACTGCTGCTGCCCATCTCCTGATTTTCATTTTCCCTCTGTCTACTTTTACTACACCCACGGGATGAGATGAGGTGGTAGATTCTCCTAAGCCGCCACCACACGGTGAATTAATTAAGTCAATACACTAAAGTGTGGTAGTATATTGTGGATTGTAGATTGAAACGGGCCGGTTTCCGCAACTCCACGCCTAGCGCGTATTTTGCGTGGATGTAATTAACTTAAAACTCGGCGTGAGTTGTTAAACTACTTACTTCAACAAAATAAATCAATACCAAAAAAAGCAAAAAAACTAAATGATAAATGTTCATTATTAAAACACTTAACAGTCAAGTGCTACAAACTATACGGTCGTGTGTGTCACGAAATCTTAAATCACAGAAGCCATGCATCATTCTTACCATTTCTTTCATGTGTTCTTTCGTCCTACATTATCCATCATTTTCAGAGCAGCTGCCAAAAAAAAACCTTATGTGAAATCATTACGTAGCAGTGATTTTATAATTTTAATGTTTTTTTTTTTGGTTTGGTAAGTAAAATTATGTACAGTCATGGTTGTTGTTCTACTACCACATTCAGAAACCATGAGATTTATCAAGCATTTCTTAATTATCATCTCAATACATTTTTTTAATAGAATAGGCGAACGAGCAGGTGGCTCACATGATGGTAAGTGATCACATCCGCCCATGAAAACCTTCAATACCCGAGGAATAGCAGATGCGTTGCCGGCCTTTGAGAACGGAATAGGCTCTTTTCTTGAAGGTCCCTAAGTCGTATCGGTCCGGAATAACCGCTGACTGAAATATCTCAATACATTCACACCATCATTCCTTTTTCCCATATAAGGGATAGGCAGAGACCACACCCGTAGTCCACTTTTTGCAATCGCGAGAAATGAGACCTGACGGGTGGCGAACCACGTCGCCGTCATTTTGGTACGGGTCAAAGAATAATTTTTCCCCATTGCGTTCCCATGAGCAGTTTAGTTACAGCATTACATATTATGATATTATTCTGCACGAATATAGGCTTTCCGTACAATATTCGCCTTATCATCTTAATAAGGTTTTCGTATTAAATTTTTAGACAGTTTAAAAAAGGTTACGATAAGCAGATCACCTGAAATGTTATACATCTATCAATGCCAAGGATATTTCAGAAACAAATCAAACAGAAGGTGACGGGATTGGAGATCCATTTCCTCTCCACCATCATTTCAGCCTATCACTAGTCCACTGCTGAACATAGGCCTCCCCCATTGATTGTCACAAAAGTTTGTAGCTTTCAATTTGGGGGGTATATAGCCATAGTTGCTACGCTTGGCAGGCGGGTTGGCAACCTCAGTTTTTTTTTAGACGTTTCAGGAGGACGCTGCTGTCCATCTTCTGATGTTAATTTTACCTCTGTCGACTTTTACGACACCACGGGATGAGACGGGGTGGTAGCCGCTACCACACCTACTCGTATATAGGTATTATCATTTATGTTTGCGTTGCTGTGTATCGGTCTGAGGGGAAATGTAGCTAGTGCAAATACATATTAAACCGAAAAAAATCTAAAAACGCCGGGGAGTACATGATCTAGTTGTCTTATCCGGCAAATACGGTATAGTACTGGGTAAGCGTCTCCGACCCCCCGAGCTACTGCTGTCATACTACTTTCGAGATAGTAGTATCTTACACCTTATAGTGGTCCACCGTGTGGTAGCGGCATTAGCTTATTAGCCTACCACCCCATCCCATCATGGTGGTAAAAGTGCGTTAAACCAGAGATCCGCAGCGCATCCCTGGACTCGATAAATAACTGCGCCAACTCGGCAATGGAAATATGGCAAAATCCTCAAATATGAGAGCTACAAACTTTTGTGGCTATCTATGGGGGAGGCCTTTGTTTAGCAGTGAACTTTTGATAGGCTGAAACGACGATGACGACACCTTATAGTTGACACCTTTTCCAACTTTGAAACCTTACTCCAAGTCCGTTTTCTATCTAATCCTTCTCCGTTCCTCATCACCAAACTACTGGCGCGCTTAGTCGTTAGCGTGCCGACCCGCACTGGGACCGTACTCTGTAACTGCCTTACCCAAGCATGGGGGCTCTGCTTGGGTGGTCAATATCTTGCCTAGCTACTCATGGTACCGCAATGGGGAGCATGAATTTATACTCGTACAAAAATGTAATGACGTGGTTCGCCACCCGTCTGTCTCATCTCGTTTACCCTGAGGGCAAAAAAGTGGGCTACGGAAGTCTCTGCCTATCTAAATAGGAAAGAAGCGTGACTGTTTATTTATATATAATACTGTATGTAATGTATGTACCTAAGAACTGACGCCTCAGGGCGGTGAGCGCAGTGCGTTGCTATAAAGAACTTCACAATAGAAAGTTCTGGATATCATTACTTTTATGAGCAGTCGTTGAGCTTACTATTTACTGGTGGTAGAATTCCTATGCAGGAGTCCGTCTAGGTAGGTACCACCCCATGGCCAGTTATTCTACCGTGAAGCAGTAGTGTGCAAACATTACTTTGTTTCGGTTTGAAGGGCACTGTGAGCTAGCGTAATCACTGGTCATATGAGACTTAACAACCTGCTCGTATGTCTCAAGGTTATGGGCATAGTGTAGTGTCACACAGATTTTTTTCTTGTTATGGGCAGACGTTGCACTTACCATCAGGTGAACGTTTTGCTCGTTTCATCACATTATGCGATAAAAAAAAATGATGAGTAAGTGGTTGGCCTTATCATCTACTTTCATTAAATTAAAATTTCCACTCAAATTAAAAATGTAATTCATTTTTAATTAAGTATAATTAGACTATATCTACTCAAACATAATAAATAAATTATTTTTTTGCCATTCCTGGTTTCCAAGCAATATTGTCCAAGCCGTGAAACTGTCTCTTAAGATTGTTTCCGTCAGCCCACATTGGAATCTAAATAGTTGTCGTCGTCATCTTGTTCTAGTTTCTTCCACTCCTCTTGCTTCCTATACGCATGTAACATTAACTGCTTTCTCTCATCTTCAGTCATAATAGGTTCTCTGCCTGGAGCACCCTCGGAGTTAGAACAGAGTTTCACCGTTAGTTTGGTTTTGTCATTTTTGCCTGAAAATAATATAAAATCAATAAATATTTGCTCAAATAAACTGCGGTTGCAAACCGGCCTGCCAAGCGTGGCAACTATAGCAAATGGAGAACTGTGTTCAGCAGTGGACTAGTGATAGACTGAAATGATAATGGTGATTATGATGATATATTCATCAACTTGAGAATTGTTTCAGTTTATTATAGTTTATGTCAGGAGTGACCAACAGTTTTTAGTTGAAGATCGACTTTTCAATAAATTTTTAACTAGTTGCCATTTTTATAAAAATCAGCAGCTCTTCATAACTATTATAGTCTATATTTATTTATGAATGGCTATTTATAATATTTATTATGGCTTACGATCGACTAAAATCATGTTAAAGATAGACCGGTCGATTGCGGTCGATAGCGGTCGACCTGTTGGCCACCCCTGATCTACATAATAGTGTTCCCATAGATCCATTAACATACATACATACATAGAGTCACGACTCTTTCTCATAGGGGTATGCAGAGACCACATTTTATTTATATTTATAGATTTGTAATAATTACCTAAATGATCACAAAGTTTGTTTCCACTAATAAATTTCTTCCCACAAGCCCAGAGACAGGCTCTAGAGGGGTCTATAACTTCATTAGCAGCATGGGTTCCTGATAGATCCTCGACGTTGTCCAGCTCCATTCTTACAGGGTCATGTGGTGGAAGACCAGCGGGGAATACAATTTTTGTAGCCCCACGGAGTTCATCGAGCGCTCTTGAGACGTCTTTTTGAGTGAGGCATTCACGGAGGTCCACCTATTTCATATTATTGATAGTAATTTTGTAATCTTACATCATATGTTGTAATATCTATAATGCTATATCTGCATACATGTATGCGTCCTTATCTGCCCCCTATCGTAGCAAAAATCTCTGCCGGCAGCACAATTCCACAAAGCGACCACGCACGGTGGCAGAAAATTCATGATGTGGATGGAATTTTTATTGTGCTGTATGGTGCGATAGTGGAATTCGGAAGCTGGAATTAATCAGAACAATTCCTCGAAACACTTTCCGTGGTATATGCGATAAAAAAGGCCATTGGCTCAAGCCGATTAGAAAGTGCTTGGCCGTCGACGATTTGAACTTGGAAAGACGGGACACATCGGAAAAATAGCTCCGAAATAAAGTGCTGCCATTTTTGCAATAAGAACGATTAGACAGCTGACTCAGCTTCGCAGCGGAATAAACACGTAGACGGATTCCTGCATGGAAATCCTATTATCAGTAAAACCTTACGCCGCACATAACGTTTGGCTTATTGCCCTGTGTACAGAAGTAACATATAATTCCATTCATAATTCAAAGTCACTTTTCATTTGTTTTACTGTTATCGGTTCAGCGGTTTTATTATGATTGCATAACATGCATTAAATAACATTCATATTACATTATCTGTATATCCTGTCTAGTCCTATTAATGAACAGAGTTATAAAAACTATTTTTTTGTGAAAAATCAAAATTTTATAAATACATGTTTTTTGCTTATTATCTCCTTCGCCGCTTCCATGGCCCTTTTCAAGACTTCTTGCAAATGAGACGGCGGTGCAAAGCCGCAGCGACGTCCCATTTCATCCTTTTGTACGATGTAATCTTGAGGCGCACACCGCTTCGCCCAAGGATCTTCAAGTTTAAGCTCTTTTATCTGCAAGAATGTGTGTTGTAATTGGTTCCTGGATTTTTTTTCTCCGATATGTTATGGCTTCTTTTAGATAAATAGTCCTATTTTATTGGGAAAAATTTTAATGTTACATGAAATTATTTGCAGTGATAATATTTTTCGGTATAGTTGTTTACAGCTGCGTGTAGCAAGTTTTGTAACTTAGTGATATTTTTTTTATTATTATCATAAATACATAACTCTTTAAAGTACGTGCAATATTTCGATTAAGCAAGTGCAGCTTGGACGTAAGCAAAGTAATGCGAGTATAAGATGACATTTTTCTTTCTCATTATTCATTTTTAAATAGAAGCTAGAAAAGATTGACATAAATGAAGCGGTGGTGAGGTTAAAGATCATGATTCTTCAATTAAACATTGGCTTAAAAGATGCCTTGTTAACACTTATTCGCGAATAGATTGAAGAATACACGTTGAACGAAAGCTATTTCCACTGATGCATGGTCTGTCTGATGCGCAAATGTTCTGCTGTTTAGAAGTTTACGAAATTGTAAGTTAATTGTTATACCGAACCATGTTAGAGGCAATTTAACTGTATGGATATTATGAATCTTCACAATTCATGACCACAGACTATAGACGTTTTGCAAACAACAAAAAAAAGCCTATAATAAAATATTCAATGATAAAGAAGACTCGGTTGGCACAGTAGCTTTTTTTTACGGGAGAAAGTGATGAGACGAGAAGAACCAGACCTGACCAGAACATTTATGTGTGGCACAACACTGTGCTTATCACCCGTAGGCAACAGTTCTTAAGTCTCATATGCCAAGTAATTACACTAATTATTAGTGCTTTTCAGACCGAAACACTGTAATGTTTGCACACTACTGCTTCACGGCAATATTTTACGACTCAAAGCTTCCAAGGGACGAGATGGCGAAATAAAAGATTTTTAGTTTATAAAATTCTTGATGCCCTGGAATTTTATTATTTAGTTTATTAGTTTATAATATTTTTTTGTACGTACCTGCTCATCAGTTAACCCTTGCATCTCCGGAGGCAGAAACGTACCGTGCTTCTGCAGTTCGTCCATCTCGTAACAAATACGAGTCACTTTAAGTCTTCCGTTGAATATTGCTGTAACATCTTTCACCACGTCATCCACAGCTTTACCCACATTTGTTTCATAGAGAAATTGGTTCTCATCCCCTCTTTTAACCAGTAATATAACCATTTTTGTTTTCTATTACCGAGAGTTCTGAGCGTTGTATAGTTTTATTGACTAAACAGTAGTTGCTAGGTTTTATATCTCGTTTCCACGGTAACGGAATATTGAACATACGAGTACGTAAATAATTCAGACAACACACGACTGCAGTAAACATGCAAATATATTTCCACTGTCTTCTACATATCTTTTTAAATACCAGGAAGGGAAGAAATGCATAAGAATGCAGAAATCCGTCTAGGTACGAGTAGGTATCGCCCCAGGCCCAGTTATTCTGCCGTGAAACAGTAGTGTGCTAACATTACTGTGTTTCGATTTGAAGGGCACTGAGAGCTAGTGTTATCAATGGGAATATGAGACTTAAGAACTGATGTCTCAGGGTGACGGGCGAAGTGTGGTGTCATACAGAAATTTCTCGGGTGACACTGCATTTGTTATGCTTACCATCAGGTGAACGTTTTGCTCGTTTCGTCACTTAACCCAGTCTTCTTAGTATGCATCATCATCATCATCATCATGACTTAAGCCTATTACTAGTCCACTGTTGAACATAGGCCTCCCCCATAGATTGCCTCAAAACTTTGTTTCTCTAATTTTGGGGGGATTTTGCCATAGTTGCCACGATTGGCAGGCGGGTTGGCAACCACATTTTATTTATTGAGATTTTCCAGGAGGATGCTGCTGCCCATCTCCTGGTTCCAACAATAGATTGCGCTCTATACTCACCGTGACATATATGAGATAGAAGATTTGACCGCATGGACACGCGGTTAGAGTAACTGGCTTCTTCGCGTCGGATCTTGCGTCCGAATCCCATCCGGAGCCAAGATTTGTGCAAAAGCCCAATTTCTTGCTTATGGTCTGTTCGTTTTGTGTGTGTAAAATGCATGTCTGCAAAACATACTTACGATATAATGTTTTCTTTTATTTACGCGAATATTACACATTTAAATAAAACTATTATTACTATATACTATTTTTTGGGTATTACCATCGGCTTGGGATCCTATTATTAATAAAATTAAATCAAAAACCAAGCATACCACTGCAAGGCTTCAAGACACAGTAAGCTCTTTCTGCGTAGATCGGACTACAAATAATAATTAAAAGCTGAAGGTACTCCGGGTTAACTATGACATCGGGACAACTGTCACCTCAGTCCCCCCGTGACCATGGGTGCTGTAAAGCGTCCGAAACGTCGGGTAAAAATAGTTCAAAATTAAACGCGATAAAATCCGTAAAAAAGTAGTTTTATTTAAATACTTACGATATATGAGATATATAGTATAGGGCATTACCTTTAAAAAAAATTAAACTCGAAATATAACGAAAAATGTACAAACGAAACAAACTCTACCTATTTTTACTTATATATATAAGTAAAATAAGGTAGCACCGTTAACCGCAAATTATTAAGAAAAAAGGTAGTGTAACATAATTTTAAAAGTATTACAATTAAGTGTAAATACTGAGGTCTAAATTTCGACTAAGTGTAACTAATAAAGTCTAAACTCATAACAAACAATAAATTCTAAAGTCTCTTAACTATCTCTGTGACTGCCTTTTCAAACAGTCCGATCGGCAAAAACATTATGTCGATACAATTGAGATGTGCATTGTACGAGCTCATTAGCTTATACACCAGAGACCGTTTGCAAATGCAAACAATTGACTTTACATTACGACAATATTTCCTTATGGGTACTCCATATCTTATTTTTTTAATAAGTGAAATACTATCATATCTGCCATGACACAAGTCATAAAGCATCATTATTTCAAATTGTAGACGTCTAGATTTAAGACTTTTGAATGCCACAGTTTTATTTAGCTTTCATGTGGGGGATTTTGCCACAGTTGCCACGCTTGACAGAGTTGGCAACTGCAGTTTACTTATTCAGATGTTCTAGGAAGATGCTGATGCCCATCTTCTGGTTTTTATTTTCCTTCTGTTGACTTTTACGACACCCAAATGTTGAGAAAGGGTGGTAGATTCTATTTAGCCACCACCACACGGCACCCAAGCAAGACGAATACCTCTACCTAATCTTTATAAAATATATTGGTATGAACGATTCTAATGTTCTCAATTGTTCAGCATGTAAATTTTTTGATCGATCCTTTACCTTACTCCCAAGCAGGAATCCGTCTTTGTACCTGATATAAATATATACATACAGTCACGCCTCTGTTCCATTGCGGTAGGCAGAGACTACATCTCTCCACTGTCTGGAATCCTGACACACAGCTTTCGCTTCTTCTACTTTCATTATCGTTTTCATACAAGCTCGTCGGTTAAGGGTACTTTTACCAGAAAACATAGGAAAACAAAAAAATTAACACAAACAGAGCAAAATAAAAAGTTTCACAAAAAGCTACAAATAACGTCCTCCCTAAATAAACAACCCATTGAGCTTCATAATTACTACTATACTAACTTAATCTCTAAGTAAAATTAATATCGTGCAAGCTCAGTTTCCACATACGCTAGAAAGCGAAAAAAAACACAGATGGCCACTCTTTTTTTAATTTAAAAGCTAGTGCTTAACTACGATCCCACCGGATGGTAAGTAAGATAAGTTTTGGATGGGAAACGCACTAGCTTAGAAAAAGCCTATTCACTTTTCTCATGAAGACACCCACATTGTAATCGGTTGGGAAGACAGATGCTGGCAAATTATTTCAGTTCTTTGCTGTACGCATTATAAACGACAAAGGAGAACGCTTCGTCCGAAAACAAGGTCCACGGTAAAAGGACTGAAACCCGCCGTGGGTCTTGTTGTCCGATGGTGGAAAAGGGAGGGGGGAATTGATTCGTATAATTCCTACGCACACTTACCAAAATGTAACCTGTAGCACCGAGAGACTGGCCGTAAGCCACTCCCCACAAAGGAGGATTTGCCCTAATCACCACGCTTGGCAAGCGTACTGGTCTCAGTACTAGACGCTGCTACCCCCGTCACCGGTCCATGTATTTGCGGTCTGGTATTTTTCCAAATGATTATTCAGACAACCGTCGGAAAACATAAGATTTTTAAATTATATCCGTCAGTGGACACTGGACACCCACGGTATGAGATGGGGTGGTAGATTTTCCTACGCCCCCACTACACGGCACCTACCGAATCTTTATATCTGTAAAAATAAATAAATTTGGAGTGTCTATCTATGATTTGCGAATAAAGAATTTTCTCTTAATCTTACATAGTAATTTGTAGAACACCAAAGTCATCTCGCGTTTGTAAAATGTTTCTCTGTCTGGACTAATATCTGAAACGGCTAAATCGATTTTGACGGGACTTCTTTGGCAGGTAGAGGAAATTTAAGAGAGCAATTAGAGCGAGCAAATTTATTTTGGAAATATTTAGAGTTCCTGTGTAGAATCTGAAATTCTATAGAAATTAATGGTTTTGCGGTGTTTAGAAAATTCATAGTTCTTTTTTATGTTTTACCTTATCTATAATAAAGCTGGAGAGATTGTATGTTCGAACGCGCTATTCTCAGGAAGTGCTTATCCGATTTGAAAAAAAAAAATCATCATCATCATCATCATTTTAGCCTATCTACTCCACTTCTCCTCTCCCAATGATTGCCACAGTTAGTAGATCTCATTTTGGGGGGATTTTGCCATAGTTGCCACACTTAGCAGGCGGGTTGGCAACCGCAGTTTTTTTTATTAAGATGTTCCCGAATGTTGCTGCTGCCCATCTCTTGGTTTCTATTTATCCTCTTTCGACTTTTACGACACCCACGGGATGAGATGGGGTAGTAGATTTTCTTAAGCCGCTCTTACTGGCCGCTGCCACACGGCAAATATTATTAATGCATTATACAGCTCGTTTTCTTCGGAAGATTATAAGCTATTAAATTTCATGCTGCAACTATAAGACGCTGTGAACAGAATGTTACCGAGAAGAGCCGAACTATGATTTTTACGCGGGTGATACAGCGAAGCTCAGCTAGTCTATTTAATAAAGCCTAACACTGATTGACTAACAGACAATGCACAGCGTAAGCTAGAGGATCTAGAAGCATGCAATTTTGCAGAGGAGTTTTTTTTATCACCAAGAATGGATTTTTGAAAATACATTCTCTACTAGAGTTAAAAAGAAGATGAAAGCTTGTAAGTAATAACTTGAGACTGAATTTAATTTAGATGACTCATTGTTGCACTCTGTCAACAATAGATATGAATTTGTGTAAATTTGATTTAAGTGTACTTAAGGAGATTTTCAAAATAAAATTTATATTAGTAAAGAATTTCTAGATTTATAGGAAGATACACCTTTTGTACATAATAAAGATGTGACAACATTTAATACAAATGGCAAAATCGTACTTCTCCGGAGGCGGCGAATGTATTTTCGTTCCCATTATAGGATAGATAATTTCAAAGGTGACGGTGAGGTTTCAACGTGACGTCTTAGTAATTGCGTAGGGACTTGTGGATGCCGTGTTCAACATCCAGTTGAATGTAAAAATTGCGTAATTTAAAAAATATCGGTCTCGAATCTGGGATCTGTCTTGATCCACTGCAGGACTGTGCTTGAATGCGACCAGAATTCTGGTTACTTGTAGCATTGCCAAATGTACAATGGTTCGACAGAGCTAGGAAGCAGAATCGCTTGCAGTTCTAAGCGCGGTACATAGGTAGGCTTCGTCGGCGCTACTCTCGCTTTCCCGGCGATCACTGCAACTCGTACGGTGGCCGCTTCTTCACACCTCCAGAAGGTCGCATCTGATGGCCTAAATATATTATAGAATATACGTATATTTCGTAATCAAATGAATTCATTTCACAAACTTGTTGGCGGCGTAAGAGAATGCCTAAAAATGTCGTGAGCCCCGCAAATTGCAGAACAGCCGCTTTAAGATTTCAAAAACTTCAAAACCTTGACTTGTACGCTGCGGGTCTCGGTTCCAGGTCGACCCAAAATTTGTGCAACAACACGAATTTTTGGTTTAAGGGTCTGGTTGTATTGCGATCGTCCACTGGCGTTGCATCCTAGCCCACCTCCAATATCTTCGCATTTCAGTTGTCATACATTCGCATGGGTAATACGTCGGGTGCGCTCTTGTAGCACTATAACATCTCTGCCGCAGTTGAAAGCTCTCGACAGTTTGGAAGTAGCTGTATGTTTCAATTGGCAAAGAGGAAAGACATTATTTATTTATTTACAATGAATGTAGTACCTGTAAAAACGGCGGACTTAATGCCATGTGGCATTTTTTCGTGAAAGACGGTGGGCTGGGGCGTATTTATCCAGACACTTAGATATTTGTATCTCGATACTTAGATATATAAATAAATACTCGCTCATGAAAACACATTCGTATATATATTTATATATATATGAAGATAAGATTATATTACGATAAATAAAAATTCCCCTTTACAATTCGTGAGGTTAAAACAGTGTCATTATTTAAAAAAACGAGTTAAAGAGCACTACCTCTCCCTTTTGCCACTTTAGTGTATATGTATATATTGTGTATAAGTATGTATGTATATATATATATGATTATGTAGTGTATATATATACATATGTAGTGATTTTATAATATTCTTTTTTTTCATTGTTTTGTCAAAAGTGCACATCGAGTCTGCTTCTCTTTAAAGATATCCAGTAACAGGCCTGCTGAAGAAATTTCATCATGAAAGAAGCAGTGCCTTTGTACTAATTTAATATATTTGTAATTTCTACTGTGATTTTTATGTGTACAGTAAAATAAATATATAAATAAAATAAAATATTAGCCTTTGTTGCAAAAAGTCAAGTCAAGAAAAGTCAGACTTCCACCAACTCCAATATTAAGCGGCTTATCATTATCGTTTTGGGGTTTACGGTTGGCGATGAGCTTAATACACATATCAGTTTTGTTCTGGCTGCTTCATCTATTATATCTTTATCACATTATGTAGGTGTCCAGCAGAGTAGACTAGCACCTAAATCTTTCCTACCGAGGTGTCGTAAGAGGCGACCAAGGTGTTGTTGTTGACCAACTTTTATTCGTGCAGAATAACACTATAATATGCAATGATGTTATTATGCTGCTCATGGGAACGCAATAGGGAGTATTTTTATTTTCTCTCGTACCAAAATAGCGGCGATGTAGATCGCCACCCGCCCCGTCTGGGACGGGACTATGTATATACAACTCCTATATTTTTTCAGTTAGATTACTTTTTAATATTGGTGTGAGTTATTATTCAAGAAGTTAATATAATGTCTTGGGAACAGTTGCGATCGTTTTATCCAACTTGGTTAGAATGGATGGTGGTCTAAGATTGTATCAAAATAATATAAATGTTATTATGATAAAAGCAACCAATTTATTTACATGTCATATTTTCGGTGATCCGATTGCCGTTAGCCTTTTTGGCTTTTACAGCTTCATAGGATACTGTGCTCGCGGGCCAGGGGTTTTTTACTATATGGTGCATATGTGGACTTAAACTAAAGAGGGACTGACAGGAGAGGGGAGGGGAAGCAATGACTGACTTTTTTTTTCATTTAAGTGACGGAACGAGCAAAACGTCCACCTGATGATAAGTGTCACGTCTGCCCATAACAAATGCTGTGTCACCCTGAAAATTACTGTGTGACATCACACTGCGCCCGTCACCCAAAGACATCAGTTCTTAAGTCTCATATGCCCAGTGATTAAGCTAGCTCTCAATGCCCTTCAAACCGAAGCACAGTAATGTTTGCACACTACTGCTTTACGGCAGAATAACTGGCCCTGGGGTGGTACCTACCTAGACGGTTTTTTTTTACAAAAGATGAGTAGTAGCATAATCAAACTGCAATGCCAACCAGCCTGTCAAAGGGGGTTGTGATGGTGTGTAACGATACGAAAAATACAAACAAAGACTAATAGTGACTAATGAAACAAGATAAATAGTTGGTAGCTAAAACTCGTAAATCTCAATTTTATTATTATAGTACTGAAGTGCGTATAACAGGCACTCGATCCAGGCTACACTGTACACACAGTTAATAGCTTTAATATAACACGCACCACGACGCGCGACCGCCGTAGAGAGCGGCGCGCAGCAGTCAACAATCACACCGCGTACACACGATACACCCGTGTTCCAGGGCGGTTCTCACCGCCCAGAGTTACCGACAAACAAGTCGAGAGTACGAATAGAGGCCCGCAGCCTCCCTCGGACGGTCATTAGACGACTTAAAATCATTTGAGATATTCGAAATCGCGCAAACACGCAGCGAACGCGATACAGTCCGAATTTCGATGTTTTTGTAGGTTTTTGTAGGTGTATTTAAGTATTTATGTTTGGGTCAAACCAAACCAGGCACGCGGGCCCCTGGCTCGTGAGCACAGTATCCGATGAAGCTGTAAAAGCCAAAAAGGCTAACAGCAATTACATCACCGAAATTATATATAACAGGCACTGAAGGTCGGCGTTTTGCTCATTATATTGGACTACATATAACATTCATACATACATCACGCCTTTTCTCCACATAAGGGGTAAGCAGAGGCCACACACTTCGTCCACATCCCCCCCCCCGGAAACGAGGCGTGTCGGGTGGCGAACCAAGTCGCCGCTATTTTGGTAGGAGTCAAAAATAAATCTTCCGCATTGCGTTTCCTCGAGCACTATAGTTACAGCATTTTACGTTATGGTTTTTTTTATAGGAAAAATTGACGAATCGTTCAAAACGTTCTCCTGATGGTAAGTGCAACATTTGCCCATAACAAACGCTGCGGCACCCAGAACATTTCTGTGTGACACCACACTGCGCCCGTCACCTTGAGACATCAGTTCTTAAGTCTCAAATGCCCAGTGATTACACTAGCTCTCAGGGCCCGTCAAACCGAAACACAGTAATGTTTGCACACAACTGCTTCACGGCAGAATAACTGGCCCTGGGGTGGTACCTACTTAGACGGATTCCTGCATAGCAATCCTACCACCAGTGATTGTACGTATAAAGGCTGTCCGTACAATACTTTAGTCGCCTCTTACGACACCTCGGTAGCAAAGAGGTAGGTGCTATTCTACTCTGCCGGACACCTATCGGCGACATATAACATAGCCTTTAAAAATATAGTGAATAAAGATGCATGAATTATACCACTTTTTTCTAATTAGTCTAGAAGTTAAACAGCAGTTGTGTAAAAATTTAGTCGTGTGGTGGCGGCTCCTTAAAATGATACTACCACTCCATCTCAATGGATTTCGTAAAAGGCGAGTAAGGAATTAAACTGCACTGTGCACCCAACAGCGCATGGTGGCGATGGGCTCACCACCTATCACACCAAGTGCATTATATTGTTTTAGTGAAACGTGGATTGTGTCAGTCATCTGTTTTTGCAGTGAGTGCCCAGTCTCTGACTACCCCTTATGGGATACATTCGTGATCTTATGTATGTATGTATGTATGTTGTATAAACCGGTACGTGGTTGCTACTCGAGAACATCTATTTCGCAACGTTTGTCGATTCGTAATTACGGGATAAATATGACAAAAACTTAATGTGGAAATAATATTAGGCATTGAAGAAGTAAATAAAATAACCGCACATGATTGTCCTACTACTGGATAAGGCTTCCTCTCAGTTTGGAGAGGTTTTATTTTTGCATAAAGTGACGAAACGAGCAAGACGTTCACCTGATGGTAAGTGCAACGTCTTCCCATAACAAATGCCATGCCATGCCATGCCCAGAACATTCCTGTGTGATGCCACACTGCGCCCGTAACCAATCACCCGGAGACATAAGTTCTTAAGTCTCATATGCCCAATGATGACGCTAGCTCTCAGTGCTCTCCGAACCGAAACACAGCAATGTTTGCACACTAATGCTTTAGACTGGCGGTGGGGTGGCGAGTCCGCCACACACTCCTATGTCAGTTGGTAAGACTTCACATCCTTCGAAATCTTTTTCTTTCTGTCTTCTATTCTACGCGAGCACGTGATATATCAGCATTTAAAATTGCTAAAATATAATTGAATACGTTTAGTGGTGCTAGGAAAGGGGATTGTCATCGATTGCTAGCTTACCATGAAACTTAAAACAGGCGCACTACTCTTAAACTTCTTTTCATCTTCTTTTTTAACCTTTCACCACCCAATGCTGAGTGTAGGTCTCTTCTAATGCACGCCATTCTTCCCGGTTTCGCGCCTTTCGCATCCAGTCCTTTCCGGCCACTCTAAAAAGGTCGTCGGTCCAACGCATCGGTTGCCTACCTACATTTCTATGCCCTTCTCTAGACCTCCTCAAGCACCCGACTACCCCACTTGTTGTTGTGTCTACGACATAAATGGCCCGCCCACTTCCATTTTCTGCTAGCGATCACATGAGCTATTGGTCGACCAATTTCGTTCTCTTCCGGATCTCTGTCTTCCTGATTCGATCACGTAGAGAGATACCTAACATAGCCCGTTCCATGGATCTTTGGGTGACTTGGAGATTGTGTAACACATGCTTTGTCAGCGTCCATGACTCGGCTCCGTAGACCATGACTGGTAGCTCTTAAACTGCAGCAGCACTAAAAATTTGCTCTTTTGAAAAGGTCGTTGTCGAATAGCGGTTAAAGAAAGACATATCATGATGATGATCTCACATTATTTGTTTCAATGTATAACCTCTCTTTCAAGCATAAGATTTCCAGTAATATCAAAGAAACCAATTTTTGTTTCTGCAGTGAGTTATTTAGGGTATAGATTCTATTTCAATCCAATTTACTTTATAAATAGACCACAACAGTGTGACCTAAATCCAATAAATCCAATTGACGAAATGGAATGCATTTCCAAATATAACCGCTCGACAATCTCTTATCGCTTGCACCCATATTGGTCGCGGTTGGGTCGCGGACGTCGCATTATTCGGCCCACTGAATATCTTGCGCTACATTAGATAAAGGCCCCACTGTGTACACGTTAGTTATGCTTCCCTGGTACGGAGGGTCGGTGAAATTTTTAACTGCATTATATCTGGCAAGCCAAAAGTTTGCTGGTTTATATGAGAGAAAAGGATTTCTTTATTTAAACGCTTTTCTCATTATATTATCATATGAAAAACATTTTCTTTTATGGTATTAATAAATGAAACAGACTTTCACCGCATAAATTTAAATCTTTACTGTACAACCAAATTGGTTTTAGTTAAGTAGATGAGTATTAATAACATTAAGCTTCCTTTGAATCTGTGCATGTCGTGGCAGCGTTTGAGGCAACACTAAGGAATGATTCTCTAGTTTGTGTCATTTTGTTGTTTAAGGTGTATGCTTTGTTGGTACAGCGTGGCCTAGTGGTCAGAGTACCTGACTTCTAAGCCGCGGGTCCTGGATTCGAATCCCAGCAGGAGCCAACATTTGTGCTTAAAAACAAATTGTTGGTTTTCGGGTCTGGTTGTGTTGTGATTGTCCCCGTGTTTCTAACACTGCATCGTAGCCTACCTCCGATCTTATCCCATCAGCGTTACATCGGGCGCGGGTAGGTTGAGACGCGTGATGGCCTCTGTGTTTGCGCGTACACTTGTGGCACTATAAAATCTCCTGCGCAGTTGATGGCTTTCGACAGTATTCGGAAGTTGTCGCGGTGGTCGAAATCGGCTAGGAGAACATCATGCTTTGTTGGTTGTCCATTTCAATAAATAAATAAATTCTTAAGATTTCGCTATACTAGCTGTGACCTGCGGTTTCACTCGCGTAAGATAACCCGACCACATTATGGCGCCGTAAGGCATAGTACTTCTCCAGCCTGAGCATTCATAGTTCGTTCCTTCTCTTTTACTGGTGGTAGGATTCCTATGCAGGAATCCGTCTAGGTACGTACCACCCAGGGCCAGTTATTCTGCTGTGAAGCAGTAGTGTGCATACATTACTGTTTCGGTTTGAAGGGCACTGTGAGCTAGCGTAATCACTGGGCATATGAGACCTCAGAACTTATATCCAAGCGTGATGGGCACAGTGTGGTGTTACAGAGAAATTTTCTAGGTTACACTTACCATCAGGTGAACATTTTATTTGTTTCATCACTTTATGCAATAAAAAAAAATGTTTTATAGCTTAGGAATTTTCTTAATAATCGGGTTACGATTACGTATTTGCATTAGCAAAGACAATTGTTCAAATCAGACAATAGTTATTCTTGTGATTAGCGCGTTCAAACATACAAACTCACCAGATTTATAATAGTACTGATAAAGAAAATTACCTAATTGATTTGGTTTTATTTATTTATTGGTGTGTCATTACCAACAGCGTTACATACTAAACTTTGTTCTAAAGCTACAATTATAAATTCAAATACATTCTTATATGAATGCCAATAATTGGCGTGTTCAACATTCGTGAAGACATGTTGTTAAGTGTTTTTGTTAAATTGTTTGTTGCGTCTAAATTATATTTCTGTATATTTTTCCTGTTTATGTATTTATAATCATATTATTTTATTTTATTCTCTTCTTATTGTTAGCTGCACCGCCTATCATCATATTGTTTATTCTCTGCTTTGCCTCATGGTTGACTGGTAGAGAATGCCTTTAGGCATTAAGTCCGCCATATACAAAATAAAAAATAATGATATACGACTACCACACTACTACTATATTAACTGAGACATAATATGATAATTTTATTTATTTAATCTAAGACAATTATCGTGAAAAATGTCAAAGCTTTTGATTTTCTGCGTACATTCTAGTTAACGAGGAATGTTTAAGGAGCATTGTTCTACTTGTACTGATACGGGATATTGAATTTTACGTCACGTGGTAGATTACTACACGCTATATTTCCGGATATGAGCTTTTTAAGAAATATTATGTAACAATCACCAAGTGAAAACATTTTTTAAAATGTTTTAGACGGAGTTCATAAGTAGTACGGTGGGAAACACCAGACGAATGAAATGAAAGGTGCTTTGTGAATGAGCGTTGTATACTGCCAATGCGCTGTGAATAGGTGACACAAAATGGACTCCATACTACAGATTGTTACATATGATGGCAGCGTTAGAGGTATCTCAATCTATGAATGTTGTAAAAGTGGACATAGCCTTCGATGGATCGAGAAACAACTATACCAGAAACCATACATATAAGCCATATCTATGTCGGATGACGGAGGAAAAGTATTGCCGACCGCCCGATCAGGCGGTCTGGGGACTTCTCCTCCAACCGGTAATCTATAAATGTTGTATATATACTCCTAGTTCACATATCAGAAACTTTAATAGCGCGATGTTGGAAGTGTCATATTATATTTCTTGAGTCTCCCATGTGGCGAGATAGATGTCACTACACCTACAATATTCAGGCCGGTTATGGGCAGCAGTGACTAAGTTGCGAGGTGTCTAGCAGGCTATAATCAACCGCTTGCTATGTGTGCCCAGTACCGTAAACCTTTCTAACTTGAGAGAGCAGAAATTTTTACATTGTGATGACTATGACGATTAAAAAAATTATAACGATTTTTTTTTGTTTTTACCATTTTAATAGCGGTGCGCTAGCTAGGTAAATTCCAGTTACCAAAACATCAAACAATGTTTAAACATTTACGTAACTAAACTTACTCCTTTGTTGTAAAATACTCTGGTCGTTGAGATATATGGACGTAAACACACACTAACAAATTGTGAGGCATTTAAAATAAAGTGACTTTCCAAAGCAACTTCTGTTGTAGCACTGCTTTTGACAGGCTTATTACGCGAGTTTATTAGCTGAATTAAATGTCGACAACGTTCTCCTCTTTTAAACCTTATTCAAGAAATAATAATATAAATATAAAGCTGTAACTTAATGGTCATTATCATGCCAAATAATAACGTTTAATTTATTGAGCAATGAGAACAGAACTAATTCCAGTCAACATGGACTATGCAGAAATCCGTCTAGGTAGGTACCACCCCAGGGACAGTTATTGGGAACTCAAGAACTTAGAACTTTGAACTTAAGAACTGATGTCTCTGGGTGACGGGCGCTGTGTGGTGTCACACAGAAATGTTCTGGGATACACAACATTTGTAATGTGCAGACGTTGCATTTACCATCACGTGAACGTTTTGTTTGTTTCGTTGCTTTATCTAAAAAAAAAAGATGGCGGCATTTTCAATTCCTTATCAGGGGGTCTACTGGGTAACTCTGGTTGGCTTCGAGATCGATTTAATTTGATCCCATTAACCAATAAATGAGCTTCATACGCCAAAATAAAACTGATCACGAAACCTACCGGAGTTACAAAGTAGATTACGGACGATGTCAGGATTGTCAATTCTCAGGTCGATGACTTTTACGATATGATGGGATAAAATAAGGTGGTTAAATCTCTTACGGCTCACAATCACGTGACAAAGCCCTTCAGACTTCCCAAAATTAAACAATCTATATAATTAGTACGTGAAGAGAAAACTTTGTACCCCTTTCATATTACGTACACAGGGGAATTTGAGATGTGACCTGTCGAAAAAATAATAGAAGGCACAACAATACGATGATTCAATATCCTACATTTTCTATTTCTTTATTATTTGTGGTCTATCAGATCCCAGCCATTACACAAGATTTGAACCAAAATAATAATTAAAAGCTGAAGATACCCCAGGTTAACTATGACATCAGGACGTCAAACATCTCTGTCCTCCCGTGAAAATGAGAGCTTTAAAGCGCTCGAACCGACGGGTTATAAATACTAAAATAAAACGCGATAAATTACGAAAATCGAATACTACACATTTAGTGTAACTAACTAAATGCATAACTAATGGCAGTATCTTCCTACAACATATTAATAAATAAACTAACTATGGCAAAATCACCCCTATAATGAGCGCTACAAACTTTTTTGGCAATCTATCTGGGGGGCCTATGTTCAGCAGTCGACTAGTGATAGGCTGAAATGATGATGTTGAACTAAATGTGTAGTATTCGCGTAAATATAAGAAACCATTATCCTTTATTTTCATTTATTGGTATAATTTAAAACTAAAACGCGGTTTATTGTTTGTTTCAGATACCTGGACGATGCGCTCACAGGCACGGTCACGATATATCTACTACGACACCCGAAGTCACTGAGAATCGACACGATAACACTACGCATCATGGAAAGGTAAGAGTGAATGTCGCGTCCGCTTTACACGTTGAAATACAACTGCAGACAGCTGAGTCCAAAAAAAACATACAGCGTAGGGCTTGCAACATACCTTGCCAGACTTTTATACGGCGACAGCTGTATCAAGCTCAATTCTTCTTTAGCATTTTTATAGGAGAATAAAAAAATTACAGTCAGGTAAATTACAAATGTTTACCTGTCTTTCAGTACAACGTCTGCCCATAACAAGAGCTGTGTTTTTTATTCAGAACAAAGTCCATCCGTGAGACAGATATACGGAAATCATCATCAGCGGATTAAGTACCAAAAAGTGCACAAAGACGTTTAATCAGAAGATATTTTTTTTGTTAAACGAAGACCTTTAAATTTTTTTTTATTGGATCTGCCCATAGCAAATGCTGTGGCAGATGCACCCAGATTTTCTCTATTTTTTATATTATTTCTCTATGAGACCCGAATGCGCTCATCACCCTGATCAGTTCTTAAATCTCATATGCCCAGTGATTACACTAGCTCACATTGCGCTTCAAACCGAAACACAGTAAGATTTGCACACTACTGCTTCACGGCAGAATAACTGGCTCTGGAGTGACCTACCTATAAGGATTCCTGCATAGGAATCCTACCACCAGAAGGGTTGATATTATATTAAAGAATACATGCACGATGATAACCACTGGGAATGAGATGATTGCTGCCAAGCTATTTCTACGTCTTCATATTAATGATACTAGTTACTGTTATTGCATATTACATTGTTTTTAAAATTACTTACTAGAAACACACTACTTTCAGCTGGGTTTTTCGCTGGTTCTTCCCAGGACAGAGACATTTTTTGCGAACAATTGCAGTTAAAAAATTACGTCAATGGGTATTATATTTACAATGCATTATATTGAATAACAATTATTGTAATATATTCTGCACGTACGAATGCTTCTGGAAATGACTTCGACGCTATAATTTATCTAGCAAAGATAACTCCTAGTTAAAACTGGAATACATAGTTTCATATTGATATCATTGACTTAATTCATCCTGAAAGTCAAAATTATAGATAATAAAGCAACTCAGCTGGCTCTAAATGGAAATGTAGTGTAATGAAAGCTTTTGTAAAAGGATTTCCCAGTATACCACCAGGTAAAGCACCCGATAGTATCGACGTTAATGACTGTTTGAACTGATAATGAAACGCCCCAGCTATCGGGCGCGTTTGCTTGCTAAGATAGATTAAAGTTTCGTTCCAATGGTCAGTTTCATATTGATTTAATCCATACTAATATTATAATTGCGAAAGTTATCTTTGTTCCCGGCTTAACCATTGAACCGAACTTTTTTTTTTTTTCATAGAAGTGACGGAACGGGCAAAGCGTTCACCTGATGGTAAGTGTAACGTCTGCCCATAACAAATGCTGTGTCTCCCAGAAAATTACTGTGTGACACCACACTGCGCCCGTCACCCTGAGACATCAGTTCTTAAGTCTAATATGCCCAGTGATTACGCTAGCTCACAGTGCCCTTCAAACCGAAACACAGTAATGTTTGCACACTACTACTTCACGGCAGAATAACTGGCCCTGGGGTGGCCGAACTTAACGATATTCGGCACAGAGAAAGCTTGCGTCCTGGTATTTTAAGTATTTTAAATCCTTTATCCACGCTGACGAAGTCGCGGGCATCTGCTAAAGTGGTATTTTGAATTGAGAATACTTTGGTTGTACAATCAGGATGTAATTGTTTCATAACTGATGCAGATAAATAAAGTAGCACTCAAATATTGCTTCTTGATATTATAATTACTGTACTGCTCGTTGAATTCAATATAATAAAGCTTAATGTGCTACTTGCGTGCGGTTTTTCCGCCGCTCGTTTGGTCTTTCCGATTCAATTCGATTGGAGTGTTTCATGAATTAATAACATTTTGATTGTAAATCCGCTTGATTGATAAATTATAGTAGAAAATATAAAGTAACAGCATTGAGGTGTCCCAATGCTGAGCTTAGCCCTAATTTTTTCAGTATCCGGGTTTTTGAGTCGGGAACGATTCTCGGGTATGGAATGGTCGAATTAATAAGTGTTCGAAATAACTTTTTTTTCTACATGCTGTTTCTTATTGTGCTTCCTTTCACCGCCAAGCAAGTGCTAAATCAGCATTTAAGACTGAAATGCTCAGTCATAGTTCAGATCCAGCTATCACGACTCATAATCGGTACATATTATCCACTAGCTCTGCCCCACGGTTTCACTCGCGTAAAAAATCCGTCCCCAATCAATGATTTACATATATCCTTCCCAATTTGAATCGGATTTTGGGGCGTTAATTATTTTGCGCGATACTCTATTATTTTTTCTTAAATTAAGGTAGCCTAAGTTACTGCTTCTACGCCGCGGCTGCTGGGTTCGAATAGTAGCCGAAGCGAACATTTGTGCAAAAATACAAATCTAATAAGATTTCAACCAGAAACAAAACGAAAACACCAAAGCAGAAAATCAATAATTTACCTTTCAAGAATATAGGCTCCGGCCGGGATTGTGCTCACCTATTTGAATCTTATATGCACACATACAGTCACAAATTTTTCCATATGCCTACAGCAGAGACTAGCGTAATTTTCGCTCCCGCGGGAAACGAGGCGTGACGAGTGGCGAGCCACGTCGCCGTCGAGTCAAGAAATTCTTAGTCCACATCTTGAATTGTAACAAAATTTAGCGTAATATTAGATTAAAAAACAACGCCAAAATGTATACGGGCATAGAGAATTTATTGTCTAATTATGCTTTCGCCTTGTGCCTCCGCTGACCCTTTAATAGTTCCCCCGTTTTGATTGTAAATTCCAGCACGGTTGTTCCAACACGGTCTGTTTGTGTTCCGACCGTGCTTAGTGTCGGCCGATAATAATGTGGTGAGGCTTCTCTAGTTGAAATTCACTTCATTAGGGTTCCAGCGTTGTTCACGCTAGATTAACTTTATATCGGTTTACCATCACATATCAGTTACTCCGATTGTGTTATTTTTATTATTTGATGGCGGCTTGAGAGAATCTACCACCCCATCTCATCCCGTGGGCGTCATAAAAGTCGACAGAGGGAAAATTAAAACCAGGAGATGGGCAGCAGCTTCTTCCTGGAATATCTCAATAAATAAACTGCGGTTGCCAACCCGCCTGCCAAGCGACTATGGCAAAATCCCCTAAAATGAAAGCTACAAACTTTTGTGGCGATCTATGAGGGAGGCCTATGTTCAGCAGTGGACTAGTAATAGCCTGGAATGAATTATGTGATAGGTGAAAGTATGTGATAGAATTCCTATGCTGGAATTTATCTAAGTAGGCACCACCCGAGGCTAGCTATTCAGCCGTGAAGCAGTAGTGTGCAAACATAACTGTTTCAGACAGAAGGGTACTGAGAGCTAGTGTAATTATTGGACATATGGGACTTAAGAATTGATGTCTCAGGGTGACGGGCGCAGTTGGATACCAAACAGAATTGTTCTGAGTGATACAGCATTTGTCATGGACAGACGTTGCACACCATCGGGTGACCGTTTTGCTCGTCTCGTTACTTGGTCCGACAAAATATATATAAATATTTTATCACCCCACAGATACAAAATTTAACTTGGAAACCGTATCCATTGATATTGTTTTTGCTCCCGGTATCAACTAGATGCAACTAATGTGTAAATTGTAATGTTGGTGGAACAAAGCTTAATATTCCCTCCCGACGGAAGTAACTGACCGAGATGAGGCCGGCCCCCTTGGACACCCTTGACTTAGTTACTCTCGCGTACAGGATGACGGTCGCAAGTCGAGGTCCCCTCGCGGGGGCCCTTACGCCAGTAATCCATAAATAAAGGTTTCGGCTGAGCGCCTTCAGCGCTCTGCCACCTTTCAATCCGGCGGAAGCTTTGAAAGCCTTCGGGCTAACAGTGACCATCAGTCATGTATAAGCTTTATATAGGGCTATTGCGTATGAACGGATTGGTTGGCGGAGTGGTTAAACAATTGATTAAGGGTCGCGAGTTATCCTCGTGCAAGCATCCATCTCGGTAGGTCCACATGGTCCAGCTATTCTGCCATGAAGCAGTAGTGTGCAAACATTAGTGTTTTGATTTGAAGGGCACTGAGAACTGGTGGAAATACTGGGCATATGAGACTGAAGAATTGAAATCTAAGGGACCGAGCGCAGTGTTGTACCAGACAGAATTTATCTGGGTAACACATCTTAAGTTTTGGGCAGACCGTTACCGTTACACTTACCATAAGGTGAACGTTTTTAAATAAAAAAAGGAGAATACGGAGATTACATCATTTTACAAATAAAGAAAATATGTATCGATACATTTCAAAACTTTTGCTTCAATAAAAGCTATAACGTTATTTTCACTACAAACTTTATAACGTCGAGTTACAATACAAAAACAAAAAAAAAACGTATATAGGAGGATACGGTTGACAAATTGAAGTTTATGACTCTCGGGGGCTGGAATTTGCATGTGCTATTGTTAGTGCAAACTGATCGGGTTTTAAAGCAAAGGCGGCGGCGAATACAAAGCAGGATTCCTATGCAGGAATCGATCTAGGTCGGTATCCCCCTAGATCAGTTATTCTGCCGTAAAACAGAAGTGTGCAAACATTACTGTGTTTCTGAAGAGCACTGATAGCTAATGTAATCACTGGGCATGTGACAGTCAAGAACTGATATCGCGGGGGGGACGGGCGCAATGTGGTGCCACACAGAAATATGGGTGACACAGCATTTGTTATGGGCAGACGTAGCACTTACCATCTGGTGAACATTTTGCTCGTATCGTCACTTCCTTTAAAAAAAGATACAAAGTAGGCATCTTTAAATAAAACGACTAGAAGAATCTATCTTTTTTTATATTGGAAGGGATATCAATAATGTCAAAGCAACAAAAAAAAACACCATAAATTATATCAATGTGTCAAAGCATGTAGCGAGCTATGGAAAGAGCAATGCTTGATGTAGTGAAGCAAGAGTAACTAACATAGCCCTGACGATCAGCAAGCTAAAGTAGTAATGAGCCTGCTATACTTACTGGTGGTAGGATTCCTATGCAGGAATCCTACCACCAGTACCACAGCAGGACCAGTTATTCTGCCGTAAAGCAGTAGTGTGCAAGCATTACTGTGTTTCGGTTTGAAGGGCATTGTGAGCTAGCGTAATCACTGGGCATTTGGGACTTGAGAACTGATGTGTCAGGGTGACGGGCGCGGTGTGGTGTCACACAGAAATATTCTGGGTGACACAGCATTTCCTGTGGGCGGACGTTGCACTTACCACCAGGTGAACGTTTTGCTCGTTCCGTCACTTTCTACAATAACAAAAAATATATACATGTATATCGCTTGCAGAACTGATAACAGTTGGGGAAGAAAGGTTCTCGACAACCACGTACTGTCAAACGCAGTGTAGGGCGACCCTCACTAGGAAGTGTATGGATGCAGTTGGCTCAGGATCGTAACGTCATTTATCGTAGTTTTCGCTTTTCTCTTTTACTATTCCATACTCTTTGATATGTTCATACGTTTTGATTGGAAATTCTATCGCAGTTGTTACATGACCCGTTCTGTTAAGGCCTACTTATATGCCGCCAGATAATAATGTAGTAATGCGACTACACTGAATTGTTTAAGTGATATCATAATGGATTGCTTTGACTACGGTTCAGTGATTCATCATCATCACTACAGTCCATCACTAGTCCACTTCTGAACATAGGCCACCCCCACAGATTGCCACAAAAATGTATGGCTCTGATGTTGGAGGGATTTAGTTGCCACGCTTGGCAGACGGGTTGGCAACTTCAGTTTATTTATTCAGATATTACAGGAAGATGCTGCTGCCCATCACCTGGTTTTCATTTTCCCTGTGTTGACTTTTACGAGACCCACGGGATGAAATGGGGAGGTAGATTCTCATTAGCCGCTACCACACGGCGACGCGGTTCAGGGATTAAAATATTGTAAATAAGTATTGTAGCGCCTGGATCGACAGATGTTTCCTGGCGGTTGGATGCCTATGCAGGTATCCGTCCAGGTTAGTACCATCGCAGGGCCGGTTCTGCCGTTAAGTAGTAGTGTGCAAACATTACCTGGTTTTGGTTTGAAGGATACTGAGAGCTAATTACTTAAGAACTGTTGTCTCAAGGAGAAGAGTGAAGAACTGATAACTACTGTTTCATTGATAAAATTGTCCAATCTTAGGCTTCAACTTGCAATAGCGGCCAACGGTGTACTGCGGGGTATAGGCCTCTTCAAAGTTAAGAGAATTTGGAAAATCAGACACCTCGCATCAAGACGCTACTGACCGTCAGGGATCCAGGCAAAATAGTTGTGACATATTCATGATGGTTATTCCGCCTTCTGTCTGAGCTCATGTGACTCTTTTAGTAATTCCCTTAAAAAAATATATTTTAAAAAGTGACGAGTTGTCCAAAACGTTCACCTGTTGGTAAGTGCAACGTCTGCTCATAACAGATGCTGTGTTACTCAGAATATTTTTGTGTAGCACCACACTTTGCCCGTCACGTTGGTTGGATTACGCTAGCACCAGTAGATAGTAATTAGAGTTTTACGACTCAAACAGATTTATTTTATAGAACAAAGTGACGAGGCGGGCAAATCGCTCATATGTAAGAGCAATCTCTACCCATAAACAAATGCTGTATTACCCAGAACATTTCTGTGTGGCACCGGACTGCGCTCGACACTGAGGCATCAATTCTCAAGTATTATATGCTACTGGGCATAACACTAGCTATCAGTGTCCTTCAAACCGAAACACAGAAAACTTTGAACAATACTGTTTTGCGGCAGATTACTGGCGCTGCGGTGGTACTTACCTAGATGGATTCCTGAATAGGAACAAGACATGGTGAATATCTGGCGTCCCCTTTGCCGTTAAGTAGCGATGTAAGAAAATTTATTTCATCACGTGTTTATCGTAAACGTTGACTAAGGAAACTACAGAGATATCTTGGAGCCTCCCACAGATCTCGAATCGATGATCCCCTTACCAAACATGGTGATTATAGTTAATCCTCCTTCTTTGGAAGAGATCTATAGTAGAAAACTTCTAGGAGAATCCGGAGATGACCCTAAGTTGTTGATATACTTCTTAGAATTAATTATTTTTATAGAGTAGATTTTTATAGAGATTTTAAAGAGTATATCTTGACTTTTAGCCCGTTCTTCTTTGAACGCATATCTTATAAACGGGGGTTTTAACTTTGGCAAATGTAATCGCGGCCAGGATCGGATAAGAGTATATTGATAATCGTTGGTAACTGGTAACGAATTCGTCGGTAACTCATTTATCGTTCAGGCTGCACTGCTCTTGAACTCCTTGGCCGATGACATTAGAAAAGCTCAAATAAGATCTGCTTTAAGAGGTTAGTACGGGAGCATAATTTTAAAGATTGCAGATAAAATTGTTTGTGAATTATTTTTACAAATTTATATCAAACCATTATGTGTTAGGTTAGTTTATATGTATGTGCATATTTGTGTATCAATGTATATTTATCATAAATACATATTGCTATGTATTTATTTTTTGTATTGTATTTAATATTTATTAACAGCATTTAAGCTTCAACTTACTAGTTTCTTCTGGATTTTACACCTGCCACAATGTTTCACTAAGCCCTGGATTGACTGGCAGAGAATGCCAACTGGCATTAAGTCCGCCCATTGTATCCGTTCAGGGTAAACAATAAAGTTTAAATAAACAAATAATCAAGAACAAACATTTGACAACAAATATTCACTGCGTTTTTTTAAATTGAATCCCTTTGCAGAAACATTTCGCCGCTCATAATTGTATATTTAAATATACAATTATGAGCGGCGAAGCATTGACGGCGCCTCGTTATCTTTATTTGCTCAAGCGGGAATGCCACGTTTTTCTTCTGTTTATCTTGAAGTTAGCTTGTATTGAAATTGAAATCAGTGAAGAGTATAATTGAAAACAATAACCGTATATATAATGACGTATAATTATACTGTTGGTACATTCGATGGGCGCAATGCACAGCGACCACAACATACGACTTTTTTTAAAAACTTCTTGATTTCTTTTGTATCATGATTGTGTTTTCTTCATCATCATCATCATTTCAGCCTATCACTGCTGAACGCTGAGGTCTATGCCTCCCTCATAGATTACTACAAAAGTTTGTAACTCTAATTTTGGGGGGATTTTACCATAGTTGCCACGCTTGGTAGAAGGTTTAGCAACCGCAGTTTATTTATTCAGATGTTCCAGGAAGATGCTGCTGTCCATCTCCTGGTTTTAATGTTCCCTCTGCCGACTTTTACGACACCCACGGAATGAGATGGGGTGATAGAATCTCTTAAGCCGCTACCACACGACAGCGTTTAGTGACATACATCTTACAGCCAGACCCGAAATTATCGATTTGTTATTTTGCACAAATCGGTGACTTCAGCTGGCCAGGAAGCTTCCGAAACACTAGTCCACGCGGTCCTCAATAGAGTTTGAATTTCATTCAAAACTACAGTCCTTAATATTAGTAATAGGCCTTCTCTTGTTTTAAAATAAACGAAAGCGTTGCTCATAAAAAACTTGGTAATACACACCATTTTAAATTTTGCATGCGTATCTTAGCAAGTTAACTTTCTTTCCTTTATTAGAATGGATTTCCGCAAAGTAACGCCTTATTTTTTAATTTACTTCTCTTGTTTCTGAGTTCGGTGCGCAGTTCGTAGCTACGTAGGTGGGATTAGGCGGATTTCGCATGTCGTCGTAATACCTAGGACAGATTATCCGACTGGATAGGTCCAACTTCGACTGAGCGCTCAAAGGCAGCGTTAATAAACTGCATCTCATCTTCTCGTCGAGTATGTTCCTCAATTTCTCAAAACCGACGTCTAAAACTAGTGCGTATTTACAATGATGACATACGGAACCGGGACGTGGTCCTTCACTGCAGATCACTCGGCGAGCTATGGAAAGGGCTATGCTCGGAGTTTCTCTTCGGGATAAAATCCGTGACGATGATATCCGCAGCAAAACTAAAATAACCGATACATCCCTAAGGATTAGCAAGCTGAAATGGCAATGGGCCGGCTATATCGCTCGTAGAACCGAAAACCGTTGGGGAAGAAAGGTTCAGGTGTGGCAACTTCATCAGTGGATGCAGGTGGCTCAGAATCGTGTTTTGTGGCAATCTATGGGAAATCTACGGATGAGGCCTATGTTTACCAGTGGACTGAGATAGGCTGAAATGATGATGATGGAGGTGTACGTCGTCGAAATAATTTTTAAAATGTTTTCCTTATTTTTTTCCTTCACCCCAACTAGCGGAAATAGAATAGAATAGAATAAAATATTTTTTATTCAATATAGATCATTTACATAATACTTAAAGAACGTCATTTTTTTTAAACTACACTGGTTCGCAAAAATGCCTCTGTCCTGCGAAGAACCAGTAAGAAACCCAGCGAGATTTTTTTTTTTCAGTCATTTTATATATACTATTATAGCAGTTTTATAAAGATGTAGAAATAGCTTGGGAGCGATCACCTCATTCCCATGGGTTATAATCATCCATGTATTCCTTAAATCAATACCTAAAATTGTAACGGTTTCAGCAATTTAACGCCAGCATCAGCCTCTCAGCTTCCTTGTGATATTGTCATTTTAAAATTTCCGGCAAAATATTACTAACGTAATTACGAGTATACGATCATGCTTATATCAAAATGGGACGCATCGTTTCTTGATAAACTTCCGTTACTTCATATTAATTGCTTTTACAAATTAAAATAAATGTTTGCGTTGATAATGAAGTGACGGAGCAGTCGCTGCCGCTGCTTGCTTTGCTTGATTGACCTTTTTGATCAGTGATTTTCGTTAATTGTAATATTTATTGTACTGTTAAGTAAAGCGTGAACATTGTTAATTAATTTGTGGTAAAACAATTATGACATTATTATTTTTGAACTCATTAATAAATACACGTGAGTTAAATTGGATATGTTTGAGTAAGCACAATTTTTCAAAATATTTTTTTTATTTATTAAGTTTATTTTCTATCATTTTAGAACCATAGTTTCTAATATACTTTACCATATACACAAGTTCTTAGGAATATACCCTTCTGTTTCGGATTGTCATCTGCCACAATTTTGATGATATTCTCCTGGTCGATTTTCGAACGCAACGGCAACTAACTATTACTGTCAGGAGTTATCAACTGCGCAACTGCTCATATTGCCACAAGTGTATGCGGAATCAGAGGGTACTCGTCCCAACCTAAGCGTGTCCGAAACTCATGCGATGTCGTGTGTGATGATGAATCGAAAGTAGGCTAGGATGTAGTGTCAGGGACGCAGCGTGGTAGTCAGGTACCCTAACCACTAGTCCACGCGATCGTCAATTATCATAATTACCAGCTGAAGCCCGTGTTTTCGTGGATTTAGGATAAAATACCGTGGGATTTCTAGAGGGGCAGTGATAGTTACTTTCGCATTTATAATATTAAGTATGGATCGGGTAATTTGAATTACACTGCATGCGGATCTTAGCAAATTGACTTTCTATCCTTTATTATAATGGATTTACAAAAGTAATGCCTGTTGATAAAAAGCATTGAGCCCAAGGACCTTGCGGTTAGCGTATCCAACTTCTACGTTGCGGGTTCTGGGCGTGAATCCCAGCTGGAGCCATCATTTGTGCAAAACCATTGATGGTTTTCAGGTCTGGTTGTGTTGTGCATGTGAAATTTCTGTCTATAAAACGCACCCATGATATACGAGAAATCCTAAAGAGGTGAATCGTGTCAATTTCGTTATCGTGAACTTGATCAATGTTTTTTTTGATAAATTGATGAAAATAGCAAAACGTTCACCTGAACGTAAGTGGTAAGTGCAACGTCTGCCCATAACAAATGCTGTGTCATCCAGAAACTTTCTGTGTGACACCACACTGTGCCCATCACCGTGAGGCATAAGTTCTTGAGTCGCATATGCCCAGTGATTACGCTAGCTCACAGTGCTCTTCAAACCGAAACACAGAAATGTTTGCACACTACTGCTTCACGGCAGAATAACTGTCCCTGGGGTAGTACCTACCTAGACGGATTCCTGCGTAGGAATCCTACCACCAATTAACTTTCACATAATGGTAATGTGTCTTGATAATGATTTGCCTGAAGTCTGGACGTGACCACAGAACGGGTACTAGAATCTTAATCTGGAATAATAATATTGTTTTGAAAAATTTGCACAAATACTGACTTCGGTGCAGATTCGAACCCAGGTCCCACGTCGCCTGACCACGCTTTAAACATTTAAATAATGATATTCTTAGTAAAAAATTAGATACGAGATATTTATAACTCGCATGGGGAAGTCATCAGTTATGGCTTGAGCTCCTAGATACATTCGGGAGCTTCGCGTACAACAATATATATCAAGGACGATTTGTCGCCCTCGGTGTTAAGTTGGGAAATATATCATAGTACGCTTACTGGAAACCACCTGAGTAATGTTTACATTTTGTCAATATCATCGCGTTTTACTAAAATCGTAGAGAAAATGCCAAAAATATTTCATTATGTAGTCTAACTTATTTGGGTCGAATTCGACGTTTTCGTACAACGTTTCTGTTATTCTTGAATTGATATTTATCGAATAATTAATAATTGTTTGTGTACCGAGAAGTTACTTTACGGTGATGATATTTTTGTTTAGTCATGTTTGTTTATTTTTATTTCTAATATAGTTTCACTTTTCTCACGTGTACTGAGTTGCGCGTGCATTTTTTTTAATTATTTTATTTGTAGTAAGTTAGTTTAAATTGAATAAACATCCAGTCCACTACTGGAGAAATGTCTCCCCTCGATTAGGATTTGCTACAATACCGCGAAGTACTGTGGCCTATACCAACCCGTTTACACAATTCACACCTCCAAATTTATACCTCGCTATTTACACCTCGCGATATTTTTTGGGACGTCACATCATTTTTTGACTTGACGGCATTTAGGATAACATATTAGACCCTTAGTTCCGAAAGTTGTCCAGGTGGACCCCCAAGAGTCCACGGCAGACTCGACGGGGCTCTACGTCGGCGTGGCGTTGTAGACCCCTTGTCCACCGGAACTAGCTAAATTTTGATAGTGGTCTTTGAGAAAAAAAAAGTCTAGGAACCTCGGATTTGAACCTTCATAACCATCATTATTTCAGCCTATCACAAAACCACATACATATATACAATCTAGTTTTTTCCTATAGTAGGCAGAGACCACACCCGTAGTCCACTTTTCGACCACATCGCCGCCATTGTGGTACAAATTCTTACTCACTTGCGTTCCCACGAGTAGTATAGTGTCAGCATTGCATTTGTATTTTTTGCCAAATGAAGGCTGTCCGAACAATAACTTGGTCGTCTCTTACAACACCGCGTTAGGAAAGAGACAATAATTTCAACCTTTATTATCAACATCATCATTATCTTTAAGACTGTCACAAGTCTAACACAGTACATAGATCGCCACAAAACGCGATTCTGAACCAACAGCATACACCGACTTTTAGCAGGAACAACCCTTCAGGTCATCGCACAATCCCGTTGAAGGTCGCCATTGTATAGCGACCTTACCAGCTGAATATAAGCCTCCCCCATAGACTGCCACTTAACATGGTCCTGCAGCCTCCTGCATCCATCGACGTCGATGAACGACTTCGACGATTCGCAAAACGATGCCCCACAGTAGGAATCCTCTTATGTCGTGAGTGCGTTTAACAAACATAAATTAAACATGCAGTCCACTATCTGTAAGTTATACAAATATTTGTCCCGTAGCGGGAATCGAACCCGAGACCCGCAACGCCGAAGTCAAGGGCTTAACCACTTTTTTCTTTTTTTTTACTCATGGGGAAATGCCTAACACATACTCTCCTTCACGGGGGAAAGAAGGGTTATGTCGGACTTACACCGACTAAAACCCTATGGTGTTGCGCCTTCGCCACATATTGGCAGGGCCACGGGAACGCTCGCGCACACATCCGCAACCCCACGGGCGCTGGCCGCCTACAATTGGCGGCCCCTACTTGGGAGAGGACACCTAGCAACCTGAATAATAAAATAATAAATAATAACCTAGCACCTGAGCAAGCCACGGCGAGAACCCATTGGGGGGTAAGGGCTTAACCAATGCGCCAACCGAGCTGACCGAGCCGTTGGGGTCGCCTACTCCAAAACCATTTTCCACTACAGTTATTTGGTCAGTTCCCTGACTCTTCATTGTAATGTATATCACTACAAAATAATATGTTTTTACGGCTTCTTTAAGAAATATGATCGTTTAAATACAAAGATTAATCGTTTTATAACTCATTAAACAGTGGAGTTTGTTTAGTAACCGTTTCTATCTCTTCTTTTTTTGTATAGATTTAATAGAGTAACCGGAAATTGCAATCAGTGTTTGAGTTAGCGTAATACTTAATTAAAAACTTTCCTTAAGGCTTACATAGTAATTCCTTTTCAACGGATAAAATAATTTCTTATTCCAATATTAAGTTATCTATGAGGCTGTTCAATACAATATTTTTTTTGGAAAGGGGTTAGAGTGAGGGTTTTTTTAACTTACCATTAGGTGAACGTTTTGCTCGTCCCGTCAATCGTCTACTGTAACAAGGCGTACACCTTATTACAGCTGATCAGTGCCAAGCTTGTCCATAACAGTTACAGTGACGTCACGTGTTTTCAAGTCATTGGTTATTAAGTCTCTCATATCCTACACACATGTCCAGTAGTTTCATTATGTCCTTCTAACCGGAACACAGTATTTTTATACATGACATGTTGTATGTGTCAAGTGCCATATGGCATTAAGTCCGCCGTTTGTACAGTTAGTACAATAAAGTGTAAATAAATAAATGAAGTACAACGTAGGAATCCATCTAGGGAGGTACCACCGCATGGCCAGTTGTTCTATCTTTAAACAGTAATGTGCTGATACTACTGTTAATGGAATCGGGCTTTACTTTGCGGAAATCCATTATAATGAAGGAAAGAATGTTAATTTTTTGAGATCCGCATGCAAAATATTAAATTGTGTATATTACCTAGTTTTTGAAGAGCACCACCACCACCGAGGACTGCCAATAGATACTATTTTCCACTACATAACTACTACTAGGCAATTTACACCACTGCAGTCGAGACCACAAAGTGGACAACACTAACTACTACTGAAGTGGAATAGTAGTGTTAGTTTGCTTATGCTCGCTACTGCGGAAGGGCGGGCGGTGGTCTTCAAAAACTAGGTAATATATACCATTTTATATTTTTCACGCTGATCTTGGCAAAATAACTTCCTTTCCTTCAAACACTATTGTGTTTTGGTTTTACGGTCACTGAAAGCTAGTGTAATTACTGGGCTCATGAGACATAAGAAATTTCACATTGACATAAGAAAGTTCTCCGAGTGACGAGCACAGTGTGATGCCACATACAATAATTGTTACAGGCTAATCGTCCCACCACATAAAAAATAAAAAAATAAATTAACAGCCTATAAATGTCCCACTGCTGAGCACAGGCCTCCTCCCATTTCTGAGAGGGTTCTGGAGCCAGAAATAGTCTGCCACGCTGCTCCTATGCGGATTGGTGGACTTCACATGTCGTCGAAATATTTCTATTCCTCGGACATGCAGGTTTCACGATGATTTCCTTCACCGCTGAGTACGTGGTAAATCAGCACTAAAAATTGTAGAACAGTTTTAGTGGTGCTGGCACCGGCGATCGAACCCAGTTTACTCGCGTACTATGAAATTAAAGGCGATCACCCAACTCCTGAGCTACCACATAATTACATGAGCATAAATTATTGAATAAATGGTGCCTACCTACGCGGACCCCTACATAGAATCTCTGTATAGAAACTAAACATCGTTGTCTAAAGTTTGTCTATTCGCTGGAATAACTTTGAATATTATTTCTCGCTGAACGTCATTTTAAATTTATCACAATGAATCTTGAAATTGCCTTCTCTTCGACTGAAACCAATTTCGATGTCAAACGATTTAATGTATCTATGAAAAGGATGCACAAAATTACTTGCTTTTACGTTAAATTTTACTTATACAAGGGAACTGCAAAAAATTACCCTACACCGTAGACTTAGTTTTAGGTATCTTTCGAAACCGTTGACCAAAAATCGACAGCCGCAGTGCGATGACTTCGAATTATTCTGAATGTTTTCTGCAATGCTGCAAGAAGTCAGGAGTCCGTCTAAATTCTGTGCCCGTTTCGGTTTGAAGGGCACTGTGTGCTAGTGTAATAACTGGGCATATGAGACTTAAGAACTGATGTCTCAGGGTGATGGGCGTAGTGTGGTGCCACACAGGAATATTCTGGGTGACATAGCATTTGCTATGGGTAGACGTTACACTTACCATCGGGTGAACATTTTGCTCGTTTCATCATCATTTTAAGTGGTGGTAAGATTCCTATGTAGGTATCCGTCTAGGTAGGTACCAATTAGCATTCAAAGTTATACAATGGCTTATATATTTTTAATATCCTAAAAACTCATCGCACTTAAGGCTATATGCTAATTAGGGTTTTGAAACCTGTAAAGAATTGTTATTATAAGGATTGGTAAAATTGTCGAATATTTCTTTCCTATAGTTCAACAAAGAAAATACGGATTCTTTCCGTACATCTCCTCGCCCAATGTTGAAAGGCAAAACGATGGGAACTGTCAGTACCTACATACATTCCGAAATGTAACTTTTAACATATTTACAAACTGATGACTCAGCAACAATGTTCCAAACTGGGCAAAACAAGCGCTGCATTAAATACAAGCCTTTCGGTACGCGTTTCCACTGAGTTCAAAGTTGGTAGTAGATATTTGGTAACGTCTTCTCTGAAAAGACGGTAGTAGTCCCAATAAGACCAAATTTGAACCTACCCTTTCGAACTAACAGCACATACCTGCGCTGTAGTCTCGACTGTGGCATTAAGCCACTCCACTCAACCCGTTTGATCATTGCGCCACGAAACACGTGACAATATTTTTGGACAGTGAGTTTAGTTAAATGTTCAGTTTTGTGATGTCGTTTAATGTTTCTTTCTGTTTGTCTATAAATACACTGTTTACTTTTATGTCTAATGCCTAATTTTATGTGTTTGTGACTGTGGTGTATTTTCGCAATAAATGTGTTCTTTCCTTCTTTTTTTCTATTCCTCTTTCCTACCGAGGTGTAAGAATCGACTAAGGTATTGTACGGACAGCCTTTATTACGTGCAGAATAACACCATAATATGCAATGCTGTCACTATACTGCTCGTGAGAACGCAATGGGGAGTATGATTTTTTTGACACATACCAAAATGGCGGCGACGTGGTTCGCCACCCATCACTTCTCGTTTCCCGCGAGAGCGAAAAGTGGGCTGTATAGAATTAGGACTTGCCCTTAAGTGCCAGAAAGTTTATTTGTTGCTAATTGGCCTAGGTCCCAATGAAGCGAAATAACAATACTTATTTTTATTATTATTACGTATTTTTGATCTGCATCAATATCAAAGAAGTTCTGTGCCGCATAGAGTCCTCTCCCAAGTTTTTTTTCATTTGTCTCTAGGAGATTAAGATATTTTCGTTAATGAATAATAATGTTCAAATACCTTTCTATCTATTCGTTGCGTGACCTCTTATCTATTTCAGAAGTAGTGTCGTTATGTTATTATATTTATTTATTTAGATATTTTTTCACTTACTTTATAAAAATGAATTGAAATTGTATAATATTGTGAAGTAAATTAATAATCAATTTTGTAATAACAACACGAACATTTTTAAATCATCAAATTTTTTTGAACACTGTTTCGACTCAACGTTTCCAAAGCCTTTCAAGATCAATAAATTCGTCCATCTTTAATTTTTCTTCTTTCTTTGAACGTATTCACATGTAAATTGAATTTACGAGTTGTTCCGACATTTTATTTTCTTTTATATTGTCTGAAATTGTTTTCATTGTCTCATTGCGTTTCTTACACAGAAAGCTTTATAGGCAATGAAGAAAAATATTGGAAGAAAATTACAAGATACATTTTTAATGGTTTAAAACTAAATATGATGATGTATGAAGATGATCAGATAAGAAATTAACAGAAATCTTTGCCTTTGCAAAATTTTCACATTTTATTGGTGAACCTGTGATCTTTGTCTGTCCGTATGTATTTTAGTCTGGTGATAGCAATGATAGTACGAGTGTCATCGAAAATTACCTGAGATATTACCCGTACAACATCTGAATAATAATATCAACATAAATCGCAACCAGCCTCTAAACAATCGGTCGGTATAATGCCCGGGTTTCGTACATTTGAGATCGCTGTTTCGTCTGATGGTCAAGCGGAGGTCGAGAGATTTCTCAAGAAATTCCGTTAGTCTTATGATACGGTAGCGACGGAATGGAGATGGGGTATCGCGGTAGACTATTTAATGCTGTCGCCAAAAAGTGGAAAGTAAATATAACGTTTCTATGTTAATACAGAAATTTATTATCTTCAATATAGTTTATTTTGAATTTTTTTTTATTTATCATATAAAGTGACGAAATGAGCAAAATGTTCACCTGCTGGTGAGTGCAATGTCTGCCCAGAACAAATCCTATGTCATCCAGAACATGCCTGTGTGGCACCATCTGCGCCCGTCACCTTGAGACGGGCGCAGATGTATATATATCTATATATATATATATATCTGTTCTTTAATCTCATATGCCCAGTGATTACGCTAGCTCTCAGTGCCTTCAGACTGAAACACAGTAATGTTGGCACACTACTGGTTCACGGTAGAATAACTGGCCTGGGGTACTTACCTAGACGGATTCCTGCGTAGGAATACTACCACCAATAAGTAAACTAGAAACGGTAAAGTTCTTTGGCGAGTAAAACTTCAGGGTCGAATTTGAGTGCAGCGTTTTCGCGCAACGTTTTTGTTATTCTTAATAATTGTTTATGCACGAAACAGTAGTTTACAAAGATATTTTTTTGTTAATTCGTGTTTATTTATTCATTACAATTTTTATTTTGATCTTTTTTTTTTTATTTCATAAAGTGGCGAGGCGAGCAAATCGTTCACCTGATGGTAAGTGCAACGTCTGCCCATAACAGATGCTTTGCTACTGTGTAATGTTTGCATACAACTGCTTCACGGCAGAATAACTGGCCCTGGCGTGGTACGAGTACCTACCTAGACGGATTCCTACATAGAAATCCTACCACCAGTAGTATCTGTTTGAAGATATTTTTTATTAATAGAATATAATATTTTTAGAACTGAAACTCGAGTCGTTTTCTTAATAAAATTTGCTCCCACTGCGCTAGCTACAAAAACAACATTTGATTCTTAATATACTGCAGACTACTGAACAACTAAACTGCAGTCAGTTCATTTGCCTTCACGTCATGCCGTACGTAATTATTCGGAGCCATTTAACTTGTAAAATCTAGTAAGGGTATACTTTTTAAGTCAATTTTCCAGTTAGCTGGGCCCATCCAAATAAGATCATGGATAAAAATGTCCATTTGTTACTTTATTTCTTTGTTTTAGATCGGATTACATTTTGTACAAAAGTAGTCGTGATCGCCTGGGCCAGGAATTTCATCGGGTTCAATCCCCGTTGCCGCACATTATTAAAAATTTAAGTGTTTATTGAAGTGCTTAGTGAAAGAGAAGAACATTGTGAAGAAACCTACATGTCTTATAAAAACATATTTCGACCGTGTGTCAAGTCCTCCCACACTACATTAGCATGGCGGACTCCGCCCGAATTCAAAATATTTGTTATTGGTTTACTTTTAGACATACATTGTAGATTGTAAATTGCTTCGACGCAACTACACGTCTACGCGCGTATTTTGCGTTTGGACGGGAACATCTTGGTTATTCGAGCGAACTGATCTCTCCCAGGAAACGCAACAAACCTTTTATGTTGCCAACGACCTCGGGGAGCGATCTCGGCGAGCCGAGATACTAAGCCCGGTATTTCGCGACCACTAGACAGTCCAGCAGGACATGGGCCGCCGTTTCATCCTCCTCCATGCAGGCTCCGCACAGAGGGCTATCCGTGACACTTAAATAGACCAGATGTTTGTAAAAAGATCCATGTCCTGTTGTGACGCTACTAACCATTCTGATTTGGGGCTTGTTCAGGCGGCGTAGCACTTTGGAGATGCGATTGTTAGTAGCAGGCAAAGCTCCTTTCGCCTGTCTGCACTCTGGATGGTCTTTCCAGAGGTATGCATGTTGGTTCCTTCTGCGATTACAAATTAGCGAGCGAATATACCCGTGGGGTAGCGGGACTATGGGCGCTGGTCGCACGGCAAACCGATTGAAACCCCCTCGAGCAAGCTCGTCCGCCGCGTCGTTGCCTCTAGACCCGTAATCCATTATAGGGTCAGGGTTCCCGTAATTATAGGGTTATTTTATGCTATTGCCGTTGCAGCTTCGATAAAGCTCATACACTCAGCTTCACTGAAACACAGTGTTGACCAAGTTGCGTAAACCAAGTGATGTACATATTTGAATGTTTAGGTCTTCTGAGAAGGTTCCAGAACCAGTACCTGTCTCCGTTTTAAAGCCATCTGTGAAAACTTTGTGCGATGATGCTCATGCATTCGTTGTGGCCAAACACGCTAGCCTCTGACATTTTTGTAGTTTGTTTCTAGCAGTGGTAAGTTTCGTTCTGGGCGGGGGATACTACACCGTAGGAGATCATTACATGAATTATGATCTTGTACAGCCATAGAGTGATTTTGGGAGACAAACCCCAGCGCTTGCCAATCGTTATTTTACATTGCCAAAATGTGATACTTGCCTTGTTGATCTTATTTTCTATATGATTGTTCCAGTTTAGTTTGCTGTCGAATTGAAATACTCCTTATTTTTTGATGTCGGTGAAAAACATGTAAGAGCATTAATTCTGTGTGGATTTTCACCGTGGAGCATACATATTAGTTGTATAATATCGTATTCATAAAGTAAATTTGTTAAAGCACGAGTATGTCTGCGCAATTTGTTTTGCCCATTTCTTCTCGGGTTAGACGAAACTTATTAAAAAACGGCGCACGATTATAAGAAATTATGAATGATAAATAAAATTAAATTTTTCTTTAAACAAACATAGTTTTTTATCCAAAATCGAAGGCATTGAAAACTGACAACACAAATTGCCAACAAAAGTAAAAAAAAAGTAAAGTAACAGCCTATAAATGTCCCACTGCTGAGAGCAGGTCTCCTCTCATTTCAGAGAGGGTTTTTGGAGCTGGGAATAGTCCGCCACGCTGCTCCAATTCCTCGAGCATGCAGGAATAGATCACATCAGGAATAGATCACATCATCTCACGATGTTTTCCTTCACCGCTAAGCACGTGGTAAGTCAGCACTTACAATTGTAGAACAATTTTAAAGGTGCTAATACCGGGGATCGAACCCAGGTTACTCGCGTACTGTAAAATTAAAGGCGAGCACCATCAAATCTAACGGTAATTTCAACTACCTCCAATTTTTAATTTGAAAACCGAATAGTAATCTTGTGGAATGATAATCGCAACAGATAATTCTCAATATGTTTTAAAAAACAACAACACACAAATAAAAATATAGAAATCCGAGAGCAAACTTTCGACATAAAGTTGAAACAGAATTGGCAAAGAATGCTACGTATTTACCCCGCACAACAATTTAAAAGAGGAAACAAAATCATTACTACAGAGGGAGAAAAGCCGCGGCTCCTTAATTGCACAAAGGGTGAACAGCGAGCACAAAACAGTCCGTTCTCACATCGCTGTCACGTACACGCAAAATATAGACAGAGATTTGTGCAATAACATTATATTTATATTCAGAAAGTTCCGTGTAACGAAGAGGCACCGTATACGGAAGAGATTTCGGGCACGTGACGCCTTTGCATACGACTGACCGGAATATGTAATTGTTCGGTTGGATTTAATGCTGAATCGATAAAACGCTTATCGGTGTTCTTGGAGCTAAATTTTCACGAATTATTCCTGTTGAATCTTAAAAGTTTCATTCAATATGAATTACTTCAATGATTAATGGGTTCATATAAGAAATAGCTATAAGTTTTTTGTTTAGGTACCGTGGAAAGTCTTTCATTTTCCGAAATAAAAAGTGTCCTATATCCGTCCGAGAATGCAATAATCTTTGTGCCGAATTTCGTTAAGATCGGTGCCACGGTTGAGCATGAAAAGGTAACAAACCCACAGAGAGACAGAGAGAGTTACTTTCGCATTTATAATATTAGTGGATTAAATCAATAAGAAACTGACCATTGGAACGAAACTTTAATCTATCTTAGCAAGCAAACGCGCTTGATACTCGTAGCTGGGGCGCTTCGTTATCAGTACAAACAGTCATTAACGTCGATACTATCGGGTGCTTTACCTGGTGGTATACTGGGCATATTACACTACATTAGAGCTAGCTGAATTGCTTTATAATCTATAATTTTGACTTTCATGATGAATTAAGTCAATGATATGTATTCCAGCTTTAACTAGTTATCTTTGCTAGATGAATTATAGCATCAAAGGCATTTTATGAAGCATTCATACGCGCAGAATAGAATACAATTGTTTTTATTCAATATGCATCAATGCATTGTAAATATAATACTCATGACGTAATTTTTTAACTACAATTGTTCGCAAAAAATGTCTCTGTCCTGGGAAGAACCAGCGAGAACTTTATAATATTAGTATGAATATAGTATTGATTTCCATTTAATAATCTTCCGATAAAAATATTTTTTTTTTTACAAAAAATACGTATTTTCTGTCATCTTTTGCTAACAGTTTGCTCTAAAGTATTTGGTGCGGTATGTGTATACGTTCTTGCTCCGAGAATATCGAACAATAAACGATTTAACTATACATGTTTTAACGTAATCTTATTCGTAAACAAATCTGATACAGTCTCTATTAGTTTTGTTTGCGTTTGCTCTTTGATACGGAACTGTATCGACGAGATCCCGCTGCAGTACGATATGGCATGGTAAACAGATGTGAGTTGCCGAGTTGTTCTGCTAGATGGCGAAATAAAGTTTTTGTTTTGGTTATAAACTTTAGGTAATATTGCGACAACTCATTTGAATCGTGGTCGATGAATATTGGCGAACTTGTTCTGGCTAACTGAAGGGACGTCACAACATCACTGCGCGTCACCTTAACATCACCATACTACGAAATGATGTTGGTAACAAACTAGAAGATAATATAACTTTCTAAGTGATAAATGTATGCACAAAACATATCGCTTTATGCACACATTTATAACTTAGATTAAAGAATAAAAAAAACTAATAATGAACGAAAAGTTTCAAGGCTTAACAGTTAATTTGTAGTGTCCTCGCGTAAATACTCATATTTCCACAAAAGAAATTAAAAAAAAAGCCAAATCATTTTGTGAATGTTTGTTATATAATCAACAAATTCTAAAAATAGGAATATAGGAAAATGGGCGTGACTGTATGTATGTAAAGAATGAAAGAAAGAAAGAAACACATTTATTCACGGTCTAATCACAATAGATACAAAGAAAACAAAAAAAATATATGGAATTACACAGAACATAAAATAATATTACCCAAAATTAACAAAAGTAAAAAATAATATAAAATGTGTCTGTGTAGCAGCATAAGACAGTGAAATGGACAGGACTCAGTAAAAATCGAGATACAGAGACTTAAATTGCTCTGATCCCGACACTGGTTTTCAGTCAGGCTCGCACTCCGAGGCAACTCGGACGGCTGCGTCAGTGCACTTACAATAATACGACACAATAACGGAACTTAAATAATTATTAAAATATATCTAATGTTATCTCATTTAACAGGAACGCGGGGGATGGTCGCAGTGGAGCGAGTGGTCGCTTTGCTCCCGCACGTGCGACGGCGGTGTGTCGCGACAACTACGCACGTGCTCCTCGCCGGCCGGATGTCGCGGGGAGCCAGTGAGATATAAGATATGTAATATGCAGGTGGGTCAAAATATTAATATATACACACATAAATAACAGGTAGTAGCCGATAGGTGTCCGGCAGAGTGTCCTAGTTGCACTCGACGCTCGACGCCTGACGGTCGCATAGCGCCCCGCTACGACCCGCTCCGGCAATCCGATCGAAGCGTGCAGCTACCTGCGCTCTGACCCTTCCGGGAAATAGTCAACGCGACTTTCGTTGCATTGCACTATTTTTCTGAATTGTTTCCAACGTCATTTACGAATCCACTTACTGTGGTTACTCTAGCGCGGTTCCCCATCTGGGAAACGCGCAATCGGAAGAAACCCACAGAAATTGGCCTTGGGTAGTGCCCTAGTCAATGTGGGTTTATTCGACTGTCTTTTAAAGTCCACGCGTAGTCATAATTAGTTTTAAGCACACACCCGAGTGTGCAAAATAAGATTCACACAAGGACGCACTAGGGCTACACACCTAGGCATTCATCCTCCCTGCCTATACCCGGCAGGGAGGGAAGTTAGGCCACACACCGCGGCATCCCACCGGCGGCCACTTCCCAGTAGGAATTAGAGATAGGATTAGGTTGAAAGAAATTAGGAAAAAATAAAAAAAAAAGATGGACAGCTGTGCGTTAGCATATACGTTGCGCGCGATATAGGAGACGCAGCCGGAATTATTCCACTAGCTTGCGACCTGTACGGGTTTCGCCTCAGCATGTGAGGCGCTATCTAGGCCCCCCTCTATGGCCTCGTCCTCGGGCTCCAAAATGGAGTTCGATTCTCCCTCGGCAAACCGAGGACCCCCGCGACACCGGCCGCGACACCGGCGACGACATTGGTTTTCTGCAAGTGCAGAAATCAAAAAAGAAGCGCGCCTCACCGACGCCCGATAGCCACGCCAAGGCTGCCAAAGCCAGTGATAGCACGCCTATCCCGCAACCGCAGGTCGCCCCTGTAGCCTCCCAAGAGACCCCCGCTGCTTCACAGCAGGCCCCCGCTGCCCCGCGCAATCCTTCGCAGTTCGCTGCAAACTCTCGGCGGCCACCGCCTATCTTCATTCGGGCTCTGGACAGATGACAAGAGCTCACATCGGCCATGTCCAGGTTAAAATATACTGCCGTTTCTACCTCAAACGGCATTAAATTACAGGTGGAGACCACTGAGGTCTACTGCCAGGTAACACGTTACCTGTCGGTAAAAGGTGTATACTTCCACACATACACTCCAGCCGATGAGCGGCAACTAAGGGTGGTTCTCAAGAACCTACCCAAGGAAATCAGCGCGGAAGAGGTCAAAAAAGACCTCATCGTGCAAAACCTCCCCGTCGTCGCTGTGCACCGCATGTACAGCGGGCGCACTAAGGTGCCCTATAACATGGTGCTTTTTTTTATGTTAGAGGAGGCAAACGAGCAAGCGGCTCACCTGATGGTAAGTGATCACCGCACGTGCTAGTCACACTTGACCGCTATCCCCGGCAGGGAAGCAGATATTTAATCTGCGGACCTGCTGCAACCTTTCGGGGCTCTCAGTTGAGGCCCCACACAAAAACGGTCCTCCCGGCCAATGCCATAAGTGCCAATTGTACGGCCACTCAGCAAGAAATTGCTACGCCCGCCCCAGGTGCGTCAAGTGCCTAGGCGATCACGCCACAGCAGACTGTCCTCGTCCAAAGGACAAAGCTCTGTTAGCCTCCTTCGGCCCGCCTGCCTGCGTACTATGTAACGCAGAAGGTCACACGGCCAACTACCTCGGCTGCCCGAAGGCCCCAAAACTTAAAAGGCCTGCGGCTAAACAGCCCAAACACAAAGGTACATAGTACCTCCCCCACCACCCTCCGTATGGAGACCACTTCCGACCCGCGCAACTTCAAATGCGCCTCCTCCGGTCGCTATCACGCGGAACATACCGGCACCTTCACAGGTCGCACCAGTCGCACCCGTCGCAAGCCGACCGGTCGCAGAGAGCGATCTAGACCTCGTCTGTCGCTTCGCCACCGCTTTCAACGGTGCGGCCATTACAGCCCTCGCCACGGCTCTCCGAAACACCAACAATAATCCTAATGAGAGGATCGCCGCGGCGGTGCGGTACCAAAGCGCCATAAACGCTATAGTCAATTTTAGGGCATAAAAATGACTCACAACGGCAGAGAGAAACCGCGCTCCCTAAACGTAGCGTTTTTTAACGCTAACGGCTTAAAAAACCAGCGCGACGAAATCTTCAATTTCGTTCGCGATCACCAAGTCGACGTACTACTCGTGCAAGAGACTTTTTTGAAACCACACACTCGCGATCCCAAAATCGCAAATTACAACATCATTCGGAACGATAGAGTTACCGCTGCGAAAGGCGGCACTCTTATCTACTACAAAAAGTCCTTGCACTGCGTACCAGTCGTCACACCGCCACTCAGCCATCTTGAAGCATCGGTCTGTCAGCTAGCCATGACCGGCCACTCCCCCATTACTATCGCGTCTGTCTACTTACCATGTAGAAATTACGCCAAAATCACTCGCAGCGACTACGAAGCACTTCTCTCCCTCGGGAGCTCAACTATCCTTGCCGGTGACTTTAATAGCAAGCACACCCGGTGGAACTCAATAACAACCAACCCGCGTGGGGTGGCCCTAGACTCGCTAGTCGACCTCCTCGACTTCGACGTCCTGGCGCCTACAATACCGACCCACTTCCCGCATACACTGGGACACACGCCGGATGTGCTTGACATAGCCATCCTTAGCAACATAAATCTCGCCATCCGCGATATAGAGGTGATCCACGAACTAACATCTGATCACCGCCCGTTCTACTTCGGCTAGGACCTTCCGTCCAAGCCTCACTTCCCACAAAAACCGTAGTCGACTGGCAAAAGCTAGCCGAAAAACTTGAGCAGACTTCTCCGCACCTTGATGCGATTCCATCCACCATCAATTCAGTCGGTGACACGAACCTTGGGGCTCATGCACCCACTAGGCACATCCAAACTGTCGTCGAGGATTCCTCGAGACAGGTCCCAGTGGCGGACGACCACCGCTGGGTCCTGCCTAACGACATTAGAGACCTAATGAGGCGCAAAAACGCAGCCACTCGCGCTCACGACTTATATCCTACCGTCAGTAATAGAACAACTCTACGCACCCTATAACGTGAGGTTCGAACACGTATGCAGGAGGTCAGAAACGTTCGGTGGGATAACAGTCTCATTAACATCGAACCGTCTCACCTCGCCTTCTGGCGACTTCCAAAATCACTAAAAGGAGGCACCTCCCGTTCAATGCCCCCTTTAGTACGACCCAACCAACCGCCTGCCTTCCTAGACGAAGAAAAGGCAGAATGTCTAGCTGACAGTCTAAAAACTCAATGCTCCCCAAGCACCTTACCGGTCGACTCCGCCCACGTCGCGTTAGTCGACAGCGAGGTCGATCGGAAGGCTTCCCTACCGCTCCGCGATTCCATACCGCCGGTTAACAGCACCGAAGTAGAGTCTATTATTAAAAACCTCCGTCCGAGGAAATCTCCCGGTCCCGATGGTATCACTAACAAAGTAGTTAAGCTCCTGCCTACTACCATCATTCAGCTATTAGTATTAATCTACAACGCAGCTCTAGCCAACGCAATCTTTCCGAACATCTGGAAAGAGGCAGAGGTCGTAGGGATTCTAAAGCCCTCTAAACACCCGTCCGATCCCACCGCATATCGGCCTATAAGCCTCCTCAAGGCTCTAGGCAAGATATACGAACGCCTACTACTCGCCCGCTTAAGAGACTTCATGCAGTCTCGAGGGATCCCCATCCACGAGCAGTTTGGATTCCGAGCCAAACACTCATGTACCCAGCAGGTGCACCGCATAACGGAGCACATTCAATCCCGCTTCATACACGGGCTTCATACTGGAGCGCTCTTCTTCGACGTGGCGAAAGCGTTCGACAAGGTCTGGCACAACGGGCTCGTATACAAGTTATACGGACTCGGTGTGCCAGATCGCCTCCTACTCATCATACGAGATTTCTTACGCAGTCGAACCTTTCGCTACCGCGTCGAGGGGGTGCGATCCGAACCACATCCCATACTAGCCGGCGTACAGCCATGTACTTCTCGCGGCGCTTAACGCCGCGCCTCCCCACAATAGAGTTATTAGATCGTCCAATCCCCTGGGAAAAGACAGTCAAATACTTAGGCGTCCTATTAGACTCGAGACTCAGCTTCGGTCCACATATTAACCGAGTAAGGAACCGAGCGGCGTTCGTCCTCGGCCGATTACATCCGTTACTAAATAAAAATAGCAAAATGTCCCTACGTAATAAAATTACACTTTACAAAACCTGTATTCGGCCAATTATGACATACGCAAGCCCCGTATTTGTGCATGCCTCCCCGCGTCAAATTCACCGACTTCAGGTAATACAAAATCGATTCATGCGTAAAGCCACGGGAGCACCATGGTTTGTGCGTAATGCTAACCTTCATATCGATTTAGGGCTTCCTACCATAGCCCAATATCTAAAGTTGGCCTCTCGCCGATACTTCGACTCTACTGCCACGCACCCCAACCCACTGGTTGTAAGTGCCGCCACATACAACCCCCTCGCGATACACCAAAACTCGACTCGCGGAAAAAGGAGACCGAGGCACGTCCTCGAGGACCCTGACGACGCGACCACTAGGGCCCAAGCGCTGTACTCATCACTACGCAAACACACAACATCACCATCATACCGCCCCCGCCGTCGGCGAGGGCGTATCAGACAAAGTTATTCGCGATACCGCCGCATCTCAGGTCGCTTCTCCCCTAGCAGTAGTATCATAAGCAGAAGCGTCGCTGGAGTTTCTTGCGCCATTTCTTCTCCAGCGGAAACGCATTCCGAATTGGTGGTAAACTTATCTAATAATAGTCATGATAATAGTAATAATAGTAGTAGTAATATTGCCCTCCCGATTGCAGTAACTGACCGAGCCGAGGTCCCCTCTTGGGGGCCCTTGCGCCAGTCATCCATAAGTAAAGGTTTCGGCTAAGCGCCTTCAGCGCTATGCCACCATTCAATCCGGCGAAGCTGTAAAAGCCTTCGGGCTAACAGTGACCATCAGTCCAAAAAAAAAAAACCGGCAGAGTAGAATAGTAGAAAAGAGAGAAAGGCGTGACTGTATGTATGTACGTATAAATAACAGACTTATACAAACTAACCGCACGACATAATTTCATTATTTTTCTTTAAATTACGATATTCTACACTACGATGTCACGCGTAATGTGTGTTCGTTTTGCAGACATAAATTTCACATGCACAACGCAACCGGAACAAGATTCGAAAACATCATCATCATCATCATCACTTTAGCCTATCACTAGTCCACCGCCGGACATAGGCCTCCCCCATAGAATGTCACAAACGGCAAAATCCCCCTATTTTTTGATGAGATGAGATTTTGCCATAGTTGCCACGCTTGGCAGTCGGGTTGGCAGTTAATTTATTCAGATGTTCCTGGAAGATCCTGCTGCCAAAATTCTCTTCAGGCACCACCACACGGTATACCCGAAAACATACTTATTGTTTATTGCTGGTCTTTGATAGCGGCTCGTTAAAAGAATACTACCACTCCATCTCATCCAATGGATCTCGTAAAAGGCGAGTAATGAATTAAACTGCACTGTGCACCCAACAGCGCATGGTGGCGATGGGCTCACCACCTATCACACCGAGTGCATTAAAATGTTTTGGTGAAATGTGGATTGTGGATCATCTGTCTTTGCAGTGAGTGCCCAGTCTCTGACTACCTCTTATGGGATAAAATCGTGATCTTATGTATGTATGTATTTGATGGTCAGTTATTATCCTATATAGGGATCTGTCTATTCAGGTACCTTCGCAGTGCTAGTTATTCTGCCGTCAGGCAGCAGTGTCCCAACATTATCGTGTGTATGTTTAAACGGCACCGATAGCTAGTGTAATTAATGGGCATATCGAGATTTAAGAACTGATGTCTCACGTTGACGAACGCAGCATTTGTTACATACATACAGTCACGCCTGTTTCCCATGTAAGGGGTAGGGAGAGGCCACTCACGTAGCCTACTTTTAACTTTAAATTCTTATTCCCCATTGCGTTCCCACGAGCAGCATAGTGACAGCATTACATATTATGGTGTAATTCTGCACTATTAAAGGCTACGGCATTTGTTATGGGCAGAATTTGAACTTACCAGGTGAATAAATCAATACTGTCAATAATTATAAGTCAGATTATGATTATGAAGTCAGAAATCAATCTTTGGCTTGCAGTTAATTAAATAAATTTATAGGATTTCAAAGTAAATGAACGGAGTGAACGACGTTTACGGTTTCGCGTAGTTTTCTGTATCATATACAATATTAATTTCAATAAATAGTCTAGTAAGCGTCTCATAGCATATATACTCGTAACTATATAAACAAATAAATAAAATTCAAGTGTCTGTTTGTAATAACAAAATAACAGCTTTTTACTCAATGCTTATGAAAGTATATACCGTACTTATAACAAAAAAAGTATTTTACCCGTGTAAAAAAGCCGACCCCGATTGATGATATACATATAAACTTCCCTATTTAATCGGATTCTGAGGCTTTAATTTATTTGCGCGGAACCCTAATTATTTTTCTAAAATTAAAGTAGCCTTAGTTACCCGCTATAATATCAGCTATCTGTCAGATAAATTTCCGTCAAAATAGGACCATCCGTTTCGGAGATTAGTCGAAACAAACAGTAAGACAGACAGACAAAAACTTTAAAAATTGATATTCTCTTAGAAGTGCCGTATATAATTTCATAAGCATGGAGTACCAATCTGTTATTTTGTTGTTACAAACAGAGTCTTCAATTTTATTTAATTGTATAGATAGCTCAGGGTCTAGGCGCGCGCTTCAAATTTCATAGTAAGCGAGTGACCTGGGTTCTATTCCCGGTGCCGGCACCACTAAAATGTTGTTAATTGCAATTTTAAGTGCTGATTTACCACGTGCTGGGCGGTGAAGGAAAACATCGTTAGGAAACCTGCATGTCTGTGAAATAAAAAAAAATTCGAAGACATGTACAGTCCGCCAAACCGCATTGGAGCAGCGTCGCGGATTCTTCCTGGCTCAAAAACCCTCTCAGAAATGGGAAGACGCCTGTGCTCAGCAGTGCGACATTTGTAGGCTGTACCTTATATAGATACTTTAATATGATGTTCTCCTAGCCGATTTCGACCACGGCGACAACTTCCGAATACTGTCGAGAGCCATCAACTGCGCAGTAGATATTATAGTGCCACAATTGTACTCGCAAATCACATAGGCACTCACTCGTCCCAACCTACCCGCGCCCGATGCGATAAGATCGGAGGTATTATTAGTTATTCATTTCAATTTTCATTTCACGAGCTTTCACGTTATGAAATATCGCTGTTAAATGAAATAAATGGATTATTTTGAACATCCAAAACAAAGGATATTCATCAGTTTGCCTTCAGGCGTAGAAGCAGTTTCGAACTACGTGGCAAATATTAAATCCTAATTTGTGGGAATGCGCATATGTTCGAATCTTGAAATACCTGATATATTCTTATATATCTGTTTCTCTCTAATCTAAATAGTTTGTTAGGTTTAAAACACACACATAAATGGAACAGATATGTTTATCTGTGTTATTGAATGCTTAATACTCTTCTCTGTTGTGTACAACAACACAACAACACATTCGCCGGTGGTAGAATCCAACTAGTTAGGTACCACTGCAATGTCAGTAATTTTAACGTAAAGCAGTTGTTTATTTATTGGTTGAAGTGACGAAACGAGCAAAACTTTCACCTAATTGTAAGTGCGACGTCTGTCCATAACAAATGTTGTGTCACCCAGAATATTTCTGTGCGACATCACGCTGCACCCGTAACCCTGAGACATCCGTTCTTAAGTCTTATATGCCCGCCCACCTACTCTCCCCTTCCCCCGCGACTCCACCTCGGCTGCAAAGGGCAGGGTGAGCAGTGTCGACTCACACCTCCCCCCAGCAGTCCACCATTACCGCATCGACGGTACGGCCCCGCCAGAGTCGCGGAGGATAGGGAGAGAGGCAACGATACACCTACACTCCTCTTCCTCCGCGTCTCCACCTCGGCTGCGGAGGGCAGCGTACTGCTCCCCCCAGCAGTCCTCCTATTCGCGTCCGGAGTGGGCTTGCGTAGCCCACTCGGAGCGACCTCCTCGGGTCAGCCCGTCGCCACAGGCCGACCACGTGGGCTCCTCTTAGCTTCACCGTGGGTGACCAAGCCACGGTTACTAAGCCCCCCCGCCACGACAAGGCGAGGACCCATTGGGGGGGTCCGCCCACCTACCTAACCTAACGGTACCTACCTAAACGGATTCCTGCACAGGAGTCCTACCACCAGTTAAACTTTTTAGTATTCATACTAGTTGCTTTTTCCGCAGCTTGATTGTTGAACGTGAAATTTTGGATTCGTTTAGGAAGATTATTAAAAAATCTAAGCTAATAAACGAATATTACGGGTTATATATATTTTTTTTTATTGGATTAAGTGACGAAACGAGCAAAACGTTCACCTGATGGTTAGTGTAACGTCTGCCCATAATAGTTGCTGTGTCACCCAGAAAATTTCTGTGTGACACAACACTGTGTCCATCACCCTGAGACATAAGTTCTTAAGTCTCATATGCCCAGCGATTACGCTAGCTCTCAGTGCCCTTCAGACCGAAACACAGTAATGTTTGCACACTACTGCTTCACGGCAGAATAACTGGCCCTGGGGTTGTACCTACCTAGACGGATTCCTGCATAGGAATCCTACCACCCGTAAAGATGACGAGGATGTGGTACACAGAAATGTTTTAGGTAATGTATCACCTAAAACATTTCTGTGTACCACATCCTCGTAATCCTCCTCCCAATAATGCTGTGGCATTATTGGGAAGACGTTGCACTTGCGAATAACATCAGGTTCACCTGCAAATTAGTATTTCGTCACAGTTTTCGTGTGTTACACCATTTGCAATGAGCAGACGTTTAACTTACCATCAAGTTAACGGTTTTTTTGATCTCGTCACTTTTCTTACTATAAAGATTTCTATCAGGTAAGCCGCCGGTTCGTTTGCCCCCTCTTCTAAAAAAACTTTTTTTTTATTGGATTAAGTGACGAAACGAGCAAAACGTTCACCTGATGGTTAGTGTAACGTCTGCCCATAATAGTTGCTGTGTCACCCAGAAAATTTCTGTGTGACACAACACTGTGTCCATCACCCTGAGACATAAGTTCTTAAGTCTCATATGCCCAGTGATTACGCTAGCTCACAGTGCCCTTTAAACCGAAATACAGTAATGTTTGCACACTACTGCTTCACGGCAGATTAACTGGCCCTGGAGTGGTACCTACCTAGACGGATTCCTGCATAGGAATCCTACCACCAGTGAACACTACACATTATTGCACTGTTTATTGTAATTGAGTGTAGCTCAGAAACAAGTTAGCGAAAACTTGTTACATTGACAATCACGACGTCAGAGTTCATAGTTGTTGTTGTAACAGTTTGCTCCGCTGTTTTAGTTGCAAATAACTTTTACCGAGCAACATGGAGACCCGTTAGTGTAGGTTGATTTTGTCCAATTGATTTAGTAGTGTTCCTGTTTGCGAACAGATTATGTAATTATATCGCAGACTACTTACTTTTTGACCTAAATTCCGTTTGTTATCTATATATACTAATGGTCTCCATGTGGTCAAAATTCGACCTTAATGTATATTTTGTTTTTAAGTTTAAACGTTATTAAGGTTTGAGCTGTTATTTGTTAGCTTACTGGTGGTATGATTGCTATGCAGGAATCCGTCTACGTAGGTACCACCCCAGGGCCAGTTATTCTGCCGTGAAGCAGTAGTGTGCAAACATTACTGTGTTTCGGTTTGAAGGGCACTGTGAGCTGGCGTAATCACAGGGCATATGAGACTTAAGAACTGATGTCTCAGGGTGACGGGCGCAGTGTGGTGTCACACAAATGTTTTGGGTGACACAGCAAATGTTATGGGCAGATGTTGCACTTAACATCACGTGAATGTTTTAACGCTCCTTTCGTCACTTTATCAAATAAAAAAAATTAAAAAAAACGTTTTGAAACTCTATGGCGATGACCCCAACTTTGTACGACTATTTGACCACATATATTATGTGATTGACATTGACATTGTTATGGGCAAACATTGCACTTACCATCACGTGAACGTTTTGCTCGTTTCGACACTTAATCCAATAAAAAAAGTATATCCCGTTTCGATCACATTACAGCACCCATGGGCACGGGAAGGACGTCGCAGTTCAATCCGGGGTACCTTCAGCTTTTAATTATTGTTTAATTAGTGTTTAAGCCTTGCAGTGGTATAATGATATGCTTGAATTTTGATTTCATTTGATTAATAACAGTACTCAAGCCGATAGTATACAACATACATAAAATTACACAAATTATCTCTATTCAAATAATGATGTTTTTTTTTAATTTCAATATCCTCGCGAATCGTCTTTTAATTATTGTTTTTTTGTCCGATCTATGCAGTATTTACTGCGTCTTTAAGTCTTCCAGTGGTATGATGATATGCTTGAATGTTGATTTAATTTTATTAATAACAGTATCTCAAGCCTGTATTTAAATAATGTTGTTTTTTCTAATTTCAATATCGCCGCGAATCATCTTTGATAGGAATCTAGAAACTTTGCAAGGATTCGTGAATAATTACATCAGATGTAATGGTTGGGATATTTAGTTTTATTTAATGTGCAATTACGCGAGTAATTCGCGTAAATATAAGAAATCAATATTTCCCCCCGTTACTTTTTAAACGATGCAGCCGCAGGCCCGGCGGGCTTGCGGCTGCATCAAACATCAACGGGAATCGAACCCGCGATCCATAGCGCAGAAGCCAATCGCATGGTCATTGCGTCAATCGAGTCATCCAATAGTAGTAGTGTTCATTAATTAGTAACAGGCTTGCCACATGTCCGTGCTTGTACACATTTATCATTCAGCTCCAGACACTGATGATGATGTTGTCGCCCGATATTGTCGTGTGCTATCCACTGCGCAGGAGATATTACAGGGCCACAAGTGTAGACATCGAGGCATGAGTCCGCTACGCTGCTCCAACTCTGATTGGCGGACTCTATTGTCTGTATACTTATTCAAATATATCATACGTACAGTCACATCCTTTTTACGATATAAGAAATACGCAGAGGCCACTCACGTAGCCCACTTTTCGTGGGAAACGAGACGTAACGGGCGAACCACGTCGCCTCCATTTTGGTACGAGTCAAAAATTCTTACTCCCTATAGTGTTCCCATAAGCAGTAATGTAACAGCATTGCATACTATGGTTTAATTCAGCACGAATAAACGTTGTCCGTACAATACCTGAGTACCATAATACTAATACCTTCAGTCGACACCTCGATAGGAAAGAGGTAGGCTCTATTCTGCTCTGTCGGACACCTTTTGGTATAATTTATCCTGCGTAGAAAATACTGCTTCAAATTTAAAAACGAAAATACCCACTTAACTTTGATGTTTTGGTTCTCGAAACGACAAAGGAGAAATAATAAAATTTTAATATGGTTGTGGTTTTTCCGGCTTAATACACTTGATGACAAAATATCAATCATCATCATGATTTCAGCCTATCAAAGTCCACTGTTGAACATAGGCCTCTCCCATAGATTGCCACAAAACACGGTCCTGAGCCACCTGCATCCATCGACTTCCCGCAAATTCTTGCAGATCGCAGTTCCATTCAGTGGGGGTCGTAGGGTACGGTTATCGGTTCTACGAGTTATATGGCCAGTCTATTGCCACTACAGCCTGCTTACTTTTAGGGCTATGTCATTTACTCTGGTTCTGCTGCGGATATCATCGTTACGGATTTTATCACTCAGAGAAACGCCGAGCATAGCTCTTACCATAAGCTCGCTGAGCGACTCTTTTTTTTTGGATAAAGTGACGAAACAACCAAAACGGTTCCCTGATGATAAGTGCAGATGATAAGTGCGTCTGCCCATAACGAAATGCGGTGTCAACCAGAACATTTCTGTGTGACACCACAACGCGCCCTGTCACCCTGAGACATGAGTTCTTAAGTCTCATATGCCCAGTGATTCACTAGCTCTCAGTGCCCTTCAAACCGAAAAACAGTAATGTTTGCACACTACTGCTTCACGACAGAATAACTAACCCTGGGGTGGTACCTACTTACACGGACTCCTGCATTAGGAATCCTACCACCAGTCATGACTCTCAGCTTCTTCATGCGGCCTGCGGTGAAGGAGAATGTCTTGTTTCCGTATATCATCACTGGCAACACGCACTGGTAGTATATTTTCGGTTTGAGGTATTGAGGTATTCTGCCATTATGACTATGACGTCAGCAAATCGAAGATGAGTGATGTATTCGCCACTGATGCTAATACCGTGTGTTTCCCAGTCCAGTCGCTTGAAGACATATTCCAATGCAGCGGTGAAAGAGTTTCTGGGATATTACATAGCCCTCTCTTACACCTTTCTGTCATACTAAGTCTACACGGTTCTGTACAAAATACAGTTTTCACAAAACCTTAAAAGCGTGTGGTAGCGGCTTAAGAGAATCTACTACCCCATATCATCCCGTGGGTGTCGTAAAATTCGACAGAGGGAAAATGAAAACCGGGAGATGGTCAACCAACCTGCCAAGCGCGGCAACTATGGCAAAATCTCCCCTAAATGAGAGCTACAAATTTTTGTGACAATCTGTGGGAGAAGTCTATGTTCAGGAGTGGACTAGTGAAAGGCTGAAATGATGATGATGATGGTAAAGGTATGATGGTATAGGTAGATGATGCCAAAGGTATATCTTATATATTTTATATAGTGAACAACCATATTCAATTAATATTTAAAATAGAATTCGAAAACAAATTTAGCAGCAATTATTGTAATAAAATTTCTAGAAACGAAAGCTTTTCACGTCACAAATTGAGTAAATATTAATTTTGCGCTTTTCAAATTTACCGAACGTCAAATTGTTTGAGTGGGAAAATCGACTAAAACGACAGACTGTGCCAAACTATAAAATTTTATTTTCTATCTATGGTAGAAATAAAATGTCTATATTTTAGAACCCGTACAGAACGAATTTCTGAACGAACGGAAACCACGTGATCACTCGTGATTTTCTGCATCATGATTCGTTGTCAATTGGGCAAATAAAGGTGACATATGAAAGTGCCAAGGAAAAGGGCAACTACACACCGGCTGATTTGATCAGGGGAAGACGTCTCCTTCTACCGCTGGTCTTTTGAACTAGTATATATTGTGTGCATCAAACAAAACTTTTATACCGCGATGCTGAACGTATAAGTTTTTTTTTATTGGATAAGGTGACGATACGAGCAAAACGTGATGGTAAGTGCAACGTCTGTCCATAACAAATGCTGTGTCATTCGGAAAATTTCTGTTTGACTCCAAAATGCGCCCGTCACCCTGAGACATCAGTTTTTAAGTCTCATATGCCCAGTGAGTACGCTAGCTCACAGTGCCCTTCAATCCGAGACACAGTAATGTTTGCACACTACTGCTTCACGGCAGAAAAACCAGCCTGGGGTGTGGTACTTAGGTTACTTAGACAGATTCCTGCATAGAAATCCTACCACCAGTTATTTCCAATGCGACGACACGGATGTCAATACAGGTCCTTTTTAGGTTATTACCACGCTATACTAACTTACAATTTTAGTCTTACTTGGTCGAGGAGGACGATGCCTGTCAGATGCGGCTAATGTATACATTAGATCGCCTTGTGTGATTTTTGTTTATGCTCGGATTGAGATATTATTTTGTTTAGTTTAGTTGAACTGTATATTGTCTTGGCTTCTGAACTCATCTCGAATATATTCACAGCCACGACTATTAAATATAATAATTTCCGTCTCATATAGATGTCCATCAAAGAGGAATAGCACGTACCTACCTCTTTCATACCGAGGTTCCGTAAGAGGCGACTAAGCTATTGTACTGCACAGTCTTTAATTACATACATACATACATAGGATCACGACTGTATCCCATAAGGGGTAGTCAGAGACTGGGCACTCACTGCAAAAACAGATGACTGCCACAATCCACGTTTCACCAAAACAACATAATGCACTTGATGTGATAGGTGGTGAGCCCATCGCCACCATGCGCTGTTAGATGCACAGTGCAGTTTAATTCCTTACTCGCCTTTTACGAGATCCATTGGATGAGATGGAGTGGTAGTATTCTTTTAACGAGCCGCCACCACACAGCACAGTCTTTAATTATGCACAATAATACCATTAAATGCAATGCTGTCACTATACCGCTCGTGGGAACGAAATGGAGATTATGATTTTTTTGACTCACTAAAATGGCGGCGACGTAGTTCGCCACCAGTCACAGTCCGTCCCGTGTTTGTATTTAGTTGTACTCGTAGTAAACAGAGTTATATACAATAGTTGTCTCAAATAAAGTACAAACTTGGCTTTCTACGTATCGACAGCAGTATAGCGTGATTAATAGCTACCTAGACGTCGATGAAGTCATCTTCGACGCTACGCTGTTTGACTGTGTATCACACTGTAGCGTAACTCATATTCGAGAATTTTATTATAACGAGTTTTTTTTATTGGAATAAGGGACGAAACGTTCATCTGATGGTAAGTGCAACACCCGCCGATAGCGATGCTGTGTCACCCAGAATATTTCTGTGTAGCACCACACTGTACCCGTCACCCTGTGACGTCAAGTCTCATACGCCCAGTGGTTACACTTGCTCTCAGTGCACTTCGAATCAAAAAAAAAGTTATGTTTGCTCACTACTGCTTCACGGCAGAACAACTGGCTTTTGCGGCGATACCTACCTACGGAAGCTTAGATGGTTTGGACACCCAGCGAGGATGGATGAAAGAAGACTGACGAAACAGATCTGTGAATCGAGCGTAGTGTAAAGGCCGTGTAAGGAAAGGCCACTTCAAAATTACTCGCAACCGACGAGCTTGCATGAAAACGCTCATGAATGTAGATGAAGCGAAAAATGTCTATCAGGATCATAGCAAGTGGAAAGATTTGGTCACTGCCTACCCCAATGGGAAAGAGGCGTGACTCTCTGTATCTATGTGTTTCACATTGGCAGTATGCGAAGAACCAGCAAGAAACCCAGCAACCAGTATTTTTTCTCGTTAGTTCTTTGAAAAACAATATAATATACAATTACAATGGTATCGTAAATATAAACATGTCGAAATATATTCACAGCTATCAACCTTATTGTATCATAGCGATCACCAGTAGCGTATAACAGAAGCATTATCCATATGAATTTTGTATGGTGAGTTACGTGAGTGAAATCCAATTCGTCGTCGTCGTTTCAGCCTATCAATAGTCCACTGCTGAACATAGGCCTCCCCCATAGATTACCACAAAAGTTTGTAGCTATCGTTTTGGGGGGACTTTTCCATAGTTGCCACACTTGGCAGACGGGTTGGCAACCGCAGTTTAATTTTTCAGATGTACCAGCAAGATGCTGCTGCCCATCTCCTGGCAATTACTGGCAACAAACTATTATTTTCTATTAGTCCTCAGTAGTTCAACAAATGCAGACATCATTGAATTGAATCTAAATTTAAATTTATATGCAAAAATGTATAAAATGGACTACGAGTATATGCTTGTTGGGCATTCCTCATCGAAAGTATTTTTTTTTATTGTAGAAAGTGACGAAACGGGCAAAACGTTCACCTGGATGGTAAGTGCAACGTCCTCCCACAACAAATGCTGTGTCACCCAGAATACTTCTGTGTGACACCACAATGCGCCCGTCACCCTGAGACATGAGTTCTCAAGTCTCTAATGCCCAGTGATTACGCTAGCTCACAGTGCCCTTCAAACCGAAACACAGCAATGCTTGCACATTACTGCTTCACGGCAGAACAACTGGCCCTGGGGTGTTACCTACCTAGACGGATTCCTGCATAGCAATCCTACCACCAGTAAAAGTTCATATACATATACGCCTTAGATAGACGCCTCCGGACAGAGGCTCCTCGTGTTAACCGTACTAAAATAAAACAAATTTTTAGTATTACTGAGTAATAGTATCGCCTAAACCGGGCTCGAAAAGACCACAGAAATATCTCAAAACTTAAATGTAAAGCACTGCTTTTAGTATTATTATAAAAGAAACACATTTGTAAAAACAGTTGGTCAATTCTCAAAAAATGATATCACGCCTGTAGACAAATATAATTTACACTATTTTATTAATATTCATATTATAATACCAATACTTTCATCACGCAATTTAATGTTAGTTTTTAATCCGATGTTCGTGTTTTTTTTTTTTCAGTGAGAAGTAACTCTTTACGGACATAACGTGTTGGTGTAATTGAAGTCAACAACAATATAAGTTTCCGAACTCAATACTAGTTACGTTGAGATTCACTTTATAGTTCATCAAGGTCGTTCCAATAGTTTGTCTTGATCTCGGCTCGTGAACAAGCTGAAAATTTAAACTACAACTAATTAGGATTTAATACTTGACCTTTCAAAATAAACTGTCTTATTGTTTTTTTTTTTTAATTGCATGCGATATTTTAAGTTTACCATTCTAGTGAAGCAATCAGATCGTTATATAAAACACTGAATAACAAATGTAACCTACATAATGTTTTGATTTCGCAAAACTAAGTGGCATTGAGCTTGTCGCGTCTATCGTAAAAGTAACAACCGCTGGAATAGACAAAAAACGACGTACAGGAAAAAGTAGAGCAGGGTAATATGATGCACCAATGATCTGGCAAGTGATTTAAAAAAAATCGGTGTTTCTTTTATTTTAGTGGGGGAAGAGGAATGTATCTGATGTTTGAATGATGATGTGTGAATTTTAGTCATATACAGACTCATTTTGAATATTTTTTTTAATTTTCAAAAGTAATTTTTACGGATTTTATCGCGTTTAATTTTGAACTATTTATAACCCGACGTTTGGAGCGCTTTACAGCATCCCTTGTCACGGGAGGACTAAGGTGACAGATCTCCTGATGTCATAGTTAACCCGGATTACCTTTTAATTATTATTATTGCAGTGGTATGCTAGGTTTTTGATTTAGTTTTATTAATTACAGGATCCCAAGCCGGTGGCAATACCCAACCATCTGCTCTATTGAAATTAGGATGTGTTTTTAATTTCAATAGCAAGGCGAATCATCCTTGGTAGAATTCGGCGTTCTTTTGCAAGGATTTGTAGTTTATCAAATCTGAAGTCACCCATTATACCATTATACCATATAAAACCATATAAATACAAGAAATGGCTCCACTGAAAACCAGCGCTGCGGTCTTTCCGCAGCATTCTTTGCTGAGCGGAGTCCATTTCGACTTCACAATACAGCGTCACCTTTGTTTCCAGTGTTTTACAGATCTTGTTTGTTTCTTTTTTATTAGTGTACTGGAATTATTATTTTTTCTATTTGCATTCTCTGTGTGGTTTCTGTATTGTGTACGTCGAATAAAGTCTATGTCTATGTCTAAATGAGTCTAGTTCAGTATCGGTACTACAAATGTCTTTCGTAACACAAATTTTCATATACAAGCGTATAACAGTCACGTTCATCAGAATTATAATGGCGATGGGCTCACCACCTATCACACCAAGTGCATTATATTGTTTTGGTGAAACGTGGATTGTGGCAGTCATCTGTTTTTGCAGTGAGTGCCCAGTCTCTGACTACCCCTTATGGGATACAGTCGCGACCTTATGTATGTATGTATGCATCAGAATTAGAAAAAAACACTGGCTCTCTAAAATCTCACATTTTTTACGTTGCGCATTGAAATATAAAATAACGTTTCTAACCTTTTTATTGTATTCTCGTACAATAAATTATTATTATTATGGGCCTAGGTATTTCCCCATTGCAGGGCAAAGGCCTCCCTTCTCTTTTTTCACTTTTCCCGGTCCTGGCAACAGTCCTCCAAGTGGGAATGTGAGTATCAAGCTCGAGTATCAAACACCATCATTTTCTGAGCCGGCCGCGACATCCTGTTTGCTTTGGGACCCATTCAGAGGTTGTTTTAGCCCATAGATCATTCGGCATACGACCCACGTCTCACTTTAGTTTTGGTTTTTGAGCGCTATATAAGAATTACGAATGCGATCGGAGAATTTCACGCCAATTATACTGCGCTCCATAGCCCGTCGAGATACTTCTATAATTCACAAGAAATTAATATTTCCGTATGCGTGGCTTGGGCCGTCCCAGTAATGTTTAAATAAAATGGGCTAGTGTGGTATGACGTTCCCTGTTCGCTTAAGTTAAACTAGATGTTACAATAATTCGTAGGCCTTAATAATCTTCGCGTAATGAACTTATATTTTCTTTAAAAGAATAAAAAATACCAATGGTACAGGAAAAATCCCAATCCCTCATTGACATTTTTCCTGTACCCAGACTCGGATTAACTACCTATAGGCCCATACCGCAGCTAATGTATCTACATCATGTATAAAATAATATAATACAAAAATATTTGTATACGTTCAAATAGGTGTAAGTTTAACTGGTGATACGATTCCTATGCAGGAATCCGTCTAGGTAGGTACCACCCCAGGGCCAGTTGTTCTGCCGTGAAGCAGTAGTGTGCAAACATTAATGTATTTCGGTCTGAAGGGCACTGTGAGCTAGCTTACTGGGCATATGTGACTTAAGAACTTATATCTGAAGGTGTTGGGCACAGTGAGGTGTCACACAGAAATGTTCTGGGTGACACAGCATTTGTTATGGGCAGACGTTGCACTTACCATCAGGTGAAAGTTTTGTTCGTTTCATCACTTTATACAATAAAAAAAAAGGGCAGGGCAGTATAGTATAATCAATTGGCGCCTCACTATCATTCTTCTCCTACCCGATAAGATTATAAAATTGAGGATTGGCGAGAATCTAATTCTAAACATATTAAATAAAACGGTTCTAGTTTAAACAATGCCTTTGGAAGTAGGGCACTTTTATAAAAATCTCCAAAGAAACAAAACACGGACCCAATCAGATTTAAAAGCGTCGGCAGTCAATAAGGCGAAAGCAAATAACATTTCTTATTGTCATTCTCTGCGCGATCGCGCCCTCCTCCCCGTTTCTCGTCGATTCCCCCTGCAATTTACTTTACTTAGAATAATGCTTACATAGCGTCCTTTGACTATCGTGTAGGGGATAAAATTATTTGTTTTCCTTATAAAGATTAACGTTAATATAACATGAATATCTTGCAGTGGCAACGGAGTAGAATTCAACGCGGCTTTTCGTTTGAACAACCCTCATCTACTTCACTGAAGGAAAAACGGTGATGACCTATAATACGAGTAGATGGGGCAATGACCATAGTTATGAAGTTATGGCGTAGTGGTTACTGTGCCAGACTGGGTTCGAATCCTAACCGAAGCCAGCATTTGTGCAAAAACACAATTTGGCGGATGATATTGCCAAGGAAAAGGGTAGCTACCCGCCAGACCGAATGGTCTGATCTGGGGAGGACGTCTCCTCCGACTAGTTATATTTAGATGTTGTATATATAGTTCGCATTTCACATAACTTTCATAGGCGCGATTATGGACGTATGGTAATATTTCTTGAGCTTCTCAGTGTGGCGACATAGATGTCGCTACATTGGTAATCGGGATCTGGTTGGATTAGTGATTGTCCCCGTGTTTCTAACACTCCATCCCAGCCCACCTCCGATCTTATCGTATAAGCGTTACACCGGGAGGGTAGGTTGGGACGAGAGAGTGCATCTGTGTTTGCGCGTACACTTGTGGCACTATAATATCTCCTGCGCAGTTGATAGATTTCCGACATTATTCGGAAGTTGTCACAGGACGACATGAAGCATTTAATGCTGCGATCGCCACTCCACTTGTCCAGCGTTAGACGTAGGAAAAAAGTTAAAAAGACGACTATTTCCAGCAGAAACTGTTTACGGACTAATGTTATTGTTACTGACCTCATGTTATTATTTCGGTTTTTTTTTTCATTTCAAGAAGTCACGAATACAGGCTGCCCGTAAGATGTCTTAGTCGCCTCCTACGACACCTCGGTAGTTAAGAGGTAGGTGCTATTGTACTCTGCCGAATACCTATCGGTATCGACACCAATACTGCTCGTGAGAACATAATGGGGATTAAGATTCTTTTTGACTCGTACCAAAATGACGGCGACGTGGTTCGTCACCGGTGTCGTCTCGTTCTCGAGAGGATGAAAAGTGGGAAATTTATGTGGTCTCTGCCTAACCCAATGGGAAATATGCGTGTATGTATATATGTATGTACGAGTATCTTATTGTAAGCAGCATCTGGTACTACGACCATACTTATGTCCAGCAGTTGACTATAAAACCCGAGAGGGAGAAAAGTGGGCTACGTATGTGGTCTCTGCCTACCTCTTAGACAGGAAAGAGGCGTGACTGTATGTAAGTCCAGGTAGGGTTTTCGAGGTATCATCCACACATTCTACTGTTGTGCTATAACCGTTCATCTGATCATGCAGGCGGAATTACTTCGGATATCTTTGCAATTATTCAAATTATGGTAATTCAGGTATGGCATATTCCTCATCTGTTTGTACCTAACTGGTGGTAGGATTCCTATGCAGGAATTCGTCTAGGTAGGTACCACCCCAGGACCAGTTATTCTGCCGTGAAGCAGTAGTGTGCAAACATTACTGTGTTTCGGTCTGAAGGGCACTGAGAGCTAGCGTAATCACTGGGCATGGGAGACTTAAGAACTTATGTCTCAGGGTGACGGACGCAGTGTGGTGCTGTGGGGCAGAAATATTCTGAGTAACACAGCATCTGTTATGGGCAAACGTTGCACTTACCATCAGGTGAACGTTTACATAACAAACGATGCCTGCCATAACAAATGCTGTGTCACAGGAACATTATGTGTGAGCACACTGCGACCGTCTCCATCATACATCAGTTCTGAAGTCATATGCCCAGCAATTACACTACCCATCAGTGCCCTTCCAACCGAAACACAGTAATGCTTGCACACTGCTTCACGGCAGAATAACCCTACGGAGGTAAATACCTAGATATATTTCTGCATGGGAATCCTACCACGAGTAAACTAAGCTACCACGGCTTGTGTACAACCAACATTGTGTTTCAGTTTGAAGAGAACTAAAGCTAACGTAGTTACGGCGCATATAAAAATTAAGAATCCATGTGTCATTTTGACGAGTACAGTGCGGTGGCTACACAGAATATTCCAGCATAGAGTTCTAGGTATCAACTGTTTTTGTCAGCGTGGCACATGAATACCTCGCCCGTCTCATTACAAAACTTATAAATAACATGAGCCACTAACATGCACATTTAATAAAATTAAAATTGCGCTATTTATCGCGTTTTATTTTACTATTTACAACGCGTCGTAGGGTGGCGGCTCGTTAAAAGAATACTACCACTCCATCTCATCCAATGGATCTCGTAAAAGGCGAGTAAGGAACTGCACTGTGCACCCAATAGCGCATGCTGGCGATGGGCTCACCACCTATCACACCAAGTGCATTATATTGTTTTTGTGAAACGTGGATTGTGGCAGTCATCTGCTTTTGCAGTGAGTACCCAGTCTCAGACCGCTTATGGGATACAGTCGTGATCTTATGTATGTATGTATGTATTTACAACCCGACGTTTCATGCGCTTTACAGCACCCATGGTCACGGGAGGACTGAGGTCCTTCTCCTCGAGTAGGAGAAGACTTCCTACAGCGGGGAAGTCTGTGACCATGTTCTGGGTTATCCCAACCATTACATATGATTTAATATACCGCAAACCCTTGCAAACGAACATCGATTACTACGATGGATGAATCGCGAGGCTTTTAAAACTGCCGGATTGGGATCATATTATTAACAAAATTAAACACACACTTGGACACCCATTGGGACATAGTAAGCGCATTCTGCATAGACCGAACCAATATTTAAAATAAAAGGTGATATCCATACTAATATTATAAATGCAAAAGTAACTCTGTCTGTCCCTAAGTCTGTTTGTTAGCTTTTCACGGTTCAACTGCTGAACCGATCTTGACGAATTTCGGCACAGAGACACGCTTACATAGGATACTTTTTATCCCGGAAAAACAAAAATTCCCGCGGTATATTTAAAATACAACCACCCGGATGAATTCGCGGGCATCAGCCAGCAATCCATAAATCTAGTTTTATTAAATGTGAAGTATTCGCTTAAATTTAAGAATTCATTATTACTAAAATACTTATATTTGCTAATTTTATACGCCTTAATGAATATCTATCTTCAATCACAATTACAGTAGTATCTCGTTAAACCAGGACTTGATAGCTGTGTGGCAACAACTTAAATAATTAACAAGTCGAGCCATGTTCGTTGATGAAGATCGCAAATATTAATTGCTGTCTAAGACTGGGTAATCAAAACAGCGTAATAATATATAAATACCTACCTACATAAAATATTAATTTTAGGTACTTCGTAGACTACATAATAACTCTTTTAAATTACCGAGGTTAACGCTTAAAAGAACACATAGCTGATGTGAAGCGTCGTCGCTCCAGAGAGTCTGCAGTCTGCAAACATGTTCTGGATCATCCCAACCATTACATCATATTTGATAAACCACAAATGCTCGCAAAAGAAAACCGGTTCCTACCAAGGATGATTTGCGAGTCTATTGAAATTAGAAAACATCCTAATTTTAATAGAGAAGATGGTTGGGTATTACCAACAGCTTGGGATCCTATTAATAATAAAATTAAATCAAAAACCAAGCGTACCTCTGCAAGACTTTTAAATACAGTTTAGCTCTTTCTGCGTAGATCGGACCAAAAATAATAATTAAAAGCTGAAGGTACTCCGGGTTAACTATGACATCAGGACATCTGTCACCTCAGTCCTTCCGTGAACATGGGTTCTGTAAAGCACTCGAAACGTCGGGTTATAGATAGTAAAAATTAAATCCGTAAAATTGTTTTCTTTTAAATGTGTAGTGTTCGCGTAAATTTAAGAAATCATTACAGAGGTGTCGTAAGAGGCGACTGAAGTGTTGTACGGACAGCCTTTATTCGTTTAGTATAACACCACAATATGCAATGCTGTCACTATACTGCTAGTGAAAACACAATGGGGAGTAAGAATTTTTGCACACTACCAAAATGGCGGCGACGTGCTTCGCCACCTGTCACGTCTCGTTTCCCGCGAGAGCGAAAAGTGGGTAACGTGAATCGCCTCTGCCTACCCCTTATATGGGATAAAGGCGTGACTGCATATATTATACTTCTCTGGTGTCGTTTTAAAGAAATAAATATGTCATTCACCTGCCTAATTCAAGAGTTTTTTCTTATGAACGGCCAGAGCAGTGGTTACCAAACTGTTTCTGACCAGGGGCCGCTAGCAATTCTTTGTTCATAACAGGGATCTTAGATTCAAAATAATAAATTACATTCAAATGATAATAAAAAAGTAAAAAAAGTAAAGTTTCAGCCTATAAATATCCCACTGCTGAGCACAGGCCTCCTCTCATTTCTGAGAGGGTTTTGGAGCTAGGGATAATAAACTATATTGAAAACTTTAAATTCAACATTAAACTTAGAATATCATTTGCATATAATTTTATATAACTTTTTTTTTTTGGAGAAAGTCCTAGTTATTTTTCGGCTTCCATCCTTTTTTCCAAGTTGGGCAATTCTGGGGCTAATGCCGTTGCTAAGAGCTATATAATATCGTCACATCCATCTATTTCTCGTCTTGATATAAATCATAAGCAAAGCAGAAAACACTTCATCGCATAGATAAGTTGTGTAGAAATGAATTAAGAGTTAATAAGTTATTTAGATGACTTTAATTTAATTCTCACGGATTCCGTCTGAAATCTAAATTCTGTGGACCACCGGTTGGGAGCCACTGGGCTAGAGTCATAAAATTTAATGAGGTCTATAACCCTACTAACTAAACTAAGACTTAACAAATCTAACGACTACCATAAGGTTTAACAAAAGAAAATTTTAAGCTTCTTACATAATTCAATATGAATATAATATTCTTTCCAATATACTTTTCACCGACTACGGCAAATCAAAAAGGTATGCGTAAGTCAAAATGGCGTAAGACGTCGTGGGTTAGGTGAAGAAAAGAGTTTATATTTCACGTTCACTGTCTTTTAATATTCCACGACACAAAGAACACTACAATAAGAGTTCAGAAGGAAAGCGAGTACAATAGTTACAAGAAATAGCACAAGTAAGAAAGCAAGAGTTAGCATTACGTAATAACCCGCGGGCGCAAAGGTGTCACAAGGGTCTAGTCGCAAAGGCGATCAGCGGGTAACCAAAGAGTATATAACTACAGGTAAATAACTTAATAGATTAGAATATACACGAGCGCCGCGGTTCAATCCCCGGCCGCTCTTGCGTTGAAGTACACATTTTCTAGGTATGTGTGTACCTGAGGCTATCGGTAGAAAAAGGTCGATCTACAATGGTCGCAATGTGAAAAATGTTTGTTCTACAGTGGTTATGAAATATATAATTAAATACGTATACTGTAGTTGATGTTTGTGTCTATATGTATGTATTATTATGTGTCTGTGTATATATATGAGGTGATTGTACTAATGTGGAGGAATTCCCACAGTATGCATGTACTCGTTTATTCATCTGTTCCCCCATAACTTCTAAGCGACTTATCGTAATTTGAAAAATAAGATATCGTTGAAACCTCTTGAACAGTTTGCTAGTTACAGGCTATGTGTCGTCGCATTAAATTGAATATGGCGCCCTCTGGTAACCGTAAAGTCATGAACTAATTTTTTAATATGAATATATTGTTAGCTATTGCTCTTAGCTTAATATTATATTTTTTGCAACTTAACAACTTAACAATGGGAAGCGCAACGTCTGCCCATAACAAGTGCTGTTTCACCCACAAGAGTTGTGTGGAACCACAAGAGTTGTGTGAAACCACATTGCGCTCGTTACCCTGAGACATCACTCCTTAAGTCTCATATATCTAATAATTACACTAGCTACCAGTGCCCTTCGAAACCAAACACACTAATACGGCAGTACACCTGATTCCTGAATTGGAATCCTACCACAAGTGATCAGTGTGCACTGTGCATGGAACAAATAAATATTTTTTTCTTTCTTTAATATACCACCACTGCACTCAACATGACTTTATGTCCTCTAGAGGGCGCCATATTGAATTTAATATGGTACGTTACATAGCTTATAACCAGCGGACGATCAAGACGTGAGTAGTTTACAAGTTATGAGGGAACAAATGAACACACATACATACATCCCGGTCAAAATGATATCCCTCTCTTTGCTTCACCGTAGTCGGATAAAAAGTAACTACATTTGCTTGGTATTACATTAACTACAATTAGTAACAAAACAAACAATAATTAGTTAAATCTGTGCCGTGTGGTGGCTTAAGAGAATCTATCACCCCATCTCATCCCGTGGGTGTCGTAAAAGTCGACAAAAGGAAAATAAAAACCGGGAGATGGTCAGCAGCATCTTCCTGGAACATCTGAATAAATAAACTGCGGTTGCCAACCCGCCTACCAAGCCTGGCAACTATGGCAAAATCCTTTCAAAATGAGAGCTATAATTTTTGTTGCAATCTAAGGGGGAGGTCTATGTTGCCCTGAAATGAAGATGATAATGAATTACATCTGGTTTGGTAAAAAGTTCAGTTAATTTAGATTTCCACGATTAGTCAGTCGCCAAAACCTAGGTTGTTAAAATGTTAGCTTTCCTGGTGCTTAGGAAGGCTGATAATGAACACTGATCCTAAAGAGATGCTGCCAGAAAAAACCGCTTTCTTTACAAAGTATAATTTATAAAAAACAAAGAGTATATTTTTATATGTTACAAAGTATAATTTAATATTTAATCCAAACACTTCATCTAGAAAATAAAATGAAAATCTCAATCTCACCGAGATTTGACGCGTGTATGCATGCAGTTGGAACGCTTGCCAAACGAAATTGGCTGCAAACCGACAAAGTAATTTCGAAACAATCTTACTCGCTGTTGCACTGTCGCCCTTACCAACTTCGAAACGCTCTTTATGCTATTTAGAAAATCGAACGGACAAAACTTTTAAGTGGGTTTTAAAGTGCTGTATTTAAAGTAATAAACATTTTTTCTCATACAATAAATATGTTATTAAAAAAAAAATTGTGCAAGACAAATGCGACTGGTGGTAGGATATAGGAATCCTAGCAGGAGTCCGTCTAGGTAGGTACCACCCCAGGGCCAGTTATTCTACCGTGAAGCAGTAGTGTGCAAACATTACTGTGTTTCGGTTTGAAAGGCACTGTGATCTAGCGTAACTGGGCATATGAGACTTATAAGCTATATCTCAGGGTGATGGGCACAGTGTGGTGTCACACACAAATTTTCTGGTGACACGGCATTTTTTATGGGTAGACGTTGCACTTACCATCAGATGAACGTTTTGTTCGTTTCATCACTATGCAATAAAAAACGTGTTTTTGAAAATTTTGTCTGTCTGTTTATTTGTTGCAAGAACTAATCTCCGAAACAGTAAAATACTTTTTATATATCTGCTTATATATTTTTAATATATTTGACAACCGCCCGGATAGTGTAGTGATAGATACCAGAGTACCAACCTGAATATGCAACAAATGCAAAAACACTAAGTACCCGTTAGTTTTCGGGGATCGGGTTGTATTTTGATTCTCCCCATGTCTCTGCACATCGGTGTCGCCTACCCTGGATCTTATATTATGAGTGTTTAGCGAGCGCAGATAGGTTAAGACGAATGCCTGTGATTGCTCATATACTTATGGAATCTCCTGCCCAGTTGATAGCTTCCCACAGTGGCGGCAGGATTCCAATGCAGGAATCCGTCTAGGTAGGCCCCAGGGCCAAGTATTCTATCGTGAAGTAGTAGTGTGCAAACATCACTTTGTTTCGGTTTGAAGGGCACTGAGAGCTAGTGTAATCACTGGGCATATGAGACTTAAAGACTGATGTTCCAGGGTGATGGGCGCAGTGTGCTGTCACACAGAAACATTCTGGGTGATACAGCATTTACTATCAGGTGGACCTCTTGCTCGTTTCGTCCTTATCCAAAAAAAAAAGAGTTTCAGTAATTGGGAGCTATGGTCGATTCATGTAATCGCCCAGGACTATTAAATGCAAAGCTAAATCGTCACAAGTTTGTAACTCTTGTTTTGGGGGATTTTGCCATAGTTACCACGCTTGGCAGGCGGGTTGGCAACCGCAGTGTATTTATTCAGATGTTACAGGAAAATGCCGTTGACCATCTCCAGGTTTTAATTTTCGCTCTGTAGACTTTTACGCCACCCACAGATGGAGTGGTAGATTCTCTTAAGCCACCACACGGCACAGATTTAAATAATTATTTTTCATTTCAAACATTTTCTTGGTATTACATTAACTACAATTAATTTTATTAATTGTAGTTAATGTAATACCAAGAAAATGTAGTTACTTTTTATCTTATATATATAATCTATAGTATTTGATGGCTTGTAAATAAAAAGTGAAGCACACACACACAGCATATAATTGGGCACAACTGGCCATCGTCGTTTCGTCGTTTCAGCCTATCACTAGTCCACTGCTGAACATAAGCCTCCCACATAGATTGCCACAAATGTTGATAGCTCTCATTTTGGGGGGATTTTGCCATAGTTACCACGTTTGGCAGGCGGGTTGGCAACCGCAGTTTATTTATTCAGATGTTGCAGGAAGATACCGTTGACCATCTCCTGGTTTTCATTTTCGCTCTGTCGACTTTTACAAAACCCACTGGATGAGATGGGGCGATAGATTCTCTTAAGCCGCTACCACACGGCACCAAAGCTAAATAATAATAATAAATAAATATCAAATACTACAAAGATATTCAGAATACGAAACAGATTACTTCACAATGAAAACATACATACATAGTAAGATATACATACATAAGATCACGACTGTATCCCATAAGGGATAGTCAGAGACTGGGCATTCACTGCAAAAACAGATGAATGCCACAATCCACGTTTCACCATAACAATATAATGCACTTGGTGTAATAGGTGGTGAGCCCATCGCCACCATGCGCTGTTGGGTGCACAGTGCAGTTTAATTCCTTACTCACCTTTTACGAGATCCATTGGATGAGATGGAGTGGTAGTATTCTTTAAAGGAGCCGTCAACACACGGCCTACAATGAAAACTAAATAAAAATATGTTAATTTGCAACACCTGTTAGTTCTCTACTATATAAGTATAACAAAGAAAAGTTCACAAGACGTCGAAAAACCTATTTAACCATAAAATATTTGAATCTAATTTTTATTTTATAATTTTATAAAGAATATTTCAAAAATTAATCACAACTAGAAAATATTTTTTATGCCCCTCCGCTAAATCTACGTCATCTTTTGCAGCCATGTCGTGGCAACACATCACTGCTAGAAGAGGACGTGTGGAGGGAGCAGCAGTGCATCGCGCACGACAACACACCGTATGGGGGGGAGATGTTCCATTGGAGGGCGCATCGTGATGACGCTGAGCCTTGTGCTTTGACTTGTCGAGGCGCTCCACAACATTCTGGTCAGAGACCGGAACCGGTTGGTTGAAATTTTTATCTACGATTAGTACGAGTATATTTTTATATAAAAAAATTAAAAAAGAAACAACCTTACAGTGTCCCAAGGCCCACGCTCAGGTGTGGAATGGCGGACTTCTGATGTCATAGAAATATTCCTTTTTAGCGCGTGTGAGGTTTCCTCACTATATTTTCAATTGCCGTAGAGCACGTGGTAAATCAGCACTTAAAATTTTAATTAAAAATGTAGGTGTTGCCGGCACTGGGGATTGAACATAAGTTAGTAAAGTGCTATCATATAGTCCAAATTCCATAGGCGCCGCTAAACATCAAGATCCCTACAACATTGCAAGTTCAATTGATAAATTAATTGTCTACTACTTCGTCTCATTTACATGAACAACTGTTATCTGCTATCTGTGTGAGTGTGTATTTGCCCAATAAATGTGTATTAATTCATTCATATAGGTTCTATATATTGTACTGGAAATAAGAATCTGTACAACTTAAAACAATCTCTCATATAATACTCATAGCTTAAGATACGTGTAGCATTTTTACTGGTGGAAGGATTCCTATGCAGGAATCCGTCTAGGTAGGTACCACCCCAAGGCCAGTTATTCTGCCGTGAAGCAGTAGTGGGCAAACATTACTGTGTTTCGGTTTGAAGGGCACTGAGAGCTAGCATAATCACTGGGCATATGAGACTTAGAACTGATGTCTTGGGGGATGGGTGACGTGTGGTGCCATACAAAAAAATCCTTGGTATTGTTATAAGCAGTTACGAGTACCATAGAGGCTCGCCACTTTCTTTCAAAAAAAAAAACTTTTATGTCTTTTTTCCAAAGCATATACATTTCATTTATCCGCCGATATATTCACGCTTTCTCCCATATTACCTCTTACACACACACATACAAAATACATATATTAGGTTACTAAAATAAATAACCCTACCTTGTTTCGCCGTGGCCGTATAAAAGAGAAGAATAACGTCAGCATGAGACATCTAATTGTGAAGGAAAGTAAGTTAATTTGCTAAGATCCGCATGCAAAATATAAAAATGGTGTATATTATCTAGTTTCTTGAAGAGCACCGCCCGCCCTCCCTCAGTAGCGTGGATTTCCGCAAAGTAACGCCTGATTCTATTAACTAAATCTAATTGTGACAAACAAAAAGTAAAAATATATTTAATTACAATAATCATCGACTAAGGTACACAAAACCAATATATAATAACCGTAACATTTTTTAATTTGAATAATTCATTATATTATGAAATATCACAAAATTCGACGCAATGTAGTCATGAAATACTAATTCGAAATGTCAAAGTATTCGAGCACTTTTATACGAACGAGTATTGCATTTGTATTTTTACTATAAAATAAACTGCGACTCAGTGCTCGAAAAAAGTTTTTTCCTAGTAAGTTCTATTTCTTTTTCCAGTTACTTCTTGTGAAGGCACTCAATAGAACGTCAGCTAAATGTTCTAATTAATTGCTTTCAGTTTTTCAGTTCTTAGAACTCGCAGTCTAGATGTTTACTAAAGAGAGAAAAAACATTACGTGAAACTGTACTTTAGCGTATTTACAAGGGTAATTAAACAAAAATCACGTTTCTCCTCTTCCTTTATTCTGTCACAATAATTATCATGTTCAACATCAACTCGTAAAAAGTGAACTGAACTGAGAAATACTGTTGCTGCACTTCTACGTATAAATCTTTGCCCACAGTACCAGTTATACTGCCTTAAAACAGTAGTGTGCGAACATTACTGTGTTTCGGTTTGAAAGCGCTATAAGAAGGCATGAGAATTGAACTGATGTCTCAGGGTGCCGATATTCTTATGGGCAGACACTACACTTACTATCGGGTGAACGATTTATTCATATCGTCACTTACTTAAAAATATATATAAGTCATGCCAAACTTATACTTTCAGTGTTGAGGCAGCGTTGAACTTGCCTCCTCATCTCGTCTTTTGTGTTTAAGAGTTGACTTAAGGAAATACGTGGCAAAGCTTATTCTTCTTCAGGCTTCAAACCTACATACATTTATTGACTCCTTTTTCTTCTATAAGGAGTAGGCAGAGACGACACCCGTAGCCAAGTTTTCTTCACCGCGGGAAACGAGACGTGACAGGTGGCAAATCACGTCGCCGCCATTTTGGTAGAGTCAAAAAATTCTTACTTCTCATTGCGTTCCCAGGAGCAATATCCCATAACAGTAACATTATGATATTATTTCTTTGGATAGGTAGGTTGGCACCCAAAGGCCAGTTATTCTGCCGCGAAACTGTAGTGTGCAAACATTACTTTGTTTTGGTTTGAAGGGCACTGACAGCTAGAGTATTAGGGATATGAAACTTAAGAACTGATATCTCAGGGTGACGAGCGCAGTGTGGTGTCACACAGAAATATTCTGGATGGCACAGCATTTGTTATAGGCAGACGTTGCACTTACCATTAGGTGAACGTTCTGCTCGTTTGGTCACTTTATCCCTTAAAAAAAGTTCTCTATTTTTATTTCCAATTTTTGATCATTATTGCGTCAAATTCGACCCAGAATTTTTGTATCTCATCGGTCCAAAATAAGTTCCTCTTCTAAATGCATTTTTTTTTATAGACGGTGTCCCTGGATGACGACGATCGCGTGGTTGTAGCAGTGCTTGCTGCGAGGGTATCAGATGGAACAAGGTGTCGACCAGGCAGTTTGGACATGTGCATTGACGGACGGTGTCAGGTCAGTGTTTAATTTTTTTATGTAGTGAATATTTTGTCTATAAAGCGTCAGTTTATTTATGTTGCGTTTTTCATCGTAAAATGAAACGCGACAATGCCGCAGATGCCATAGTCATAGCATATACGGTGCCATAGCATAGGAAGCTAAGGATGTGTGTCAGGATCGAAGCAAGTGGAAAGATGTGGTCTCTGGAAAGAGGCGTGACGTTGTATGAATGTATTTCTAAAATCCAATACAACTTACTTATTCCGTGGTTTACGAAATAATTAAATAAGAGTTTTCGTAATTTCAAAAAAACAGCAGAAATAATTTTTGCGCACGGCCCCTGAGCTAACTCGACTCTTTGTATCATATATATTACTAACTGATGCCCGTGATTCGTCCGCGTGTATACAGTTTTTTATTTAAATATTCCGTGAGAACTATATGATGCAGGATGCAGGCAATCTCTGTGATAAATTTAATCAAGATCGGTTCAGCGGTTACAACGTGAAGACGTAGCAAACAGACAGAGGGACAGAGAGGGTTACTTTCGCATTTATAATACTCGTATAACTACCTGATGCCCGCGAGCTTTTTCGCGTAGATTTAGGTATTTTTAAATATCCCGTGGCAACTAAAGGCACAACGGCATAACCTAAAATTCCATCGTCACCACGTTGATGGTTGGCATTCCAGCACAGTGCGTTTTTCGCGGAATTTTCTGCCACGCACTTGCACTTTATAGAATGTGCTGCCGTCAGCGGTTTTTCCGGACCGATACCACTTAGGGGCCTTCAAGAAAAGAGCCTATTTCTTTCTCAAAGGCCGGCAACGCATCTGCTATTCCTCTGGTATTGTAAGTGTTCGTGGGCGGCGGTGATCACTTACCATCACGTGAGCCACCTGCTCGTTTGCCCCCTATTCTATAAAAAAAAACTATTTGATTTCCCGGTATAAGAAATATCCTATGTCCGTTTACAGGTTGCAAGTTATCTCTGTGCCAAATTTCATTGGAATTGGTTTAGCGGTTAAGCCGCGAAAAGGTAACAAACAGACAGAGGAACAGAAAATATTAGTATGGATATTATAAAGAATAGAATAGAGAAAACATTTATTCGGAACAAGAACATGGGACAGTTGAATATGAAAAAAAAAGAAACAAAACAAAATTACGTATAGTATGGATTATTCTACTGGTATTTCAACATACGTACATACAGTCACGCCTTTTTCCCATATAAGGGGTAGGCAGACAAAATAGAATAGAATAGGAAAAAAATTAATTCGTCACAAGAACATAAGACAGTTGAAAATGAAAAAAAAACAAATAAAACAAAATTACGTATAGTATGGATTATTCTACGGGTATTTCAACATATATATATACAGTCACGCCTTTTTCCCATATAAGGGATAGTCAGAGGCCACAAACGTACCTCACTTTACGCCCCCGTAGAATGCGTCACGTGACGGGAGGCGCATCACATCACCGCCATATTGGTACGAGTCAAAAAAAAACTTACTCCCTATCACGTGCACTTACGATACCTCGCTAGGAAAAAGGTAGGTGCTATTCTACTCAGTTAGACAACTTTTGGTATTTCGAATGCTACATTATTGCTTACGATCCAATACCATAGAATATAATTTGAAAACTTTATTTTCAATGCAACATTTCTATCTCTCAAATCTTTCTATTTAAAATATATTAAAAAAAAATCGTTGAATAGATTTCAAACACGGGACGCTCCAGATCCATCAACAAATTGCCACTGCGTAAACTGGAATACATCAAATGAATGTTTGCTTTGTATTTATTTCAAAACGTTCATAAACGTTGACGGCTAATTAGTTTTTTTCCGATACAGGTGAATAATGCCGGGCTTTCGTTGCTAAGCTGTGTAATTTTGATCTGTCAGTTAAGCCCGTAGATTAAAATTACAGAGCTTCCGATTACAGCCGGTGATAAGCTTAAATAAAATGTTTTGCTTGCTTTTATACTGTACATATTCAATGTAAACGAATTATGGCCGCGGCTTTGTCCCCGTGACATTTGTATGTAGATTTGTATATTTTACTAGTGGTAGGATTCCTATGCAGGAATTCGTCCAGGTAGGTACCACACCAGGGCCAGTTATTTTGTCGTGTTCAAACATTACTGTGTTTCGGTTTGAAGGGCGCTGTGAGATAGCGTAATCACTGGGCATATGAGACTTAAAAACGTATGTCTCAGGGTGTTGGGCACAGTATGGTGTCACACAAAAATTTTCTGGGTGACACAGAATTTGTTATGGGCAGACGTTACACTTACCATCAGGTGAACGTTTTGCTCGTATCATCACTTTTCTCAATAAAAAATAAAAAAAAATAAAAAAGAACGGCAATATTAGATATGAGAAATTGAAGCAAAGATTCCACTGATTCCAATGCTCCATTCATAATTGTCCCAGTTTTAGATCGATAGCTTTGGTAGTTTTTTAATTACACTTGGCTGAACAGATAGACGAAAAAATAGAGAACAATAAGGCGTGTTAAAGGTGCGTTAACCATTGAGCCGCGTGCTAAATGAAACTAATTTAAACGAAGGCGACAGATATAAAACTAACCCCTTCTTCAATTCACTTATGAGAGGGTTTTAGAGGCAAAAAAAAGCCATGCTGCATGTGTGCAATGGGACGTTTACATATATTTTTAGAATGGGAGAAAGTGATGGGACGAAAAGTAAAGTCATATGCTCAGTAATTGCCCTCGCTATCAGTGCCCTTCATACCGTAACACAGTAATGTTTGCACACTACTGATTCACGGCAGAATAACTGCCACGGTGGTGCCCATCGAGACGGATTCCTGCATAGGAATCCTACTACTAGTACTGTCCATACATTAAACTATACTTCACTTAATAGCCTGTTAGTCCACGGTGAAAATATGCCTTTACCAGGTGAAGGCGATTTGCTATAATAACTGAGCGGGGAAGGTCGATTGGTGGAACTTTCGTCGTCGTCGTTTCAGCCTATCACAAGTCCACTGCTGAACATAGGCCTCCCCCATAGATAGCCACAAAAGTTGTAGCTCTCATATTGGAGGGATTTTGCCATAGTTGCCACGCTTGGCAGTCGGGTTGGCAACCGCAGTTTATTTATTCAGATGTTCCAGGAAGATGCTGCTGCCCCTCTCCTGGCTTTAATTTCCCTCTGTCGACTTTTACGACACCCACGGGATGAGATGGGGTGGTAGATTCTCCTATGCCGCTACCACACGGCAACTGGAACTTTAATAAGTAAAAATCTTAAATGATAATAAAAAAGAAAATTGTAAAATTCTGGGCATCTATATACTTGAATAGAGTCTTACATAATAAGAGAGGCCGCGACATTTTTTTAAGATAATCATACGACACAGTGGCCTACTTTAGTGACAGCGTTTGATAAATGCGACTGCTTCCTGAAAAGAGAATATTATAAAGAAACTTTTCTACTTTCGTTAACGATCTTCCCTTTTCAATTTACATGACTTAGTTTCATCATCAATATGATAGGTAAGGTTTTTTCATTAGAGAAAGGGACGATACGAGCAAAACGTTAACCTGAGATAGTGTGTAGCGTAAGAATACCTGAGAGCTAGCGTAATCACTGGGCATTTGAGACTTAAGAACTGATGTCTCAGGGTGACGGGCGCAGTGTGGTGTCACACAGAAATGTTCTGGGTGCCACATCATTTGTTATGGGCAGACGTTGCACTTTTTTTTTATTTGATAAAAGTGACGGAACGAGCAGAACGTTCACCTGATGGTAAGTGCCCCACACTGCGCTCGCCAGTCTGAGACAGCAGTTGTTTAGTCTCATGTGCCCTAATAACTGACCCTGGGATGGTAAGTACTTTGACGAATTATTGCATGGACCTCCAGTAAAAACTATGTTGACGCTATAACCCCAACTAATCCTGTGGGTGTCGTAACAGTCGACTAAGGGAAGGCAGGAAATTTTTCATTGCATACGACAATTGGTGAATAATTTTATTTATTTATTTAAACTTTATTTGCACATACAAAAAATAGATGTACAAAAAGGCGGACTTAATGCTACAAGGCATTCTCTACCAGTCTACCTTCGGGTCGAGCAGAGAAGATGTAGTGGGTGCCAAGATCAAACAAAAAAAAGGAAAAAAGTACTAAAACATAAAGAAATAAACTATTCTGTAATATGTAATAATAATAAGAAACAAAAACAGTTATAATATATTATACAGGGTCATTCGTAATGTCCTATACACCCCGGCAGGCTGGGCATAGGGACGATGTGTTTATGCCCCAAAAAATATAATGAGCCTCGTAGCGTGATACCCGTAGGAGGTATGTCGACTTAAAGAATTTGCTTAAAACTCATACGCGACTACCGTTATACAGCTGATCGAGGCAATGAACTCATAAATTTAATTGGGAGTTTTTCCATTGAGCTACCATCGATAGAACTCGCAAGTACTAGGACAGCATGAAGCTTAAGGAAATCTGTTACGAAGTAAATCTGTTAGTGTGATATTGTTTCAAATTGATGTGGTTTGTGTTGTGTGCATCTGTCATTGGTATGATGTCCTCTTCGTCCTCCGATTTTTTACCACCGCGACAACTGCCGAATACTGTCGGAAAGTTATCAAATGCGCAGGTGATGTTATAGTGCCACAGGTGTACGCGCAAACACGGGAGCACTCACTTGTCCCAACTCGCCCTACGTAACGCTCATGGAATAATATCGGAGATAGGCTAGGATGCAGTGTCCGAGACAATCACTACACAAACTGATCCAAAAACTTAGCCTGGCCGGATTCCGAGGATCCGATGTTATTGATATACACATTGCAACCTAAAGTAGTATATAAGACACATTGCAATAATATACTGTGTATACTGTCGGTGTAACTTCCTTAAACAAAAATATGAAGTAATTAAAATAGCAAGTAGTATTGCAAAATATATTAATTCAAATTCGAAGTGTTTTTCATTACTTACTCGGAGTACCTTAACATACAAAGTTTATAAATCCTCGACAATAAAGTGTAATTAAATTTAGTTCTTATCAATCCAACGTTCGTCAAACATAACAAATCTTGCTTAATATAAATTGAAATGAGAACTTAGATTACGTTTAGAAATATAAATTTCGTTTATCTAACCAATTTTTTTTACAATCTTTCACTCTTTCGTATTGACGCTCCTCTGACGGAGAAGAAACAGGCGAGAAGAGACTCCATAGGTATCCTCTTTTAGTAATTCTTCCTATTTTTATCATAGAAATATTATAATATTATAATTTTACAAAGAAAAGACAATAAAAATTTATGTTGAATATCATTCAATCAAATTTATTCCATCAATTTATTTTACATATTTACAGACGGCCATTTTGTTATTATTTATTTTCGTATACGTATCATTGCCGAGCATTGTCTAAAAAAATATCCGAAAGAGCCGTTGTAACTATATTGCCATTATTTACGATCATTAAACGCTGTGTTTACCGAGATACGAGCAAATAAACATTCTTGGCCTCACTGCTGGCATAACTTCCAAATTTGAAACCTCTTGAATATTTGATCGAGTTAATATTACATCGGGATATTTGGGGTTTTATTGGCTACACAATAATTTTACAAGTTTCAGACCGCGGTTTTAGATTACAAGAAAAATTGTGATTAATTTTACCCTTTTTTGAAAAAAACTATCGTAGCCCACTTTTCGCTCCCGCGGGAACGAGACGTGATGGGTCTTACTCCCCATTGCGTTCCCACGAACAGTAAAGTGACAGCATTGCTTATTATGGGGTTATTCTATACGAATAAAAGCTCTCCGTACAATAACTTAGTCGCCCCTTACGATACCTTAGTAGGAAAAAGGTAGGTAGTATTCTACTCTGCCGGAAAACTATCGGATCTATTTTATTAAACTTTACAAAGCATTGCAGAGTATGTTTGCGCATGCACTTCTAGCTCAAAAATATCTCCTGCAAAGTAGCTAAGTTACGACTGTTCAGAATTGGTCGCCATCCTCGTAGATCGGCCAGTAGAATCTTACGCAGGACTCCGACTAGGTAGCTACTACGGCAAGGCCAATTATTCTGCCGTGAAACAGTAATGTGCATACGTTACTGAGTTTCGGTCTGAAGGGCGAGCTAATTGAACTAAACTGAGAGCTAATTATTACTGGGAATATGAGACTTAAGAACTGATGTTTGAAGGTGACGGGCGCTGTTTGATTCTACACAGAAATGTCCTGAGTGACACAGCATTTGTTATGGGCATGTACTTAGTGTAATTTTTTTTTATGTAAGAGGGGGCAAATGAGCTAGCGGCTCACCGCCGCCCATGATCATCTACAATACCAGAGGAATAGCAGATGCGTTGCCGGGCTTTGAGAAAGGAATAGGCTCTTTTCTTGAAGGTCCCTAAGTCGTTGAAGATAAAGTTGAACGTTTTGCTCATATCTTTACTTTCTCATGTAATCAAAAATAAATAAATGTGACTTGTATGATGACCCAAATATGAGTACATTGTATGCGCCTACAAAGGTTTTTGTAAATGTTGAATTCATAATTCAAAAACTCGGCTATTCATTCCTGTACGCTATTGCGAGTACGTTATCACCGTTTTCGTTGACAGCAAATGCATTTGTGCAAGTTTTTTTTAAAAATAACTTTAGTTTCTAGGTCATATTTAGGATGAATACAAATATAGACAATGCTCAAAGTTTTTTACCCAACTACAACGAAGCAAAAAAGAAGGGTTATAATAGGTTGGAGAAAAAGTTTCTCTGCATTTTATATTTAAACTCAAGACATTTTTTTTTTCAAAGTTCATTTACATTTAATTACAGTATATTTGTGCCATTTTGTTCGATCACTTTTTGCAATTTCGAAGGTGACATTATCCAGTTGCTGTAGAAATTTTGTGACTTCTGAGCAAAAACACGAGACAAGTAGTTTTGGCAGTCTTCTCTTGATGTTAGCTGACACTACTAAAGAATTCTGAAGAGACCGAAACCGGTGGAAATCTGAAGTTCAAGGACAGGGAGCTATATGCCGGATACATTAGCACCTTCTAGCCAAACTCTTAATTTTTGCTGGTTGACAAAATATGTGTGTGATCTAGTGTTGCCGTGATGAAATACCACACCCTGTCTTTTGATCAATTCCGGTCGCTTTATCTCAACTTCTTGCTTTATTATCATCAGTTGTTGGCAGCAGAGATCCGAATCGGTACTTCTCGGTGGTAAAAGCTCATAATGAACAACGCCCTTCCAATCCCACCATACATACGGCATCACCTTAGTGCCAGTTAACCCGGGTTTTGGCACAGTCTGTGAAGCCTCACCGACCTTTGACCATGATCTTTTTCACACATTATTATCATACGTTATCCACTTTTCATCCCCTGTTCAATTCACTTTTCATCAATCTCTTCAAAAACAGGTTCGGTTTCATTACGTGTCAATAAAGAATCGCAAATGAGTACACGGTTCATTAGGTTTTTTTCAGAGAGCTCGTGTGGCACCCAAATATCGAGCTTTTTTGTGTACAGCTTTTTATATTAATTCCAAGTTCTTCAGCTATGTCCTAGCTACTGATATGCCAATCTTGATCCACATATTCAAAAATGGCGTCCATTTTATCCGTAACAGGGTGACCAGAGCGAGGTGCATATTTGACATCAAAATTCCCAGATTGAAAACGCTTAAACCAACTTCGCGCTACTCTTACTGATACTGCATAAGGTCCATAAACGGCACAAATTTATTTCGCGGCCTGCGTTGCATTTTTTCTTTTTTTGTATTAAAATTTTAAAATATTTATATTTATATTTCTTTATTAGATACACTCATTTTAACAGAAAGAAAAACAAATGAAAAATAGCTGGAAACAACATTTTACTAATTTGTGTCTTTTTTTGAAATGTAACCTGATGATATCAAAACCAGCCAGATACAAATAATACAACAAAAGAGATTTTATTACAAGTTTATACATACTATTTTCCCGACCTAATACTTTTAGCATAGACTGCTAAAAATATTTATGTTTCAATTTACGGATGTTCTACCGTAGCGCATAAACTACTCATCCGATTTTGATGAATGAGGTGTTAATCGATTCGTTATTATAGTCCGGATGAAATAGGCTAGATTTTATCCTAACAAAAATGCGTTGTCAACTAAAAACTCAATTGTTATAATTTCAAAGACAAATAAAAATAGATAAATGTTATCCAAGTATACCCAATCAGAATATAGTAACTGCGAGGCTCTACCACGTTTAACATCATGTGTAAAAATTCGGTTATGATATTCGAGGGTTTTGGAACCGGGAAGAGTCCAGCTCCAATGCGGATTGGTCGACTTCACATGGCGTTCTCAATATTTTTATTCCTCAGAAATGCACGTTTTCTAACGATGTTTTCCTTCTCAGCTGAGCACGAGGTAAATCAGCACTTAAAATTACAGAACAACTTTAGAGGAGATCAAACTCAGGTCACTCGCTCACTATAAAATTAAGGGGGGCTCCCGGCCCATGACCTACCACGGCTTCATGTATTATAAAACGTTATCATTAACCACCTTACTAATAAACGTTCTATAGCAGTTGTATAGTTACACAATGCTTTGTCTTCTTCCTTCAAATGACAAAATGCTGATGACTGAAAGAGAGAAATGGATGTGTAACTATTCACCCGCTATACAACGTTCATTATCTATGTAACGGACGTCCAGCTTTTATTACTCCGCCAATACAGGCGACCCACTAATTTATTGAAGACACACGAACAACTAACTAATTAATTTATTCATAATCATTAACAATACAAGAATTCTCGTTCAAATTAATTATAACATGAAATTATAAGCTATTTTCATCTCAATTCATTTCGTTAGCGATCTAAGTCTGATTTTGTATAATCCTACAGCCACCATCATTTGGTATATTCAAAAGATGCCGGCCGCCTTTCTCGAGTGGAGCTTTGTTTATAAGCAAACAGTTTCCCTTCAAGTCTCGATTGCTCTTGGCATCAATTAATTATCCTCCAGAGCTCTTGTATACAGAGCATATTTCCGCACATTTCTTCTAAATTTGCTTATTCAGCAACTTCTTCGTAAATAAGCTTATTATTTAGAATTCAAGAATTAACGAACAAAATTGTATGGGGAATTGTTGAAGTCTTATTTGAATTCATAATCTTTAGTGTAGCTGTCGATCCCATCACTATTCCCCTGTTAACATAAGTAACTCTCATTAACTACCACAGAAGACGGGACTCTGCCATCTGCATCAACCGACTTTACACAAAACCATGCAGTTCTTCGCTCCATCTGGTAGTGGGTCGTCTTACAATTTTTGCCGGTACGAGGTACGGAGGTTGCCACTCTACGAGCTCTCGAGACTGGTTCTACGAGCAATATGACCGGCCCATTGTAAATTCAGCTTTCTCATCTTTAGTAGAGAGAGAGAGAGAGTTAGTTGTGCTATGTCGGTCTAGTGCTTCAGATATCATCGCCACGAATTCTATCTCGCAGAGAAATACCGAGCATAGCCCTTTCCATAGCTCGCTGACGGACTCTGAGCTTCAGCTCATGCGGCCTGCAGTGAAGGACTACGTCTCGGTTCCGTATGTCATCACTCGCAAAACGCCCTAGTTAAAAAACTTTGTTTCAAGACATCCAGAAATACGTGAAAGATAAATGTTACTTGAAAATGTTTTGGCTTTTTGATATTTGCAGTGTTTTGTCAGTACCTCTAAGTAGTTAGTCATAATCAAATTTGCCACAGTCGCGCTCTCTGTTGAAACTGGGAGTATGCAAATTTAAGCCGCCAAGTTCTATTTGGCTTCCAACACTGTGTTACAAACGTACGTAATGTTGACAGAAATATGTTATTCTAAATCAAATAACGAGGGTCTAGTTCACAAAGGTGTTTTTTTCTTAACTGTTTAAATTGCACGAAAATACTCTATGTTTAGAATGTAGGTCCTCGTGTTTTATTATTTACATTTGAACTCTGCACTTACTTAAGCATGTGGTCCTTCCTACCGTGGTGTCGTAAGAGGCGACTGAGGTATTGTATGGACTTTTATTCGTGCATTATATGCAAGGCTGTCACTATACCTCGTGGGAACGCAATGGGGAGTAAAAATTTTTTGATTGACCAAAATGACCAAAATGGCGGAGACGTGGTTCGCCACCATCACGTCTCGTTTCCCGCGAAGTCGAAAGCGTGAGTGTATGTATGTATGGATGTTAATTGATTATGTCGTTTATTATTAAAATATATAATAATTGTATGATCATGTTTATCTAAATGCCATAAACGAAAAATTCTGAATAAAAAAGGTTTTCTTGGATACATGCTGGCAGGATTCCTATGTCTATGTCGTATGTCCTATGTCGTCTAGGTACTCGTAGGTACCACTTCAGTGCCATTTATTCTGTAGTGAAGCAGTAGTGTGCAAACACTACTGTTTCGGTCTGAAGGGCGCTGATAGCTGTAATTACTGGACATATTAGTCTTAAGAACTGATCTTTCAGAGTGACGAGCGTGTATTAGGACCGATACGACTTAGGGACTTAGACCTTCAAGAAAAGAGCCTATTTCTTTCTCAAAGGCCGGCAACACATCTGCTATTCCTCTAGTATTGTAGGTGTTCAGGGGCGGCGGTGATCACTTACTATCACGTGAGCCACCTGCTCGTTTGCCCCCTATTCTATTGAAAAAAACACAGAAACGTTCTGGTTTACACAGCATTTTTCACGGACAGACGTTGAACTTACCACAAGGTGAACGGTTTACTCTTCTCGTCACTCCCTTCCATAAAAAAGGACTGCAACTCTATTCTTGTCTGTTCTCTCTTACCATTTTTTTAAAGACAAAAGTGTGAGAGCTGATTTTCAAGCAAGACTGAATTAACGCAGTTTTCAATTGTGGTTTAGAGACGAAAATCCATTTACTTACGTAAAAGAAATTTTATTAATTAAATTATTTAAGCTATATTACTTTACTTTACTATATTATTATTTACATATAGCTATGTGGCATGGACTGCGAAATATCACGTCGCAAAATCAAGTCCGCCATTCGACTATTGTCGCCGTCACCTTGCACAAGATTTTAAGCTTAGTAACAGTGGTTATTAGGAGTATTAGTAATGGTATTTTACCAGTATTCTTATAAAAAACTCTCCTGCCCTTATCTTTAAATAATAATTAATCTAGATATTTTCAAAAATATTACATAGAATCGCCTTCTTTACTTTTCATATTGTAAACGCTTTTGCATTTTCTTGAGTAGCTCCTTGAAAATGTTTTTCATTCAAGTTTTGATGCTCTTGACGTTAATTAATTATCCTCTAGAACCCTTGTGTTTTCCATTTGAAGATGCTGCGAGATGAATGTAACTCCAGATGGTCTCTGCGGAGTTATGAATTGTAGTATATTTTGACGTGTTATTATCTAATCATTAGAAAGCGCTTCAAATTTCACCTAGTTACCTCCCATCTCCATACTCTGTTATATTGAATAATAGCCTGCATATTGCAGCATCATGGGTAGAGGCTCATATCCTCTTCTATTTAATTCGACCACGGTGACAAGTTTCGAATACAGAAGCTATCAGTTTTGCAGTTCAAATCATAGTGCCGCAAGTGTACGCGCAAAGGAGGCAAAAATAAAACATAAATCCGTCGTGTACGCGCAGTGTCAGTGACAGGGGGACAATCACACTACAACCAGACCCGAAAATAATTTTGTTTTTGTACAAGTGTTGTAAAGAAAGTAAAGTTTCAGCCTATAAATGTCCCACTGCTGAGCACAGGCCTCCTCTCATTTCTGAGAGGGTTTTGGAGCTAGAAAGAATCCATCACGCTGCTCCAATGCGGGTTGGCGGACTTCACACGTCATCGAAATATTTCTATTCCTCGGACATGCAGGTTTCCTCACGATGTTTTCCTTAACCGCTAAGCATGTGGTAAATCAGCACTTAAAATTGTAGAACAATATTAGAGGTGCTGGCACCGGGGATCGAACCCAGGTTACTCGCTTACTATGAAATCAAAGGCGTGCACCAGGCCCTTGAGCTACCACTGTTTGACAAGTGTGGACTCCTACTTTAATTCCAACCCAGGACCCGCGACGTATTAGTCAAATACTCTAACCGCTAGGTTACGCGGTTGTCACGAGGTTCATATTGTTAAAACAAACACTTTTTACGATTACGATTCTGGATTTTGGTTTCATTTAAAAATTTGACTCGCATTTTTTCCATCTGCATTTATTTTTCTTCAACAATTGATGATATGTAGATCCCGTATTAACAACTGATTTTAAATGCAAAGCGTTTGTAAGCAGCTTTTATAGTAGCGTTGCAAAAAAGGTTTTTGTCTATATCTGAATAATGCAAAAAGAAAAAAAGCGACGAAATATTCCCATTTTCGCTAGTAATATTCATACGGATGAGCCAGATTTTAATTTATCTTTATACTATGTTTCTTTTTTTGCCTTGTTTACACAAGTAATATGTTATATTCTACTTTTATGAAAGAAATATTCGTTAAAAAAAAGTAAAGTCACAGCCTATAAATGTCCTACTGTTGAGCACAGGCCACCTCTCATTTCTGAAAGGGTTTTGGAGCTAGGAAGAATCCGCCACGCTGCTCCAATGCGGGTTGGCGGACTGCACATATCTTCGAAATATTTTTTATTTCTCAGACATAAAGGTTTCCTCACGATGTTTTCGTTCACCATCGAGCACTTGGTAAATCAGCACTTAAAATTGCAATTAACAATTTTATTGGTGCCGGCACCGGGAATCGAACCCAGGTCAGTCGCTTACTATGAAATTTAAAGCGAGCGCCTAGCCCCTGAGCTATCGTGGCTTCGTTATGGTTCTGTTAATTTAAATATGAATCGAAAAGTTAATTTTGCTACTGGTATGACTTATGTAAACGCCGTCCGCCGATAGACGACCATGACGAATAGTCATACTGGCCATCTGAAACGTAGTAAGCGTAAGCGTTCCCAAGACATCTTCAGCTGAGTAAATAACAACTATTTGTGACGTATCAACCAGTACATAAATGTAAGAGTAAATAAGTAGGTAAATAAAATTTGATTGTGTTGAATTAGTTGCTATAAATAAACAATTTGTTTATGTTAGTACGATATTTAAATTCAAATAAAGAAAGCCAACTCAAATATAGATGGGTAAATGACTAGGTGAGTGATGGTGATTTTTATTTAAAAAACATTTTCGCCACGCGGGACGCACACGAACTTGCCAGCCTAAATTGTAAATTGCTTCGGGCTAAATTCCGAAAGTCCACGTCTATTGCGCTTGGGCAGGAATATCTTGGTTATTCAAGCCAACTGATCTCCTTCAGGCAAACCTTTTGTGTTCGTGTAGAGATATCGGCGAGCCGAGATTTACCTGCCTATAAGATGCAATGCGACACGAGGACACAGAAAACAAGATATTCAAACAATTTACTGTAGTAAATTTTATTGACATACAGACACGCCTTTTTCCTATATAAGGGATAGGCTACCACTATCGTAGCCCACTTTTCGCTCCCGCGGGAACGAGACGTGATGGGTGGCAAACCACGTCGCCGCCATTTCGGTACCAGTCAAAAATTCTTACTCCCCATTGCGTTCCCACGAACAGTAAAGTGACAGTATTGCTTATTATGGGGTTATTCTATACGAATAAAAGCTATCCGTACACTAACTTAGTCGCCCCTTACGATACCTTAGTAGGAAAAAGGTAGGTGCTATTCTACTCTGCCGGAAAACTATCGGATCTATTTTATTAAACTTTACAAAGCATTGCAGAGTATGTTTGCGCATACACTTCTAGCACAAAAATATCTCCTGCAAAGTAGATAAGTTACGACTGTATTCAGAATTTGTCGTCATCTTCGTAGATAGGCCAGTAGAATCTTACGCAGGACTCCGTCTAGGTAGCTACTACGGCAAGGCCAATTATTCTGCCGTGAAGCAGTAATGTGCATACGTTACTGAGTTTCGGTCTAAAGGGCGAGCTAATTGAACTAAACTGAGAGCTAATTATTTCTGGGAATATGAGACTTAAGAACTGATGTTTGAAGGTGACGGGCGCAGTTTGATGCTACACAGAAATGTCCTGAGTGACACAGTATTTGTTATGGGCAGACGTTGTACTTACATAAGTTTTTTTTTTTATGGAAGAGGGGGCAAACGAGCAAGCGGCTCACCTGATGGTGTGTCTTCTCTTGATGTTAGCTGACACTACTAAATAATTCTGAAGAGACCGAAACCGGTGGAAATCTGAAGGTGCAAGGTCAGGGCTATATGGCGGATACATTAGCACCTTCTAGCCAAACTCTTAATTTTTGCTGGTTGACAAAATATGTGTGTGGTCTAGTGTTGCCGTGATGAAATACCACACCCTGTCTTTTGATCAATTCCGGCCGCTTTATCTCAACTTCTTGCTTTATTATCATCAGTTGTTGGCAGTAGAGATCCGAATCGGTACTTCTCGGCGGTAAAAGCTCACAATGAACAACGCCCTTCCAATCCCACCATACATACGGCATCACCTTAGTGCCAGTTAACCCGGGTTTTGGCACAGTCTGTGAAGCCTCACCGACCTTTGACCATGATCTTTTTCACACATTATTATCATACGTTATCCACTTTTCATCCCCTGTTCAATTCACTTTTCATCAATCTCTTCAAAAACAGGTTCGGGTTCATTACGTGTCAATAAAGAATCGCAAATGAGTACACGATTCATTAGGTTTTTTTCAGAGAGCTCGTGTGGCACCCAAATATCGAGCTTTTATGTGTACAGCTTTTTATATTAATTCCCAGTTCTTCAGCTATGTCCTAGCTACTGATATGCCAATCTTGATCCACATATTCAAAAATGGCGTCCATTTTATCCGTAACAGGGTGACCAGAGCAAGGTGCATCTTTGACATCAAAATTCCCAGATTGAAAACGCTTAAGCCAACTTCGTGCTACTCTTACTGACACTGCATAAGGTCCATAAACGTCACAAATTTTTTGCGGCCTGAGTTGCATTTTTTCTTTTTTTGTATTAAAATTTTAAAATATATCGTATTTATTTATTAGATACACTCATTTTAACAGAAAGAAAAACAAATGAAAAATAGCTGGAAACAACATTTTACTAATTTTTGTTTTTTTTTTTAATGTACTCGTATCCTGATGACATCAAAACCTGCCAGGTGCAAATAGTACAGCAAAAGAGATTTTATTACAAGTTTATACATAGTATATGCGAATTATTTCCCGACCTAATACTTTTAGCATATACTGCTAAAAATATTTGTTTCAATTTACGGATGTTCTACCGTAGCGCATAAATTACTCATCCGATTTTGATGAATGAGGTGTTAATCGATTCGTTATTATAGTCCGGATGAAATAGGCTAGATTTTATCCTAACAAAAATGCGTTGTCAACTAAAAACTCAATAGTTATAATGAAAGACAAATAAAAATAGTTATATGTTATGTAATACCCAATTATAAACAATCAGAATAAAGTTACAGCGAGGCTCTACCACGTTTAATATCATGTGTAAAAATTCGGTTATGTTAATATAACTTAAGAGACCGCTGCTGCCACCAGCCGTTTTTCCATCTGACTTAAGGAGCCTCCTTTCTCAAAAGTCGGCAATGTACCTCTTCTGGTATTGCGGATGGTCTTTATTGACTGTCAGGTGAGCCCCCTTTTTGTCGCCTCTTGTATAAAAAAGAAAGAATTGGGCCCGGGCTACATTTCCTCTTTTAGGCAGTTAGATCAAATGTGACATCACCGATAGCAGGACGTCTAATATGTCAGCCCCTCTGTGACCACGGGTGCCCGAAAACCCCTGATACAATCTAAAAATTTAGTATTATTATATGTGATCGTTAAAGTATCATTAATTTTCCTATGATTGAGTTTTTTTCTTTTCTGAGAGGGTTTTGGAACCGGGAAGAGTCCAGCTCCAATGAGGATTGGTCGACTTCACATGGCGTTCTCAATATTTTTATTCCTCAGATATGCACGTTTTCTAACGATGTTTTCCTTCTCAGCTGAGCACGAGGTAAATCAGCACTTAAAATTGCAGAACAACTTTAGAGGAGATCGAACTCAGGTCACTCGCTCACTATAAAATTAAGGGGGGCTCCCGGCCCATGACCTACCATGGCTTCATGTATTATAAAACGTTATCATTAACCACCTTACTAATAAACGTTGTATAGCAGTTGTATAGTTACACAATGCTTTGTCTTCTTCCTTCAAATGACAAAATGCTGATGACTGAAAGAGAGAAATGGATGTGTAACTATTCACCCGCTATACAACGTTCATTATCTATGTAACGGACGTCCAGCTTTTATTACTCCGCCAATACAGGCGACCCACTAATTTATTGAAGACACACAAATAACTAATTCATTTATTCATAATCATTAACAATACAAGAATTCTCGTTCAAATTAATTATAAAATGAAATTATAAGCTGTTTTCATCTCAATTCATTTCGTTAGCGATCTAAGTCTGATTTTGTATAATCCTACAGCCACCATCATTTGGTATATTCAAAAGATGCCGGCCGCCTTTCTCGAGTGGAGCTTTGTTTATAAGCAAACAGTTTCCCTTCAAGTCTCGATTGCTCTTGGCATCAATTAATTATCCTCCAGAGCTCTTGTATACAGAGCATATTTCCGCACATTTCTTCTAAATTTGCTTATTCAGCAACTTCTTCGTAAATAAGCTTATTATTTAGAATTCAAGAATTAACGAACAAAATTGTATGGGGAATTGTTGAAGTCTTATTTGAATTCATAATCTTTAGTGTAGCTGTCGATCCCATCACTATTCCACTGCTAAACATAAGTAACTCTCATTAACTACCACAGAAGACGGGACTCTGCCATCTGCATCAACCGACTTTACACAAAACCATGCAGTTCTTCGCTCCATCTGGTAGTGGGTCGTCTTACAATTTTTGCCGGTACGAGGTACGGAGGTTGCCACTCTACGAGCTCTCGAGACTGGTTCTACGAGCAATATGACCAGCCCATTGTAAATTCAGCTTTCTCATCTTTAGTAGAGAGAGAGAGAGTTAGTTGTGCTATGTCGGTCTAGTGCTTCAGATATCATCGCCACAAATTCTATCTCGCAGAGAAATACCGAGCATAGCCCTTTCCATAGCTCGCTGACGGACTCTGAGCTTCAGCTCATGCGGCCTGCAGTGAAGGACTACGTCTCGGTTCCGTATGTCATCACTCGCAAAACGCCCTAGTTAAAAAACTTTGTTTCAAGACATCCAGAAATACGTGAAAGTTAAATGTTACTTGAAAATGTTTTGGCTTTTTGATATTTGCAGTGTTTTGTCAGTACCTCTAAGTAGTTAGTCATAATCAAATTTGCCACAGTCGCGCTCTCTGTTGAAACTGGGAGTATGCAAATTTAAGCCGCCAAGTTCTATTTGGCTTCCAACACTGTGTTACAAACGTACGTAATGTTGACAGAAATATGTTATTCTAAATCAAATAACGAGGGTCTAGTTCACAAAGGTGTTTTTTTCTTAACTGTTTAAATTGCATGAAAATACTCTATGTTTAGAATGTAGGTCCTCGTGTTTTATTATTTACATTTGAACTCTGCACTTTTTTAAGCATGTGGTCCTTCCTACCGTGGAGTCGTAAGAGGCGACTGAGGTATTGTATGGACTTTTATTCGTGCATTATATGCAAGGCTGTCACTATACCTCGTGGGAACGCAATGGGGAGTAAAAATTTTTTGATTGACCAAAATGACCAAAATGGCGGAGACGTGGTTCGCCACCATCACGTCTCGTTTCCCGCGAAGTCGAAAGCGTGCGTGTATGTATGTATGGATGTTAATTGATTATGTCGTTTAATATTAAAATATATAATAATTGTATGATCATGTTTATCTAAATAATATAAAAAAGGTTTTATTGGATACATGCTGGCAGGATTCCTGTCTATGTCGTATGTCCTATGTCGTCTAGGTAGGTACCACTTCAGTGCCAGTTATTCTGTAGTGAAGCAGTAGTGTGCAAACACTACTGTTTCGGTCTGAATGGCGCTGATAGCTGTAATTACTGGACATATTAGTCTTAAGAACTGATCTTTTAGAGTGACGAGCGTGTATTAGGACCGATACGACTTAGGGACCTTCAAGAAAAGAGCCTATTTCTTTCTCAAAGGCCGGCAACGCATCTGCTATTCCTCTGGTATTGTAGGTGTTCAGGGGCGGCGGTGATCACTTACTATCACCCCCTAGTCTATTAAAAAGAACACAAAAACGTTCTGGTTTACACAGCATTTTTCACGGACAGACGTTGAACTTACCACAAGGTGAACGGTTTACTCCTCTCGTCACTCCCTTCCATAAAAAAGGTATGCAACTCTATTCTTGTCTGTTCTCTCTTACCATTTTTTTAAAGACAAAAGTGTGAGAGCTGATTTTTAAACAAGACTGAATTAACGCAGTTTTCAATTGTGGTTTAGAGACGAAAATCCATCTACTTACGTAAAAGAAATTTTATTAATTAAATTATTTAAGCTATATTACTTTACTATATTATTATTTACATATAGCTATGTGGCATGGACTGCGAAATATCACGTCGCAAAATCAAGTCCGCCATTCGACTATTGTCGCCGTCACCTTGCACAAGATTTTAAGCTTAGTAACAGTGGTTATTAGGAGTATTAGTAATGGTATTTTACCAGTATTCTTATAAAAAACTCTCCTGCCTTTATCTTAAAATAATAATTAATCTAGATATTTTCAAAAATATTACATAGAATCGCCTTCTTTACTTTTCATATTGTAAACGCTTTTGCATTTTCTTGAGTAGCTCCTTGAAAATGTTTTTCATTCAAGTTTTGATGCTCTTGACGTTAATTAATTATCCTCTAGAACCCTTGTGTTTTCCATTTGAAGATGCTGCGAGATGAATTTAACTCCAGATGGTCTCTGCGGAGTTATGAATTGTAGTATATTTTGACGTGTTCTTATCTAATCATTAGAAAGCGCTTCAAATTTCACCTAGTTACCTCCCATCTCCATACTCTGTTATATTGAATAATAGCCTGCATATTGCAGCATCATGGGTAGAGGCTCATATCCTCTTCTATTTAATTCGACCACGGTGACAAGTTTCGAATACAGAAGCTATCAGCTTTGCAGTTCAAATCATAGTGCCGCAAGTGTACGCGCAAAGGAGGCAAAAATAAAACATAAATCCGTCGCATAAATGTACGCGCAGTGTCAGTGACAGGGGGACAATCACAATACAACCAGACCCGAAAATAATTTTGTTTTTGTTCAAGTGTTGTAAAGTAAAGTAAAGTTTCAGCCTATAAATGTCCCACTGCTGAGCACAGGCCTCCTTTCATTTCTGAGAGGGTTTTGGAGCTAGAAAGAATCCACCACGCTGCTCCAATGCGGGTTGGCGGACTTCACATGTCATCGAAATATTTCTATTCTTCGGACGTGCAGGTTTCCTCACGATGTTTTCCTTAACCGCTAAGCATGTGGTAAATCAGCACTTAAAATTGTAGAACAATATTAGAGGTGCTGGCACCGGGGATCGAACCCAGGTTACTCGCTTACTATGAAATCAAAGGCGTGCACCAGGCCCCTGAGCTACCACGGCTTGACAAGTGTTGACTCCTACTTTAATTCCAACCCAGGACCCGCGACGTATTAGTCAAATACTCTAACCGCTAGGTTACGCGGTTGTCACGAGGTTCATATTGTTAAAACAAACACTTTTTACGATTACGATTCAGGATTTTGGTTTCATTTAAAAATTTGACTCGCATTTTTTCCATCTGCATTTATTTTTCTACAACAATTGATGATATGTAGATCCCGTATTAACAACTGATTTTAAATGCAAAGCGTTTGTAAGCAGCTTTTATAGTAGCGTTGCAAAAAAGGTTTTTGTCTATATCTGAATAATGCAAAAAGAAAAAAAGCGACGAAATATTCCCATTTTCGCTAGTAATATTCATACGAATGAGCCAGATTTTAATTTATCTTTATACTATGTTTCTTTTTTTGCCTTGTTTACACAAGTAATATGTTATATTCTACTTTTATGAAAGAAATATTCGTTGAAAAAAAAGTAAAATTACAGCCTATAAATGTCCTACTGTTGAGCACAGGCCTCCTCTCATTTCTGAAAGGGTTTTGGAGCTAGGAAGAATCCGCCACGCTGCTCCAATGCGGGTTGGCGGACTGCACATATCTTCGAAATATTTTTTATTTCTCAGACATACAGGTTTCCTCACGATGTTTTCGTTCACCATCGAGCACTTGGTAAATCAGCACTTAAAATTGCAATTAACAATTTTAGTGGTGCCGGCACCGGGAATCGAACCCAGGCCAGTCGCTTACTATGAAATTGAAAGCGAGCGCCTAGCCACTGAGCTATCGTGGCTTCGTTATGGTTCTGTTAATTTAAATATGAATCTAAAAGTTAATTTTGCTACTGGTATGACTTATGTAAACGCCGTCCGCCGATAGACGACCATGACGAATAGTCATACTGGCCATCTGAAACGTAGTAAGCGTAAGCGTTCCCAAGACATCTTCAGCTGAGTAAATAACAACTATTTGTGACGTATCAACCAGTACATAAATGTAAGAGTAAATAAGTAGGTAAATAAAATTTGATTGTGTTGAATTAGTTGCTATAAATAAACAATTTGTTTATGTTAGTACGATATTTAAATTCAAATAAAGAAAGCCAACTCAAATATAGATGGGTAAATGACTAGGTGAGTGATGGTGATTTTTATTTAAAAAACATTTTCGCCACGCGGGACGCACACGAACTTGCCAGCCTAAATTGTAAATTGCTTCGGGCTAAATTCCGAAAGTCCACGTCTATTGCGCTTGGGCAGGAATATCTTGGTTATTCAAGCCAACTGATCTCCTTCAGGCAAACCTTTTGTGTTCGTGTAGAGATATCGGCGAGCCGAGATTTACCTGCCTATAAGATGCAATGCGACACGAGGACACAGAAAACAAGATATTCAAACAATTTACTGTAGTAAATTTTATTGACATACAGACACGCCTTTTTCCTATATAAGGGATAGGCTACCACTATCGTAGCCCACTTTTCGCTCCCGCGGGAACGAGACGTGATGGGTGGCAAACCACGTCGCCGCCATTTCGGTACCAGTCAAAAATTCTTACTCCCCATTGCGTTCCCACGAACAGTAAAGTGACAGTATTGCTTATTATGGGGTTATTCTATACGAATAAAAGCTATCCGTACACTAACTTAGTCGCCCCTTACGATACCTTAGTAGGAAAAAGGTAGGTGCTATTCTACTCTGCCGGAAAACTATCGGATCTATTTTATTAAACTTTACAAAGCATTGCAGAGTATGTTTGCGCATACACTTCTAGCACAAAAATATCTCCTGCAAAGTAGATAAGTTACGACTGTATTCAGAATTTGTCGTCATCTTCGTAGATAGGCCAGTAGAATCTTACGCAGGACTCCGTCTAGGTAGCTACTACGGCAAGGCCAATTATTCTGCCGTGAAGCAGTAATGTGCATACGTTACTGAGTTTCGGTCTAAAGGGCGAGCTAATTGAACTAAACTGAGAGCTAATTATTTCTGGGAATATGAGACTTAAGAACTGATGTTTGAAGGTGACGGGCGCAGTTTGATGCTACACAGAAATGTCCTGAGTGACACAGTATTTGTTATGGGCAGACGTTGTACTTACATAAGTTTTTTTTTTTATGGAAGAGGGGGCAAACGAGCAAGCGGCTCACCTGATGGTGTGTCTTCTCTTGATGTTAGCTGACACTACTAAATAATTCTGAAGAGACCGAAACCGGTGGAAATCTGAAGGTGCAAGGTCAGGGCTATATGGCGGATACATTAGCACCTTCTAGCCAAACTCTTAATTTTTGCTGGTTGACAAAATATGTGTGTGGTCTAGTGTTGCCGTGATGAAATACCACACCCTGTCTTTTGATCAATTCCGGCCGCTTTATCTCAACTTCTTGCTTTATTATCATCAGTTGTTGGCAGTAGAGATCCGAATCGGTACTTCTCGGCGGTAAAAGCTCACAATGAACAACGCCCTTCCAATCCCACCATACATACGGCATCACCTTAGTGCCAGTTAACCCGGGTTTTGGCACAGTCTGTGAAGCCTCACCGACCTTTGACCATGATCTTTTTCACACATTATTATCATACGTTATCCACTTTTCATCCCCTGTTCAATTCACTTTTCATCAATCTCTTCAAAAACAGGTTCGGGTTCATTACGTGTCAATAAAGAATCGCAAATGAGTACACGATTCATTAGGTTTTTTTCAGAGAGCTCGTGTGGCACCCAAATATCGAGCTTTTATGTGTACAGCTTTTTATATTAATTCCCAGTTCTTCAGCTATGTCCTAGCTACTGATATGCCAATCTTGATCCACATATTCAAAAATGGCGTCCATTTTATCCGTAACAGGGTGACCAGAGCAAGGTGCATCTTTGACATCAAAATTCCCAGATTGAAAACGCTTAAGCCAACTTCGTGCTACTCTTACTGACACTGCATAAGGTCCATAAACGTCACAAATTTTTTGCGGCCTGAGTTGCATTTTTTCTTTTTTTGTATTAAAATTTTAAAATATATCGTATTTATTTATTAGATACACTCATTTTAACAGAAAGAAAAACAAATGAAAAATAGCTGGAAACAACATTTTACTAATTTTTGTTTTTTTTTTTAATGTACTCGTATCCTGATGACATCAAAACCTGCCAGGTGCAAATAGTACAGCAAAAGAGATTTTATTACAAGTTTATACATAGTATATGCGAATTATTTCCCGACCTAATACTTTTAGCATATACTGCTAAAAATATTTGTTTCAATTTACGGATGTTCTACCGTAGCGCATAAATTACTCATCCGATTTTGATGAATGAGGTGTTAATCGATTCGTTATTATAGTCCGGATGAAATAGGCTAGATTTTATCCTAACAAAAATGCGTTGTCAACTAAAAACTCAATAGTTATAATGAAAGACAAATAAAAATAGTTATATGTTATGTAATACCCAATTATAAACAATCAGAATAAAGTTACAGCGAGGCTCTACCACGTTTAATATCATGTGTAAAAATTCGGTTATGTTAATATAACTTAAGAGACCGCTGCTGCCACCAGCCGTTTTTCCATCTGACTTAAGGAGCCTCCTTTCTCAAAAGTCGGCAATGTACCTCTTCTGGTATTGCGGATGGTCTTTATTGACTGTCAGGTGAGCCCCCTTTTTGTCGCCTCTTGTATAAAAAAGAAAGAATTGGGCCCGGGCTACATTTCCTCTTTTAGGCAGTTAGATCAAATGTGACATCACCGATAGCAGGACGTCTAATATGTCAGCCCCTCTGTGACCACGGGTGCCCGAAAACCCCTGATACAATCTAAAAATTTAGTATTATTATATGTGATCGTTAAAGTATCATTAATTTTCCTATGATTGAGTTTTTTTCTTTTCTGAGAGGGTTTTGGAACCGGGAAGAGTCCAGCTCCAATGAGGATTGGTCGACTTCACATGGCGTTCTCAATATTTTTATTCCTCAGATATGCACGTTTTCTAACGATGTTTTCCTTCTCAGCTGAGCACGAGGTAAATCAGCACTTAAAATTGCAGAACAACTTTAGAGGAGATCGAACTCAGGTCACTCGCTCACTATAAAATTAAGGGGGGCTCCCGGCCCATGACCTACCATGGCTTCATGTATTATAAAACGTTATCATTAACCACCTTACTAATAAACGTTGTATAGCAGTTGTATAGTTACACAATGCTTTGTCTTCTTCCTTCAAATGACAAAATGCTGATGACTGAAAGAGAGAAATGGATGTGTAACTATTCACCCGCTATACAACGTTCATTATCTATGTAACGGACGTCCAGCTTTTATTACTCCGCCAATACAGGCGACCCACTAATTTATTGAAGACACACAAATAACTAATTCATTTATTCATAATCATTAACAATACAAGAATTCTCGTTCAAATTAATTATAAAATGAAATTATAAGCTGTTTTCATCTCAATTCATTTCGTTAGCGATCTAAGTCTGATTTTGTATAATCCTACAGCCACCATCATTTGGTATATTCAAAAGATGCCGGCCGCCTTTCTCGAGTGGAGCTTTGTTTATAAGCAAACAGTTTCCCTTCAAGTCTCGATTGCTCTTGGCATCAATTAATTATCCTCCAGAGCTCTTGTATACAGAGCATATTTCCGCACATTTCTTCTAAATTTGCTTATTCAGCAACTTCTTCGTAAATAAGCTTATTATTTAGAATTCAAGAATTAACGAACAAAATTGTATGGGGAATTGTTGAAGTCTTATTTGAATTCATAATCTTTAGTGTAGCTGTCGATCCCATCACTATTCCACTGCTAAACATAAGTAACTCTCATTAACTACCACAGAAGACGGGACTCTGCCATCTGCATCAACCGACTTTACACAAAACCATGCAGTTCTTCGCTCCATCTGGTAGTGGGTCGTCTTACAATTTTTGCCGGTACGAGGTACGGAGGTTGCCACTCTACGAGCTCTCGAGACTGGTTCTACGAGCAATATGACCAGCCCATTGTAAATTCAGCTTTCTCATCTTTAGTAGAGAGAGAGAGAGTTAGTTGTGCTATGTCGGTCTAGTGCTTCAGATATCATCGCCACAAATTCTATCTCGCAGAGAAATACCGAGCATAGCCCTTTCCATAGCTCGCTGACGGACTCTGAGCTTCAGCTCATGCGGCCTGCAGTGAAGGACTACGTCTCGGTTCCGTATGTCATCACTCGCAAAACGCCCTAGTTAAAAAACTTTGTTTCAAGACATCCAGAAATACGTGAAAGTTAAATGTTACTTGAAAATGTTTTGGCTTTTTGATATTTGCAGTGTTTTGTCAGTACCTCTAAGTAGTTAGTCATAATCAAATTTGCCACAGTCGCGCTCTCTGTTGAAACTGGGAGTATGCAAATTTAAGCCGCCAAGTTCTATTTGGCTTCCAACACTGTGTTACAAACGTACGTAATGTTGACAGAAATATGTTATTCTAAATCAAATAACGAGGGTCTAGTTCACAAAGGTGTTTTTTTCTTAACTGTTTAAATTGCATGAAAATACTCTATGTTTAGAATGTAGGTCCTCGTGTTTTATTATTTACATTTGAACTCTGCACTTTTTTAAGCATGTGGTCCTTCCTACCGTGGAGTCGTAAGAGGCGACTGAGGTATTGTATGGACTTTTATTCGTGCATTATATGCAAGGCTGTCACTATACCTCGTGGGAACGCAATGGGGAGTAAAAATTTTTTGATTGACCAAAATGACCAAAATGGCGGAGACGTGGTTCGCCACCATCACGTCTCGTTTCCCGCGAAGTCGAAAGCGTGCGTGTATGTATGTATGGATGTTAATTGATTATGTCGTTTAATATTAAAATATATAATAATTGTATGATCATGTTTATCTAAATAATATAAAAAAGGTTTTATTGGATACATGCTGGCAGGATTCCTGTCTATGTCGTATGTCCTATGTCGTCTAGGTAGGTACCACTTCAGTGCCAGTTATTCTGTAGTGAAGCAGTAGTGTGCAAACACTACTGTTTCGGTCTGAATGGCGCTGATAGCTGTAATTACTGGACATATTAGTCTTAAGAACTGATCTTTTAGAGTGACGAGCGTGTATTAGGACCGATACGACTTAGGGACCTTCAAGAAAAGAGCCTATTTCTTTCTCAAAGGCCGGCAACGCATCTGCTATTCCTCTGGTATTGTAGGTGTTCAGGGGCGGCGGTGATCACTTACTATCACCCCCTAGTCTATTAAAAAGAACACAAAAACGTTCTGGTTTACACAGCATTTTTCACGGACAGACGTTGAACTTACCACAAGGTGAACGGTTTACTCCTCTCGTCACTCCCTTCCATAAAAAAGGTATGCAACTCTATTCTTGTCTGTTCTCTCTTACCATTTTTTTAAAGACAAAAGTGTGAGAGCTGATTTTTAAACAAGACTGAATTAACGCAGTTTTCAATTGTGGTTTAGAGACGAAAATCCATCTACTTACGTAAAAGAAATTTTATTAATTAAATTATTTAAGCTATATTACTTTACTATATTATTATTTACATATAGCTATGTGGCATGGACTGCGAAATATCACGTCGCAAAATCAAGTCCGCCATTCGACTATTGTCGCCGTCACCTTGCACAAGATTTTAAGCTTAGTAACAGTGGTTATTAGGAGTATTAGTAATGGTATTTTACCAGTATTCTTATAAAAAACTCTCCTGCCTTTATCTTAAAATAATAATTAATCTAGATATTTTCAAAAATATTACATAGAATCGCCTTCTTTACTTTTCATATTGTAAACGCTTTTGCATTTTCTTGAGTAGCTCCTTGAAAATGTTTTTCATTCAAGTTTTGATGCTCTTGACGTTAATTAATTATCCTCTAGAACCCTTGTGTTTTCCATTTGAAGATGCTGCGAGATGAATTTAACTCCAGATGGTCTCTGCGGAGTTATGAATTGTAGTATATTTTGACGTGTTCTTATCTAATCATTAGAAAGCGCTTCAAATTTCACCTAGTTACCTCCCATCTCCATACTCTGTTATATTGAATAATAGCCTGCATATTGCAGCATCATGGGTAGAGGCTCATATCCTCTTCTATTTAATTCGACCACGGTGACAAGTTTCGAATACAGAAGCTATCAGCTTTGCAGTTCAAATCATAGTGCCGCAAGTGTACGCGCAAAGGAGGCAAAAATAAAACATAAATCCGTCGCATAAATGTACGCGCAGTGTCAGTGACAGGGGGACAATCACAATACAACCAGACCCGAAAATAATTTTGTTTTTGTTCAAGTGTTGTAAAGTAAAGTAAAGTTTCAGCCTATAAATGTCCCACTGCTGAGCACAGGCCTCCTTTCATTTCTGAGAGGGTTTTGGAGCTAGAAAGAATCCACCACGCTGCTCCAATGCGGGTTGGCGGACTTCACATGTCATCGAAATATTTCTATTCTTCGGACGTGCAGGTTTCCTCACGATGTTTTCCTTAACCGCTAAGCATGTGGTAAATCAGCACTTAAAATTGTAGAACAATATTAGAGGTGCTGGCACCGGGGATCGAACCCAGGTTACTCGCTTACTATGAAATCAAAGGCGTGCACCAGGCCCCTGAGCTACCACGGCTTGACAAGTGTTGACTCCTACTTTAATTCCAACCCAGGACCCGCGACGTATTAGTCAAATACTCTAACCGCTAGGTTACGCGGTTGTCACGAGGTTCATATTGTTAAAACAAACACTTTTTACGATTACGATTCAGGATTTTGGTTTCATTTAAAAATTTGACTCGCATTTTTTCCATCTGCATTTATTTTTCTACAACAATTGATGATATGTAGATCCCGTATTAACAACTGATTTTAAATGCAAAGCGTTTGTAAGCAGCTTTTATAGTAGCGTTGCAAAAAAGGTTTTTGTCTATATCTGAATAATGCAAAAAGAAAAAAAGCGACGAAATATTCCCATTTTCGCTAGTAATATTCATACGAATGAGCCAGATTTTAATTTATCTTTATACTATGTTTCTTTTTTTGCCTTGTTTACACAAGTAATATGTTATATTCTACTTTTATGAAAGAAATATTCGTTGAAAAAAAAGTAAAATTACAGCCTATAAATGTCCTACTGTTGAGCACAGGCCTCCTCTCATTTCTGAAAGGGTTTTGGAGCTAGGAAGAATCCGCCACGCTGCTCCAATGCGGGTTGGCGGACTGCACATATCTTCGAAATATTTTTTATTTCTCAGACATACAGGTTTCCTCACGATGTTTTCGTTCACCATCGAGCACTTGGTAAATCAGCACTTAAAATTGCAATTAACAATTTTAGTGGTGCCGGCACCGGGAATCGAACCCAGGCCAGTCGCTTACTATGAAATTGAAAGCGAGCGCCTAGCCACTGAGCTATCGTGGCTTCGTTATGGTTCTGTTAATTTAAATATGAATCTAAAAGTTAATTTTGCTACTGGTATGACTTATGTAAACGCCGTCCGCCGATAGACGACCATGACGAATAGTCATACTGGCCATCTGAAACGTAGTTTAAGCGTTCCCAAGACATCTTCAGCTGAGTAAATAACAAATATTTGTGACGTATCAACCAGTACATAAATGTAAGAGTAAATAAGTAGGTAAATAAAATTTGATTGTGTTGAATTAGTTGCTATAAATAAACAATTTGTTTATGTTAGTACGATAATTAAATTCAAATAAAGAAAGCCAACTCAAATATAGATGGAAAAATGACTAGGTGAGTGATTTAAATGAAACTAAGTTTACGGATTTTATCGCGTTTAATTTTTACTTTTTTACTATTTATAACCCGACGTTTTGAGTGCTTTACAGCACCCATGGTCACGGGAGGACTGAGGTGACAGATGTCCTGATGTCATAATTAACCTGGGGTACCTTCAGCTTTTAATTATTATTTTTGGGTCCGATCTACGCAGAAAGAGCTAACTGTGTCTTGAAGTCTTGCAGTGGTATGCTTGGTTTTTGATTAAATTTTATTTATTATTGGATCCCAAGCTGAAGAAAACAGAAAGCATCGTCGTTCTAGGAAGTCTGCAGTCTGTGACCATGTTCTGGATCATCCCAACCATTACATCAGATTTGATAAACCACAGAACCACAAACCAAGGATGATTCGCGAGGCTATTGAAATCAAAAAACATCCTAATTTCAATAGGGAAGATGGTTGGGTATTACCACCAGCTTGGGATCCAATAATAAATAAAATTAAATCAAAAACCAAGCATACCACTGCAAGACTTCAAGACACAGTAAGACACAGTTAGCTCTTTCTGCGTAGATCGGACCCAAAAATAATAATTAAAAGCTGAAGGTACCCCAGGTTAACTATGACATCAGGACATCTGTCACCTCAGTCCTCCCGTGACCATGGGTGCTGTAAAGCACTCGAAACGTCGGGTTATAAATAGTAAAAAAGTAAAAATTAAACGCGATAAAATCCGTAAACTTAGTTTCATTTAAATGTGTAGTGTTCGCGTAAATATAAGAAACCATTAGGTGAGTGATGGTGATTTTTATTTAAAAAACATTTTCGCCACGCGGGACGCACACGAACTTGCCAGCCTAAATTGTAAATTGCTTCGGGCTAAATTCCGAAAGTCCACGTCTATTGCGTTTGGGCAGGAATATCTTGGTTATTCAAGCCAACTGATCTCCTTCAGGCAAACCTTTTGTGTTCGTGTAGCGATATCGGCGAGCCGAGATTTACCTGCCTATAAGATGCAATGCGACACGAGGACAATCGCAAACAACCAGTCCCGAAAACCAACAATTTGTGTTAGCAAAAACGTTGGCTCCGTCTTAGATTAGAAACAAGGACCTGCAGCATAGTAATCACGTACCCTTACCGATTGATAGTTAATTCGTTTAGTGTGACGTCATTAACGTAATTAATTTCATTGCTATTATAAATTTATTCAGTGTACCAATTGACATTAGCATAGAATATTTTCTTCTTCTTCTTAGCATTAGTCTACACTTGCACGGTCATCAGAAGCCATGAGTGTAGGTCCTCTGTCTCTAATATCGGCCTTTACGAAATCAAGCAAACACTGTTAAGGTTGATTGCCAGGTTCAACTCCTGAGACTTACGATACACTAGAATATATTGTACCTTAATTATAATTCAAGATAATTTCATACCATATTTTAGCAAATAAACTTTGTCCGATTCAGCTTTTAATTTTTACGTTTTGACTGATTTGCAGAAAGCGAGCATACAATATCTCGAAGTTTTGCAGGGTTGTTCTTGATTTTGGAATTAATTGATTTATTATAGTATCCTAAGCTGGAGGTTTTTTTAGTTCAATAGTCTCGCGAATAATCGTTGGGAAGAACAAAACGTCAACAAGAACCAGTAAATTTAAACGAAATTCAAAAGTCCATGTTTAATATCAAATCATACCCATCCCAACACAACGCATTGTCTTAATTTTCCATATGATAAATAATTTCCGTGAAAAATGCTTTTTACCACACGATGATACAAAGGAAGCTTTTTACTGAGTTTAATTTTTAATATCCGTGTAACATTTTCAATTTAAAACGAGAGTACTCCATTCTGTTCGAGTGGCAAACAAAATTTTACATGGCTTAACGTTCCGGGCCGCATAGTTTTAATTTTAGAAACGGGAGCAAACATCGTACCTTGACAAAGGCGTACCCGGTACGAACATTTTACCCCATGGTACAAGTGACGAGAAGTTTCTGTACTACTATGAGTATTTAGTGACAACGCTTCAATGTATATTTAAATTTCTCGTGCCTTCTCATATGCCGACAAGGCGTACGGTTCCGTTGTTTCCTGACGTTCCATAGACTCGCATGATTAGAATCAGATACATGATTTGTAAACAAGAACTTGGAACGTCTTACCGGTATCAGTCTTATTGGACAGATATAGCATTAAACCTCTTTATATGCCTAGTTGGTACAAACTAGCCAGAACATGACATATAAATATCCTCGTTACCTACACGGGCAGCGAGTCGAGTGAGTACCTACGACAGCAGTAAATCTCTTTTAAGTCATCATCATAAATTCAGCCTATCTTAGTCCACTGCTGAACATTGGCCTCCCATAGATTGCTACTAAACACGGTTCCGAGTCACCTACATCTATCGACTTCCCGCCTAACTGTCCAGGTCCATCTAGTGGAGAGTCGCCCTACACTGCGTTTGCCAGTATGAAGTTGTCGCACCAAAACCTTTCTTCTCCGACTGTTATTGGTTCTAGTTCTATGGACGGCCCCATTACCACCTCTCCTTGCTAATCCTCTTTCACATAATTGTCTATAAAGATAAGAATAAATATTTAAATTTCTTCGTCAGCATCTCTTAAAAGTCTATTGCTGAATATGCCGCTTGAAACATTTTGATAGGGTGCGTGAGTGTACTGACCAGGCAAGCACGGAATAGATCTCAAGAGCATTTTCAAATTTTTTCCTAGTCGATCTTTCTTTACTTACGTTACACATTACATAATTTAGATCTGGCATATTTGAAATGGTAGATAATTTTCTGGCATTTGCTTTATTCGATTTTACGACATCCACGAAATGAGATGAGATGGTAAATTTTCCTTCCAAAAGAGTGGCAAAACAGTTGTCTATGTATTACAGATAATTTTAAAGAAATAAATATCTTAACCTTGACCTTTCAATATGTATATAAAAATGTTATGTGTGTACTTACAAATCAGTTAAAAAAACATAATATTAAAGAAATAGTGGATAATGACCAACCCCTGGGAAAGAGGTAATCGCTTCCAAGCTTTATATTTATCATTTTAGTGTAAATGTATATTATATTGTTTTTGAATTGACTAATTCATTACTAGTTAGTAGGTAGGTTCTTGCTGGTTCTTCCCAGGACAGAGACATTTTTGCTAACCAGTTTAGCTACAAAAAAAATTGTGTTCAATCAATGACTATTATGATAATTTAGATTGAATTCAAAAATGTATTCTGTTCTATTTGTTCTTTCATATTCTATTTTAATATAGTCTACTAATTTCTTTTCCATTCTATTCCTTAATAATATACGGACATCTGGTCATCAAATAACTACTAAAAAGGGCAATTGATAATGTATAGTTTTTTCTATTGTATGGTTTTAGTAGAATGAAAATTTCATGACTTAGACCACACACGAGCCTTATTATTTCGCGTCCCCATTTCCTGATGATGTCAGGTCGCATCCCAGCATTGTGTCACAAGGTTTCAATTCTCTTTTTTCGAAAGTAAAAAGCGCTGCGCTTCCTCAGAAGTATTTTTTACAAATTACTCTTGTACGACAGATTGTTTCTTTCCTATTTTACAATTCGACGCTTTCATTTTTATGTTGTATCTGTGCTTTCTTTACAACTCTTGAAAGATGTTTATTAAAAATTAACCAGCATGATAGTATCTATGCTATATTGAAAATATCGACTTCACAAAGTAATTTTTCATTCCCAGAGCAATGTCTACATTGATCCAATGGAATGCCAAAGTGCACAGTCTTGGTATCAATAAGTATCTTTTTTATTAAACGAGGATTTTAAAATGTTTGTTATATTAATTATATAATTATCAGTATTAAATAATAGATGGTTCATGATGTCGTTCTGCTCATTTTCGGCCACGCCGACGTCTCTTGAATACCGTCGGAAGCAATCAACTGCGAAGGAGTGTAGTGCAGTGTAGGCGCAAACGCACAATGCAATGCCTCTACACAAGCTTTCACTTATCTTAATGGTGTAACGCTTAAGCATTAGGATCGAAATGGAATCGAAATAAGGCCAAGATGTAGTGTCAGGGATCAGAGACCATCCCAACACAACCAGACCCGAAAACCAACAATTTGTGTTTTCGCACAAATGTCGGCTAAACCTGCCATTACGACCCACGACGCAGTACTCAGTAGCTCTGACCATATTATGACTAATAACAACCGCTGAAAACGAGGTGATCGTTTTGAAGCTACTCCGACGTTTTCATATTCATTATCATCATCATCATCATTTGAGTCTATCACTAGTCGACTGCTGAACATAAGCCTCTCCCATAGACTGCCACAAAAGCTCTCCTTTTGGGTGGATTTGGCCGTATTTGCCACGCTTGGCAGGTGGGCTGGCAACCACAGTTAATTTATTCGGATGTTCCAGGAAGATGCTGCTGCCCATCTTCTGGTTTTAATTTTCCCTCTGTCGACTTTTATGACACCCACGGGATGACATGGGGTGGTAGATTCTCTTAAGCCTCCATCACACAATATACGTCTAACAACGATAACAAAAATATAGCTGGGTTTTCTTGCCAGTTATTCTCAGGTTCAAGTTATTATTAATTCTATTATTCTATGAGACTATATATAGCTCTGTGTTGGCAGCCTCGTTAAAAGAATACTACCACTCCATCTCATCCAATGGATCTCGTAAAAGGCGAGTAAGGAATTAAACTGCACTGTGCACCCTACAGCGCATGGTGGCGATGGGCTCACTACCTATCACACCAAGTACATTATATTGTTTTGGTAAAACGTGGATTGTGGCATTCATCTGTTTTTGCAGTGAGTGCCCAGTCTCTGACTACCCCTTATGGGATACAGTCGTGATCTTATGTATGTATGTATGTATGAGACTATTCTTCATAAATTTAGAAATTTATAATGCATTGTTACTAATGATAAAAAAGGATTTACAAAAAACCTACGGAGTTTCTTCCGCTTGTTTCTTCTCCGTCAGAGGAAACTCATTACAAAACGGTGGTAAATTGTGTAAAAAACACGTTTGACAAACAAAATTTATATTTGAGGAATAAATAATGTTTTATTCCCAATGTAGAGTATAAAAATTACATTAGATAAGTATAACCCGGTTTTTTGGACCATTTTCCGTTAACCTAAATACATCCGTCTAGGTAGGTACCACCCCAGGGCCAGTTATTACTGGTGGTAGGATTCCTATGCAGGAATCCGTCTAGGTAGGAGCCACCCCAGGGCCAGTAGTGTGCAAACATTACTGTGTTTCGGTTTGAAGGGCACTGTGAGCTAGCGTATCACTGGGCATTTGAGACTTAAGAACTGATGTCTCAGGGTGACGGGCGCAGTGTGGTGTCACATATTCTGAGTGACACAGCATTTGTTGTGGGCGGACGTTGCACTTACCATCAGGTGAACGTTTCGCTCGTTTCGTCACTTTATACAATAAAAAAAATGTGAATATTGTGATTTGTTCGTCGCTGCATGCTTTGCTCGTAGCCTATTATATGATGCCGAATTATATTTTCTTGTATTACGCAATGAAACTATAGGTCCGATTATGCTATCCTAAAATATACAAAATGTATATGATCATTTCTGCACCACTAGTCCACTGCTGAACATGGTCCCCCCCCCCATAGAGTGCCACAAAACTTTGTAGCTCTCATTCTGAGGGATTTCGCCGTAGTTGCCACGCTTGGCAAGTGGGTTGGCAGCCGCAGTTTATTTATTCGGATGTTCCAGGAAGGTGCTTCTGCCCATGTCCTGGTTATTATTTTCCCTCCGTCGATATTTACGGGATGAGATGGGGTGGTAGATTTTCTTAAGCCGCCACCACACGGCGACATATAATCTGTATTGGATGTATTTTTTTATATTCGGTAGGCTTATTTCGCGTATCTATACGTATAGTATACTAATCGAGATTTGAAAAGAACTCATTCACGCTTGAGTATCGAACAGTTACAGAACAGAACGAATTATGAAGTCCGCAGTGACATCTTATTTAAAACAACTGGCAGCACAGGACATCTGAATAATACTCGTACTGTTTATGCGGAATACTAGACATCAAATAAAACATGTATTTTAATTAAGGCTGTACCAACACTGGAATAATATAACGAGGTACAGCCTACTTAAATATGATAATCGGAAATTACTGCACGTTTGTTCGCCGACCGGCTCCGGACTCGAATTAACGCAATCTACTGAATAACAGATGAACGTCGATGATACATGCCACGATTATTTATAATGAGTTTCGTACAAACTGGTTAGACTAAAGGATTAGCGCATCTGCATACAAGGACCTTTGTCTTTTATTCGAATACCAGATTTTTGTGGAACAAAGTAAGGGGACGAGCAAATCGTTCACCTAATGGAAATTCTGTATTTTTTTTTTATAACTACATTTTTTACAATGCATAAACCCTAAAACTTAAATCCATAGCTTGAAACACTGTGACGTGACGTGAGACGAAACGAGCAAAACGTTACCTGATAGTAAGCGCAATGTCTGCCCATAACAAATGCTATGTCACCCGGAACATTTTTGTGTGACACCACATTGAGCCCGTCACCCTGAGACATGAACCACAAACCGAAACACAGTTATGTTTGCACACTACTGCTTCACGGCATAATAAGTGGCCCTGGGGTGGTACCTACCTAGACGGATTCCTGCATAGAAATCCTACCACAAGAAACTTTACTGGTGGTAGTATCCCTATGCAGGAATCCGTCTAAGTAGGAGAGCTGGTGTAATCAGTGCACATATGAGACTAAAGAACCGATGTATCAGGTTGACGGGCGCAATGTGGTGCCAAACATAAATGTTCTGGGTGATAAGTTCAGTACAAAGTTCAGTTCGGGACAAAGTCTAGTACAGAAACGTTTGAGCGTTCATTCGTTATGAGCTGACGTTGCACTTACCATCAGGTGGAAGTATTGCGCATCTGGTGCAACCTGCATCAAGCATTGCGTGCTCTCTTTGGCTTCAGAAACTCCCGTGTCCAGCACTAATAAATTTGTAGGCTGATACTTTTGCATCTTGGGGCAATTCAGCAAAATTTAAAAAGAACAATGTAACACGATGTGATTGTCCCCGTGAAAACAGGATGGTTAGAGAACTGCTAAGGTCTGTCGCTTAGCTCTACCGTGGATTTTTTTAAATAACCAACAGCTACTCTTACTTGTGCGACCATTGTCTTAAATTAATAAATTATTAAAATTACTTACGCATTAATCTAAAATTCGAAGTGTAATAAAAAGAGTCTGTACTAAAACTCTTGTGACGAAATAAAAGATGTTAACTGCAGAACTTCACAGTTTCACAATTTAACGTCCTCTAAGGGCGTCACGTATTTCCCAGTATCTCCGTTCAACTTCTGAACTCGGTATTCTCGAACGGACACTGAAAAAGTGATAAAACTTCGCAATCACCACTACGAATCTTCCTTGGTATTTTGCATAAATTCATATATTGTTTAAGTGGAAAGTTCGAGGTGGGCAATTTGCATAATCTCCCCTCGTGTACCAAGAGAATACTAATTTTTTTATCAAAAGTTTGAATGATGGAAAAAATATACGATCTGTGTGTAATGTACTTCACTCGCCCGCTCGCACACTCCTCTATCTACTTTTTTCCATTCAAGACTTGACGCACGGATTAACTAGACTCGTACGTTGTTGACAAACGGGTGGAATCCGGTACAAAGCGTTTTGCTTCAACGCTCCTTGTGCGCAGAGCCACGAAAAGTAATTATTTTCTGGCATCGGTCTTTCCAGACGTTTGTGATGTTGAAATCTTCAAGGCAAGTGTGAATCGGTATATTCTAAGCTAACGTGCTCACTATCTAACACCTAACAACTGCTTAATATCAGCTGGGATTGTGGAACAACGTTTACACATAATAAATTACAAATAAATAATCACAAAAAGACGAGCAGTTGCATTTGCGATTTTACTAAACAGACTGTTAAGCACAGCAGCTAAAATAATTATTTCCCATTTATTAAATCTATAAGAGGCCTAAGACCGCGTATTATTATCTTATTCATTTCCTTAATACTAACCTTACTACTATCATTACAGGATAGTATAGTGACTACAACACAATTTAACAAAGAAAAAATTCATAAATAACACAGAAAGAATACAGTGTCCCTTTAAAAGCCGCTCATTCTACAAGTAAAAAGCTGTACTTCAGAGGAATACAGTTGTAACTCGCATTTATTGTGATAATTTGGTTTTAATACTCATGAGATTGTGACAACCAGCTCTATATTTATTTATTTATTTATTTATTTATCCTTTATTGCTGACACCTTAAGCTAAGGGCTACAATGGGCGGACTTAATGCCTAGTGGCATTCTCTACCAGTCAACCCTTGTTATGGTGAAAAGTAGAAGGCAGGTGCTAACTAAAGAATAAAAAAAAATAGGAGGAAAATAAATTTATGATATTTTTTATATGTAATATATAATTTAGATATATAATTAATAAGCTATACATATACTCGTATAAACACATATACAACTACTAATGAACTAATTATAATTATAACATTACATACACAAATAGGATATAAATACACAAAACATGTCTTACCTGAAATATTTTTAAAATAGCCACTTTGATACGATTTATTTGCATAGAATTACTTAATAAAGAGTCTAAAATGATCTTAAGAGGAAGTTTTTTTTTAATTAATTCACCAAATAATGCATAATACCGATCAGTATACTCCAATTACTTCAAAAAATAGCTATAATTATTTCACATTCAAAACTGACGTCGGGCTCCCTCAATGAAGTATGTGCCCGTCCTGTAAAATTTGTATTTTGTCGTTTGAGACTGTTTACCTCGGATGTACAAAAATGTCAATCCCGTCTACGGCGGTCATTTAGTGTGTGTAACGCGCGCCTTATTGGCGCCTTATTCATTATGCTAGTTTTACCATGCTGCACGACGAATAGCCACGGCCACCGTCACCTCTCCCTGTACCTATTTGAGGATTGCTAATTTTACCTCGAAATACATTGCACAAATACATAGTTTTTTGATGATAGATGAGAATAATCTGTCGCTGCTACAAACAAACCACTAATGTCAGTTTATTGACTTCACAGAGTAAGTGACTCGTATACGTGTTCAGAACAAAGCAAGTTTTACAATATTAAATAAAATATGGACAATTAGGACTTTGGGAATGATGTGATCGCTGACCGGTTATCTCTACATCTTTATGTTGATTTTAAAATTATTGGCAAAAAACTGTCCAATGGGTTTTTTGCTGTCAATGCCCAGAATACAGGCATTTTTGCGAATCTAATGTATTTATAACGAAAACATCCAAATCTTGCACAGTCCTGAATGCAACCATCGGCTTCTTTTTCGAATTTGTTTCTACCCGATACCACCATTGTTTGCCAAACGGTTTAATTTCTACCAATGATTGTGGTAGAAACAAGATAAGAAGGCAGTGCACTCAGCTTCGAGTACTATTAAAGTGAACTTAAATGCCACTGAGTCACCTTAGCTCAAAACACGAAAATGAATTCAAAACAACATCACACTTTTTCGAGTATACCACAGACTAGGGAGTACACAATATTAAAAAAAATCTAAAACGAATGCCCATTTTCCCTAAATTTTAGGTGGTACATAAACTATTTTAAAGGCTATTTTACATAAACTTCGTTTTAGCGATGCCTTATGACCCCGAAGTTCTAGAAGGGTCTCTTATCATAAGTACTTCGAAAAAAAGATCAGACTGTCTCATAGTCTTGGGGCGGATTTCACCGTTGAAAATAAACGCGATCAGTTCAACCTGAACGAAGTTTAAGCGTTTAACTGAGTTCAATGCTATTGTTTGCATTTCACCAACATCAACTGAATGCGATTAAAGCTAAACGCGGTTCAAATTCTGAACGCCCAATTTTCGTCGTTCAACTCTTTAAACGCGTTTAGAGAACTGTCATTGTCAATTGCACAACTATGTAAGCACGAAAATGATTTTTAATTTGTATTGTTTATTGTTGGCATACCTAATTAACCTATGCATAAAAACAGGCTGTTTGATGTCGCAAAATACGAAAGACATCGAGTTTTAGTTTTAGATTGTGACGATATTTCATGTAAACTTCGTTTTTCTGAACGCGATCAAAATGGAGCTGGTGAAATCGGTTAGACGAAAACCGAGATCAAATGATACATTTGAACTCAGTTAAGTAAAACGTGGTTTTATTAAACTGGGTTTCCAAAGCGATCGGTGAAATCGGGTCTTAGTAAAGGAAAACATCGTGAGGAAACCTGAATGTCTGAGGAATAAAAATATTTTGACGCCATGTGATGTCCGCCAGCCCGCATTGGAGCAGCGTGGCGGACTCTTCCCGGTTCCAAAACCCTCTCATAAATGAGAGCAGGCTAACCTACTCGTACAAATGATAGCAGCTGTGCTCAGCTGTGTCATTTATAGGTTACTTTATTGAGAAAAAAAACAATTACCAAAGAATAGTCTCACAGATAATCGAAGCACGCTCCATGACAAATTTTTAGACTAGATTCAATTTATGTTCTCCTTGCCGGTTTCGAACACGTCGACAACTTCCGAATATTGTCGAGAGCTAATATAGTGCCGCTGGAGATATTATAGTGCCACAAGTGTACGCGCAAACGCAGAGGCACTCACTCGTCTCAACCTACTCGTGCCCGATGTCTAACGCTGATGCGATAAGATCGGAGGTAGGCTAGGATTCAGTTTAAGAAACACGAGGACAATCACAACACAGCCACACCCGAAAACTAAAAATTTGTGTTTTAGCGCCAATGGCTCCAGCTGGTATTCGAACCCAGGACCCGCGGCGTAGAAGTCAGGTCACCACTAGGCCACGCGGTCGTCACTAGATTCAATAATACATATACATGTACGTGTACTGCAAATTCAAAGGGTGTATGATGCATGCGGTAATGACAGGTAAATAAAATAAGGTAAAGAAGGATTTTTGGTTTTGTATAAAAAAAATATATTATAAATATTTGTGCTCCATAAAATCAATATTGAAAAGAAACTTCACTTGGAAGATCTAAGTCCCACAGTCAATTAACCGTAGACTTGTTTAACTTAACGATTGTCATCTTTGGGCGGGGGCAAGTGCCAGCTCCTTTCATTTGACCGCATCCAGCGAAGAGCGGTTCGAATCGCCGATGTCCAGGTTCTTTCCCATAAGCTTGATCCACTGGCCTTGCGAAGAGACGTTGCGTCTCTTTGTGTTTTTTATCGTTTTCCTATGGGGAGTGTTCCGAGGAACTGTTCGGAATCATTTCAGCCGCTGAGTTTCACCATCGTACTTCGCGGCAAGGCACCAAATGCTACCATATGTTTTTTAAATATCTCGTGGGAACTTTTCGATTTTCCGGGATAAAAAGTATCCTATCCAAGTTTCGTCAAGATCGGTTCAGCAGTGAGACGGAGAGAGTTACTTTCGCATTTATAATAAATAAAAAAAATAGTATGGATAAACTGTGTAAGATTAATGTTAATAGTTTAAAATAAATTCGTTCATTGACAACATTTCGTCACGTGCGGGTAGGTTAGGTGCCAGGACTTTTGGCGTCAATTCGAAAAGTGACGGTAGTGTTTTAGTTGTATTTTGTAATTTTTGTGTATTGTATTAAACATCCTACCATAGTAGGATGTTTAATATTGATAGTTTATTATGCAGCAAGTGCTTGTGAAAGTGTGCAGTGATTCGAAAATGTGATTTATAACCACAATTGTAATTTTCGTTTTGTCTCCATCAGTCCAGCAAATCTTCAGTAAAAGTCGACTACCATTTTGTAGTTGATCGACATTTTGAATTATCTATTGTCACTCCCTATCCCTGACTTGACAATGACAGAATTATATTAAGAGCGGATAGAATTAAAGAAGAAAAGAATAATGAGAAGTATCCTATTTTCTAATCCAAGTAAGTGGTATCTGAAGTCCATTTGTATAGAAATTCATTACAACTTTATTGCGTGATTGAGTAACAAATATTGGAAACTTTAAATCATTCAACATAAATAGGATAGCAAAATTGAACACACCCACGCCTTTTCATGTGGATTCGATCAAATAACTTATCTGATTCCAAGTGACGTTGTAAATTAAATGCCCTTAAGGCCCCTCGTTAATGTCGATCTTTGCAGATATATATAACCTCCTTAGGAACAAATCTTCAATTACAAATAAGGCAATCTGTGCGGAGGTGATAAATTCGTTTAATTAAGCAATCTAAGTTGGTGTGTACGGGTTTTCAAATAGATAATCTAGGCTTCCCTTATTAATAATGTTTAAATTAAGAATTACGAGTGATTTATATTAAGTTACATTTTAACTTTTTTTAAATACAATAAATGTTAAGATTTAATGAATGAACGTAATATAAAAATATTTGAGGTCTTTTTTCATAGTACGCGACCTGTGTTTGATCCTCAGTGTCGGCACTATACTAAAATTGTTGATTGCAACTTTCAGTGCTGTATATTATGAGCTCGGCGTGGAAGGGAAACCTGGTGAGAAAGTCTGATAAATAAAGAATATTTACATGACTTGTGAAGTCCGTCAAAACCAGTGCGTTGTGCGTTTGCGTTTTGCGAGCAGGAAAACAAGAAAAAACACACATGAAAAAAACTTCGAAATTGAATTGCTATTAGTAGTAGTACAAAAAATTATGAATGTGGTACCAAATGGGTCTCCCAACTGAGCATATTGCTGCAAAGGCTGCAGCGCTGGTTTTCAGCAGGAGCCTTATGACGTCACAAGTGTGGCGTATAAATGACACTTGGATTAGTGTAGCGAATTGTTCCCGATTCCAAAACTCTCTAAAATAAGATGAGGCGTGTGCTCAGGCGTATAGCATTAAATGGCTGTTACTTTTTTTTACTAGCTATGCCTCGCATATAACAAGCCGAACACATGATTTTTATAACAAAATCCCTAAAAGCGTAACTGACGAAACTGACATAGAACTCAACAAACTTGTCAAGAAGATATTATTAGAAAATGCGTATTATAACAAAGATCATTACATAGATAACAGAGATGTGGGGAAATAATTCTTACACCTCCACTTACCGGTGTACATTTTGTCATTCAAACGGAGAACACAGTTTGGCCTCTTCTCGGTAACGTTCTGTTCCCAGCGTGCGGCATCTTAAAGCCGTAGCGTGTCTTATAGCTTAAAACCCTCCTCAATTAACGGGCTACTAATGTAAAAATAATATTTCATATCGGTTTATTATTTCCTGAAATTATGCGTTCAATACAAACTTACCAGCTTTGTTATAGATACGGTAAAGACGTAAAGAAAGAACTATGAATTATATATACCACTTATTATTTAGAGAAATTTTGAACCTGCCATGAACTAAAATAATAATGCAAATCAGCACATAGCCCTTAATTTATCCAGTTTTTCAGATTTTACACAACCCTAAAGGAACCCTAAGTATTTCCGAAAAAGTGACTTAGATTACTCTCTGAAAATTCCTCTACTTGCCAAAGAAATTTCTGTCAAAATAGATTCAACTGTTTCGGAGATTAGCTCAGATAAAGAAACAGACAGACAGACAATTTTTTCGAAAACGCGTGTTTTGGTTTCCTTCAAACTACCTAATAAATAATTAAGAAAAACTCTTTTTGAGAAATCACAAACAGGCGCTTTAGCATTCTTTATTTGAATAGATTAAAAAAAGAAATATATGAATTTGTACTTTGCGCATCTAACTTGTTTCGATTTAGGAAAAGATAAATGGTAAAGGGACCTGGTGGCAGCTTTCAGTGGAGATATTTGTTTACTTGTGCATGCTATTATGTAGCTGATCTTCAAGAACTAGGTAATAACGATAATTCAAAATTTTACCTGCAACAGATATCACATAATACAGATATAAGCAAATTGTTTTCGTTATGTCAATGGATTTCCATAAAATTAAGCCCGATTCTATTAACAATTTTATTCTTTATCGACCATTTATACAGAATACCTACAAAATACAGTTGAAAAGGGCGTATAAAAACACAATACTATAAAATATTCCGATTTTATTGTTACCTTTATTGAACCCACGTGAGGTTAGAAAATGATAGGGCATTGTGAAATATGAAGACCTTATGGCCTTTTTATGTTATCCATTCTATTTAGAACATACAAAAGAGATATTTTTATTGAGCTCCTACCAATAATAACGCATTTTATAACAATACTGATATTCATTAAAATTACATAAGTTTTAAATATTTATTTCCTCACTTTATTATTTTCCGCACGACTTACACATTCAGGTATCCGTCTAGGTAGGTTCCAACGCAATGCATGTTATTCTGGCGTGAAGCAGTAGTGTGCACACATTACTGTTATCTATCTTTGTTTGAAGGGAACTGATAGTTAGTGTATTTACTAGACAAATGGGACTTAAAAACTTTTGCCACGGGGCGTCGAGCGTAGTGTGGTGCCACACAGAAATGTTTCGGCTGACACAGCATTTGTTATTGATAGACTTCGCACTTACCATCAAGTGAACGTTCTGCGCGTCTCGTCACTTTATCCAATAAAAAAAACACTTACAGCACTTTAATTTAGCTTGCGTTGTTTACATCTTCGTCAGTCTAGATCGACTCCCTCTTCCATCTCACCTTCCGGTGCAGCTCGAAGACACTTCTGAAGTGTTACACATTTGGACAGACATCCAATAATATGTGTGTTGTAGATATTGGTATCAACTGGAATTAGGACTTAGGCTCTTTGAAAATAGATTTCTTAAGTCTCATATGCCCAGTGATTACGCCAGCTCTCAGTGCCCTTCAAACGGAAACAAAGCAATGTTTGTACACCACTGCTTCACGCTGGCCCTGCGATGGTACCTACCTAGACGGATTCCTGCATGGAAATCCTGCCACCAGTAAAAACAATGATACGATAATGACTCAGCCGGGTTTTAGCACTTCAATAATTTTGTTATTCTTTTTTCGATTCCTTTTCATTTATCTAATACGTCTCAAACTAAAATCCTCGGCGTTCAAAATCCAGGCCGAGCTAAGCTTATTTGACGTCTTCTAAGTACATCTAAGTAAACTTTTTGATATCTGTTTGAAGTCCGTTATTTCAAGTTATTTTGTTACTTTTACCTTATCTCTATTCTGAGTGACTCCAGGGATCAGAGGGATTTTGTTCAAACGCGTCTTGTAAAGTGTCCCATTTCAAAGTTTCTTATCGCATTTGGAAGATCAACTCTAAAGAAGTCTAAATTTACAAAACATACTTACAACTGTTTATGACTCCAACATAATAGCTTTATATTTTTTATATAAAGAACGTAGGAAGCCACGTTATAGAGCCAGTACATGTGCTCAGGCCCCTGTGAGTGATACCGCGTCTTCATCATCATCATTTCAGCCTGTCACTAGTTCACTGCTGAACATAGTCCTCCCCCATAGATTGGCACAAAAGTTTGTAGCTTCCATTTTGGGGGGATTTTGCCGTAGCTTGGCTAGCGGGTTAGCAACCGCAGTTTATTTATTCAGATGTTCCAGGAACCAGGTGCTGCCCATTTTCTGGTTTTCGTTTTCCCTCTGTCGACTTTTACGACACCCACGGGATGAGATGGTGTGGTAGATTCCTATATGCCGCCACCACACGGCGAAATCCTTACTTACGAAGAAGAGTTTAACTTGGAAGACGCCTACATCGTGAACTGGAACTTATACATAATTAAGGCTAATGACTGAGTAATTGATTGTTTTAATCATCGTCCATTTATTGAGAAAGATTCTTGGCTAAGATTCTAAGATGCTTCATGCCCTAAGGCGCTGCACGCCGAGAACCGAACATTGCCGGGAAACGCCGCGTTTTATAGCTTCTAATTGGACAAAGCTCCATACTACTGTGTAAGTTTTTGAATTATATTCCTACAATAGCTGCGTCCTATGGTTTTACACTCGTAAAAACCCGACCACATGACTGCACTCTACGTTCGACGCTACTAGGTAATGTGTGGTTCTCAGCATGCTGCCCTTTAAGGCCGTAGTAATAGTTTTTTTTATTGTATAAAGTGACGAAACGAGCAAAACGTTCAACTGATGATAAGTGCAACGTCCGCCCACAACAAATGCTGTGTCAACCAGAATATTTCTGTGTGACACCACACCGCGCCCGTCACTCTGAGACATCAGTTCTCAAGTCTCAAATGCCCAGTGATTACGCCAGCTCACAGCGCCATTCAAACCACATTCGAAACACAGTAACTCTTGCACACTACTGCTTTACGGCAGAATAACTGGCCATGGAGTGGTACCTACCTCGACGGATTCCTGCATAGGAATCCTACCACCAGTAAGAAAGTTATACTTTAAAAATAAGAAGTGTTATACCTTAAAACTTTCTAATGCTCTATGCTACCACAAATAATGTACATTGTAGTTCGATATATAACACTTACTCACTTATATCATTAAAATATGCACTGTGCTATCAAAAATCAGACAAAAGCCTAATTGTACGTAAAGGGCCAGCAAACAACATTTCCAGCCAGGGATACTTTTTTATTGGAGATATTGACGAAACGAGCAAAACGTTCACGTGATGCTAAGTGCAACGTCTGCCCGTAACAAAAGCTGTGTCACCCAGAACAATTCTGTCGCACCACTCTGCGCCTGTCACCCTGAGACATCAGTTCCTTAGTCTCATATGCCCAGTAATTACAGTGCCCTTCAAACCGAAACACAGCCATGCTTCATGGCAGAATAACTGGCCCTGGAGTGAAACCTACCTAGATGAATTCCTGCATAGGCATCCTACCACCAGTGTAATTCAATTCTACGAGTATAATATATTTTATCATTTAAGTAACATGTATGGAACTTTATCGTAATTAGTATAGAAAATTATTTTATCGGTATCATTAGTGTTTCTAAATAATCAATAACATTAAGTAATGTGTATCTCAATATTAATCAGAAGCTTTGCGGCTTGCGGTTTCTGTATACAACTTGAGCACTATCGATTCGACCACTGAATTATTTATGTACAGAAACTAGCGCGCAGCTTAATTCAAGTAAGGTTCACATGCAATTCTAGAAGTAAGTTACAGTAACGCTGATATAAGAACATTAATATCTATTCATATTGGTAATAAATAATTCCTAATGGAGATATTAAATTTTGCATATAGTGTTATCTAAACAGGATAATTTAAAGCATCCAGATTGTTCGGAGTTTATTAATAAGTTAGTAGAGTCACATATAAAACCGTTAATAGAATCAGGCGTTACTTTTCGGTTTTATTGTGAAGGAAATAAAGTTAATTTGCTAAGATCCGCATGCAAAATATAAAATGGTGTATATTATCTAGTTTTGAAGAGCATCGCCCGCCCTCCCACAGTAGCATGCACGAGCAAACTAACACCGCCACCGGGAACCGCCACCAGATACTCCACCACTTAAACACTACCACTGAAGTCGAGACCACAACACTTGTTTCACGTCAAAACGAGGCATTATCAAGTGATATTGACTCTACGACAGTCCGCCGCAGTCATTACTGTGGGAGGGCGGGACGTTGCTCTTCAAAAGTAGGTAATAAACACAATTTTATATTTGACATGCGGATTATAGCAAATTAACTTTCTTTCCTTCATAACATATAATACCGTTGATATAGGAACATTAATCTCTTCTGTTGACATGGTTTCTACTGAGGGAAGCATACAAAATATGTATCTATACATCAAAATTGAAAGCAATTATAACACTATTCTTAATTTTTTTTTTATTGGATAAAGTAACGAAACGTGTAAAACTTTCATCTGATGGTTAACGTATTCCCATAACAAATGCCGTGTCACCCAGAATTTTTAATTTTTAAGTTCTTTGGGTAACGGTACTCACCATCCTGGAGCCGTGGTAGCACAGGGGCCGGATGGCTGGTCTTTCATTTCATAGTACGTTTCCTTGGTTCGATCCCCGGTGGCAGTACCTCTTAAAATTTTCTTCAATTTCAAGTGCTAATTTACCACTTGCTCAGCGATGAAGGAAAACATCGCGAGGAAACCTGTATATCCGAGAAGAAGAAATATTTCTATTCCTCGGATATGCTGGTTTCCTCACGATTACTTATTTAACCGCCAACACGCATTAGAGCAGCGTGGCGGACTATTCAAAACCCTCTCAGAAATGAGAGGAGGCCTGTACTCTGCAGTGGGACATTTATAGGCTGTTACTTTACTTTTTTACTCACCATCCTGTGACATCTGCCAGAAAGTCTAATATGCCCAGTAATTATATTAAATAGAAAGCCCTTCAAACTGAATCACCGTAATATTTTATCACAACTGCTCGAAGGCAGAAAAGCTGGCCCTACAATGGTATCTACATATCTAGACAAATTCTCGCACAGAAATCCTTCCTTACGAAGAAGAATATAACTTGGACGACGCCTACATCGTAAACTGGAATTTAAAGATAATTAAGGCTATTGACTGAGTCGTCGTCGTCGTCGTCGTTTCAGCCCATAACAAGTCCACTGCTGAACACAGGCCTCCCCAATAGATAGCCACAAAAGTTTGTAGCTCTCATATTGCAGGGAATTTGCCATAGTTGCCACGCTTTGCAGGCGGGTTGGCAACCGCAGTTTATTTATTCAGATGTTCCAGCAAGATGCTGCTGCCCATCTCCTGGTTTTAATTTCCCTCTGTCTACTTTTACGACACCCACGGGATGGGATGGGGTGGTAGATTTTCTAAGGCCGCTACCACACAGCTTGACTGAGTAATTGATTCTTTTAAACATCGCCCATTTATTGGGAAATATTCGAGGCTAACATTCTAAGATAAAACTTCATGGTAGGCGCTGTACGCCGAGAAGGTCAGCGAGGTACAGTGCCGTACGATGCAATCATGTCTTATATAATCAGCTTATACCAGTACTTCGGTTGATCAAATGAAACTAATTTTACGGATTTTATCGCGTTTAATTTCGATCGTTAAAACATGGTCACAGACTGCAGACTTCCTAGAACGACGAAGTCTGCAGTCTGTGACCATGTTCTGGATCATCCCAATCATTACATCAGATTTGATAAACCACAGATCCTTGCAAAAGAACACCGATCCCTACCAAGGATGATTCGCGAGGCTATTGAAATCAAAAAACATCCTAATTTCAATAGAGAAGATGGTTGGGTATTAGCACCAGCTTGGGATCCAATAATAAATAAAATTAAATCAAAAACCAAGCATACCACTGCAAGACTTCAAGACACAGTTAGCTCTTTCTGCGTAGATCGGACCAAAAATAATAATTAAAAGCTGAAGGTACCCCAGGTTAACTATGACATCAGGACATCTGTCACCTCAGTCGTCCCGTGACCATGGGTTCTGTAAAGCACTCGAAACGTCGGGTTATATATAGTAAAAAAAAATTAAACGCGATAAAATCCGTAAAATTAGATTCATTTAAATGTGTAGTGTTCGCGTAACTATAAGAAATCATTAAATAAAGATCAAACAAAAAATAAGTTATCTAGCGGAATTTAAAGGCTAATATTTTCTTTTGTCAACAGCGCGTGGGCTGCGATTTGAGAGTGGGTTCGACCCGACGCGTGGACGAATGCGGAGTGTGCGGTGGGGATGGATCATCCTGCTCGAGACCTCGATATCACTGGCTGGCCACACCTGGGTCTCTCTGCTCAGCCACGTGTGGTGGTGGTAAGTAATAGTCTAAATCTGATAGAATTGCCTTAAGTCTCCTTAATTTTTTTTCTTATGTAGTCATTACTCAGCTGATAATGTAATTATCTTTGGTCTTTGTATTGTTTGGTATCCAGTGATTAGGACCCAAATCTCAGCCTATAACAAAACATGTGGAATACACAAATTATTTGTTGTCTGGTACGGCTGTATTATTTTAATCCCGTTTCTCTGACACTGCATCGCGGCGTTCCTCCACTCTTTCCGCAAACGATACTCAGGAAAGCGAGAATGTGAAGATAAGTGAGTGCCGCTGCGTTTGCGCGGTTACGGCACAATGATATATCCCGCGCAAATGACATCTTCAGGCAACAACCCGATCATCACCAAGCTGTTTTGTTACCGTAATATGTCATTTACACGGTGCTCAACATTAACTGTCTTTTGAAGCGTCATTCTGAAAAAAAATCAGGTTTTAGCACTCTTTTGAAGTCATGGATCAGCGAACTGCTGAATCTCATCATAAATATCGGCACAATTATTATTTTATGGATAGAAGTGACGGGACGAACAAATCGTTCACTTGACATCAGTTTCTAAGTCTCATATGCCCAGTAATTACGCTAGCTATGAGTGCCCTATAACCCGAAATTTGTTGTATCTAGACGGATTCCATCATCAAAATGGTACCACCAGGATAGGATAGATAGGATTCCTTTGCAGGAATCCGTCTAGGCAGGTACCACTTCAGGGCCAGTTATTCTGCCGTGAAGCAGTAGTGTGCAAACATTAATGAGTTTCGGTTTGAAGGGCACTGTGAGCTAGTGTTATCACTGGACATATGAGATTTAAGAACTGATGTCTTAGGGTGACTAGCCCAGTGTAGTATTTGTTATGGGAAGACGTTGGACTTTACATCAGGTGAACAGTGCTAGCCGTGTGGTGGCGGCTCGTTAAAAGAATACTACCACTCCATCTCATCCATTGGATCTCGTAAAAGGCGAGTAAGGAATTAAACTGCACTATGCACCCAACAGCCCATGGTGGTGATGGGCTCACCACCTATCACACCAAGTGCATTATATTGTTTTGGTGAAACGTGGATTGAGGCAGTCATCTGTTTTTGCATGAGTGCCCAGTCTCTGACTACCCCTTATGGGATTCAGACGTGATCTTATGTATGTATGTATGTATGTATGAACATTTTGCTCGTTTCGTCACTCTATCCAGTAAAAGAAAAACCAGTGAATAAATTCATACACTAACATCTATTACATTATCTTTCTATTTTTTTAATCAAGCGTCTCCCAAGGTACAATAGAAAGGCTCTATTAAATAAGGTTTCTATTTGAACTCTGGCCGAGCGTTAATACTCGTATCTCAAGATTGAAGACCGTTGCATCGCCTTGCGGTTCGTTATTCAAAATGGCGGAGTATAACATTAATTTAATGGATGCTACGGCGAATTGAATATTTACGGGAAAACTGAAATGCTAAGTAATAACTCGCTGTTCTACTTCTTGATTTATAGAATACTGTTACATGTAATCCTTCTAGAAAGGTAACCCTAGGTCAGTTATTCTGCCGTTAAGTGTGCAAATATTACCATGATTGGGTCGGAAGGGCACTGACAGCTAGTGTAAACTGCGCATATGAGACCGATGAACTGATGTCTCAGGGTGCCGGGTGCAGTGTGGTGCCACATATTAAAGTACAAAGTCACACAGCATTTTTTATGAGTAGACGTTGCACTTACTATTAGATGAACGATTTGCTCGTCTCGACACTAAATCCTATAAAAAATCATATGTCAGCATTGTTTTCTTCTGTTTAAGAAATCGTTTCCCCACGTTATGATACCTCCTGCATCGAGGGTGCGTTTTACAGACATAAATGCACATGCATAAATACCCAGACCAGGAACGACTATCTGTAGGACATACAAATGTTTGTCCCGTGCGAGAATCAAACCCGCGACCCGTGTCGCAGAAGCCAAGGGCTCAGCCACTGCGTCAATCGAGCCGACCAATTTTATATCATCGTTGTTTTTTATGCAAGTAAGTGAAGAGAAAGGTGATAGATGTCTGGCAGAGTAGAATAGTACCTATCTCTCAGCGGTTTGGAAAAACCGATGGCGGCATCAATCAAAGGCCGGCAACGTATTTTCTTTTTTTATTGGATAACGTTATTAAACGAGGAAAACGTTCACCTGATGGTAAGTGCAACGTCTGCCCACAGTAAACGCTGTGTCACCCAGAACATTTCCGTGTGACACCTCACTGAGCCCATCACCCTGAGACACAAGTTCTTAAGTCTCATATGCCCGTAACTACACTAGCTCACAGTGCCCTTCAAACTGAAACACATTAATGTTTGCACACTACTGCTTCACGGCAGAATAAATGTCCCTTGGGTTGTACCTACCTAGATGGATTGCTGCACAGAATCCTACCAACAGTAAGCACCAGTGATCACTTACCATCAGGTGACCCACTTGCTCGTTTGCCCCGTCTTCTATAAAAATATACACAACCGTAACATAGTGATGTTTCTACAGCACTCCGATACTACTTGACAGCAGAACTGAGAGAGAGAACAGAGAAACTGGCCCTGTGGTTGGCACTACCTATTTCTGCAGGGATCCTACCACCACTCAGCACAGTCATGTTTTATTTTTTTATTAAAAAAACGAAGCCCCACAGTAGGATTTTCTCCTGTACCGTGGGTGCGTTTTACAAACATAAATTTCACATGCACAACACAACCAGACCCGAAAAGCAACAATTTGTGTTTTTGCACAAATGTTACCTCCGGCTGGGAATCGAACCCAGGACCGGTGGCGCAGAAGTCAGGTACGCTAACCACTACGCCACGCGGTCGACAAAAAGTCATGTACAATTTAGTATAACATCTACTCCATCACACACAATTCTGCGCAATCAAATGCATTGTGGCACGATCCGTACAGGAACATGGCACCAAACATTAATTGTCTGGACTTCAACGTTAGTAAGTAGCTACCGATTAGTTTATAACACAAGAGGCGGCTTCCACAGCATTTAAAATGCATGGTGCGGAAGAACTTATATTGCACATTCTCAAGCAAATCAATATATTTTTTAATCGGGGATTCCATACGGGAGAAACATATTCAATTTGAGATCCCACTAAAGTGTTATAGAGGTAAATATAAGTACATGTATTAACAAAACTCTTACCACTTCTCATGACAAAGCCATACATACGCATGGCCTTATTAATTATATTATTTATATGCATCTCAAGATGTAATTTCGGAAGAAGCACTACTCCCAAATCCCTAACGAATGTTACTTTTGGTAAGGGAATACTACATAGAGAATAATTAAATTCAATTATGTTCCTTTTTTAGTAAATTGTCTATAATTGCACTTGGGCAAACTAAGGTTAAATTATTCTTTACGCAGTAATTTTTAAAACGATTTAAATCGTCCTGTAATAGTAGGCAGTCTCGTATGCCGGTAATTGTTTTGAAAACTTTTAAATCATCAGCGTATAACAAAAATTTTCAATTTAAAAAACATTTATGTATTAAATGGTAAAAAGAAAAGGCCCAAGAATGGATCCTTGCGAAACTCCAGATGGAACAGGAACAGCGCAAGACCCGACCATTTCACCACTACCTTTTGACTCCTATTCGTAATATATAAAGCAAACCAATGGAGAAGATTCCCACGAATGCCATTAAGGGCTATTCTTTGTAAAAGAATCTCGTGATTCACACCGTCGAAAGTCTTCTTGAAGTCAGTATACACGGTATCCACTTGTTCGCAATGATCCATATTGTCAAAAAGAAAACCAACACAAGACATTAAATTAGTGGCAGTAGACCTGCCTAACAAAACCCTGCTGCTCCGGTAGTAAATATCTGTGCATAAGTGGGTATATTTGGTTGTGTACAAGTCTTTCGAAAAACTTAGATAAGGCGCACAAAATTGATATAGGACGACAGTTTTCAACGTCGTTTGTAGATCCGCTCTTGAAGATTGGCGTGGTATTAGCTTGCTTCCCGAGAGTGGGGTCATCGATACACTTTCTAAATATAATACATTAACGTACGCAGAGTACTTAAGCAATACGCCTAAGAAAGATGGGACATATTCCATCTGGACCAGGACCTTTACTTTGGTCCATTTTCTTCATATCCGTGAATATCATTTTTGAGTTAAACTCCACACTTGTGGTGAAAGTATCATTATCAGAGTAGGTGACAGGGGTTTGCCGTTGCGTTACATCGAAGGTAGAAGATTCATAGACTGAACAAAAGAAATCGGAGAATGTATTACAAATATGGAGGAATGCTAGCGATAGTGCCTTTGTATATCATTTGGGATGGAATATTAGATTTTTGTTTTATGTTTTTACATAGGACTAAAAATATTTGACATTTACTTTGATGTTTTTTTTTCAACCGATTTTTCGACGGACTAAATATTTTTCTGTATATAGTAAAACTTTCATAATCTGATATATTTGTATACCATTTCTATTTTATCCAGGCTTTGTTTTTGTCTTTAAAAATATGAATCAGCGCCGGTGTAATCCAAATCAGATAGCGCAAATCTTTAGTTGCGAACTAATTGTGGACAGTACACTATATTGAGGACAGTAGTTCCGGCCGATTAATTTTACATAAATGATCGAAAATAAAATCATAATTCGATATGCGAAAATTTTATTTTACAAATGGCTCATTTAACAGGGGTATAGCAGAAGGACGGGGTATTAAGGCGTTTTAAGGAGAATGGTATGCATCAATTTTAGATAGTAAACTGTTGAGTTGCAAAACATTGCTTTTTATATTAGATATGAGGAGGTCAAGAACATTTCCTAAGTAATTTGTGAAATGGTTTTCCGAATTAAGCATAAATATAAAATTGTTTAATTTTATGCAAATATTCGCAGTTCGACAGCATTCTTAGCCCACTTCGTGTACGTCTCTGCTAATCCAAGTCGTTAGGAGCAAGCAGTTTGCATCGATATTATTCGTTCGAGTTTCGGTTCGAAGGGCACTGAAAGATAGGGTAATCTCTGGCCATTTGAGACTTAAGAACTGATGTCTCAGGGTGGCGGGCGCAGTGTGGTGTCAAACAAAAATGTTCTGGGTGACACAGCATTTGTTATGGGCAGACGTTGCACTTACCCTCGTGCCTAATTTGCTTGTTTCATCACTCTTTCCAATAAGAGACCTTTCATATTTATCAAATAACTAATAATTTAGTTCATTAAAAAATATATAAGCTTTGTAGCAGGGAATTTTCAAATTTCCAGCTTGTTATATAAGAGCCACAAACATACATACATAAGATCACGACTGTATCCCATAAGGGGTAGTCAGAGACTGGGTACTCACTGCAAAAGCAGATGACTGCCACAATCCACGTTTCACCAAAACAATATAATGCACTTGGTGTGATAGGTGGTGAGCCCATCGCCACCATGCGCTATTGGGTGCACAGTGCAGTTCCTTACTCGCGAGAGCCACAAGTGTCACAAATAATATATTAAATTCAATAAAAAAAGGTTAATAAATTAAGTTCGAAATTGTTCATTGGCGACCACTAATAAATATAAATAGAGAAGTTCAATCACTTGCCGCTGTATTTGAAGCCGAGCATAATGTACAACTTTGCGCTTCAAACATTTTACACATTTCCAGTTTCAACAGAGTGCTAGAAGAGCAAATTTGGTTATAATTTATCAAGTTTAACAAAATATTGGAGGGCTGTTCATGCCATTAAAAAGTTTTGATCCTATGTTTTACGATACAAAACAGTTAAATGTAATCTTCAAAGTATCAAGGTATGTTGCATTGGTGTTCCAATGATATACCTTTAAATTATTTTTTAATTAAAAACGACTCGACTGACTAGATTATTACATTGCCTAGTGGTCGGAGTATCTAATTTCTACGCCAGATTAGAACTCGGGCCTTGTCCCTATCCCTGCCGTAGTAAAAATTTGTGCACAAACACAAATTGTTAGCTATCAAGTCTGGTTATGTTGAATGTTCCTGTTCCTGTGTCTATGACACTGCATAATAAGTTACCTCCGATTTGATCATATGAGTTACATCGGGCACAGGTAGGTGAGATGTTAGGTAAATCTCTTTGAGTTTGCCCGTACTTTTGCGGTAGTGTAATAATTCTTGCGCAATCGACAGCTTCCGACATTATTCGTTTGTTGTTGCCGTCATCAAAGATCGCAGGACATCAACTCTTATTGTATTTTTTCATGAGAAACATGTTTTTTTTTATTTGATAAAGTGACGAAACGAGCAAAACGCTCACTTGATGGTAAGTGCAACGTCCGCCCATAACAGAAGCTGTGTTACTCGGAATATTTCTGTGTAGCACCAACTGCGCTCGACACCAAGAGACATCAGTTCTTAAGTCTCATATGCCCAGTGATTACGCTAGCTCCTAGTGCCATTCTGACCGAAACACAGTACACTGCTGCTTCACGGCAGAATAACTGGCCCTGGGGTGGTACCTGTCTAGACGGATTCCTGCATAGGAATCCTACCACCAGTATTTGCGCACCTCGGGGGTAAGACCGAATATGACTGTGTTCCTTGAAGGAAATTTACAGATAATGATTTCTTATATTTAGGCGAATACTATACATTTAAATAATTCTAGATTTGCAGATTTTATCGCGTTTGCTATTTACTTTTATAACCCGACGTTTCGAGCACTTTACAGCACCCATGGTCACTGGAGGACTGAGGTGACAGATGTCCAAATGTCACCTAAGTCCTCCCGTGACCATGGGTGCTGTCTTTACAGCTTGCTCGAAAACTCGGGTTATAAAAGTAAATAGGAAACGTACAGCTCAATTGTAAACTTTAAATTCATAAATAATACCTATATAATTTGGAGGACATTTATAATTTGGAGGACATAAAAAGCTATAATTATAACGTATTTTTAATATAAATTACATTTTTAAATTACATTTCAGCTCAGTCAATCAAATTCAGCCAAAAATTAACTAGTTAAAAACCGAGCATTTTACATGATTAACGAAGTGAGTAACTTACGAGATCAATAGATGTCACTGTTTCTAATTCATTAATAATCGAAGATAAAAACAGCTTCTTAGTGCTATAATTTGGCAACACGATAAGTGAATTTTATTGAACGACACGAGCAGCGAAACGTTTATATTTTTATACGTATTTATTTTATGATTTATTTTGTGTGTAAATGTTTTCAATAACCATCATTTTCGGTGTTTCGGTGCCGAGGCTGCCACATTTTATAACCGACTTCAAAAAAGGAGCAGGTTCTCAATTCATCTGTATATTAATTTTTTATTAATGGCTCGGCCATAACTTCTTTGATTATTAGAAAGGGGGATATCGTAAGGGTGGTCAAGGTCATAAGATGTATAAGAAAATCATGAAACTGTTTTGATCTACAACATTTCTGTGTGGCACCACACTGCGCTCGTCACCCTTTGACATCTGTAAGTTCTTAGTTCTTATATGCCCTTAACTATAGTAGCTATCAGTGACTTTCAAATCGAATCAATAATATTTGCACACCACAACAGATCGCGGAATAACTGGCACTCTGGTGGTATCTGGTTAGAATTTCTCTATATTTTTATAATTTATTAAGAAATTGTGTGCCGTGTGGTTGCGGCTCGTTAAAAGAATACTACCACTCCATCTCATCCATTGGATCTCGTAAAAGGCGAGTTAGGAATTAAACTGCACTATGCACCCAACAGCGCATTGTTTTGGTGAAACGTGGATTTTGGCAGTTATCTGTTTTTGCTGTGAGTGCCCAGTCTCTGACTACCCCGTATGAGATACAGTCGTGATCTTATGTATGTATGTATGTGTTAGTAAATCTCCATTAGTAAACATTCCGAAAGAAAGTTAAACCAGCTACAAGCCAACCGATAGGGCATACGGAAATATTAGTTAATTACAACCGTCGTCGGCCGACTTGCTAATTTATTTCTCTGAATCCTCCATTACGTCTGCTGATAAATCAGTGGGGAAATTCCCTTTTGTCTCGGACGCCGTGCAACAGTTCGTCGAGAGTCTGGACGTCTAATTGTCCTTTTTAATTACACAATAGTAATAAAGGAAAAGTGAACACATTTATTATGGAGATGTGGAATATAATATAATACAATGAAAAGCGACTCAGTCGTTACCATATTAGAATAGTGTTAAAAATTTCATAAATTGTCAAGTATGCCAACTGGTTGTAGGATTTCTATACAGAAATCCGTCTAGGGGGGTACCTACCCAGGGCCAGTTATTCTGCCGTGAAGCAGTAGTGTGCAAACATTACTGTTTCGGTTTGAAGGGCACTGAGAGCTATCGTAATCACTCGATAAATGAGACGTAAGAACTGATGTCTCAGAGTGACGAGCGCAGTGTGGCGTCACATAGAATTGTTCAGGGTGACACAGCATTTGTTATGGCTAGACGTTGCACTTACCATCAGGTGAACGTTTTACTTGTTTCGTCACTTTATCTAATAAAAAAAAAATCAAATGACAACCGCATGGCATGATAGAAATGGAGAATCGTCTACATTCCTATCATGACAGGCGTTTGTGGTTTGTATTTTTTTTATTTAATTTATCAAGTCATATTTCGTATTGACGAAAAGTACGATTTTCATTCAACATAAATTGTTGGTTTTCGGATCTGGTTGGGTTGTGGTTGTCCCCGTGTTTCTGACACTGCATTCCAGCCTACCTCCGATCTTATCGCATCAGCGTTACATCGGGCGCGGGTAGGTTGGGACGAGTAAGTGCCTCTGTGTTACGTACACTTGTGGTACTATAATATCTCCTGCACAGTTGATAGCCCTCGATAATATACGGACGTTGTCGCTTTGGCTGATAATATTGCCAATGAAAAGAGCTACCTGGCAGATAGAGTGGTCTGATCTGGGAGGACGTCTCCTCCGACTAGTTATATTTAGATAGCTCGCATCTCAGAAAACTTTCATAGCGCGATTATGGAATGTTTGAAATATTTTCTACAGCTTCTCATGAGGCGACATAGATGTCGCTACAGTCGCCGTGGACGAAATCGGCTAGGAGAGCATCATTCTATTAAAACTAATAGCTTTAATATAACACGCACCACGACGCGCGACCGCCGTAGAGAGCGGCGCGCAGCAGGCGACAATCACACCGCGTACACACGATACACCCGTGTTCCAGGGCGGTTCTCACCCTCGAATTTCGAGGTTTTTGTAGGAGTTTATTTATTTATTTATGTTTGGGTCAAACCAAACCTGGCACGCGGGCCCCTGGCCCGTGAGCACAGGATCCGATGAAGCTGTAAAAGCCAAAAAAGGCTAACAGCAATTATATCACCGAAATTAGATATATCTATTTAAAACTCAGGGCGGTTCTCACCGCCCAGAGTCGACAGTCCGAATGGAGTCCCGCAGCCTCCCTTGGTCGGTCATTAGATGACTTAAAATCTTTTTGAAATTTTCTAAATCGCGCAAGCGCGCAGCGAACGCGGCAGTCCGAATTTCAAGGTTTTTGTAGAAGTTTATTTATGTATTTATGTTTGGGTCAAACCAAACCTGGCATGCGGGCCCCTGGCCCGTGATCACAGTAACCGATGAAGCTGTAAAAGCCAAAAAGGCTAACATCACCGAAATTATATATCTAAAAGTAAAGTAAAGTTTCAGCCTATAAATATCCCACTGCTGAGCACAGGCCTCCTCTCATTTCTGAGAGGGTTTTGGAGCTAGAAATATCCGCCACGCTGTTCCAATGCGGGTTGGCGGACTGCACGTCTTCGAAATATTTTTTATTTCTCAGACATGCAGGTTTCCTCACGATGTTTTCCTTCACCGCCGAGCACGTGGTAATTCAGCACTTAAAATTGCAATCAACAATTTTAGTGCTGCCGGCACCGGGAATCGAACTCAGGCCACTCGCGTACTATGAAATTTAAAGCGAGCGCCTAGCCCCTGAGCTACCACGGCTATCTATTAAAATAAAAATACTAAAAACCTAGAAGATTCCTTTTGTTGCTTACCTACCTGCAACTGTAAGAGAAGTGTGACTCAATCAATGAAATATAAGGGTAATTAAATAGGCCAAATTGTACGCGAGTATAATTAGAACGATATTTAACGTTTAATTGTCAACAAATTATACTAATTAAGTCGCAGAAGCGACGCTGCAAACGACTGGGATTGTACGATCGATTCAAAATTACGACGCTCTAGGAAATGTTTCCAAAATATCCTTCACCTAAAAAAATATTTTTAAAATTATTCAAAAACTCATTTCCGTATAAAAAAATCTTACGCTTTGGTTTCTTATCGCCATCTTTAGTTGACACGCCATTAAATAAATAGAGATATTTATAATTATTATATTTTTTATTTTACATTCCGAATTGACATTAGCCGCGGTAGATCAGGAGCCAGGAGCTAACCTCGAATTTAACAGTACTCGAGTGACCCGAGTTCAATCCTTGGTGACGGCCTACTGAATGTGTTAAAAGGAACTCAGTGGTCCCCGTGTGGTAGCGGCTTAAGAGAATCTACCAACCCATCTCATCCCTTGGGTGTCGTAAAAGTCAACATAGGGAAAATGAAAACCAGGAAACGGGCAGCAGCATCTTCCTGGAACACCGAATAAATATACTGCGGTTTCGAACCCGCCTGCCAAGAGTGGCAACCATGGCAAAATCCCCACAATAACTTCTAATATTTACGCAAGTACTATTTATTAAAACAAAATTTTACGAATTTTATCCATTATTGCCTGTAGTACATGTTCACCTTAACCTATCTACACAAAATAAGCTTTCTGTATCTTTGTAAGTGCTGTAAAAGGCTCGAAAAATCGGGTTTAATATGAAACGGTATAAAACCCTTAAATATAGTTTTATGAAACACTAACTGCTCCCCGCGATTTCATAAAAGCCGACCTCGATCGATTATATACATATATACTTCTTTACTTGAATCGGATTTTAGGGGTTTTAATTTTTTCGCGCGGAACTCTAATTATTTTTCTAAAATTAAATTAGTCTGACAGTGAAAATCCCGTCAAAGCCGGAACATACAGACAGACAAACAGACAAAAATTTTAAAAAACTGTTTTTGTCTCATAAGCGCCGTATATACTTTCATAATCATTGAGTAAAAAAAGCTGTCATTTTGTGTTACAGACAGACACTTCAATTTTATTAATTTGTATAGATTTATCATTGTTAAAAAAGTGCCCTTAAGGAATCATTAAGCGCAAACCGTTGTACTCAACCGTTTACAGACGTAGACTTGACGTGACCCAATTTATCACTGTTTCTCTGACACCTAATAAACAATTAAAACGTCTGACTTCCGGAGAGGAGGTCTCGGGTCACCGCGGCCCGGAGGAGTGATTATCTTACAGCGGCTCCTGACAGATAACGGGTTGTTTGTGGTCACTGCGATCGAACTGAATATGAAATTAGGTAAGGGGTTACATCAAACTATCTAGCAAGTACAAGAAAAGTTAACCTAGTAAACGAATTCACAAGTAGTGGCAGTTTTCGTGCAAAAATACAAATGAATATAGTTAATAGAATCAGGCGTTAGCGGGAATCCATTATGATGAAAGTTAATTTGCTAAGATCCGGATGCAAAATTTTAAATTGAATGTATTACTTAGTTTTTGAAAAGCACCGCCCGCCCTCTCACAAAAGCGTGCAACAGCTATCTAATACCCCCCACCGGGTACCACCACAAGATATCCATCCACCATTGCATGTTCCTGGAACATCGGTATAAATAATCTGCGGTTGCCAACCCGCCTGCTAAGCGTGGCAACTATGGCAAAATCCCCCCAAAATGAGAGCTACCAACTTTTGTGGCGATCTATGGGGGGGGGGGGCTGTGTTCAGCAGTGGACTGCTGATAGGCTGAAACGATGATGATGACGAAATTTATCACGCCGATCTTATCAAATTATCTTTCCTTCATTCAAAACACAAATTGTTGGTTTTCGGGTGTGGCTATAGTGTTGTCCTACCCCTACCTACATGATATCAGCTTTACATTAAAAACAGTACGAGCCACGTAATCTATAATATATATATATACAAATTGAGAAATAATAATAAACTAGATAATCCAAAATTTAGACTGAATAAAGTAAAAAAATATTTTATGGGCAGATGTACACATACAGTACATTAGTACGTACAGTGAATCTCACAGAGGCTTAATTTGAAACTTCTACATATTTTGAAAAGTCTGTGCTCCAAAGCTTATCAGAATTTGAATCACTTTTTCAATGATAAGGACGTATGGGAAGTATCCATCCAGGGAGACATGTATACACAATGTAACTGTTATTTTGTAAGCAGCTGCGTAATATGTATTTTATGAAGGGATAAGTAATTACGATGAAACGTTTTTACTAAAAAAAAATTGTAAATGGTCCTGCGGCACATTATAAGTGCGCTCTGTAAAGTAAACCACTGGTTTTCTCTCGAACTCCTTCCCTGTAACAGCGGCCCGACTATGGAAAAAAATAAGCTGAAATCGAACTATTCGAGTTCATAGGACACTTAATGTATTCTTTGTATGTTTATGTTTAGTTGTATATTGTTTATATATATATATATATATATATATGTGTGTGTGTGTGTGTGTGTACATGAGTGTGTGTTGATTAACCACTAGACCACGCGGTCTAGTGGTTAATCAACACACAGAGCGCAGTATATTAAATACTGATAAAGAATTCCTATTCCGGAATCCGTCTAGGTAGGTACCACCAGTGCCACTTATTACGCCGCTAACCGCCACCAGATGCTCTCCGCCGCGGTGGTACTTACCTAGACGGATTCCTGCATAGTAATACCACCAACCAAGTAATTTAAGCGTCCAACCCCTGAGTTAACTCGGCTCGGTTATAATTTTATATTCAAGTAAATCTTGATTGAATACTTTATTTAAACTGAAGACAGAGCTATGAATTTCGCGTCAGAGTTTTAAATTAAAAATATTATACTAAGCATCACTTACACTGTTTTTATTTTTCATAAAATCTCCGTATACAAACTTGGCAGTATTTACATATTTATGTATTCAAAAGAAGTCGCCTTCACGTGGCTCGGGGAGTTAATCGCTCATTACCGCAGCGTCGGAAACTGAAAAAAAGTGAAATGATTTATTATTATACTTTGTTAAAGAAAATGAAAAGAGCCGTGGTTGCTCAGAGGTCGGGCGGTCGCCAAATTTCGATGTTCGATCCCCGGTATTACTAAATTCTTAAGCAATTTTTAGTTTATTTTTTAGTGCTGATTTTCTAAATGATCCGCGGCAAAGGAAAACATCGTAAGGAAGCCTGCATGTCTGTGAAATAAAAATTCGACGATATGTGAAGTCCGCCAGCCCGCTTTGGAGAAGCTTGGAGGACTCTTCCCGTCTCCAAAAACTTCAAAGAAGTACGAGGACGCATGGGCTCAGTAATGAGACATTCCACTGTCCACTGTTGTTGAGGAAAATACTGAAGGTGTCACTAATTACACTTGTTATAGAATAAGGTGATGTACTTCTGACCTGTCTATGAACATTTAAAGTAGGATTCGAACCCTGAAACCTCGACTCGGTTGACTGATGACGTCATTTAAATAACAATAGACTTAATTTACAAAAAAACAAAGTTTTATTTCCCTACAATCAAAATGATTTCGGTAGCAAAAGTAATTTCCGACATCTGTTACAGAAGAATCATTGTAACGGAAACAAAGGTTTTTCCTTAAGATTTTTAATTTTTTTCTGAGAAATAATTATTTCGAGAACCTGCTGGTGTTAGAAAACAAATTAAAGTGCGTTTCGCTTAATCTATACAAATAAATAAAATGGAAGTGTCTGTTTGAAACAACGAAATAACAGCTTTTTACTCAATCCTTATGAATGTATATAAAGTACTCTTAAGAAAAAAGACAATTATTAAAAAAATTGTCTATTTGTTTCGGCTAATCTCCGAAACGGCTAGACCGATTTTGACGGGACTTTCACTGACAGATAGCTGATATTATAGCGGGTAACTTAAGCTACTTTAATTTTAGAAAAATAATTAGGGTTCCGCGCAAATAAATTTAAAACCTCAAAATCCGATTCTTATGGGGAAGTATATAGGTATATAATCGATCAGGGTCGGCTTTTTTGAAACAGCGAGGCACAGCTAGTTCTTCATGATTTTTTTTAAGTGGATAAACGACGATTAAAACGATGACGAAATGAGCAAAACGTTCACCTGATGGTAAGTGCAACGTCTGCCCATAACAAATGTTCTGCGTGGCACAACACTGCACCCGTTTTCCTGAGACATCAGTTCTAAATCTCATATGCCCAGTGATTACGCTAGCTCTCAGTGCCCTTCGAACTGAAACGCAGTTATGTTTGCACACTACTGCTTCACGGCAGAATAACTAGCCCTGGTACCTACCTAGACGGATTCATAAGAAATTTGACGACTGCGTTGCCCCGTAATCAGAGTACCTGACTTCTACACAACGGCTCCTGGGATCGGATCCCAGCCAAAGTAAACATTTGTGCAGAAAAACAAAATGCTGATTCGAGTTAACAAAATTGTCATCAATGGATCACATTACAAAAACAAAAGAAACTAAATTTGTCTCAAACCTAATTAACGATTGATATGTCTGAACATTGATGAATATATCTCAGTCCAACGGGGTCCACATGTCGTGTGTAATTAAAACTAATTAGTTTGCTAAAATAAGTAAAAATTATGAAAAAGCAGAGGAATTTACTTTTGGTATCCCAGGGCCAGTTATTTCGTGAAGCAGCGTGTGCAAACATTACTGTGTTTCGGTCTGAAGGGCACTTACAGCTAGTGTAACCACTGAGCTGATGTCTCGAGCCGCCTATCAGGTCACAGTGTGGCGCCACACAGACATTTTCATTGTGACGCAGCATTTGTTGTGGGCAGACGTTGCACTTACCATCAGGTGATGTTCTTCGAACCTTCGAACCTGCCCGTCAGCAGTCTAGACAATTTAACTGGCGGTAGAATTCCGTGTAGCTTGGTACCACCGCAACGCCAGTTATGTTATTGTGAAACTGTTGTGTGCAAATACTACTGTGTTTCGATTTAAAGGTTACTGATACATAGTGTAATTACTGTAAATATGACCGTGTGGCCTACTGGTTACAGTAACTGACTTCTACGTCGCAGGTCCTGGGTTCGCATCTCAGCCGAAGCCAACATTTCTGCAAAAACAAAAGTGTTTGCACATTACTGCTTCGCGTTAGAATAACTGGCCCTTTGGTGGTACTTACCTTGATGGATTTCTGCATAGGAATCCTACCATCAGAATAAAAGTCTGGTGGTGCGATCGCTAATATATTATATCTATATTTTATATTTAAAAAAAAAACGATGCCCCACAGTAGGATTTCTCCGTGTCGTGGGTGCGTTTTACAGACAGAAATTCCACATGCACAAACACCCAGACCCGGAACAACTATTTGTAGGCCAAACAAATATTTGTCCCGTGCGGGAATCGAACCCGCGACCCGCGGCGCAGCAGCCAAGGGCTTTGCCACTGCGCCAACCGAGCCGACAAATAATACGCCTGCCAAGTGCGATTAGTGCAATCCTCCCAACTTTGAAATGCCTATGTCCAGTAGTAGAATTTACAGGATGAAGGTACAAGTTATTGACTTTGGGCTCTTTTGGCCCGGCAAGTTCATACGACCGTCCTGCGGGCAACAGACGTTGGAGGAGGCAAGGTAACACGAAACTCTATCGCCAGGCTGCACTTGTAGTGAAGAGATGCGCGTGTAACTAACACGCGCATCACTTCCCCGCTACACTACCGGGGTGGGCTCTTACGTCTAGAGCACCTCGTCCCCGCCCCCGTTTGTCGTCCACATTTTCTGCTACGCATAACCACTTTGTGGAATCTGCTGTGATCACTTACCATCAGGTGAGCCGCTTGCTCGATTGCCCCCCTCTCCTATAATAGAATAAAAAAAAGGAAAGAGGTAGGTGCTATTCCACTCTGCCGGACACCTATCGGCATATAGTAGCGTTTCAATTTGCAGTATATTCAATGTAACAGCCACAATAACTCATCAACTGTCGCGAGAGCCTTTGTGAGAATATCGGAGACCACCTCGGCGAACCTTAGACGCTTCAATCGTTAATTAGATGTCAAGTGCTCACCCCTGTATTAGGGCACGTCAGACCTTTGTCGGTTAAAGGGTCGAAATACAGCGATCTGTCCCTAATAATGTTCAAGAGTCAAGAAAGTTTACAACAATGATTAATTGCGTAAGAATTAAGAAATTGAAAGATGAAAATATTAATGTTCTTAAAGAGATTATCTTAGTTAATTTTTCTTTCAAGTTTTTGTGAAATTTGATGCTTTCTGAGTTGAAAGTTAAAGATCAAGAAGAAAAGATTTATGGAAATATTTAAATACAAGCTGAGCCCCGCGGTTTTACCTGCGTAAAAGCATCCAAAACTGTATAACATCAACCAAAATCAGTCCAGCCGTTTCGAAGATTATCCGGAACAAACAGACAGACTGATAAAAATATTAAAAATTGTTTTTTTTTTAAAAGTACCGTATATACTTTCATATCATCACATCATCATCATTCAGCCTATAACCGAGTCCACTACTGAACATAGGCTTCCTCCATATATGGTCACAAAAGTTTGTAGCTCTCATTTTTGGTTGATTTTGCCATAGTTACTACGTTTGGCAAGCGGATTGGCAACCGCAGTTTATTTATGCAGGAAGCCCATCTCCTGTTTTTCATTTCCCCACCACATCATTTTCAGACACCCACGGGATGAGATGGGGTGGTAGATTCTCTTAATCCGACATACTATTCATTACTAACGTGTATATATTTCAATATTTATTTATATTTATGGATTGAACTGTCTGAAATGAAGTACTAATTTTATTATACCAGTACTGTAGTACGCGAGGCCTAGTGATTAGAGTACCTGACTACGCCCTGTGTCCTGGGTTCGAATCCCAGCCGGAGTCAACATTTGTGCAAAAACACAAATTGATGGTTTTCGCGTCTGTTCGTGTTGTGATTGTTCCCGTGTTTCTAACACTGTATCTAAGCCTACCTCTGATCTTATCGCATGAGCGTTTCATCGGGGGCGGGTAGGTTGGAACGAGTGTGTGCCCCTGTGTTAGCGTGTACTCTTGGCACTACATGTGTTTGCGCGTACTCCCCTGCGCGTTCGCTTTTTGCAATTCAATTAATTAATACAATCCTTTTTTTTATTCTATAAAAACATTATTTTTAGACCTTTACTTATTTTTCGTCATAAGAGGGAAAAATGATCTTCAAAATAGCATATCGAAAATTAATTTTGATACAGTATTAAGGAAGATATTTCATACCGACAAAAAAACACCTTCGAGAAATAATATAATCAGATAATCGCTTAATATTTGGTGCATAGTCTACAGAGCTAAGCCTTATTAAATTTTCAGGCTACAAGATGTCGCTGGCCGTATGCCGAGACAGATTAACCGGCTCAGATGCCCCGGAGCAACTATGCGACGGCTCAAGCAAGCCAACTGCATCCGTTATTAGATGTAATACTCATCCATGTCCTTTCAAGTAAGTGTAATCGTTTATATGTTTTGTGCTTATGTGTACCGAGTTTTTTTATGTTGGAGAAAGTGATACGCAAACAGAAACGCAGTAATATTTGCACACTACTTTACGGCAGAATAACTGGCCCTGGGTGGTACCTAACAAGACGGATTCCTACATACAAAATTATCGACGTTTCTTTGCGGAATATATTGGTATAGGTGAATTTGCATATTGTTTTTGGTCTTAACGACGATGCCACATACTATGATATCTTGTATTTTGTTAGTGCGTTTTATATATAGCACAATCAGAGTCGAAAACCAACGATCTGTTTTTATATAAACGTTGATACTGGCTTGGAATCGAATCCAGCACCCGCGGCGTAGAAGTCAGGTACCGTAACCACTATGCCACGCGGTCTTCGATCAGTTTCATTAACTGTCCTAGTTGTCCAAGACTTTAACTCAATGATCTTAGTAACAATAAACTTGCCTTAATTACTACCTAATTTACGAGTATTATTTACATTACGATACCAATAACTTGTATAGCAAGTACTGGTGGTAGGATTCCTATGCAGGAATGCGTCTAGGTAGGTACCACCCCAAGGCCGTGAAGCAGTAGTGTGCAAGCATCAACGTGTTTCGGTCTGAAGGGCACTGAGAGCCAGCGTAATCACTGGGCATATGAGACTTAAGAACTTATGTCTTGGGGTGACAGGCGCAGTGTGGTGCTATATAGAAATATTCTGAGTAACGCAGCATCTGTTATGGGCAGACATTGCACTTACCATCAGGTGAACGTTTTGCTTGTCTTGTCACTTTATCAAATAAATAAAAAAGTATATTGCATGAATATTGCCTTCAGCGCTGTAACTCTTGTATTCGAATCCTTTCCCCACAAATGTCGTATATACGCGCGAGAAACCCGTCTTCGATCATCCACAGAGTATTAAAACCATGTGTTCGGTGGTGAAGGAAAACGTTGTGGGGAGATGTAAGTAAAACATTTTGAGGTCAGCAGGAGTCCTGGTGGACTCTTCCCTGTAGCGACTAAGGCATTGCACGGACAGTCTTTATTCGTGGAAATGCAATGCTGTCACTGTACTGCTCTTGGGTACGTAATGGGAAGAAAGATTTTTTTAACTCGTACCAAAATGGCGGCGACGTGGTTCGCCACCCGTCACGTCTCGTATCACGCGGGGGCGAAAAGTGGGCTAGAGGTGTGGTCTCTGCCTACTCCATATATGGGAGAAAGGCGGTAGTCTATGTTTGTTTGTACTTTACTGTACCACGACACAACAGGCAGGCTAGCTGACTCTTTATTTATTTAGCTTCATATACACACAAGTATATACGCGGACTTAATGCCTGAGGCATTCTCTTCCAGCCTACCAAAGGACGATGCATAGACAGAATGAGGTAGGTTTTGTAAGAATTTAATACAAAGGAGTACAAAATTAAAATAAATACATAATATATACCAAACACCTCCGCGACACTGAAACATTGACTTCTTGGAAATGGAAGCGTAACAGCGAACAACATTAAATAAATAAATTATCTTTACACAGATGGTATGTGGGAGAATGGTCATCCTGCAGTGTCTCTTGCGGCGGCGGGGTTCGCACCCGGAGGGTTCTCTGCGCAAGATCTGCTAACATAACTAAAGCTGATACTTTTGAACCTGGTAAGCGCCTTACTTTCAATAAAGCTACATTTTTTTATTCCCTTACGTGTATCTGTGTACGTTCGGCTATACTAGGATTTCTCCTATATCGTAGGTGCGTTTAATTCAAGAACAACAAGCTGTTTGTCCCGTACGAAGAATTCTGCACTTCCTGTGCAGGATTCTTCGTTGTTCTTTGCCTCTTATTGTTTTCTTCAAGAATTGGCATCAATCCCTAAGTAGTCCATATGCCTTTTTGTTTCATGGGGAAATACCTAACGCGGGGGGTTTTTTTTAACTGTATGAAGTGATGAAACGAGCGAAACGTTCACCTGATGGTAAGTGCAACGTCTGCCCATAACAAATGCAGTGTCACCCAGAACGACTTATGTCGAGTTATGTCGGACTTGCACCGATTAAAATACCGTGGGGGTGTTCCGCCTTCGCCGCATGTTAGCAGGGCCGAGAGAACGCTTACGCACGCATCCGCGGCTATACCGGCGTCGGCGGCCCTACTCGAAGACGACAACTCCTCCCCTCCCTTCCTCAAGAATGGATTGCCAGAACACACAACATGTCTTCCATCACGGCTTCTTTATAAGTGCGAAGCGGACCTACGTGACCGCGAAAAGGAAGCCACGGGGGCCAAGAAGACAAGCACTTGAATGCACCAGCCTTCCCGGCCCCATCGGCGGATCTGGGGGGTTTATTTTGGCACATCAGCCTCATTCACCGGTTAATGGGATCAAATGAAAACGATCACGAAACCAACCAGAGTTACACAGTAGACCCCCTGGTCTGTAGCTCCGCCGCCGACCACACCTCGGCCTCGGAGGATAGGGAGAGCGGCGCAATGTAATACCGTCACTCCTCTATCTCCGCGGCTATACCACAGCCACATCAAGCAGTCCAAATACCACTCTCAAGTTGAAATTATTTACTCCGGATGCTTAGCAGAAACACCAGCGATTGCAGTAATCCTCCTGGCCGCTTCCAGTGCACTTTAAACTGAAATGCTGTAATGTTGGCACTCTATTTGAAGGCGGAATAATTGGCCCTGAGGTGGTACCTACCTAGACGGATTCATGCAAAAGAATCGTACCACCTTGCCTATCTAGGCGGAGGCATGCATAGGAATCCTGCTACCAGCTGAATCAGTATATTTATATGCTAATTGCTTTACCAACAGGATCAAGTTCAGAACCTGGCTGCGTTTCTCCTGCACCAAGATCGACACAACCTTGCAACGATCATGACTGTCCCTCGTGGGTGGCTGGAGCTTGGTCAGGGGTAAGTTTTTTTTTATATCTATGCTGCAAACTGGCTGCAAAGGTCGTTATATCTTTGCAACTCCACTCCAGATTTTTTTAGAAGACATTTGCTCCTACTTATGCCCAATTTATTTAGCATTTCAAGTTCGATACACTTAACTCTCTCAAAATAGTTTACGTAATAAGGAAAACAACAATGTTTCATTAAAGTCAATCTAAAAAAGTTATCGTTTAAACTATTTATCATTTAAACTTGATTGAGCTATCAAACGTTCGCGTGGTCTAATAACTAGATTATTTGGTAGCTTAGTCGTGGGTCCTGGGTTTGAATTCAGCCAGGCTAAAGTTTGTGCAACACAAATTGTTGGATTTCTGAATTAGGTGTACACGTGGATGTCGTTGACACTACATCCGAACCCTCGTCTCAAAACATAGGCGTTACATGAAAGTGGAGAATGTATGCAGATATAAGATTTAAACACATTACGATTACTTTGAATTTTTTTTGGCGTTAATGTTCAACAAATCTTCAAAATAAAGAGCTCTTGCAATTCAGTACATGTGAAAGAAGTGAAACATATTACAATATAGATGGAAATAAAAATAAATAAAATTAAATAATACTCACTGTAACATAAGTGCCCAGTATATAATCATAAATTCAGCCTATCACTAGTCCACTGCCGAACATAGTGTCGAGTAGAGTGCCACAAAAGTTTGTAGCTCTTATTTTGGGGGATTTTGCTATAGCTGCCACGCTTGGCAGGCGGGTTGGCAACCCTAGTTTTTTTATTCAGATGTTCCAGGGAGATGCTGCTGCCCATCTCCTGGCTTTTAGTTTCCCTCTGTCGACTTTAACGACACCCACGGGATGCTATGGGGTGGTAGATTTTCTTAAGCCTCCACCACACGGCACATAAATATAAATTAACTAAAATAATACTCACTCTAAAATAACTGCCCAGTATATAAACAATTTTATTAATTGATAGATAAATATTAATTAATAATAACACAAACGTTGTACGAGAATGCAGCATTTTTGTAGAAGGCAAAAAAGGAAATAATACTGGCCACTACGTTCCTTCGAGCACTATGGTGACAGAATAGGAAGTTATGGTGTTATTCTGCACGAAAAAGGCTGTCCGTATACCTTAGTCGCTTCTTGCGACACCTCGTTCGGAAAGAGGTAGGTTCTATTCTACTCTGCCGGACACATACCCAACAATAAATATAAAGGAGTATTTAAGAAGTTCAATAACTAAAGTAATTTTAAAATTATTTCACAAAAATTTATAAGTATTTTGATAGCTTGTAAATAAAAAATGAAGTCACAGCATATAATTGGGCACAACATTGGCCATAACTGAGCACAACTATTTTGAGAGGGATTTGGGACCGGGAACAGTCCGCCACGCTCCTCCAAGACGAAAACTAAGTTCAAAATACCAAAATTATTGCACAATTAGTGCATGAATTTTTAGATAAATTTTCTATAAGATAAGTATCCCTTAACGAAATCCTGTATCCGCGTGTGCAGGTTTTCCTTCACTGCTGGGCACGCGGTAAATCGAAAAAAAATGCTATAAACAATTTTAGTGGTGCCGGCACCGGGGATCGAACTTAGGTCACTCTTATGCCATGAAATTTAAGGCATGCGACCGGCCTCGGCATCGCATTTTAAGTGTATTAGTAAAATGTATGGCGAATGGTACCTTCAGGTACCTCGGGTATAATAAAAGCCGTGTCAGATATTGAAATATATGCAATACTTTATCATATTCTCGTTTTCAGAGAATATAGTCTATAAAACTTTATAACCCAACTAAAAGTATCGAAGCTTCTACAATGTCTGACGCAAAAGCTCTAAACAATGCACGAGCTTCTAACATGCCTCTTTCGTAACGGTTTTTATAGTTGGGAACTTTAAAATACTTGACGACTTGCGACTTTCGAAAAAAAAAAGACAATTGCCGGTTCATCTACGTTTAAAACTACGATTTTTCTATAGTATGTAGTGACGAAACGAAAAAAACGTTCAACTGATGGTAAGTGAAACGTCTGCCCATAGCAAATGCTGTGTCACCGAGAACGATTTTTGTGTGACACTACACTGCGCTCGTTACCCTGAGATATCGGTTCTTAAGTCTCATCCAGTGATTATACTAGCTCTCAGTGCCCTTCAAATCGAAACACTGTAGTTGCACACTACTGCTTCACGGCGGAATAACTGGCAATGGTACCTACCTAGACGGATTCCTGCGTATGAATCCTACCACCAGTCAATATCGACCGTCGGTTGGAATTCTTGTTAAATAATTCGTAACACGAGACGTATTGTCAGTTAGATGTCCAGCAGAGTAGAATAGCACCTATCTCTTTTCTACCGAGGTGTCGTAAGAGGCGAATAAGGTATTGAACGGACAGCCTTTCGTGCAGAATTATACCAAAATATGTAATGCTGTCACTATAGTTCTTGTGGGAATGCGTTGAGGAGTAAGAATTTTTTTGGCTTGTACCAAAATGGCAGCGACGTGGTGGCTCACTAAGTTCTCTACCCGTCATGTCTCGTTTTCTGCTGGGGCGAAAAGTGGGCTACGTGTGTGGCCTCTGCCAACCTCTTACATGGGGAAAAGGCATGACGGTATGTATGTCTTTGTATCGTATTAAAATCTTGTGGCGTATTTGTACGATTTTTTAGTATGATATACTCGTATCAAACACAACAGCGTGTGGTAGCGGCTTAACAGAAATTTACCACCCCATCTCATCCCGTGGGTGTCGTAAACGTCGACAGAAAGAAAATTAAAACTAGAAGATGGGCAGCTTACTGGAACATCAGAATAAATAAACTGCGGTTGCCAACCCGCCTGCCAAGCGTGGTAACTATGGCAGAACCCCCCCAAAACGAGAGCCACTAACTTTTGTGGCAATCTAGTGACAGGCTGAAATGATGACGATAATGATGATGATGATCAAACTTTTATGAAACGCATTATTGTACATCGTTTAACTGACATGTCAGTTGCCAATTATCATAACAGTTAAAAAGAGTCTTTAAGGTCGCGATGAGAGAAGTATCTGATAATCGTGATGAACATTGAAAGCGTATATAACAAGATGAAAACATAAAAATTCCTCCTTGCCGATTATCGACCAAGACAAATTCCGAATACTGTCGAAAGCTATTAACTACGCAGGAGATATTATAGTGCCATTAGTGTAGCCGCAAACGCAGAGGCACTGAATCGTCTGAATCTACCCGCGCTTGATGTTAAGGTCATGTAATAAGGTCGTAGGTCGAAGGTCGTAGATCTCGTATTCACGAGACACAGGACACTCTCAACACAGACACCAATAGTATCTATTTGTATCGTGCACAAATGTTGATTCCGGCTGGGATTCGAGCGCGGCGCAGTGGTAAAGTACTCTGACCACAAGACCACGCGGAAGAGACGACCAGAACGTTCACCTAATGGTAAATACAACATCTGCCCATAACAAATGCCTTATCACGCAGAACACTTCTGAGTGGCACCACACTACGCCCGTCACCTTAAGACATCAGTTCTTAAGTCTCATCATCCAGAACCTTAAGACACCAGTTCTTAAGTCTCATATGCCCAATGCTACACTAGCTTTCGGTGCCCTTCAAACCGAAACACAGCAATGTTTGCACAATACTGCTTCACGGCAGAATAACTTTCCCTAGGGTAGTACTACCTATATAGATGAATTTCTGCATAGGAATCCTACCATTAGCATTGTCATCCGATTGTCATCCTGTTCTAAGCTATGTTTAAAGTTTCTAGAGACTTGAAACTTTAAACATAGCTTTTCTTTCTTCTCTTTGGGAAGATTTTTAAGAGACTCAATGCCGCCGTGTCGTTTAGAGCAGGGCGTGTCCTCTAAAACTGACCATAATTTGAAGTCTAAAGGGTTGCGGTCTGGGCTAGATGAGGGCCAGTCTTCAGCTCTTAGGTCTGGAATATTACCGACGGCGCCATATCCACTTTGTGCAAGGCGATCACTGCAATCCTATTTTCTTTAACACCCCATTCCATATTGTCATTTGATAATGAACACGAAAAAATATGTGAATTGGCGCAAAATCCAAGGAAGATTTTAAAATAATATACATGTTACAAATTCAAAATAATTAAAAAGTTGAAAAAAAAGAAAAGTTTTTATGTAACTGTATTTATGGCCAGACTAGTTATATAAATATTATTTGTGTGCATTTGCGCAAAGCCGTGTGGTGGCGGCTCGTTAAAAGAATACTACCACTCCATCTCATCCAATGGATCTCGTAAAAGGCGAGTAAGGAATTAAACTGCACTGTGCACCCAACAGCGCATGGTGGCGATGGGTTGGCGATGGGCGATGGGAACAGTCATCTGTTTTTGCAGTGAGTGCCCAGTCTCTGACTACCCCTTATGGGATACAGTCGTGATCTTAAGTATGTATGTATGTTTGTGTGCATTTGAGATGTGACATTCACACATGTATGATTCTCTCATGCATCTACACAAAAACTTGCCGCAAACTTGGAAACTCCATTTGTGACAGAGACTTCAAACATTTCCCGGAACGATGTTGCCACTTTAGAACGTCTGCCCATAACAAATGCTGTGTCACTCAGAAAATTTCTGTTACTGGTGGTAGGATTCCTTTGCAGGAGTCCGTCTAGGTAGGTACCACCCCAGGGCCAGTTATCCTGCCGTGAAGCAGTAGTGTGCAAGCATTACTGTGTCTCGGTTTGAAGGGCTCTGTGAGCTAGCGTAATCACTGGGCATATGAGACTTGGTAACTGATGTCTCAGGGTGATGGGCACAGTGTAGGGTCACGGCTCCGATTACCGCTCGGACCAAATCGTATGACCTACAAATAGGTGTTTGTGTGTGTTTAGTTTATGTCTTTAAAACGCATCCACGATACGGGAGATATGTGTGAGGCACACTTCCTTAATAAAAAAAAACTGTCAGAAGCTATAACGTTTTCCTCTTTATTGCTCTTTTTACAACACCCAAACCATCACGTATTACATATAGATGAATCGTTGTACTTAAAATATCGTAATCCTTTGGAAGCGCAACAGTTTACATTTTAACTATATTGATTCGCCGCAGAATCTTCTCGAACTCTATTCACGGAGTGCGCTGTTAAATATAACTCTGTAGTTGAACTAAAAGCATTGAAGTAGAAACGTGTATACGCTGTATCGGAAACAATTCTTACTTGTAATTTATACACAATGTATAATTTTATTCCGATAAATGATATTATAAAAGGTTTAACATTTAATTTAGCGATCGTCTCGTGTCGCTTACACTGCATCGTTCCCCGTCCATCAATCTCATGAGCGTTACATAAGTTATCGCTAGAAAGATGGAGGAAGTGTACCTGGTTGCGATAATACTTTACTAACAGTTGAAGTGCAGTGGTGCCTGCTCTCCTACTGTTGCCTAGTGTTTCCAGGTCCAGGGTGTCAAATTTTGGCACGGAAGGTAAAACTAATCGGGAATTTCGTTTTCAAATCGGGACAACGACATAGGCTCCAAAAAAGAAACAGATTTTTGTGAATTATTTTTTTATCGGACGGTCAGTTTTTTTTAATTGGTTAGTACAAGAAACAAAACAAATGAAACCTAATAAAACTAGGTTAGTGAAAAATCAGGACATTTGACGTCCCGATCAAGAGTGAATCGGGACGTGTCACCAGACCCCTAAAAATCGGGACGTTGCGCGGGACCAATCGGGTCACCGGCAACGCTAGGTGATCCGTAGTGCCAGTCTTTATGCGCTTAAGCAGTGTTGGGAAAATACTACTGTTTCGATTTGAAGGACACTGTAGGTAGTGTGATTACAGGACTTATGATACTTAAGAACTGACAGCTAAAGGGAAGAAATGTAGTGCGGTGCAAATTTCTTTACCATTCAAAGTTCCGTGTCAGATAGCAACTACGCTGATCAGGCGAATGATTTTCTGGTTACGTCTTTCAAAAACAATTAAATAATTCATTTAATAATTATTTTTATTTCTATTTATAAAAATATCTGTGTTTATAAGTGATATAAATATATATCGATATATAATTTGATATTATCGCATTATTTAAACACTTTGATGGTGCATTAAAGGCGAAACCGATCAGTGCAAACAATAAATATTTATTTATTTATTTATTTACTCTTTATTACACACCAATGTACAAGAAAAATAATATATAAAAAAAAACAAAAACATTCAACCAAATGGTATAGCAATCGGCGGTCTTATCGCTAAGAGCGATTTCTTCCAGACAACCGGTAAATGGACATAACTGAAGGAACTATTAAAGAGGGTGTGCCGGCGATTAATATATAGCAATATAAATATATTATGAAATAATAAATACAAATATATACCAAATATATACTTAGGTACACACATACACTAAAATAAAATACATATATATACATAAATATACACATACTCGTACATAAATACCGAAAAAAGGGTTTAAATAGAAAGCGACAGGTAGTGACTTTTGACGAGCCTTTTGAATACTACGAGTAAAAGACTGAGCACGTCTAACTTCCACAGGTAATGCATTCCATAGACGCACGGCCTGCACAGTGAAATATTTTTTTGAAATTAGTTTTTTTTTTTTGGATAAAGTGACGAGACGAGCAAAAAATTCACCTGATGCTAAGTGCAACGTCTGCGTTCGTCATTTTGGGACATCAGTCCTTAAGTTTCATATGCCAAGTGATTATTACACTAGCTCTCAGTGCCCTTCAGACCGAAACACAGTAATGTTTGTATACTACTACTTCACGTCAGAACAACTGGCCCTGCGGTGGTACCTACCTAGACTTGTTCTGCCCTCGATCATCATTTCAGCCTATCACTAGTCCACTGCTGAACATAGGCATCCCCCATAGATTGCCACAAATTTTTTAGCTCTCAATTTTGGGGGGGATTTAGCCAACACACACGCTTGGCAGACGGATTGGCAACCGCAGTTTTTTTATTCAGATGTTCCAGGAAGATGCTGCTGTCTATCTTCTGGTGTTAATTTTACCTCTGTTGACTTTTACGATACCCTCGAGATGAGATTGGATGGTAGATTTTCTTAAGCCGCCACAACTACTTCGAAGATTTCAATGACTATCTACAGAATGTAAGCTATCTCTGTGCCAAATTTCGTTAAGATCCGTTAAGCGGTTGAACCGTGAAAAGGTAACAATCAGACAGAAGGATAGAGAGAGTTACTTTTGCTTTTATAATATTAGAATGGATTATTAATATTTATCTCTAAATCACCTTCCACTGAGATTATAACCAAAACGCTCTACGGAGAAAAACGCTAACATTTCAAAAACCACCTCGTCAAGACGAAATGACATGTTTTGAGGACGTTACATATTTCAAATACAAACAAACTTTTGACGTACTAAGTCTGTGAATTAATAATGTTTAGAAAACCTTCTCAATTTAAAGAAGTTCGCTGCGTGTCGTTTACTCGAGAGTTTTATATTAAACTTTTTCACCTCAGCATCCTATTTAAATTATTAATACACACAGTCAGGCACAGGGTAGGCGGAAGCAAGTCACGTACCCCACCTTTCGCCCTCGCGGGAAACTCGGGTGGCGAACCACGACGCCGCCAATTTGGTACGAGTAAAAAAATTTTTAGTCGTGTTGTAGCGGCTTAAGAGAATCTACCACCCCATCTCATCCCGTGGGTGTCGTAAACGTTGACAAAAGGGATAATAAAAACCAGGATACGGGCAGCAGCGTCTTTCTGGAACATCTGAAAAATAAACTGCGGTTGCCAACCCGCCCGCCAAGTGTGGCAACTATGGCAAAATCCCCCAAAACGAGAGCTACATACTTTTGTGGCAATCTTTGGGGGATGCCTTTGTTCAGAAGTCGACTATCTATAGGCTGAATTGATTGATTGATTGATGAAAAAAAGTCTTAGTCCCCATTGCGTTCTCATGAGCAGCATTGCATTTTATGTTATGCTGTAGGAATAAAGGCTGTCTGTACAATACATTAGTCGCCTCTTACGACATCTTGGTAGAAAAGAGGTAGGTTCTCTTCTACTCCGCCGGACACCTGTCGGCTATAAATGCAAAATTTTTAATTATGAAATGAATTCATTAATATTTGTTTAATTCTGTTTGCGGCTTGCGGTGATTTGTCGTTGTTACGGTACTTATTAAAAACGGTAACCTTAACACGGTTTACACTTACCATCACTTAGATTAGTGTTGGTAAGACAAGTACTGAATAAACGTTCTTAGGTGTCATGTCTTGACAACCTTATTATACTAGGTGGATTGAAAAGTACTCGGCCTAACACAGATCCATTCAATTCTAAAAATCAAATCTACCCACATTATTTAGTTCAGTTCAGACTAGTTCATTGTGTGAAGTTCGAAACGTGTGCGATAATTAGTTGTGATTTTATAAATTTATTAACAAAGTAATCGGTCATAATTTCCGCGAATGGAGCAAATCGAGCAGCGTGCCGTCATTAAGTACCTCCATAAGAAGGGGCTATCATCAAAAGCCATCCATGATGATCCATGGTCAGTACATTAGGCGATTGTGCTCTGTCATATTCATCCGTCAAAAAATGGATAGCAGAATTTAAGCGTGGTAGAGAGAGTGTGAAAGATGAACCCCGCTCTGGGGTCAGGCCTTCGACGTCAACTACTGACGAAAATATTAAAAAAATACTTGATTTAATAATGGGAGACCGCAGATTAAAAATTAGAGAGATAGCCGAGATTATAGGCATCTCTTATGAACGAACTCAAAACATCATTGTCAACGAGTTGGGTTTCCACAAGGTGTCTGCGAGGTGGGTTCCGCGACTGCTTTCAGTTGAACAAAAAAGGACGCGATTGACTATTTCACGCGACTGTTTGGAGTTATTTGAAGCCGATGCAGATGATTTTTTGAATCGTTTTGTTACTATGGACGAAACATGGGTTCATTACTGTACACCGGAAACAAAACAACAATCAAAACAGTGGAGAAGACCTGGTTCACCACCCCCTAAAAAGGCTAAGTCGATTTTGTCGGCAAATAAGGTGATGGCTTCAGTATTCTGGGACTCGAAAGGTGTGATTATGATTGATTATCTTGAAAGGGGTCAGACTATAAACTCTGATTACTACTGCACCTTACTACGTCGTTTACGAGAGGAAATAAAAGAAAAACGTCGAGGAATGCTCAGAAGAAAAGTCCTGTTTCATCAAGATAACGCCCGTGTTCACACGTCAGTACAGTCAATGGCTGGAATTCACAACTGTGGCTTTGAACTGTTACCGCATCCGCCGTATTCACCTGATCTGGCACCATCAGACTTCTTTCTGTTCCCTAACCTAAAAAAGCACTTGGGAGGTCAAAGATTTTCGACAAACGACGAGGTCAAAGCAGCTGTAGACGCATATTTTGACTCTAAGGAAGAATCATTTTTTTTTAACGGTCTAAATGCTTGGAAGGGGAGGTGGCAAAAGTGTATTGAACTTGATGGTGATTATGTAGAAAAATAAAAATATAACTGATTTAGTATGTGTTTATTTTCTTGGTTAGGCCGAGTACTTTTCAATCCACCCTTATATCAGCGTGCCTTCTACCTGAATATAGCTGAGCGGCTCTGTGTTCAAATCTCAGTCGAAACCTATTGTTTACAATAGCGAAATTTTTTCGGTATTTGAATATTACCTAGACGAATTCCTGCATAGGAATCCCACCACCAGTTAAAATACAAATAAAAGTTATAAAATTATCACGTGCCGTGTGGAGGCGGCTCGTTAAAAATACTACCACTCCATCTCATCCAATGGATCTCGTAAAAGGCGAGTAAGGAATTTTACTGCACTGTACACCCAACTGCGCATGGTGGCGATGGGCTCACCACCTATCACACCAAGTGCATTATAATGTTTTGGTGAAACGTGGATTGTGGCGGTCATCTGTTTTGGCAGTGAGTGCCCAGTCTCTGACTACCCCTTATGGGATACAGTCGTGATCTTATGTATGTATGTATGTAAAATTATCACGTTACGAAAGCAAAGCTCGGTTTCGTAACATGTCAAAGCTATGCTATACCGTGCGAAAGATTTTTCTATAAAAAAATCATGTCATCAAAATTACCTTACACAAGTCTTCAGAATAGTTCTGTATTGTAAATGCCTTTAGGAATTTTTATGGAGTATGGTACCTCCAGGTACCTATTAAAGACTACAATGAAATCCGTATCTGATAGGTATTAAAATAATAGGTCTGTGGTTTTTTGTGCTTCGTCATGCGCTGAATTATATAGTTGCATGATATTAACATTCCAACAAAACGTAATATTCTGTTATTTCATTTTCATCGTTTTATTTATCTTAGATCATTAATTCATCAATCAATCATTAATTGGTAGCTCAGGGGCTAGGCGCTCGCTTTTAATTTCATAGTACGCGAGTGACCTGGGTTCGATTCTCGGTGCCGGCACCACTAAAATTGTTAATTGCAATTTTAAGTGCTGACTTACCACGTGCTCGGCGGTGAAGGAAAACATCGTGAGGAAACCTGCATGTCTGAGAAATTAAAAATATTTCGAAGACATGTGAAGTCCGCCAACCCGCATTGGAGCAGCGTGGCGGATTCTTCCTAGCTCCATAACCCTCTCAGAAATGAGAGGAGGCCTGTGCTCAGTAGTGGGACATTTATAGGCTGAAACTTTACTTTTTTTACTTTACATTAAACAGAGATAAACTGTAATAACAAAACTGCTCGAACTGAAAACTGCTCGGCACTCAGTCGAAAGCCATTGTTGTGAGCGATGCTCCTTTTTTTTTAAATGATTACTGGCGGAAAGTATTTCGTTATGAAACATATATCGATACGTGTCCGGCAGAGTAGAAGAGCACCTACTTCTTTCCTACCGAGGTGTCGTAATAGGCAAGGGAGTTAGAATTTTTTTTTTGACTAGTATAAAAATTTCGGCGACGTGGTTCGACACGTCTCTTTTCCCGCGGGGTCGAAAAGGGGGCTTCGTGTGTGGTCTCTGCCTACCTCTAATATTGGAAAAGTGCGTGATTGTATGAATGTATGTATTAAACATTTTATCTCGGATAGTGTGAAGAGAATTTTTTTTCTGTGGTGCTGGACCGAAGGAGCCATTTAACGGGTGTGTAGTCGTTTGTAACTGGTAAGATTCCTTTGCAGGAATCTGTCTAGGTAGGTACCGCTGCATAGGCATAGTTGTTAGAAGTAGATGGCATTTGTGTCATAGTTGCCACGCTTGGCAGGCAGGTTGGCAACCGCAGTTTATTCAGATGTTCCAGTAAGCTGCTGCCCATCTCATGGTTTTTATTTTCGCATTGTTGACTTTTACGACATCCACGGGATGAGATGGGATGGTGGATTCTCTTGAGTTTTCTGTTCTGGTTGAGTTATGATTGTCGACGTATCTCTGACACTGCATCCTAACCTATCTGCGATCTTATTGCAAAAGCGTAACAACGAGTTTGTGGCACTATAATATCTCCTGCGCAGTTGATAGCTTCTCATTGTATTCGGAAGCTGTCGCTGTGGTCGAAAATTGGCCGAAAAAAATACGAAAGCTAAAATGCACGAGTTTCTTTTAAAAATAATTCGTAATTGAAACGGGTCACCGTCCGTTAATAACAAAAGTTCGCTTCGTCGCTTTTTTTAAGAAGACAATGGGATAGCTCCCAGCAATAAACTTTGTCACTAAGCCTGCATATAAATGTCTTTCTATATAAAAAGAAAAAAATCCTTCTTGTTTTTTTATGGATGAAAGTGACGAGACGAGTCAATGGTAAGTGCAACGCCTACCCATAACAAATGCCGTGTCACCTAGATCATTTCTGAAAGAAAGAAAATTAATTTTCTAAGATCCGCATGCAAAATATAAAATGGTGTATATTACCTAGCTTTTGAAGAGCACCGCCCGCCCTCCCTCAGTAGCGTGCACAAGCAAACTAACACCGCAACTAGATACCCTCCACCACTACAATACTACCACTAGGTGATATACAGCACTGAAGTCGAGAACACGACACGTGTTTCGCCCCAAAACGAGGCATTATCAAGTGTCATAGACTCTACGACAGACAGCCACTTATGTAATATACAGCATTTTACATTTTGCATGCGGATCTAAAGGAAATTAACTTCCATTCTTTCATTATAATGGATTTCCGCAAAGTAACGCCTGATTCTATAAACTATATATCATTTATGTGTAGTACACTGCGCTCGTCACCCTGAGACATCAGTTTTTAAGTCTCATATGCCCAGTAATTACACTAGCTTTCAGTGCCCTTCAGACCGAAATACAGTAATGTTTGTATACTACTACTTCACGTCAGAATAACTGGCCCTGCGGTGGTACCTACCTAGACTTGTTCTGCCTTCGATGATCATTTCAGCCTATCACTAGTCCACTGCTGAACATAGGCATCCCCCATAGATTGCCACAAATTTTTTAGCTCTCAATTTGGGGGGGGGGGGGGGGGATTTAGCCAACACACACGCTTGGCAGACGGATTGGCAACCGCAGTTTTTTCATTCAGATGTTCCAGGAAGATGCTGCTGTCTATCTTCTGGTGTTAATTTTACCTCTGTTGACTTTACGATACCCTCGAGATGAGATGGGATGGTAGATTTTCTTAAGCCGCCACAACTACATCGAAGATTTCAATGACTATCCAAAATTCATTATGATTAAATTTTAACATGCAAATACAGACAGACGAACCAGAGCGTTTGTATTACAGTCAGCATTAACAATTCAAATTATGAAGGCATGTAGGTAATACTAGCCATGCCTGAAATGTCATTATCTGATGTAATGTCTTTTTAACTTTTTCGTATAATAAATCCTAAATCATTCCGCGTATCATTTTACCTTCACACGATATCTGTCATAAATATCTATTCTTTTCATTAAATTATTTGTTTCTGTAGCTACGCGTATAAACCATGAAAATGTAATCTATATATATTATCATGATTATTTTTAAAAAAAGTCCCACAGTAGGATTTCTCGTGTATCGTGGGTGCGTTTTAAAGACAGAAAATCAACAATTTGTGTTTTGCACTGACTGGCTGGAATTCGAATCCAGGACGCGCGGCGTAGAAATCAGGTCTCTGACAAATATGCCATGCGGTCGTTATATATTTTTTTTTATTGTATTAAGTGACGAAACGAGTAAAACGTTTACCTGATGGTAAGTGCAACGTCCGCCCACAACAAATGTTGTGTCACCCAGAATATTTCTGTATGTCACCACACTGCGCCCGTCACCCTGAGACATCAGTTCTTAAGTCTCAAATGTCTTTGAGCTCACAGTGCTCTTCAAACCGAAACACAGTAATGCTTGCACACTACTGCCTCACGGCAGAATAATTGGCCCTAGGGTGGTGCCTACCTAGACGGATTCCTGCACAGGAATCCTACCACCAGTAAAACTTGAATGTTTCTTTGTTTGTTGCGTATGCCATTTACCTTACCATTACCTATATCTCTACCACATTCATCTGATTGCGAACGCCCTTAAATATTTCTGAATTAAGGCCACCCGTTCAAAGTCAGTCATCTTACTATTATAAAGCTGAAGAGTTTGTGTGTTTAAAAGCGCTCATCCCAGGTAACACTAATCCGAATTGAAAAAATATTTTTGCTTTAGGTGGTAGGATTCCTATGCAGAAATCCGTCTAGGTAGGTACCAACCCAGGACCAGTTATTCAGCCGTGAAGCAGTAGTGTGCAAGCATTACTGTGTTTCTGTTTGAAGGGCACTGTGAGCTAGCGTAAACACGGCATATGAGACTTAAGAACTGATGTCTCAGGGTGACGGGCGCATTGTAGTGTCACACAGAAATGTTCTGGGTGACATAACATTTGTTATGGGTAGACGTTGCACTTTACATCAGTTGAACGTTTTACTCGTTTCGTTACTCTATCCAATAAAAAAAAAGGTACTCCGTTTATTTGGAAAAGTTTTCGATTTATAAGCTTTGCGTCACGGCTTTAAGGGGTCGCAAGCTAAGAACCAAACATTACCGAGAAGATCCGAACTGTGATAACTCAGGTCAACGATGTACCATGCCGTATGTCGCAGTATTTTAGTTACCGGCGCTAGTACCTTGTTAGTACGTTTGTAACTTACAAAGAGTAGTTACAGCCTAATGCCATCGAACATACATACATACATAAGATCACGACTGTATCCCATAAGGGGTAGTCAGAGACTGGGTACTCACTGCAAAAGCAGATGACTGCCACAATCCCCGTTTCACCAAAACAATATAATGCACTATGCATAGGTGGTGAGCCCATCGCCACCATGCGCTGTTGGGTCCATAGTGCAGTTTTATTCCTTACTCGCCTTTTACGAGATCCATTGGATGAGATGGAGTGGTAGTATTCTTTTAACGAGCCGCCACCACACGGCCGACGAACATAGACTTCAATATTGTTTTGTTTTCACAGTGCTCGGTTTCGTGCGGCGAAGGCGTTCAAGTACGTGGCGTAGAATGTACACCAGCTGGAGGCGGATGTGACCCAGTCTCGAGGCCGGACATCTCTAGACCTTGTTCTACTGGAATCAGCTGTCCAGCTTACAGAGAAGCCGATGAATCGGAGGTAATAGAACCTAGTACTTGGTAGAGCGGAGCTATACTGCAGCTAAATATTAGATAAAGCTTTTAATTAGCAGCATAATGCTGCAACATTTATTGTGAGTGCCTATTGGAGTGCATTATATTCTCGACTAGCTGTGCCTCGCGGTTTCTCCTGCGTAAAAAGCTGGCCCCGATCGATGATATACATGTATACTTCCCCTTTCGAGCCGGATTTTGGGTTTTTAATGTTTTTGTGCACAACCCTACTTATTTTTCTAAAATTAAAGTAGCCTTAGTTACCCACTGTAATATCAGCTACCTGTCAGTGAAAGTCCCGTCAAAATCGGTACAGCCTTATCGGAGATTAGCCGGAACAAACAGACAGACGGACAAACAAAAATTTTATAAATTGTTATTTTCTTATAAGTACAGTACATACTTTCATAAGCATTGAGTTAAAAGCTGTTATTTTGTTATTACAAATGGACACTTCAATTTTATTTATTTGTATGGATGTACAGATTATGGTGGCGGCTTACGAGAATCTACCACCGCATCTCATCCCGTGGGTGTCGTAAAAGTCGTCAGAGGGAAAATAAAAACCATCTGAATAAATAAATTGCGGTTGTCAACCCGTCTGCCTAGCGTGGCAACTATGGCAAAATCCCCCCAAAATGAGAGCAACAAACTTTTCTGGCAATCTATGGGGCAGGCCTATGTTCAGCAGTGGACTAGTGATAGGCTGAAATGATGATGATGATAGATTATCTACATAAACATTTATTATTTGTAATATGATGTCATCCTAGCGGAATCTACAACGGCGACAACTTCCAAATATTGTCAGAAGCTATCAATTTCGCTGATATTAAAGTGCTAGAAGTGTACGTACAAACAGTAATACAGTATCTTGTCCTTACTGACTCAAACCCGATATAATACTCGCGCTAACACCGACGTACTGTCGTCCTAGTCCACGCGCGACCGGTGTAATGCGAATGATTTCAAATCGGACATAGGCTAGAGCACGATAGGCAGGATGTAGTGTAAGAAACACAGGGACAATCACAACACAACCTGATCCAAAAATGAATTTGTGTGTTTTTCCACAAATGTAGGCTCTGATAGTATGGCGTTAATAAATATCTACTTGTTTATTTTTATTCTGTAGGACGATATTGAAGATTTGCTTCCCGGCGTTGTTTACCATACGCAGCCGCTCATCCAGCCATACCCGCCGCCTCAAGCCAAAGCCGAAAGATTGATTGGGGAGCCCGATGTCCCGGTTGAAGCTACGTAAGTAAAATAACTTATAAACATCTTACATAAATAATGACAACATTTCGTTTGTTTTTTTTTACTTTGGACAAAATGTAGCCATTAATTTATTTTTGTTCCAGTTAACAGGTTTAAAATAGGCCTAAAAATATTCCTATGTTCAACAGTGGACTTGTGATGGGCTGAAATGATGATGATGATAAGTTTAATAACAGTATTGCGTTTATTGAACGAAAACTAGCGTTAGCCCACTCCCGAATTTCTTCTGTAGTGTGCATGCTTGTTACGGGTATAACTTTGACGACCGCGTGACCTAGTGGCCGTAGCTCCTGACTTCTACGCCGCGGGTCCCGGGTTCGAATCCCAGTCGGAGCCAACATTTATGAAAAAAAACAGTAATTGTTGGTTTTCTGGTCCGGCTGTGCTGTGCACCCCCGATACAGGAGAAAAAAATCTTAACTCACAATCGGTAGCGTAGAAGCAAATTAATTGCTCGGCCACTTCTTTAACCGAGCGAATTCTTTGGAATACGCGTTTAAAAATAAATATTTCATATAAGACTGAACAAAATACATTTACTGGTGGTAGAGTTTCCATGTAGGAATTCGTCTAGATAGTACCACCCTAAGGCCAATTATTCTGTGAAGCAGTAGTGTGCAAATATTAGTGTGTTTCGGTCTGAACGGCATTGAGAGCTAGTGTAATCCCTGGGCATGTGTGACTTGATAACTGACGTCTCAGGGTGACGGGTGCAATGTGGTGCCACTCCGTAATGTTGTGGGAGACACGTCATTTGTTATGGACAGACATTTATCAATGAACATGTTATTTGACATTTTATTTTTATTTTATCGTAACTGCATGGGTTGCCAGTGATATTTATATATACAATAAATATCTATTTTTATCTGTGTTAACCTTCCCTGTTTGTAAAGAGCTCAGAGTATTTTGTTGTTGTTTCTTTCAGCAATTACAAAATATTCTTTGCGTGTGGCTGGTTGTATGTAAGGTATTGTACCTAAAAACTGCAAGTTTTAAAGGTTTCACTTTTGAATTCAGAATAACATCACACATTTTATAACGATGAATGTCAATACCCCTCCATTATACACGATTCCGACGCCTGCCGGCTCATTCTTTTTCTTAGATTTAGAATAGCGTATACGCCCAATCGAAAAGTGTCTTTGTTGTTGCAAATACACTTTTTGAAACATAATTGTCAATGTTAGCAGTTACAAAATTGACACAAAACACTTAACGATACACAAACATCTTGTGAAAATCTTTCATTTTAATGTATATTATCGCTAAATTAATTCATTACACGAAATGAAAAGCTACGCCAAAAGTAAAATGCAATTTGACGATTAAATCAATTTTGTATGCACTAAGTCTCCGAGTTTGTCACATTTAAATCATTTGCCTGTCACAAATCATAGCTTTCTAATACTTTACAATATCTTGTCTTATTTCCTACTCTATGCACTGCACAATAAGGTTTGAATTTTCATTGCACTCTCTTTTCACCGTCTGTACACTTTGTGTTATTTCCTTATTCTTTGCTTCGTTACACTTTTTCTAATACAAAACTGGACATTTCTGGTACTGACAGAAACACAGTTACATTTTTCCGAAAGTTTGAACAATGGAATTTAGCAGAAGTTGCGATGAAAGTAATCAGAACAAATCTGTGTTCAACATAAAAGGTAAAAACATTTATTGGAAATAGTAATATACAGACTCACACTGGTGCACATACTTCTACATAAACCAGCCAGAACTGATGAGGTGTAATATCTAATAAATCTGAGACCAATCCCATAACATCCCATGCACCCGCATGTATACAATATCATGTGTGAATCTTATAGAATTTATTAGACTCGTGCTCTGAATGATAGTGAAATAGCATTGGAACTTCTATTTGTGTAATTCTATATCGTTATCAATTGTTTTTAACACATAATTCAAAATCTTTTCTTACCAATAGAATTCGTTTCTAACGTAGCGTTTGATTAAGATGTAGTAACTACTTCATGTCTATTATTTGTAGTTACATCAAAGACGATGACTGGGGTCCATGCAGTACCACGTGCGGCGAAGGATGGAAGAAGAAGGAAGTCCACTGCAAGATTTTTTTAGAATTCAGCAGAACTATTGCTAAGTTGCCAGATAGTAAATGCATGGGACCCAAACCGACTGAAGAAACGGAAAGATGTGTAATGGAGCCGTGCTCAATGGCTTACGGAACTTCCTTTGGCGACTCTAGTATTCCATCTTATGGAGTAGGAGATAGGTAAGTAATTGTTTAATAATGACTTCTGATTTAAAAAAAATATTTTCGAATAAAAATATACATACACAAAAATGCACATGCATGTATACAGCCACACCTTTTTCCCATATAAGGGGTAGGTAAGGGTTAGGCAGAGGCCACTCACGTAGCATACTTTTTGCCCTCGCGGGAAACGAGACGTGACGGGTGGCAACCACGTCGTCGCCAGTTTTATACGAGTCAAAAAATTCTTACTCCCTATTGCGTTTCCAAGAGCAGTATAATGACAGCATTGTATATTATGATGTTATTCTGCACGAAAAAAGGCTGTCCGTACAATACCTTAGTAATCTCTTACACCTCGGTAGGAAAGAGGCAAGTGCTATTTTACTCTGCCGCACACTTATCGGCAAATACCAATCCAAAATATATACATACACGTAAAACGAAATACACAAGTCAATTGATACATGTGTTTATGTTACTACAAATGCCTAACGAACACACAGTCCACCGAATAAGAATCGCTCACAGAGGTCCATAGACACAAACAGACAGAAAGTCAGAAGAGATCTGATTTTTTGATGATGATTTCTATGCAGGAATCCGTCTAGGTAGGTACCACCCCAGGGCCAGTTATTCTTCCAATAACTGCAAACAAAAAAAGCAAACATTACTGTGTTTCGGTTTAAAGGGCACTGAGAGCTAGCGTAATCACTGGGCATATGGGAAGTAAGAACTGATGTCTCAGGGTGACGGGCGCAGTGTGGTGTCACACAGTAATTTTCTGGGTGACACAGCATTTGTTATGGGCAGACGTTGCACTTATCATCAGGTGAACGTTTTGCTCGTTCCGTCACTTTTAGATAATTTAAAAAAATTGCTGAGTTGCGTATAGTTTCACAGAAACTGGCCGTTCTGCAACATAGTGTTGCGTAGAAGTCTGGAACAGCAACCTCCTATATATCTTTTACCTACCATATTTTTAAACCACAGAAATATAAAAACATACCAGAATTGTATGTGTATTTATAACATATGTATATCAGCTACGCACAAAATTCTAGTATAACTATTATTTGAATTATCTGTAAAAATAAGCTAATAGGTCATTTAATCTATACATATAAATAAAATAGAAGTGTCTGTTTGTAAATACAAAATAACAGCTTTTTACTCAATTCCTATGAAAGTACATACAGTACTAATAAGAAAAAATATTTTTTAAAATTTTTGTCTGTTTGTTCCGGCTGTCTCCGAAACGATTTTGACGGTACTTTCACTGACAGATAGCTGATATTATAGCGAGTAACTTAGGCTACTTTAATTTTGGAAAAATATTTAGGGTTCCGCGCAATAAAATGTAGACCCCAAAATCCGATTCAAATAGGAATATGTATACCATTTATCGGGGACGGCTTTTTTACGCGAGAAACCGCAGGGCATAGGTAGTACATTACAAATTTAGAAAAGACGTTGACCCTAGGATGTAAACTGTGGGTAACGGTGTAGGTTCTACAACAACTAAGCCTGTGTTTAGTACAATGTCTGTAAAAATGTAATTTTAATAAATTTACATTTCATCACTAGACATTGTATTTTTGATTATTGTATAGGATAGAACATCATAATTATTTATAGTTTAATGAATAATTATGGTTTGTTATCCTTAAAAAAAAGCCGTGGTAGCTCAGGGACTAGGCGCTCGCTATAAATTTCATAGTAGGCGAGTGACCTGGGTTCGATTCCCGGTGCCGGCACCACTAAAATTGTTGCGATTGCGACGTGCAATTGAAGGAATGGGGAAACCTGCATGTCTGAGAAATAATAAATATTTCGAAGACATTGAAGTCCGCCAATCCGCATTGGAGCAGCATAGCGGACCCTTCCCGGCTCCAAAACCCCTCTCAGAAATGAGAGGACGCCTGTGCTCAGCAGTGAGATATTTATAGGCTTAACTTTACTTTTTAAAAATATTGATAGGTTCCATTGATTTATTGATTGTGATGGTGTTCACTTTGTCAGTGCAATACATAAATGAAAACACAAACAATAACTGGCTAACCCGTGCGAATTTCGCACAGTATCGCGATCATAAACAAACGGCGCCGTTAACCTTCTTTAAAGAATGTAAACAACTTCTACCGACAGCTTTCGTGCATGTTAGCTGAACAGATTGTCCACAGATGGCGCTTTCTGTTATTAAATTAATTAATTCAACCTATTTTTTCACTAAAACTTTAATTTATGGTCTTTAAATTATTTTTTGTCATTACTAGGAAAAATAATTTTCAAGATGTCTGATCAAACATTTATTTTGATACAGTATTAAGGAAGATATTTCATACCAACAAAGAACACCTTTGAGGAATAATATATATAGATAGATGATTAGAGAAACTCTAGAAAATATCGTATAGATAAATCGCGTATAGATAAAGCAGACAAGATATTAAGTCCGACCTTAATTAACGTGGATTGTGGCAGTCATCTGTTTTTGCAGTGAGTGTCCAGTCTCTGACTACCCCTTATGGGATACAGTCGTGATGTATGTAAGTTTAACTAAGGCGATACTTTAGATTACAATTAAATTACACTCGCCATCTCAAAGTTGGATCACTGATGTGAAATCCATGCAAACTAAGTCTAAGCTACGAGTACATTTAAACTTTGTATACATGGTGTTCTTCTCTTTGTATTTTTATTTCCATTTTCAATCCAATGCTATATTTTGAATTTAGAAAAAATTACGATTAAAAATTATTTACATTCGTCTTTCTGTATCAGTCTTAAAATGTTTTTTTTTATACTAGCTATGCCCTGCGCTTTCGCCCGCGTAATAAATCCGTCTCCGATCGATGATATATATATAGATATACTTCCATATAGTATATAAGTACCGTACATACTTTCATAAGCATTGAGTAAAAAGCTATTATTTTGTTATTACAAACAGACACTTCAGTTTTATTTATTTGCATAGATAAACTATGTCTTAGGTCCACTTAAACGTTGTTTACATGGTATTCGTCTCTTTGTGGTTTCATTCTAATTTACAAGTTTGATTACATTTGTCTTTCTGTATTAGTCTTAAAATTTTATTTTGTATTCAGCAGATCATTAGTTTTCGGAACTTCGAGTAACATTAGAGTGGCACCTGGATCACCTGGAAAATCTTACTCCTGGAAAGAGAAAGGGTATACAAGCTGCAGCGCATCATGTCTAAGCGGTGTTCAGGTAATAAACGTTGCTCTTGCTAAAAATATTATTTTATTTTCCAAAACGCCTAAGCGAGGTAACATTTTAGTGCCAGAGATATAATATCTTCGTTGTGGTTGTCTTATACATCTGTATTTGTTAAGTAAACAACTATATTTTATTCAGTTTATTAAAGTCGAGTTGTAGTTTTATTATAGCGTTAATACAAACCTCAGTGGTTTTTAATACTGTGTATATCTAAAGTTTTTTGTAATGGTTACTTATTATTAGATAAATAAAATAAAAAAATAAAAACACTTTTTTTTGTTTATAAAGTGACGAGACGAGCAATGTTCGACTGACGGTAAGTGCAACGTCTGCCCATAACAGATGCTGTGTTAGCTCATAATAGCTCAGAATATTTCTGTGTAGCACCATACTGCGCCTGTCACCTTGAGACACCAGTTCTTAAGTCTCATATGCCCAGTGATTACAATAGCTCTCAGTGCCATTCAGACCGAAACACAGTAATGTTCGCACATTATTGCTTCACGTCAGAATAACTGGACTTGGGGTAGAACTTACCTTAACGGATTCCTGCATAGGAATTCTATCACCAGTAATACTGTCCCACACTGACTTGCTGTATTAAATCAATACTAAGGATGCTTCAATCAATGCTTCGTTTAATAATAACTCAATGCAAATTTCCGAATTTTCCGAGGATTTTCCAAAAAAAATCTTTCATACAAACCCTGTCCTGGCTATTACAAACACAAAAAGAAAATTCAGCAAAATCATACATGTAGCAATTGATTTATATTTACGTAAACAATGGTATTTTAAAATAAAAGAGCCAAGAAGATACGTTGCCAGCATTCCGTAAGTGAAGCTAAGAAAAGGCGACAGTTGCCGCCTTTATGAACGTTGCCATGATTACGCAATCGCAAGGAAAGAGACATCCTTATTCCGTTTACAATGAGAGTTTTCTGGTGGTAGGATTCCTATGCAGGAGTCCGTCTATGTAGGTACCACCCCAGGGCCAGTTATTCTGTCGTGAAGCAGTAGTGTGGTAACATTACTGTGTTTCGGTTTGAAGGGCACTGTGAGCTAGCGTAGTCATTGGGCATATGAGACTTAAGAATCTATGTCTCAGGGTGATGGGCAGAGTGTAGTGTCACACAGAAATTTTCTGGGTGGCACAGCATTTGTTATGAGCAGACGTTGCACTTACCATCAGGTGAACGTTTTGCTCGTTTCATCACTTTATGCAATAAAAAAAAGAGAGTTATAAGAATAAACAGCGCGTAATCATGATTGCGTATAATGTAAACGCTGCGTTCGAAACGCTTTCTTTAGTTGTCTTCTGGGAATATGACGTATCTATATATTATAATATCATTGTATATAGTAAAGATAGTTTTTTAAACAGCTTCAATGAAGAAGTGAAAATTCTAGGAGCAAAAGTAATTTCAGCTCCTTGGATTCATATATTCATGTGCTAACATTTTGTGATCGATCTGTTTAGGAGCTGATTATCCAATGCGTGAGGGACGAGGACGGCAAGAATGCGTCTCCATACATGTGCGATCCTCTAACAAAACCCGAGAACAGAGTCAGGACTTGTAACGACCACCCTTGTCCACCCAGGTGAGAAGTTCTAGAAGAATTAGTGAGGAAAGACTTTCCTCATTCTCATAATCATCAGCTGGTTTATAACCCATTGCCATGTCATGGCAAATTGTCATGGAGCGTACTTCGGTTGTCGATGAGACTATTCTTACTTAGTAAATGTATTTATTTTATGAAAACTAACAAAACTAACTAAAAAAAACACTAAAAGGATACTTGCTGAGGTTCTTTCGCCTGTTTGTCCTCGTGACGAAACGGTGGAAGGTTGAAAAAAAATTACGTTTGTCAAACAAAATTTGTTTAATTACTGTAAAATATACAATTAAATGAAATGACTACATTTAAAACAAGTATAGCATAAAAACTTTTATAAGCTGCAATGTATTAACTAAATGTATTAAGTTAGTGTATAATCAATTGCAAAATGTGTATTCACCAGACACACAAACAGACAGACAGATAAGAAAGAGAGTTAATAATGAAATTTCATCCAGTTTTAAGCTATGTTTTAAGTTTCAAGTCTCTAGCTCCTCGGTAAGTTGGTTTAAAATCAATTACTAAATTTGAGCCGAACAGAGTTAATAAAAATATGGTGAAATGTTTTCGAAATAATGGCCGTCACATGTAAAACCATATTAAAGCATATTTTTGTTCAAATGACACTAAGATTTATAATACATTTTTACACTCCTGAGTTAAATGTGTTATGAGGTATGCGTTATATTTCTACATTAAGTCGTAATGGTAACTTGTCTAGCTTAATGCTTAGTATAGTTGATATGAATTATAAATTCGGTTGGTGGTCCTGTTGTTAAGTCGTGTTGCGTTATAATGCATTAAAAATAAACATTGTACGCTGCTTTGTAGTTCGGAGGTAGAAAGTTTATTTTACAAGTTAATAGAAGCATCTGACGTTACTTTGCGATTACTATTAAAGTATGGCAGAGATATATGTATTGTAAACAAAAACCATACTTGTGCTTCGAGCTTTTATTTATGAGTGTGTGTGGACAGACTTCAAATATTGTCAGCACTATAGTACTTATTAAAACAAATTCAACGAGCCCAAACATTACGGATCTATCATATCATATCATTGCTTAGTTGAGCAAATTATTAAACGAACCAAATGTCTTCGAATTCTCATTACAGATGGAACCATACGGACTTTTCTCAATGCACAAAGTCATGCGGTATTGGAATACAAACGAGAGAAGTGACGTGCATTCACGAAGTAAGTAATGTGTCTGAATTTACAATCTACATAATAAAGCTTGAACACTGACTGAATGACAGACGACGTACAGCCTACTCCGGTGGGTTAAGTAGTACGAAATTTTTCACAGGAGGTCATTATATAGGAGAGAAAGGGGAATTATATGGTATATGATTTATTTTTGAAAATTCATATATACCATATAACCCTGAGGGGGATAAAATAGGGATGAAAGTTTGTATTGAAATTCATCATTTTTGAAGATATAAATATAGAAATTGGTGTTTAGACTACTGTTTATAAATAAAAGTCATGTGTATCAGCGTTTTTTGAAATTAATATCCTAAGGGTGTAAAAGGTTTTTGTGGGATCTGAGTCATTTTTGAGGTTATAAAGGTCGAAATTGGTTTTAAGGCTTCTTTTTAAATAAATAAGAGTCAGTTTTATCAGCGCTTTTGGAAATCCATCTTCCTAAAGGGGGTGAAATAAGTGCGTCATTTTTGATGTGTTATATGTGGAAATTGGGATTTAGGCTTCCGTTTGAAAATAAAAGTAAGTTTCATCAACGTTTTAAGAAAAATAAAAAGGGAGTAAAATAAGGGGCATCGTAAAGGCGTATCATAAGGTTGTATGACAAAGAACCCTTCCTCAACAAGCGGACTATCTAATGCAAAAAATCAGTTATTGAGATATTAAGGAAAATATTTAATCTGCGACGAACTACAATAACGATCAAAATGCAAATTAACACGTCCATTCGCATAGCCCCTAATTTCTGCAAATTTACTTATTTCCCAAATAAAAAGTAGCCACAGTAGCAACAAGTCCTCCACTGGCCAATGAAAGTCCAGTTCTACTGGTGGTGGGATTCCTATGCAGGAATCCGTCTAGGTTGGTACCATCCCAGGGCCAGTTATTCTGCCGTGAAGCAGTAGTGTGCAAGTATTACTGTGTTTCGGTATGAAGGGCACTGAGAGCTAGCTTAATCACGGGGCATATGAGACTTAAGAACGTATGTCTCAAGGCGATGGGCACAGTGTGGTGTCACACAGAAATTTCCTGGGTGACACAGCATTCGTTATGAGCAGACGTTGCACTTACCATCAGGTGAACGTTTTACTCGTTTCATCGCTTTATCCAATATATATATAAAATCGATACAGTCGTTTCTGAGATTAGCTCGGACAAGCAAAGTTTATAAAAGATAAAAAAATGATTAAAAATGTATATATGAGATTAAGATAAATTTCTTTATAGCGGAATTGCAGACAAACACTTAAATTTTATTTCTTTGTATAGATGGTTGTGGAAATTTTGATGATTGATGGGCAGAATGTCTTGTTGTTTGTATTGTAGGAGATGGATGGATGGATGGTTGGGACGTGTGAGCGCCCCTGTGTTTGCGCGTACACTTGTGGCACTATAATATCGCCTGCGCAGTTGATAGTTTGCGATAGTAATCGAGAGTTTTGGTCGTGGCGATTCGGCCAGGAGGAAATCATAATACTTATAACTCTGAATATGCAGCGCAAATGACCACCTGTTGTTAACCAAGTCTTGTCGCTGTGACAGACGCAGGATGACTTCATCATCACAATTTACATTATTAATATTAAATAGATAAATGTATGTAATGTTATTTATCTACTTAATGGGTTCATATAAACACGACCGCGTGGCCTAGTGGTCAGAGTACCTGACTTCAAGCCGCGGGTCCTGGGTTCGAATCCCAGCCGGAGCCAACATTTGTGCTAAAACATAAATTGTTGGTTTTCGGGTCTGGTTGTGTTGTGATTGTCCCCGTGTTTCTTACACTGCATCTTAGCCTACCTCCGATCTTATCGCATCAGCGTTACATCGGGCACGGGTAGGTTGGTACGAGTGAGTGCCTCTGTGTTTGCGCGTACACTTGTGGCAGTATAATATCTCCTGCGCAGTTGATGGCTCTCGACAGTAGTCGTCAGTTGTCGCCGTGGTCGAAATCGGCTAGGAGAACATCATGTCATATAAACACGAGTAAAGTATGAACTTTGTTCGTAGGTAACGCGTGGTGGTACGAACACCGTGGTGGTACCAAACAGCATGTGTCCTCAACCGCCACCATCTGACAGGCAATACTGCAATGTTCTGGACTGTCCGGTTAGATGGCACACAGGGGATTGGTCCAAGTGCTCGAAGACGTGCGGCGGAGGCATGAAGCAAAGAGAGGTATTGAATAAAGATCTTCTCCTTGACAGTATCATCCGCCGAACAGTAATAAATTATAGAGAATTTCCTGAGTCTAGCTAGAGCCGTGGTAGCTCAGGGGCCGGTGGGTCGCCTTTAATTTCAGTACGCGTGTAATCTAGCTTTGATCCGCGGTGGCAGCACCTCTAAAATAGTTCTACAGATTTAAGCGCTGATTTACCACGTGCTCAGCGGTGAAGGAAAACGTCGTGAGGAAATCTGCATATCCGAGGAATTGAAATATTTTTGAAGTACATGTGAAATCCGCCAATCTTAATTGGAGCAGCGTGGCGGACTTATCCCCGCTCCAATAATTCTCTCAGAAATGAGAGGAGGCCTGTGATCAGCAGTGGGAAATTTATAGGCTGCTACTTTACCTGAGTCACAATACATGGCACGGTATGTTTGCAAACTCAGCTGGCAGGCTAATGTTGTTTGTCGATGTACATACGAAACTCACTAATAGTCCATTTAATAGGATCTATAGATACATCGACATCTTTAATATATCGACTATTTTTATAATATGATAGACCACCTAAAATTCTATGTTCATACTTTCAATCACCAGGTGGAGTGTAAGCAAATAATGGCACAATCTCACGTGGTGGAAAGACCGTCATCACTCTGCAACAGTCCAAGACCGGCCCCAACAAAGTCCTGCAACAGCCGACCCTGTCTGCTTGACACGTCGTCGCCGGAGATATCGTTGGCTAACTCGTCTTATATCCAGCACGATCCGAAGAAAAAGAAGGTTTTATATAATTGTTTTTATGACATGTCCATTTATATGATTAGCCGATAGGTGTCCGGCAGAGTAGAATAGCACAGTCTTCTTTTTCTTATTCCATAAAAGTGACGGAACGAGCAAAACGTTCACCTGATGGTAAGTGTAAAGTCTGCCCATAACAAATGCTGTGTCACCCAGAAAATTACTGTGTTCTACCACACTGCGCCCGTCAGTCACCCTGAGACATCAGTTCCTAAGTCCAATATGCCCAATGATTATGCTAGCTCTCGGTGCCCTTCAAACCGAAACACAGTAATGTTCGCACACTACTGCTTCACGGCAGAATAACTGGCCCAGGGGTGGTACCTACCTAGAGGGATTCCTGCATAGGAATCTTACATCAGTAATTTTTCTTCTACTACTAATATTCTTTTTCCTACATTGGTGTCATAAAATGCAACTAAGGTATTGTATGACTAAGGTATTGTACGGGCAGCCTTTATTCGTGCACCATAAGATCTGTCACTATACTGCTCGTGGGAACGAAATAGGGAGTAAGAATTTACCGACTCGTACCAAAATGGCGACGTGGTTCACCACCCGTCACGTATCGTTGCTCGCCAGGACGTAAAGTTAAGTTAGGATTCATTAGACGTTACAGAATCTTTCTTTCGTTCTTCATCAATACTTAAAAGAAATCGATGCCCTACAGTAAGATTTCTCCTGTATCGTGGGTGCGTTTTACAGACATACATTTCACATGGACAACACAAACAGACCCGATAAACCCGGCGTCGAAGTCAGGTACGCTAACCACTAAGCCACGCGGTGGTCACTGAATGACTGAAATCAGTACTGAAATGGACTAAGCGGCTTAGTATCATTACTACTCAGATTCAGAATCGTGACCTAGGGTATTATAACTTTCATATTCATTAAAATTAATAACCTTGTCCTTAGTTCAGTAGAATATAAGTTTTGAAACAAATTTAAGTTTCTTAAATGAAATTCGTCAAAATCTTTGAATAACACCAACAATATACTCGAAAATAAATATGTTATTGCAGTAAGCAAATTTCTTAAATACACCCTACATTACATGACATGTCTTTGATGTTTTATATACTTATAACGTTTATCTTGAATATATATATATATATATATATATATATATATATATATATATATATATATATATATATATATATGTGTATATGTGTTTGTATGTTTATATATTTTTGTGTGTATGTATTTATTTATATATATCCATATATAATTATTTGCTTTAACCCGTATACATATTCAATTTATTTTATTGTTTTAATTTTTGTTGTTTACTTGATAGCACCCGCTTAAATTCTCTGCTTAACTCGTGGTTGACTGGTAGAGAATGCCTAATGGCATTAAGTCCGCCAATTGTACATTTACTGTGCAATAAAGTTTAAATAAATAAAATAAATTATTATATATATTGTTCAGTATTGAAATTCCTTTATAATGTATATTTAATACATACATACATACAGTCACACCTTTTTCCCATATCAGGGGTCCCAGAAGCCTCTTACGTAGCCCAGTTTTTGATTTTTCGGGAAAAGAGACGTGACGGGTGGAGAACCGCGTCGCCGCCATTTTGGTATGAATCAATAGATTCTTACTACCATTGCGTTCCCACGAGCAGTGTACTCACAGCCTTATATATTTTGGTATTATTTTGCACGAATAAAGGCTGTCCGACCAATACCGTAGTCGCCTTTTAAGACACTGCGGTAGGAAAGAGGAAGGCGCTATTCTACTCAGCGGACACCTAACGGCTAATAATATAAATTTAATAAGAAATTTATTTCTAGGTGACGGTGAAAGTCGGAGGCTCCGCAACTATTTTCTATGGGACCCAAGTAAAAATTAAATGCCCCGTCAAAGGATACAATAGAACGAAAATTCAGTGGGCGAAAGATCACCAAATTATTACAAAGTCGAAGAAATACAAGATCTCCAAAAAGGTAAGTCACCGTCATCATCATCAGCCTCTATACATGTTCTATGACAAGTCCACTCAATACTGAGCTAATTGCCGTGCTGCCTCTTACTAAAGTTCTTAAAAGAATTTAAAACCTGCAACAAATTTCTTTATTTATTATTTTGATTGATTATTTTAAGGCGCGGTTTTTTTTTTATTGGGTAAAGTGTGTGACACCAAACTGTGCCCATCACCCTGAGACATAAGTTCTTAAGTCACATATGCCCAGTGATTACGCTAGCTCACAGCGCCCTTCAAACCGAAACACAGTAATGTTTGCACGCTACTGCTTGACGGCAGAATAAATGGCGCTGGGGTGGTACCCACCTAGACGGAATCCTGCATAGGAATCCTTCTACCAGTTAAATATAGTTGTATTAGTTATTTTTATCTCTTTTTTAATTGGCACTGCGGTGCTTGTAAAATGTTTTGGTTTATGTTACATACCTTCGATATGTGAAGTGATGGGTCGTCTTTGCTAAAAAATACTCCTTCTCTCTGCTCGTTATATTATTTTCGTCAATGAACCACATCCCCAAGTCTATTTTATTGTGTACATTTCTTAATAATTGCAATCCTTTGTTATAAAGATGCAAAAAACTATGTATAAAAAGGCATCGATTAGAACATCTATTAGAATTTAAATTGATTGCTAAGTTTTGCTTGCACGATATAAGATTCGCCATCGCCATTATGAAATCTATTGTTAGGAATTACTATAAGTGTCAGAAAGCTACGTATTTATTTTCAAAATTTTATTACTGTTTTATATATTATTACCATAATATTGTAATTATTTATATATTTCATATTTTTTTTTATTTTCTTTAAACGACATCGGAGTGCAAATGGGGGTTGAAACTAAAAATCAGTGCTGTGACGGAATTCGCTTCCGCCGCAGTGTATGCTGAGTTGTCAACCTCGTTTGCTAGGAGTACGGCGTACAATTTCCATACTTTTATTTTAGATATTATTTGTGTTTTTAGTTTCCATTTTTTTATATTCTTTTGTACTGCGATTTTTATTTTTTTTATTATGTATTACGTCTGCTTTAAGCAAATAAATAATTTTTCTTTCTTTCTTCTATACAGTCAAAGTCAAAATTTCTCAACCAGTTTAGGCTTGTAAAAAGCTCTTATGAATGTCAAATTCTACACCAGTTCCAAAAATAAGACCTTTTCAGAGAAGAACCGACAAGAAACTCTGTGGGTCTTTCTTTTTTTTTCAATGCCATGTTACATAATGTTTTCTAAATTACATTAAAATTTCGTCAAAAATTAAATAGTCAGAGGGTTTGCAAGTGCGGAGTAAGAGTTATTTCCACACATCTCTGTCCTCTATGTAATGATATATAATATAATAAGCTTTTTCTAATAATATCTCCTTGACAAGTTTGTTAAATTCTATGTCAGTTTTGTGAGTCACACTATTAGGAATTTTGTTATAAAATTTTATGGATCTACTAAGAAAAGGTTTTCTACTTTTGGCCAACCTAAACACATATAGTATTTAACTGTCTGTAAGCCAAACATTTTATCCAGGGAGCGCTTCGTATTACATCCCTGTCGCTTCGTGATCATGGCGTCTACACGTGCGTAGCCGGCCGGTCGAGTGCGAATTTGACTTTGGTGGTCAAACCACGTCCCGGAGAATTTCCATCTAGCGAAGAAATCGAAAGACACAAAAATTTGGACGACCCATCGTCTCCACTTGCAGACAGGTGAGATTTTTTGTTATTGGATAAAGTGTATAATTTCTGTGTGACTCCACACTGTCACCCTGAGAAATCAGTTGTTAAGTCTTATATGCCCAGTGATCACACTAGCTCACAGTGCTCTTCAAACCGAAACACGAATATTTGCACACTAGTGCTTCACGGCAGAATAACTGGCCCTGTGGTGGTACCTACCTGGACGGATTCCTGCATAGGAATGCTAACATCAGTAAAAAAAATAAAGTTTACTTAAGACACGACGGCCTAGTGGCTTTGGACTGCTCCACCACGGCTGCTAGGTTCAGATCCCAGCCGCAGTAAATATTTGTGCAAAGCCACAATTTGTTGGTTTTCGGATCTGGTTGTTTGCCTCTTTGTCTTCGACACTGTATGCTAGCCTACCTGAGATCTTATCACATGAACGTTAAATAAGTTCCTCCGTACGTCAAGTAAGTTACAACGAGTGAGTGCCTCTATTGAGTGTATACTTGTGGCACTAGAATATCTTCAGCGCAGTTTTTAACTTCCGACAGTATTTGGAAGGTGTCGCTATCGTCGAAAATCATAATCTCTTTTAAACAGTTATACGAGCTTACATTAGAGATAATTTCTGCACATTTTAATAGCTTCAGGCACCCGGAAGTTGTCGCCATGGTTGAAAATCGGCAAGAAGAACATCGTTAAAGGTTTTATCAGGAGATGGAGAATTTATCCAATATCTAGTCATATCTAGTCTAAGCCTTCACACTTGTACTAAAATATGATTTACAACTTTATTGAAATAGACATATAGCCGATAGGTGTCCGGCAGAATAGAAAAGCACCTACCCCTTTTAATCCAATTTTTTTAATCGTACCAAAATGGCACGTCACGTCTCGTTTCCCACTGCCCGCTGCCTACTATATACGACTCTTATATAATAGGAAAAAGGCGTGACTTTAAGTAAAATAAATATAAATATATATTTATTTTAAATAGTCTCAGAAATGTTTTCAGTACTTTAACTGTTTGAAGCTAAGATATCTAATTTGTCTGTCACATAATGTCTCTCCGTCTTTCAACATTGTTTTTGTCGTCTAAAAATCGTCTACACATTATTCTTTTTGTTCGATAGAGCGGACGGGCGCTACAGGGCAATGGTCGGTGGCAGGTCCGACGATCAATCACACGAGCAACGCCCCAGCGATCAGAGGAAGAATTATAAAAACAGACAGCGAGGTAAGAAAGTATAAATAAAAGTAAAAAATACACTTGTGAAAGTCAATACGAAAATTGTACATGTGTATTACATCAGTACTATAAAGAGTGAAGTAAATGTTACATTGATGGGTGTCTCTGGTGTGCTTGCGTAATTGAGCAGTTGCTATAGTCAACCTCTTCTAAATTTTGAAGTGAGTTTTTGGAGCCCACCAGTGTTTGTCAAATAACATTATAATAATATAAAAACTGTTGGCCAAAACTGTCCAAAAATACTGCTTTAATATAAACTTTGAAAAAATAATAATATCCGTACTGTTTGAGACAGAATATGTCCTCGACCTCTGTCCAAAACTAGACGTTAACAAAAAAAAGTTTTAAACAGAAGCCAAATTTTTGTTACAAACTTTTATTTGTGAGGTCTAAGTCTAGCAGTGGACCTCAAATGTTGGTTGGGCTATAACAAATCTAAAGAGCCCTAACATGACAATACTATCTTGTCTATGGCCAACTTACGGCTGTCGGACACAGATCACCGTAGGTCAAAATAGACGTCCGATGATTTGAAACGGAAAGACATTAGTGGTTTTTAATACATAATTTTTTTGCAGGGAAAGTAGATAAAGTTCGAGACGCTTTATACGGCGGTACGGGAACGACAACAACTAAAGCGCCAAGCTTCAACTCCCAGGCTCGAGATATTTACGATGAGAACGAGGTAAGAATATTTTCATTTAAACGTTATGTAGTGAAGTTGCACCTAAAACATGTTTTCTTTGCCCTATTACGGTTTAAAGGTTTTAAATTTAAAAAAAAAAAACATTTTTAAAATTCAAATTTAAATTAAAAATCTATTTATTTAAAAAAAAATTACGTCCTCGTTTTATTAATTTACATATTGGTCAAAATTAAGAAATGTAAGATTCATTCAAAGTAATAAACTGAAAGAAAGAAACATTTATTTCGCCGCCAAATACAAAAGTACATAAAAATAGATAACAACCAAACGAACAATTTTCACAACAACAGCAACCTAATTGAACAACATCATTAGAAAACCAAACATATGTCCATGATACATATGAAAATAAGTGTTCATATTGTTACATGTGTCATACACATACAGCAATATAACTGTTACTAAATTTAGATAACTAATTTAAAAAAAAATGCTTTCAATAGACCACAGAGATTGCATGGGATTATAATCTGCATGGGATTATAATCTTGTGTCAGCAAATGCTGAGTCACCTCCTTTTGTCTAAAATTAATTCGGGATCATGTCATTTAAAGGATTTTTTTTTTTTTTGGTAAAAGTGATAAAACGAGAAAAACATTGACCTGATGGTAAGTGCAACAGTCTGCTCATAACAAATGGTGTGTCACCCAGAAAATTTCTGTGTGAGAAATTAATAATAAAATTTTTTTATAAAATTTCATTTCTAATTTCCACACTGTGCCCAACACCCTGAGACATGAGTTTTTAAGTCTCATATGCCCAGTGATTACGCTAGCTCTCAGTGCCCTTCAAACCGAGACACAGTAATGTTTGCACACTACTGCTTCACGGCAGAATAAATGGCCCTGGGGCCTACCTAGACAGGAGTCCGTCTAGGTAGGTACCACCCCAGGGCATAAAAATCCTATCACCAGTAGAATCATTATCAAATCTTATGTAATGGTTTGGATGATCCAGATCATGGTACACAAAATGCAGTTTTCCTGGAGCGACGATGCTTCACATCAGCTATATGTTCTTTTATGCGGGTTTTACTGATCATTTTGTTTGCCCTATGTAAGAGAGAACCACACTAGAGCATACAAAAAGGTCGTTAAAAACAGAACTCCGATTCTTACCAAGAATGATAAGCGAGACTATTGAATTATAAAACATCCTAATTTTTATAGAGAAGATTAGGATGTTTTTAAATTGGATACTATTACCAGCTTGGGATACGATAATTAATATAATGAAATCAAATACCGAGTATACCACTGCACGACTTCATGACACAGTTATCTCTTTCTGCGTAGATCGGACCAAAAAAAATAATTTAAAGCTGAAGGTACTCCGGGTTAACTATGAAATCGGGACATCTGTCACCTCAGTCCTTCCGTGACCATTGGTGCTGTAAAGCGCTCGAAACGACTGGTTATAAATAGTACAAAATTAAACGCGATAAAGTCCGTAAAAATCAGTTTTATTTAAAGGAGAAGTTATTTGATAAATAAGTAAACTTGAACATACACAATTATCTTCTGCAAAGAATAATTTTTAATCGCCCGAAGTATTACTTTCCGCGTCAACTGTCTAACATGCTGAATATCGTTAAAAGTTTGGATCATAAACTTCGAAACGTTAATGTGTCTCAATAATAGAAGTTGTATCTATTTCCTCCTTTGCCGTTGAGGAAAACTTGTCGCTTTACGACTTCATTAATAATAATATTTCTTATGTATATTCAGTTATTCTGCTACCGAGCAGTACTGCACGAGCATTTCTATGTTCCGAATTGAAGGCAAAGTAGTTAGTGAAATTACGATTTAATAACTGATGTCACAGAACGACGACCGCAGTGCAGTGCCACATAGGACTTTGCAATCGAAAGTTCTAGGTGACACTGCAACTGTTTAAACCAGGCATAACACTTACATATAATATAGTGGTGGTAGGATTCCTCTGCAGGAATCCGTCTAGGTGAGTACCACCGCAGGGCCAGTTATTTTGCCGTGAAGCAGTAGTGTGCGAGGATTACTGTGTTTCGGTATGAAGGGCACTGAGAGCTAATGTTGCATATGCGACTGAAGGGCAAATGTTCCAAAACGATGAGCGTAATACGGTGCCACACATACAGGTGTAACAGCATTTGTTATGGGCAGACATTGCACTTTTTGATTGCTTTAAGTGACGAAACATAACGATCACTTGAAGGTAAGTGCAACGTCTGCTCATAACAAATGCTGTGTCACACAGAACATTCCTGTGTGATACCACACTGCGTTACCCTGAGACATGAGTTCTTAAGTCCCCTATACACAGTGATTACGCTAGCTCTCGTTGCCATTCAAGCCGCAACCCAGTAATGTTTGCACACTACTGCTTCACGTCAGAATAACTGGCACTGGGGTGGTGCCTACCTAGACGGATTCCTGCAGGAATCCGTCCAAACCAGTAAAAACTTATCAGTCAAGTGAACGTTTTCTCGTATCGTCACATTCTCCGGTAAAAAAAATATATACTGTATAGTTTCACATGTTTCACCAGCGTAAAATTAGCCATTCTCTTAAGCCGCCGTGTGGTAGCGGCTTTAAGCGGCATTTGCTTATTTTTACGCCAGTTATAAAGCTGAAGTGATAACATCGAAGGTAAGTCAGGATACAGACGCGGAAACTTTCAATACTAACCTATATGTAGAGCTACAAAACTTAAAAAAATGTAGAACGATTGTGACACAAGAGTGACGGACAACAAACTATGTGATTTTGGAAAAACCTGACCTACTTTGGATAGCCTACCAATGGACTATTTATCGTGTGCTGCTAATGATGATTTTGATTTTTTATATCTATTTAAAATATTTGAAACTAAAAGGTTTTTGATTTAGTGCGGATATTTCTTTGCACAGAAGTTGCTTTCGATGTCATAATGATTAGCTATCTGAAGCAATTTCGATAAGTTCTGCAGTAAAATTGGCTCAATAAAGTTTATGGCGCACTTTACAGCGGCAATAAAATATTATTTAACGCAGGCATATTATCACTAGACAAACGAAATAAATCACTATGTTATCGTTATGAACAACTCTTCGTTTCATAGCAGTTTGAAACTTTTAGTCTTAGTTTATCTAGACGCCTAGCAGCTCAGACTGCTGCCCGTCAACGGTCTGTCTATTTTTGGTCTTGCATTTGTCGAGTTGATTATTCTTTAGATCGCCACCAGTACTGCATAAGTTTTACACTAAAATGCTGTGGTGATATAAAAACATTTGACTTGAAATATGGAACCGTATTAAAAATAAAAGAAAAGAAAGACTAACATTTTAGGAATAAACTGGGCTGGTTAAGAAACAATATGGCTTGTAGTTGTCACTTATTGTATATTTAAATAACTTTTAGTTTCAATTTGTGTTTACATTTCACTGAGATTTGTTTTATAAATATCTATCTCAACTAATCCAAAATTTCACGCGAACGAAGTTGCGAGATCAGTTAACTACAATATAAACTTGAAAATGGTTTTGAATTTATAGTGTGATTTGGCGACCTTTATAATCTGTGATTTTATAACTGAAATAAATTGACGAATTTTAATTGTGTGCACGCCGCTTGGGATTTTTCCAACAAAGGAGAGTGCAGTCTCTTCTCGGATGCTTCCACCAAAACCAAGCAGTGCGTCCAGATTGTTACCGTGCCTACATTACATAATAATGCAAATTCAGGTGAGATGTTTCTAGAATAGAGCATGCCGACTCCACGTTCGAGGACTTATGGGTATACAATAACATGGAATATCATTTGTATGGTTCATGGCATGTTCCTTCCATGGTGATATGCTTAGTCTACGTATAAAATAACTTCATCTAACGCCTCACGATTTTAAAAATAGAAACGTGTCTTTAAATATGTAGTTGACCTTTTTACTTGGGAAATAATGTTCATAATATTCATCTAAGGTTTATTAACATAGAGTTATGTAAGATTTGGTGCTGAATTTTTACTATATTTTATATCAAGATATTTTGGCAGTAGAAGTACTATCGTTATGTTTTTTTTTCTCACAATATAACAGCATTTCTATTGTAATTGTCATCGTAAAAAAGAATAATTTTAATTGATATGTTCAGATGTTTTGGAATTTCCAGACACTCGGCAACTCACGGGGTCAAAGAATGGTGGATCCAGTAGCGATGTATCAAAACCACGTGACACCAACTAAAACGCACGTTGTTAACCTACATGATAAACAGATCGTGTTCCCCGAAGATGATGATTCAGATATAATCATTGTAATGAAGATTACAATAGAAATACGATTGAAGAAGGAAGGGTTGAAAGCTTGAAGGAAGACATGTATGACTTAATTGAGATAACTACGGAAAATGTTGAAATAACGTAAGAAACATTACTATTCAGAAATTTGTATGGTGTTTTTTTAGAAATAAACGTTCTTGATCTCATTACTGCCGCTCATAATTATCAATAGCTGTTAAAAACTAAACAAATAATTAAAAATGATTATAATTTTTTGCAGATCAAAAATTTCCACTGATGCCAAAGAATATACATGGATGACTACAGACTGGTCGCCTTGTAGTGCCCTGTGTGGCCAAAAAGGCCATCAAGTCAGAGGTGCAGTTTGTCAGGTAATATTATTTTATTAATTAAATTAAATATATAATTTTTATGGTTCACTTAATATGTGCCTTTATTAATAAGCCTTCGCTTAATATTCGCCAGATAGTTGATCTTGATTTGAGGAGGAAGTCTCTTGCTGCTAATAAAGATTTAAAATTACTTTGTTAATCATAGATAACGCCGCTTTCTCAAGTGGTGACACAGAAGTCATCACATCACATACATAAAGCAAGTGTAACTAACAATAGCAAAAGTATACAACTATAATTCACCAATCATACAACTATATTTAGAATGATATACAGTCGATAGTTCTAAACAACCGAACTTTTACCGTTTTAACTACAAAGTTATATTCACTTATTTATAAACAACTAAAATTATAATATTTTCAATAGCATAAGGAAGAGAACAGGACAACAACAGTGGAAGCAGATGAATGCTTAAACAGAGGAGGAAAACCACCTAATGTGTTACGCGAATGCTCGGGCGTCGACTGCGCTACCTGGCGAACTACATCATGGTCTCCTCCAAGATGCCTAGCGAATGGAGCTGGTGAGATACTTTAGTTGTTACATTATTGAATAAAAACATGGAATAGTTATCTGATTGTTAAAAATTAATAATAAATTAATTTTGATCTCATACCGGGTGATTTCATCTACACGACATCTGCTAAACAATTAGAAGTTACGTTCGATGTAATAACATCTTCACATATCATCGGTTGAACGCGTGGAGATAGTTGGAAAACATCAAGATCGATAAGTACAAATTTAATTGCTCTTTTGTCTCTATCTGGAATTCACACCTGAGACACTTCTGCTCGGTACCGGTTATCCTACCGCCTATCCGATACAACGAGATTTTCCGAATATTTCCTCTAATCAACTCTTACGATTCCTTCGGGATAGGAACAAGTGACTGATTTTCTTAAGCCGTTAACAAACTTTAGACATTATATAATGTTAATTGTGCTTTAAATATCTCTGTTTCACACAGCGATTGTTCGCCGACGTGTTGAATGCATAAGCAAAAACGGCACCGTCTTGTCGGACTCTTCATGCTCCTACAGCACGCAGCCAGACAAGATTAAACGAGAGCCGCAATCTTGCAAACCTGCGTGGGCTTTAGGTCCTTGGAGCAAGGTAAGAGCTATAATTAAACTTTAAAATCCATCGAAAAGTATGTAGAGGTAAGATTTTAGTAGTTGAAAATATCAACTGTGAGCCGATTGTCATATCAAGCAAAAAGTTTTGTTAGCGTCAGTTTTGCAACGCTTAGACATAGACTTATCTGTACTGTACTGAACTTTCAGCTACTTCATAATTGTTAATAAAGATGTTGTTTTTCACATTTTGAAAGTTAAAATATTATATTGTGATGCTTGAAATCAGTCACCTTTAATTAAAGATATAATTTATTATCAGTACGATTCCGAGAAATTAATGCATTCAGTCATTTTGATAGTGGTGACGAAAAGCTATTAACAAGATGCTTTTTGTAATTTGGAGGACTTCAAGAGAGGTCACCTATACCAAAATAGATGTAAAAGTCTACTGAGAGAAATCTAATGAATGTCTACGAGTATACACCTAAACATTATGCGATTGTTGATCCGACTGCCAAGCATAGAATGACTGATGATGGTGACGATGAAATTTTGAAGATGTCGACCGCGTGGTCCTGTGGTTAGAGTACCTGACTTCTCCTGGGCCCGAATACCGGCCGTGGCCAACTCTTGTGCAAAAACACAATTTGTTGATTTTCGGGTCTGGTTGTGTTGTGATTGTCCTTGTATCTCTGACACCTAGCCGAGTCGGAGACAGGACGGAATCTTATCGCATGAACATTACATTGGACATTGGTAGTTTGAGACGTTTGAGTGCCCCTGTCTTTGCGCGTACATTTATGGCACTATAATATCTCATGCGCAGTGGTCAAGTATTGCCCAGGAAGACATCACACCTGGTTTCAAGATATACGAGCTTAGACACTCTTGGGGACTACATAGAATATTATACTTCATCACAGAAAATAATTCTCTTCACTCACCATACAAATCGAAGTGTTGATAGACTACTTTGGTATTCTCCGACAGTGTCGTTCTTCTTCAAACAAACGGACCCTTTTAAGGTTTTTAAACTTTTATTTAAACTTCATCTAGTGTCTTGCTGCGATGGCGTCATATGAAATTAATCGTAATTTTTGTTAATCAATATAAAAACAGTTATTTGACAGATATTCGTTCAACACTTTTATAAGTGATCACTTTGGATACGCAACAGGACCGCAGTTCTGTGTGTCTGCTCGATCTTGCTTTACTCTTTTTCAATCTCTTTCTCCCTAGCGCTATTCTGGCAAATGGCTAGTGTCCGTTTTCTTACTTAAACGTCTCCACTTTGCCCGGTCTTTGGCATACTCTGTAGGGATGTAACATCGTTCTTAAATACGTCGAAGTTTGTCATGAGAGCATATTTTCATATTTATAAAAAACATCGTTAACAAAAACGATACATCGTCGAAGTTTTATTTTTCTCATCCACCACACTCACATTACTAAAAACGTGGTTGGTTTTATTAAACATAGAGCTAGTTCCTCTTTATTTACATGTTCAATACAAATGTAAGTATGTAGCTATACATATGACGTACCTAAACAACAAAATATACCACTCTTAACAGTGTTTAACAAAAAACCTTAGCTAAATTCCAATTAACGAGACCACAAACAACAAAACTTTTAGTTATAAAGGATCGTAAGTAGGTCCACATCAAGAGAGCCCGACGATTTCTACACCTCTATCGGCGCGTTATCAAAACCGACTGCCTTCCTTCCGACTGGTTTTTCATTTGGCGAAGACAAGCGAACGTTTCGTCGGCTGTAATGGGGTAGACGAGCCCTTGCTTGGACGGAAATTAACAGGGAAAGACATTAAAGAGTTAATTTTTCATCAACTCTTCAATGTAGCTTGCCCAACGCTCATTCACCTCAGCTTCGTTATATATTCCCTTTTTCAGTACAAAAATTAAACATACAAACATAGGAATAAAAAAAATATATCTAAAGCAAACTCTTTATTCATAGTAGACCTCTATCGTGTATTGTTTATTTTTTTTTCTATTATAAAACGATGTTTATGGCGAGTCGTAGCAGAAATATTTGCTTAAAACAAAAAGATTCTTTGTGCCTCCTACAAAATGTTGTTCGATGAAAAGACAACGGACCGAATATTGAAGAAAGAAAGAACATTTTTTTTTTTCATTTCATATTATTTTTCCTCACTCGGTATTCCCAAGGTTTTGTTTTCGTATAGTAGTTTAAAAATTAATATATATTTTTTAAATTCTATCTTCCTTTTTATTGTATATAGTGACGAAACGAGCAAAACGTTCACCTAATGGTACGAGTAAATGCAACGTCCGCCCACAACAAATGCTGTGTCACCCAGAATATTTCTGTGTGACATCACACTGCGCCCGTCACCCTGAGACATCAGTTCTTAAGTCTCAAATGCCCAGTGATTACGCTTGCTCACAGTGCCCTTCAAACCGAAACACAGTAATGCTTGCACACTACTTCACGGCAGAATAACTGGCCCTGGGGTGGTATCTACCTAAACGGAGACAAAACTGTGTAAATACTGTGTAATATTTTAAAAACACGCTCACAATGGTTAATAGGAAAATGTTTTTATGACATAAAAGAATTTTAAGGTTAATGTATGTAATGTAATTTGACATTTTCACGATTATTTGTTGAACTGTTACTACTATTTCCTGTGCTGTTACTACTATGTCTCTAGCATGCCAATAATGGCGAAATATGAGATACTATTTGAATAATTTTCCACCACTTAATGTACCATATTTCATGTGAATGCAAATAAATAAATAAATAAATAAATAAAATAGAGTTATATCAGATCACAAGGCTCTAATGATGATAATGATAATGATGTAGAATAGAATTGAATGCTTCAAACACAATAAGTTTAACCTCTCCGAGCTATCTTTTTCCTTCAATGACCCTGTTAGCATCTGCAACACCTTATTTCATACAATTTCTAATCAATATGATTCATTAGAAATTGTATGACGACCGCGTGACCTAGTGGTCAGAGTATCTGACTTCTACGCCGCGGGTCCTGGGTTCGATTCCCAGCCGGAGCCAACATTTGTGCTAAAACACAAATAGTTAGTTTTTGGGTCTGGTTGTGTTGTGATTGTCCCCGTGTTTCTGACACTGCATCCTAACCCACCTCCGATCTTATCGCATCAGCGTTACATCGGGCGCGGGTAGGTTGGGACGAGTGAGTGCCTCTGTGTTTGCGCGTACACTTGTGGCACTATAATATCTCCTGCGCAGTTGATGGCTCTCGACAGTATTCGGAAGTTGTTGCCATGGTCGAAATCGGCTAGGAGAACATCACATCATCAATGAATATGATAAATTATTTACTAGAAAGGTAGTTAAAATTCGAAAAAATATGATTTAGTGACTGGGCAACTAAAGGAATTTGAAAGAGTGGAGACAATTTATATGATTTCTATGCTAACAGATCACTTACAGCTTATATAAAATTTCATCAGAACGTTAAACGATACATAATTTTTTTCAAGTGACTATGTGAAAGTCAAAGCTGGTTACTTAAGCAATGAGATTAAACTTTATTGTAATAAAACTAAAGCTAAGTAAACATGATAATTAGATAGATAGTAGAGATAGTTTAGAAACTGGCAGCCATAATACAAAATATAGACCGCTTTAAAATTAAATGGCAATTCAGTTAAAGATAAATATAAATTGCAAATGAGTTTCTTAAAGTTTTTTCAAACATACCTATTACTAACCATTTGCAGTCAAGTTCTGTAGTTGTAGAATCATTCCTATAAGAATATGTATACATTTACATTCATAACTGAAAGACTAGATTTTCATTCCGGTTCTTTACAGAGGTCTTATTTTCTGAACTGGTGTAATGCATGCCTATACTGAATTTCAAAAAAAAAACTAGCTTTGACTTTGCAGTCGAGTCTTACGAAGGAATGGATAGGCTGGCAGATTTTTTTACACCGTCACCCACTAAGACACACACACTAAGGTTAATTTTACTTTTTTATGTTTAGTGTATAGGTACATGTGGGAGTATCGGTCGTCAACACAGGGTACTACGTTGTGTATGGCGCGTGGCTGGTCAGGCAGCTGGGAAGGCGAGACGGAGGCGCGAACGGGGCGCTGCAGCCGCTTGCGAGCGCATGCGTCGCCCTAACGTTGTCAGGACTTGCGATATGGTTGCTTGTGTTGTGAAAGGTAATGTTGCTACTTAAACAATATTGATAGGTGACGAGGTAGCGGCCTAAGAGAATCTACCACCCCATCCCATCCCGTGGGTGTCGTAAAAGTCGACAGAGGTAAATTAAAACCAGGAGATGGGCTGCAGCATCTTGCTGGAACATCTAAATAAATAAACTGCGGTTGCCAACCCACCTGCCAAACTATTGCAAAATTCCTCCAATATGAGAGCTACAAACTTTTGTGGCTATCTATGGGGGAGGCGAATGTTCAGCAGTGGACTGGTGATAGGCTGAAACGACGAGGTAAATTACAAGTCACGAAAAGTGACTTCAGTTACATTCGCATTAAATTTTCGCAAAATACTCTCCATTATATATCGCCAGTGGTAGATTATCGCCAGTGGTACATACGTAGATTTAAACCACTGGCGATGCTATAAGTTGAGGACCTTAGTACAGAATAGTAGTCAGTGATTTACAGCTGACATAAAAGCATTCCAAGCACACCTTCTAAATAGATTCCACGCTTTAATTTTGAAAAAGGAAGTAGTAGCGAAAAACTAAAACAGGCCTATATACAATCATTCTCAATTCTTGACGCATAATTCTTGCACTTCTGTGGTCTTTTACTAGTGGTAGTACGTAAGCACCTCTGCAGTGCAAGTTATTCTGCCCACAAGCAGTAGTGTGCGAACATTACTGTGTATATGATGGTAATTACTGGGCGCATGAGCCTTAATAATTAGTGTCTCTGGTTGACTAGCGCAGTGCGGTGCCAGACAGATGTGTTCTGGGTGACACAGCAATTGTTAAGGGCAGACGTTGCATTTACCATCAGGTGAACGATTTGCTGCCCGCGTTACTTTCTACCTTAAAAAAGAACTAAATAAGTTTAACGAAATTGTTACAAGAATCCCTCTCAAACCTACGTTAAATACGTCATAGTGCTATACTTAAAATAAATAATAACTGTAAGATGTTGCACATGTCATCATTTTGTTTTAGACTAATCCATTTTTACAAATTTTATAGACGGTGTTTGCAGAGATACATCCAGATTTTGCGAAAACGTACGCGCTATGAACATGTGTGCCCTTAAACGATATAAAGAGCAATGTTGCATAACTTGCGACAATTGAGTCATTTAACAAAAATGTCACGGAGATAACAGGTCAAGGCACGAGCAGCTCCTGTGTAGAATAAGAAGAGAAATGTCAAAGGAAACGTATTAAGTGACAAGTAATCAGAAACGTTAAATTAAGTCAATCAATGACGAGATTTCATTTAAATCCACATGTTATTGAGTAAGGATAAGGATATCATGTTAACTAATTCCCAAAGATGTCTAATTTTCCATAAAATGTCAAAGGATTCGATGAATTGAATGTTCTATCATGATATAATGATCCAGAAAGAAAATATCAGAGAAATCAATAAGGTACGTATTTCGTGCTGCAGTAAAACTGAAGTGATTATGTCGCTCGTATTCCGAATGTAAACTTGATCTGTCGCCATCGGGACATTAAAAAGAATTTCAACGTGAACATAGTTATATTACGATGTCAATGAATAATGAACTCTATGGAATTGTTAAAGATATGAAGAATAGGAAATTATTGATTAAATTGTTGTGCTTGATAAGAATATAAAAAGACAGTTAAATTATTATTGCGAATAGATGTTTGATAATGCGCCTGATAGTATAATTTGTCTTATTTTTTTAATTATATGTAATGAATTCATATATATGCATAATAAAATTATGACTTTTAAGAAATATAATATGGTGATATTTCTGTCCTGGCAACATCAATGCTTAGAACGATTGATTTCAACATTTGAAGAATTAAAAAAAAATCTTCATTTTTCGGGATTTAGTATAATTTGTATTTTCATATAAAATTTAATTTAACATAAATTAGCGCTGTCGTAATATAATTTATCATGATTTTTGATGTTGATACTGGCCAGTAAAAAGCCTTTCTCTTGTGTCTGTCCTGTCCAATAATGTGCTTGCTGGAAGAAATTTCAAACGAGCTTTTGTACGAGATTTTCTATTACATCTCTTTGTATAATTGTGTGTGTGTACATAAATCGTTAAATAAAGAAAAATATTCCATGCTATCAGGCGTCGTGAGTATGTGTGAGTGTAAAATTAATTATATCTGGTCGATGTGAGCACAAAAACATAGCTCTAGTCGTGAAGGCACACACTAAATCAAAGGAAACTTATTCAAGAGTTCTAAAAGAGACGCAAATGGTTCGATATTCAAAAGAATTTAAGATAATTCGATCCTCGGTTGATTTAAATCATAAGTAGCAAAACAAATATTTAGTAAATTGATTTTGTATAATATATTTAATAAAGGCATAATTAATTATAAGCGAGCACCGTATGTTACGCTTAACTTAAAATATCATTTAGTGTAAAATTTAACAAAAAAAAAACGTTGCACAAAAATTTAGTTGACACTATTTATGTATACAGATAAAATATCGTAGCGATAGCTCATAAACGTGACGCATTTAAAGCAGCGGTTATTGTTAAAGCGACATTATTATTCACCATGAAACGGTTGAAGATTCTCTAAAGATTGCATAAAATGTAAAAAAAAAGAATAAAAAATAACCTATAATTATATTGCGTTATTATTATACTAAATCTGTAATAAAGCATTTCATTATAAAAAGCTAAATAAAACGCTTAAAAAGGAATGTACATAGCTATGAACTGATTGAATGTATTACGTAGCACTCACAAAATGGAAGTATTTAATGTTAATCCGTTTAGAGATCATTCGCTTATACAATTTTTTACAAGACCCATTCTTAATTTTTTAAAGAGCAGTCGTAAGTTTTAAAGAAACTAGTTTATTCGTTGTCAATTGTTAGAAAAATTTACAGTGTATATATTTACTAAAATAATCGTAAAATCATTATTCCAAAGGATTTAAAATTATTATAATTATAATAAAATGTAAGAAATATGCATTTGCGTGAACCTATATGACTCTAATCTATTGTTATGAATACTGATGAGAATTTAGGTCTTTGCTTATTTTAGTAAATAATAAAACTTTTTTAAAATATGACATTTAATGGTCAAATGTATAATATCCCATAATGACGAATTGTTTAGTATTTTTTTAATTTTAATTTTTGTAATTATTCTATTTTAGCTATTTACAAATTATAAACCCAAACAACTTATTGCATTTTTAATTTACCATTAAATAACACTGTCAACTAACGATATTTTAATGTATAGAATTATTTCTTCAAGTCGTACTTCAGGCAGTACCGATTACTTGTGTTTTGGCGTCTATTACACACCGCAAATATTTCATTTAATTTAACGTTTTACTTGTAAAAATATGTTCCTTCTATTTTATTTTTAGTAAAATTAATTTATATAATCCGTAAATGTGATATAAGTGTAATAAAAAAAATATTCTCGATCATTAACTGTTTGTCAAACTAATAGCTTGATAAAATTTTATTTATTGTGGTATTGTGGATTGTAAATATTCAATACGCCATGCTCAAGGATCTTCGAAACCGATTTTTGAATAGCCTTTAACATTATCCTTAAATCTTGAATAAAATACTAATACCAGACTGAATTGTAACTCGCTCTAGTTTTCTCAGTCTCATTCTGTAACAGAGATAACGAAAACAAAAATAACTAAAAAATATATACAAATATATAAAAAGGCGGTAAATTTTTTGTTGCTTTATGTTTATTTTTAATAAAAGGTACTACATCTTTGAATCAAAGACAATCATGCAATTAATTATATTATATTTGTACGAATGCCTGAAAGTTTTAAAATGAATACAGTTTCTATATTCTGGTAAATAGAAATTTTAGTACAACCTAATTTTATACGCAATTTCTTAATCTGTAATCGGACTTATTTGTACTAGCTACACCGTATTAAAGATTCGAATAGTTTTATATCATTTTAGGTTTGAAAGTATTTGATTTTCGTTTTTTTTTAAATTTTTTAGATTGTGTTAACATTCCGGTCAGTATTGTTGATAAATTTTAATTTTAAGTCTCCTAAAGTTAAGTCCAAAACTGTACATTGTATCAAGTATTTTCAAAAAATATATAAGTAAGTTACTGAATTATGGGTTTTATTGATCACATTATACAATATCAACATAGTAACGACTAACGAGTGGACAGTGCAAGAGCATCTACTACTCCATCTCAATTTTACTAACGGAAATAAGTCGTTCTCCTGACGGTAAGTGCTTGAAACGATTAAAAAATATTTTTCTATCTTTCTAGATTTCGTTTGTCGTCATTTATACAAGGATCATACTCAGATTTTCCTATGGAGCCAATGCATGGCCAAAATTTTTGTTTTATGAAAATTTAGTATCAATAGTCGGTGTCCGGCAGAGTAGAATAGCAGCTACCTAGTTTCCTACCGAGGTGTCGTAAGAGGCGAGCACAAAATATAGCTCTAGTCGTGAAAGCACACACTAAATCAAAGGAAACTTATTCAAGGGTAGTACTGTATACTGGTGGTAGGATTCCTATGCAGGAGTCCGTCTAGGTAGGTACCACCCCAGGGCCAGTTATTCTGCCGTGAAGCAGTAGTGCTGCAAACATAACTGTGTTTCGGTTTGAAGGGCACTGTGAGCTAGCGTAATCACTGGGCATATGAGACTTAAGAACTGATGTCTCAGGGTGACGGGCGCAGTGTGGTGTCACACAGTAATTTTCTGTGTGACACAGCATTTGTTATAGGCAGACGTTGCAAGTACCATCAGGTGAACGTTTTGCTCGTACCGTCACTTTTATGAAATAAAAAAAGGGCTCCTAAAAGAGACGCTAATGGTTCGAAATTCAAAAGAATTATTTATAAGTGAGCTATACTACACACCGTATGTTAGGTGTCGTAAGAGGCGAGTAAAGCATTTATTCGTTCAGAATAACACCATAATATGCAATGCTGTCACTATACTGCTCGTGGGAACGCATTGGGGAGTAAGATTTTTTTGACTCGTTATAAAATGGCGGCGACGTGGTTCGCCGTCCGTTACATCTCGTTTCCTGCGAGAGCGAAAAGTGTGTGACGTGTGTGGCATCTGCCTACCCCTTTTATGTATGTGTTACAATTTAAAATATAAATGACTAGAGAATATATTTACAATATATTTTTAAACTATGTCGCTCTAAATTACGAGCTAGCTTGTAATTAAAATGTCATCCTGCGTCGGCATCGCATTTACCGTTTTCAATGGCGACATGGAATAATTTATTTTCATGAATATATTTATGAAGCGAGTGCTTTCGATCAAGTTCCAAAATTTGTATCAACGCGTAAGGTGTATAATTTATTTCGTAGTTTGTTTTAGCGTTTGGTTATTAGATATGTATTTATTAAAAATTATGGTCTAAAATATCATCATCATCATTTCAGATAGGCCTCCCCCGCAGATTGCCACAAACATTTTTAGCTTTCATTTCGGGTGGAATTCGTCATAGTTGCCACGCTTGGCAGGCGAGTTGGCAACCACTGTTTATTTATTCTGATGTGATTCCATGAGGTGGAGTGGTGGATTCCCTTAAGCGCCACCACACGGCCCCTAAACTAATCAAAAATCGTGATCACTTCAGCCCATCACAAGTTGACTGTAAAACATAGAAAGAAAGAAAGAAACCTATTTCTTTTACCAACACCCAACATTAACATAGCATAACAAAAAGTAGTATAAAAAACAGACAACATTTTTAGTGTCAAATAGGATCTCGCCTCAGTGATAATCTGTGGTAGCACTGGTATTCAGTCTGATCCATAATCGAAGTCCCGCAATACCGTGCAGGTCGTCCGACCATCTAGAGGAAGTAGCCCTACAATGCGTTTGTATTGTACGAGGTTGCCACTCGAGAACCTTCCATCTCCAATGGTTTTCGGTTCTCCGAGAAATATGGCCCATAGCCAATTCATCTTTTTTTTTCTCATATGCCCAGTAATTACGCTTGCTCTCAGTACCCTTAAAACCGAAACATAGTAATGTTTGCACACTATTGTTTCACGGCAGAGTAACTGGCCCGGGGGCGGTACCTACCTAGATAGATTCCTGCATAGGAATCCTACTACCAGTAATACTATAGGTTGTTTGTCAGAGGTACCATGAGGCCGGCATATTTTACGCGGGTGAAACCGCGGCACACAGCTAGTTTGTAATAATTCTAAAACAAATGGCGGACTAAGTAACCTGCCATTTTAAAAATGAAATGACTGAAATGACTGAAACGAATGAAATGAATGAAATGTTTGAAATTAATTAAATGAATGAAATGAATGAAAAGGAATGAAATGAATGAAATTAATGAAATAAATGAAATTAATGAAATAAATGAAATTAATGAACTGAATTAAATGAATGAACTGAATGAAATGATGAAATGAATGAAAAAATGAAATGAACGGAATGAATGAAATGAATGAAACGAAATTATTGCTAATAACTAAATTGCACGTGCGCAACACCCAGTCCGGAACTATCATTATGGCACATAATTTGTCCAGGGCGGGAATCGAACCCGCACCACCCCACATCGAAAACCGAGTCTACTTAATATCGCAAACAATACTCTCTTAAGTCCCAAAAAGACAATAAATTCCTCCAATATTTGATTTTACAAGCAGAGCGATTTCGTTAATGTCTATTTTTGTGTTTCATCCAAATTAGAACACACCAACCAATCAAATGTTTGAATACATGGCGTGCATTGTTAACATTCACACAATACCTACAATCAGAAGTCATCGATAAACTAGACAGGTATCGATAACATCACTATGTTATTAGTTTCAGTTGTTTGACAGTTTGATGACCTCATATCTCAGCTATATACTTACATACAAAGAGTCACGCCTTTTTCCCATATAACGGGTAGGCAGAAGCCTCAAAAAACTTCTTACTCCCCATTGGGTTTACATATTATGGTGTTTAAATGAAACTAATTTTACGGATTTTATCGCGTTTAATTTAATTATTTATAACCCGACTTGTTTCGAGTGCTTTACAGCACCCATGGTCACGGGCGGACTGAGGTGACAGATGTCCCGATGACATAGTTAACCCGGAGTACCTTCAGCTTTTAATTATTATTCTTGGTCCGATCTACGCAGAAAGAGCTCACTGTGTCTTGAAGTCTTGCTTGGTTTTTGATTTAATTTTATTAATTATAGGATCCCAAGCTGGTGGTAATACCTATATATATAAAGCACTCGAAACGTCGGGTTATAAATAATAAAATTAAACGCGATAAAATCCGTAAAATTAGTTTCATTTAAATGTGTAGTGTTCGCGTAAATATAAGAAATCATTATATTATGGCGTTCTTCTGCACGAATAAAGGCGGTTCGTACAACACTTTAATCGCCTCTTACGACACCTCGGTAGGAAAGAGGTAGGTGCTATTCTACTCTGCCGGACACCTGTCGACAGCTGAAATAAAAAAAAAACTGATGTTCATTTTCCCTTCCAAAACAACTGATAGTTAAACTATAACGTTGTAATAGGGAAAGTGTTAGTAGTATTATATCAAAATACCAGTAATGCCATCTATTGTGCTATTATGAACTATTGTACAATTGTATGACAATTATGTTCTGGAATAAATTCATTCACTTGCTCTCTGTCTCACAGAATAACGTTGTTTTACTTTATAGAAAATAGTTAACTTGCCAAGATCCGCATGAAAAATATAAAATGGTGTATATTATTTAGGTTTTGTTGTTTCTGTCGTAGAGTCAATACATACATACATACATAACATCACGACTGTATGCCATAAGGGGTAGTCAGAGACTAGGCACTCACTGCAGAAACAGATGGCTGCCACAATCCACGTTTCACCATAACAATATAATGCACTTGATGTGATAGGTAGTCAGCCCATCGCCACCATGCGCTGTTGGGTGCACAGTGCAGTTTAATTCCTTACTCGCCTTTTACGAGATCCATTGGATGTGATGGAGTGGTAGTATTCTTTTAACGTGCCGCCACCACACGGCAGAGTCAATAGCACTTGATAATGCCTCGTTGAGGTGAAACACGCGTCGTGACTTCGACTTCAGTGGTGTATATTGCCCAGTGGTAGTGTTGTAGTTGTGGAGGGTATCTGGAGGCGACTCTCGTTGGCGGAGTTCGTTTGCTTGTGCACGCTACTGTAGGAGGGCGGGCGTTGCTCTTCAAAAATAGGTGATATACACTACTTTCTATTTTGCATGCACATCTTAGCAAAACTAAATAAAAAAGTAAAGTTTCAGCCTATAAATGTCCCACTGCTGAGCATAGGCCTCCTCTCATTTCTGAAAGGGTTTTGGAGCTAGGAAGAATCCGCCACGCTGCTCCAATGCGGGTTGGCGGACTGCACATGTCTTCGAATTTTTTTTTTTATCTCACAGACATGCAGGTTTCCTCACGATGTTTTCCTTCACCGCCGAGCAAGTGGTAATTCAGCACTTAAAATTGCAATTAACAAATTTAGTAGTGCCGGCACCGGGAATCGAACCCGAACCCCGAACCCCGAACCCCCTATTATACCCTTATATACCCCCTATTATAATGGATTTACGCAAAGGAAATGCTGATTCAATTTTTTTTATTTATTTAAGAACAGATACAGAGTGCTACTAACAATGATACACAATTAACATATTCATACGTTATGAGGTCTAGTAACACATCCAAAATTGTGTCCATAACAAGCATTAAACGTGCGAACGACCCGAAAATAATTATTAGCAAGTTATAATTGCATTTATCAAATTATAAAAAACAAGTGTACGGCCTGTCCTACCGAGATGTCGTCCGACATACCGAGGCGACTAAGGTATAGTATTGACAAGCTTTCGTCGTCTTTTCAGCCTTTCAAAAGTCCACTACTGAACATAGGCCTCCCCTATAGATAGTGACAAAAGTTTGTATCTCTCATATTGTAGGGATTTTGCCATAGTTGCCACGCTTGGCAGGCGGGTTGGCAACCGCAGTTTATTTATTCAGATGTTCCAGGAATATGCTCCTGCCGATCTCCTGGTTTCAATTTCCCTCTGTCGACTATTACGGCACCCAGGGGATGGGATAGGGTGGTAGATTCTCTAAGGCCGCTACAAACGGCGGAGCTTTACTCCTGCAGAATAATACCATTATATTTAATTCACTGTCAATATACTGCTCGTGGGGCGCAACAGAGAAAATTTTGACTAGTATCAAAATGGCGTCTCGTAGGGGCGAAAACTGCGTTACGGGAGTGGTTCCCTCACATGGGAAAAACGTGTGACTAAATATATTTATGTTTATATTTCATGCGAGTTCATTATCTCTCCCAAACATTTAAATAGTATATGTGTTTCGGCCCACCGCGGTGGAAGAAAATTTGCCAATCCTATTCATTCCTTTCGAAATGCCTTTCGAAACGTGTTGAACACAGACTACTACTATGAAATTTAAGGCGAGCACCCAGCCCTTACCTACTCCATGGTGATTACGGCCAAAGCCTTCCTTCTTCGGAAGGGTTCATATCCAGCAGTGTAGTATTAACAGGGAGATCATTAAGAAATTGACTGTTTATTGAAGGAATTGAAGGAGCAGGCAAATTTTTCACTTGATGGTAAGACCAACGTCTGCCCATAACAAATACTGTAACTTGAACATTTCTGCGCGGCACCACACTGCGCTTCGTCAATTTGAGACACTAATTCTTAAGTCTCATATGCCCTTAATTACACAGGCCGTCAGAAATACCCTTCAAACCAAAACAAGGTAATTTTTGCACTGTACTGTGCGGTCTGTACGGTCATCTAATCTGATGTGAACCTGTCTAGACGTATTCATTGCCTTACCAATAAATTCATCCAAAGTAAATTCTGTAGACATTACTTATTATTATTTTATTTTACTCGTATATTAAATTTCAACGACCGTTTTGTATTGAGTAAGATTTTCAACCTTTGAAGATTAACTTCTGTTTCGTTAAATTGATAATGTTTGAAAGTTAAGAAGATACTGAAAGGCAGCTCAAATCTTTATTGAAATGAAAATAAAATTAAAAGTTTTTTTTTAATTTTCAAGTTAAGAAGTAATAAAGGAAATAAAGTTAATTTGTACCTACGTCAGACAGCTGCAAGCGACAATCGCGGGGCTGTCTGTCGTAGAGCCACACTTGATAATCCTCGTTTTGGGACAAAACACGTGTCGTGGTCACGACTTCAGTGGTGTATATTACCTGGTGGTAGTATTGTAGTTGTGGTGGGTATCTGGTGGCGGTTCCCGGTAGCGGTGTTTGCGTGTGCACGCTACCGAGGGAGGGCTCACGGTGCTCTTCAAAAACCAGGTAATTACACCATTTTATATTTTGCATGCGGATCTTAGCAAATTAATTTCGTTTCCTTCATTATAATAGAAGAAGAAATGTTAAAAACCGTGTCCTGATTTGGGCCATGTTGAGTTCCATGATGATTTGTATACCTATGAATTCTGCTGATGATGATTGGATGGGCTGTGTAGACGTCATGCATATCCTGGTATTTAACCAGATTACTGCTGCCACGTGGACACCGCCAATGGTAAGAGCCCAGGGCCACCCCAGAGCCAGTTATTCTGCCGTGAAGCAGTAGTGTGCAAACTGTGTTTGGGTTTGAAAGGTGACGGGCGCAGTCTGGTGTCACACAAAAATGTTCTGGGTGACACACGTTGCACTTACCATCAGGTGAACCTTTTCGCCACTTTGTCTATTAAATATACGAAATCATATTATGGTGTTCTTCTGCACGGATCGGTTCGTACAACACTTTAATCTCCTCTTACGACACCTCGGTAGGAAAGAGGTAGGTGCTATTCTACTCTGCCGGACACCTGTCGACAGCTGAAATAAAAAAACTTATGTTCATTTTCCCTTCCAAAACAACTGATAGTTAAACTATAACGTTGTAATAGGAAAAGTAGATATTTTTTTTTATTGTATAGAGTGACGAAATGAGCAAAACGTTCACCTGATGTAAAGTGCAACGTCCACCCATAACAAATGCCAGGTCACCCAGAAGATTTCTGTGTGACACTAGACTGCGCCCGTCACCCTGAGACATTAGTTCTTAAATCCCATATGCCCAGTGATTACGCTAGCTTACAGTGCCCTTCAAACCGAAACACAGTAATTAACACTTTATCTGTTTAAAAAAGTGATTTAATTTAATGTCTCCTTCCACATTTTTATTCGCCAGAAATATACGTAATATTTTGTTTTATTGACCACTTGCTGCATCCGCCGCTCGAATATGCTCCCCTCCAGAGTGGACAGCAGCGGCACCAGAACATATTTAACCTCCTCGCAATGGCGGCGTGACACTAAGCAGTTCAGAGCTTTTGCTGGACTACATACGCCCACATAATATTCACATAAAAGTTACATATCTTGGTTACATGGGTGGTATATTATATAACAGTATATGTTTTATCTTGGGAGACCAGTACCTGGGACACGGTTCTTTGTTTTGTCATTCTTTTTACAATCTTTCACCGTTTCGTAATAAGGTTCCTCTATTGGCGTGGTAACATAGATTCCCACGAAAAGTAAATGTATTTAATTCGACAAATTGACGGGCCTCCCTGTATTTAGTAATTTACTTTTTAACTATGACGACCGCGTGGTCTTATGCTCGAACTATTTGACCTCTACGCAGCGGGCCGAATACTAGCAGAAGCAAACATTTGCGCAAAAATACAAATGTTAATTTTATAATCTGTTAGTGTTTTGATTGTTCCCGTTTCTCTGGTACTGCATCCTAAAATCTCCTACAAGCCTTTACACCACTATAATTTCTACCCAAGGAAAACTCATCTGAATCTGCTCAGCTGGCACGGAGAGACAATATCTAAAAATAATTTGTAGATACGAACTAAATTGAGCGATGCCAATTGCGATCTATTTTGGCTAAGTCTAGTGAACAGTCAGGTTAGAACTGCGACTGTGTACTGGTAATATTTTCATAGAATATAAAAATTTTTATTCAACGTAGATTATTTACATAATTCTTATTGAAAGTAGTTTCATTTTTCTTTTTTTTTAACTACCATGGTTCGCAAAAAATGCCCTTGTCCTGGAAAGAACCAGCAAGAAACCCACAGGCCAATTTTTAATTTATTTTTATAAAAAAAAAAAATTTGGTGTGTGTTCATCTATTTTTAATGTTTCGAATTATGATAGAGTCCGTCGGCCAATTGATTACAGCAAATCCTCTTCAGAAAAGCCTATTTTCAGCATTTACTCGCTTATTACGACAATGAGACTTAATTAAAAAAGTTTCAGCACATCAAGCACAGTGCAATGCCGGGATTTTATAATAAAAAGCTCTTGTCAATACTTTTTTTATTTTATTTTATCTGGAAAACAACAGCATACAAATAAGACGATACATAAAACTTAAATATTAAATACAACAATTTACTTATCTAAAACAACATACGGCAATATAGAGCCGATAGGTGTCCGGCAGAGTTGCATATAACTACCTCTATCCTACTGGGTATCGTAAGATGCGACTAAGACATTGTACGAACATCTGCTGTCTCTATACTGGTCGTGGAAACACAATGGATACTTGGAGAGATGGACCAGATTTTTTTGACTAGTACCGAAACGGCACCCTTTACGTCTCGTTTCCCTCGGGGGTGAAAAGTGGGCAACTGACGTGGTCTCTGCCTACCCGTTAAATGTTAAAAAGGCATGATTGTTTGTATACAACAACTACGATAATCCGACATTTTACTGGTGGTAGGATTTGTATGCACTAGAACTTTTAGTGATGGTTGGATTTCTTTCCATGCTAAATTGGTTCAAGCGCAGTGCCAGTTATTCAGACAGTGAGGTGCCACACGGAAATGCTCTAGGTGACACAGCATTTGTAATGTGCAATGTAGGTAGGTATCCCAGGGCATGTTATTCTGACGTGAAGCAGTAGTGTGCAAACATTACTGTGTTTCGGTTTGAAGGGCACTGTTAGCTAGCTTAATCACTGGGCATATGAGACTTAAGAACTGATGTCTCAGGGTGACGGGCGAAGTGTGGTGTCTCACAGTAATTTTCTGGGTGACACAGCATTTACTATGGGCAGACGTTACACTAACAATCAGGTGAACGTTTTGCTCGTTCCGTCAGTGTTATGAAATAAAAAAATAAATAAAAAAACGGTCTCCTCGTCTCTTTTCTATTGTTCTACTTCTATTGTTTTCTTACATAGATGTTTTTGTAACTTATTTTTACATTTGTTTACCTAATGTTGTTGTTCAATAATTGCATTATAGTTTGCACTACTAATAGTTGCACTAAACTTGTTTTAAGTATAATCGTTTTGTTGATTGTGATGGTGTTCACTTTGTTGGTTGGTTTTGTGTTTGCAAAAAAAATAAATAAAATAAAAATAAATTCACATAGTACATTACACTAGTATAGAAAATGTAATAATTTTATCCAGTTTAAATATCGACCCAGTTAAGCATATAGCAAGCATCTGCCTTGCCTGCCAGGGAGAATTGGTTTTTATGTTACCTCGCTCGCAACGGAAACCACGTTATCTGATTGGATCGCAGGACTGCACTCTACAGCGCTGACATTGCACGACGCTGCATCGATAACGAAGCGCGCTTACGAAATATGAAATATTTCCATACAACTGGAAAATTTCGACTCTACAATACTTGGGACCGAAATAGACAATCGTTATATTTGAGTTCGCGTTGTTTGTGAACGAGTCTATTTTTATTTTCTTTTGCGCTCGTAAGCTAAAAATAAAGTTTTTAGATTTCCGATATACGAGTATATATAATTACGGTGATGTAATTGCTGTTAGCCTTGTTGGCTTTTACAGCTTCATCGGATACTATGCTCACTGGCCAGGGGCCCGCGTGCCCGGTTTGATTGGATCCAAACATAAATACATAAATAATACTCCTACAAAAACCTCGAAATACGGACTTTCGCGTTCGCTGCGTGCTTGCGCGATTTCGAATATCTCAAAATAATTTTAAGTCGTCTGATGACCGTCCGAGGGAGGCTGCGCACCTCCATTCGGACTGTCGACTTGTGTCGACGGTGAGAACCGCCCTGGAACTCGGGTGTATCGTGTGTACGCGGTGTGATTGTCGACTGCTGCGCGCCGCTCTCTACGGCGGTCGCGCGTCGTGGTGTTAGATTTCGGAATGAAAACAGATTAGACTATACAGTGTTGATAATTGACGTCAATTTATTAGTTTCATTGTATGGTTCGAAAAATGCTGGTGGTACGTTTCCTATGCAGGAATCCGTCTAGGTAGGTACCACCACAGGGCCAGGTATTCTGCCGTGAAGCAGTAGTGTGCAAACATGACTGTGTTTCGGTTTGAAGGGCACTGAGAGCTAGCGTAATCACTGGGCATATGAGACACAGGATGACGGGTGCAGTGTGGTGTCACACAGAAATGTTCTGGGTTCTGTCAGACGTTGCACTTACCATCAGGAGAACGTTTTGCTCTTCAAATTAAAATTATAAATTTAATTTAATTCAAATTAGAGTTTCTTCTTATTGTTAAAGTAAGGAAATAAAACTATAAGGCGTTAGAAGTTTTTACCTAGTTTGCATCCCACATAATAGTTTATTTTTTTCGTTCCGTCACTTTCATAAAAAAAAAGAATCGGCAAGAAATTTATCTTATCAAATCGGAAACGGGAGAAAGTTACAAGACGAGCAAAACCTTCACACCTTCACCTTGGAAAGTGCACCTTCCGCCCATTACAAATGCTGCGTCACCCAGAACATATCTAGCGCCACACTGCGCACGTAACTTTGCGTCATCAGTTCTTAGGTATCCCCTGCCTAGTAATTACACTAGCTATCAGTGCCCTTCAGACCGAAATACTGGTTTTAAGATCTATATGGATTCCTGCATAGGAATCCTACCACTAATACGAGGTTTTTTTCTATTAAGGCTGAATGCAGCTAAACCTTTGTCATTTTAAAACGTTATCCCTAACAGGGCTATGATTGGCCAGACACTAGCCGATTATCACTCACTCAAGAAATTACGATAAACTACAGACAAAGACAAGAACAGACAAAATAAGATAAAATAGGATCAGACAAGTTAAAAGTTTCTTCAAAGTCAAATTAAAAATTTAATTAATTACAAATTAGTTTCTTCTTATTGTAAAAGTAAAGAAATAAAACTATAAGGCGTTACAAGTTTTACCTAGTTTTCATCCCAGCTATTTTAAGAAAGCTGCAAAGTTTGCATGTTTGAACAGGCTAATGTCAGTAAATACTATTCCGATTTTAAAAAAAAAATATTTTCGCATTAGACAATACGTTTATTCAGGAAGTTTTAAAACTGCACAAAGGTTTTGTTATAGCCTAAATATTATCGAGAACGGCCCAAACTGTACCATGCCGTACGGCGAAATGACGTGGCCGGCTTATTTTACGCGGGTAAAATCAATGCATTAAAAATAACCTGGAAACCGCGCCCGTGTTCCCAAGGGTTTATATAATTCATATACTCTTTGACGTTATAATGACCCTTGTTGTTCTTTTTTTTTTAATTGGGAAATTGCTTTTAGATATTATCTTGTAGACAGATTTTAAGTTTTTTTTTACTTCATTATGTTTTCTTTAATAAAGTTATTTGGTATTGGTATATATAGATATTAAGTTCAACTCAATAAGTGCCACTTCCGCCCGTAACAATTTGTGTGTCCTCACAGCATTTCTGTGTGGGTTGCCAGTGTTTTGACACTGCGCACATCACTCTTGAGACTTGTTCGACTCGACAACGACCGCGTGGTCAAGTGATCAGAGTACCTACCTTTTGCCGGGGGTTCGAGGTTCGATTCCCAACCAGGGCCAATATTTATACAAAATACAAATGGGGTTTTCGAGTTTATTTGTGATTGTACCGGTTTCTCTAACACTGCATACTAACCTACGTCCGATCTTATCGCAATAACTTTATTTCGGGTATGGGTAGATTAGGTTAGTTTCCAGAAACTACTTCAAACATAGCAAATACGACTAATAGAAATATATTCTTGTTAGTCACACTGCAGTTCGAAATTCATTTAAATGGGTCAGATCAAATGGACTACAGTCAAAGAAAAGTAGCATAAAGTGTCTACTAGGTCAGAATATCTGACTTCAACGCCGCGGGTGCTGACTCCGAATCCCAGCTGAAGCTAAATTTGTGCAAAACCTCAAATCTTTGGTTTCGAGTCTGATATTATTGTGGATGTGGAATGTATATCTGCAAAACGCACTCACTCCAGAAGACATTCTTGCGTGAGGTATCGTTTTTTTTTAAGAATCCATATTGTGATGGACACATTCTTGGTTTTTATAGGAGAAAGTGCCGAGACGATCAAAACATTTACCTGATGGTAAGTGCAACGTCTGCTTATAACAAATGCTGTGTCACCAGAACATTTCATTGCGGTACCACACTGCGCTTTCACCCTCATCCTGAGACACCAATTCTTAAGTCTCATATGCCCCGTAATTGGACTCTTGGATCTCTGTTTCCTTAAGACCGAATCACACTAATGTTTGAGCCTCAGGACCGTGCTTCGTGGCACACTGTGTGGGAGACCTAAGTTCAACTGTGGACTTTGATGGTCAAAATTCACTGATGGTAGAGCTGAGCAGGTACTACCGCAGGGCTAGTTAATTTATCATGAAGAAGTAGTGGGCAAACATTATCGGTCTGGAAGGCACTGAGAGCCAATGTTTTTCTGGGCATATGAGACTTAAGAACTGATGTCGCAGTGGATGGGCGCGGTGTGGTGCCACACAGAAATGTTCTAGGTATTTTTTTTTATATAAAGTGATGAAACGAGCAAAACGTTCACCTGATGGTAAGTGCAACGTCTGCCCATAACAAATGCTGTGTCACCCAGAACATTTCTGTGTGACACTTCACTGTGCCCATCACCCTGAGACATCAGTTCTTAAGTCTCATATGTCCTGTGATTACGCTAGCTCACAGTGCCCTTCAAACCGAAACACAGTGATGTTTGCACACTACTGCTTCACGGCAGCATAACTGGCCCTGGGGTGGTACCTACCTAGACGGATTCCTTATGGTCAGGCGTTGCACTTACTAACAGGTGAATGGTTTTATCGTCTCGTCACTTTCTACTATTAAAAAAAATACAGGATATTACAATTGTCACAGTATAGTAAGGTTATTACCACTGAAATCGATAGCATTTATTTCAATACATGCTCTGTGACTATTGAACGCTTTGCAAATGCATTAAGCTTCCTGTTACGAGGAGACTGGATTTGCAAGCGGAGACTCCACAGGTAATCCGATACATGCTTTTCTAGCAGTCGACTAGACCTATAGATTTCGAGCGTCTAACGTCGACTTGAGTGTGGTATAAGTTGAAAGAGTCTTGAAGTATTTCTAATATTGAAAGTCAAGTAACATGCCTATAAATATCGCACTGCCGACCGGTCCCCAGAAGGGACCTCGGCTTGAACCTTCATCGTGTCGTCGTCCTCGTTGTTTCAGCCTATCACAATTTCACTGTTGAACATAAGCCTCCCCCATAGATGGCCACAAAAGTTTGTAGCTCTCATTTTGGGGGGATTTTACCTTAGTTCCCACGCATAGCAGGCGGGTTGGCAACCATGAGAGCTTCAAACTTGTGGGAATCTATTGGGGAGGCCTATGTTCATCAGTGGACTAGAGAAAGCTGAAATGATGATGATGATGATGATATTTATTTTTGCTAAGCGCAGTTCTTATTTGTTTCATTAGTAAATTGCAACAGTGCGAAGGCAGTGCTGGTCGATAGTTATATATATTTATACTACATTCACATTGGCAGAAAGCCCACGACTGTTGCCACAAATACCAAATCTTCTCAAAACGTAACCAAGCTCTAACGAATCATAACGAAATATTTTCCGCCTATCACTCGTCAGTTACGTCAAAGCAATTTACTGAAATGCAGGTCTCAGAATACAAACGCACATCAGAGACATACTAACAAGATAAAACAATTTCCTTTGTACGCGGCGTAAGTAAAGCATGAGTTGCATTTATTAAAAATAAATTCGAGAACCTCGTCTGCGATGTTTTTTATCTACATATGATTCGAAGATAAAGAAGATAAGAGAAGTTCCAAAATAAAGTAAAATTTTAATTCATTTCATTTCAACACTTTTCAGAATATTTCAGCGTTCAGAATTGGATATTTATCATCTACAAAGTCACAATCATCGACTATGTTTCTCCTTGCGCCGGTCCTGAAAAAACTTTACTGGTGGTAAATTATCCAATGGATTAACCTGCCTACGTAGGTGGCCACCGTAGTGACAGTTATTCTGCCGACAAGCTATAATGTGCACCACTTTGTTTCGGTTTGAATGTCACTGAAGGTAGTGAAGCTAATTATTGGGCTGAGACTAGAAAACAGACGTCGTAAAGTCACGAGCGAATTTCGATGCTGAATTTTTAAAAGCAAAGTTATTACGAGTATATAGGCAGTAAAGTAAAAATAAAGTTAAAAGTAGAGTAACAGCCTATAAATGTCCCAGTGATGAGCACAGGCAGGAGGACTCATTTCTGAGAGGGTTATGGAGCGGGGAATGGTCCGCCACGATGATCCAATGCGGGTTGGTGGACTTCACATGTCTTCGAAATATTTCTATTCCTCGGATATGCAGGTCATCACGATTTTTCCTTCACCGCTGAGCACGTGATAAATCAGCACTTAAAATTGTAGAACAATTTTAGACGGCACTGGGATCGAACCCCAGTTACTCGCGTACTAGAGCTACCACGGTTTTTTTTTATAATAGAATTAAATAATGATGATTCGTTTATAGTCTCATATGCCCAGTGATTACACTCGCTCTCGGTGCCCTTCAGACCGAAACACATACAGTACTGTTTGCACACTACTGCTTCAATAAAAAACAAAGCAGAATAACTGACCCAGGAGTGGTACCTACACGGATACCTGCATAGGAACCCTTCCACCAAGAATAATATAATAAACCGATTGGTACGTTTGGATCGATATGACTTCAATAGCCTGATGCAGGACGTATGACATGTTCCTGGAGCTTCTTATGTGGTGGCACAGATGTCGCTACAGTAGATAAGGGTCATCAATATATCCATACTAATATTATAAATTAAGCGAAAGTAACTCTCTCTGTTCCTTTGTCTGTTTGTTACCATTTCAAGGCGCAACTGTCGAGCCGATCTTGACGAAATTTGGTACTGAGGTAGCTTGTATCTTTTAAACGGATATGGGATACTTTTTTATTTTTTTTATCCAGGAAAATCAAATTGTTTTCACGGAATATATAAAAAACCTATATCCACGCGGACGAAGTCATGGGCATCAGCTAGCATCTATAAATTCCACGGAACTTAGTTAATTGGCTGGTACTCAGAATTGTGCCCAGTTCTTAGATTGTATGGCTAGAATGGTGGGGTTGATTTTTCCACCTATTTCCTCACGATGTTATCCTTCGCCGCGGTACCGTTATCGATTGTAAAATTACTGTAGTTAGTGTTAGCTTCTGTCTGGCAAACCCTTCTTTATTTATTACTTACCTACCTACTTATTGTTAGTTTCCGTCTGGCAAACTCTTCTTTATTTATTATTTACCTACCTACTTATTTGTAAAACTCGTCACTGATTGGATTGCATTAAAGTAGGGATTTGATATAGAGAGGAACTAACACGGTCGTTAGGCATTCTGCTTCGAGCGTTGGATGGAGCAACTTGTGTCTAATAAAGTGAAGATATAAATTGCGTAGTGTGATTAAGAAGATTTAACTGTAAGTACATGTGAACTCATTTGCTACGAATATTTGCATTTCTTGTGACTTTAAATAGGATATTGAAATTATAAAGTGTTTATTTGAGATGTTTGACTTTAATTATTACAAGAATCCCCTTATTGAACTGACGATAATGTTAGCTACCATATCTGGTTCTTCAGCAGGCTCTATTGAACATATCTCTCTCCCAGTGAGAGGATTAAACGCAATCGCCACATTTGGCAGTCGGTTTGGCGATCGCAGTACGAGACTCTTCGCATCTCAGATGCCTATCTCAGATATTGATCTTAACTTTAAATTATTATTTTTTTATATGGTTATATGGTTTAAATACCTTGCATAATTGAGATGGTTATTCCGCTATCTGACAGTCGTCGTCGTTCGTCGTCGTTTCAGCCTATCACAAGTCCACTGCTGAACATAGGTCTCCCCCATAGATAGCCATAAAAATTTCTAGCTCTCGTATTGGAGGGATTTTTACCTATCAGTGCTCACTACATTTTCCTGACCTTTTTCTTTGTTGACTGTCTATACCTACGTGATGGATTGGTACAATATTTAACACCACCACAACACGCCGCAAAATACTACGATGGAAAATGATAAACCATAACACATGAATAGAACGCGCGTTCCGGGGAATCTAATGGCCGTGTAATTGTTTAGAGATCGCTACGCCGATATATATCCAATGATATCAGAAAATGTATGACGATACGTATACGTGACGTATAAATACACAAAATTACTTTTTAATTCACTAAACCTTAACACGTTCACGGACAGTACGTCGAGAGACGTAAATTATGACCCTCATAATATGGCACTGCGGCTGTAGGCGGCTATTTAAAATACACCAAAAGTAGAACTCCGTCCGCGGCCGATTATTTCCCATAGCATTTATAGGAAGCATATGACTCTGTGCCCATTTAGTCTGTAATACAGACTGCTAGTGCCACAGCAAACACTCCTGCTCGTGCACACAAATTACCTCTGTCACGCACACCTTGAAAGAACACCTGTTGTGACACTACGTCTGTGGCCGGACGATTTACATACACATTCCACCGACCAGTCGCCGCGTGCCATAGCGGGAGGAAGAGCATGCATCGTGCTCCGAAAAGGTGTGGTATGGCAATTTTCGGCGAACGGTACGTATTATTTTATTCATAATTTAATGAAATATTTACTTATAGTTGTATTTACTGGCTATTTCAAGGTATCGTGAGTGGTTTGTGTTTAAATTTGTTGCTGATAAGTGCATGTGGACAACACGGACAAAAACTGTCGAAATGTCTTTAAATTTTCAATTTATCGAGTCTGTCACACATATCAAATTGTTGCTATTATTACTACTATATTTTCATATTGTTATCTTGTAAACTTATTGCAGATGGCGTCAGGTAACAGAACAACATCTACTGTCAACAATGGTCCGTGGCCGTTAGTGCCGCAACACACGGTTTAGAATTCACTTGCTGTAAATGTCCGTCTACAGGCGGTTACGTCTCTGACCGTTACTGCTGCAACACATTCTTTTTAAACGGAGTAATGCGACAATCTGTCCCCCGATGTGATGACACTTTGTATGGGAAGTTTGTGTGTCATATCACAAATTATTGAAAATGATCTTCTGTCCGTGAACGTGTTAATATTTTTTTACTATTTGTTGTTTTGATAAATTAATTAGTTTGATGATGATGTTCTAATGACCGATTTCGACCACGGCGACAACTTCCGAATATCATCGAGAGCTATCAACTGCGCAGGCGATATTATAGTTGCCACAAGTGTTCGCGAATACTCAGAGGGACTCTCTCGTCCTAACCTACTCGCGCCCGATGTAACGCTCATGCGATAAGATCTGAGGTAGACTAAGATGCAGTGTCAGGAACACTGGGACAATCACAACACAACCAGACCCGAAAACCAACAATGTGATTTAGCACAAATGTTGGCTCCGGCTGGGATTCGAACCGAGGACTCGCGGCGTAGAAGTCAGGTACTCTGACTTGCTTAAGAGAATCTACTACCCCATCTCATCCCGTGGGTGTCGTAAAAGTTGACAGAGGGAAAATTAAAAGCAAAAGATGAGCAGCAGCATCTTCCGGGAACATCTGAATAAATAAACTGCGGTTGCCAACCCGCCTGCCAAGCATGGCAACTATGGCAAAATTCCCCCCAAAATGAAAGCTATAAACTTTGAAGAAATGTATGGGAGAGGCCTATGTTCAGCAGTGGACTAGTGATAGCCCGAAATGATGTTGATGATGATGAATAAATTATTCCCCACAGTAAGTTTTCTCATATATATTGGGTGATCTTAACAAACATAAGCTACACGTACAAAACACAATCAGACCCCTTAAGCATCCCTTTCTCTAACTTTGTCACTACATCTTCTACCACACCGCAACGTTCGCTTATCCCGCTTTTTCTCACTTTGTCCATCAAAGTCACTCCAGCTGTACTTCTCAAACTTTTCATTTCCACAGCATTAATCTAAGCAGCGTTTTACACTTACGTAGATTATCGAAGTTCAACTTTCAAATACTGTCTGAATCTAGCAACTGGTATTACAGTGCCGCAAGTGTACGCGCCGGACGCATGGGCCATTATCGTTCATGCAATAAGATCCGGGGTAGGCTAGTATGCAGTGTCAGATACACGGGGATAATGACAAAACAACCAGGCCCGAAAACCAACAATTTGTGTTCTAGCACAAATGTTGTCTCCAGCTGGGATTCGGACTTAGGACCCGCGGTCGTCAGTCCATTCCTGAACATATGATTGCAACAACCACGCTTGGCAGATTGGTGATACCATCACCAGACACTGAGCACCTTAGACGCTGCTCGTCACTGCTCTGTGTATTTTAGGTATATTTTTCGTGATTATTCCACCACCTGTCGGAAGCCATGAGATTTCCCAGGTCCCTAATGAGGTAGGAAAAATTAAAACATTTTTTTTTGGGAACATTTTAGTTTGGTAGAAGATGTAGTGACAAAGATAGAGAAAGTGATACTTAGATGGTAGTCTCGTCTCTCCACGTAGAGAGGATGGATGAAAGAAGATTGACGAAACAGATTTATGAGGCGAGTGTGAATCGACAAGGCGGTAAGAGTCGACGTAGGTATGACATTCAGATCGAAGTCGTTTTAAGAAAAGGCCACGTCAAAAGTACCCGCAACCGACGAGCTTGTACGAAAGCCATAACGAAAGTAAAAGAAGAGAAAGATGTGTGTTGGGTTGAATGGTGTGATCTCTGCGATCTCTCTGAAAAAGAGGCGTGGCTATTTATGTAAGATATTTATTTTATTGTTTATGATTATCGCTTTGTTGCGGTCACATTGTCTAATACGATAATACTATCTCCGTTACGTAACATTGGAGATTTCCCGGGACAATTTCCTGAGACGTCGCACTCGGAGTTTAATCTCGATGCACCGACTAGATATGCACATTGCAACAGCGAAATTTATGAAGGGATAAGTAAGGGTGTTGCAATAGTGTAATGAATATACAGACGCATGGATTTTTTAAGGAATCTAGTGGCGAGACGAGCAAATCGTTTACCTGATGGTAAGTGCAACGTCTGCCCTATAGAAATACTGTATCACTAAGAACATTACTGTGCGACGCCACTCTCGTCACACTGAGACATCAGTTCTTAAGTCTCATATTCCCAGTGATTACACTAACTCTCAATTCCCTTCAGACCGAAACACAGTAATGTTTGCACACTACTGCTTCACGGCAGAATAACCGGCACTGTGGTGGTACCTACCTAGACGGATTAAATTATTAATATATAGATTAAGATAAATAATTAAAAAAAGCATTTTAGTCATTTTACAGTGTTAGCAATCCGCCCAAATTTTCACGCAATTAATATGTTGTGTAAACGAAGAAATGTACGATATTTTCAATAATTCCTCCATCGTGCCTCTGCATCTATTGAGTTGTAGCTCTTGAGCACGTATGTACGTTCGCGAATGTTTCCAAATTTAAGCACGTCGTCGTTACTATCGTATTGTCCTGAAAGAATGTACAATTTTCGAAAGCGTACAAGTTGTTCATTTAGACGATTGGAATAACTCTTATAATCTGCATTTTAAGTTGTCGAGATTCGCAACCAATGTCGTTATTTCACATACATCAGTTCTCACTACATCCTCAGTTCACTAGTAGTGAATGCCTAATAGGCATTCATTATCATCATCATTACAGCCACTTTTCGCCCTGATGGTTGGCGAACCACATCACCGGCCATTTTGGTACGAGTCAAAACATTCTTACTCCCCATTGAGTTCCCACGAGCAGTATAGTGACAGCATTGCATTTTTTTTTATTGGAGAAAGTGATGAAACGAGCAAAACGTTCACCTGATGGTAAGTGCAGTTGCTGTGTCACCCAGAAAAATTTCTGTGTGACACCACACTGCGTCCATCACCCTGAGACATAAGTTCTTAAGTCTCATATGCCCAGTGATTACGCTAGCTCACAGTGTACTTCAAACCGAAACACAGTAATGTTTGCGCACTACTGCTTCGCGGCAGAATAATTGGCCCTGGGGTGGTACCTACCTAGACGGATTCCTGCATAGGAATCCTACCACCAGTGAAACTTTCTGCACTTATGAATTTCAATAAATTCGCAATAAAGGCTGTTCGTACAATACCTTAATCGCCTCTTACGACACCTCGGTAGGAAAGAGGTGCTATCCTACTCAGCCAGACACCTATCGGATATTACATATATTTTTTACGAGTATTATAAAAGTAAAATTGACGTAAACATAATCTGCCAACGGCATAAAATATACCGCAGTCAGTATGTACGCGACTACAAAGCATTAGCTCTTTTTCCTTGCCCCCATCTCTAATATAGCTTATGCGATTAAATCGCATAGAGAGACAGAGACAACACAAACACAATACCTCCAAACACGCAAACCACAACACCGTCACGCGCAGTGCACAAATATTAGCCAATGCTGGGATACGAGCCCAGGAGACAAGCCTTTGTCACTTAAAATATTCTGTAGAGGGATGCACCGTGCATAGAAATTATTTGAATAGAATAGAAATAGGTTTATTTGGTACAAACACATAACATACATACATACATAAGATCACGACTGTATCCCATATGGGGTAGTCAGAGACTGGGCACTCACTGCAAAAGCAGATGACTGCCACAATCCACGTTTCACCAAAACAATATAATGCACTTGGTGTGATAGGTGGTGAGGTGAGCCCATCGCCACCATACGCTATTGGGTGCAGTGCAGTTTAATTCCTTACTCGCCTTTTACGAGATCCATTGGATGAGATGGAGTGGTAGTGTTCTTTTAACGAGCCGCCAAACTTTAACATAACAAAATACAATACAAATAACATAGCAGATGCAGTCATCATCATCATCATATCAGCCCACAACTAGTCCACTGCTGAACATAGGCCTCTCCAATTGATTGCGAGAATAGTTTGTAGTTCGTAATTTGGAGGGATTTTGCTATAGTTGCCGCGCTTTCAGATGTTTATCTGGTAGTAGGATTCCTATGCAGGAATCCGTCTAGGTAGGATACCACCCCAGGGCCATTTATTTTGCCGTGAAGCAGTAGTGTGCAAGCAATACTGTGCTTCGGTTTGAAGGGCACTGTGAGCTAGCGTAATCACTGGGCATTTGAGACTTAAGAACTGATGTCTCAGGGTGACGGGCGCAGTGTGGTGTCACACAGAAATATTCTAGAATACATCTAGATACAGCATTTGTTGTGGGCGGACGTTGCTCTTACCATTGGGTGAACGTTTTGCTCGTTTCGTCACTTTATACAATAAAATAAAAAATTCCAGGAAGATACTGCTGCCCATCACCTGGTTTTTATTAACCTTGTCGACTTTTACGACACCCACGGGATGAGATGGGGTGGTAGATCCTCTTAAACCGCTACCGCACGGCTACATACGAGTACAAGCATTATAAAACACAAATAGATTACAACAAATTTACTACCAAAATGGTCCCCACCCAGCTTTATCTCGCGAAATGAAGTTAAAACAACACATCGTGATGGTTTTCAGTGAACCCAGAATTGAGAGATGATGAATGATTAAAAACAAAAAAAGAGCAAAATTAAACTATAACAAGCAAATGAACCAGAGCAGTTGCGCATATGCTTGTGTCAACAACACAATCTTGTGTGAAAACTTAACGAGTGACCTATGTTCGATTATCGTTGCCGGTGCACAAGCAAACTAACACCGCCAGGAACCGCCATCAGATACCCTCCACCAACCACTACAATACTACTACTCTGTAATATACACCACTGAAGTCGAGAACACGACACGTGTTTCGCCCCAAAACGAGGCATTATCCTATGATAATGCCTCGTTTTGGGCCGTATATCGTAGAGTCTATACTCTACGATATACGGCGACCGTGCTTGTGCACGCTACTGAGGGAGGGCTTATACTTTGCATGCAGATCTTAACCAATTAACTTACTTTCCTTCATTATAATGGATTTCCGCTAAATAACGCCTGATTCTATCTAACGCACTTACCATCAGCTGAACGATTTCTCGTTTATTTTAAAACTTTTAATACGGAAGTATCCTCCTGATCGATTTTCAACCATGACGACAACTTACAAATACTGTCGGAAGCTATCAACTGCGCATAAGACATTATAATACCACCCGTCATAACTTACCCACATCCACATCACGTTAATTCCATCACACTTGATGTAAAGCTTCTGCGATAAGATCAGATGTAAGCTAGGATTAAGTGTCAGGGACACAGGGGACAACCACAACACAACCAGACCCGATAACCAACCAAATGTTGGCTCCGACTGGGATTCGAATTCGAACCGAGAACCCGCGGCATAGAAGTCAGTTATTCTGGCCGCTAGGCCACGACACAAAGTAAAAATATGTGTATGCAATTACATCACAGCGCATTTGCTGAACAATTTTAGAGGTCCCAGCACCGGGGATCGTACTCTGACCATTCGCGTATTACGATTTTAAATTTCAGTCGGGTCCTGCTCCTGACCTACCACGACTTATTTTCCATTAGATATGAGTATACATGAGTAAATTTCATAACAAAAATATTGATTCATACATACATATAATCACGCCTTTTCCCCATATGAGGTGTAGACAGAGGCCACACAAGTAGCCCACGTTTTGCCACCGTGGGAAAGAGACGAGTGGCGAACGTCGCCCCCATTTCGGTACGAGTCAAAAAATCTTACTCCAAATTGCGTTCAGTATAGTGACAGCATTGCATATTATGGTGTTAATCTCCACGAATAAAAGCGGTCCGTACACCTTAGTCGCCTCTTACGACACCTCGGTAGGAAAGAGGTGGGTGCTATTCTACCCTGCCGGACACCTATCGGCCTTAAATAATATAAATAATATAATATTAAACTTACATATACTTTACTGGTGGCAGGATTCCTATGCAGGAGTCCGTCTAGGTAGGTGCAACCCCAGGGCCAGTTATTCTGCCGTGAAGCAGTAGTGTGCAAAAATTACTGTGTTTCGGTTTGAAGGGCACTGTGAGCTAGCGTAATCACTGGGCATATGAGACTTAAGAACCTATGTCTCAGGGTGATGGGCACAGTGTAACGTCACACAGAAATTTTCTGGGCGACACAGCATTTGTTATGGGCAGACGTTGCACTTACCATCAGGTGAACGTTTTGCTCGTTTCATCACTTTATGCAATAAAAAAAAAACATAATAAACACACTAAATCCATCAATATGTTCACCTTCGTACCTCTGTGTTCGTCGCATTTATGTGGCGTGTAGTCGCCCTTAAGCACGTTCATCTGGAGTGCAAGGACAATTCGATTTCCAATTCAAGCACATCGTTACGATGTTGCAAATACAAAAATAAAGATTTCCAAAAACGTAGCTCGGGGTCTAGGTGCTCGCTTTAAATATACTGTGACCTCCGCTAAAGTTATTAACTGCAATTTACCGCGTGCTACTGTGAAGGAAAACATCGTGAGGGAACCTGCATGAATATAGAATATAAAAAAAAATCCGAAGACATGTGAAGTCCGCCAACCCGCATTAGAGCAGCGTAACGGATTCTTTCCGACCCCCATAAATCCTTGAGGAAATGAGGAGGCCTGTGCTCATTTATAGGCTGTTATTTTTTACATTTATATCTTAATATAATGTAAGCACATTGCCGTGTGGCTATATCTACCACCCCATCTCATCCCAGTGTGCAGTAAAGGTCGACAGATTGAAAATAAAAACCATGAGATGGGTAGCAGCATCTGCCTCTCAATAAGAAAAACTGCGGTTTCCAACCCGCCTGCCAAGGGTGGCAGATATGGCAAAATCCACCCAAAATTTGAACTACAAACTTTTGTGGCAATCTTTGGGGGAGGCCTATGTTCAGTAGTGGACTAGTGATGGGCTGAGACGAAAAAAATAAAGCAGCCGTGGTAGCTCAGGGCGCGGGCACTCGCCTTACGTGTCATTGTACCTTTCCTAGACCTGAGCTCGATTCCCGGTAGCGGCAACAATTTAAGTTCTGATTTACCACGTGCTCAGCGGTGAAGGAAAACATCGTGAGGAAACCTATATGTCTGAGGAATGAAAAATAATTTGATGGCATGTGTAATCCGCCAACGCGCGTTGAAGCAGCGCGGCGGACTCTTCCTGGGTCATTCAGACAAATGTTCAATGAAAATGTCAGTAACAGAAGCAGTAATGTCTGCAAATTACTGCTTCACGGCAGAATAACTGGCCCTGAGGTGGTACCTACCTAGGCCGATTGTTGCATAGGAATCCTACTCCCAGTAAACCGTGACTCCCTTACTATGAAATTTAAGGCAGGCGTCCGGCCTCTGAGCTAACACGGCGAATGCCATACCACCGCCGGGTACAACCGTGGTCAAATAAGTAAGGTGGTAGGATTCCTGTGCAGGAATCCGTCTAGGTAGGTACCACACCAGGGCCAGTTATTCTGCCGTAAAGCAGTAGTGTGCAAACATTACTGTGGTTCGGTTTGAAGGGCACTGAGAGCTAGCGTTATCACTAGGCATATGAGACTTAAGAACTGATGTCTCAGGGTGACGGGCGCAGTGTGGTGTCACACAGTAATTTTCTGGGTGACACAGCATCTGTTATGGGCAGACGTTACACTCACCATAAGGTGAACGTTTTGCTCGTTCCGTCACTTTTATGAAATAAAAAAAAATGTCATACCAATATTTTTCTTATGCGAGATTCGAACACGGGACCCATAGCACAAGGGCCTATTACTGAGACGCTGCACCAAACAAACACGATAACTACTACAAAACTTAATTAAGAAAACTCACTTTAAATATGACTTGAGGTAGCAGCCTATAAATCTCCCATACATATATACATACATAAGATCACGACTGTATTCCACAAGGGGTAGTCAGAGACTGGGCACTCACTGCAAAAGCAGATGACTGCCACAATCCACGTTTCACCAAAACAATATAATGCACTTGGTGTATATACGTATACGTATACGCTATTGGGTGCAGTGCAATTTTATTCCTTACTCGCCTTTTACGAGATCCATTGGATGAGATGGAGTGGTGGTATTCTTTTAACGAGCCGCCAATCTCCCAATGCTGAGATAAAGATAATTTAGTAGTAAAACATGGGTGTACAATGCAAGCATGCTAGTGTTATTAAAAAAAAACAGAAGTCCCACATATTATCGTACAAATATTTTTTCTTACAGTCAAAAAAAAATATAATTATTCACAGTTCTAGAATAATTAATCATGTATTTGAGACGGGCAAAAAGTTCACAACTACTGCCATTTACAACTTAAAAAAACATTGACATAATTATTAATTGACATGATACAAATGTTAATTAATAATTATGTCGGACTTTTGGCGCCAACTCGTAAAAGAGGCAGTAGTGTTTTTATTTCATTTTGTAATTTCTGTGTATATTTTGAGTTTTGTTGTTTAATATTGATAGTTTGTTATGCAAAAAGTGCTCCTGAAAGTGTACAGTGATTGGAAAATCCAATTTAAGACCAAAATTGTGCTTTTCGTTTTGTCTCCATCAGTCCACAATATCTTCAATAAAAGTCAACTATCATTTTATTATCGACTAAAATTTTGATTTCTTGCTGCTTGAAGATTGTATACTTGGATATGTTACTTGACACTGGAAAATAGTTTATGACTGTTTCCATTAATAAATAAATAAATAAAAATAATTATGTCAATGTCAACAGGAAATAAATATAGAAAATTAATTAAATAACTATATCAAAACTTATCGTTTAAAAAATCGAAAATATGATAGTCAACGTCATCATCGTCATCATTTCAGCCTATCACTAATCCGCTGAACATAGGCCTCCCCCATAGATTGCCACAAAAATTTAGAGCTCTCATTTTGGGGAAACTTTGCCATAGTTGCCACGCTTGGCAGGCGGGTTAGCAATTGCGGTTTATTTATTCAGATGTTCCAGGAAGATGCTGCTGCCCATCTCGTGGTTTTCATGTTCCCACGTCGACTTTTACGACTCCCACAGAATGAGATGGCCTAAACCGCCACCACACGGTATGATATGGTGTGGCCGATTCTCTTAAACCACCACCACACGGTATGATAGTACCACAAATGTGACAAATGTCAATTTAAAGTAACATACAGTAAAAGTGAGGACGCCTCCTCTCATTTTTGAGTGGACTTTGGAGCTGGAAAACGTCCGCCACTCTACTCAAATACAGGTTGGTGGACTTCAAGTGTACGCGGAATACTTTTATTTCTCAGATATGCAGGTTTCCTCTTGATGTTTTGTTTCATTTGAAGTTGCAGAACAATTTTTAGGGGTGCCGGCACCGGGGATCGTACTCAGTGTACACGCGCACTATGAAATTTAAGGCGAGCCACTGAGCTACCACGGCCAATGACCTTTAACATGACTAAAATCGATATAAGTGAACCTTATTAATTTGCTTTAGATCGAATATTATTCAGAGATAAAAAGTCACTTGTAACTTGCACCGGCCCCTTGTGCTAACATGATGGTCTCCGTATGTAAACATACTTCACAAAGGAAGTTGACCTTTGTGTAAAATTTGCATAATGTGTGCATTTCCGCACGATCCTATCTAACACGGTAATCCAGGGAGCGTAACTGCTCTAATTCTTCACAAAATATAACATCGGTATTTTTTATCTGTTTGTTTGTTTGTGACTAAAGTCTTAAGGGATGATTGGGCTTGTCTGAAACAAAATAAATATTGACAAGTTGGCGTCGCCGCAAACGTTAACATACTCGTACATTTAACATTCCAGATATTTATTTTTAATGAAAACAAACTTATTGATCCCTTTTCTATGCAATAGAATTGAGAGAATATATAGTAGCCACAAATCGATTCCAATCAGACAAATCGAAACGACTTTGGAAGTAATTTTATTCAATTATGAAACTCACAAAATGTCACACTTGTGCATTTATCGAGTTTCTCATTGGAAACAATTCCAAGATTCGAGATACTAACAAATTTTGATAGAATTATTTGTTCAACTATTTCAGTTAATCGGTATTTCGTCTAGTTCGAAAACTTAATCATTGTAACGCTTGAGAAGTAACAATTATCTTTAGTGAATGTCCTTACCCTACCTTAAGGTTACATACTAGTAAACTGACATATCTTTGAAAATGATAGGAATAGAATAGATTTTTTTATAGATTATTTACATACTTATTGAAGGTCATTTTTTCTTTTTTTTTTCAACTACACCCACCAGAAACCCAGTGGGCATTTTTTTTTTAGTTTGTTTATAACATTGTACATTTTTTTCTATTGCATAAAGTGATGAAACGAGCAAAACGTTCACCTAATGGTAAGTGCAACGTCTGCCCATAACAAATGCTGTGCCACCCAGAAAATTTCAGTGTGACACTACACTGTGCCCATCACCCTGAGACATAGGTTCTTAAGTCTCATATGCCCAGTGATTACGCTAGCTCACAGTGCCCTTCAAACCGAAACACAGTAATGTTTGCACACTACTGCTTCACGGTAGAATAACTGGCCCTGGGGTGGTACCTACCTAGACGAACTCCTGCATAGGAATCCTACCACCAGTAACCACCAGTAACCGTGTGGCTCAAAGTCTTAGGTTAGGTTATTAAATCTAGAAATAAAGAAAAAGCATTTATTAGTACAGCACAACAAGACAACGCTCACGCGCAGCAAGAAAACTCATACACAATAGAAACACATACTAATTAAAAAAGAAAATACAATCATGAAAAAAAAAATCAATCAAAAAAAAATTAACATAAAATCTATTAATCATTGTTTGAATCTTGATAGCTCAATAGCTGAGAACTTGTTTAATAAACTCATAGTACGCGAGTGACCTGTCTCTGCAACACCACTATATTGTTTAAAAAAAACACTATAATAGTTTATTGACATTTTAAGTGCTTGTTTACGTGTTCGGCGATAAAAGAAATCGTCGTGAGGGAACTTGCATTTTCAAGAAGAAAAATCCAGGATATAAGAAGTTCACAAGCTCGCACAGCCGCGGGATAATCTTGCCGATTCCAGAACACTCGCATAAACTACTACTCTACTTAGTCATCTCACAGCATAACGTCTTAAGGCATTTTATCATAGGGCAGCGGCTGATATGAACACAATATTTACTTTGCAGAAAAGAGCAGTTCCTACAATTTATAACATACGCTCTCGTGAATCGCAGAGGGAATAGTTTAAATAAATTAATATTTCAATATTTACATGGCGGTACATTTGTGGAATACTTTTATATTCCCAAAAATATCTGGAATGGTGACGGGCAGCAGCGTATAAGGTGCACTGTCAATTCATGTCCGCCTGCAACTCCTCGTAAGGCAAACTTGGGAGAGGTCGATGTCCAACAGTGGACTTGCAGACTCTCTCCGTCTTATTAATCAGGCTTATACATTACATTAAAAATATTTTGTGGATGACACTGTCCATTCGTCATTAATTTATTGGTTTGTGCCGCGTGGCCTTGTGGTCAGAGTACCTGACTTCTACGCCGCGGGTCCTGGGTTCGAATCCCAGCCGGAGCCAACATTTGTGCTAAAACATAAATTGTTGGTTTTCGGGTCTGGTTGTGTTGTGATTGTCCCAGTGTTTCTGACACTGCATCCTAGCCTACCTCCGATCTTCATCAGCGTTACATCGGGCGCGGGTAAGTTGAGACGAGTGAGTGCCTCTGTGTTTGCGAGTACACTTGTGCCACTATAATATCTTCTGCGCAGTTGATGGCTCTCGACAGTAGTCGGAAGTTGTCGCCGTGGTCGAAATCGGCTAGGAGAACATCATTGGTTTGTAATTAAATTAATATATTTGTGTAAAAACGATATATGAAATTGTCTTTAACAATGATTTATGCCCAATAACTTCATAATTAATCTGCGACGTAATATCACCAATGTATGACCGGCCTACGATGCAATATTCGCTGTACATTCAGTGAAATTAGCCGTCCAATAAATTACAGTACAGTATTTTTGGATTCATTATTTTTCGAGATTCCTCTTTCGTGATAAATATTAATATAATATAAAATCTCTCGCTCTCTCTCTCACACACACACACACTAACAGAGATATTTTTTTATTTCACTATAAGTAATATCTATATGCACATACTCGTATAAGACTTTTTTTAAATAGAGGAGACATCAAATTCTTGTCAAGTGTGAGCCAGACACGTGCTCGAGGGCTCCGTATTATTCGTAGTCTGTCTGGAGAAGTAAATCGAAGTTTACTTTTTTTATAACTTATATGGCATTAGTAATTATTATTTTAGTTTAGCTTGTGAAGTTCAAAAACGGGAGGGAAGGTGATTATTCGCTTATTTTAGAACGTAATTAAAAACTAATGTTGCCTCAAGTTTTCGCATTTCCCATTTTTTTAAAGTTTTCTTTTATAAGTGTTTATTTTAAAATCAATAGCAATAATAGTTGCTGATAAAAAAGTCCGTCGTTGTTGTCCCCATACAGTGCCAAAAAAGTTAGTAGCTCTCATTTTGGGGGGATTTCGCCATAGTTGCCACGCTTGGGAGGCGGATTGAGAACCGCAGTTTATTTATCAGATAGGCGTTCGTGTTATATATAATTTCGGTGATGTAATTGCTGTTAGCCTTTTTTGGCCTTTACAGCTTCATCGGATACTGTGCTCACGGGCCAGGGGCCCGCGTGCCAGGTTTGGTTTGACCCAAACATAAATACATAAATAAACTCCTACAATAGCCTCGAAATTCGGACTGTCGCGTTCGCTGCGTGCTTGCGCGATTTAGAATATCTCTAAAAGGTTTTTAAGTCATATAATGACCGTCCGAGGGAGGCTGCGGGCCTCCATTCGGACTGTCGACTTGTGTGTCGGTAACTCTGGGCGGTGAAAACCGCCCTGGAACACGGGTGTATCGTGTGTACGCGGTGTGATTGTCGACTGCTGCGCGCCGCTCTCTACGGCGGTCGCGCGTCGTGGTGCGCGTTAATGTGAAGTGATGTTCCCTAGAATATTTTCATTTGACATCTTCCGGACACTGTCGTAAGCTATTAATTGCTCAAGAGATACGATCGTATTAATGCGCCGCGAGTGTGTGTGTAAAAGCAAGCCTGTAAGGATCAACATATCGTGATACGTTCGCCTACATTGATCTTGGAAGTGGTCCATTAGTGGATTAACAGGCTAATGCAAAACGATCGAGATTAAAATTACTACATCTTAAAATATTTAATCTTATAATTAATTAAATTTGTCATGTTATATTCATAACGTTTAGATCTCTGTGACAAGTGCACAGTCTGTAGAAATCTTCGATAGTGCACATATTACTTACCATCATAGACATTACCATCTCCTTAGGAATTTAAATATTTGTATTTCTATCAAATAACTACTTAAACTACTGAATTGTATGTAAAGTACGTTTCTATGTTACATCGAACCGAGTTAGATGAAATGTTAGGCTTTAAAAAAGATAGGTTACATAAAAAACAAGACAGGTCAAGTGTGTGAACACGAGCGCCGAGGGCTTCGTATTTTTTAAAAACTTTAAACGTTATATTATTCCTGTAGCGTACATAGTAAATGTGTTTATCGTACTAATTTATTTTCGAATATTTCGCTTACAAAGTTTAAAAATGAGAGGAGAGGGGTAATTGTTTTCCACACTTTTGAGACATAAATTAAAACGAATACTTTTCGCATTTTTCCCATTTAAGGGGTAGGCAGAGGCCACATACGTAGCCTATATTTCCCCCCTGTGGGGAACGAGATGTGGCGGCTGGCAAACCACGTCGCCGCCATTTTGGTACTAGTCAAAAAAAATCTTACTCCCCATTGCGTTCCCACGAGCAGTATAGTGACAGCATTGCATAGTATGGTGTCATTATTTATATCGGCCTTCACCAGTGAGAAAGTTAAGCGATCGAAATCATTGTTATTCGATGCGCTTTCAACGGATAAGCGCAAAAGTACAGCGTAGAAGTGGTGAAAAAGCCCAACGGGACATAGGGGACATGGTGCACTTGTTTAAAATCACGGATCCTGATGTTATACCAGTCGTCGTTGCACGCCAACTTGAGAATCTCCCGCCGTTGACGTTTGATCACCCAGACTGTACTAAGCTGTTAAAATGATATTATAATACTTCAAGTTGATATTGAAAATATCGAATCCACTTGCGTAACGCTGAATCAACTTGAGGATGTAAAGAACGATATACAAATGATTAAAAATATTCTACCACCGCGCTTGTCTCTGCGTAATGTTAATGATAGACGGGGACCTTGTTGCATGGATAGTGGACCTATAGGTTGAAAATGCTTAAAAATTTGCCATATTCTCATCTATTATCGATAATGAAATCATTAACATGCATTATGGAATAATTTTAATGTCGGGTAGGCAAACCACCGATACGAAACTAGATTCGGCGGCAGCGGTGACATCGGACGAGGTGCCCGTGACTCAGAGCGTTGACGTAGATTCTTTGCGTGTATTTACTCCTACGGTGACGTAATGCGCGCCCGCAGTAATCGCTTCCAGCGCATTAAGTGGGACCCTGAAGGCAAACAAATAGACACTGCCAACGGATATTTATGCGCGGCAAAAAAATCCTGTGATTTCAAATAAAGTGGAAAATGATTGGCAAACGGTAACTCGTCGGAAAAAGAAGGTGGGGGGGGGGGGGATAAGGGGGTCAGATAGGCGCTACGGTAAATTAATTATATGGCAAAATTTAAAGCCGCAGAACGGAAAATTCCTATGTTTATTACGAACATACACAAGGATACTGAAGAGTCGGGTATAATTAACCACATTAATCGAAAATACAGTTAACTGTTTCTCTTGTAAAGGTTAACGTTTAAATGGAGACTAACTATAAAGCCTACAGGTTACCATTATTTTTGGATGAAAACCTGTGGCCTAAAGGAATTATATTCAGGAAGTTTGTACACTTTAGGTACAAACAAACGAAGAGAGTAAATGGTGGACAGCTAATATAGTAAATGGTTGTCGGATTTTAGGGGTCGGGTGGTAGGATTACTATGTAGGATTTCTGCCGCGAAGCAGTAGTGTGACAGCATTATTGTGTTTTGGTTTGAAGGGCATATGAGACTTAAGAACTGATGTCTCAAGGGGACGGGCGCAGTGTGGTGTCACACAGAAATGTTCTGGGTGACACAGCATTTGTTATGGGCAGGCGTTGTACTTACAATCAGGTGAACGTTCTGCTTGTTCCATCACTTTTTCCAATAAAAAAATTATTTAGTGCTAAGGATATAGCTAAAGCTATTCAGTCGATGTCGAGAGGCAAGTCATGATGGTCATGATGGTCTCAGCATTGGATATCTCCAGCACAGTGGCCCTCATATATCGAGAGTAGGGTAGGGCGGGGCTAAAAGGTCCGCGGGTGAAAAGGTCCACCATTGCTATTTCCGAAAATAATGCTCCTAAAAAGATTTCGAGTACTGTTGTAAGGGGGGGTTAGGGAACTGGAGTTGGTAAGTTTTTTTCTATTTATATAGCTTATAGTAGAAAGTTTTACGAAGAATTATTGTTTTTTTAATGTACATATTAGATTTGTGTATATTGTATGAACATTTTGACAAATTTTCTTTTTTTTACTTCAGCATCGACGCTCTAGGAAGTCTGCAGTCTGTGACCATGTTCTGGATCATCCCAACCATTACATCAGATTTGATAGACCACAAATCCTTGCAAAAGAACACCGATTCCTACCAAGGATGATTCGCGAGGCTATTGAAATTAAAAAACATCCTAATTTCAATAGGGAAGATGGTTGGGTATTACCACCGGCTTGGGATCCTATTATTAATAAAATTAAATCAAAAACCAAGCATACCACTGCAAGGCTTCAAGACACAGTAAGCTCTTTCTGCGTAGATCGGACTAAAAATAATAATTAAAAGCTGAAGGTACTCCGGGTTAACTATGACATCAGGACAACTGTCACCTCAGTCCCCCCGTGACCATGGGTGCTGTAAAGCGTCCGAAACGTCGGGTAAAAATAGTTCAAAATTAAACGCGATAAAATCCGTAAAAAAGTAGTTTTATTTAAATGAATCTCACTTTATTTATTTGCTTTTATCAACTAAAATCTTCGATTTATTCCAACTAGCCCTATAGCGCCTTTGCGCCTATAGCGGGCCTTGAAGGACCAATCGATCTGACTATCTAAATCTTCAATATCTGGCGAATAGACATAAACCGGTCATATTAATTGGTATTTGGTGAACCGTATGGTTAAATAGTTACGAGACAATATTACCAAATTGGACCTTTTAGCCCCCCCTACCCAATTGGCAATGTTCTATACTTTGTGTATTAGGGACTCATATCTGCTGATTTAATGATGACGATTGCTGTACCGGTTGTTAAAAATAAAACCGGAGATCTGTCAGACGAAAATAATTACAGGACAATTACGTTAACTACGATTATAGTAAAAGTGTTGGACAATGTGCTTAATTCACAGTTACATAAATACTTACAAACCTGACCTGTGTTCGATTCCCGGTGCCGGTATCACCAATACTCTAATTGCGATTTACCATCTGCTCGGCGGTGAAGGTAAAAAATATCATTAGGAAACCTGCATGTCTGATAACAAATTTCGAGGACATGTGTAATCCACCAACACTCACCGGAGCAGATTATATGAGAAAAAGGCGAGACGTGTTTTTTTTTTAAACATAGCCTCATGGTAGGATTTCTGTTGTATCGTGTGTGCGTTTTCCACACATAAATTTCACATGCTAAAACCAACAATTTATGTTTTTGCACAAACTTTGACCCCGGTTCGGATTCGAACCCGGAACCCGCGGCGTAGAATTCTGTTCAATTACTGGTGGTAGGATTCCTATGCAGGAATCCGTCTAGGTAAGTACCACCCCAGTGCCAGTTATTCTGCCGTGAAGCAGTAGTGTGTAAGCATTACTGTGTTTCGGTTCGAAGGGCACTGTGAGCTAGCGTAATCACTGGGCATTTGAGACTTAAGAACTGATGTCTCAGGGTGACCGGCGCAGTGTGGTGTCACACAGAAATATTCTGGGTGACACAGCATTTGTTGTGGGCGCACGTTGCACTTACCATCAGGTGAACGTTTTGCTCGTTTCGTCACTTTATACAATAAATAAAAAAAAACTCTAACCACTAGGCGACGCGGTATGTATCTTATTTGTTTATTTAGTTTAACATAGAGTTTTGTAGAAAATTGTTACAACGAACAGAATAATGCCTTCCGTAACATTCCTGCAGCGCATCGATATTCGATTCGGAACTTTCTCGCGCGACCGCGCAATTGCGGCACAATTTAGATGCAACACGAGATATGTTCCGCGCAGCGCTGACAGCCGCCACTGTAATAAGGCTTTGCAATATACAAAAGCGTATACAAAGTCTGAACATATGGCCACGTACATATTTTTACTACAGCAAACAGCTCCAGCAGGATAGATTACAGCTAAAAAAACACATTACAATAAAATTCTGCCAGCCGATTACAACTATCCACGTTTTACAACGTTTTTTTTGGTTTTAGACGCTTCGAAGTATGGCAAAAAACCCCAGGCAATGGTAAAAAATAACAAAAAATCCAAAGGAAAAAAAAACCGTATCGAGGTTCAAATATTCGAGCCATTTCCATTATAGATGAAAACAATAAGAAAAAATTGTTTTTCTTAATAACTACAAGTGCTAGACTTTGGATATGAAATAGGAAACCAGCAGACAAAATTCTGGACACGATCAAAAACAACGCGGTCTCGATACGTCAATAAAAAATATATCCCTCTTACAATTTATTGTACTGGTCTTTTACTGGTGGTAGGATTCCTATGCAGGACTCCGTCTAGGTAGGTGCCACCCCAGGGCCAGTTTTCTGCCGTGAAGCAGTAGTGTGCAAACATTACTGTGTTTCGGTTTGAAGGGCACTTTGAGCTAGCGTAATCACTGGGCATTTGAGACTTAAGAACTTATGTCTCAGGGTTTTGGGCACAGTGTGGTGTTACAGATAGATATTCTAGGTGACACAGCATTTGTTCATGGGCGGACGTTACACTTACCATCAGGTGAATGTTTTGTTCATTACTTTATGCAAAAAAAAAATAACTGAGTATTTTTAAACGTTTCACTAAGTACGCACCGTTGTTTCACGATGTATAAATATAAGGCTCAGCTAACTTGCTTGTACTACTTGCATGAGTTAGCTAACTCTATTTACATTCAAATGGCTATTACGCTAGGCAAATAACAGGGAACATTGATTAACGTGAATTGGTAATGCCAATAAATCAACGCTTGCCGCTTAGTTTTATACAGATTGTTTAATAAGTCACAAACAAAAAGAAAAACAAAAAAGGAAACTCGTTTGCGGTAAAAACCGTTAGTAATAATCCTAAAATATTATGACTACAAAGAGATGAATATGGATGTGATATGATAATAAATATCTTTAAAAAAATTACTACCCTACACACTAAGATTCCTCCGGTATCGTAAATATGTTTTACGGTCATAAATTTTTCAAGTACAACACAACCAGTAGATGGGCAGCAAATTCTTCCTGGAACATCTGAATAAATAAACTGCGGTTGCCAACCCGCCTGCCAAGCTTGGCAACTAGGGCAAAATTCCTTCAATATGATATATAGGATTCGAACCGAAGACTCGCGGCTTAACAGCAGGTACCCTGACCGCTACTTAACGCGGTCGTAAAACGGTGGTATGAAAAACGCTATATAACTTATTTCTATAACGCAATGTTTATTACACTACTAGCGACCCACCCCGGCTTCGCATAGGTCCAATTTACTTATTAAAAAAATGAGAAGTGCGCTTAGCATAAAATTATTAAGAATGTTTATTTGAAAACATGTCTCCAGCTCCAGTGGTTTAGGTTGTGCGTTGTCTGTCTATCAGTAAGGCTTTTGAAGCCACCAAACATATTATCGCCACCGATAGCGTAATCACTGGGCATTTGAGACTTAAGAACTGATGTCCCAGGGTGACGGGCGCAGTGTGGTGCAACACAGAAATATTCTGGGTGTCACAGCATGTGTTATGGGCGGACGTTGCACTTACCATCAGGTGAACGTTTTGCTCCTTTCGTCACTTTATACAATAAAGAAAAAAAAATGCGGAATTTGGGTCTTGTTCTTCTTCTTTTAATTCTGGCCTCTTTCAATAGAATTCAGTCACGAGACTGACAATAGATAATTCAAAATGTCGATCGACAGTAAAATGATAGTTGACTTTTACTGAAGAATTTCTTGACCGATGGAGACAAAACGAAAAGTACAATTCTGGTCTTAAATTGAATTTTCCTATCACTGTACACTCTCACAAGCACTTGCTGCATAATAAACCTATCAATATTAAACATCGAAACTCAAAATATACACAGAAATTAGAAAGTTCAATTAAAACACTACCGTCACTTTTCGAGTTGACGCCAAAAGTCAATTTGGGTGTCGTTGGTTGGAACATGTGACTGCATGACTGCAGAACTGTCAAACAGAATGTCACTTTTACTATTGTGATTTTAATACAAAAATACCATCTAAATTTCCGACATTCCTGCGGGTTTGGTGATGATCTTGCGTACATAGCAATTGATTTTAATTTATATATATAAGAAGAAGATGGTAGGATTCCTGTGCAGGAATCCGTCTAGGTTGGTTCCACCACAGGGCCAGTTATTCTGACGTGAAGCAGTAGTGTGCATACATTACTGTGTTACGGTTTGAACGGCACTGAGAGCTAGAGTAATCACTGGGCATATGAGACTTAAGAACTCATGTATGATATATTTTCGGTGATGTAATTGCCTGTTAGCCTTCTCGGCTTTTACAGCTCCATCGCATACTGTGCTCGCGGGCCAGGGGCCCGCGTGCCAGGGGCCCGCATGCCAGGTTTGGTTTGACCCAAACATAAATAAATAAATATACTCCTACAAAAACCTCGAAATTCGGACTGTGTCGCGTTCGCTGCGTGCTTTCGCGATTTCGAAAATCTTAAATATTTTAAGTCGTCTAATGACCGTCCGAGGGAGGCTGCCGGCGTCCATTCGGACTGTCGACTTGTGTGTCGGTAACTCTGGGCGGTGAGAATCGCCCTTGGAACTCGGGTGAATCGTGTGTACGCGGTGTGATTATTGACTATTGCGCGCCGCTCTCTACGGACTCATGTCTGATGGTGACGGACGCAGCGTGCTGTCACACAGATATGTTTTTGATGACACAGCATTTGTGCAGACGTTGCACACACGGCCCTGTATTATTCCGATAAGCACAAGGGCCGCATAACGATTCAGCTCCAAGCCGCAGCCGATCGCCTAGGCGAATGGTTCCGGAAATGGAGAATAGAGGTAAACCCCGAGAAAAGTGTAGCAATATACTTCTCGAGGGGCACGCCTAAGCCCGCTAGACGTTACCACACAATCGGCAATAACCAGCTAGGCTCGATCACCCTGTTCGGACGCCCTATTCCCTGGGAAAAGAGCGTCAAATACCTCGGGGTCACGTTAGACGCAGCGATGTCGTTCGCTGAACACATAAAGAACGTGCGTAACAGGGCGGCTTTTATCGCAAGCCGCCTATATCCGTTAACTTGCTCCTCAAGCAAAATGTGCCTTAGGCACAAACTTCGCCTCTACAAGACATGCATTAGACCCGTAATGGCCTATGCATGCGTCGCGTTCGCACACGCGACGGGCAACCATATAAAGAAATTGCAGACCGTGCAAAATAGATTCTTGCGAGGTGCCACCGGAGCCGGCTGGTACCAACGCAATGTAGACCTTCACAGCGACTGTAAAATGCCCTTACTCTCTGAACACTTCAGAGAAGTATCACGGCGGTTTTTCGAAAAAGCCGCGGTTCATCCAAACCCGCTGGTGGTTAAAACAGCGAATTATCGATCCGACAGAAACGCGACCGAACGCAAACGTCGCCCGCGAAATGTGCTTGACGACACGGACGTCTCAGCACTCCCTGACCACGATACGGTCAGTCACGATCCGAGCAACACTGTACACACAGTCAATAGCTTTAAGATCACACGCACAACGTCGCGCGACCGCCGTAGAGAGCGGCGCGCAGCTAGTCGTTAATAACACCGCGTACACAAGATACACCCGTGTTCCAGGGCGGTTCTCACCGCCCAGAGTTACCGACACACAAGTCGACAGTCCGAACGGAGGCCCGCTGCCTCTCTCGGACTGTCATTAGATGACTTAAGATAATAATTTTATGGAGATATTCACAGTAGCGCAAGCACGCTAGCGAACGCAACGGTCCGAATTTAGATGTTTAGTAGGAGTTTATATTTACGTATTCATGTTTGGGTCAAACCAAACCTTGCACGCGGGCCCCCGGCCCGCGAGCACAGCATCCGATGAAGCTGTAAAAGCCAAAAGGCTAACAGCGATTACTTCACCCAAATTATATAGACGTTGCACTTACTATGAGGTGAGCGTTTTCCTCGTTTCGTCACTACATGCAACAAAAAAAAACAATATTTTTTTTAATAAATAAAACCTGCATGCTGGTTTTTCGCTAATTATTTCCAGGACAGAGGATTTATTTTGCGAACCAGTGTCGTTAAGGAAACTGATGTTCAAAGTATGCAATGTTTATTTTACATACTTCGAACATCAGTCTAATCATTGAATAAAAATAATTTTATTGTTGTACTCCCCTTAGGATATATTTTCCAAAATTCCTGACTTAATTTAAAACAAAAGAATATCATTAAAGTGTTTATAAATTGTAACAAAGATAAAAGAAAAGGTATTTATTGGCTCTCTATGTAGTAAATTGATATAACGCGGTTGGCATAGTGGCTGAACGATGAGCTTATGACCTACGGGTCGCAAGGTCGATTACCCCATTTTGCATAAATTGTCTATTAAGACGATGCATCCAAAGCGTACCTATAACGATGTACACTAATTTCTATAAAATAACTCTCGCCCCCACGATTTTAATTCAGTCTGATCAATGCCCTAGATTGATGAGGAGAGTGGTGTGATGACTGGTACCTGGTACCTACCTAATTATTTTTAAGGTTTTATTACATTATCTGCTTCATTATTGTTTCTTTACAATAAAACCGGTTAACTTAAAAACATTTTTTTACTTATTTTATTTTCAAGTTTTTTGTTTTTTATTTAGATACTCAATATTTCTCAATCAATTTAGTTCATTTAGTGCCTCATTATTACAAAGTTTCTTTTCTGAAGTCCTTTGTTTTATTAGATACCTAGATTTCAGTTCTAATGTATTTTTGTGTAAACTCTTGGATCCGCCAATTTGGTTCGGATGAAATTTTGGATTAGGAATTGTTTTCTTATAGGGGGTTGATAAAAAACGTAATCCGCCGTTTGCGGCGGCGGCCATCTTGGATTTACAATATACCGAATAATAATACCGAATATACATAATTATATTGTCATCACAACTAAATGTGTGTACCAAATTTCAGATCAATCGGTCGCAAACAAAGCTAACTAAATAAAACCATTTAAAAACACATCCTTCAAAATTTAATCTATATTGTGTATACTCGTATATCTATGATGATGTTCTCCTAGCCGATTTCGACCACGGCGACAACTTCCGACTACTGTCGACCATCAACTGCGCAGAAGATATTATAGTGGCACAAGTGTACGCGCAAACACAGAGGCACTCACTCGTCCCAACCTACCAGCGCCCGATGTAACGCTGATACAATAAGATCGGAGGTAGGCTAGGATGCAGTGTCAGAAACACGGGGACAATCACAACACAACCAGACCCGAAAACCAACAATTTATGTTTTAGCACAAATGTTGGCTCCGGCTGGGATTCGAACCCAGGACCGGCGGCTTAGAAGTATCTAACTATAATGACTATGACGTACAGACAGGACGACATTACAAGGGTTCCGTTTTTACTACAAAACCCTAAAACGCATACACACACTATGTCAACCATCAAGTTGATATTGACGGGATTTTGAATTATCATCTTATATTACTACTTTAAAAAAAACAGTTTGACGTGGACGTCCGGATTTTTTTAGGGATGTGGTCGCGATAACTCTCGAAAATATTGGCGTATCGAGACCGGGTTTTTTATCGTGTCCAATATTTTATTTACTGATTTCCTATTTCATATCAAAAGTCTAGGCACTTGTAGTTATTAAGAAAAATATTTTTTTCTTATTATTTTCATTTTTTTATCGTGTCCAGAATTTTATCCACTGGTTTCCTATTTCATATCTAAAGTCTAGGCACTTGTAGTTATTAAGAAAAATTAATTTTTCTTATTATTTTCATCTGAAATGGAAATGTCTCGAAATATTTGAACCTCAATTCGAGTTTTTTTTCTTAAGAGTTAAATGAGCTTCATTAGACATGCACTTTTGGATTTTCTATTTTATAACTTTTATCACTTACTGTTAATATAAAACTAGTTCAGACATGTCTATTGTCGATTACTCGTACACTTTATCGCCGACTCAGAATTGTCAGATTATGCTACCTCCATTATATCCGCCTGCATCGCAATCAGCTCCGTTTTATATTAAGCCAATCAGTCTGACCAGAGGCAGTTCAATCGGCAGACTGTGATAACAATGATGACGTCATCGTTGAATATCGTCTGATATGACGTCAAATTTGAATATCGTATACACAAATACGTCATTGATATTTTTTTATAAATCAGTTTTTGTCGACTTGGTTCTGTAATATGAGTCGTGGATTCGATTCCCTCTCGAGGCTAATATTTTTATGGCCAACAAATAGTTGATACGAGTCTCTATCTGTAAAATGCTCACTTGATACAGGAGATATCCCAATGTGGGGCATCGTTATAAACTGATGGTAGAATTCCTATGCAGGAATCCGTCTAGGTAGGTGCCACCCCAGGGCCAGTTATTCTGCCGCGAAGCAGTAGTGTGCTAACATTACTGTGTTTCGGTCCGAAGGGCACATAGAGCTAGTGTGATCACTGGGCATATGAGACTTAATAACTGATGTCTCAGGGTGACGGGCGCAGTGTGGTGTCACGCAGATATGTTCTGGGTGACACAGCATTTGTTATGTGGAGACGTTGCACTTACCATTAGGTAAACTTTATAGACGGCATCGTCAAACTCTCGTGTCGCGGGTTTTCTCAAGCCACCGCCAGACTTGCTCCGACATGATTAATGGCTCAATTTGTTTCCTACTCAACTAACTTGCTAACAACTTAATAACACTAGCAACGTGTCGGCTATCGAGTCGCGAGTTTATTGATGGCTTGCTGTGTCATGGCTCCTAGATTCGAACCACAGCAGTAAAAATTATATATGTCGGAGTCAGCGATGGCTGTGTGATAGCGCCGCCAACCTCTAAATTAGGCGGTACAGGGTTCCTTATGTAGATAGCGCAGAATAACAATTTCAAATGCACCTTGTGTAATAATTTAACCTTACTACGCAGAACCACCATTAAACTAAGTAAAGAGACAGTTTCGCTTCGAATGAGTGACAAGGTCGGTGTCTCGAATTCAGCTGCCTCTGCACAATCCGAACTCCCTAATAAGACTCTGTGCAGGTGCCGCTATTACACTAACAAGTGACGTCACGGTTTACCACCTCCTCAGTACTACAATAATCAAATGAGCAACATATTATTTAACGATATCGTTTTCCCCGACATACATATTAATATAAATCAGTTTATTGCAGATCTGGATAAAATGTCTTTGGGGACGTTTTTTTGCTGATTTAAGACTGTTAACTGTATAAGGAAAAATTAAAATATTGTGATCAACTGAATGGGGGAAAAGATTTTTTTATTTAGTTAGGGATGAAGCAAATTGTTCTAAACGAGTTCGTCTAATCGAAAGTGCAACGTCTGCCCATATCAGATGCTGTGTCAACCGGAGCATTTCGGTGTCGCACCACGCTGCGATCGTCGCCTCTAGACATCAGTGCATTGTTTCACCTGCCCATTGAGTACACTAGCTATCAGTGCTCTTCAGACTGATATACTGTCAATACTGGGCTACGTCTATAGCCTCTGCTTACCGGATGTATCAGTAAAAAACGCGACTATATGTATACTTGTAGATATTTATATAGAGAATTTTACTCTGTATTGTAGCTGAGTTAACACTTAAAACCGCGTTGAACAATACTCGCACCGCATCTAAATATAGCGTATTCTGTGTGTACTGTATACGTAACCTTCTAAATTTAATATAATACAGGTGTAGAATTTGCCTCTGTAGCACCGCGCGGAAGCTTATCTCGCGATGCAACTAAATATAATATATTTATATTACGCAACCTTATATATTTAACATATGGATGCATAATTTCTTTCTATAATGAATTAAAACAACGCTCTGCAGAGCATACACCACGTGTGGCATCTGAACGACATTGCTCAGCTCCCATACAAAGTTCGCCCAAGAACCGACAGTCATAAAACTTTGGTTATTGGATTCAAAATAACAATCCAATGTACAATAACAGCAGTATTACAAAGATGTAGAAATAGCTTGGCGGCGATCACCTCATTCCCAGGGGTTATCATCATCTATGCATTCTTTAATATTATAATAACCCTTTTATAAAGTCTTTGTTTAATATAAAATTTGAACATTCATTGTATGAAATCCACTAGAGTTATGGATTTCGTGAAATACAAATAAAAAATGTAAGTGTTACTCTGCCTTGCACTTTAATAATTGACGCGTATTTGGACGAAAGCTGCTTGCCAATTGCGTTGTCTCTGGTACGAGCGCTTATTGGCTTAATGAACAATGGAGCTGATTGCGTGGGGACATAACGGGCAAGGGGTAATTGGGTTATTTTTTGTTAATTGTAACGGAAAGTTATGTTTTAAATTCGATACTTTGCGAGGTGAAAGAATGACTTTTGCAGTCAATTAAAAATAATGTGTGCTCAGTTTGTATAAAAATGTAATAATAACAACATATTTTTCGCCAGTACACAAAGTAGATGCCTTCATGTTCATGCCTTAATATCTTTGCATATATATCCTAACATTTACTCGTGCACAATAACACCATTACATGCAATGCTGTCACTATACTGCACTTGGGATATATATGGGGAGTAAGAATTCTTTGACTTGTACCAAAATGCCTCGCGTTACGTCTCGATCTCGCGAGGGCGAAAAGTGTGCTTCGTGAGTGGGATCTGCCTACCTCTTATAATGGGAAAAAGGCGTGACTGTAAGTATCCTAACCAGACGAAATTAACAAAAAATACTCTTCACAACCATTTTATTCGTCAATTTAAATAAAAAACCATAATATTCAACTTCAGTGTAGTGGTAGCAGTGGCGCAAAGTACCTGACTTCTACGCCGTGGGTCCTGGCTTCGAATCCTGACTTCGACTTCCAAAGTTGGCTCGGACCTGTGTGCAAAAACACCAATTGTTTGTTTTCATGTCTGTTTGTGTCGTTCATGTGAAATATATGTCTCGACAACGCGCACTTGATACTGAAGAAATCCTACTGTGGGGATTCGTTTTCTTTAAGGTAAGAATTTATAAATTATTCTTTTTCTTTCTTTACCAGCCAGAGCATGACTTTACGCATTCTCAGATACATACATGTGGCACTATAATCTGCGCAGTTGGAGTTGTCGGCATCGCACCATACACCTTTGAATGTGGCATCTAATGCCACATTCAGTGGTGTAATGTGCGATGTAATGTGCGCGAGAGAAACTGTGGCTAAACTGACATTACAGAAACCTTTGCCTCCACCACGTATATTATTCCAGGGAAGATCTACGTCTGGAAACTAAATTCTATCTCCATCTATTATAAATTTATTTTCCAATCTTACAGTAATTTCATATATGCACGTCCCATAAGCTTGTTTTCTGAGCTGGTTTTCTTCAGCATTTATCTCCAGTTGGTGACGTAATTTTTATTTAAAAAAAAAACGTTGAAATTATACGAATATTTTCTAATTTTTTTTTTTTTTTTATAAACGATGCCCCACAGTAGGATTGCTCCTGTGTCGTGGGTACGTTTTACAGACATAAATTCTACATGCACAAACCACCCAGACCCGGAACAACTATCTGTAGGCCATACAAATATTTGTCCCGTGCGGGAATTGAACCCGCGACCCGCTGCGCAGAAGCCAAGGGCTTAGCCACTGCGCCAACCGAGCCGTTTTGTCAATATTTTTCACAATTATTATATACTATAATAATTTTCTTGATATTTTCATTTATAATAATCTCTATCTAATTCTCATCATACTTTAAGAAAATTCTTGCATTACTTGAGAAACAACAACAACACAGTTTTTTATGACTGTTTCTCTGGACATTGCGAACTCACCAAATGCTGTCAAAATACTAAAACGAATTTCATTTAAACTATCTTTAAAATGTTATGAAATCGCGCTGCGAAAAAAAAATACGGAAAATTTTTTTTTCCTCTTGACTAAATGGCTTTCAAGTTTCGAATTCGAATTTCAAACAAATCATATTTTAAAAAGATACAACTCAAATGTGTTCTTTTTATGAAATTTGATTTTGTATTGTATGTAGTCAGCAGCGAACATATAAGAGACAGAACAAATAATACTCTCGCAGATCTTTCAAAACATCGAAAATTCGTTGTGCAGCGGTGCGATTGCGGTTCAATTTAGATGCGGCTTGAGATACCTAACTCCCAGGTTGTCATGAACGTAGAAAAATTGTAAAAACGTACACGCGAAATTTTACCAAGTTGTTTTCATAATACATAAGCTTGACCGAGGGAGGAACACTCACATTATTCCAGGGTCATTCATCATTCGCCACTCGGGAAACGAGACCGAACGAGAATGGATCTTTCCTCCTGGCCGATTTGGATCACGGCGACAACTTCCGAATATTGTCGCAAGTTATCAATTCGGTTTGAGAAGCGCTGAGAGTCATCAGTCAGTCATCATAAGTTCTAAAGTCTCATATGTACAGTGATTACACTACTAGCTACTAGCTCACAGTGCCCTTCAAACCGAAACACAGTGATGTTTGCACACTACTGCGGCAATACTTCACGGCAGAATAACTGGCCCTGTCAGCTCATCGCAAATCAGTCGAAGTATCCTCAAGGACGGTTCCGGTGTGACGCGATCGACGCTATAACCTCCGACGCCTGATAAGAGCAAAGAACGGCACTTCTAGAGCGCAGGAACGATACAGAACAGAACAAATAAAACACAAACGGCGTCACCCCCTAAGGGATTTTTTTTATTGGATAGAGTGAGGGAAAGGAGCAAAATGTTCACCTGCTGTAAAGCGCAACGTCCGCCCACAGCAATGCTGTGTCACCCAGAACATTTCTCTGTGACACTACACTGCGCCCGTCACCCTGAAACTTATGTTCTTAGGTCTCATATGCCCAATGATTGTGACAGATTGTGTGTAGATTTTGACATTCATGAGAGCTTTAAACAAGCCTAAATTGAACAAAGAAATTTTGACTTTGACTTTGACTTTAACTTTGATTACCCGAGCTCAGTGTGCCGTGGTAGCTCAGGGGCTAGGCGCTCGCTTTAAATTTCATAGTACGCGAGTGACCTGGATTCGATTCCCGGTGCCAGCACCACTAAAATTGTTAATAGCAATTTTAAGTGCTGATTTACCACGTGCTCGGCGGTGAAGGAAAACATCGTGAGGAAACCTGCATGTGTGAGAAATAAAAAATATTTCATGACATGTGAAGTCCGCCAACCCGCATTGGGGCAGCGTGGCGGATTCTTCCTAGCTCCAAAACACTCTCAGAAATGAGAGGAGGCCCGTGCTCAGCATTGGGACATTTATAGGCTGGAACTTTTTTTATAGTGCCCTTCAAACCGAAACACAGTAATGTTTGCACAATACTGCTTCACGGCAGAATAACTGGCCCTGGCGTGGTGCCTACTTAGACGGATTTCTGCACGGGAATCCTACCAACAGTAAAAAAAACTATGAGGTGAACGTTTGCTTATTTCGTCACATAATTCGATAAAAACGTCAAGCTCCAAACGTCAGCGCCACGGTTGGCTCACTCTGGCAGACGTGAGAGTTGATTAATAGTTCGACTTACCCCAACTATAACTTACAAGCTTACCATTAACTTGCTGAACAAGCACTTTCTATGTACAAGTGACGTAGTATCTTTTTGCCGACGGTATTGTGAACAATGTAACGTAACGTACGTTGTTATTTTGGTTATTTTCTTATACTTATCGCAAAATGCTTTTACAATAAAGTTTTTTTGTTATTGGATAGAGTGACGAAACGAGCAAAACGTTCACTTGATGTAAAGTGCAACGTCTAACAATAACAAATATTATGTCACCCACAACATTTCTGTGTGACACTACACTCCGCCCGTCACCCTGAGACATCAGTTATTAAGTCTCATATGCCCAATGATTACGCTAGCTCACAGTGCCCTTCAAACGGAAACACAGTAATGTTTGCACACTACTGCTTCACGGCGGAATAACTGGCCCTGCCTAGACGGATTCCTGCGTAGGAATCCTACAACCAGTGAGTTGCTAGTGAAGTCATAATCATCATCACTTTTGGCACAGATTGCCATAAAAGTTCGTAATTCTCAATTTGGGTGAGATTTTGCCATAGATTGCCACGCTTGGCGGGCGGGTTAGCAGCCGCAATTTATTTATTCAGATGTTCCAGAAAGAAGAAGAAATCGGCCGGGAGTACTGCGATACTCATGTTTGGTAACGTAAATCTGATGATATCTGCTTTCCAAACACCTTAGACTCTGCTCTCCGTCATCAATCTATGTATTCCCTAAAATAGTTCTAAAATTTTAGGTGAAGATTTACCACGTGCTCATGAGTGAAAATAATATCGTGGGGAAACCTGCATGTCTGAGGAATAAAATATTATGAAGACATGTGAAATCCGCCAACCCGCATTGGAACGGCGTGACAGAGTTTAGCCAACTATAAAAACCCTCTCTAAAATGAGAGGAGGTGCTCAACAGTGCGAAAACTTAATTTTTTATAACTCATACTTTATCTGACTGATTAGGAAGGTCAGATAATGCCTGTTAATCTTTGTACGTTAAAAGCAATGGTTGACTTTAACGCAATTTATTTAGAATATGTCTTAGGTGTTAAGAAACGACCTCTTTCGCGCAAAATCTTTAGTGTGAAAGCAAAATCTGATCTAAGGAAGCCGCCAGCCTTCGTGCTACGAGCTCTTGCATTAATTTGCACAGAGCAATGTACTCGCAGAGTTATAGTCACACTTTTAATTCATTCGCTATAATTATTTAAATAATGCCGCATTATCTAATTAATACTAAATATAATGAAAACTACATTAAGCTAAAAGACATTTTAAAGGCGAACTAGGTGTTTTTTCATTTACAGTAGATTGATGTTCTCCTAGCCGATTTCGACCACGGCGACAACTTCCGACTACTGTCGAGAGCCATCAACTGCGCAGGAGATATTATAGTGCCACAAGTGTACGCGCAAAAACAGAGGCACTGACTCGTCCCAACCTACCCGCGCCCGATGTAACCATGATGCAATAGTTAATAAGATCTGAGGTAGGCTAGGATGCAGTGTTAGAAACACGAGGACAATCACAACACGACCAGACCCGAAAACCAACAATTTATGTTTTAGCAGAAATGTTGGCTCCGGCTGGGATTCGAACCCAGGACTTAGAAGACCCAGGCTTAGAAGTCAGGTACTCTGACCACTAGGCCACGCGGTCGGTACAGTAGTTTAGTGTAGTGATGAATGTAGTAAATGATCGTGGTCTGAAATATGTGTTGCCACGCTTGGCTGGCGGTTTGGCAACCGCAGTTTATTTATTCAGATGCCCATCTCCAGGATTTTCCCACAGTCGACTTTTAGACACCCACGGGATGAGATGGGGTCATAGATTGTCTAAAGCCGCCACCACACGACTATAATAAACGATGCGAAACGCCAAAAGCTTAACGGTTACGGACTGTAAAACATGACATCTTAATGTTTTCTTTTATTTACGCGAATACTGCACATCTTAATAAAACTAATTAGTTAACCCGGGGTATCTTCAGCTTTTAATTATTATTTTTGGTCCGATCTATGCAGAAAGAGCTAACTGTGACTGCAAGACTTCAAGACACCGTTAGCTCTTTCTGCGTAGATCGGACCAAAAATAATAATTAAAAGCTGAAGGTACCCCGGGTTAACTATGACATCAGGACATCTGTCACCTTCAGTACCCCTGTGACCATATGTGCTGTAAAGCACTCGCAACGTTGGGTTATAAATAGTTAAAATTAAACGCGATAAAATCCGTAAAAATTAGTTTTTTTTAAATGACATCTTAAGATCAAACCCGACATTCGACTATTGTCGTAAACCATTTGTTTTTAGTGGTTAACAAATATATTACGAGTAGTAATGGTTACCATCAGGTGACCCTGTGAGCTGGTTTGGAAAACTTTTCGTCACTTTTTACCGATATATTTTAACTCACGTAAAGTTATTGAATAAGTCAACAAACAAAACGCTATTTATTTTATTGGTAAGAAACAGAACTTAAGAATAATAGTGATAGGTTTGACCTCAAGTTAAAATATAAATTGACGTTATTTCGTAACAACCACGAAGTTTTTACATGTTTTAAGTAAATTTTTATAGATTTGGTAATGTTATAATCATTAAATTAATGCCATATAATCTAGCCATTTCTGATGTCTACAAAGACATATTTTTACATATTCACAGCAACATATTTTTAGTTCGGAAAATTTTCATTCATTCTTTATCTATTTTGCTTCTCACAGTATTATAAGAAGCTGCAAATTATGAAGGAAATGATAGCTCCATTATACTGAAAGGAGACGATAATAAATAATTAATGCAGTCTCTTGTCGCTCAGTACTCTACAGGCGCTTTTACGTTTTAAAGTGAATAGGTAAGAGCCTTTGTGTAGTAAAACGAGGTTCCGTTCCCAATGAGTCCGCGCCCTGTTTTATATTATATTAATGCAACATTACGTTGGCCTCGGTAGCATTTCGTTCAATGAGATTTTTGCCAAGACTAATGATAAATTATTAGAGAAACACATCATGTGAGTGCTTACTGCTAATGAAATCAGTAGCTACTCGTGTCCTCCTGTAACCCCAGGGCCAGTTATTCATCTATACGTACTAATAGTATATTCACCTAGTCTAGGTAGGTACCACCCCAGGGCCAGTTATTCTGTCGTGAACCAGTAGTGTGCAAGCATTACTGTGTTTCGGTTGGATGGGCACTGTGAGCTAGCGTAATCACTGGGCATATGAGACTTAAGAACTGATGTCTCAGGGTGACGGGCGCAGTGTGGTGCTACACAGAAATATTCTGAGTAACACAGCATCTGTTGTAGGCGGACGTTGCACTTACCATCAGGTGATCGTTTTGCTCGTTTCGTCACTTTCTACAATAAAAAAAAATGTTCGTTTTATTTTTACTTTTACTTTTTTTATGCACTTATGGTACATACGGCGGACTTAATGCCTAAAGGCATTCTCTCCCAGCCATAAGGAAAGCAGTGATAAACTTAAGATGCTAGGCGGTGCAGCGAACAATAAGTGAATAAAAAATAACTAATTATGACTAAATAAATAAATATGAATACATAAACTATAAAAATATACATAATTATAGAAATACATATACACACATTCACATATACAAGTGTATATATACACATACATATATAAACACATACTCACGAATAAAAGAGAAAAATAGAATTCAAACTTGCAACCAATTTTAAAATATTCCCGGACTTTGTTTTTGAACGCAAACTTGTAAGGAGCTTGTCAAGAGGTACATCGTTCCAGAGTCTAATAGCCGTTAAGGCGAAAGAGTGAGATATGTGACCAGAGCGGTGTAAAGGCGCGAGCAATTTGAGATTACCCGAGGAACGGAGAAAACAGTCATGAGAATCTCCCAGGTATTGAAACCTAGATTTAAAATACTCAATAGCACATGGATCATTTAGTATTGTGAAAAGGGTGCAGAGTATGCTAATATACCTGCGTTGGCGAATAGGCAGCCAGTTGAGCTGATTACGAAAGAAGGATACATGATGAAACATACGGAGACCATAAATGTATCTGATACAGTTATCGAGGAGACGATCCAATGTGTTAAGATGTTGTTGAGACAAATCAGCAACACTCAGCATAGTCGATAATCGGAAAAATAAGATAAAATTGTTTTATCCATTCCCCTCTATACCATTTTCCTCTCAAAAAATGAGCAGGCCCATGCCGTGTCTTCGACGTATTCGTGTCGTGTCTTATTATACGGCATAGGCATGGGGTTTGAAGGTTGCTATATTTTTTATGGAAGATAGTGTCGAGACGAGCAAACCACGAACAAAACCTGATGTAACACACGCTGCGTCACCCTGATCACATACACACACAGACGCACCACACTGCGTTCCTCACCCAACAACGTGGAACTCTAGATCTTAAGTATATATGCCCAGCGGCTATCAGTGCTCTTTCGACCAAACCACGAGCATGCAGCATTACGTAAGAATAACTGGTATTGCGATGGTACCCAGCAAGCTGGCTCTTGCATAGGAATCATATCACCTCATATATTCTGGAACCTCTTTTAAATCACAGCTTTCAATTAACGTATCGATCTGAATCGTTACATCAGTTAAGAGAAACTGAACGTCATACCAATGTCACCATAAGATTGTTGGCCTATGATGACTGTCAAGGAAAAGATCAGACTACCCGCCAAATTGGATGGTCTAGTCTTTGGAGGACGCGCCTCCAACCAGTAATCTTTTAAATGTTGTATATAGAGTTCCCATTGTAGAAACTTCAATAGCGCGATGTTGAATGTATGAAATATTTCTTGGGCTTCTCATGTGGCGACATACCCATATATTTTTTCACACCAGTTTAGTCTACTCCTTGTACCTCCCAGCCAGCCCCCAAATTGTGTCATGTCAGCTCCCAAATTAATAAATCGACAATTAAATTAATAGTTTTACTTCTCCGTTTCATGTAAATAATGGCAGATATCATATTATAAATGAATTTTACAACTACAGCGCCCTGCGATGAGATTGATTGTTAAGTAACTATGAATTACGGTAGTTTTTGCAACAGTCATCTCGTTGATTAATTATAAACTACTAAAAAACAACATAGAATTTAGGAAAATTCTAATTGCTTATAATTTTAAAACAGGCCATGGTATTAAAAGAGTTGTGGTAGATCAGAAGCTATGCACTCTTCTTAAATTGCACAATACGCCTAGTGACCAGAGTTCGATTTTTAGTGCCAACACCACTAAAATTATTAGTAATAATTTTAAATACTGATGTACGGCGTGTTCGAAGGTGAATGAAAATATTGTTAAGAAACCTGCACTTTAGAAATAACAGATATTTAAACCATATTTAAGGTCCGCCAACCCACACTGGAGCAGAATAGTGGACAAATCCCGCTTTCTAAAACGCTCTCAAAAATGCGGGGAGGCTCAGCAATAGTTCTCTGACCCTCTGGCCACGTGGTCGTCTAAAATGAAGACCTTATATAAACCCACTAAGATCTCAAACTCTGCACTCGCCCCCCCCCCCCCCCCCCCCTATTACCTAGTTTGTAGAGCACCGTCTGCCCTCCCTCAACAGCATGCACAAGAAAACCAATACCGCCACAAGATACTCTCCACCACTACAACACTACCACAAGGCAATACACACCACTGAAGTCGAGAACACGACACGTGTTTCACCTCAAAACGAGGCATTATCAAGTGATATTGACTCTACGACAGTACACCGCCGACGGTCGTAGAGTCGAAGATTACTTCTTTTGTAAAGCCGAATTGCTAGTCATCTAAAATTTTATATTTAGTAAGTTAACATTTATCTTATTCCTTTGATCCCTATTAGGATTTACACTAGCTATCAGGGCCCTTCAAACCGAAACACAGTAATATTTGCACCTGTTTAACGGTGAAATAACTGGCCGTGCGGTGGTACCTACGGATTCCTGCGTAGTGAATCTCACCACCAGTAACTAACTATACAGGCAGAATGTTCGCAATAGCCATCCATCGGTCAGAATTAACTTTTTTAAAGTTATTCTGCTCTCATTGGAGCAGCGTGGCTGTGTAGAATTCTACGTAGGTACCACCCCAGGGCCAGCTATTCTGCCGTGAAGCAGTAGTATCTAAATATTACTGTGTTTCGGTCTGAAAGGCACTGAGAGCTAGCGTAATCACTGCCCTTATGGGACTTAATAACTGATGTCTCAGAGTGTCAGGCGCAGTTTGGGGCACAGAATTGTTCTGGGTGGCACAGCATTTGATGTGCCCGGGTTAACTCGCAATGAGGTGATGCTAAGTGTATGGTGGGATTGGTGGTATGGTATGGTATGGGTGGCGTTGTTCATTATGAGCTTTTACCGCCGGGCTAAACCATCAACTTGGATTCCTACTGCCAACAGCTGATGAGAATAAAGGAAGAAGTTGAGAGAAAGCGACCGGAATTGATCAATAGAAAGGGTGTGGGTATTTCATCACGACAACGCTAGACCACGCCCATATTTAGCCACTCAGCAAAATTTAAGAGAGTTTGACTTGGAGGTGTTAATGCATCCGCCATCAAGCCCTGACCTTGCACTATCAGATTTCCACCTGTTTCGGTATTTTCAGAATTCTTTAGGTAGTGTACAGGTTAACATCAAGAGAGGACTGCCAAAACTACTTGTCGCGTGTTTTTGCTCAGAAGTCCCAAAATATCTACAGCAACGGGATCATCATCAGGGACAAAATGTAGATATATACTGTAATTAAATGTAAATAAACTTTGAAAAAAAATGTCCTGAGTTTTCATATAAAATGCGACAAAACTTTTTCCCCAACCTATTTCATTCATACAGAATTTACTTAGTTTATTTATTTAGCCGATAGGTGTCCGGCAGAGTAGAATAGCACCTAGCACCTCTATCCTACCGAGGTGTCCTAAGAGGTGACTGTGGTATTGTTCGAACAGCATTTATTGGTGCATATGAACGGCATAATATGCAATGCTGTCACTATACTGCTAGTGGGAACACAACGGTGTGTCAATTTTTTGACTAGTACTAAAATGGTGGCGACGTGGTTCGCCACCCGTCAAGTTTCGGTATCCACGGGGGAGAAAAGTGGGCTACATGTGTAGCCTCTGCCTTCCCCTTATATGGAAAAAGGCGTGGACTGTATGTATGTAGAATTTATTGACGTCAATTTGTAACTTAATTTATTGGATTGTTATCGGGTTATTGCAACTATATTACAATGCGTTGATTAATTAAGATTTACGTCCAGTTTTAGTATTGACGTCTCCGTATTGTTCGAAATTTAATTCTCCATCTCGTCCTAGGGTGTTTTATGATTCGACTATGATAATAAATGCCTTAGATTAACAATATTGAAGTGACCAAAGTCTGATATCCGATCGGCACCACCACTAAAGTTGTTAAATGTAATTTTTAATCTATCACATCGTGAATATCTCGGACCTATAGCATGTCTCAGATATAAAAAAAATCCAAGACATTTTACGTCCGCCAACACGCACTGGATCAACGTAGTGAATTTTACCCTGCTCCAAATCTTCTCGCAAAACAGAACAGGTCCTGTTACTATCATACATACATACATTTTGTTTGATTGGAAATAGTGATGAAACGAGCAAAACGTTCGGGTAAACGTAATTTACCATCAGGTGATGGTAAGTGCAACGTCTACTCTTAACAAATACGGTGTCACCCAGAACATTTCTGTGTGACACCACACTGCGCCCTGAAACAAAAAAGTTCTTAAGTCTCCTATGCCCAGTGATTACACTGCTCACAAGGCCCTTCAAATCGAAACACAGTAATGTTTGCACACTACTGCTCACACACATACACACATAAGATCACGACTGTATCCCATAAGGGGTAGTCAGAGACTGGGCACTCACTGCAAAAACAGATGATTGCCGCAATCCACGTTTCACCAAAACAATATAATGCACTTGGTGTGATAGGTGGTGAGCCCATCGCCACCATGCGCTGTTGGGTGCACAGTGCAGTTTAAGTTCCTTACTCGCCTTTTACGAGATCCATTGGATGAGATGGAGTGGTAGTATTCTTTTAACGAACCGCCACCACACGGCTCACTACTGCTCAACGGCAGAATAACTGGCCCTGGGGTGGTACCTACTTAAATGGATTCCTGCATAGGAATCCTACCACCAGTTACACCATAGGGGCCACTCCAGTAGCCCACTTTTCGCTCTCGCGGAAAACGAGACGAGGGTGCGGAACCACTATTAATGTGACCTATAAAACTTTTAAATTTTTTCGTTAAGCTGACAATAACACAAGAAACGTCAAAAGAAGTGCGAAGTCGATCCGTCGGACTACAAGATATTAAATTTTCAACGGCGTAAGCTAAACAGTCAATAATAACTCCAGAGAGCCGACACGGAGTCGGGCACTAAATCCGGTACGTTTTAGTTAATATTTCATAGAGCTGTGACTGCGTTGCGTCCGCCGGCGCCGTAAATTCTGCACTAGTGATGTTCTATATCCGTTTTTGGAATTAAAGGATTTGATGGGTTGATATTAAAATGTAATACGACTACTACCTAAATCCCTTGCTCCAATTTATATATAACAGTGACAAATCGGCATACAATTCGTCTGGTAGTATGTGGTCACTGTTGCCCATTGACGAGTATAGTCGTACATACCGAATCGTCGAAGCATCCTCAAGGACGGTTCCGGTGTGAAGCGATCGACGCTATAACCTCCGACGCCCGATAAGAGCGAAGAACGGCACTTCTAGAGCGCAGGAACGATACAGAACAGAACAAATAAAACACAAACGGCGTCACCCTCTAAGGGATTTTTTTTGTTGGATAGAGTGACGAAACGAGCAAAATGTTCACCTGCTGTAAAGTGCAACATTCGCCCACAGCAATGCTGTGTCTCACAGAACATTTCTCTGTGACACTTAAGTTCTTAGGTCTCATATGCCCAGTGATTACGCTTGCTCATGGTGCCCTTCAAACCGGAACACAGTAATGTTTGCCCACTACTGCTTCACGGCAGAATAACTGGCCCCGGGATGGCACCTACCTAGACGGATCCCTGCATAGGAATCCTACCACCAGTGATAGCCTTAGTAATGCTTAAGACAACGGCTTCTCACCAGGCTTCCGTAAAGGAGTTGCTGGATACGAATGCGTTGATAATGCTAAGTAGTAGACAATACGGACACAGCTAGCTATTTAATCACCCTGTTGTACATACCGTCAACAGTAAATTAAACTGGTGGTAGGATTCATATGCCGTCTAGGTAGGTCTCCAGGACCAGCTATTCTGCCGTGAAGCAGTAGTGTGCAAACATTACTGTGTTTCGGTCTGAAGGGCACTGTGAGCTAGCGTAATCACTGGGCATTTGAGACTTAATAACTGATATCTCAGGGTGACGGGCGCAGTGTAGTGTCACACAGAAATGTTCTGGGTGACATAGCATTTGTTATGGGTAAACGTTGCACTTTCCATCAGGTGAACGTTTTGCTCGTTTCGTCACTCTATCCAAAAGAAAAAAAAATCGCGCTTGCGACTTTGATTTTAAATTTAGTTCTTACGTTGTTTAAGAATCCTCGTGATATAACTCGGAACAGCAACAATGTAACACACGTTTTAGAATGTAACATTTAATAAAGAATGAAAACGGCCTATGGCCTTTTTAGTTTCAGCCATCGGACGAGTATGATTTACCAATTTGAGCAGTTCTCAAGGGGCGTGAGGAAATACGAGAATTTTGAACCCCGACGGAAAGTATTAGTTATAATGTTCACCTTCTGATACAACTGTTACGGAATTAGGTTTTACACGCGTTTTCAACCTTTCTTGTAATAAAGTTTACCTTGTTCGTATTCATTATTTTATTAAATTTATGTAGGCCGATAGACGTCCGGCAGAGTAGAATAGCACCTACCTCTTTCCTACCGAGGTGTCGTAAGCGGCGTTTATTGTACGATAAGCCTTTGTTCGTGCAGAATAACACTGTAATATGCAATGCTGTCATTATACTGATCGTGTTTTGGCACCCGTCACATCTCCTTTCACGTGCGGGTGAAAAATGGGCTACGTGAGTGGCCTCTGCCTACCCCTTAAATGGAAAAAGGCGTGACTGCATGTTTGTATGTGTATTAAATGTAAAACAAAAATACTGCCTCGACAAAGTATGTCAATGGAAGAATCATTAAATATAATAAAATCAAAAAAATCGGGAAATTAAAAAATCTACTAACCTAAAAACGTCTATCACCGCGTACTACGCTTATGCTTATGCATGGCTAAGCTATGGCGTTATTTTGTGGGGCAACAGTACTAACATGCAAGATCTGTTTGTCTTACAGAAAAAATGTGTTCGCATACTTACCAACATTAATCAAACCGAAAGCTGTAAGGCACATTTTAAAAACTTAAATTTCCTCACTTTACCGTGCATGTACATACACGAAATATGTAAGTTTGTTAGACGATACCCAAATTTTTATTCTTCTGTGAAAGATTTACCTCGGCGTTATGATTCGCGCCGAAAACATGACTTAGTCCAGTCATCGTCTAAATTAAAATTAGCATAGTTCTGGCCCTTATTCCATGTCTATAAAATATATAATAAATTACCGATTAACATAAAAAACGAAAAAAACTACAAAACATTTCAGAAAAAATTAAGAGCGTACTAGAAAAAAGTTATTATAATCTTGAAGAATATTTTGAAAAATGACTCAGATAGATGTCTGCCTCTCACATACATTCATTGCAACGCCCGACAGGGTACATGAATTTTATAATTTTATAATTTAATTTCATGTAAAGCAATCTAAATAAATAATAAATAAATAAATAAATATAGTAATATTTCTTATCTTATTGTGTATTCACAAATAACTGACTTCGTAAACATTTACTAGTCCGGTCCAATCTAATTTTCTACGAAGGTAAACAATGTTTCAAACTCTTATTTAGAAGTACATATTACCTTTTAAGTCAAGAATAAACTTCATAAATAAACTGTGGTTGCCAATCCGCCTGCCAAGCGTGGCAACTATGGTAAAATCCCCCAAAATGAGAACTGCAAACTTTTGTGGGACTTATGAGGAGGCTTATGTTCAGCAGTGGACTAGTGATAGGCTGAATTGATGATGATGATTAAAGAATTCATAGTTATATAAAATGTAACATTTAGCGTTATCCGAAAACAAGTAGATGATTTAAAATTAATTATATATTCGTGAAGAGAAAACATTATACCCCTTTTTAAGCATATGGTGTGCACAAGGAGTGTGAGATTTGACATAGATAAAGTATTTATAGAGAAGAAGCGAGGAATCTAAAATTTATATTATAATATGGATTACAAATAAATTAAATTGAATAATAAAAAAACAATCCATATTTACGTTCGTACTGACAATGTCAATGTCAGTTTGTTTACATTCATACTACCAATGTCAAACACGTAATTGTCTCTGGTCAAACAGTCGCACAGATTATTAACAATGTTGCCCACAAATAATTACTCAATAACGCAGAAACTTAAAAAAATCTTAATTACGGTCGAATTTAGACCACTAAAGTGGTGGGTGGTGGTGGTGGTGAATCCGTGGTAGCTCAGGGGCCTGGTGCTCGCTTTTAATTTCATAATAAGCGAGTAACCTGGGTTCGATCCCCAGTGCCAGCACCTCTAATATTGTTCTACAATTTTAAGTGCTGATTTACCACGTGCTTAGCGGTGAAGGAAAACATCGTGAGGAAACCTGCATGTCCGAGGAATAGAAATATTTAGAGGACATGTGAAGTCCGCCAACCCGCATTGGAGCAGCGTGGCGGATTCTTCCTAGCTCCAAAAAACCCTCTCAGAAATGAGAGGAGGCCTGTGCTCAGCAGTGGGACATTTATAGGCTGAAACTTTACTTTTTTACTTTTTTAGACCACTAACAGGCATTCTAGAATTCATAAATAAGCACACTACATTGTTTAAAAGTAAAAAAAGTAAATTTTCAGCCTATGAATGTCCCACACTGCTGAGCACATGCCTCCTCTCATTTTTTGCATTACTAAATTTACCTACATTGTTTGCATTCGTAAAATTTGTATTGAAACACGATATTTTTTTTAACTTTAAAGAAATTTGTCTTTAAATTCCCGTATCGCACTTCTTTCAGATGTTTCCATTAGAATGTTAAATACGTGTAGCGTAAAAAGAAATGTTCATGTAAAAACTACATCGATAAAGGGCCGCCTCATTCCTGTCAGTTACGGCCGTAAAATTGCCAAGTGTCTGCCATGAATAACAGAAGTGAGGGTATTTCAGAATTATGACGCCATCACTCTGTGGGCGCCGCTCGACGGACTACATTACGACAAAGATTAAGTAAATTGTAGATATAAGATATTTGATATCTAGTTGCCGTGTGATGGCGCTTAAGAGAATCTACCTACCCCAGAGGGAAAATTAAAACCAGGACATGGGCCAGCAATTCTTCCTAATACATCTGAAAAAATAAACTGCGGTTGCCAACCCGCCTGCCAAGCGTGGCGACTATGGCAACATCCCCCAAATGAGAGCTACAAAACTTTTGATGCAATCTATAGGGGAGGCCTATGTTGCAGCAGTGGACTAGTGATAGGCTGAAATGATGATGATGATATCTAGTAAAAAGAGCACCAAACATTTTTTCAATAAAATTATATTTATTAATAAAATTTCTCGGTCATCTTTATCGATGTGTTATTTCTATTAACATATTATAGGTACATCCAATGAAGGCCTAGACATGCAATAATCCTTCGTGGTCCAAAATTAGCCAATAGATAACAATAAAAAAACTCTTTGACGTCAAACCACTTTACGATCATACGTCAAACGGAGAGCGTAGATGGCGACCCGGATAGTGACGAACATCCTTTGATTACTCAGTATTTTTCACCGGCTCACATTGACCTGCCTCTACTGCGGGAGTGATTAATTTTCCCTCCTGCATGTACAGGGCTCTAAATCGTCGCGCTCTAAAACTGATGGACACAAACCTATTTGGAGAGCTCGCTGAATTTCGTGAAAACGTTACAAGAACAGAGATCGATGGAGTAGTCTCTTTAATTTTGTGTCTGTCTATTACTTATTGTAACGATCATTTTCTCTGCTAACGTTGAAAAAATCCTCTTTGGATTGTCAAAGTATTCGTAAAATCTAGCAAGATGCCAAGAAAATCTCATGAGTCTGACGGAATAACAATCTCAATTATGCCAGATTTTGACATATTGTAGTGCCTAAAAACCATTTCTATTTGTCTAACTTTGGGAACAGAACACTTGCTATACGCCTCATATCGAAATATAATTATGTTTGCACATTACTGCTTGATGGCGGAAGAATTGGAAGAGTTGTTTTGCTGGGGGTAGTATTTCTGTGCAGGAATCCGACTTCTTTCCTTTCTTTCCTGTCTTTCCTTTCTTTCCTTTCTTTCTTTTCTTTCCATTCTTTCCTTTCTTTCCTTTCTTTCATTATTTCCTTTCTTTCCTTTCTTTCTCCGCACTCGTCACGCTAAAATATCCCTTCTTAAGTCTTATATGTCTAGCGCATTTGCTGTAAATACTTACAGTAAATACAATATTTTCATAATTAGCTTCTCGCGAATTGGGGCATAAATCAAAACTTCATCCGAACTTAATAACAAATTACATCATCTTAACGGTCCGCAATCATGGTGGATTTGTGCGCTTTTTAAACACATTTCTGTCTCGCACGACTACTTTGTCGAATCTGCTGCCGCTTGCGGTTGTTCAAAACAACGACAACCTTCAAGAATAAAGTCTATTCCTTTCTCAAAGGCCGGCAACTCACCCGCAATTTCCCTGGTGTCGCGGATGCTCATAGATGTCGGTGATCACTATTTTCATAGTATGAAGTAACGAGTCGTGCAACTGTTCATAACAAATGCTGTGTCACCCAGAACCTTCCTGTGTGACTCCACACTGCGCTCGTCTCCCTGAGACGTCAATTCCTAAGTCTCATATGCCCAGTGATTGCTCTAGCTGTCAGTGCTCATCCGACCGAAACACAGTAATGTTTGCACAGTACTGCTTCACGGCAGAATATCTGGCCTGGAGTGATACGTACCTAGATGGATTTCTGCATTTTCTTTTATTTAAAAAAGTATGCCTTAATCGATAAATGCCATACTTCCCTAAATCATTTTAGTTATCAAAATATGAATCTTAGAGCAAAAATATGATTGGACCGAAGATACCTAGGTCAGACGTGACTTGGCTTCTTTGTATCTTATCTAGAGCACGCATTGGCTTTGATATGTATGTGTCTCCTCATTCGATATCTTAACGTTCATCTGTAACAAGCTTCTGTTGACTGAGTTTATTGCTTTGGATCGAACAAACTATTATAATTTACTGATTTATTTGCGATCCCTAACAAAGAACACGTTTTGTCGTGGCGAGGCCGGTGGCGGGGGGGACTTTGTAACCATAGCTTGGTCACCTACGGTGAAGCCAAGAAGAACCCACATAGTCTGGTCCTGTGGTGGCTCTGAATGGGCTCATTAGATCACTGCTGACTTGTGTTAATCGTGTCAGGATGTGAGAGAGTCTTCCACTATTTTATTATTACGAATAGAATAAACTTTCGAGATTCTGAATAGACTTTCGAGATTTAGTGGCAGAATGACTAATGATTTAAGCTTCTATGAAGACAGTCTGTATGCCAACAATAACCTTGGAGACACGTTTCACTGGTGGTAGAGTTCCGATGCAGGATTCCTTTTAGGTGGGGTACCGCAGCGCCAGTTAATTTAATAAGTTAAAGATCATTATAGGTATCACGACAAAGAGTGTACTACGGTACACATAACCCAATTGAAAGTTCAGAGTGGCACCGCAACTGGTAGGGGCAGTCGTTGCACTTACCATCAGGTGAACAATTTACTCGTTTGGTCACTTACTTCTATAAAAAAGAAATCAATACAGCAAAAATTTACTTTAACCTGAACAGTGGATCGAAGCGACACGCGACAACTAGAGAACGACTGGAGAAGAACAAGAAAGTATTTTCTTAGTAAAAAAACGAGTAAAGTTACAGCCTATATATGTCCCACTACTGACGAATGACCTTCTCTCACTTCTGAGAGGAATTTTGGACGCGATTTTGTTTTATTTCTCAGACATGCAGGTTTCCTCACGATGTTTTACTTTACCGCCGAGAACTGTGGATAAATCGGCACTTAAAATAGCAATTGATAATTTTAATGGTGCCGGCACCGGGAATCGAACCCGACATGATCAAAATATTCCGTGTTATCCCAATTTTCTGTTTGAACAGTATATTTATACTAATAACCGCAAATATTTAAAACAAATGAAGATAAATTTTAATTATAATCGGTCAATCTTTGCAGAAAGCTTTGAAAATATTGTAAATATACTTTTTAAAGCGTTCAGCGCCTCTTTGATCTAGAGACTTATATTTTTACAGTGCTAATATTTGTAATACAAAATAATATTTTCAATATTCTTTTTATCAAACGTTGGGTATTACAAAGTACAGCTGTTGGAACATTATTACGTAAAGGTTGATTAAGCTATGCAATGTTTATATAAGGTAATGTTTTCACCGACGAAATTGTTTCTGGAAATAATGATTTTTTTACAGATTGTAAAATGTAGCTACCCTTAATATACGACATAATATTTATTGCAGAGTTTTAAACACTTATAATAACATATTAGATATACACCACAACTCTTTTAACATTTTTCGGCAAAAAATTCACCAATACATTGACATTGCTGTGTGATATTGTTATTATTAATTAATTTTATTAATAAATTGAACGGGCACTGAGAGCTAGCGTAATCACTGGGCATATGAGATTTAAGAACTAATGTCTCAGGGTGACAGGCGCAATGTGGTCGCGCACCCAGAACATGTTCTGGGTGACAGAGCATTTGTTATGGGCAGACGTTAGTACTTATCATGAGGTGAACGTTTTGCTCGTTCCGTCACTAATAACGAACAAAAATAATAATTAAATTGTAGGATGATGTTTTATTTTGGTCCTATAATGTTTGTATGTGAGCTGTTAACACTAAGCATGCGGTATTTATCTATTAAGAAATGTGTACTGAGTTTTTTTCAGGTGTATGAAATATAGTGTGTAACATTTGTTGGTAAACCAAATAAATAAATAAATAATATTAAAACATTTAGTAGCAAACAAAACAATAAAATTTTACTAGTGGTAGGATTCCTATACAGGAGACCGTCTAGGTAGGTACCACTCCAGAGCCAGTCATTCTGCCGTAAAGCAATAGTGTTACACGTTACCGTGTTACGGTCCGAAGGGCAATTTTACGGATTTTATCGCGTTAATTTTTTTTACTATTTATTACCCGACAGTTTCAAGTTCTTTACAGCATCCATGGTCACGGGAGGACTGAAGTGACAGATGTCCTGATGTCATAGTTAACCCGGGGTACCTTCAGCTTTTAATTATTAATTTTTGGTCCGATCTACGCAGAAAGAGCTAACTGTGTCTTGTAGTCTTGCAGTGGTATGGTTGGATTTTGATTTAATTTTATTGATTATTGGATCCCAAGCCGGTGGTAATACCCAACCATCTTCTGTATTGAAACTAGGATGTTGTTTAAATTCAATAGCCTCACGAATCATCGTTGGTACGAATCGGTGTTCTTTTGCAAGGATTTGTGGTTTATCAAATCTGATGAAATCGTTGAGATGATCGTTCTAGGGAGTCTGCAGTCTGTGACCATGTTCTGGATCATTACTCCCGTGACCATGGGTGCTGTAAAGCACTCGAAACGTCGGGTTATAAATAGTAAAAATTAAAAAAATTAAACGCTATAAAATCCGTAAAATTAGTTTCATTTAAACTAGTGTAATTACTTGAATTGATTTTTGCCTACCCCTTATATGGAAAAATGGCGCATCAGTAAATGTAAAACATAATTTGCCTAAAAGTACAATTAAAAACATGCATTCTGCTTTTAATTCATAAAGTATTCTGGGAAAATGCCCGTCCCATAATTAAAACGGACCGGCTTTTACCAAATACGTGTCATTCAGAAGTTGAGATATGTATCTGTTCTATAAAAAAAACGACTTGTGCACTGTAATTAATTAATTTTGAGGTCTGCGATATATCTTTATTTTCATAAGAATATAGATTCGCTTACATGAGAATGAATTACATGTAACTACGCCTTTTTCCCATAAGGGGTAGGCAGAGACCACACCCGTAGTCCGCTTTTCCCGCCCCCGCGGGAAATGAGACGTGAAGGGAGGCAAACCACGTCCCGCCATTTTGGTACGAGACAAAAACAAAAAGAAAAAAATGTATGTATATTCTGACTCGTTCGAGAGCAGTATAGTGACAGCATTGCATATTACAGTGTTAATCTGCACTAATAAATGCTGTTCGAACAATACCACAGTCACCTCTTACGACACCTCGGTAGGATAGAGGTGCAGGGTGCTATTCTACTCTGCCGGACACCTATCGGCTAAATAAATAAACTAAGTAAATTCTGTATGAATATATTAGGTTGGGGAAAAAGTTTTTCCGCATTTTATTTGAAAACTCAGGACATTTTTTTCAATGTTTATTTACATTTAATAACAGTATATATCTACATTTTTTCCCTGATGATGATCCTTTAGATTTAGTCAGATGACTTATTGCCATCTTGAAGGTAGTGACATGATCCCGTTGCCGTAGATATTTTGGGACTTATGAGCAAAAACACGCGACAAGTAGTTTTGGCAGTCCTCTCTTGATGTTATCCAATACCATTTACATTTTTATTACATAAATTAAAAATATATTAAAGAATCTTTGGGCATACTCGTAGTATAAGCTAACAAAACAAATTTTTATCAATATTCTAAAGGTAGTAAATAACAAATGATCGTCCAATATTCGAGCTCGAATCGGATATAAGTAACCGAATTACATAGATCAAGCGTTACTAGAAGTGGTTCATATTGTGGTACATTCGATTCGTTCCGTAATGTGATACATATTTAAGTATTTTTTCAAGTAGATATAGATTTAGAGTAAAGGACAAATCATCGTCATCATCATCATCATCATCATCATCATCATCATCAAAATCATCATGTCAGCCTAGTCCACTGCTGAACATAGGCCTCCCCCCTAGATTGCCACAAAAAGTAGCTCTCATTTTGGGGGGGATTTTGCCATACTTGCCAAGCTTGATGATGCTGCTGCCAATCTTCTGGTTTTATTGTCCCTCTTTCGACTTTTACGCCACCCCCGGGTAGGGATGGATTTAAAGTCACAGACTTATAGGTTTTTTTTAAATCTTTGTTAAGATTGTATTAGCATGCACATTTGTATTTATTATTTTATGTATTAGTATGCAACTATATTTTATGTAATGTTTTCTTATATTTACGCGAACACTACACATTTAAATGAAACTAATTTTACGGATTTTATCGCGTTTTATTTTATTATTTATAACCCGACGTTTCGAAGTGCTTTACAGCACCCATGGTCACGGGCGGACTGAGGTGACAGATGTCCCGATGTCATAGTTAACCCGGAGTACCTTCAGCTTTTAATTATTATTCCTTGTCCGATCTACGCAGAAAGAGCTTACTGTGTCTTGAAGTCTTGCAGTGGTATGCTTGGTTTTTGATTTAATTTTATTAATTATAGGATCCCAAGCTGGTGGTAATACCCAACCATCTTCTCTATTAAAATTAGGATGTTTTTTAATTTCAATAGCCTCGCGAATCATCCTTGGTAGGAATCGGTGTTCTTTTGCGAGGATTTGTGGTTTATCAAATCTGATGTAATGGTTGGGATGATCCAGAACATGGTCACAGACTTGCAGACACTGGTGCAGACTTCCTAGAGCGACGATGCTTCACGTCAGCTATATGTTCTTTTACGCGGGTTTTAACTGATCTTTTTGTTTGCCCTATGTAAGAGAGACCACATTCACAATCCAGCTTGTATACTCCTGCATCTTGTAGAGGGATGTTACACTTGACAGATGGTAAAAACTGACTTATCTTCTTAGGCGGCTTGAAAAATGTTCTTATGGAAGCCCGCTTCAAGATATAGCCAATCTTGTCCGTGACTCCTCTGACATATGGTAGGACTGCAGGTACACGCTCGACTGTGGCCGGCTTCACTCGGTCACTGCGACGAAGGCGCGGAACCCGAAGCTTGTTGTCTTGCAAAACTTGCTTGACATGCTGAAGCTCGGCGGCCAGGTGTTTACTGTCACAGATCCCTTGTGCTCTCTGAAACAAAGATTTGCCCACGGTAGCTAGCTGTGAAGGATGGTGGTGAGATTCACCGTTTAAGTACCTATTTGTATGGGTCTTTTTCCTATACACAGTGTGACTCAAGGTGTTATTAGGATTTCTAATTATTAAAACATCTAGAAAAGCTAAACAGTTATTTGTCTCTAACTCCATTGTAAATTGTATTTTAGAATTTATGGAGTTAAGGTGGTCTAAAAATGCAGTGACTTTATCAGAAGGTAGTATTGTGAAAGTATCATCTACGTACCGCTTGTAGAACCTTGGATTTACTGGAGAAGTACGGAGGGCTTTCTCCTCAAAGTCTTCCATGAAGATGTCAGCAACAATGGGAGATACTGGGGAGCCCATCGCCACACCATCTATTTGCCGGTAGTATTGCTCCTTCCACAATAGATAGCCAGATGTTAGGCAATGTCTGAGTAATTCTGCATGTTCTACTGGCATGTTGTTCTCTGTTAGCTTCCTAGTTACAATTGAGATGCAGTCTTCAACAGGTAGGCATGTAAATAACGACTGGACATCAAAACTGACCATAGTTTCATTGTCAGTAAGATGTAGGTCTTTTATCTCACTGACAAAATGGTAGGAATCCTTTGTGTGTGCTCTTGTGTGTCCTCTAAGTGGGGAGAGTATTTTAGCCTACATGTTGAGCCAATCTGTAAGTTGGTGAATCGATTTGACTCACTATTGGACGTAGCGGAGCATTGAGTTTGTGTATTTTGGGTAACCCATACCCCGTGACCATGGGTGCTGTAAAGCACTCGAAACGTCGGGTTATAAATAATAAAATAAAACGCGATAAAATCCGTAAAATTAGTTTCATTTAAATGTATATTTTATGTATTAGTAATATTCATCAATTTCGTTTCTTTTTGTCAACGGACCCCCCCGGGTCCGCCACGCGGAGAACACCGGGCCAGAAAACTTGCACTCGAAAGCATTGGTCTTCCTGGCCCCGGCGGCGGATCTAGTCTGTCAACCATATTTCGGCCGCGGAAGATAGGGACAGAGGCAACGATACACCAACACTACTCTTCCCCCGCGGCCCCACCTCCGCCGCATCTATGGTGCAGCCCCGCCTAAGTCGCGGGGTACAGGGAGAGAGGCAACGCAACACCGTCCTTCCGCTTCCCCCTCGACTCCACCTCGGCTGCGGAGGGCAGTATTCACATCCTGAGTGGCCCACTCGGAGTAACCTCCTCGGGCCAGCCTGACGCCACAGACCGATCATGTGGGTCCCTCTTAGCTTCACCGTGGGTGACCAAGCCACGGTTACTAAGCCCCCCCGCCACGACAAAGCGAGAACCCATTGGGCGGGAAACTGTATAGCCTAGCCTAGCCTAGACGGCTAGGTAAGTACCACCGCAGTGTTAGTTATTTTGCCGTGAAACAGTATTGTGCGAACACTGTTAGCTGGTGTAATTACTGGTCATATGAGACTTAAAAAAAATGTCCTAGGGTGACGGATGCAGTGGGGTGCTTTACACGTGATAACCCAGCTCTTAAAATCGCAATCAACAATTTTAATGACGCCGGCACCGGGAATCGAACACGCCCCTGAGCTGCCACGGACTCTTAAGCTGTGAATAATATGTATAAATAACTGCCCGCAATCCAAATATTTCTTATTATTAATCTATTTAATCATATTATACTCTAATTGATTACTAGATTAGTTATCAGAAGTTATACAACTCTCAGAGCAAAGATACGATTAATATCGTACGTACCGGCTTACGTGACTTGGCTCCATTGTATCTCATCCCGGGAATGAAATAGCTTTGATAAATAAGCCCATTCGATATCTTACGGGGCATCTATTACGACTTTGTTTGTAGTAAGAATAATATTTAACGTACATTATTATTCTAAATATTATCAAAAAAAATAGTAGCTCCGGGGCGGATCTCGCCTTAAATTTTATAATATGCGAGTTACCTGAATTGGATTCCCAAGTACAAGATCTTCGTCATCGCATACGACATCGAGAACCACCGAGTCATCGACACGAGTGGCGAACCACAACGTCGTCATTTTTGTACGAGTCAAATCATTTTTATTCCCTATTGCGTTCCTAAGCAAAGATGTTAGTAAACAGTTAATGTAAATTATAAGGGCACGTCCTCGTCGATGTAGGAAAACAGGCTGTGGTTAAGGTCTTCAGTGCGTCGCGCCTCTATAAGACTTGCATAAGACCCGTAATGACCTATGTATGCGTCGCTTTCGCTCACGCGACGGGCAATCAATTAAAGAAGTTACAGAGCGTTCAAAATCGATTCTTGCCAACTGCCACCGGAGCCGGTTGGTACCAAGGCAACGTAGATCTTCACAGCGACTGTGAAATGCCATTAATCTCTGAACACTTCAGAGCATTATCACGGCGGTTTTCTCGAAAAAGCAGCAAATTACCGACCAGATAGAAACGCGACCGAACGCAAACGTCGCCCGCGAAACGTGAAATACGCAAGCACGCGGCGAATGCGACAGTCCGAATTTCGAGGTTTTTGTAGGAGTTTATTTATGTATTTATGTTTGGGTCAAACCAAACCTTGAACGCGGGCCCCTGGCCTGTGAGCACTGTATCGATGAAGCTGTAAAAGCTAAAAAGGGCTAACCGCAATTACATCACTGAAATTATGTATATCAGTGCGTCGAGTAAAAATTCCGCAGGAGTCAGCCTAAGGAGAGGGGCCGCTGAGGGGCCTTGATGATCCTCAGTGGCTGAGAGACTAGAAAGCACGCGTTGTGCCGACAGCAGTCTGGTGCTGTGACTGCGATCGTTGCCGACGGCGTTGCTGCTTTGGCTTGGAGAAGCTGGTTGCGATGTTCATACCGGGGTCACCAGTTTGGCAGATGTTATTGCCAAGAATCCGGCCAGATCGGATCTTCTGATCTGGGGAGGACGTGATTTCCTACTAGTAATATTTAAATATTGTATATAGTTAGTTCGCATCTCAGAAACTTTCATAGCGCGATTATGCCATGTATGAGATATTTCTTGAGCTTCTCATGTTTGTAACGACATCTATGTCGCCCAGACGTCGTTACAAAAGAACTGAAGTCCGCCAATCTGTTCCATTCTTCAATATCTTTCCTGGTTCTGCCCTGTTAAATCGGAGAAAGGCCTCGAAGTCAATAGGATGTTTGTGGACTGCTTTTATAGAGTTGATCCATGGGCGTAGCTAGTAAGGGGGCAAAGGAATGGGGTGGGAGATTGCACGCCTTAAATCTTCGAAGACGGATGCCTTCTGATAGATGCCGTTAACTTTTTTATGTATTTTGGATATTTTTGGGTCGATGCACCAACCCCAGAATAAATAGAAAATAACTACCTAGGCCTAGGGGGTAATCCAATGTTCAGAAGTAAAATTATGACGGAAAGTAATTAACAATATTGGACTGTACAGTGTTTTGTGTGCCGTGGTAGCTCAGGGGCTAGGCGCTCGCATTAAATTTCATAGTAAGCGAGTGACCTGGGCTCGAATCCCGCTGCCGGCACCACTAAAATTGTTAATTGCAATTTTAAGTGCTGATTTACCACGTGCTCGGCGGTGAAAGAAAACATCGTGAGGACATGTTCAGTCCGCCAACCCGCATTGGAGCAGCGTGGCGGATTCTTCCTAGCTCCAAAACACTCAGAAATGAGGGGAGGCCTGTGCTCAGCAGTGGGACATTTATAGGCTGAAACTTTACTTACCTTTTTACAGTGTCTTGTATACACCCATCTGATTCATGTCCGACACGTTTCGACAACACGACACATCATTAGCATGAAGTGGTGGAGGGCATCTGATGGCGGTTCCTGGTAGTTGTATTAGTTTGCTTGTTTTCTTTATATATTTTTTTATTGGATAAAGTAACGAAACGAGCAAAACGTTCACCTGATGGTTCGTGCAAAACCAGCCCATAACAAATGCAGAGTAACCCAAAATATTTCTATGTAACACCACACGTCGCCCGCCACCCCGAGACATCAGGTCTTGAATCTTATATCTCCAGTAGTTACACTCGCTCTCAGTTCCCTTAAGACCGAAACAGAGTAATAAGCATAATTCATTTATTTTCAAGTAACAGAGACTCATTTTTTTGTTAGTAGTACAGAACTTAATCGCTATGTTAGTAGGTGATAACAACAATCACTTATGCACTCATGCACCACTGTTGGGCATATGTAACCCAGCACAGTGCATCATATAGGGACAGTCCACCCTGCCCGCTATCATCCGTAGGACGCTATTGGGGCTGTACCGCACGCTGCGCACCAAGGACACGCAGCGCTTACGCATAGTAACATAGAAACAATCTATGCGCGCATCTGCAAACATTCCCGATGCGCTGCAGGAACAGGGCGGCCCCATCAACACCCGGAACGCGTTGTTGTATTGGACCCGTAGGGCTCCAAAGGCCCTTTGCGTGTACTTAATCCACATGCTGCACGTGTAGAGGGAAGTGCAGTAAGCTCTAAACAGCGTAGTCTTCACATCCCTCGAGGAACGCGCGAACCTGCGAGCAATCATATTTGCCCCGACCGACAGAGCCCTCCTTTCCCTCTCGATGTCCATGTTGTCTCTGAGGTCAGCCGTAACCATATGACCCAGATATTTAACATTATTTACTCTTTGCAAAGGGACTCCATTAAGCCTTATAGGAGACATTTGAACCTCTTTGTTGCGGCTAGCCCCAAAGACCATACATTGGCTTTTAGTTACATTATATTTCAGCCCATGGATGATTGCGTAGGATTCGCATATATTTAACAGGGTTCGCAACTCACAAACCGACGCGCTCAGCAGAACCATGTCATCAGCATAACTTATATTGTTCACACATAACCCGTCAACATGGCATCCGACATGTGTATTGCTGAGCGCTTCGATCAATCCGTTCATGTACAGATTAAACAGCGCGGGAGAGGTTAATCCGCGCCTCGCCCCGCATTCCAACCTGTATGACTCTGACAGCGTGCCCGCCCATCTGACATTGTTAACCTGGTTCCCATGGTGATGATAGATACTAGCACAGGAGGCAGTTTTATATCCATAAGTTTCCTCCAAAGGATGTCATAGGAAACCAAGTCAAAAGCCTTGGACAGATCGAGGAAACAAGCATAGACTGGTGTATTGCGATCTACGTAGTATCTGACAGTGTGCTTAAGGCACAATACTGCGCTTTCCGTAGATAATCCCGGACGAAATCCAAACTGGTTGTCGTGTATTTTTAAGTATTTATCTAACTGTGCATTAAGCAAACTGTCCAACACTTTTGCTATAATAGTCGCTAACGTGATTGGCCTGTAAATATTTGTTGTACTGTAATGTTTGCACACTACTGTTCTACAGTAGAATAACGTACGGTAATACGTACGGTAGGCAGCCCTGGGGTGGTACCTACCTAGATGGATTCCTGCTTATGAGTTCTACCACCGGTATGGTGGTAGGGCGGGCGATGTTCATTAAACTAGGGAACACACCATTTTTTATTATTGTGGACCTTAACAAATTAACTTTTATAATGCTAGTAATACGACTATTACAACATACAATTAAACGATTTTCGCGGATTTTAACGCGTTAAATTTTTGAACTATTTATTCCCCGCGTTTCGAGCTTCGAGCACCCACGCTCACGGGAGGTCTGAGTCTGTGACCACGTTCTTGATCATTTCAACCATTACATCAGATTTGATAAACCACAAATCCAAGCCAAATACCACCGATTCCTACCAAGGATGATTCGCGAGGCTATTGAAATTAAATAACATTCAATTTCTATATAGAAGATGGTTGGGTACTACCACCGCCTTGGGATCGAATAATTAATAAAATTTAACATAAACCAAGCATACCACTGCAAGACTTCAAGACACGGTTTGCTCTTTCTGCGGAGATCGGACCAACAATAATAATTAAAAGCTAATGGTACTCCGGGTTAACTATGACATCAGGACATCTGTCACCTCAGTCCTCCCGTGACCGTGGGTGCTGTAAAGCGTTCGAAACGTCGGGTTATAAATAGTTCAAACATTGAACGCGATGAAATCCGTAAAATTCGCTATATTAAAAGTGTATTCGCGTAAATATAAGAAATCCTTATATTACAACATTTGTTATTCAGCAAAACAAACATTACAAGGCTTGTTATATATGTATACTATGTATGTACAGAGGCATGTAAATGTAAACATTACGCTAATAAATCACAATGTAAACACAGGCCCATAACATCTAACAGTCACTTACTATAACAGACCGACGAAATAACCACCCCAATTTTATAACACTCCAATCCTCCCAATCATTTTAAAATAGACGATAAACTGTTTGCGTAAAGTTCATTATGCCTTGTATTGTTAAAATCTTACATATAGCCATAAATTTCTTCGAAAACAGGGCATCCCGTACGCAGTGAGTCACGTAGAGTAATATTAAAAATAATGTAGATAGGTCATAAAATTATAAGTATTATTGGTCAAATTATTGAATACTAATAAAAAATTAAATGATTACTCCGTTATTAAAACAACCCAGTCATCAACTTATATGACATAAGTTCTATATTTCAATAGAACAGCCAAAGCCAAAATCACGGATATATTCACTGAAACTGTCAATTTTGGTACGAGTATAAGTTATAATTTAACTGCTGAGACTTCATTTAAAACTTTGCTATTATTTTTTTATTGCTGGACGCTTCGTTTAAAAGGGAAAAATGATATCCTAGATATATAGATGAGTTTTTATTGCATCTTAAAAGAATAGGTTAAAAATTTCGGAAAACCTACAGACTAGAAACGCTTGCCATATCGCTTTAAGCGATTTCTGCCTGGCAAACAGGGGCTAAAAAGAAAGTATCACTTATATTAGCTATCTATGCTAATATTAAGCTCGGATGGCGCAGAGGTTAAGCCCTTGACTTCTGCGCCGCGGGTCGCGGGTTTCGATTCCCGCACGGGACAAATATTGGTATGACCTACAGATAGTTGTTCCGGGTGAGGGTGTTTGTGCATGTGGAATATATGAATGTTTTTTTTTAATTGTATTAAGTAACGAAACGAGAAAAACGTTCACCTGATGGTAAGTGCAACGTCCGCCCACAACAAATGCTGTGTCACCCAGAATATTTCTGTGTGACACCACATTGCGCCCGTCACCCTGAGACATCAGTTCTTAAGTCTCATATGCCCAGTGATTACGCTAGCTCACAGTGCCCTTCACACCGAAACACAGTAATGCTTGCACACTGCTGCTTCACGGCAGAATAACTGGCCCTGGGGTAGTACCTACCTAGACCACCCGCGGAACAGGAGAAATACTACTGCTGGGCATCGTTTTTATCCATAAAAAAAAGAGATAGGTGCAATTTTACAGAAGTATATATTGTACACAGGTCACAACTGCCAGTTAGAAGTTACGTTAGAATACGCCGAATTCATTATACAACGATATTAGAAATAAAGTAATTTCGAACAAAAACTTGTACCCATCAAATTATTGTGGATTAGTCAACCGCTTTTTGCCAATAAGAACTCACGGCGATAAAGTATATCCTTTTCATTTCATTTTGCTTTTATGGGAGAATGTGACGTGCCGAGCAAATCATTCATCTGATTGTAAGTGCTTATAACAAATACTGTATCACCCACCATTTCTGTATGCCACCACAAAGCCCTCGTCACCCTGAGACATCAGTTCTTAAGTCTCATATGCCCAGTGATTACTCTAACTCTCAGTGCCCTTCCGATCGAAACACAGTAATGTTTGCACACTACTGCTTCACGGCAGAATATCTGGCCTGGAGTGATACCTACATGTAATTTTCTGATGGAAAGTACTTCATGAAATTAGAGACAAAATACAAAGATGTGTAAGCCGCCGTGAGGTAATAGAAGAATCGGTAACAACTATATACATTTCTTCTATGTTACATTCTCGGTAATCTGTGTCCGCAAGGCGCCGTTCAGTCGGTGGTTACACAGGAAAAGGCGCTACTCTATTTGTGGTCTTTAATGCACGATCCTTTGGACGCCTGCGATGGAGTTTTGTTGACTTTGAAAACTGCGGCGAAACGAAACAACCTTTATACATATGTACAATAAAATAATCTTTGAAGCAAAACATTTTAAAATATGTATAATATATATTGTATGAATAATTTCACAATTTTTTACGATATCGGGGTACGTATATGAGTAATTTTTTGTTGGCAACATTTTAAAATATGTATAATATATTTCATGAAATTATTTTAAAAATTATTTACGTTATTGAGGAACGTATTTGAGTAATTACTTTTGGGAAAACTTAAAACAATAATGAAAGTAGAGGAAGCTAAAGATGTGTGTCAGAAAATATTTCAACGACGCACTAAGCCGGGCCACACTACGGCGGGGTATACTCGTTCCTGCTGTAAAACCCCTTTCAAAAATAATAGGGGCCTGCGTGAAAATTGGACATTTATAGGCTGTTATTTCTTTTACACTAGCTGTGCCCCGCGGTTTCATCCGTATAAAAAGCCGACCACGATCGTTGATATACGACTGGTGGTAAGATTCCTATGCATGAATCCGTCTATGTAGGTACCACCCCAGGGCCAGTTATTCTGCAGTGAAGCAGTAATGTGCCAACGTTACTGTTTCGGTTTGAAGGGCACTGAAACAGCTGGTGGTGGCTGGTGCAGTAAAAGATGTTTCACACGAAAATAGGAGATTTATTTTTAATTTCAGTTACATATTCTAAAATTTACGAGCGGAAAAAAAGATCAGAACTTTACAAAACTAAATGGCGCGCGATCTGTGTTGCAGTTGAAAGCAGACTGACTTACAAAAAAAAAACTGACCCAACGTTCGCCCTTGCCCAGCAACTGACCAATCTACCCACATTCAAAATTTACAAATTATATATATAAAATGTAAGTCTCTTTGTCCTCAAATTTAAATATTAAAATTAAAATAAAAAACAATTTAGAGCGCGTCGCTAACAGGCACTGAGAGCCAGCGTAATCACTGGGTAATGAGACTTAAGAACTCATATGTCAGGGTGACGTGCGCAGTGTGGTGTCACACAGAAATGTTCTGTGTGACACAGCAATTGTTGTGGGCAGACGTTGCACTTACCATCAGGTGAACGTTTTCCTCGTATCGTCACTTTCCAGACATTAGTTCTTAAGTCTCATATACCCAGTGATTATACCAGCTCACAGTGCTGCCCTTCGGACCGAAACACTGTATTATTTGCAAAATGCTACTTTACGACGGAATAACATGCCCTGGCGTTGTATCTACCTAGTTATCTTGTCCGGCAAATAAGATCAAGTTCCGGAAAAGCACCTTTAGAGCTACTGCTGTTTCCTCCGGCTTCTTCTGAGATAATAGTATCCTAACCTTATAGTTTCTTTCCCAACTTCTCATTCCCGAGTCATTCTCGAGTCTACTTCCTACCTTATCATTTTCCCTTCCTGTAGATAGGAAAGCCAGCCATGTCAGTGATCTTGCCGATGGCTAGCTACACGAGGGAACGCAACGGGAGCTAGAACTGCTCGTACCAAAAACTCAGCGATGTGATTCGCCACCCGTAACGTCTCGATTCCTGCGAAGGCGAAAAGTGGGCTACCGATGTGATCTCTACCCACCCCTGATACGGGAAAAAGACGTGATTGTGTGTATGTGAACAGCTTATCGTAGTGTCATCTGTAGGATCACCCAACGTGTTACCCATCCATGTCATACCTGTACTGGCTGTTCTTGGAAACATTACGCCCGAAGTACTCGACGAATATGTATACCTAGGACAGATTTATTTATTTTATTTATTTATTTATTTATTAAAGGAATACGACTAGTTTGGTCCAACTAAGACCAAGAGGTCAATCGACAGATCCATCTTGGCTAGGCAGCGTCCGGAAAAATGCGTCACATCTTCTCGTCGAATATACCTCAATGTGTCAAAACAAAAGTCTTCAAGCAGTGCGTGTTGTCAATGACGACATACGGAAATTAGACGTAGTTTTTCACTGCAGGCCGCATAAAGAAGCTTAGATTCACTCAGCGAGCTATGAAAAGGGCTAATCTCAGTTTTTCTTTGCGGACTGGAGTAATCGACATAGCCCTAAGGATTAGCAAGCTGAAGTGGCAATGGGCCGGCCATATAGCTCGTAGAACCGATAACCGTTGGGGAAGGAAGGTTGCGCAGCGGCCACCTTGTACCGGCAAATACAGTGTAGGGCGACCCTCCAATATATACGGCGTCCTGAGCGTCGGCAGTATATGGGGCCCTGCATAACTTTATGTGTAGCCAGCAAGTATCTAAAAATGTACGACTGGCTGTACATAGAGGTGTACTGCTCCTCACACTAATATACGTTATAGAATTTTGGGTCTGGCAGAAAAAGCATAAAATTAACATTTATGCTGTGGAAATGAAAAGTTTGAGAAGTATAGCTGGAGTGACTTTTATGGACAAAGTGAGAAACAGCGTGATAAGGGAACGTTGCGGTGTGGTAAAAGATATAGTTTCAAAGATAGAGAAAGTAATGCTTAGATGGTTTGGACACGTAGAAAGGATGGATGAAAGAAGATTGATGAAACAGATTTATCCTCATAAATCTGTTTCGTCAATCTTCTTCGAGTGTCAATGGGCAAGCCGGTAAGGGTCGACGTAGGCGAACGTATCACGATCACATCGAAATCGTTTTAAGGAAAATACCCGCAACCGACAATCTTGTATGAAAACACTAATGAAAGTAGAGAAAGCTAAAGATGTGTGTCAGGATCGCAACAAGTGGATATATGTGGTCTCTACCTACCCCTATGCTTGTATGCGCGATTTTGCGCAGAAAACGTGGTTGTTGAAAGTAGACAGTGAAATAAAACGAAATGGAACACCTTAATTTTTCGACGTTAGAAATATAGATTTCGTTTGTCAAATTACCACCGTTTCGTGATGAGGTTCCGCTGACGGAGAAGAAACAGGCGAAAGAAGCTCCGTAGGTGTACTCTTTTTTGCTAATCTTTTTTATCTTAGTAAAAAATACATTATTAATAAATTTATTAAGAATAGTCTGAAACAAAACCAAAGTAAGCTTCAATAATAAACATAAGTATAATGCGAACTCGAGCATAGCAGTTATAAAATGCCCATATATCACATTAATATAAGTGTTCACATTTACCTATAAGTGTGTACTAAGGTGGATCCATACCCTGTGATTACAATTCTCACTAATCTATCCAATTTGGTTGAGTATTAGATGTCTAGACATCTAATTTGACACCTGGTAACCCATGCGGTAAAAGACAATCTTAGGTATAAGACAGTTGTTCACGATCGCAATTTGCTGCTTAGTACGAATGAACGGTGTATGTTATGGCGAAATGTATATACAGCTGCATTCAACAACTAATTGCAATACAATACTTGTAAATCTCGTGAGAGATACCAAAGGTTACCTGGACCTTCCAAAATAGCAGTATCCCACACCTTATAGTTACTTTCCCAACTTATCAACCCCTACCCCAATTCCGTTTTCTAACTAATTATTTTACATTCCTTTCCGAAAGTGTTTGTCGTGTTGATGATTAGCTATTCAAGGGTACCCAATGGGGAGCAAGAATTACAACTCGTACCAAAATGGCGATGACGTCACGTGTGGTTTCCTACGGGGGCGAATAGTGATTTACAGATTTCGTTTCTGCCTATCCTTTATACGTATGTATGTATTAGTTATTGGTTGACGTAAATATTGTATCTTTCCCCCTATCATGAACTGTTTGTATATACGAGTACTTACATTTTTGCAAGCCCTTCTGATACTAACAGCAATATTTGCCATCATTTTTTATTGCAAGTGAAGCGACATCTGGGTCGCCACATCAGAAGCTCAAGAAATATCTCATTCGTCAAACAAGTCAAGCTGTAGTGTTTGCACACTACAGTGCCTGACGGCAATATAACAGCCCCTACAGTGATACCTACCTAAACTAATTCTTGCACAGGAATCTTACCACCTAGTCAAATATCTATGTTTACTATGCATAGCATAAATGCAAAGTTACGGTAAAAAAAATTGCTACGTTGAGCAGCTTGATACTTGTCCGATTTCTTCGACCTACTGTGAACGCTGAACGCCTTTTTTCATCATCATCATCATCATTTCAGCCTGTCACTAGTCGACTACTGAACATAGGCCTCCACCATAGATTGCCACAAATGTTTGTAGCTCTCATTTTGGGGGATTTTGCCATAGTCGTCTCGCTGGATAGGCGGGTTGGCAACCGCAGTTTATTTATTTACACCCACAAAGATGATCCTGTTATATATGTAAGATATTTACCACTGATTGAAACAAGATCATTAGACCTATGGATTTCAAATTTGGCATACATATTCCTTTCGCGACACCCACTAAGAACGGATATTTCGTTTACTCCTTAAATTTGTTAAACAGTGGCTTCCGTGCCAAACCGAGGCGGGTCAGCCAGTTTTCCCATTACCATAGCTATCCCTGCTAATATTAATATTACAACAACATCAGCACAGCTGACATATTTTTTGTGACGGCATCTTTCGAACGCGCTTTAGCCAGTAAGTATCCAGCTCAGTAGAATAGCACCTACCTCTTTCCTACCGAGGCGTCGTAAGAGGCGACTGAGGTATTGTACGGACAGCCTCTAATCGTGCAGAACAATAGCATAATATGCAATGCTGTCACTACACTGCACTATACTGCTATGCAATGGGGAGTAAGAACTTTTTGACTGATACTAAAATGACGGCGACGTGACACGCAATACGCGAGGAAGAAGGTGTGAGTGTATGTATGTATGCACGACTTTTCCACTCTCTCAGAAATTAAATTATTCAGATAGGCGCTCGCTTTAAATTTCATAGTACGCGAGTGACCTGGGTTCGATTCCCGGTGCCAGGCACCACTAAAATTGTTAATTGCAATTTTAAGTGCTGATTTACCACGTGCTCGGCGGTGAAGGAAAACATCGTGAGGAAACCTTCATGTCTGAGGAATAAAAAATATTTCGAAGACATGTGAAGTCCGCCAACCCGCATTGGAGCAGCGTGGCGGATTCTTCTTAGCTCCAAAACCCTCTCAGAAATGAGAGGAGGCCTGTGCTCAGTAGTGGGACATTTATAGGCTGAAACTTTACTTTTACTTTACTAGTATAGAATTTTTGATATCAAATCCATTACAACTTTTCGCAATCATATTTTTTTTCTTTAGCCTCATGGGAAATTGATGGCTTATCCCTCAACGAAAACTAACTTCTAATCTTGCGATCCTTGCCTCGTATTAATTGCTTCTCGATGAAAATAGTCTCTTCCACGCCGCGGGTTCTATTCCGAGCTTACATGTATATATATAGTCACGCATTTTTCCCATATACGAGGCAGGCAGTGGCTACACATGTAGCCCACTTTTCGCCCTTGCAGGGAACGAGACGTGACGGATTATGAGCCACGTCGCCGCCATTTGACAGACTCTCCGTTGCGTTCCTACGAGCAGTATAGTGAGAGCATTGCGACTTCGGATGCGTAGATATAGGTTTTTTAAATATCCCGTGGGGATTTACCGAGATAAAAGTATGTAGTATAGTATATCCTATGTCCGTCCCGAGGATGCAAGCTATCTCTGTGCCAAATTTCTTTTTTTTATTGCTTTAAAGTGACGAAACGAGCAAAACTTCACCTGATGGTAAGTGCAACGTCCGCCCACAACAAATGCTATGTCACCCAGAATATTTCTGTGTGACACCACACTGCGCCCGTCACCCTGAGACATCAGTTCCCAAGTCTCAAATGCCCAGTGATTACGCTAGCTCACAGTGTCCTTCAAACCGAAACACAGTAATGCTTGCGCACTAGTGCTTCACGGCAGAATAACTGGCCCTGGGGTGGTACCTACCTAGACGGATTCCTGCATAGGAATCGTACAACCAGTAAAAAATTAAAGCTTTAAGCAGTTGGCTTCTGCTCCGCGGGTCGCGGGTTCGATTCCCGCACGGGACAAATATTTGTACGGCCAAAAAAAAAACGGTTCAAGCGGTTGAATCGTGAATAGGTAACAAATAGAGAGAGGGCACAGAGAGTTACTTTAGCATTTATAATATTAGTATGGATGTGAATACTTTTTATACATAATTACGTAATGGCTATTACTTTTTAGTGGCCCGATGATGAGCTTTACCAGCCGAGCCAAGCCAACATTTGTAATAAAACATCAGTTGTTGGGTTTGGATGAGTGAGGATTGGTGTCTTCGCGCGTACACTTGTGGCACTATAATATCTTCCGCGCAGTTGATAGCTTCCGACAGTAAGTTTAGGACTACGGTAGTATATACTGTAGTCCTGAAATTACTGTACAGCATACTACAGAATATCTTAATTGTTTACTTTAACCACTTTATGTATATATATTGAATGTATGTTAATTGTGAAAAAATCCAGAAAACTCATGATCTTCACGGTTTCATTTTCGAACTAGCTGCGCCCTGCGGTTTCTCCCGCGTAAAAAAGCCGAACCCGATCAATGATGTACATATACATTTACTTACATGTTGTGTTTCCGTAATATAATGTATATTTTCATAAATATACAAAGACGGAAGTGTCAAAATATTAGTATCCTTGGATAGTTCTCGTAGCGACTCGCGAGGACCCAAGTTATACATTGCCCGGAATGCTTGTTTTTGCAAAATTAATATTGTATGTCATTGTATACATATACTTCCCCTATTAGAACCGGATTTTGGGGGTCTTCATTTTTTTGCGCGGAACCCTAAATAATATTTCTAAAATTAAAGTAGCTTAAGTTACCCTCTATAATATTAGCTACTCGTATCTGTCAGTGAAAGTCCCGTCAAAATCGGTTCAGCCGATTCGGAGATTAGCCGGAACAAACAGACAGACAAAAATTTTAATTTTTTTTTCTCTTATAAGTACTGTACATACTTTCATAAGCATTGAGTAAATAGCTGTTCTTTTGTTATTTCAAACAGACACTTCAATTTTATTTATTTGCATCGATGAGTAGTACGCTGTTAGCCCGGAAGCTTTGACAGCTTTGTCAGAGGAGACTCGCGAAGCGGCGGACCCGCGAGCAAGCGATCTCCACGAAATGACATTTATCACAAATATACTCAAAAGCGTTGACAGTAAACTGCGCTTTTTTATTGTATCAAATGACGAAACGAGCAAAACGTACACCTGATGATAAGTGCAACGTCTGCCTATAACAAAAACAGTATCACCAAGAACATTTCCGTGTGGCAACACACTGTGCCTCTCCCCCAGAGACGTTACTTCTCGAATCACTTTTGCCAAATAGGTTACACTAGCACTTGAAGCCCTTCATACCGAAACGCAGTAATGTTTGTACACTACTGCTTCACGGCAGAATAACTGGCCCTGGGGTGGTAACCTACCTAGAGGGATTACTGCATAGGAATCCTACCACCAGTAAGGACAAATATACTCAAAACTGTAGGCAGTAAGCTGCGTCTAACGGACAAGGCTTTTAAATCCCCCAATTCGCCTGCCAAACCTTAATTTAGAAGACATTTTGGACCTACCTACTGCCCAAACAGCCGTAGCTTACTACAGCCGCTACGCTGCTACGTCGCTTCGTTGCTACGTGAACAAGATGATATGTTGCCATCAATCTACATCAGAATTTTCAGGCTACTGTCGAGCCCGATTCCTATTGAACTAAATTATCTATTCTAATATTATTCCGGTACACTAAGCATAGCCTAAAGTACCAGACAAAAACATACTATATGAATACATTTTTCGCCGATATTTGTATGTATGTTGTAGCGGCATTCAATATTGCTCAAGTATGCGATTTTTTCCACTCTATCAAATAGAAATTACATTATTCAAATATGTTTTTTATTAAAATAATTTTTGGATGGTATCATCTGAAATTGATGACTTTAGACTTCAGCAGAAATAGTATTAAAATTCTGAGAATTAAATTGATAAGCAATTACCATGTCTAGACAGTGCTAATTGCTCCTCAATTGAAAATTGTTCACACGATTTAAGTTCATTTCTTCGGGACATTATTCTCATAGATCATTAAGAAGATAGTAGATTCGAAGTTGTTGCTTTGTTATTGCTGACGACCGAGTGGCCCAGCGACCGAGTGCCAGATAACCCGAGAGTTTTGAGTCAAATCCCAGCCGCAGACAACTTTTGTGGTAAAACACAAATTGTTGACCGTTTGGTGGCGGCCTAAGAGAATCTACCACCCCATCACATCCCGTGGGTGTCGTAAAAGTCGACAGAGGGAAAATGAAAACAAGGAGATGGGCAGCAGCATCTTCCTGGAACATCTGAATAAATAAACTGCGCTTGCTAACCCGCCTGCCAAGCTTGGCAACTAAGGCAAAATCCCCCAAAATGAGAGCTGCAAACTTTTGTGGCCATCTATGGGGAAGGCTTATGTTCAGCAGTGGACTTGTGATAGGCTGAAATGATGATGATGATGATGAAACTAGCTGTTTCCCGCTTTTTCACTCGCTTAGAAAAACCGACTAGATAATTGCGACGTACGGCATGGTGTCTCGCTGACCTCAGCATTCACAGTTCGATTCTCTACGTGCGGCTCTTTAAGGTTGTAACTTAAATTCTTATAAACAAGCTATGTAATGCTAAATAACCTCAATAAACAAGCTATGTATTGCTAAAATAATTTTTCAAATCGGTTTAGTATTTCTGCCGATTAATGCTTTCAAACATACAAACCTCTCCAGCTTTCTTATAGTGACAAAAATTATATTCTCCTGGCCGATTTCGAGCCCCGGCGACAACTTTCGAATATGGTGTAGTGCAACAAGTGTATGCGCAATTACAGAGGCTCTCACTCATCCCAACCCAAACGGCTGGGATTCGAACCCAGGACGCAGAATCCTCCTCCTCTGACCACTAGGCCACGCGGGCGTCAATGCTTATAGTAGTAAGATAAGATGTATACGTGGAAAGCGCACTTATGGTGCAATATTTAAGCCTGTTAACAGACCACTGCTGGACTTAGTAATCACTACGCTTGGCTGGCTGTTTGGCAATCACTGTACGAAAACTAATGACGTGAAGTGTCTCTGTATTTGATCTCCGACACAGACGACAGCTTCCTACAGTATTCGGAATTACCAATCTTTGAAAGGAGGACATCGTCTTCAAACTTTAGAGCAACTTATACATGCCGACGATATAAATGGCAATGAAGTAAACCGATTTTATTTTCCATGTAGAAATTGGAATCCCTAAAAATTGTCGGCGCATCTCGGATTCCGTTCAGCGGTCCCACAGCGCCGGAACCTTGGAGTTGGCGTCGCAGTAAGGTGAAAGTTTACACCTGATATCGACAGGTCGAACGCCTCCACAAAAACTATGGACTTCGGATCTTAAAACAAAATTCATTTGGCAGTGTACTGTCAGACTAAACTATTGAAAAGCTTTAATCAAATCTTAGAGTTTATGGAAAAAAAGATCGTGTGATTTATCATTGTATCTATGCGGCACATTATGATGGCCGTTATGACGCTTGTCCGCTCATGAAGTTTTGTAAAAATTGACAATGTTTGAAGGAACAATTGATTCAATTTAATGTCAATAGTGACGTCATTTTACTGGTAGTAGGATTTCTATACAGGAGTCCTTCTAGGTAGGTACCACCTCTGTGTTATTGAAGCAGTAGTATGCAAATATTACTGAAGTTCACTGAAAGCTAGTGTAATCACTGGACATTTGAGACTTAAGAACTGATGACGGGGTGACGGCGCAGTGTGGTGCTCGGAAATGTTCTAGGAGGGCACAGCAGTTGTTATGGGCAAGTTGCACTTACCATCAAGTGAATGTTTTGCTTGTTTCGCCACTTTATGCCATAAAAAATGGCGAATCTATAAATTTAGGAGACAAAATTAATTTAGTATGAATTGAAGAGTTAGTAAGTTTGAAGGCGCTAATCTCAAGATATACTAATTCTTATTACATTACATAGCCCATTTAATGATAAATTGTATAATTGTAAGTTGTATGGTCTTATTCATAAAAAAATAGGCTATTAAACGTGTTATAAAATTTGCTTCTTCTTCATTGTTCAAATAGTTAATAAAATTAAATCAAAAACCAATCATGCCACCACAAGACTCATTTATTCATTTGTTATTAAATCTTGTATAACAAGTTTGTCATGGAAAGTGCTTTAGTTTTTCATGAGACTGTTCTTAGTAAATTTATTTATAATGTACTTTTAAAAAAATTATAAAACAATAATAACAAAATAAAGGATACCTACGGAGTTTCTTTCGCCTGTTTCTTCTCCGTCAGAAGAGCCTCATTACGAAACAGTGGTAGATTGTAAAAAATGACGTTTGACAAACGAAATTTATATTTCTTACGTTGAAGAATATATCATTATAATTTCATTTCATTTTCATTGATTTCATTACAGACTTCAAGACACAGTTAGCTCTTTCTGCATAGATCGGACCAAAAATAATAATTAAAAACTGAAGGTGCTTCGGGTTCACTATGACATCAAGACATCAGGTCACCTCAGTCCTCCCGTGACCATCGGTGCTGTAAAGCACTCGAAGCGACGGGTTAGAAATATTTTAAAGTTAACGCGATAAAATCCCTAAAATTAGTTTCATTTAAATGTGTAGTGTTCGCGTAAATATAAGAAATCGTTATGGTTATCTAATTGGTTATCTAATTTAGAAATAATTTTAAAAATCAAATGAGTACTTCTTGAGATTAGCGCATTCAAACATACAAACTCTTCAGCTTTATTGTAGTAGTAAAATCACGCTAGCTTCTGTGCCTTTCAAACCATACTCATCAGTCCACTGCTGAACATAGGCCTACCCCATAGATTGCCACAAAACACGTAAGTTTGTAGCTCTTATTTTGGAGGGATTTTGCCATTGTTGATACGCTTTGCAGGCGGGTTGGCAACCGCAGTTTATTTATTCAGATGTTCCAGGTCCTGTTATTAGTTTTCCCTCTGCCGACTTTTACGACACCCACGGGAGCAGGTGAAGTGGTATGTGGTGGATTCTCTTAAGCCACCGCACGGTTTGAACAAATAATGCAACTTTTAACTGAAAAGTAAAAAAAGTAAAGTAACAATATATAAATGTCCCACTGCTGAGCACAGGCCTCCTCTAATTTCCGAGAGGGTTTTTGTAGCCGGGAAGAGTCCGCCACGATGCTCCAATGCGGGTTGGTGGACTTCACATGTCATCGAAATATTTATTATTCCTTAGACATGCAGGTTTCCTCGCGATATTTTCCTTCACCGCGGAGCACGTGGTAAAGCGACACTAAAAATAACAATTTAAGTGTAGCCCACACCTGGAATCCAACCCATTGAAAATGAGATTTAAAGCGAGCGTCTAGCCCCTGAGCTTATCGCGGCTTTCACTTACTTTTAACTAAACTAACTCAAAATTTATTGGCTTTAATTTGAAAATTGGTACCGCACTATTAATTTACTTCATCCATTTAGATCATAAATTCAATTTGTACTCAATTTGCAGCAAATTGTCCAACACAGTAATTCAATATTTCACGTATTAATTCAGTATTGAAACTATTAACTCGATTGTCAACAATACGTGACTGGCTTGGATGGCTGCAACTTTGTGTTTTTATTAAGGCTGTCATTCTGCAGCGTTCGTTCATATCCCGACTGAAGCCAATATTTTTGCTTTTTATGGAAAAAAAATGATCAGTGATTTTTCACTAATAAGTAACTCGATCGCACTAAAACAGGGCGTCACCAACAACTGACCTGTGTGTTACATCTATGCGTCTCCTTCAATTTCTAAGGAATATCCAGATTTAATTCATTTAAATTAAATCGGTTCAAATCCGAATATACCTTAGAATTTTTTTTTTGTTTTTTTTACATCATACAGTGATGAGACGAGAAAAACGTTCACCTGATGTTAAATGCAACGTCCGCTCGTAACCAATACTGTGCTATCCAGAATATTTCTGTGCGGCATCACACCGCGTTCGTCACCCAGAGACCACCTCGTAAGTCCAATATACCCAATGATTGCTACTAGCTTTCCGTAGAAGTTGCATCCGAAGTAATTTGGTAGTAGGGTTTATGTTTACGTCCGTCGTTGCTTCAAATCGATCCGAACTTCGATTCTCGTTGTTGGCCCCCAGATCATAATCAATAACGAATTATTTCCATTTAAAAAGTGTAATAATTCTAAAAATTATATATTGATGACGTACATGATGAGTACAGATACGTAAAAGTCAATTAATTAAGTGATGATCTCTACTGATTGAAACTTACGACACAAGAGGTGTTTTTGGTATATTACCAGCCTTAAGGGAAGACGTAGTAACATTTCTGATCCTGGCCCTGTTTTATATTGAAATATTATAAAAAATGATACGTTAAGCAAAAATTGCATTATGTTCAAATGCTCCTTGGTTGTATTAGATGTACCTATACTCTACGAAAAGATAAAATTTCGTAATTTTCGTAGTCACCCTTTACATTTCTAACTCGTCGGATACCAAATACTGAATTTCCGTCGATATCCTATTTGGTATTCCACCGCGATCGGAATTTTGCACCTTTATTATTTATACGGACGTCGGGCGCGAAATTCGCGCTTCGATGATAATTCATAAACAATTTGTCTATTCCATTTTAATTATTCAGACGTGAAATGTACTTTGGAAACTGCCAACATTTTCTCCGCAGAGCCCGCGAAGTTAATGAAAAATCAACAAATATGTTTGAATTTAATAGAGCAATTTGAAATGAAATGAAAATGTGTTATTTTTCCACGTAAGAAATATGAATTTCGTTTGTTAAACGTCATTTCTTTGCCGTCTACCGCCGTTTCGTATTGCGGTTCCTCTGACGAAAAAAAACTCCGTAGTTATCCTCTTTTTTAGTAAATTAATTTTTATCTTAGTCAAAAATACATTATAAATAAATTTACAAAGAATAGACTCAAGGAAAACCAAATCACTCTCCATGTTAAAATTATAGACAGGATTCATTTGACAAAACCATAAGTATATTGCAGAATCGAACAGACCAGCCTCCGCCAACAACACCTGCTAGAGGCAGCCATCGACCTCCTCAACCATTACAAAAAAAAGTGGTCGACCCGCAACATGATCCATCACCAGTCCTCTTTACCAGTAGTAGACGTCCTAAGCAGGAATCCGTCTAGTTAAGAAACCATCGCAGTGTCAGTTACGTCGTCAAGCTGTAGTGTGAAAACATTACTTTGTTTCGGTCTAAAGGACACTGATAGCTAGTGTAATTACTGAGCATATGAGACTTATGAAACCCCCTTAACTTAAACGTCTTAGAGGGACGGACGCAGTGTGTGGACACATAAATGTTCTGAGTAACACAGCATTTGTTATGGTGAACGATTTGCTCGTCTCGTCACTTTCTCCCATAAAAAATATATTTTGTCATAAAAGTCGACAATTAATAACTATTATTCCACACCGTGATATATGCCGCGGGCGCGCACCGTCGCGCGTACTACCTCACCCGTGCCGCGCGTCCTCACCGCACTCAACGCTCTTCTGGACACAAGACCGGAGTGTGACCTGTTTGCGGATGAATGGCCAATAATATTGTCAGAATGTATGAAGTTCTGTGAGCGAGAAGAATGAATAGGTAGTCTTTAATTAATGTAATTGGTTCCCACCGTGTTAATAAAAGTAAAATAAATAAATAAATAATAAAATATGTATGTTAATCACAGAGACCATGATATATACGACTATGTATTAGACACAGACTAAAATCAGTCCCCGAAACGTACAACTACAACGCTGGCATATTTATGAACGACAAACTTAACTTTGCTGTTAAAAAAATGTTGTCCCATACATCGATACAACGTCACGGTCAATTCTCCAACTGCGAAGATTTAATCGCAAAAATATTATTTACTTGATAATACTACTTATTATTTTTAGTAAAAATACTAATAATATTACAAAAAATATGGCTGTCTGATAGCAGCCTAAGAGAATCTTCTACCCCATCTCATCCCGTGGGTGTCGTAAAAGTCGACAGAGGGAAAATAAAATCCAGAAGATGGGCAGCAGTATCTTCCTGGAACATCTAAATAAATAAACTGCGGTTGCCAACCCGGCTGCCAAGCGTGGCAACTAGTGCAATATTCACCCAGAATCAGAACTACAAACTTTGTTGACAATCTATCGGGGAGGCCTATGTTCAGCAGTGGACTAGTGATAGGCTGAAATGATGATGATGATGACTACAAATAAACGATTTTCTGATTTTTTTCTCCACTTGTGCTGTGTGCGTGTTGTTTAATTTCATGATTCTAGATCAATGGGAAGTACCCTATAGGTTTTGATTGGTGAGTTATTATATGCGGCATAAATGGCCGTATTTTTTTGTTTGCGTTGACTAAGAAGCTTGGTTTTTTCTACAGCTCCAAGGGACCATGGACTTAAGTAGTAAAGTAAAAAAGTAAAGTTTCAGCCTATAAATGTCCCACTGCTGAGCACAGGCCTCCTCACATTTCTGAGAGGGTTTAGGAGCTAGGAAGAATCCGCCACGCTGCTCCAATGCGGGTTGGCGGACTTCACATGTCTTCGAAATATTTCTATTCCTCGGACATGCAGGTTTCCTCCCGATGTTTTCCTTCACCGCTGGCACCGGGGATCGAACCCAGGTTACTCGCATACTGTGAAATTAAAAGCGAGCACCAGGCCCCTGAGCTACCACGGCTCATGGACTTAAGTATTAGATATCAACTTGAACTCTACTCGTTCTTGAGAAAAAATGTCTAGATAGAAAGACGAACAACGAAGTGATTTTTTTTTATTGCAAATGCGATGAAACGAGCAAAACATTCACCTGATGTAAGTGCAACGTCTGCCTATAAAAAATGCTGTGCCACTCCAGAAAATTTCTGTGTGACACTACACTGTGTCCATCGCCCTGAGACATAGGTTCTTAAGTCTCATATGCCCAGTGATTACGCTAACTCACAGTGCCCTTCAAACCGAAACACAGTGATGTTTGCAAACTACTGCTTTACGTAGAATAAATGGCCCTGGGCTGGTACCTACCTAGACGGACTCCTGCATAGGAATCCTACCACCAGTAAACCTATAATGATGAACCAGTGATCCTATAAGGCTTCCTCCACAGGCCTCCTCTAATTTCCTTTTTCCTTCTGTGGTATGGAATCCTATAAAACACGAATAATTATAAAATAAACTGCCTAGAGTGGTCCCTTTACGTGACGCTGCGCTGTCATTTTTGAGAGGATTTTTATAGTCGGAAAAAGTTTTCCTCCTAAGAAGGGTTAGCGGACTTTATATTTCGTTGAATTCTTTTTTACTTTTAAGTTATGCAATTAAGTTAAGTGTATATATCTATGTATATATGTAAGTGTAATATGATTTTAAATATAATTATTATAGATTAGATATATTTTAGTACCATTAGTGTAATGTATTTTCTAGTAAGTATTTAAAGTTTGAATTTGCACATTGTCAGGAAGATTCCTGACAATAAAGGGAAAAAAAGGAGACACTCCATCTCAACCAATGGATCTCGTAAAAGGGGAGTAAGGAATTAAACTGCACTGTGCACCCAACAGCGCATGGTGGCGATGGGCTCACCGCCTATCACACCAAGTGCATATTGTTTTGGTGAAACGTGGATTGTGGCAGTCATCTGTTTTTGCAGTTAGTGCCCAGTCTCTGACTACCCCTTATGGGATACAGTCGTGATCTTATGTATGTAAAGCACCTATAACAATATCTTTCTATGACTGGGAGAGAATGCCAAAAGGCATTAAGTCCGCCCTTTGTAATCGTTTTTTTTAATAAGGTGCATACAATAAAGAATCAATAAAACGGCGGGCCTCCATTCGGACTGTCGACTTGTGTGTCGGTGTCGACTTGTGTGTCGGAGTGTCAGTGAATGCGTCTGGCGCAGCGATCGCCAATTGGACTGCGTGGTGGTAAAGGACCTTACCTGATAAAGGTCGTCTACATGTCCGCTGATGAGACGTTGACTTAATATTTGAATAATTTATACAAACAATAACGCCTTTCTCCCATATAAGGGGTAGGCAGAGACCACACTTATAGCCCACTTTTCGCCCCCGCGGGAAACGAGTCGCGACGGGTGGTGAATCACGTCGCCGCCATTTTGACACGAGTCGAAAATTCTAACACCCCATTGCGTTCCTACGAGCAGTTTTTTTTAGTATAAAGTGACAAGATGAGCAAAACGTCCACCTGATGGTAACTCAAACGTCTGCCCATTACAAATGCTGTGTCAGTAGAATCAGGCGTTACCTTGCGGAAATCCGTTATAGTAAAGGAGAGAAAGTTAATTTGCTAAGATCCGCATGCAAAATGTAAAATAGTGTGTATTACCTAGTTTTGAAGAGTACCGCCGTCGACCACCACTGCACCAGAAAACCAATACCGCCACCGGGAGCCGCCACCAGAAATGGTCTGGGCGACACAGCATTTGTTGTGGGCAGATAGTAACAGCATTGCATATTACGGTATCATTCTACACAAATAAAGGCTGTCCGTTCAATACCTTAGTCGAATCTTAAGACACCTGTGTAGGAAAGAGATAGGTGCTATTCTAAACAAAACAGAACTTTACGTTAATTTAAAAAAGTTTTGCTACCTGATAATTTAGTAAATAATCCTATTTATTTATTCCACAATATATATATACGTAGATACATTGGCTAAGCCAGCAGACAATAAATAGAGTTTCTCTCTCTGATAGGGGAACTAACCAGCTTCCAAACTGCACAACAAACTTTGAAGCGAACAATCAAACTAGTTACATAACAATTTTAAACACGACCAATGTCTATTGCTATTAATGCTTACCTTTACGTTGCTGTCTGACATGTGAGCTAGCTCAGGGGTTAGGCGCTCGCTTTCAATTTCATAGTACGCGAGTGACCTAGGTTCGATTCTCGGTGCCGGTACTACTAATGTTAATTGCAATTTCAAGTTCTGAGGAAACCTGTATGTCTAAGAAATGAAAAATATTTCAAAGACATGTGAAGTCCGCCGACCGACATTGGAGCAGCGTGGCGGATTCTTTTCAGCTCCAAAACCCATTCGGAAATGCGAGAAGGCCTGTGCTCAGCAGTGGGATATTTATAGGCTGTTACTTTACTGACATAGGAGTATGAAAATAATATGCTCAAGGCTAAAATCAAACTATTTTGTATATTTACGATGGTAATGTTTTTTTTTTTTGTTTTTGCAGTGAGTGCCCAGTCTCTGACTACCCCTTATGGGATACAGTCGTGATCTTATGTACGAAAGTAATGTTTTTTTTAAAATTCGTAATTGCAACTAAGTTGAATTTAAGGCCGTGTGGTGGCGGCTCGTTAAAAGAATACTACCACTCCATCTCATCCAATGGATCTCGTATAAGGCGAGTAAGTAATTAAACTGCACTGTGCACCCAACAGCGCATGGTGGCGATGGGCTCACCGCCTATCACACCAAGTGCATTATATTGTTTTGGTGAAACGTGGATTGTGGCAGTTATCTGTTTTTGCAGTGAGTGCTCAGTCTCTGACTACCCCGTATGGGATACAGTCGTGATCTTATGTATGTATGTATGTATGAATTTAAGTAAATAGCGGAATTATGAAAGTGAAATCATAGCAAATTTAGAAAAGTAAGTGCATGCACACGAGAATGAAAGAGAAAGAAATAGATTTTTTCTTGCCGTTTTTAATAGTTTTCACTTGTCAATCAGCATTATTATGACTTACAGATAATACAAATGGCCGTTATGGCACAAATTCTTTATTTAATTATCTATTCGGTTCTGAAATGAAATGACTAAAAGATTTATTTTAAAAAACTATAACAAAGAAGCCTCAAAATCTTACATCGCTGAGCAGAGCAGCCAGGCGTTTTTGTGAAGATTTCAATGCATGGATATAAAGGAGAAGGCCTGACTGAAGGGTGCTCGGTTCCTAACCTCCATCTGCTCTAAATCGTTTCATTCATTTATTGTTTATTATACTTTTAATTTGAATAACCCGAACGATGATGTAATATTCGTACATGATCGATCAAACACACTTTTCAATTTTTGTTTTAGTAACCGATACTTCTAATTTTTATTCGACCTCAAAAAAGGAGGAGGTTCTATGTTCGTCTGTATATTTTTTATATATGTTGTACAAAATGTATGTAATGGTTTTCCTGCTCTCCACTAGATGGCGCTACTTGTCTTTTACATCGCGATATAGATGTACTGATTTTAATTACTGATACGCATCAATCTCGATTTGTAGTGTTATATAAAGTCAGTTTAATAACTAACTAATTCCCGTCCGATCCCACCGCATATCGGCCTATAAGCCTCCTCAAGGCCTTAGGCAAGATATACGAACGCCTACTTCTCGCCCGCTTAAGAGACTTCATGCAGTCTCGAGGGATCCCCATCCACGAGCAGTTTGGATTCCGTGCCAAACACTCATGTACCCAGCAGGTGCACCGCATAACGGAGCACATTCAATCCCGCTTCATACGCGGGCTTCATACCGGAGCGCTCTTCTTCGACGTGGCGAAAGCGTTCGACAAGGTCTGGCACAACGGGCTCATATACAAGTTATATGGACTCGGTGTGCCAGATCGCCTCGTACTCATCATACGAGATTTCTTACGCAGTCGAACCTTCCGCTACCGCGTCGAGGGGGTGCGATCCGAATCACATTCCATCCTAGCCGGCGTACCACAAGGCTCAGTCCTAGGTCCCGTGCTCTACACCCTTTTCACGAACGACATACCGCACACCAGCGGCGTCGAACTCGCCCTCTTCGCAGATGATACCTGCCTATATGTGTCTGGACGTAATCCAGACACTATCTCTGAACGCCTCCAATCCGCAGCCCGAACCCTCGGGAACTGGTTTCGGAAATGGAGGATCGAGGTCAACCCAATCAAAAGTGCAGCCATGTACTTCTCGCGGCGCATAACGCAGCATCTCCCCACAATAGAGTTATTCGATCGTCCAATCCCCTGGGAAAAGACAGTCAAATACTTAGGCGTCCTATTAGACTCGAGACTCAGCTTCGGTCCACATATTAACCGAGTAAGGAACCGAGCGGCGTTCGTACTCGGTCGATTACATCCGTTACTAAATAAAAATAGCAAAATGTCCCTACGTAATAAAATTACACTTTACAAAGCCTGTATTCGGCCAATTATGACATACGCAAGCCCCGTATTTGCGCATGCCTCCCCGCGTCAAATTCACCGACTTCAGGTAATACAAAATCGATTCATGCGTAAAGCCACGGGAGCACCGTGGTTCGTGCGTAATGCTAACCTTCATATCGATTTAGGGCTTCCTACCATAGCCCAATATCTAAAGTTGGCCTCTCGCCGATACTTCGACTCTGCCGCCACGCACCCCAACCCACTGGTTGTCAGTGCCGCCACTTACAACCCCCTCGCGATACACCAAAACTCGACCCGCGGAAAAAGGAGACCGAGGCACGTCCTCGAGGACCCTGACGACGCGACCACTATTGCCCAAGCGCTCTACTCAACACTACACAAACACCCATTATCACCATCATACCGCCCCCGCCGTCGGCGTGGGCGTATCAGACAAAGTTATTCGCGATACCGCCGCATCTCAGGCCGGTTTTCCCCTAGCAGTAGTGTCATAAACAGAAGCGTCGCTGGAGTTTCTTGCGCCATTTCTTCTCCAGCGGAAACGCATTCCGAATTGGTGGTAAACTTATCTAATAATAATCATGGTATTAATAATTATAGTAGTAGTAATATTGCCCTCCCGATTGCAGTAACTGACCGAGCCGAGACCGGCCCCCTTGGGCACCCTCGAGTCTGATACTCTCGCGAACAGGATGACGGTCAAGCCGAGGTCCCCTCTCGGGGGCCCTTGCGCCAGTCATCCATAAATAAAGGTTTCGGCTAAGCGCCCTCAGCGCTATGCCACCTTTCAATCCGGCGAAGCTGTAAAAGCCTTCGGGCTAACAGTGACCATCAGTCCTAAAAAAAAAAAAAAAAACTAACTAATCAGTTTGTTTGTGTGTCATTGTGAAACCTTAGAGGAATTCAACAATGTTTATCGATATTTCCGTCAATTGTGGACCGTTTGTTTATTTTTTAACTACCCTCCCTTGCGACTAACAAAAAGAAAAGCACAGCTAAGCTTTCAGTGAAGCTTTTATTTATACATGACGCCAATAAAAATACGGCCCTAAGAAACGCTTTGTCGCACAGAACATTTCTGTGTGGAACTCTGCGCCCATCACTTGGAGACATCAGTTCTTAAGTCTCAAATGCCCAGTGATTATACTACCACAGTGCCCTTCAGACCGCAACCCAGTCATGTTTGCACAGTACTGCTTCGCGGCAGAATAACTGGCCTAGAGTAATACTTGATTTTGCAAGGCTTGGTCATCATCAGACAGGTAAGAATCTTCCAGTAAATATTGTTATCTAATGTCTATTGCTTTCTTCACACGTAGTGTTCTCATCTCCCCGTAGACAGAACTTCACTAGTTTACGATCAAATTGGCAGAGTCAGTCTGCGGGAACGTCAAGTGTCTTTCGATCCAAACCGACAGGATGGGGTTAATTAAAGAGGGGGACGCATATATAACTATTCCATAAGAAAGTGAGGGAGGCATGACGTGTCATCTATAACACAAGCCATCGAGTTTCAATTCCCTACTCAATACCGTCTGGTACAGAGTGCAATCTATTTTGATGAATTGTTATTATCTACTTAGTGATAGACTTGCTTTATAGGTTCTTGTGTCGGCGACACTGAGTTATATGTTATCGAAATTGAATTAAGACCACATTTCAATTTTAGTATTTTACGTATAACTAGTTTTGCCCCGCGTTTTCACCCGCGTAAAAAAGCCGACCCCAAATCGACGATATACATATATACTTCTCTATTCGATTCGGATTTTGGGGTTTATTTTTTTTCCGCGGTACCATAATTATCTTTCAAAAATTAAAGTAGCTTAAGTTACCCGCTACTATATCAGCTATCTGTCAGTGAAAGTCCCATCAAAATCGGCTCAGCCGTTTCGGAGATTAGCCGGAACAAACAGACAGACAGACAAAAAACATTTAAAACTGTTTTATTCCTGTAAGTAGTGTTTATACTTTCATGAGCATTGAGTAAGCTGTTATTGTTTTATTACAAACAGACACTTCAATTTTATTTATTTCTATAGACTTGAACATAAACAGATGAAAAATGGCCGTGTGGTAGCGGCTTAAGAGAATCTACCACCCCATCTCATCCCGTGGGTGTCGTAAAAGTCGACAGAGGGAAAATGAAAACCAGGAGATGGGCAGCAGCATTTTGCTGGAACATCTGAATAAATAAACTGCGGTTGCCAACCCGTCTGCCAAGCGTGGCAACTATGGCAAAATCCCCCCAAAACGAGAGCTACAAACTTTTGTGGCAATCTATGGGGGAGGCCTATGTTCAGCAGTGGACTATTGATAGGCTGAAACGACGAGATGAAAAGTAATATCCTTCTGGCCGTGCCGTATGGTGGCGGCTTAAGAGAACCTACTAGTCACATTCTATCAGTCACATTTCCCGCGGGGGCGAAAAGTGGACTACGTGTTTGGCCTCTACCCACGCCTGCAATTATATCCCATATTAGGGAAAAAGGCGTAATTGTACGTATGTTCTTCATATTAAAACGTTTATATATATATATATATCTTTTCAAAACTCTAGCTAAGAGTGGCAGTGCGCCGCAAAAATCTTTCAATTAAACGATTCAATATTTATGTTTTAAATGGCGGGCGGTGGCATTCAGACGGTCGAATGGTGTATGAGTGGCTGTAATAAAAAAAATGGATGCGGTAAAACACTACCATTATATATTATAAAAACTTAAGTTTTATTGATGGTGTCGTCCTAAGTATTTTAATGATGATGTCCTCTGATTGATTCACAAACACTGCGTCGACGCAAGAACATTTAGGGAAGTATATACATGGTTTTCGTTCACTCCTTCTCAGAAAAAGTAGGGTGTGATAGGTAGGTGAATAGAAGCCCGTGGCATGTTTATTTTACTTATTTCTAATTTTTATTTATCGCCGCGGCAGGGTAACATGTCTTAGGTTTATGTAGTTTGTTGGTTATACGGGACCCCTAGTGAAGCCAAAGATAGTCAAATAATAATACAGTGTATAGTTTTTATTCCACCCACCTATCACTCCCTAACTTTTCTGGGAAGGAGAGCACAATCACACTGTATATGTCATCGATCGGGGTCGGCTTTTTTACGCGAGTGAAACCACGGGGCTCAGCTAGTTCGAAAATAAGACCGTGAAGAACACGAGTTTTCTGGAATTTTTCATAATGAACATACATTAAATATGCAGGAATCCGTCTAGGTAGGTACCACCCCAGGGCCAGTTATTCTCCCGTAAAGCAGTAGTGTGCAAGCAATACTGTGTTTCGGTTTGAAGGGCACTGAGAGCTAGCGTAATCACTGGGCATATGAGACTTAAGAACTGATGTCTCAGGGTGACGGGCGCAGTGTGGTGTCACACAGAAATGTTCTGGGTGACACAGCATTTGTTATGGGCAGACGTTGCACTTACCATCAGGTGAACGTTCTGCTCGTTCCGTCACTTTTATCAAATAAAAAAAATATAAATAAAGAGGTTGTGGTTAAAAAATTAAAATATACAGTAGTATATACTGCAGTCCTGAAAAACTGTCGGAAGCTATCAACTGCGCGGGAATATTATAGTGCCACATGGGTACGCTAAAACTTACATGTCTTAATCTATACCTGGTGGTGGTGTACTCGTGCGATAAGTTCGGAGGTAGGCTAGGATGCAGTGTCTGTGACACAATCATAACACAATCAGACCTGATAACTTGAGAGCTAGTGTAATCACTGTGCATATGAGACTTAAGAATTGATGTCTCAGGGTGAAGGGCGCCGTGTGGTGTGAGGTGAATCGTTTTGCTCGTCTTGTCGCTTTTTACAAAAATATTTTTAAAAAAACATTTTGTCTTTGCCCATATATTGGTCTGTCTGGGATTCCAAGCCAAGACTCGCGGCGAAGATGTTAGTCTGATCAACAGGCCACACGGTTGTTGGTTAAAAAAATAACGAGCAATTCAACTGACTTGCCGGCGCATATTAAACGAAAAATTCAAGAGGAACACTTCTGAGCCGCGGGTTCGAATCCCAGCCGCAGGCAGCATTTGTGCATAAATACAAATCGTTTACTTATGAGTCTAGTTTTATTGTGATTGTCTCCGTGTCTCTGGCACTGCGTACTACCCCCAATATTATCGCATGAACCTCTGCGTTTGCGCGTGCACTTGTTGCACTACAATATCTCCCACGCAGTTGATAGCTTCCGACAGTAATTTCAGGACTACGGCAGTATATACTGTAGTCCTGAAACAATACACGCCGTGGTTGTAAATCGACTAGGAGGATAGAAGGTGTAAAACGCATTTCATTCCGTGTCGTCGAGACTCAACTCAAAGAAATATAATATACTAGCTGATGCCCGCGACTTCATCCGCGTCGATATAGGTTTTTTAAATGTCCCAAATAAAGTAAAAAAGTTATATGTCCATCTCCAAGATGCAAGCTATCTCTGTGCCAAGTTTCGTCAAGATCGGTTCAGCGGTTGAACCGTGAAATTGGAACAAACAGACATCAGGCACAATGTTACTTTCGCATTTATAATATTACTATGGATATTATAAATTAAAAATAATCAAATACCACATCCAATGACATCCTAAATTAATCCCGCTCCATAATGCTATGGAATAGAAGACGATTCGCAGTCAAATTAGCTGAATGCGAAATACTTGCTAAATCAACTATACGCTCGCTTTGACATCTTCAAAACTGTTCTCATCTCGTCGCCAAATTTGTCTCGCTCCGTACTGCTTGTTTACTTCGTTTATATTATCCTTCCAATTTCGAAGGTCTTAGTTCGTTTGGGATGCAAATTTAAACAGTTTTCTTTTGATATCATTATGTTTGATATATCAAGTACTGACTTTCAAACGTAGGGAAGGAGAGTTTGCCCTTTACAAATACATTTAAATCGATTATTTTAAAGAAAGTGACTCAGCGTTAGCTGACACGAGATTACAATCCCATGCAGCGCGGGTTTTTAAGTAACTCTTCCTTAGAGAATGGAGGACTCCCCAATCACTAATAAATATTCAAAATTTGCTAGATATTATTACCCTATTATTAGGTTAGATTTGAGATGTAAATCGGCACAACGATAAAAAGGTATTAAACAGACAAAGGGATAGAGAGTCACTTTCAAATTTATAATAATAGTATGAATAATCACTCCCTTCCACTCAAGGACAAGGCAAGGGGATTATTTGCATAATCATCACGCTTGGCAGGCGGATTGGTGATGGCAATACTAGACGCCCTGCACCTTAGACGCCGTCTATACGGTTTTCGGTTTGGCATTTTTGAAAATGGTTATGGAATTTCCTCCGTCCACTCTTACGTCACCCTCAGAATGAGATAGGACAGATATTCCACACGCCAATGTTATTTTTTTTTAATTAAAAACTATATTAAAAGTATATCTAAAATGACTAGAAAAAAAATCCCGCTGGGTTTCTTACTGGTTTTTCCCAGAACAGAGGCACTTCTTTGCCCACCAGTGTATCTCAAAAAAAATGACGTACAATTAGTATTATGTAAATTATCTATATTGATTTTTTTTTACTTTCATAAAGGTGACGGAACGGGCAAAACGTTCACCTGATGGTAAGTGTAACGTCTAACCATAACTAATGCTGTGTCACCCAGAAAATTACTGTGTGACACCACACTGCGCCCGTCACCCTGAGACATCAGTTCTTAAGTCTCATATGCCCAGTGATTACGCTAGCTCACAGTGCCCTTCAAACCGAAACACAGTAATGTTTGCACACTACTGCTTCACGGCAGAATAACTGACACTGATATTGAATAAAAAAAATATTCTATTAAGCTCCACCAACCATAAATAAATACCATAATTGATTCTATTGGCTGCCACAGAAATGGAATTCCCCAAAACAACGTTACGCAAAGATGGTAGTCGGCAGAATGTAAACATAAAGTCGCATTTATCAGTCGACGTCAGCGAGTCCCTCGAGCCGAAACAAACTCTCCCAATGGGGCATGGAAGTCTTGTACTAGAGTCTAGGAGCGCGATAAAAAAAAACTATTTTTTTTTCGTTTGGAACAAAATCGGCCGGATCCCAGATTATTTGTACTAATTTAAATTAAACTAATTTTACGGATTTTATCGCGTTTAATTTTTTTATTATTTATAACCCGACGTTTCCAGCGCTTTACAGCACCCATGGTCACGGAAGGACTGAGGTGACAGACGTCCTGATGTCATAGTTAACCCGGGGTACCTTCAGCTTTTAATTATTATTTTTGGTCCGATCTACGCAGAAAGAGCTAACTGTGTCTTGAAGTCTTGCAGTGGTATGCTTGGTTTTTGATTTAATTTTATTTATTATTGGATCCCAAGCTGGTGGTAATACCCAACCATCTTCTCTATTGAAATTAGGATGTTTTTTGATTTCAATAGCCTCGCGAATCATCCTTGGTAGGAATCGGTGTTCTTTTGCAAGGATCTGTGGTTTATCAAATCTGATGTAATGGTTGGGATGATCCAGAACATGGTCACAGACTGCAGACTTCCTAGAACGACGATACTTCACGTCAGCTCGAAACGTCGGGTTATGAATAATAAAAAAATTAAACGCGATAAAATCCGTAAAATTAGTTTCATTTAAATGTGTAGTGTTCGCGTAAAAATAAGAAATCATTATTTGTACTAACTTTGTAGAATCAGAATCATAATCATTTAATCCTTAGAAAATGGTTACAATGTTGGTGTACAAGTTAGGTTAGTACAAGCATCTTTTGCCAAAATTGGCGTAGGAATTGGGTGCTAAATAAAGTTACATTACATTACATTTCGATTCATGCATGTCACATATTTTGCAATTTAAGATTTAATTTTATTAATAATGGTTAATTGCTTTCTTATAACTTATATTACAAATAGGTCATGGTTATTATGTCAGCTTACGAGTATTGTTATAATAAGTATATTTAATTAATCGGTTACAATATATATTTTATTTAAAACATTTGTCAATTATCTTTATTATATTTCTATACAGCGTTAAAAGGCTTACCTTTACGTCACATTTGCAGTGGTATCAGTTTATATTGTCATTTTAGTAATCCTGACGACCGCGTGGCCTAGTGGTCAGAGTACCTGACTTCTCAGCCGCGGGTCCTGGGTTCGAATTCCAGCCGGAGCCAACATTTGTGCTTTAACACAAATTGTTGGTTTTCGGGTCTGGTTGTGTTGTGGATGTCCCCGTGTTTCTGACACTGCATCCTAGCTTACCTCCGATCTTATCGCATCAGCGTTACATCAGGCGAGGGTAGGTTGGGACGAGTGAGTGCCTCTGTGTTTGCGCGTACACTTGTGGCACTATAATATCTCCTGCGCAGTTGATGGCGCTCGACTTCCGGATTCGGCAGTTGTCGCCGTGGTCGAAATCGGCTAGGAGAACATCATCATCACATCATCATTGTTATAATAAATAGATTTAATTAATCGGTTACAATATATGTTTTATTTAAAACATTTGTCAATTATCTTTATTATATTTCTATACAGCGTTAAAAGGCATACCTTTACGTCACATTTGCAGTGGTATCAGGCTATATTGTCATTTAAGTAATCCTGTACCTTGTAATAAAGTTTTTCTAATAAAAGTAATAGCAGAGTAGACTTCGGAAAATGGCTAATATTGGAAACCTTTCGCTATATGATGGCTTGGTAGACAGATTCATTATCATCATCATCATTTCAGCCTATCACTAGTCCACTGCTGAACATAGGCCGCCCCCGTAGATTGCCACAAAAGTTTGTCGCTTTCATTTTGGGGGAATTTCGCCATACTTGCCACGCTTGGCAGGCGTGTTGGCATACGCAGTCTATTTATTTAGATGCTCCAGGAAGATACTGCTGTCCATCTCCTGGTTTTCATTTTCCCTCTGTCGACTTTTACGACACCCACGGGATGAGATGGGGTGGTAGATTCTATTAAGCCGAATCTAGTACTAAGCAGTCATCTTACAGTAAGTAATATTAGCCATGTGGTGACCGCTTAAGAGAATCTACCACCCCATCTCATCCCGTGGATGTTGTAAAAGTCGACAGAGGTATAATGAAAACCAGGATATGGGCAGCATTTTCCTGAAACATCTAAACAAATAAACTGCTGGTTGCCAACCAGCAAGCCAAGCGTGGCATATATGGCAAAATCCCCCAAAATGAGAGCTACAAACTTTTGTCGCAATTTATGCCTCCCCCATAGCCAATGTTCAGTAGTGGACTAGTGATAGGCTGGAATTATGATGATGATGAAGTAACATCTTTGTTAATTCATGTTTATACGAGTATATTACTATAAGGTTTTAATGGTGTTAAGATTCCTATGCAGGAATCCGTCTAGGTAGGTACCATCCCAGGGCCAGTTATTGTGCCGTGAATCAGTAGTGTGCAAACATTACTGTTTCGGTCTGAAGGGCACTGTGATCTAGCGTAATCACTGGGCATTTGAGACTTCAGAACTGATGTCTCAGGGTGACGGGCGAAGTGTAGTGTCACACAGAAATATTCTAGGTGATATAGCATTTGTTATGGGTAAACGTTGCACTTTCCATCACGTGAACGTTTTGCTCGTTTCGTCACTATCCTATAAAATAAAATCCGATTTGTAATACATACAAGAAGTTTTACTCTTGTCACGTGGCCTTAGTTGGACGCGCCCTTATTTTTAAAACTGAACCTTTGCCCCACAATCGACATTCACTCGCATCGCAGGTACCGACAACAACAAATATCCTGAACAGCTATCTGTTGTCCATACAAATATATCCCGTGCGGGAATCGAACCCGCGACCCGGAGCACGGAAACCACTCGCTTAGCAGCAGCATCAACCGAGTCGACCCTCTGAATATTTTATATACACATAATGCCTTACATTATAATATATATATATATATCTAAAAATCAATAAAAAAAACGCCACTAACTCCTAGCTTATCTTTTCAAGCGTGCCCGATATAACAAATTGGTAAAAATTCTTACACATGCTCCCTTCAGACGTTAAGCTTTCGAATGGCAGAATTTTATACTCGCGCGGTTGTTATGAGATATTACCGAAAATTTGTCATGCGAGTACGCGTACAACGTTCAAGAATGCCTTGGGAAATACTTTTTTATTTCTTACACTCAAGTTTATGCCTCGTTAGTCTTCTTTCATGGAAATATATTACGTTCGATTTCTGGGTCTGGTTGTTGTTAGTGGTGATTCTAAATTTAGTTACTAAAATATTTGAACGGGCACATTTTTATATGAGCAAAGGTAGCTCAAAGTCAAAGTGCTTGACAAAATTGAAAGATAAGAAAATAAAATTATGAGAATCTACCACCCCCTCTCATCACGTGGGTGTCGTAAAAGTCGACAGAGGGAAAATCAAAACCAGGTGATGGGCTGTAGCATCTGCCTGGAATATCTGAATAAATAAACTGCGGTTGCCAATCCGCCTGCCAAGCGTGGCACTATCTATACTATGGCAAAATCCCCCATAATGAGAACTACAAACTTTTGTGGCAATCTATAAGGGGGGCCTATGTTCAGCAGTGGACTAGTGAAATGATGATGATGACGATGATAAGGATATTACACACACACACACCACCCACCTCCACACACAACATCCACACTCAACATCCACACGTTCTAGCGTAATCTCTTAAGAACTGATATCTCAGGGTACCGGGCGCAGTGTGGTGTCACACAGAAATGTTCTGGGTGACAAAGCATCGGTTATGAACAGACGTTGCACTTGCCATCAGGTGAACGTCCTGGAATTCCAACTTCCTGAATCCGTCTAAGTAGGTACCACCCCAGGGCCAGTTATTCTGCCGTGAAGCAGTAGTGTGCAAACATTACTGTGTTTCGGTTTGAAAGGCACTGAGAGCTAGCGTAATCACTGGGCATATGAGACTTAGAACTGATGTCGGGCGCATTGTGGTGTCACACTGTTCTGGGTGACACAGCATTTGTTATGGGCAGACGTTGCACTTACCATTAGGTGAACGTTTTGCTCGTTCCGTCACTTTTAACAATTAATAAATATCATTAATAAAAAAATGAATACATTTGTGCGTGCAGGACCTGAGAAAATTTCCCACAGACAGGACAAAGTAACATTACGTATTTTACTGTAAGATTTTCGCTTCATTGGAAATTTTATTTTTCAATAATTTCCTTTCACTGAACATCATAATAAAAATTAAGGGCAGTGGAATACGAACTTATCTGAGAACCGTTACAAATACAATGGCGTTGTTTACACGTGTACGAAAAAGCTTTGGTTACATTTTACGAAATATCTTTTGTTGTTCAACAGACGTGTCTATAGGAGATTTAAACGTTTAGAAAAGTGATAATAATCGTCTACAAATCTATATCAATAAATGAGAAATAAACTACTGTATAAACAATTTTCTTTTACATTTTGTCTCGCCTTTAATATGGCTCGAATTGGCTAACTCCATCGGTTGTCTCACGAAATATTTCATACCGAATATATTCGACTCACGAGTTTACAGGTGTAGTTTATTTTTCGTAATCAAGCACAGAACTGCAATGGAACGGTTAATACATTTGCAATCGCTTTTTGTGAGCGCAATACGGTTTGTTGGAGCGGCTTTGTGCATTATTGGATAAAAATTTCAGTGCTGAAATACAATCAACACGTGCTTTCTAGCTTCGACGTGTTTCTCTTTGAATATATATTTATATACATTCGTATTTGTTGACACAATTGTTTGCGCGCAATTTTTAGGAGCGGTAATTGCCTTTATTAAAACGAATGAACGTAAAGTACGTAAATGTTCGATCCCCGGAGCACTCTAAACTTATTCTGAAATTTTAAGTTCTGAGTAACCAACATTCTTAGCAGTGATGGATAACATCGTGAGGAAGCATGTCTGAGGAAAAAAGTATTTCGAAAACATGTGAAGTTCACCAGTCCGCTTTGGAGCAGAGTGGCGGACTCTCCTCAGCACCAACGCCTTCCCAAAAAAATATTTTATTACTTTTACGTTAATGAAAGTAACCTTTTATTATTAATTAACCTTTTAAAATACTTACAACTTTTTTGGCACGGGCAAGTTGTCAGCAATTGTTCGTTTTGGATTTTGGAGCTGGAATAGGTTCGCCACGCGCAATTAATATCTTCGGACGCCATGATCGTAAGTAGTGACGAAACGAACAAAACGTTCACATGATGGCAAGTGCAACTGCCACACCACACTGCGCCCGTCACCCTGAGACGTGAGTTCATATGTCTCATGCGCCCAGTGATTACGCTAGCTCTCAGTGCCCTTCAAACCGAAACACAGTAATGTTTGCACACTACTGCTTCAAAGCAGAATTACAGGCCCTGGGGTGGTACCTACCTAGACGGATTCTTCATAGGAATCCTACCACTGTTTATTTATATTGTAATATATAATATTTAAATTAAAATTGCAATATGTGTCTTTGATTGCCTGGCTTTTTCTGAATCACATATGGTAATTTGCAGGATACTAAAACGAAAACACGCGTTTTTTAAATTTATGGCAGGTAGAGAACTTTTCAGAAAGCAATCTAAGCTACTTTTTATTTTGGAAATATTTAAGATTCCTGTATAAAATCTGAAAACCTTTAGAAAATTTTATAATTATTATTTAAGTTCAATATTTCTTTTCATATCTTAAAAAAGCGTAATGAAAGCGTGATTCATGTCATGAGGTACCATACCGTACGGTGGAGTCGGTCTTCCGGTCGGCTTATTAAACGAGAACCGCGGGGCTAAGATAGTATACTAAATAACTTGTATTACAAATGGAATAAGTAAATCAAAAATGCTTGTTCTTTTGGTAAATGGCAGATCAATATTTTAATCTACTTTTTATTATAAGCATCATCATCATTTCAGCCTATTTTAGTCCATTGTTGAACATAGGCCTCCCCTATATACGAGTATTGCCACAAAACGCGGTCCTGGGCAACCTGCATCCATCGACTAAAGAATAAGTATCTTCCATCGTATAATAAGCATATAATAATTAATAATACACCTCTCTCTCTCTTTCTCTGTCGACTCTCGTTTGTCAAACTTGATTGTTATTATAACTGCCGGGTGTATTTTTAATTAATTTTTCACAGCGGGAAATTAAAAAGCTTTAAGGGTGACCGGGATGTTTGCTGAGCTTCGATGCTCCAAAGTACTGTGCGAGTTTTCCTTACAGACCTTACGTAGCTTAAAACGTCTTTATATGGTACTTACGTTGTTCAGTAGTCATGTCAGGGTCAGAGTTCCAATACACATGTATCGTTGAAACCCGATCTCATCCAGAGCTGTCGTAAAACTCGACATATGAAAACTTAAAACCAGGAGATGGGCAGCAGCATCTTCCCGGAACATCTTAATAAATAAACTGCGGTTACCAACCCGCCTGCCAAGTATGGAGACTATGGCCAAATCCCCCCCAAAGGAGCGGTTCTGTGGTGGGAAAGTTTAGCAGTGTTAGGCGGAAATTATGATGATGATGATGAATGATCCTAATGATCCTTATTGCTTCCAAACCAATAGCGTAGTTTCTACTGATGGTAGAATTCCTCTATTTTATAGCGTAGAGTGACGAAACGCGCAAAACGTTCAGCTGATATCAAGTGCAACGTCCGCCCACAACAATTGATGTGTCGCCCAAGAAATTTCTGTATGGCACCACACCACACCCGTCCCTCTTATACTACAGTTCTTAAGTCTCATACGCCCAGTAATTTCACTAGCTCTCAGTGCCCTACAGACCGAAACATGTTTGCACACAGCTTCACGGCAGAATAACTGGCCCTGCGGTGGTACGTACCTAGACGGATTCCTACATACTAAACCTAACAACAGTAAAATCCATTGAGTCCTCTGCAGGAATCAGTCCAGGTCCGTACCTCCAGTGCCAGATATTCTGTGTTATATTACATAACTAGTCTGGCCATTAATACTGTTACATAAAAACTTTTATTTTTTCACCTTGTGACCGGACTCTGCACCTGGTCACAAGGCACGAACTACCTAAGCCTGGCATGAAACCAACGTTCCGGACTTTATAAGAGCTGAAGACTGGCCCTCATCTAGCCCAGACCTCAACCCCTTAGATTTCAAATTATGGTCAGTTTTAGAGGACATGGCCTACTCTAAACGACACGGCGACATTGAGGCTCCTCAAAAATCTTTGGAGCAAGCAGTGGCGAAACTTCCCTTTGAAACAGTGCGTAAATCCATAGAGTCGTGGCCAAACAGATTAAAGGCCTGTATAAAAGCCAAAGGTGGCCATTTCGAATAGAATATTTTTTATTTTTAGCTGAAACTAATAAATATGTAGGTATAAATTTTAATAGTATTACATTGCTTCATTAAAAAAAACATTTTCATTTGTAACAGAACTTATGGCCGGAATATTTTATGGCCGGTTTATTTTATAGTACATAGCATATAATTTGTATACGAAGTGTAATGAATAGATAAAAAATTGTGTAAGTAGTTTTTTAAAACCCAGGCAAAAGTATTTTATTATTTAACACTTTCGCCGCCGGTCACGTGAGGATGTGTTGATAGCTATTTCCTCGCCGTAGAAATAACGGCAAATTAAGTAGATTTAAATAAAACTATTTTTACGGATTTTATCGCGTTTAATTAAGAACTATTTTAACCCGACGTTTCGGGCGCTTTGCAGTACCCATGGTCACGGGGGGACTGGAAAATACTGAAAAATAGTTTTATTTAAATGTGTAATATTCGCGTAAATAAAAGAAAACATTAAATTAAGTAGATAACAAATATTAAGCCGCAAATATTAAAACGCAAACACATGACTGGCTACTGAGACTATTCTCCAGACCACACGGGGGAGCGGTTGACTCCTTGACGTTGGCGCCACATCACACGCTAGCGCGAGAATCGAATCTCGCGAATCGAACTCAAAGCACCCGAGTGCTATGATATTTCAGACAATTTACTGGTGGTAGGCTTCTTAAAGGTCCATAAAATTTTATAATAAATTTCCTAAAAGTGTGACTCAAAAAACTGACATAGAATTTAATAAACATGTCAAGAAGACATTATTGGAAAAAACGTATTATAAAGTAGATCATTACATAGAGGACAGAGATGTGTGTAAATAACTCTTACTGTGCCCTTGCTACTAAATTTATGATGTAATTTTTATGTAACTTATAAATGACTTGTAATATGGCATTGAAAAAAAGAAGGTCTTATTTTTTTGAACCGGTGTAGATTTTGACATTCATAATAGCTCTAAACAAGCCTAAACTGAATAAAGAAATTTTGACTTTGACTTTGACTTTATACGGAATCCGACTAGGCTGATACTACCGCAGCATCAGTTATTCTGCCGTGAAGCATTAGTGTACAAACATTTCTGTGTTTCGGACTGAAGAGCACTCTGAACTAGTGGGAATCATATGAGACTTAAAAACTGAAGTCTCCGGGTGCCGGGCGCAGTGTGGTGCCATCCAGAAATATTCTGGATTCACAGCATTGATTATGAGCAGAGCATTTACCATCAGGTGAACATTTTCTTCGTCTCGTCACTTATTTCTATAAAAAAGGTACGGCATGCAATATCATATCCGCCGTGTGGTAGCGGCCTAAGAGAATCTACCACCCCATCCCATCCCGTGAGTGTCGTAAAAGTCGGCAGAGGGAAATTAAAACCAGGGGATGGGCAGCATCTTCCTGGAACATCTGAATAAATAAACTGCGGTTGCCAACCCGCCTGCCAAGCGTGGCAACTACGGCAAAATCCCTCCAATATGAGAGCTACAAACTTTTGTGGCTCTCTATGGGGGAGGCCTATGTTCAGCAGTGGACTTGTGATAGGCTGAAACGACGATGCAATATCACAGATAAGGGATAATCACATATGTTTTGCAAAATCATGGCTTCGGCTGGGATCTAAACCCAGGACCTAAGAATTAAAAAAATTCAGTAACTCTGGCCACCGAGTCATCTAAGTTCCGTCTTAGGTAAAGTCATTGTTATATTGCTATACGGAATTTCCATTTAAATAATTCAATTACTAAATGTCATCAGACACGGCTAAATGCCCGGATTGGATTTAGTAATAAAGGCATTGGATTATGTTGGAATATTGTTATATTCTGATGGAATATTAATCTGTAGTACAGAAATTATATCGTACTTTAGTAATTGCATCAATACAAATAAATGAAATAATGTCTATATGTAATTTTTTATACATACATACAATCACAACATTTTCTCATAAGGGTTAGGGGAAAGATCACATCCGCAGTGGATTTTTCGCCCCCATGGGAAACGAGACGTGACGGCATAGGGAAAGGGGCATGATTTTGGGGGTTTTAAATATTTTGCGCGGAACCCTAATTATTTTTCTACTAATTTATTTTCTACAATTAAATTATTAATTTTCTACAATTAAAATAGCCTAAGTTACCCGCTATAATATCGGCTATCTGTCAGTGAAAGTCCCGTCAAAACTGGTCAAGCCGTTTTGGAGATTAGCTCGAACAAACAGATAGACAAAAAATTTTAAAATTTTTTTTTTCTTATCAGATCCTTCATCAGAATTGAGTGAAAAGCTGTTATTTTGTAGTTACAAATAGACACTTCAATTTTATTTATTGGTATAGATTACTGAATCTATCTTGTTTGAAATCTTGTCATGGTGGTGGAATAATAGACAATTGGAACACCCAATTGTCTATTATTAATCTGTTAATTTATACATAATGTGTTATGACGTAGACCAAAAAACAAAATTTCTAAAAAGAGGATACCTTCCGAGTTTCTTACGCCTGTTTTTTCTCCGTAAGAACGTTCAACACATCCTAGCACATCCTTAGTGGCATTCCTTTTTGAAGCATTCCGCCATGTACATATGGATATAGGTAGTCTTTTATTTATTTTTGTTTTATTTTTTCCAATAGTTTTTAATTCAGAGATTTGCCATATAGTTATCCTAGTGACATTATACAGTGCATAGTTTAAGTTTTGTATTTTTTTTCTTTTTTACTGTTTGTTGTTATTGTTCTATAATGGCATTGTTGTTGTTTTTTAATGACTGTTTTATTTTACTTATTGTTTAAATTTTTCCGTGTCGTGTTTGCAATTAAGTCTGTATTTATTGTGTGGGTGCTTCAAATAAACTTCTCTTTCTTTCATTCTTTCTTTCGTTACGAAACGGTAAATTGTTAAAATAACGACACGTCAAACGTTATTTTCCAAATGAAGTTTCTATTTTTTACGTTGAAAAATAACGAATTTTCATTTAATTTTGTAGAGGGCAGGTGACTCTCCCTAGAACCACCCAGTACCACTCTTCGCACCTTAGACACTGCTGCCAGTACCAGTAATATTTCTAAATAGATACTCCTATCGAAAGCCATTCTTTGCTCTAAGCTGCGGACTTTTTGTTTTTTTTTTGTGTCGAGTACAGTCACGTTGTGACACCATAGTCTAACAAGAGCACACTACGCTCTCGACCCCCTCGGCGCACGCCTCACTGCATAACTGAGGAATAATTAGACAGGTCGCTGTTTAATGCGCAGAAAGTAAATCAGAAAAATGAAAGAAATAAAATTGTTCAAATTATACTCGCGACTGTAGTAACTCCATTAGGATAAAGTCATCATCATAAATATCATGTATACACTAATCATTACACTGCAAGCCACAGCTGTCTCAAGTTCCGAGTGTTTCTTTTTAAATGTACGACCGCGTGGTCTAGTGGTCAGAGTGTCAGATTCTTTTAGCGTTGATTCTAGGTTGGATTCCCAGCCGAAGCCAACGCTGTACAAAAACATAGAAATCATTGATTTTCTTCCTGTGTAATACGTGTTTAATTTACACATGTATCCGACTTATCCGCGGGGGCCTACCGCTTACCCGTTATATAGAAAAAAAGGCGTGATCGCGATGTATGTATCAATATAGTATTTTTATATGTATAGTATTCATTTGTATTACATACAGGAATCCGACGGTTTGAAGGGCACTGAGAGCTACGTTATCACTGGGCATATGATACTTAAGAACTGATGTCTCAGGGTGACGGGTGCAGTGTGGTGTCACACAGAATTGTTCTGGGTGACGCAGCATTTATTATGGGCAAACGTTGCACTTGCCATCTGGTGAACGTTTTGCTCGTCTCGTCACTTTTTCCAATTAAAAATAAGTGCTTTATATCATATCTTAAGACTAATCTTTAAAGGTTCTAATCTAGATTTTTGAATAATCGAAGTTTTTTTCTTATTTTCTAAAATAACATGATTCCATTTAAACTTGAAGTCGCAAAACTATGAAGTCTGTATAGTGTTTCACTGAATTCGTTGTACGTCCATTCGCCGGTCTTTTGTGATACAAACGATTGCACAGTTTTGTTTGTCAAAATCCTGAATTTACTTTGAACAACGTCGATTTGTCGTCCATATAATAGTACGTTAAATTGTTTCATTTCATTCCGTGGGTACCGTAAAAGTCGAATAAAGGAAACGCCAGAAAAACCACACTGCTCCCGATTGATGGAGAAATGAGCATCTCAATTATACCAGACCTAAACTATCCAGTCAACTGACGGTCAGCAGCAGTTTTAGTGGTGGCAGAATTCCTATGCAGAAAACCATCTAGGTAAGTATCGCAGAGCCAGTTATTGTGCCATAAAGCAATAGCAAACATTACTGTGTTTCGGTCTGAAGGGTACCGAGAGCTAGTGTAATCACTGGTCATATGAGATTTAGAACTGATGTCTCAGGGGGACGGGCGCAGTCGGGCGCAGCCAAACGGAAATGTTCTGGGTACCATATATAATTTCAAAAGCATTGCGTAAAAAGATGTTATTTCGTTATTACAAACAGACACTTCAATTTTATTTATTTGTATAGATAAAAAAATGCACTCAAGAGTACCTCCGTGCCCAATCTAAATTTAGCTCAACGAGAAACACTCGGGGGCGAGTGTTAAAAGTTTATAAGCTGGCGTTAATAGCGAATGGGGACGCGCGGAAAGAACGTGCCGTCGCCGTCAGTAGGAACAAAGACTGCGCTCGAGGCGTGAAGGGCCTCTCGAACCTCCCCCGTTTTGAGGGCGACGCGCTCTTAAGGACTATTCCGCGTAAGCCCTTACCCTGCATCAAAATGACGTGATTTAAGAAATATAATAATAACGATGAAGCCATAGCTATTTTTTACTAATAATGACCGCGTGGTTTAGCAATCAGGGTAAATGTCTGCGAGTTGGAGCATTCACATATCCTCAAAATATTTTTCATTCCTCAGACATGCAGGTTTCCTCACGATGTTTTCCTTCACCGCTGGGCACGTGGTAAATCAGTACTCAAAACTACAGAATATTTTTAGAGGTTCCGACACTGGGGATCGTACTCAAGTGACTCACGTACTGTGAAATTTAAAACGAGCGCCCCGCAACTAATCTACCATTAGAGCAGCGCGGCGGACTCCTTCCGGCTTCAAAAACCCTCTAATAAATGAGAGGAGGCCTGTGCTCAGTATTGGGACATTTATGGCATCATCATCATTTCGGCCTATCTTACACTTTTGAACATAGGCCTCCCCTATAGACTGCCACAAAACACGATTATGAGCTTGAGCAAAATAGTGCAGATCGTCGCTCCATTTAGTGGGGGGGCGCACTACACTGCGTTTACCAGTACGAGGTTGTCACACCATTTCCGTTCTACGAGGTATATGGCCGGCCCATTACAACTTCAGCTGGGCTGGGTGTACCTTACTTTTTTTAGTTAAAATAAGAGTAATTTTACATGACAGATCTTCACGTCGCAAACGTAATTACTAATCAATTAGCGTCTGAAACAGCAGCGCGTATATATAAAAAGATACGAAAGAAAGCTTGAAACTTGGATCAAAGTTTCCTAGCTCAGATCTAAATGAATTACTGCTGAACCTGACTTTACAAACTTCCCCTGCGGCTATTCTACAGAAACTGCAATTCATTATTAACTTATTCCATTTTCAAAGCGTCCTTAATTATATTTGTTAAACAGTTAATGGACTTAGAACCCATGCAGGAGTCTGGGTTTCTGAACCTATGTAGGTACAACTAGGGGAGCTACGTCGGATAACTGGAAGTGCTTGACTGCAAGCGTTACCAGGAGTGCCGATTGCGCGTCGTCCCGATTTTTAGGGGTCTTTTGACACGTCCCGATTCGCCCTTGATCGAGACTCTAATTGTCCTGATTATTCACTAACCTCTAAATTTTTTTAATCTGTTTTGAGTTTTGTTTGTTTTGTTTCTTGTACTAACCAGTGGTAACATACCATCAAAAAAATCTAACCATCAAATAAATAAAACGATGACGAAATAAAACGATGATTAACATCTGTTTTTTTGTAGCTCATATGTATGTAATGTGTGTAATCACAGTGATTACACTAGCTCTTAGTGTCTTTCTATAGCGCAGTAGTGTGCAAACAGTATATTTATCTTTACGTCAGAATAACTGGCCCTGGGGTGGTATCTACCTAGACGAGGAAAATAAAATTATCTCCGACGTGGCAGTCCAAACCGCCCTCAGAGAGTTTATTGATTCTCGCCCCCATGTTTTTTTTTTAATAAAGGGATAAAAAGGTACGGGTAGTTCACCTGTAAGATAGCAAAAGTGCATAGATAACATACATACTTTGATAAAATTAATATATTTTACAAACAAAACAACTTTATGTTCCTAATAATAAGGACCTAATATTTATATATTCATTTATTTATTTATATGAGATAGGGTTCTGCAGCTCTACCTGCTTAATGAAGTTACTCTGCCGCCCGACAGTAGTGTGCGGGCATCACTGTTTCGGACAGGTTCTGGAATAACCATCTTGAAAACTGCCAGACAGGCCGAAAATACACAAAACAGTAACGGGCAGCAGTGTCTAAGGTGCGATGTATCTGGTATATATTTCGCTTCTTGTGAGAAGTCTTTGTCCGACGATGGATTAATAACTAATGCACACAGACACACAGACAGTGGCTGATAATGATTAACTAATGTCATATGATGCCATCGCGCTTTATAATAACTTAATTACTTCCATTTATAAAATTAGAAGCAAAGAATCTTCGCCGTAGTAAAGTTTATATTACTAAATAAATCACCACTTTTATTTAAAAATAGCTGTGGTAAGTCTTGAAAACTATTGCAGAACATACGAACTTAGTAGTAGATTTTTGTATCTATAGAAGTCATTAAAATAACTTTGCTATTTATTGAACGTGTGTCTTCATTTGTATCCTAGTAACACTTTACACACTGAAAGTTTTACTAGCGGATGGCCCAGTAGTCGTGGCGTATGGCAAAGTAGCGTGTGGTGGTGGATCGGCCATTGGGAACATTTGATACTATAAACTTTTTGTTTAAACCTCTTTTGTAATTTTGTATTTCTGCTTATGTTTCTCTGTTTTTTATGAAGAATTAATGAAGAAAAGTAAGTTACTTTGCTAAGATCCGCATGCAAAATATAAAAATGGTGTATATTACCTACCTACGACAGACGGCCGCCGAGTCTGTCGTAGAGTCTATTACGCTTGATAATGCCTCGTTTTGGGGCGAAACACGTGTCGTGTTCTCGACTTCAGTGGTGTATATTATCTAGTGGTAGTATTGTAGTGGTTGGTGGAGGGTACCTGGTGGCGGTTCCTGGTGGCGGTGTTAGTTTGCTTGTGCACGCTACTGAGGGAGGGCGGGCGGTGCACTTCAAAAAACTAGGTAATATACACCATTTTTATATTTTGCATGCGGATCTTAGCAAAGTAACTTACTTTTCTTCATTATAATGGATTTCCGCAAAGTAACGCCTGATTCTATTAACTTTATGAAGAATTGTTGTTGTTCTTGCCGTTCTTATTTTCCAGCAGAATCCATTCTGCCTTTGCTTTTATAACAGGTATTATTTGTAGCGTTTTAGATGTTTTACTAAGAAACTGTATCGTGTTATGTATTTACCCAACCAGCCCTGTAACATACATGGGTTAAAAATCTCCTGATTTTTATTTATTGGCTACCGTGATCAAAGTAGAACAATGAACACGGTATATGATGGGCTCCGCACCCACAAGCGCTTCAGTTTATTTTGCCACTTCCGAAAACTACATACATAGAGTCACGCTATTTTCCTATATAAGGGGTAGGCAGATGCCGCTCATGTAGCCCACTTTTTACCCTCATAAGAAACGAGACGCGACGGGTGGCGAACCACGTCGCCGGCATTTTGGTACGACACAAAAAATTCTTACTCCCCATTGCGTACCCACGAGCAGTATAATGACAGCATTGCATATTGTAGTGTTATTCTGCGGTCCGTACAACACCTTAGTCGCCTCTTACGACACGGAAGGAAAGAGGTAGGTGCTATTCTACCTATCGGCTACCAAAAACTTCCAAAAGCTGACTTAACATTCGTATGAAAACATTAACAAATTAAAAACCGCACTCTGTACCCGCCGCGATTCCCAAAAGGTTACAATTCAGTACCAATATTTGTCAGTTGTTGTGAGAACAACAATAATCTGCCTTGTGTTGCCTTTGTGTATGATTGGTATCTAATTTGAAATGCATTGCCGTGGTTTTCAATTTAAAATTGAAATGAAATTGGGAAAATTATTAACATTGATATACAATGTTCAGAAGCTTATTACGCACTTCGGAAATTATTGCTTCCATAAAGTAGCAGCATTTTCATATCTCACTACTAATTTATGAGGTTTTGTAACCGAAAAAGAAAGGAAAGTTCCAGCCTATAAATGTCCCACTGCTGAGCACAGGCCTCCTCCTATTTCTGAGAGGGTTTTGGAGCCGGGAATAGTCCGCCACGTTGCACCAATGCGGGTTGGCGGACGTCACATGTCCTCGAAATATTTCTATTCTTCGGACATGCAGGTATCCTCACGATGTTTTCCTTCACCGCTGAGCACGTTTACCACGCCATCGGCAATTAAAATTGTAGAGCAATTTTAGCGGTGCTAGCAGCGAGGATCGAATCCAGGTTACTCGCGTACTATGAATTTAAAGGCGAGCACCCGGCCCCTGAGCTATCACGGCTGAGCTCTCATACAGCTCCTTATCATATTCGCCCTAAAAAGTAGTAGTTGTCCCCTTTTTCTTATAAGCTAGTTTTCAATTTCAAATATTGTCTATTTATACTTTTTTACACACCAATGTACATGAAAAAAAATGTAGTAAAAAAATTTTAATGGAAATGGTATAGCAATCGGTGGTCTTATCGTTAAGAGCGATTTCTTTCATACAACCGGTAAATGGACAAAACTTAATTATTTTAGACTTGATTAAAATAAATAAATAATAATAAAAAATACAAATATACATACATATAAATACAACTTAGCAAAACTTAAAATGAGTAAATTGACAAAATGCTGGGTTTATTATGGAAATAAGTGACTAGACGAACAAGTCGTTCACCTTTTGGCACCTATACGTGCCAGGCCAAGTGGGCAGGCGGTGCATAAAATGTGTTGGTGGCGTAAGAGAATCAATCTACTGCGTTGGACAACGCAGGTAGGTAGGTAGGTAGGATTCCTATGCAGATATCCGTCTAGGTAGGTCCAGTTATTCTGCCGTGAAGTAGTAGTGTGCAAACATTACTGTGTTTCGGTTTGAAGGGCGCTAAGAGCTAGTGTAATCACTGGGCATATGTGACTTAAAAACTGATCGACAGGTGACGGGCTCAGTGTAGTGTCACACAGATATGTTCTGCGTGACACAGCATTTATTACGAGCAGACGTTGCACTTACCAACAGGTGAACTTTCTGCTTGTCTCGTCACTTTATCAAATAAAAAACTACTACGTGCGAATGCTAGGAATATCTCCAGGAGAAGGAAACCCGCCGCGCGTCTAGTTCCGATGATGGAAAGGGGAATAGGGAATTGCATAGTACTCTATTTAATTTCCCCTTCCCTTAAGAGACGGAGCTACGACCTGTCCAATTTTGTGTGAAGTCGATAAACGCAAAGGGCTCAGGATCCTCGTTTATGGTAAACGACAGGTAAATGTTAGGCAGTGGATTAAGAATGGGCTGTGATAATTATCATGAAACTTTTTTTACGATATTCGCGCATCTTATACATTTTTATTCGCATTTTATTTCATTACACTATAATCTCTATTTACCTAATTATAACGTTCCTAATCACGCAGCTCAGTTAGTAGCTTCCATTCTATTCCCGACGTTGTTAACGTCTCTGGAGTACTGTATTATTACATGAGCCTACGTTCCTAGATTGTCTTCATCGCTACAGACAAACGGACCGCTAATTAAAGAGTAAAATGAATTATCTTCAGTCGAGGTTGTCGGTATATTAAATCCTAATTATACTATGCTGTTAAATAATTAATATTTATCTAGTATTTATGATAGGAGAAACAAAACAAAATTTAAAACAGAAAAGGTTAAACTGGTTTATGTATTTGTATTTTATCTGGTGGAAGAACTTCTATGTCGGAATCCGTCTGTGAAGGTACGGTAGCGACATCTATGACGCCACATGAGATTCTCATATATCGCGCTATTAAAAGTTTCTAATTATTTTATTTATTTATTTATTCATTTATTTATATATATTTTTTATTTCGTAAAAGTGACGGAACGAGCAAAACGTTCACCTGATGGTAAGTGCAACGTCTGCCCACAACAAATGCTGTGTCACCCAGAACAGTGTGACTCCACAATGCGCCCGTCACCCTGAGACATCAGTTCTTAAGTCTCATATGCCCAGTGATTACGCTAGCTCTCAGTGCCCTTCAAACCGAAACACAGTAATGTTTGCACACTACTGCTTCACGGCAGAATAACTGGCTCTGGGGTGGTACCTACCAAGACGGATTCCTGCATAGGAATCCTACCACCTAGAAATACACATTTTATACATACAATTTATAAAGAAATTCGCTTTAAATCGCTTTAAATTTCACAGTACGCGAGTGATCTGTCTTCGATTCCCGGCGCCGGCACCACTAAAATTGTGAATTGCAATTTAAAGTGCTGATTTACCACGTGCTCGGCGGTGAAAGAAAACATCGTGATGAAACCTGCATGTCCCAGAAATAAACCGCCAACCCGCATTGGAGCTGCGTGGCGGATTCTTCCTAGCACCAAAACCCTCTCAGAAATGAGAGGAGGCCTGTGCTCAGCAGTTGGACATTTATAGGCTGAAACTTTACATTTTTTTTACGTGTTGGAGGAGACGTCGTAGCTGCCCTTTCCTTTGGCAGTTATTCTGCCGCCAAGCAGTAGTGTGTAAGTATTTTTTTTTACTTTATTTGGGAAAACAAACAATTTTAGCACATGAAGTATTACAATGTTGTTATATACAAAATATAAATATATGTACTCGTACAACCAGCACCGTTTTCCACATCAATTGAGGTCGCTTTGCTATGACATTACATTGAATTATTTAAATTTGAGAGGACTTTCAATTATATAACATAACAATACAGAGAAAAATGCATATGATTTTTAAAAAAATGTTACATAATAACAAAATATTAAATAATGACAAAGTGGCAAAAACAACAAGTAAATAAAATGCAGTTAAGTAATTAGTCAATATCGACCCCCAACCAAAATCTCTAAAGCAGTTTTTTTAAATTTTCTAAACCTTAACCCGGATATATCAATGTCATAGAATATTTTATTATAAGTATCCATGATACGATGCAGAGTATTACTATGAGCACAATGCAGTTCCATACAGGACTTTGCAATTCAAAGTTCTGGCTGACACTGGAGCCGTACATGGCAGGCGTCACATTTATCATGAGCGTTTTTTTTTTTATTTTGAATTTTGTCTGTCGAACGTCATTTTATGATTTAAATTCTTCAATTATTTTAGATTAATTTACCATCGTTTCGTTATAAAGTTCCTCTGAAGGAGATAAAAGGAGGAAATGAAACTCCGTAGGTATCCTCTTTTTGTCATCGTCTCAGGGGCTAGGCAATCGCTTGAAAATTACATAGTACGCGTTCGTATAGGTTCGATTCCCGGTGCCCACTAAAATTGTTAATGCAATGCATGCAATTTTAAGTGCTAATTTAACACGTGCTCGGCGGTGAAGGAAAACATCGTGCGAAGATCTGCATGTCTGAGAAATAAAAAATATTTCAAGGACATGTGAAGTCCGCCAACCCGCATTGGAGCAGTGTGGTGGACTCTTCCCGGCTCCAAAACTCTCTCAAAAATAAAAGGAGGCCTGCGCTCAGCAGAGGGACATTTAAAGAAAGTTACTTCACTTTTTTTAGATACATTATAAATAAATTTATTAAAATGTAAATTTAGTAATAACTAGTTTATTAACTTTTTTTATGAAATTATAAATGCAATTTCATTTTCAAAAGATACTGCAAAAACCGAGAAAAAAGTTCTTCTCTCACATACTAAAAAAACTCAAATATAATTAAATTTACTAAAACTTCATTCACACTTGCGATAGAGCACCCTTTATGGACGAAATGTGATAAATTTTATTTGAAATCAATTTCGTCAAATCACCGCGACTGCTGCGCACCGATTGGCCGATTTCTAAGAAATTTCTACGGAATATTCAGATTTAATCCGATTTAATTTAAATGTGGCGAGCCGTGTGGTGGCGGCTCGTTAAAAGAATACTGCCACTCCATCTCATCCAATGGATCTTGTAAAAGGCGAGTAAGGAATTAAACTGCACTGTTCACCCAACAGCGCAAGGTGACGATGGGCTCACCACCTATCACACTAAGTGCATTATATTGTTTAGGTGAAACGTGGATTGTGGCAGTCATCTGTTTTTGCAGTGAGTGCCCAGTCTCTGACTACCCCTTATGGGATACAGTCGTGATCTTATGTATGTATGTAATTTAAATTGACTCTGTGTAACACCACACTGCGCACGTCACCTGGAGCCATCAGTTCTTGTCTCATATGCCCAGTGACTACACTACTGCTTCACGGCAGAATAACTGGCTCTGGGGTGGTACCTACCTAGACGGATTCCTGCGTAGGAATCCTATCACCAGTAAATAATTTCGAAGTTGGGTCGCCCTTATTTCGGCTCTATAGAGTATGTGCTTTATGACACTTGCTCACAGTTTCGGTAACAGTAACAAAAGCAAAAGCAAATATATTAAACCTTTGAGAAGTTCTTAATCAAATATTCACGAAAGCAATTTAGTAACTTTTACTATCGATGTCTAGTAGAAATAGCATTAACTGAATTAACACAGTACAAACAGTTATCGCCCTGCAATATTTGATATCAGAGTCCACCTAACGACAGTGCCCGGTACGATTGCATTGCTCGCACTGCCCCTAGACAGCTACTTATTGAGTTCAGTACGTGTTTTGTTAACATTAAAATATTGAATAATTACATACAGCGCCTGCATGTTATTAATAGCAAAATCACTTTATTACTTCTTTACAAGTGTAAAAAGAAAAGGAACGTTAATTTTTTTTAACAAATCAGGACCAGCCACAGCCTCAGGTCAACTGGCAGGGAATGCTAAGGCATTCACGAACTTAATGCCGTAATCGGCGTTAAGTCCGCCCATTGTAACCTTTTTTTTAGATGTCAATAAAGTACAAAAAATGCTCGTCGCTTTGATTACTATTACTTGTGATTACGTGCACTATTATATCAAAACTTTTTAAATAATTATTGCATCATCTGATATTAATTCAAACCGTTTGTATAATTTCATTAAGTATTTAACAAATTGAATTAAGCACGCTTTTAAAGTGGAATAACTTAATAATTAAATGCAGTCTCTGTAGAGTAGCCGCAGAGAAAGTTTGCGAAGTCAGGTTCAGTGGTAATTCATTTAGAACTTAGCTAGAAAAGTCTGATCCGGAATTTTAGCTTTTTTTATCTGCATATATAATAATTTTGAACTGATTTTTCTCTCTGGTTAACTTAGGGCAGAACCATATCATCAATTTCCCCACCATTTCATTAATAGGCCTACAGTAAAAGGATGTTCTCCTGTCTGTTTTTCAACGACGGTGACAACTTCCGTATATTGTTGGAATCTATCAACTGCGCAGGAGAAATTATAGTGCCAGAAGAGTATCTGCAAACACAGAGACACCCAACTATCGTAACCTATCGTCGGAGATAGACTAAGATGCAGATTAAGAGACACGGGGACAATCACAATACAACCAGACCCGTAAACCAACAATATCGTATCCAGCTGCGATTCGAAGCCAGGATCCGCGGCGCAGAACTCGTATAATTAGGTACTTTGAGCACTAGGCCACGTAGTCAGTAGGTCGCGGTCATTTATTTATATATCAGTGTTTGGTTATTACGAAACTTAACCCATTGACCCCGGTACGCGAGCCTGGGATAGATGAAGCTGTAAACCAAAACGGCTAATTGCACAAGCATCAAGTAGACAGGTGACACGGTACACAAGCCGTAATAGCTCAGGGGCAGGGCGCCCGCCTAATGGAAGCCGAGGGGCTTGGGCCGTCACAACCGACCGAGAGTAACTGACTCGAGGGTGCCTGATATATAATTTCGGTGATGTAATTGCTGTTAGCCTTTTTTGGCTTTTACAGCTTCATCAGATACTGCGCTCACGGGCCAGGTGCCCGCGTGCCAGGTTTGGTTTGCCCCAAACACAAATAAATAAATAAACTCCTACAAAAACCTCGAAATTCGGACTGTATCGCGTTCGCTGCGTGCTTGCGCGATTTAGAATATCTCAATATGATTTTAAGTCGTCTAACGACCGTCCGAGGGAGGCTGCGGGCCTCCATTCGGACTGTCGATTTGTGTGCCGGTAACTCTGAGCGGTGAGAACCGCCCTGGAACACGGGTGTACCGTGTGTACGCGGTGTGATTGTCGACTGCTGCGCGCCGCTCTCTACGGAGGTCGCGCGTCGTGGTGCGTGTTATATTAAAGCTATTAACTGTGTGTACAGTGTAGCCTGGATCGTGACTGACCGTATCGTGGTCAGGGAGTGCTGAGACATCCGTGTCGTCTAGCACGTTTCGCGGGCGACGTTTGCGTTCGGTCGCGTTTCTATCTGGTCGGTAATTTGCTGCTTTAACCACTAGTGGGTTTGGATGAACCGCGGCTTTTTCGAAAAACCGCCGTGATAATGCTCTGAAGTGTTCAGACATTAAGGGCGTTTCACAGTCGCTGTGAAGATCTACGTTGCGTTGGTACCAACCGGCTCCGGTGGCAGTTCGCAAGAATCGATTTTGAACGCTCTGTACCTTCTTTAATTGATTGCCTGTCGCGTGAGCGAAAGCGACGCAAGCATAGGCCATTAAGGGTGCCTGATGGGGCCGCCCACAGCTCGGTCAGTTACTACAATCGGGAAGGATGATTTTTATTATCAACTAAATAAAATACGCGCTTTAAAATAAGAGATTCTCGGCTCGTTAAAAGAATACTACCACTCCATCTCATTCAATGAATCTCGTAAAAGGCGAGTAAGGAATTAAACAGCACTGTGCACCCAGCAGCGCATGGTGGCTCACCACCTATCACACCAAGTGCATTATATTGTTTTCGTGAAACGTGAATTGTGGCAGTCATCTGTTTATGCAGTGAGTGCCTAGTCTCTGACTACCCCTTATGGGATTCAGTCGTGATCTTATGTATGTATGTATTTCTAAGTTGATGGCAACTTCCGGATCAAACTAGATGCAAGACCGAAGAAGGAGTATTTCTTTATTTCATCGATAAACACTTTCCAGGAATAAACTCATATTTCTGTCGACAAAATTTCGTAGCAGTACTTAATAAGGTCATTGTTATATTTTAACCTTAAATCTTGACCTGTGCTATTAAAATGAAGTAATTCAGATCTAGCACTGGACTTCCAAATCTATTTAATTGAAAATCTGTGATCTTAGCATCTGCAATGTTATTATTATTATTTTTATTTTCGTTCTAATTCCTCGGTTCTTGACCGGTTTACTGACTAGCACGGGTCTAAGCCAAGTCCAAGTCAGATTTAGATGCATTTTTGTTATGATCCTTAGATGACTGTTACATTCTCCACTTAGCTTAGTATAGGTGGAAAGGGTATGGATACTGGATTGTCAATTATTAAGAATTTTCTAACCAGGCGGCATGTGTTCAATATAACTGCTTTTTGAAGAAGGGTGTAAATTTTTGAGGGTAAGTTCAGTGTTTTTAGTGATTGGTGTAACTGTTTAGGTATTACTCCTGTGGTGGACAAAACTATTGGAACTATTGTAACTTTTTGGAGGTGCCACATCCTTGTTATTTCATCTTTTAATTCGGTATATTTTGAGAGTTTTTTTGATATAGTAGCCTGTAGATTGTGTGTCTTAGGTACAGCTATGTCAATTAAATATCCAGTTTTGCTGTTTTTATCAATAAGTGTAATATCAGGTCTGTTGTAATGAACAGTTCTGAAAATTAGAATTGGTCTGTCAAAATATAGTTTTGTGTTGGTGTTTTCTAACACAGTTTCAGGGTTATATTTGTAGTAGGGTTGTATGAGGCTAACAAAATTGTATTGATGAGCGAGTTTCTGATGTACGAGTATAATGTTAGCAACTTGGTCGTGTCGGTGTTTATAATCCGTCTGAACGATCGCTTTACAAGCGCCTGTTATATGTTGGATGGTTTCCGGTGAACTATTACATTTTCTGCATATATCAGAAACTTGTTGCTTCATAATGTATTTTTGATAGTTTCTTGTTTCGATTACTTATTTAAATAATTTAAAGTATTTTTGATAGTTACTTCCGTCTCGGGGAAGAGTTCACCACGATTTAGCCATGCGTTCGACGCATCTTTGTCGACATTGTTTTGGCATAAATCGTTATGGTGTCTTCCATGTAGAGACTTTTGCGCCCATGCTAAGTGCTTTGCATTGTTTTCTGTAATCATTTCGTTATTTTGCGGTGTTGCGGTTTTTAAATTCAACGGAGTTAACTTACAGTCATTCTGCACTATGGCTTTGTGAAGTGGCGAAGAAGCGATTTTACGGAAGAAGTACTGTCTCAGGGTTGAAATTTGTCTATTGTGTAAGTTCATTATATCTATGAGTCCTCTTCCTCCTTCTCTTCTAGGCAGTGTCAGTCTCTGTGTACAGGATCTCGGGTGGTATTTCCGGAATATTGTCATTTTTGTATTTATTATACGCTGTAAGGTCTTGAGGTCAGATTTACTATAGTTTATTACTCCAAAAGAGTACTTACCTAAGTATTGGTATTGCGTATGTGTTGATTGCTTTTACAGTGTTGCGGGCATACAGTTGAGAACTTAAAATAGCGTTAAGTCTGTGTTTAAATTGTTGTTTTAGTTCTAACTTTATATCTTTATAATGGATTTTTTGTGGCTGATCGTACCCCTAGTATTTATAAGTTTCGCGGTCATCTAACGATACAATTTGTTGTCCTATTTCTAGTGAATAATGGTGTTTAAGAGTTTAGTATTGTAGTATTGTTGAATTTATCTTGCACTTATCTATACCAAACTCCATTTTTATGTCGGATGTGAATTTTTCTGTCAGACCCGCTAACTTATTTAGCTGGTCCTCAGTCTCGGCATACAATTTAATATCATCCATGTATAGTAAGTGGTTAATCTTATGAAGTTCAGTATCTATTAGCTGTTCACTGTTCGCGTTGCAATATTGTAGAGAGTATCCTAATCCTGTTGAATTAAGCATGTTAGATAACTAGGATTCAGAGCTAAACAAAACCAAAGAGGGCTAAGGGCATCACCTTGGAAGATACCTCGTTGTATTTTAATTGGTTCAGTATATATAATGTCAGTAGGTGTAGTGATTCTTAATTGTATATTCCAGCTGGTCATTACCGATTTTAGAAACGTTATAATTTTTGGGTGAATTTTGTAAATGTCTAATATTTGTATTAACCAAGAATGAGGGACAGAATCATATGCCTTTTTGTAGTCAATGTACATAGTGAATAGGTTACTTTTAGTTTTTTTTTGACTTTATTGAGAATTACGCTATCAATTATTAATTGTTCCTTACAACCTTGGCTTAATTTTCTACATCCTTTTTGCTGCTCTGTTAGAATATTATTAGTGTCTACATGCTTATAAATCAGTTCAGTCACGCAAGATGTAATAATTTTATATAGGGTTTGCAGACAAGTGATGGGTCTATAATTTGCGGGATTCAAAGGCTCCTTTGGGTCTTTCAGCAGCATAATGGTCGTTCCTGATGTGATATAAGATGGTACTTTAGAAGGGTCTTGGATGAAGTCGTTAATAAAATTATGTAAATATGGGTGTAGGTATGTAAGCTTTTTATACCAATAACTATGGATGTGGTCAGACCCCGCTGCTTTCCAGTTGTGTGAGTTACTGAGTACTATTTTAAAGGTATCGATAGAAATGTTATCATAACTCATTTCCTGAGCTTGTATATTGTTAGTTTCTGTTAAGAGCCAGTCTGCTTGCTTGTTATGTTGTATAGTTTCTTCCCATATCTGTGACCAGAATCTTTTTAAAGTGTGTTGGTTAGGTGTGTTGTTGGTGACTGTCTCAACTGTGTTTTGTTCGCTGCTTGTAGTTGATTGTCTGATATTCCGGTAGAATACTTTCTCGTTGTTGCTGAACTGATTATTTTGTGATTTTCTTAGGGTGCAGGCTTTATACCGCTTTAATCTACTACATGTGACTGAGAGCTTTTGTTTGAGTGTATCTAGAGTATGTGTAAATTGTGTATTAGGTTCTTCGTGTATAGAATGAATTTTATGTTGGTCTAATATTTTGTTAACTTGTTTTCGAAGATTTGTGGCTCTATTGCCGTTAATGACCTGTATTAGTCTTCCTATTTTCTGCCTAAGGTCATTAATTCTCTTCTCCAATCTCCTTTGCCAGTTTGGTTTGTATTCCTTTTGTCTATTTTTTGGTTCACTTATCGGTTCCAGGGTTATTTTTGCTCCATTAACTTTAGCAGCGGTCCATGCCGCCGAATATATTATTGTCTGGAGAGTGTTAAAGTCAGTATAGCTATTTATATTTTCTGGGAGAATAACTTTATTTATATAATCTACCGTAGTAGCAAGGTTTCTGGATGATTTTTGTTTGGTAATAAATGTTCTATTTGTTGGTTCAGTATGTTTGTAGAATTGGTATGCTTTTTGGAAGATTTTATCTGCTTCTTGGTTTCTGACGTGGTTGGGTGGTCTTAATATTTGTGCTGTGTCTGTATGAATATGGTCGTATTATGAGTTGAGTGGTGATGGTAAATATTCGTGAATATCAGGGTATGTTGTAGTTGGAAGTATATTGATCGATTAAGATATCTGTGACTGATTTTTAGAAGGGGAGTGTACGTTGTTGTTAGGGGTATTGGAGCTATTCTGGTTTAAGCTCAATTCTTGGGCTACATGTTGTTTAATAATATTAAGTCTATCCTCTGCTATGTATTTATTTTTTATAATCGCTCTCCTCTGATCTGCTATTCTTTGTTCACCTAAATGTGCTAATGATGGGAATTTGATAAATAAATTCTTGATGTAGAAGTTTTCGAAATGCAGGTCTAATGTGTTACTCGGTAGTAAGTTTGCATTATTGTTTCATTATATTCTTTTGTGCACTTCATTCGGTGTTGTGTGTTAACTGTTTGTGAGAATAGGAGATTTGAACGGTTAGGTGTAAGAGATAGTGTATTTTGCAATTGATGGGTTGTATTTAGTTGATGTAGTTCATTTTCTACTTCCTTGTATATTTGGTTTATTGTATCTTGGGGTAATAATTTATTACGAACTATAGCTCTTCGTTGATCGCCTATTCTTTGGCGGCTTACTTGCATGTCAGGGTACGTTTCAATAAATTTTAGGTGTAGTGGTTCAAGATATGGAACTTTATAGCTCTCGAGGACAGTGAGTAAGAGGTAATGACGTAGAATAAATTTGTTCATTTCTGCTGTCCATCGCCTACGCTTGCATTTTATACTCGCAGTGGGTGCAGAAACTTCGTCAGGGATGACGTCGTGCACAACATCATTGAGCATACTAACACTGGAGGTAGTTGTTGATCTCCTCGTCATATAAGATGGAAGAGTTGAAGGGATTGATGCGAAAAGTGAGCTGGCATCTTCTTCTGATTCGGCTGTAACTTCTACATCGGGAGCCCGCCTGCTCAACTCCTCGCCGCCGATGGTTCGCATGCTGAGGCATCCAGCACCGGCTCCAGAGGCGCCCCGGCGGCCCCCGGGAAGCGGCCGTAAATCATATTTTCGAACATTGTGCTCCATTGTCGTGGGTGTTGGGAATGATTGGTTGAAGAGGGTAGCCTAGTTGTTGTTGGCTTCAGTATTATGTCTTTCCCGAATGGGCTGTCTGGTCTAGGTGTTCAGACCTGCTAAGTTCCTGCTCTTCTTAAGCCCCCCCCCCCCACCTCGTCAAGGTTCACTCCCTCGGGGAGGTTATTATTATTATTATTATGCGAACATCATTATATTCATGGCTGCCTCGAGACCCTTCCAGAAATAAGAAGATAACTGTACTAAGAAGTGAAATATTGTGTAGTGAAACTTTATATACGTCATACGAAATCTGCCAACTCGTACTATGGTGAAATATTCCGCTTAAATAAATATACGCCCGTATTCAGTAGTTAAACATTGATAGGCTGTTACTTCGCTTTCACTTTTCAATTTAGGTTTGTAAATAGTGGCCAAGATGTAATATATTCTGCCAAATTACATGTACAATACACTCGCTTCACGGTGTAACTGAAATGTCGATCGCTTTAAATATTCATCTGCGTCACTGTTTCTCAAACTGTAAGCTTTTTTAATATAAATTTAAATGTAAAGAATTTTATTGAATTGGCACAATATATTTTCATCTAATAAGACTTTATTTGTTAAATAATAATTAATTAAATTTTTAATTGATTTTTTTTTAGTTTGAACGTCAATGAGGTTTAAGTAGTTATTCTTTGGCAACATTTTAAAAGTGCGACTCTTGGATCAGAAACTATAACCTGTTTGACATTGGCCGTATTAACGTAAATATTTAGTGTTATAGATTGTAGATTGTAGATTGCTTCGGGCTGATTTCCGCAACTCCACATCTATGCGCGTATTTTGCGTTGGGGCAGGAATAATAGGTTTATTCGAGCCAACCTATCTCCTCCAGGAACCGCAGCAAACCTTTGGTGTTGCCCACGACCTCGGGGAGAGATCTCGACGAACCGAGATACTTAGCCCGGTATTCTGCGACCACTGGGCAGTCCAGCAGGACATGGGCCGCTGTTTCATCCTCTTCCATGCAGGCTCTGCACAGAGGGCTGTCCGTGACACCTAAAGAAAACAGATGTTTGTTGAAAGATCCATGTCCTGTTATGGCGCTACTAACCATTCTGATTTGTGGCTTTTTCAGACGGAGTAGCACGTTGGAGATGCGATTTTTTATAGCAGGCAGAGCTGCTTTTGTCTGTCTGCACTCTGGATGGTTTTTCCAGAGGTGTGCATGTTGGTTTCTAGTGCGGCTACAAACTAGCGTACGAACATACCTGAAGGGAAGCGGGACTATGGGTTCTGGTCCCACGGCACACCTGTTGGATCCCCCCCGAGCAAGCTCGTCCGCAGCGTCGTTCCCTCTAGATCCGCTGTGTCCCTTGATCCATTGAAGGGTTATTTTAATGAAATGACATACCTTATTTAGTCGTTGGTAGCATTCATGTATTAGGCCTGAATTCATGACCGCCATGCTGTCGGAGAGTATTCTTATAGAATGATTTTTAACTTTCCTTGCTGCTATGGCCGTTGCTGCTTCGATAATGCCCATACACTCTGCTTGAAACACAGTGTTGTGTATACCAAGTGATGTGTGATGTGAAGATCCTGAGTTCTTGTGGATTCAGTCCCTCAGTGCGATGATCCTCACGTAATTGTATTTTGTACTTTTTATCAAAGACAAATTGTTTGGGGATATGTCATACACAGCCTGTAGAACTGGCATTTCGTCGATGAGTTCTTTAAGTATATTGGTGTGTGGGATATTGTTGTCCTTCCAGATATTCAGTGTTTTATTTTATTAAAAGTTAAAAAGTAAACTATAAATGTCCCACTGCTGAGCACAGGTCTCCTCTCATTTCTGAGAGGGTTTTGGAGCCAAGAAGAATCCGCCACGCTGCTCCAATGCGGGTTGGCGGACTACACATGTCTTCGAAACATTTTTTTTTATTTCTCAAACATGCAGGTTTCCTCACGATGTTTTCCTTCACCGCCGAACACGTGGTCAAATCAGCACTTAAAAATGCAATTAACAATTTTAGTAACAATAAAAGTTTTAAATTCCTCGCTTCTTCTCCACAAAAAGTTTAACTAAGGCAAATCTCACACTCCTCCGTGCGAGCAATATGCTTAAAGAGGGATATAAAGATTTCTGTTCACGTATTAATATATAGATTTTATTCTTTAAGCAAAGGTATCGTTTTTGGATTCGTTTAATTTCACAACAAAGTAGGGTTTTGCCGTAATTATAACGCTTGGCGGTCGGATTGGTGATCGCAGTGCCAGACGCCAGACACGAGAATGGCCGTTGTACATATAAACCCGATATAAAAAACAATACACGAATAGTTTAAAATCCGTCTACAGATGTATAGACGAAGAGAGAGGGGAGGCAAAGACATGGAACTTGAAGCCACATGGCAAATAAAATATAAAGAGGTATGTGTAAACTCTAAAGTAGTAATGAAACTTTGAGTAACTCTGACATTGGTCGCTTACAGACCATGACCAACGATGCATGCCCGTTCAGGGTAAGGTGTTTGAATATTAATGCGATTGAAAACTAGACAGCTGTGTGTCATATACTTTAAAATTTATTAGAAGTATGTATATTATCATCCAGTTCATGTTTGTTTATTCTGTTATCAATTACGAAACGAGCAAGTTCTTCATCTGATGGTAGGTGTCACTCCTACCCGTATCAGAATTAACTTTGAATTGCAAATCTGTGCGTATAAAAAAAGTAAAGTAACAGTCTATAAATGTCCCACTCTTTTTTTTTATTGTATACAGTGACGAAACGAGCAAATCGTTCACCTGATGGTAAGTGCAACATCCGCCCACAACAAATGCTGTGTCACGCAGAACACATCTGTGCGACATCACACCGCGCCCGTTACCCCGAGACATCAGTTCTCAAGTCTCATATGTTTTGTCTCATATAGTGATTACGCTACACAGCAATGTTTGCATACTACCGCTTCACGGCAGAATAACTGGCCTTGCCGTGGTACCTACCTGGACGGATTCCTGCATAGAAATCCTACCACCAGTAGCAAAGGTCTCCTCTCATTTCTGAGAGAGTTTTGAAGCCGGGAAGAGTCAGCCACGCTGTTCCAATGCGGGTTGGCGGACTTCACTACTTCTCACTACTTCCTCGCGATGTTTTCCTTCACCGTTGAGCACGTGGTAAATCAGCACTTAAAATTGCAATTAACACTCATTCAGTACTTCACTATTGTATCTAAATAAAACAGATGAAATATCACGGCTATTTTATTTATCCTTAAATCATGGTTACCCTTACGGATGGCTCTTAGCGCAATTAATACGTTTAAAAAGCATATTCAATTGGCCTCAGGAATTTCGCAATCCAGCGAGCGTTTAAAAACATTTTACAAACGGCGTCGCCGTTTGTAACATGACGAATTTCACAATCTGTCCGCGACATACACAAGAATTAGAATAAGGATTCGTGGGAATTGCGATAGTGATAGCATTCAATCGGCCGTACCTGTCTGTAACCGAGTTTAAGAGAAAAAGATTACATTAGTTATTCTACCGTGAAGCAGTAGTGTGCAAACATTACTGTGTTTCGGTTTGAAGGGCACTGTGAACTAGCGTAATCACTGGGCATATGAGACTTAAGAACCTATGTCTCAGGGTGATGGGCACAGTGTAGTGTCACACAGAAATGTTCTGGGTGACACAGCATTTTTTATGGGCAGACGTTGCATTTACCATCAGATGAACGTTTCGCTCGTTTCATCATTTTATGCAATAAAAAAAAAAGAAAAAAAAAATAACGGGTGGCTAACCACGTCGCCGCCATTTTATACGAATCAAAATGTCTCCCTTCCCATTTCCTTCCCGCGAGCAGTATAGTGACAACATTTGGTATGGTGTTATTCTGCACGGATAAAGCCTGTCTGTAGAATACCCTAGTCGCCTCTTACGACACGTTCGTAGGAAAGCGGTAGGTGCTATTCAACTCCGCCGGACACCTATCGGTACACTTAGTAAATATACTCCAATGATATCTTCGAAACAAAAGTAACGGATGCCAAATAAAATATTTTTTTGTCAGGATTTTTGAACGCTGTACAATTCTCGAACGACGAAATTCCATTGCATTCGATTGTTTACAAAACAAAAACCAAACAATACAGTTTTATTCAACTGCACAGAACTGTTGGCACTGCACAGTGCGCTACACATCATTCTGTTAACAAGTTTCTTGAACTAGCCTGTTATAAATTATAATAGCCTGTTAAATCCATATAAAAGTCAAATCAATTGTTAAACGCAACCTTAGTAAACTAAATCTTATGAGCAAATGATACTACAGATAATACTGGCGTTTTATTTAACGCTTTTCACTGCACTCTCAGGTACGTATTTCTATCAGTTTTTAAAACTTCTGGAAAGTTCTTATCCCCCCTTGGCTACCGCGATAGTTGTAAAGTTCAAAACTATACCACATTGTGATGATGTTCTCCTAGCCGATTTCGACCACGGCGACAACTTCCGAATACTGTCGAGAGCCATCAACTGCGCAGGAGTTATTATAGTGCAACAAGTGTACGCGCAAACACAGATGCACTCACTCGTCCCAACCTACCAGCGCCATCGGGAGCTTACATCGGTAACACTGATGCGATAAGATCGGAGGTAGGCTAGGATGCAGTGTCAGAAACACGGGGACAATCACAACACAACCAGACAAGAAAACCAACAATTTGTGTTTTAGCACAAATATTGGCTCCGGCTGGGAATCGAACCCAGGACCCGCGGCGTAGAAGTCAGGTACTCCGACCACTAGGCCACGCGGTCGTCAAGAACCACATTAGATCGCCGATAGGTGCCCGTAAGTTGCCGATATGTGTCCGGCACAGTGGAATAGCATCTACCTTTTTCCTACCGAGGTGTCGTTAGAGGCGACTAAAGTATTACTTCGTAAAATCCTTTATTCGAGTATAACACTATAATATGCTATAATAACAACTATACTGCTCGTGGTAACGCAATGGGGAGAACAAATTTTATGACTCGTATCAAAATGGCGGCGACGTGGCTCGTTACCTGTAGCGTCTTGTTTCCCGGGGCGAAAAGCGAAAGCCTCTGCTTACCTCTTTTATTGGAAAAAGGCGTGTCTGTTTGTATATAGGTATTAGATTGTCATCATAATCATCATTCTGTCCACCGCTAAACATAGGCATAGCGGTACGAGATTGCCACTCGAGAACTTTTCTTTATAAGGTTTATCAATCCCACGAGCTATATGGCCGACCGATTGTCACTACAACTTGCAAATTCTTAGTGATCAAAGTTAGTTTACTGGCAGTAGGCAGGACTAGATTTCCATCCAGGTCCCCCCTGGCTACTTAATTTATGATTTAATTTCTTTTGAAATTTGTAAATGACCATGTAATATGGCATTGAAAAAAAGAAAGACCCCAGAGTTTCTTACCGGTTCTTCTCTGAGACGGTCTTAATTTTCGAACCGGTGTAGATTCTGACGCCTATAAAAGCTTTATACAGGCCTAAATTGAATAAAGAAGCGATAAAGGCCACGGCCGCGGCTTTATAAGCTATGTAGGCCCGGGCCTGGGGCAGCAGGCCTGTTTCGGTCTCCAGTGCCTATCAGTGCCTATCAGTGTGTATAATACTGGGCATATGAGACGGCAGACTGCTGCCCAGCGGTGTGACGTTTATAGGCTGTTACTTTACTTTTTTAGGTAAATATTGAGAATGATAATAGAATACGACCTTCATTGCGATGTTTTAATTTTTGGTTTCAGCAAGAATGGGAAAGACGTTTAATAAAATAATGCATGCAGGCAAGTAGTGCTGATTGCAATATCTACTAATTGAAACAAAAGTTTCGAACACAAAGAAAATACAATATGTATTACTGCAATCTGCAACAGCATCAAATGTCACTATACGCACTGATGCACCTGACTACTACACTGCGGGTCTTGGGTTTGAATCCCAGGCGGCGCAAACTTTGTATCTCTTTCCACTTCCATCCAGCCATCACAAGTCCACTTTTCAACATGGGCTTCTACAATAGATGCTGGGTGGAATTCGCCATAGTTGCCACGCTTGGCGGGCAGGTTTGCAACCGCAGTTCATTCGTTTGATGTTCTAGAAGACGACTCCAGGTTTTAATTTTCCCACTGTTGGCTTTAACGACGCCCATGGAACGTGATGTGGTGGTAAATTCTCTTACGACGCCACCACACCGATCTACTTAATACATACATACATACATAATATCACGACTGTATCCCATAAGGGGTAGTCAGAGACTGGGCACTGCAAAAACAGATGACTGCCACAATCCACGTTTCACCAAAACAATATAATGCACTTGGTGTGATAGGTGGTGAGCCCATCGTCACCTTGCGCTGTTGGGTGAACAGTGCAGTTTAATTCCTTACTCGCCTTTTACAAGATCCATTGGATGAGATGTAGTGGTAGTATTTTCCTACTTAATGATTAATCTAATTAACACTATATCAACACAGAATGGAAACCAGAAAACTATCTACAATCTCCGACCATCAAAGTTGTGATTTTTTCAGCGAATGTAACGAAAACTCTTTATGACAATTGTGGTATAGACAAGTCGCCATTAAAACGAGTTCGTGAAGGCGTATCAAATATTGAAACTTACCCTTGGCTGGGTGTTCTAATTTTCCCATTACGTACGTATATTTTTTATTTTGCACATTGAAAGTAAAGTTTTAAGCCTACAAATGTCCCACTGCTGAGCACAGGCCTCCTCTTATTTCTGAGAGGGTTTTGGAGCTAGGAAGAATACGCCACGCTGCTCCAATGCGGGTTGGCGGACTGCACATGTCTTCGAAATATTTTTTTATTTCTAAGACATGCAGGTTTCCTCATGATGTTTTCCTTCACCGCCGAGCACGTGGTAAATCAGCACTTAAAATTGCAACAAAGAATTAACAATTAACAATTTTAGTGGTGCCGGCACCAGGAATGGAGCCCAGGTCACTCGCGTACTATGAAATTTTAAAGAACGGCACATTGTACCTTTTCATTTTTCTAAAACGATACCCTACTTGACGATTTCTCTTGTAACGTTTGTACTCTTTTCGGGCATAAATTGCTTATGCATAAACACAAATGTCACGTCTGTCTTGGAATCGCACCCGAGACCTTTAACGCAGAATTCAACCGCTTAGCTACTGCATACCATTTTTGTTACGTTTTTTGTAGCAGGAAGTGACGAGACGAGCAAAATAATGACCTGATGGTAAGTGCAACGTCTGATACATAACAGATGCTGTGTCACCCAGAAAATTTCTGTGTAGCACCACAATGCGCTGCGTCACCCTGAGACATCAGTTCTCAAATCTGATATGCACAGTAATTACACGAGCTTTGTGCCCTTCTGACCGAAACACTGTAATGTTTGCATCCTACTGCGGAATAACTGGCTTTGGGTTGTATACGCATTCCTGCACTGGAATTCTGCTACCATTGTATATACGGACTTTCCTGAATAGAAGTCTCATAGTCGAGTCTCACTGCCACGGATCGATAGAATAGTAACTTGTTTAAATTCAATTTGTTTTTTATGGAAGAAATTGACGAAACTGGTTGTAAGCAAAGCTTAATGACGCAACGGTAGCAATAAAATTACCATTTGTATGTTAAGTGTTTTATTACAGCATTTGCTCTGGCAGTTGCAGTGTCAGTGAGAACTTGTCCTACGCTCATCACCTTAAGATATCAATTATTAATCACCCAAGTCTCACCGTTGCCCTGGTAGCTCAGGGGCTAGGCGCTCGCTTTAAATTTATGTACGCGAGTGACCTGGGTTCGATTCCCAGTGCCGGCAGCACTAAAATTGTTAATTGTAATTTTAAGTGCTGATTTACCACGAGCACGGCGCTGAAGGAAAACATCGTGAGGAAACCTGCACGTCTGAGAAATGAAAAATATTTCGAAGACATGTGAAGTCCGCCAACCCGCAGTGGAGCAGCGTGGCGGATTCTTCTTAGCTCCAAAAACCCTCTCAGAAATGAGAGGAGGCCTGTGCTCAGCAGTGGGACATTTATTGGCTGAAACTTTACTTTTTTTTTTCAAGTCTTACACCCAGTAATTTCACTATTTTCGGTGCTCTTCAAACCGAAACACAGAAAGGCTTGCACACTGCTGGTGGGATGATTGTTATGCAAGAATACGTCTAGGTATGTAACATATGTACAGGTGTACAGGTTATTCTGCCGTGAAGCAGTAGTGTGCAAACATAACTGTGCTTTGGTGTAAAGACCATTGAGACCTAGTGTAATTACTGGACATATGAGACTTAAGAACTGATGTTTCAGGTGTACCGGCGCAGTGTGGTGCCACAACAAATTTTCTGAGTGATACATATGTTATGCATATGTTATGGGCAGTGGTTGCACTTATCATCAGGTCAACGTTTTGCACATCTCGTCACTATCTCTTATTAAAAAACAGCCAGTCAAAGAGACGAAGCAGAAAGAGACGAGAGTGCTTTTTTTTGGTTGACACTGCGCTCACACCCTGATATATCAATTCCTAAGTCTTTTTTTAATTGAATAAAGTGACAAAACCAGCAAAACGTTCATGGTAAGTGCAACGTCCGCCCACAACAAATGCTGTGTCAAGCAGAATATTTCTGTGTGACACCACACTGCGCCCGTCACCCTGAGATATCAGTTCTTAAGTCTCAAATGCCCAGTGATTACGCTAGCTTACAGTGCCCTTCAAACCGAAACACAGAAATGCTTGCACACTACTACTTCACGGCAGAATAACTGGCCCTGCGGTGGTACCTACCTAGACGGATTCCTGCATAGGAATCCTACCACCAGTCTTATATGCCATATACCTACATTAGCTAACTTGGCGGTTGAAGAACCGGCACTGCGGTTGTACCAATCTAGACGGATTATTCCACAATCCTACAACCACATTTTTTTGTTTTCAGAAGGCGAAATAACCTCGTCACCGGTAATTTTAATAACGACACAATTAGTTATCGGAGCAGCGATAGAAATCGCGAACTTGCCGAAGGAAGATTTCAGGTTATACATATATATATTGTTATTTCGATTACAGCTGCGACTACTGAAAGATGGAAGAATTTGTCAATAGCGCAGAATTTTACTGGTGGTAGGATTCCTATGCGGCAATCCGTCTAGGTAGGTACCACCCCAGGGCCAGTTATTCTGCCGTGAAGCAGTAGTGTGCAAACATAACTTTCGGTTTGAAGGGCACTGTGAGCTAGCGTAATCACAGGGCGTCTTAAGACTTAAGAACTGATGTCTCAGGGTGATGGGCACAGTGAGGTGTCACACAGAAATGTACTGGGTGACACAGCATTTGTTATGGGCAGACGTTGCACTTACCATCAGATGAACGTTTCGCTAGTATCGTCACTCAATTCGATAAAAAAGCACAAGAGTATCTGTCATCTCATCCCATCTTGTGAGTGCGGTAAAGGACGGATAAGGTAAATCTAATGTAAAGACCTTTCTTAAACATACGCGTCTAAGGTACGCGGTATTTAGTAAAAAAAAATCAGTCCGAACGTCAAGGATGATAGTTAAAGAAAATTTGGAGAGATTGAAACTTGGAAGAGACCTGTAAAAAGTCATTGAGCTACTTACATACTGATACTATTTCCTTTTGATAGGGATCCAAGCCGAGGTTTCGTACCTCCTTCAGAGAGTTCTTCGAGCACCCCCCCCCCCCCTTGTTTATTTGTTTTCAGGGATCGAAGACCAGCGAAGCAGCGGGCGGAATCATCGCCTGTAGTCAACAGCGACGTTGTTCTTCTTACTCGCGGGTCTTCTGCTCGAGAGTCTCTTTGTCGCAGTAAAAGCCATAGGGCTGCTTATTGCATTATACACAAACAAAAAAAACATATTGATAATGATGATAATTATGATGGTGATGATAAAAGCAATAATTTAATAAACTCAAATTAAATTATATATCGATTAAGTACGCGGCATGATTAATCTTTGACAACCGCTAGGCCTAGTACCCAGAGTACCAGACTTTTACGCACAAACACAAATTATTGGTTTCTTATATTTACGCGAAGATTATATCCATACTAATATTATAATGCTAATTAAAGGGAGCCACTTGCCGTGTGGTAGCGGCTTCAGATAATCTACCACTCCATCTCATCCTGTGGGTGTCGTGAAAGTCGACAGAGGGAAAATAAAAACCAGAAGATGGGCAGCAGCATCTTCCTGGAACATCTGAATAAATTAACAGCGGTTGCCAACCCGCTTGCAAAGCGTAGCAACTGTGGCAAAATCCCCCCAAAATGAGAACTACAAACTTTTGTGGCAATCTATGGGGGAGGCCTATGTTCATCAGTGGACTGAAATGATGATGACGATGACTTGCAATAATCGCCAACATTCGCAAGAGCTTGGCTGTTTTACCTTAGCAATCTTTTCCAGACTATTTCTGAAATGATGATGATGATGATGACTTTTAAAGATTCTCCAGCATTCGCAAGAGCTTGGCTATTTTACCTTAGCAATCTTTTCCAGACTATTTCTACAATGATGATGATGATGATGACTTTTAAAAATTCTCCAGCATTCGCAAGAGCTTGGCTATTTTACCTTAGCAATCTTTTCCAGACTATTTCTACAAAAAAAATTATGCTCCTTACAGAGCAAGATCGAAGGTAATTCTCGGTCATAACTGCACCGGTCCAAGAATAAAAGTACATGACTATACCTACCATCCGGAATTCCGAAAGACCACATTCAGTTCCCTCGTGTTGATTCAATTGGATATTATAGCAATGAGACAAGGTATTATTTCTTTAATACGACATTGAAAGTTTTTTTTGCATTTATTTATTTATTCAATCTTTATTTGCACACACATAAAAAAATATGTAAAAATAAGGCGGACTTAATTCTACAAATCATTCTCTGCCAATCTACCTACGGGTCAAGCAAGTAGGATGTAGTGGGTGACAATCAAAAAATTAGGTCAGAAATTTCCAAAAAAACTACTAAACACTAAAAGAGGAAACTAATCTATGATAATTGAAAAAATAGTAACTTTATTACTTATAATTATTCAATATATAAGCTTTAAGATATAGATATATAGACATACATAATTAATGTACAAACAATACATATCTTATTTTATTATATCAAGCATTCACTTACAGCGTCTAAAAATTATTTTATGACTTATTTATTTTAAAGTATTTTCAACAATGTTTAACCTTTTCTTAGCGAAAAGATAAGAGATGTATTCCATTTCATATTAGCTATTGTTTATGGTATTTATTTAATGAACCGAATTTAAATAAAAGCAACAAGACCAGCAAAACGTTTACGCGATTGTCAATGCCAGGTCTGCTAATAGGAAACAGCACCACCCTCCTCACATTAAGACATCAGTTCTTAAGTCTTATTTGCTCAGTATTTCCTCTAGCTATTTATAAGTGCCCTTCACACCAAAACAGTAATGTTCGCACACCACTGCTCGACGGCAAAATAAAAGACGCTGCGGTAGTTTAAGAATTGGCAGATTCTATAACAAAACATAAAACATAAGATCACGACTGTATCCCATAAGGGGTAGTCAGAGACTGGGCACTCACTGCAAAAACAGATCACTGCCACAATCCACGTTTCACCAAAAAAATATAATGCACTTGGTGTGATAGGTGGTAAGCCCATCGCCACCATGCGCTGTTGGGTGCACAGTGCAGTTAAATTCCTTACTCGCCTTTTACGAGATCCATTGGATGAGATGGAGTGGTAGTATTCTTTTAACGAGCCGCCACTACACGGCTATTTCTGATTCTATAAACGGTGGAAATACATTTGCACATTCTCAGCCAACGAATCCTTAATGCACTAACGTAGTCTAATTAATTACATTGTTAAGCGGAAAAAAATAAAAGCTTTTACAACAGGCAACTGCACCATTTCATTACAAGTATTAAACATGGAAGTGAGCTAAAGCGAAGATCACAGCTGTGATTAATATTGGTAACACGTATGCGCCTTTGATCACAATAAAAGCGTATTCCCAACACTTCAATTGACGGTATGTTCATATCATATAACTACTCATATAACTACTCTTATACAACATTCATTCCACGCCTTTTTCCTATATAAGGGGCAGGCAGAGGTAAACGTAACCCACTTTTCGCTCTCGCAGTTAACGAGACGGGACGGGTGGCGAACCATGTCTCCACCCGTCACGTCTCGTAGTAAATACTCGTAGATCTTTATAGCATACATATCATTATGCCTTGCTGACTATGAAAACGTATTTTATATTGTATTAAAAAAAAGTAAAGTTTCAGCCTATAAATGTCCCACTACTGAGCACAGGCCTCCTCTCATCTGAGAGAGTTTTGGAGCTATGAAGAATCCGCCACGCTGCTCCAATGCGGGTTGGCGGACTGCACATCTCTTCGAAATATTTTTTATTTCTCAGACATGCAGGTTTCCTCATGATGAATTCCTTCACCGCCGAACACGTGGTCAAATAAGCACTTAAAATTGCAATTAACAATTTTAGTGGTGCCGGCACCGGGAATCGATCCCAGGTCACTCGCGTACTATGAAATTTAAATCGATCTCCTAGCCCCCGAGCTACTACGTACCACGTGTTTATATTGTATATTTATATGAAATTCTAACCATTTTTCAAGTCATGCAATTTTGTTTATTCATAATTAATGGTGTTTACATGATATATCTCGTTTTGTTTTTACGGTATTTACCTTTTCTTATTTAAATTTAAAAAATCTGCAACTTCATTCACATAACTGACTTAATTTTATGCCTTTCAGAACTACGACCTATTTGCGCGCCGCCAACCAAGATTTTTAAACCAGAATTCTACGCCGTTGCACTCGCAGAAAGTAATGTGCTATTTTTTTTATTAAGTTTTATTTGCAATGGATACTCTGTGATCAACTATAATGTCTTATTACTATAATTAGTTTGATTGTGTGTGTAAGTTTGTGAATGTGACAACTGAACCACATTTTGGAGTTTCAGGTTTCGATAAATATAGTCTACTGAGATAAATTATAACTATAGTTGATAGAATCAAGCGTTACTTTGCAGAAATTTAGATAAAGTAAAGGAGAGAAATCAATTATAGTAAAGGAGAGAAAGTTAATTTGCTAAGATCTAGATCTAGATCAAGAAGACTCTTCGACAGTCAACCGCTAATATCACTTGATAATGCCTAGTTTTGAGTTGAAACACGTGTCGTGTTGTCGACTTCAGTGGTGTGTATTGCCTAGTGGCAGTGTTGTAGTGGTGGAGGGTATCTGGTGGCAGTTCTCGGTGGCGGTATTGGTTTTCTTGTGCACGCTGTTGAGGGAGAGCGGGCGGTGCTCTTCAAAACCAGGTAATACACACCATTTTACATTTTGCATGCGGATCTTAGCAAATTAACTTTCTCTCCTTTAAAATTATAACTACTAAAGCGTCAACATGTGATGCACACACACACTTTTGTTCTTATTGTGTTTTTCAATACCAATCCAATAGTGAGTATTTTATCAATTATTAAATACTTGCTTTTCTCGCAAAATTTGCTTGCACACAGCTACGTAGTTTTACTGACTTTCTTGCATTACTTATATCCTCAAATTACACTAAAAATTAACAGTAAAAAACCCCATTCAAACCCATTCAATGGTTTTAAAAGTGGTTGATGATACGACAGTTTTATTAATAATATATATACATATACTAATATTATATTAATAATTTAAATTAATTCAATATTTAAGTTTATAATTTTAATATAAATCTTAATTTGGAATATATGTAATACATCTATATGATAATCTTTCCATACTACCACAGTAATTAATTATTGTAAGAATGTTTTTGTGTATGTAGGTATATTTACGTATGGATGTATATGTAAGTATATGTACATGAATATACATATATATACATATATATATATATATAGTTTTTTTTATTTATTATTTACGTATGTATATGTTTATGTACATGTATGTATGAATGTACGTGTCATGTCATGTAATTTTGCTAAGTGCACACTAATCTTCATCTCTTTTAAACTGTCCAGTGTCAGGCCAGCTGGAATAAATTTCTAAATGAAATAAGCTGTGCCTTTGTACTAAATTTATTCATACTTTTTTCTTTGTAATCATTGGTTTTGTACATAAATTATTAAATAAATAAATAAAAATATAATCTGGAATGTCAATCATTGCACATACGAGTACTTATGCTTGCAAAATTATAAATTGTGTGCCTCAAAATTTGCTAAGTTTTTTAAAAGCACTAACGATTGGTAACCGTTTCCCAACTGTACGACACGGATAATTAATTTTGTTACCTTGTTAATAGGATATAAAAATACATTAATTTCTTACTGTAGTAGGTAGGATTCCTATCCAGGAATTCATCAATGTAGGTACCACCCCAGGGCCACTTATTGTGGCGTTTAGCAGCAGTGCGCAAAAATTACTGTGTTTCAGTCTGAAGGGCACTGAGAGCTTGTATGTTCACTGGGCATATTAGACTTAAGAACTGATGTCTCTTAGAGACGTACGCAGTGTGGTGCCATACATAAACGTTCTGGGTAACACAGTATTTGATGGGCGGATGTTGCGCTTACCAACAGGTGAACGTTACGCTCGTCTCGTCCCTTTCTCCAATAAAAAAAGTAAGCGATTTGTATCTATGGAGTAATTTTAAATGAATTTTATGCTTACTTTACATTTTCAGATTGCATGAGCTCCAGAATTAGAATATTTGAAATGACTTATGTCGACACCAAAGAATGTAAATCGTTTTATCGGAGAACCGGAGTAAGATTTTCTATATTAAAGTAAAATAAAGTAACAGCTAGTACAGTGGTAGAACCACACTAGATGGAGCGTTGGCAGCACAGTTTTGCGTGAAGTCGATGAATGCAGGTGGCTTAGGAACGTCTCTTGTGACAATCTATGGTGGATGCCCTTGTTCAGCAGAAGAATTGTGATGGGCTGAAATAATGATTATAAAACTAAAAGCAAACAAATGTCCCCAGTGCTGGGCACATCATCATCTTTTCAGCCTATTACTAGTCCACTGCTAAAAATAGACCTCCTCCATAAATTGCTTTGTTTGCAGCTCCTATTTTGGGGGATTTAAAATTTTCTGGGCAAATGCTTCCTCTTAATTTAAAGATGGGTTTGGACCTAAAAATAACTTGTTGCACTGTTTAATTCCTTTTTCCGAAATATTTTTGATATTGACGTGCAGGCCTTCTCACGATACTTTCTACACGGCCAAAAAAGTAAAGTAACAGCCTATAAATGTCCCACTGCTGAGCACAGGCATCCTCTAATTTCTGAGAGGGTTTTGGAGCTGGGAATAGTCCGCCACGCTGCTCCAATGCGGGTTGGCGAACTTCACATATCCTCGAAATATTTCTCCAAGGAATCTTGGAGATGCAGGTTTCCTCACTATGTTTTCCTTCACCGCAAAGCACGTGGTAAATCAGCACTTAAAATTGTAGAACAAATTTTGAGGTGCTGGCACCGGGGATCGAACCCAGGTTACTCGCGTATGAAATTAAAGGCGAGCACCAGGCCCCTGAGCTACCAAACAGGTAAATCTGTAATTAATATTTCAGGAACAGTGTAAGCCGTGTGGTGGCGGCTCGATAAAAGAATACTACCACTCCATCTCATCCAATGGATCTCGTAAAAGGCGAGTAAGGAATATAACTGCACTGTGCACCCAACAGCGCATGGTGGCGATGGGCTCACCACCTATCACACCAAGTGCATTATATTGCTTTGTTGAAACGTGGATTGTGGCAGTCATCTGTTTTTGCAGTGAGTGCCCAGTCTCTGACTACCCCTTATGGGATACAGTTGTGATCTTATGTATGTATGTATGTAAGCACTATAGTCCGGCAAGTTTCTCCGCGAAAGTCCCGAGAGGCGACAGAGGGTGGCGGGAACGAGGTACTCTAGATAGGTAGGTAGTGCAGCGGAGAAGTGAAGCGTGACATGTTACCTTGCATCCCGCAACGTCTGTCGTCTGTCTGTCATGGGGACACGACGGTCACGCACAAACTTGCCGGACTATGGCGCCGACACTGAAAATCGAAACTAGCTTACTAGCGTACTATAAAATTTAAGATAGATCTACCACGGTTTTCCTATGTTATTATTTTTATTGTGTTTTAAGGTATTCAATTTTCAATTATTTTTCAAACTTTGGGAAGGTGACGATGTAAAGGGATGTTTTTTTTCAGTTGGATGTTCAAAGTATTTGGCCTAAATACACGGTGTGTGCTAAGGCACTTAGAGGCGGAGATTGCTTGTGGGAAAGCGGGGTGTTTCTTGTCGTGAAGCAAGATAACAAATGGATGTTGGTACGTACTGTTTTCAGTCGCTCAGAACATTGCATTCATAATATCACAAATGTTACGTTATGTTGCTATATCGAAGCGAGAAGTCCTACCACCAGTAACGAACTGGTGGTAAGTAAGACTTTTATGTCCGACTTGATAATTGGCGCAGTGCCAGTAGTTCTAGCGCCTAGTGTTTCTTTTAGTATAGAAAGTAAGTAGACGAGCAAAATCTTCACCTGATGGTAAGTGCAACTTCTGCTTATAAAAAATGCCAAATGTCACACAGAACATTTCTGTGTGGAATCGCACTGCACTCGTCACCCTGAGACATCAGTTCTTAAATCTCATACGCCCTGTGATTACACTAGCTCTCAGTGTCCTTCAGACCGAAAAACAGTAATATTTGCACACTACTGCTGCACGATTAAATTCACCAGAAGTGTGCACGTATTTCTGGGTTTCAGTTTCAAGAGCACCGTAGGAAGTCAAATTGCTGGGTGTAAGAGACTTGGGAGAATAATAACTGATATCTCAAGGTGATGGGCAGAGTAATAGTAAAATAAAAAAGTCTTTCAAGGGAGATAATTTTATTAATACAGATAACGTTGCGGCATCAAACTTAAACTTCAAGGGGCAATAGCTTAATCGTTTAGAGTACAGACTTAGAAACATGACGTCGCATGATCGAGCCATTCCACTATTGTCGTGAACCATCTTCAAGCACAAGCTTTAAAGCTTAGAGTGGTTAACAGGAATATAAGAAATAACTTTCTTTAGACGGTTTAGGTTTGTACAAAGCTAAACTCATATTGTCAAAATCTTCAGAACTAGAAAGAAATTCTGGGGTCATTCTTTTTTTTTCAATGTCATATTACATAATGATATGTATAAAATACATTATTTAATTACAATGTCATATATTTGGTAGTCAGGGGGTTTGCAAGTGTAGTATGAGTGATTTCCACACATCTTTGTCCTCTATGTAATGATCTATTTTATAATATGCTTTTTCTAATAATGTCTTCTTTACAAGTTTGTTGTCATCTATGTCAGTTTTTTGCGTAACACTTGTAGGAATTTTGTTATAAAAATATGGAAATACGTGAAACTTATAACTTAATTTCGGAGCTATTTTTTATTATGTCCCCACTACAGCTTGGAATCAATAACGATTTCAAGAAACACTATTCAATTTTCAATAGAAATATTAGAATTCTCTAAATCAGTTCAATAAATTTAGTTTTACCCGCATTTAAAAGTGAATTACTTGCCGCGAACAATTTGGAAACAATATCCAGAGTTTTATTGGACAGTTCCAGCGTTAAGTCATTTCTGATAAATTTAAATAACAATGTAGTGTCATCAGCAAACAAAACTATCTCAGACATTTTTTGTAACAAATAAGGAAGATCATTAATGTAAACCAAGAACAGAAACGGACCAAAAATCGATCCCTGAGAAATATCCATTTTTACCAGAAAACCTGTTAATATTACACCTTTAATGACTATTTTTTCCCACGATTTGTTACGTGAAATGATAAAAGATCTAGGTAGAAATCATGAATGCCGTCGTATATAAGTTTAAAAATTGAATTATTATGCTCTACATAGTCAAATGCCTTTGAGAGATCGCTGAGAGAGATTGTACCACCCAATGGTAATATTTGTGCACTAATTGTTTGCTTTCGTTCCGCTACTCTTTTTCCGATATATAAGACCAGATACATGAGAACACGTACATTACTGGCTTTGCGTTTATTCTTAAACAAACAGTCAAGAAATGTCACATGCGGGGCACAGGTCTCCTTTCATTTTTGAGTGGGTTGTTGAACCGGGAAGAGTCCGCTACGCTGTCGCTGATTGTACACATCATTTTATGTAGTAGAACAGTAAAACTGTAGTAAATAAAATCAGACCTGGCCAAACTCTGTAACTATATAAATCATTTCAGATCGGCTTCGGCGTTAATGGTCCGGGATGCCAATCACCCGCAAGATTTTTGGACTATGGCATGTACCACCAGTGGGTTCGGACCAACATCGAGAGAATTGGTAGACCAGCAATAACAAGGCTGGCATCAAACGTTATTATTATGAGAAGACGTTAGTTTCCTTAATACCAAAAACGTGAAGCCCACAAACGATAATGGGAAATTAATATAAACTATATTGATGGATTCTATCGCTTTATAATTTACTATTTATAATCTGAAGTTTCGAGTGTTGTGTCAAAACTAATAATAAAAAGCTGAAGATAGCCTGAATTACCTTTGATAGCAGAAAGTCCAGCAGCTCAGTCTTCCTGTAACCATGGGTGCTGTAAAGCGCTCGATACGGGTTATAAATAGTAAAATAAAACGCAAAATACGTAATTTAAGTTTTATTTAACCAGTATTATTCGAGTAAATATAAGTTATCATGATAATAGAATCAGGCGTTACTTTGCGGAAATGCATTATAATAGGGAAATAATGTTAATTTGCCAGAAATAGTATGACGGGTAGCGACGAATCATCTGTAGTGTCTGTGTCTACTGCAATCTCCTATCCACTTGCGAAGCGTTGTCATTACTGCAGATTGTCCCTACTTTAAAGAAGAACTTCTTTTGCTTCTTTTACTGGTAGTAGGATTCCTATGCCGAAATCCGTCTAGGTAGATACAACCCCAAGGCCAGTTATTCTGCTGTGAAGCAATAGTGTGCAAATTAATATTTGCACACTACTGCTTCACAGCAGAATAACTGGCTTACTGCATATTGGTTTGGATGGCACTAATAGCTAGAGTAATTCCTGGGCATATGAGACTTAAGAAAAGATGTCTCAGGGTGAGATGTGAAATCTTCTAGTTGACACGGCATTTGTTATGGGCAGACGTTACACTTACCATCAGGTGAACGTTTTGCTCGTCTCGTCACTTTCTTCTATTAAAAAAGCATTAATTCCGCAGTGGACTATTTTCATACCGCTACCATATGGCATAGCTGGCACTAACTGGAATTAAAACTTGTATTAAGTAAGAGCGTAAATACTTCTCCAGTAAAGCGACCTATCTACGCGCTACTTCTTCTAACTACGGCATGATTGTACCACATTAGAGTATGGTTTAAAGAATAGTCTTTATATAAGGCATATCGTGGTATATTAGTGATTTTCCCTATGTCTCCGACACTGCACCCTAGCTTACCCCTGCTCTTACATCTGGCGCGGGTAAGTTGGTACGAGTGTGTGCGCCTCTGTGTTTGTGTACACAATATATCTTGTGGCACCATAATATCTCCTGTGCAGTTGATAGCTACCGGCAGTATTCTGAAGTTGTCGCTGTGGTCCAAAATCTGCCAAGAGGACATCAGTCAATCTATATTGCAGATAGAACATCACGAAACCATATGTCGAACTTATTTATCTTTTGAGTCTAAGTTTTAGGTCACCATGATTCAGACTTTCGTTGAATGCGCGCAAACTGAAGAAGAAACAAATTTGTGATTCCAGGTCTAACAAGTGTGCAAAGGTTTGGACCATGTGATCCTGAGGAGACTAGAGCGGAGATATTTACCGACCATACAGCTATATTACCAGGAAGTCCCAAAGCCCGTAATGCGTTTTACAATGTAAGATCTACATCGCCATAGTCACGTGATCACCAAACGAAACGCAGCAGCGTTGTGCCGCAACTTTATTAAACGTAGTAAGGCTCTAATGAAAAAGTAGGCTCTGATAAAAAGTAGTCTTTAATAAAAAAGAAGGCTCTAAAAAAAAGTAGGCTGTAATGAAAAAGTTGGTACTTATAAAAAGTCGTTTTCGTTTCAGCCTGTCACAAGTCCACTGCTGAACATAGGCCTCTCCCATAGATATCCACAAAAGTTTGTAGCTCTCATATTGGAAAAATTTTGCCATAGTTGCCACGCTTGGCAGGCGGGTTGGCAACCGCAGTTTATTTATTCAGATGTTCCAGGAAGATGCTGCTGCCCATCTTTTAGTTTTAATTTCCCTCTGTCGACTTTTACGACACCCACGGGATCTGATGGGGTGGTAGATTCTCTTAGGCCAGTGGTAGGCTCTAATAAAAAAGTGTTTTCCACTACTACCACACACGTAACCCACTTTGGTCCACTTGTGGCGGGTCGCCCTACACCGCGTTTACCAGTACGAGGTTGCCACACGAAAACTCGGCTGAGCAAATCGTTTACTTGATGGTAAGTGCAACATCTGCCCATAACAAATGCTATGTCTCTCAGAACATTTCTAGGCACTGCCCCCGTCACACTGAGACATTTCTTTAGTCTCATACGCCCAGTTATTACACTAGCTCTCACTGCCCTTTAGAACGAAACTTATTAATGTTTGCACACTACTTCGTCACGGCAGAATAACTGGCCCCACGGTAGTGCCTACCTAGACTAGATAATATACGTTGAACTTTTTAACAGTTTACAATAATGGCTTCATACGAGTACTCCTGCATCGTGTTCCGCTGCAACCAAGTAAATAAAGTGAAACCGACCATTCACCTCCGGCGTCTGTGCCTCTCCACCCGCCCGGCCTGCTACCAGTTCACGACGCTACAGATCGACTTCGAAATAGAAATAGCATACTTCGATAATGTCGAGTACCACGTGAACGTGTACGGCGAGGAGTTGAAGCTTCTCGACACAAAGAAACTGAATCTCTTAATTAACCTGAACGAAAAGCGCCCCGATATAAACACGTCGTTTACCCCATATATATATTAGCGATAGATCATGAGCAGTTTTACCGCTTTAAGGTTCTGTAGATTGTTTCCAGAATCAGTTTCTGATTTACAGTGAAATGAAATGAAAATTATTTACTCTTCAACGTTAAAATATAAATTTCGCTTGTCAGAAGTTTGTCGTTTCGGATTGATATTTTTCTATTCCGGATCTAAGTTTACTGATCGCATATTTAACATCAAATTTCACCTTTTTGTTGTTTATCGTGAGAAATACAAAATTTGTATTTGTTGTCAAACATATTTTTTTTATTAAATCATCATCATCATCATTTCAGCCTATCATTAGTCCACTACTAAACAGTCCTACCCCATAGATTGCCACAAAAGTTTGTAGCTCTCATTTAGAGGGGATTTTGCCATAGTTGCCGCGCTTGGCAGGCGGATTGGCAACCGCGGTTTATTTATTCAGATGTTCCAGGAAGATGCTGCTGCCATTCTCCCGGTTTTCATTTTCCCTCTGTCGACTTTAACGTCTATTACCCACGGGATGAGATGGGGTGGCTATTACAAGGAAATTGTAAATAGGGTGAGCTAGGCTCCTGTATTCTCCAACAACAAAAATGCTACAGTACCGTAACATGAAACTGTAATTGTAACTTGTTTATGTAAAAAAAAGTAAAGTTTCAGCCTATAAAGGTCCCACTGCTGGGCACAGGCCTCCTCTAATTTCTGAGAGGGTTTTGGAGCTAGGAAGAATCCGCCACGCTGCTCCAATGCGGGTTGGCGGACTGCACATGTCTTCGAAATGTATTTTTTTTATTTCTCAGACATGCAGGTTACCTCACAATGTTTTCCTTCACCGCCGAACACGTGGTAAATCAGCACTTAAAATCGCAATTAACAATTTTAGTGTTAATGTTAGTATTAAAAAAGGGTTCTGAAACGCGAAATGGGCTGAGAAGATATTGGAGTGAAGTTGGAAGCAGTTTTTTTTATTGTAGAAAGTGACGAAACGAGCAAAACGTTCACCTGATGGTAAGTGCAACGTCCGCCCACAACAAATGCTGTGTCACCCAGAATATTTCTGTGTGACACCACAATGCGCCCGTCACCCTGAGACATCAGTTCTTAAGTCTCATATGCCCAGTGATTACGCTAACTCTCAGTGCCCTTCAAACCGAAACACAATAATGTTTTCACACTACTGCTTCACGGCAGAATAACTGGCCTTGGGGTGGTGCCTACCTAGACTGATTCCCGCATAGGAATCCTACCACCAGTATAGTTACGCATTGATGAGCGCGAGCGATGCACGATTCCGCGCTTGATGAAGCGACCTGGAGTTTTGTATGAATGCAGGTTGCACAAAACTGTACCTTGTGCCAATCTATGGAATAGAGTCTCTGTTTAGCAGTAAACTTGCGATAAGCGGTAATCATGATAATAATAACCATAATAAGCGTGATCAATAAAAGACCTTCCTAGTTTCTTTCCTAAGAAAATTGTCTGACTAGGCATAATACTCAGTGTGATTTGTATATTTCTATATTTCATATAAATAAATATATACTTAGGTGTTAGGCGCTCGCTTTAAATTTCATAGTATGCGAGTCACCTGGGTGCGAATCCCAGTGCCGGCACCACTAAAATTGTTAATTGCAATTGTAAGTGCTGATTTACCACGTGCTCCGCGGTCAAGGAAAACATCGTGAGGAAACCTGCATGTCTGAGAAATAAAAAATATTTCGAAGACATGTGCAGTCCACGAATCCACATTGGGGCAGCGTAGCGGATTCTTCCTAGCTCCAAAAACCCTCTCAGAAATGAGAGGAGGCCTGTGCTCAGCAGTGGGACATTTTTTGGCTGAAACTTTACTTTTTTTTACTTTTAAATATATACAACCCTTTAAATATATACTATCCCCTTCTTCTTTCCAACCACATCCATTCTAAAGCAAGTGTGTTTCCGTTGCAAGTTTTAAGCCGTCTTTAGAATTGATGGATGTCTATCACACCGTTACGAAAATAAGAGGTAATGTATTTGTTTTAATTCTGCTCAACGACTGAACCGATCTTGACGAAGTCTTCCACAGAGATGGCTTGGATCCTGGAGAAGGAGATATGTTTATTTTTATCCCGGAAACTCAAATAGTTCCCACGGGATATTTAAAAATCCTTTATCCACACGGACGAAGTCGCCGGAATCAGCTAGTAGCATGTATGCATACATACATAAGATCACGACTGTATCCCATAAGGGGTAGTCAGAGACTGGGCACTCACTGCAAAAACAGATGACTGCCACAATCCACGATTCACCAAAACAATATAATGCACTTGGTGATAGGTGGTGAGCCCATCGCCACCATGTGCTGTTGGGTGCACAGTGCAGTTTAATTCCTTACTCGCCTTTTACGAGATCCATTGGATGAGATGGAGTGGTAGTATTCTTTTAACGAGCCGCCACCACACGGACTATATGCATGTATGCACAGCTGCTAAAACCATTTTACCATATTTCTCGCAATAATCATTTAAATAATTGATTCGATTACAGAAAACATTACGTATTTACGTAAAAATTACACCACGGTGCAACACACTTCCACATTTAAGACGCTGTATGGAAAAATATACTTGTTTTCATTCTAGTGAATACAGGGAATTGAATTTCTTCCAAGGCACGTATTTTATATTTTGAGCTGTGTATGTCGTCGCCATCGCTTTCACACACACACGCAAGCAAACACACCCGCATGTTGGCACAATAAAATTGTAATATCCTGTTTGCAGTGCACAGAATTTGTGCAAGAAAATTTTTCATCGAGCGAGTATCGACGCTGTACGTGCTTAGAGCTGCCTTCAGTCGAAAATGTTTTATAGAAAAACTTATGTTATTATTCGTGTACTAGTGTTTTTTATCCTTAATCGAATAACGTGTTTTTTAACAGATATAGAATTCATTCAGCATTGCCGTGTGGTGGCGGCTCGTTTAAAGAATACTACCACTCCATCTCATCTAATGGATCATGTAAAAGGCGAGTAAGGAATTAAACTGCACTGTGCACCCAACAGCGCATGGTGGCGATGGGCTCACCACCAATCACACCAAGTGCATTATATTGTTTTGGTGAAACGTGGATTGTGGCAGTCATCTGTTTTTGCAGTGAGTGCCCAGTCTCTGACTACCCCTTATGGGATACAGTCGTGATCTTATGTATTGAGCATTGTGTGACGTCACGATTAAAAAGTGAATATTAACATTACTTTTGGCGCCAACTCGAAAAGTATGTGTTGTGTTTTTATTGCATTTTGTTATCCACACTAATATTATAAATGCGAAAGTAACTCTCTCTGTCACTCTGTCTGTTTGTTACCTTTTCACGGTTCAACCGTTTAACTGATCTTGATGAAATTTGGCACAGAGATAGCTTGCATCCTGGAAACGGACATAGGATACTTTTTATTCCGGAAAATCGAATAGTTCCCATGGTATATTTAAAAAAATCCTCTATCCACATGGACAAAGTCGCGGGCATCAGCTAGTATATAGCAGCTATATATTTCAAGTTTGATGTTGAAGCCGTGTGGTGGCGGCTCGTTAAAAGAATACTACCACTCCATCTCATCCAATGGATATCGTAAAAGGCGAGTAAGGAATTAAACTTCACTGTGCACCCAACAGCGCATGGTGGCGATGGGCTCACCACCTATCGCACCAAGTGCATTATATTGTTTTGGTGAAACGTGGATTGTGGCAGTCATCTGTTTTTGCAGTGAGTGCCCAGTCTCTGACTACCCCTTATGGGATACAGTCGTGATCTTATGTATGTATGTTGATGTTGAAATGTGAACAGATAGAGATCGTTATTATTGATAATTTAATATTTTCCAATCGCTGTACACGTGAAAGTGTAAATTGAAAGTGCTTTTCGTGTTTCTCCATCATGATGATGATGATGAGTAACGCCGGCACTGAGAATCGAACCAAGCTAACTCGCGTACTATAAAATTGAAAGCCATCACACTGCCGATGACTACAACGGCTATTGGATACGGCACTATAATACATATTTTTTAATGGCAGATAGCTAATTGATTCGCCTCGATACGAGAAAATTGTTCATCTGATGGTAGTTTTTGGTAAATGATGCTAATTTACTCGTGGTAGGATTCCTATGCAGGAATCTTACCACCGCAGGGCCAGTTATTCTGTGTTAATTACTGTGTTGTGGTCCGAAAGGCACTGAAATCTAATGTAAAAAAAGTAGTTTCAGCCTATAAATGTCCCACTGCTGAGCACAGGCCTCCTCTCATTTCTGAGAGGGTTTTGGAGCTAGGAAGAATCCGCCACGCTATTATTTCTCAGACATGCAGGTTTCCTCACGATGTTTTCCTTCACCGCCGAGCACGTGGTAAATCAGCACTTAAAATTGCAATTAACAATTTTAGTGGTGCTGGCACCGGGAATCGAACCCAGGTCACTCGCGTACTATGAAATTTTAAGAAAAAATAAATAAATAAATAAAATGTTCTGGGTTATACAGAATTAGTTATGGACAAACACTGCACTTATCTTCAAGTAAAGTATCTTCCCCAATAAAAAAATTAAACGGTTACATCAATTGCGTTCTCACCAAGAACTTTGAATTGGAACGTTTTCTGTGGCACCACACTGCGCTCGTCACGCTGAAACATCTGTTCTTGTCTGCTTTGCTCTGTAATTACAGTTACATTAGCAGCGGTTGTTGGTCCTGCGAGCCCTTTGAAACGAAATACAGTGGTATTCGCACACAGCTTGACGGCAAAAGATCAGTACGCCGCGGTCGGTCGGACCAGGGGATAGCGACCTCGTATCGAAAGTATCTAAAATCGTAATTAAAACTCAATAACGAATAGTTATAAATCGTTAACTAGTAACTTGACTGGTGTTCAACTCATCAATATTAGTTCGTTGACGTAGACATGACGTTGAAATAAGATTTATTATTGCTTCTGTCATCACTCACGCAGCCTTCAAATGTACGAATATAACATATTTTATTTTTTTATTTAACAATTTTTAGGTGAACAGTATTTATTTGAACGCGCCTTTTCGCTCTTAGATAATAACAAAATACAATGTTTACGTTTTTCATAGACATAATATCGGAAAAGAAAGCGCTCGGGACTCTACAAGCAAAAGCTTAGTACAGATAGTTTGTCCTATTAGTTTTAGGATGCTTGCAACAATTATGACAATTTAAATTATTTTTAATAAACCTTTAAACGGACTCATTGTCGACTACATGGAAAAGAGGATCAGTGGAACCAATACTAAAAGCATATGAACAATATTAAAGGGATGTGCAAGTGCAATATAAATTCTACTGACACTATTCAACAACAAAATACTTAAAAACAAAAATGCATTCATATCCAATGTAAATGCAAAAGCAAAAACGGCAGAATTCCAACGTCATGCAAAACTAAATTTCTTATACAATAAAATAATACAATACAAAAAAGCAAACCTAGTTTTAATAGAGAATTTTTTTTAAAAAAAATACACGCTCAAAGAAAAATCAATAAATACATATATGGCTTTCGTTAACAATATTTTTCTCTTTAACATATTGAAGCAATCCCCATCCCATTTGATCCTGTGAAAAATCCCCATTATTACTATTCCTCTGTACTCTTTTGAGCTTTGATTTTTCTGCCCTAAATTTTTAATGTTTTATGTTATCTTTGCCGGTGAGTATTAAATGAAAAAAATAAAAACTTTAATCACACACAATTTTGTTATAGGAGTTCAGAATCCTTTTCCATTTATACGAATTTATCAAATCGGAGCTGTACTTCGGACATATGAATGCATTTCAGGTACTTCAAATAAACGGATTCGTAAATAAACCTATGTGAATTCACGGTTGTTCGTATCTGCCGAGTGGCCTTTCGTCTACCACTCACGGAAGGGCTGCAGGGCACGAGCGATTAACCTTTCATATGCCCGAGCGTAAATCTACACTCGTTTTTTTTTATTGCATAAAGTGATGAAACGAGCAAAACGTTCACCTGATGGTAAGTGCAACCTCTGCCCATAACAAATGCTGTGCCACCCAGAAAATTTCTGTGTGACGTTACACTGTGCCCATCACCCTGAGACATAGGTCTTAAATCTTAAGTCTCATATGCCCAGTGATTACGCTAGCTCACAGTGCCCTTCAAACCGAAACACAGTAATGTTTGCACACTACTGCTTCTCGGTAGAATAACTGGCCCTGAGGTGGTACCTACCTAGACGGACTCCTGCATAGGAATCCTACCACCAGTATAACTCCAATATTAGTTATTGTTTACAGCTGTAGATCTACAGGTATTTTCTAAATGCAATGCTATTCCGATATTAAAGTCACGGAGTTTAAAATTCCGCGACACGTAAAAGGCTCGTTTTTACGTTGCGTGAGTCAGCATACAAATATTTTACAGTTATTAAGTGAAATCTATAGGTGTTAATAATTTCGACTCAAAATTAAAGTTACCCATAATGATTTCTTATATTTACGCGAACACTACACATTTAAATGAAACTAATTTTACGGATTTTATCGCGTTTATTTTTATACTATTTATAACCCGTTTCGAGTGCTTTACAGCACCCATGGTCACGGGGGGACTGAGGTGACAGATGTCCTGATGTCATAGTTAACCCGGAGTACGTTGGGATCCCAACCATTACATCAGATTTGATAAACCACAAATCCTCGCAAAAGAACACCGATTCCTACCAAGGATGATTCGCGAGGCTATTGAAATTAAAAAACATCCTAATTTTAATAGAGAAGATGGTTGGGTATTACCACCAGCTTGGGATCCTATAATTAATAAAATTAAGTCAAAAACCAAGCATACCACTGCAAGACTTCAAGACACAGTTAGCTCTTTCTGCGTAGATCGGACCACAAAAAATAATTAAAAGCTGAAGGTACTCCGGGTTAACTATGACATCAGGACATCTGTCACCTCAGTCCCCCCGTGACCATGGGTGCTGTAAAGCACTCGAAACGTCGGGTTATAAATAGTATAAAAATAAACGCGATAAAATCCGTAAAATTAGTTTCATTTAAAGTTACCCTATAAATATCCTTTTGCTGAGCACAATCATCCTCTCACTTCTAAGGTGGCTTTGAACTTGGGAGTGTACTACGCCGCTCCAATGCAGGTTGGTGGACTTCACGCGTCCACGGAATGTTTTTGTTCTTAAATCATGCAGGTATCCTCGCGATTTTCCTTAACCGCCGACCACGTGGTTAATCAGAACTTGTAACTGCGGAACAATTTTAAAGGTGCCTTCGCCGGGAATCAGACCCAGGTATTTCGCGATTACTATGAAATTTAAGAACAACATCCGGCCCCTGACGTCTTACACTCCCTTAAGAGTTTCAGTTATTTTCATGATAAAATTTGCGCGAGACTCATTTTAATGCTATAAACATTAGCGCAAACTTAAAGACAATCTCGCGTCTTCCCCTCATTGTATACGAACCGCTTTTGCGAAAGGAGGATCATCGAAGTAAACAAGCAGTTTCAATTATATCATTTTACTGGTGGTAGGATTCATGTGCAGGAATCCGTCTAGGTAAATATCACCCCAGGACCAGTTATTCTGCCGTGAAGCAGTAGAGTGCAAATATTACTGTGTTTCGGTTTGAAGGGCACAGTGAGCTAGCGTGATCACTGAGCATATGGGACTGTGGAGTCACGCAAACATTTTGTGGGTGACACAGCATTTGTTATGGGCAGATGTTGCACTTACCATCAGATGAATGTTATGCTCCTTTCATCAATTCATAGACAAAAAAAAATTAGGTAGAAAGATAATCCCTTACAGATCTATGTCCAGCGGCGGACATTTAAGAAACTCAAGACGTAGGTTTAAAGAACGCTTTCTATAGGTATTATTTAATCATCATCATCATTTCTGCCTATCACTAGTCCACTGCTGAACATAGGCCTCCCCATAGATTGCCACAAAACACGTAAGTATGTGGCACTCGTTTTGGAGGGATTTTGCCATAGTTGCAACACTTGGCAGACGGGTTGGCATCCGCGGTTTATTTGTTCAGATGTTCCAGGAAGACGCTGCTGCCCATCTCCAGGTTTTCATTTAAACCCCCCTCCTCACGTACTACATTGAACGGTGACCATGGTTTAGCGGGAAGTCGATGTGTCATGACCGTGTTTTGTGGTAATCTATGCCTGATACATGGGAGCCTGTGTTTACCGCGATAGGTTGAAATGATGACGACGATGATGATCCTCATCAGATATTTTCCATAACTGTGACGCTTACAGCGGGTTGCCCCACAAGTAGTTTGTTTTCTTACTTCTTTTCGTACTTTCGTTATTCTTCCGTCCACCATCTCCTATGCTTTATAGGAATGGTGACAGAATAAGATTAATTTGTATTCAACACTACCTGTAGCCCGCGGTTTTACCCGCGTAAGAAACCCGAACCCGATCGATGATATATACTTCCCTATTTGAATCGGATTTTGGGGATTTAATTTTTTTGCGCGCAACCCTTATTATATTCTTAAAATTAAAGTAGCCTAAGTTACCTGCTAAAACATCAGCTCTCTGTCAGTGAAATATCAGCTATATGTCACGTCAAAATCTTCAAGAAGCCTCTGTCCTGCGAAAAACCAGCAAGGAACCAAGTGGGCAGCTTTTTCTTCTCATCAAAAAAAACGTTGTGTAGTCACTATAGATATGTAGTATATATAGAATAGAATAGAATAGAAAAGGATTTATTTGGCAATATATGTATCAGAGCTCCGGCTCCTAGGGTATTATCCCAATAATGTAAGGAACGCGGAGGCTCCAAGTTCGAAAGTACTCCGGGAAAGTGGAATGAGGACTGCCGAGGCTGTACATACGGTCCAGGGTGACTGGCTGGATGAGCAGCACGGGTCAATGACCTTCCGTCTGGTAGAGATGGTAGAGATGGTAGAGCTGGTAGAGCTCTTGAGGCGTGAAAGCTTCTAAAGATACCTGTGTTGAATAGCCGCAAGAGATCCGAGTGACGAGGACATGACACGCTGGCCCATTTTGGGAGGAGCTGCGCCGCTATCTCTTTGCGACTATGGGCCCTGTCTCTTCCAGCATTGATTAAGGCCTTGGTCAGTAGCAAAAGATCGCGGTATTTTTTACCGAGCGTAACCTTTAACATGCACCACAGAGCAACGTTGGTACGTATCATAATTTAAGCTGGATTTCCGTTATATCGATTACTACGGTATGCACTCTATTGAGAGACAGGCAATGAGATATGAAATAATATAAAATACATACATACAATCACGCCTCATTACCATAGGGGTAGGCAGCCTGGTGGCGTCGTTTCATTTGTTACGGTCCTCAAAAAAATCTTTCGCTTCTTCTACTTCCATAAGCGTTTTCATACAAGCTCGTGTATTGCAGGTACTTTTGAGCCGGATTTTCCTTACAAAAAAACAGTACGTTTGTTATAGAAACAGTCAAAATGTTGAAATAAATTACAATTATTTAATTACAATATTTCATTAATGACTGACAAGACAAGATTGACTATATCTTGAAGCGGGCTTCAATAAGAACATTTTTCAATCGGCCGAAGAAAATGAGTCAGTTTTAGCATCTAACATCCCCCTACAAGATGCAGGAGTATACAAGCTGGATTGTGAATGTGGTCTCTCTGACATAGGGAAAACAGAAAGATCAGTAAAAACCCGCGTAAAAGAACATATGATGTGAAGCATCGTCGCTCCAGGAAGTCTGCAGTCTGTGACCATGTTCTGGATCATCCCAACCATTACATCCGATTTGATAGACCACAAATCCTCGCAAAAGAACACCGTTACATACCAAGGATCATTCGCGAGGCTATTGAAATTAAAAAACATCCTAATTTCAATAGAGGAGAAGAGAAGGTTGGGTATTACCGCCGGCTTGGGATCCAATAATAAATTAAATTAAATCAAAAACCAAGCATACCACTGCAAGACTTCAAGATACAGTTAGCTCTTTCTGCGTAGATCGGACCAAAAATAATAATTAAAAGCTGACCGTACTCCGGGCTAACCAAAGAGTATATAAGTAGGGCTAACTATGACATCGGGACATCTGTCAACTCAGTCCTCCCGTGAGCATGGGTGCTGTAAAGCGCTCGAAGCGTCGGTTTAAAAATAGTACAAAATTAAACGCTATATAACCCGTAAAAATCAGTTTTATTTAAATAGTGACTTAAAGTTATTGCTGCCTATACGACTATTTTAAAATTAGAAAGAAAGAAAGAAACAAAATACATTTATTTGTAACGACAGTACATTTACACAAACAATACTCAAAATATGTCGTCACAAGTCGGTCCCAGCTCAGCATATGCCGGCTGCTAGCAACCGGCGCTGGTCTTCCGCTGAGGCCGTTTGGTGATATCACGGTCCAGCTTCACAAAAGCATGTGGAATATATAAATATATACATACATAAGATCACGACTGTATCCCATAAGGGGTAGTCAGAGACTGGGCACTCACTGAAAAAACAGATGACTGCCACAATCCACGTTTCACCAAAACAATATAATGCACTTGAGTGTGATAGGTGGTGAGCCCATCGATAAATATATATATGTATATATATATGAGATAATGACCTTAAACAATATATTTTTATAGTGAGTTTAATATAAGAAGGAAAAACAAAAAGATATTATGTGTAATGTAAGGTAAAAAGAAATAAAAATTTAAATTAAAAAAATAATTAAAAGAATAATGTACGATGTGAATGCTGGCAGAATGGTTTCACCTACCTTCAAAAATATAATAAATCGGCTATAATCTATGACAGGCTTGCAAGTCATTACTTGCAGCCTAACAATACATACAAAATAAAATTAAGCATATTAGCAAAACGATAAATAAAAAAGTAAGTGATTTACTTATTCTAGTTTATTTATAGTGGAAGTGAAATATTAATTTACAAGAATAAGTCATATAGCACTTGTGTCTAATTTTTGAATTACCTCATTCTTTTGGTGTTCGTAAAGACATATTTTTAATTTATTTCTAAAACCACTAATATGTTAGAAGTTTAATAAAAGATTCTGGGGGCATTTTCCGTATTTGCCACGCTTGCACTTTTTGTTGCTTGTTACTTCTCGTGTAGCGATATTTATATCGATACATGAGAAGCTACAAACTATAAAGATACAACATCTAAAGATTACTGACCGGAGGATACTCCCCGGATCAGACTATCTGCTCTGACGGATAGCTACCCTTTTCCTTGGCAAAATCGTTTGCCAAAACTTGTTGGTATATTTTATGACATTGAGTATCGTAACAAATTGACATCGTTTTCCTCCTTCACTTACAATCACGTGTGCAATGTACTGTCTCCTTTGCTTATAAAAAAATCCTTCTTGTTTTGAAAAAAACACTCTTTCGAACGTAACAAAATGTTCTTAGACCCTCGTCTGACGTCACGAATCAAACAATTTTTTTTTATTTTTCTTTGTGTATTTATTAAATACACAGAGAAAATTAAAATATTTATATAAATATTCAAATCTTTTTACAAATAAACAAAGTAAATAAAATGTTCAATGTAAGACGCTATCACGCATCTGAAACGTGACTTTGGCACATTCTGCTATCGGATAAGGCATCGTTATCCACTTATCCGACGGACTCTGAAGCTGGTTATAGAGTATACATTGTTACAAAACGATAGAAATATACAGATTTACTAATCTTCATATATATATATTATAGCCATACAACGAATGTAATTTTAAATACTGAATTATAATGTAGCCGATAGGCGTCCGCCAGAGTAGATTAGCAGCTACCTCTTGCCTATCGAGGTGTCGTGAAAGGCAACTAAGGACGGACAGCGTTTATTCGTGCAGAATAACACCATAATTTAAAATGGCGGCGACTTCATATGTCCAAATATTTATTATATTGCAAGTTTCCTCACGATGTTTTGATTCACCGCAAACATCCACATTAGGACTGAAAATTGCTATTAACTATTTCAGTGGTGCCGGCACCGGCAATCGAACCCAGATCACGCGTACTACGAAATCTGAGGCGAACGCGAGGAGCTGAGGCGGCAATGGGTGCAATCACCCCCCCCCCCCCCTCCACATTTTTGAAAAAAAACCTTTTTTTTTTAATAATCAGTAGGACATCACTACTTGTTTATAATCGTGACTAAACTATGGAAAAAGTGGAAACTATGGAAAAATCCGCCCAAGACCGTGAGGTAGACCGTGCTTTTTTAGCAGTGGACTAGTGATAGGCTGAAATGATGATGATGAATGTTGTCTGGTGGCGGTATTAGTTGGCTGCGAGTGGGTGCGACGGTGCTCATCCAAAACTAGGTGATAAACAACATTATTAATTTTGCATGCGGATCTTAGCAAATGAACTCTGTTCTCTCCATTACTATTATTTTGGTTTATATACCTTTGCTCGTATACATATGTTATGAAAGGAGAATGTACCAATTTTACAGGCAACTTACAAGCATTTAAACAAACCGCTTTTCTATATTAATTTCCTTCCTTCAGCCTGTTAGTATAGTATGTTAATATTCAAATAGTATTCGACTATTGGCCATAGGCTGTCCAGTTAGGCCTCGCCCAAGGAAAGGCGAATTGGCAACCGACGTACCAGACATCTTGCGATATTAAAAAAAAACGGAAAGATTCCCTCGCCTTCCGGAAGTCATGACATTTTGTAGGCATTGTCCTTAGTCCTGTAATGATGTACAGAAGGTGAAATTGGGTGGCAAATTTTCTTGTCGCCCTCCCACACACACACACACACACACACACGCGCGCGCGCACAATCGCGCGCACGCACATGTACACGCATACGCTCAAGCACACGCCCACGCCTAAGCACACGCTCGCACGCACACACACACACAAATTTTGCGATGTTAAAGATACTTCCATAGTAATAAATAATAATCTACAGAAAATAATTCTATAGTTTTCTTTAACAATTAGCCACCTAAATACTTTGTTGAGCAGTAAATAAATAACCAATTAACGTACGGTAATCTAAATTGTGTGGGACATCCGGATAAAGTTTGACCGGAGCCTTTCCCGCATCCGCGTTTTGCATAAACTGCCAGCGGAATATTGATGGTTTTATAGTTTCAGTTGTATTTTAAGATCGATTTTATAACGATATGTTATTAAATCGATATTACCGATTTTTATTATGTCAACAACCCTAACGATATTGATATATTAATAATATAAATGTGCACGTTATTAAACGCTTTATCAATGTTTATTTTTTTAATTAGTTTATGTTAATCTTATCCTGTGCGCGCGCGTGTGTGTGTGTGTGTGTGTGTGTGTGTAATATCATGACTAATTGCACCCGAAACTCAGTGACTTTCACAAAGACACTCAGTACTCGGGAAGCCATATTATGTTTTTATTATTTCTATGTAGAATTAATGAAATGGTGGTCGGATTCCTATGCAGGTATTCGTCTAGGTAGGTATACCCACGGCGAGTTATTCTGCCGTGAAGCTACTGTTTCTGTGCAAACGTTGCTGTGTCGGTCACTGACGACACCGAGAGCTAGCGCAATCACTGGGCATATGAGACTTACGAATTTATGCCTCAGGGTGACAAACGCAGTGTGGTGCCACACAGAAATGGTCTGGGGAACACATCATTTGTTATGGGCAGACGTTGCACTTACCATCAGGTCAACGTTTTGCACATCTCTTCACTTTACCAAATAAAAAAAATTGGTAATTCTAAACCTAGACCCTAGATAAAGCGTATTATAAAATAGATCATTATATAGAGGACAAAGATTTGTGGAAATAACTCATACTCTGCACTTGAAAACCCCCTGGCTACTTAATTTATGATGTAATTTATTTTTTGCAATTTTTAAATGACATTATGTATGGCATTGAAAAAAGAAACACCCCAGAGTTTCTTACCGGTTCTTCTCTGAGAAGGTCATTTTTTGAACCGGTGTAGATTTTGACGTTCATAAGAGTTTTAAACAAGCCTAAATTGAATAAAGAAATTTTGACTTTGACTTTGACTTTGAATGAATTAACAAATAATAATTAAATAACATATTTATCTTTATCAGAATTCTATTCGTTATTACGTTGCAAATGATGTAAGGTTTATGCCTAAAACCGTCAGGGAAACCGAGACTTAAGTACATTTTATTCAGAGCTGCGATGTCCTTTCGTTCCCCATACACATACTCGTATATACGAACTAGAGTGATATCTCTTCTGTTATCATTATCGGATATATTATCATTAAAGATTTTCTATCATCATCATCATCATCATTTCAGCCTATCACTAATTCACTGCTGAACATAAGCCACCCCCATAGATTGCTACAATAGTTTGTAGCTCTCATTTTGGGGGGAATTTTGCCATAGTTGCCTCGCTTGGCAGGCGGGTTGGCAACCGCAGTTCATTTATTCTGATGTTCCAGCAAGATGCTGCTGCCCATCTTCCGGTTTAGATTTTCCCTGTGTCGACTTTTACGACACCCACGGGATGAGATGGGGTGGTAGATTCTCTTAAGCCGCTACCACACGGCAGATTTTCTATTGGTTATATATAAAAACTTAAAAATCCTCCGTCATCTGAAATACAATTTAATATACAAAAACAACATAATCAATACTCGTATAAAGACGTAGAAATAGTTCAGGAGTTATCAATTCATTCCCATCATTCTTGTATTCTTTGATATTGTAATAACCCTTCTTAAAAAGTATTACTTTATAAAAAAATTAAACTTTGTGATTGAAAGACTTTGTGAGTGATACGATAAAAGAAATAACACGAAATGACACTTGGTTTATATTGAACATAGTTAACAATTAGCGGATAGGTGTCCGGCAGAGTAGATTAGCACCTATCTCTTTCCTACCGAGGTGTCATAAGAGGCGACTAAGGACGGATTATATGGACAGCCTTTGTTCGTGCAGAACAACACTATACTATAATGCTTCTCATATTCACATTTCTCTTAAAGACAATGCAATTGCACGGGAAGACTTATGCAGACTTACGCATTATGAATACGAAGAAAAAAGTCCGAAAGCTAGGTATATCCACAGCAAAAGGGTGAACACCGGCCGTGCGTCTAGCTGCCCGATGATATAGAGGAGAACGAGGAAATAAGTCATTATTGGGAGGAAAGGAAAAAGTAAACCGGCGAACATGGTATCAATAAGCCCTGCCTACTGAATTTAAGAAGAAAGCGCTCTATCACGTAGTCCCAGTTGCCAAAGATGTCCGAGAGAATGATCGAGATTAACCCCTTTGCAGAAACCACTACTGGAGTCATTACCATCGGCACACCACACCATGTGTCGGTTGCCTTGTAAGGCAGGTCCAGATTCTTCTTATCCGTTTCGGCTGTCACGAACTTCTTTATGGCTTCTCTATCTATCTATTATTAGTTCGGCTAGATAGGCGCAGTGACTAAGCGATTGACGTATGCGCTGCAGGTTGCAGAGTCGATTCTCGCATGGAACAAATGTCCTATGGCCTACAGATAGGACCAGTGTGGATGATTGCGCACAAAATTTTGTCTGCAGGAGAGTTATAAAATGAAAAAATTAATATCGTTCCTCGTAATAAGACCTCGCCCGTTAGCGCAGATTTCGTTGTTCTCTATTGAATTTTAACTAAAGTGGTCGCTACACGGAACTGAGCAATTTGGATTCGTGCCAATGATCTAAAATGGTATTAGAGGCGTATAGTTACGATGATTTGTGTGGGTTTTAGATATATAGTCTTTTTCGACCAGAAGTTTATTTTCACAGCGACTTCAAAATGGAATAACGCGGTTAAGACGCTCAATATGTTATACAGCAATGTGTACAAGATGTAGGAGTGTAAGAAATATCTGAACAATCTTTTGCTAGGAGGGATAAGTACAAAGTACCTTAAATGTCATACCATCTATTCCCGTTTTTAGAGGTTACTGAAGCTGAATGGAATCCATCACGCCTCACTTGAGAGGATTGGACTTCACATGTTCACATTTTTTTTATTTTGCAAACGCTTAGCAATTGGTACATCTGTACTTAAAAATATTTCAACGAAGCAGCTCCGAACAGAGTTTCATGATGTTATCATTATCAGAACTTGGCCAAAATTATACAAGACCACTCTTACGATATCCCCTTTCTAAAATCAGTTCATAAACAAAGAAGTTATGCCCGGACATACATAAAAATGAACAGGCAAAATTCAGAACCTCGTCCTTTTGCGAAGACGATAAAAAACGGGTTGTGCGAGCGTACTATTAAAACAAAGACCACCACCCAGTCTTGGGTCATTCGTCATTTTCAGCCCATCATAGTCCACTGTTGAACAAAGGCCTCCCGCCTAGATTGCCAGAAAAGTGTGTAGCTCTCATTTTGGGGGATTTTGACATAGTTGCCACGCTTGTCAGGCGTATTGGTAACCGCAGTTTAAATAATCAGATGTTCCAGGAAGATGCTGCTGCACATCTTCTGGTTTTTATTTTCCTTTTGTCGACTTTTACGACACCCACGGGATAAGCCGGGGTGGTAGATTCTCCTAAGCCGCAACCGCACGGAGCAAAAAAAAAAGTAAAGTCTCATTTCTGAGAGGGTTTTGGAGATAGGAAGAACCCGCCACGCTGCTCCAACGCGGGTTGGCGGACTGCACATGTTTTCGAAATATTTTTTATTTCTCAGACATGCAGGTTTCCTCACGATGTTTTCCTTACCTACATAAATTGTGACAAATACTTTCGGAAGCTATCAATTGTGTAAGAGATATTATAATGCCACAACTATACGCGCAGACAGTAGCACTCACTCATCGTAACCCGCGTAAAAAATTCGAGTTTAAATGATTTCCATTTACGTATACAGAAACACGTCCAATTGGCTATGCAGTTTACAAGTGGTAGGATTCCCATGGATGAATCCGTCTGGGTAGGTACCACCCCAGGGCCAGTTATTCTGCCGTGAAGCAGTAGTGTGCAAACATTACTGTGTTTCGGTTTGAAGGGTACTGTGAGCTGGCGTAACCACTGGGCATATGAGACTTAAGAACTAATGTCACAGGGTGATAGACACAGTGTGGTGTCACACAGAAATTTTCTGTGCAACACAGCATTTGTTATGGGCAGACGTTGCACTTACCATCAGGTGAACGTTTCGCTCATTTCATAACTTTATCCAATAAAATAAACGTTTTGAGTACATTTAAATGTAGACTGTATTTTGAGATATGAGATGCTAATTTCATTACGATATCGGTAAAGTCGATGAAAAGCAAAATAGATAACAATACAGCTAACCGTCTATATTCGTGCAGAATAATACCATAATATGCAACGCTGACACTATACTGCTAGTGGGAATACAATGGGGAGTAAGAACTTGACTCGCAAAACTGCGGCGATGTGGTTCGCCACCCGTCACGTCTCATTCCCCGCGGAGGCGAAAAGTCGGCTACGGGTGTTTTCTCTGCTTACCCCTTATAGGAAAAAGACAAAGTATGTGTATTCCAATTTTAATTAAATGTCAAAAATATGCCAATATTATCAGCTGAGTAATGTACTAAAAGTAAACTAACGTAGCATTTACTTGGTAGTAAATGTTACATAATAACGGTTGCCACCTCCATACCGCATGCTGAGCGTCGTAACAGGTTGTTAACACGTGTGAATACCGTCACTAAACTGGCGGAGCAGACGAGTAAAGAGCACGTTGAACTTTAAAATATTCGGTACGTTCTTTAATAATGCTTATTAAAATGTAAAACTGGTATTTAAAATGCTTGCTATTTAAAATTGTTATCAGCATTACATACATAGTTACGGCTTTTTTCAATATAAGCTAGCGGCGACACATGTAGCCCACTTTTCGCCCCCGAAACTAGACGTCACAGGTCGCGAACCTACCTGAAAAAAAAATATGATTCTGCGTTGCACTTCCACGAGCAGTATAGTGACAGCATTGAATATTACGGTGTGAATCCGCACGAATAACCTTAGTCGCCTCTTACGACACCTCGGTAGGAAAGATGGAGGTGCTATTCTACTCTTCTCTACCTATCAGCGTTAGTCTTTCAGAGAAAAAAAAATTTTTTACTGTATATTATATTTTTTATACCTAATATGTGTTATTAATCGAAGCTATTCCAGTTTTCAACAACCTACATATCTTATATTAACCATTAATTACATTAAATGCATTTTTATGGTGGTAGGATTCGTATATAGGATGCCGTCTAGGTATGTACCATCACATGGCAAGTTATTTTGCCGTGAAGCAGTGTGCAAACACTAATGTGTTTCGATCTAAAGGGCACTGCGAGCTAGTGTAATCACTGAGCATATGAGACTTAAGAGCGGACGTATCAGGAGGGCGAGTACAGTGTGGTGCCACGCAGAAATATTCCGGATGACACAGCTCTGCTATGGGCGGACGTTGCAGTTACCATCGGGTGAACGTTTTGCTCGTCAAAATTGTATCGTAAAGCAACGTTCGTTATTTTTATATAATGTAATAATAATTAAAAATAAGATGAGAATTTAATAAAATGAAACAAAGATAATGATTTCTTATATTTACGCGAACACTACACATTTAAATGAATCTTTTTATCGCGTACCACTGCAAGACTTCAAGATACAGTTAGCTCTTTCTGCGTAGATCGGACCAAAAATAATAATTAAAAGCTGAAGGTACTCCGGGCTAACTATGAAATCAGGACATCTGTCACCTCAGTCCTCCCGTCACCAAGGGTACTGTAAAGCACTCGAAACGTCGGGTTATAAAAATAGTAAAATTAAACGCGATAAAATTCGTAAAATTAGTTTCAAACAAAGATATTAAAAACATTAAGATTTTTTTAAATTAATGATGTTCGAATATCTACAATATGCTAACCTCCTCACTAGAAGTTGAAGTCCTTTGGGAGAAGTAAACGATTTAAGATTGTGGCCAATGTACAAAGAGTAATGAAAATTAGGTAACTATACATGGAGTTAAATAAACAGATTTATAATACCATTTAAACTGAAATTGGGTATTTAAAACTAAGTTAAATGTGTTCGTGTGTGTGTGCATGCGTGCGCGTATGCGTGCGTGTTTACGTGTGCGTGTGCCTGCGTGCGTGGTTGTGTGTTTGTGTTTTTTGCGTAAGTATAGACGTCGATGGTGACGACATAACGATGATAATTTCAATAATTTCAACTACATACTGGGTATCGCGTTAGTAGTTTGTACTCCAAAAAATATTAAATTATATTCTACGGTATAGCCTCAAGAATTTAAATTATTCAAATTTTGAACATGGTGTAGGTAAATACAGATCAGTTCGATATGCGAGCACTCATTCACCTAGAGTGTAGGTCCTAGACGGACCAAAGCCACATTTAGCATGTGTAAAACACCACAAAACAAAATGTGCGGCTCACAAATTTTCAGTTACAAATAATAACAATATTACTGATTGAATTTAGATCTAATAATCATAACGCCAAAATTCCTATTTACATATGCCAACGAAGACCGCCAAGCCATTTTCGACTTTATTATCTACGCACAGGGGAAAGATAACTTACAGAGGAGCGAGGAAGCCGTCTTAGACAGAGTGCGGTAAGTGCGGGGCGAGGTAGCGACCCATACCAACGCAGCAGTATGGGACCTTGTTATTTTTTGAACATGGGGAAATTCTGCATGGATACCCGACCGGCCAGGGGGCGGGGGCAGCCGGGGTATAATAAACTGCGGTTGCCAACCCGCCTGACAAGCGTGACAACTATGGCAAAATAACCCCAAAATGAGATCTACAAACTGTTGTGGAAATCCGTGGGGGAGGTCTATGTTCAGCAGTGGACTAATGATGGACTGAAATGATGATGATGCATTTCTTCTGATTTTTAATCGGCACTTCCCGTCTAAACCTGTTTGGAAAATTTAGTTCTGAGTAAATTGTCAGCTCTTAAATTTTTGCTACATCTTTCTTGTAATCACGTTCGGGATTGACAAAAGAAAAAAAAGTAAAGTTTCAGCCTTTAAATGACCCACTGCTGAGCACAGGCCTCCTCTCATTTCTGAAAGGGTTTTGGAGCTAGAAAGAATCCGCCACGCTGCTCCAATGCGGGATGGCGGACTACACATGTCTTCGAAATATTTTTTTATTTCTCAGACAAGCAGGTTTCCTCACGATGTTTTCTTTCACCGCCGAGCACGTGGTAAATCAGCACTTAAAATTGCAATTAACAATTTTAGTGGTGCCGGCTGCGGGAATCGAACCCAGGTCACTCGCGTACTATGAAATTTAAAGCGAGCGCCTAGCCCCTGAGCTACCACGGCTCGATTTGGCAAAAGAGAGCGTTAAAATTTTTGAAATCTTATCTTCGTCAATTTGTTGGTTCTTTCTTTCTTTCTTTCTTTCTTAAAGCTTGTATCTCCGACACTGTACAGCGCAGCCTCATAATATTGGTACTGAATATTCTTATTTTCGTAGTATCACATCATCAGATTTTTGATAGATATTTATGTCGATATGGGACTTCTCTAAATACCATTGAACCGGTTGAATGATTCAGCGAATAATGTTAATTTTAAATTTATTATAACTTTTTTTTATTAAAATTATTGTTTATAATAATAATTTTAAAAGATATTGTTGACTTTTGACACACTTTGCCTCGCGACATTATCGGCATTTACCAAGAGATCAAAGGTGTCCGCCTACTATAGGTCTTTATGCTGTGCTACAGTGCCCACAGGTCACTTGGGGTGATTACATAATATTTTCACATTTTATTTGTTTTAAAATTCGATTTTTAATTTTGGGGTTACGCCTATTTCAATTACTTTATATTATTTTCATTGGCAAATAGCGAAAGTGTTTTAATTTATTGTGAACGAAATTACTTGGTACATGCACATGTTAAACGAGAACAGTGCTACACGAGTTGAAAATCATTAACGTTGTCAATTAATACTAAATCCTATTACGCAGATGAATTCTGTAAGCACCGCACGCGAGATTTGATATAATCCCTCCTACTAATACCTTTGTAATAATCCTCTTACAAAGGAATAATGATGGGTATAGACTCAAGGGTATAAATCGAGACTTTAACGATAAATAACTGATAATTACGATGGAAATTAAGTTGTGGAATGAAATTTGTTACTTTATTTATCGTGTGGGGTCGTGAAAGTCAACTAAGCGGAATGCCACTGCCAGAAAAATCTCATGGGTTCTGATAGATAGTGGAATATACTTGTAGATCATCAACTCCACGTCTAGCGCGTATTTTGCGTGTGGACAGGAATAATAGTTTATCGCCAAGCAAGCTCCTCCAGGAATCGCAGCAGGCCCTTGATGTTCCCTACGACCTCAGGGAGCGATCTCGGCGAGCCGAGATGCTTGGCCTGATATATCGCGACCGTAGGGCAGTTCACCACGACAAGCTCTGCACAAAAGGTTGTCCGTAACACCTAAAGTGAACAGATATTTGTTAAATGATCCATGTCTAGTTATGGTGTTAGTTGTTATGATGTTAGTTATGGGTGCTACTAACCGTTCTGATTTGGGGTTTGTTCAGACGGAGTAGTACCGTGGAGATGTGGCTGTTGATGATGGGCAAAGCTGCCTTCGCCTGTTTGCACTCCGGGTGATTCTCCCCGATATGTGCATTTTGGTTTCTAGTGCGGTTGCAGACTAGCAAGCGAACGAACCTGTGGGGAACATACCCATCATATACCACTTGCATATGAAGGGTTCTGGTCCCACGGCACACTGCTTTGAGCCCCCCCCCCCCCCCTCCTCGAGCAAGTTCGTCCGAAGCATCGTTGCACACAGATCCCCTATGTCCCTTAATCCATTGTAGGGTTATTTCATTGAATTGACATACCTCATTCAGTCTCTGCTAGCATTCGTATATGAGTTCATGACATGGCTATTGAGGGCCAGTAGTACCGCCATGCTGTCGGAGAGTATCCGGATGCAATGGTCTTTTGCAATGGAATCAGCTATACAATGCGGAATATACTTATAGGTATCATTAATTTTATGAAGTGAGTAAACATATCGGATATGCCGAATATGTATATTCAGACCGGAGCCGGGACGCAGGACCTATGGTGGGATTAGCCTGCGACTGCTATCAGCATTCCCCTGGCGAAGCATGCCAAATGTATACTTTCACTTTTTTTTTGAAAAAACTGTACCCCTCTAAGACTTCTCCTGTATCGTGGGTGCTTTTTACAGATATCGTATACTTATAGATTAATCGTAAAATAAGTATCGTAATCAGCAGCTGCCATTCGAACACAGGACCCGCGGCGTAGAAGTCAGCTACACTGACCACTAGGCCAAGCGGTCGTCAAAAAACCATGGCTATACCATCAAACTTGGGAATATAGAGATGCTGAATCGTTTGTCATAAGAACGCTGTAGTTTTTTCTTAAGGCCACGCTTACTGATTTTATTTTTATTACAAAAATGTTAGGGGTTCAAGAACTAAAACCTCAGAACTTTGTGGTGATGCCAGCTCTATTGAAAACTATAGGCCTACATCGTTAAATAATGGTTTTGCAAAAGTTTCCAAAACTATCATGGCCTTTCAAGCAGCTTATCGTACCAGAACAATATGGTTTTATTAAAGGACACCACTGCAACCAATCTGATATGCTTTGTCGAAGACCTTGCTGTGGGTGTTACCGTGAACAATCACTAGACGTTATTTATACCGATTTCATCGAGGCCGTTCATAGAGTGGAGATGTTGGTTCGAAAGCTATCGACATTTCGAATATCCGGAATTTTATTAAAATGGTTCAGATCTTATTTAAAAGGTAGGCAATCGATGGTCGCAATTGGAAGACTAAAATCAAAGTCTTTTACTGCCCTTTCTGGAGCCCCTCAAGGCTCACTTTTGGGCCCTTTGTGTTATATATCTTAATATATATATATATATATTAAGATATATATATATATATATATATATATATATATATATATATATATATATTAAGATACAGAGAATTCCAATTGGCATTCTCTGCCAGTCAACCTAGGGCGTAATGAAAAATTGTCACAGGTGTAAACTTAAAAAAAAGAAACGATTTAGTAGAACCTTAAGAGGTATTAAGAAATATTAATACTATTAGATACAGTACTCAATACATATTAATTAAATACATAGGAATATATAATTATGATAAATATACAATGATTGACTAATATGCATATACAAACGTACACACATACATACACAGAAATACATGTGATGGTAACAGATAATGGTACGATACTAATTTGTAAAAAGAATCCACAAATAATTTTATCCGCAAAGATTTTTAAAACAAAAAAGCAAACATTATTTTGAGCTTTTCCAATGTCATCGGGCAAGGAGGTTCAGAGATGTGCAGCCTGAACAATAGAGGAGGTACCAACGAATTTGGAGAAGTGTTGTGGAATTGTAATCTTATAATTAAAGCGGAACGAAGAACTCTTTCATGAGATAAAGAAATATATTGAAATTTGTCCTGAAGATAAGTAGAAGTGGAATTATTTAATATAGAGTAGAGAACGAAGAGACTTCTAGAGTCGTTTATTAATACAAATACTTTGCTCAATAGTGCATTCCTATGGGTGAGTCGTGAGCAGTGATTCCTTAATTCGAAGCCCATTTTGGTTTGTACTGATGGTAGGATACCTATGCAGGAATCCGTCTAGGTAGGTACCACCCCCCGGCCAGTTATTCTGCCGTGAAGCAGTAGCGTGCAAACATTACTGTGTTTCGGTCTGAAGGGCACTTTGAGCTAGTGTAATCACTGGGCATATGATACTTAACAACTGATGTCTTAGGGTGACGGGCACAGTGTCGTGTCACACAGAAATGTTCTGGATGACGCAGCATTTGTTATGGGCAAGCATTGCACTTACTATCAGGTGAACGTTTAACTCGTTCCGTCACTTTAGGCGAAGACGATTTTGTAGGTCTATGTTTTTGCGCATTCAAATATAATCTACGCTAATGACAGCTCTTCGTTCTTAAGAAACGTCGCCGTGGTCCAAATCGACTATCGAGTTTTTCATCATAATTATCGTTATCGACGTTATGAACTTCATTTACTCATTAATAGTTATTCATTTACTCATCTTTTTCTTTATTTTTGATCCTGGCATTAAGCATCTAAATCGAGCCATTTTTACCAATATCAAGACATAATTTTCCAATCACTGTATACTCTCACGAGCACTTGCTTCATAATACGAATAAACGGTTAACATAAAAAAGATCAAAGTCGAAAAATACGCAGAAATCACATAATTCTATAAAAACACTACCGCCACTTTTTAAAGTTGGCTCATTCATTTACTAGTTCAGTAACTACAATCTATTAACACCTACAGAAACCAATGAGTGGGACTTTTAGCGCCAATTCGAAAAGTGGCGGTAGTGTTTTTATTTAATTTTGTAATTTCTGTGTATATCTGGAGTTTTGATGTTTAATATTGATAGTTTAATAATGGTCAGTCAATATAGTAATTCCAATATCCCGAATCTCTTCGGTTTACTCAACAAGCCCAGCGAAACTTGAACGTTTGAAGTAAGCATTAGTTTCACAGCGCGTTGGACCACGTAAATTTGATAACATAGTTGTATGTAAATTCTCTAAATGTCTGAGTCAAAGCTGCACGTAATAACAGAACAAGTCTTGCTTTTCAGTTTCATTAGGAATATATTTTACCTAAGGGTTTCCAACCCATCTATTTTATATAATGTGTTGTCATTTGGTGCAGGTACTGCCAGAAAACAACTGACGATTCGCAAATCGTTCAAAAACACAATAAGTACACGGTTGCCATCTTTTATAAAAATAATGTCGAGACAATCGGTCGGAGTTGTCAGATTTATTTTTTATATTTATTTATGAGCACCGAACAAGACATTTCCAGGTTGATATTGTCCAAGACGTCTCTTAGCCAAACTCGCCGAACAAATGTGTACGGCGCGAGGGAGGCAAAGGCGAACGCTATGCGTGCGGCAGGTGACGGGAGCCGTGTGAGCAGGGAGCACTGAGCCTGAGTGAATTGAGCGATTGTCGCGCGTTATCAAAAATTGGGACAAAATTAATAGGCCGTCGGGACGCGGGACGATATCATCCAAATCGGGACTGTCCCGGCAGAATCGGGACGGGTGGCGACTCTGGTTAAGTATGTGAGTCAGAGATTCCGATGCACTTCTGAGCATTTACGCGTTACACCGATATTTTTAATCTTTAAGACAAAGAATATAGAAAACCACCTCTTTGACAGTAATTTAGTTTACATCCTCTCCACTGACCATATGAACAACAGCAGCGTAAGGCTGCTACTTTACGCTGATATTCTTTCAAAGCATAGTACTTCATCTGTCTAGTCAACCCACGTTGGAGCCAGTCTCCCGAGCTAGTGACTGGCTCCAACGTGTCTCTATAGCGTGTAAAATATTTCATAAGAAGTATCAATTGTTCATTAAGTTTACCACATATCACACCCAACTAAGGCGTTATCGGAATCGCCTGGCAGCCTTAGATTTTCTATAACTGTGTCCCTTACAGTTATGTATTTTTAGTTACTACAAGATATGAATGTTCAGAAAAATAGTGCTGATTTTTAAACTGATTCAGTGTGACGTGAGTTCACGTATTATGTATTAATGTCAGTGTCAGTGTCATCTCGAAATCAAGAATATTTTAAAAGGTAAATTCAAATAGTTATACCCAGATATTGCCCAGCTATACCTCCCGTGACTGACTTGATATTGGCAGATTTCTTTTGAGATCAGCCATTAAACAAAGAAGAAGAAGAAATAGTTCTATCAAAGTAGTTAAAATTTTCTCGTACACGTACACAGGTCGTATATCATTTATTTTGTTTTAATTAATGTAGTTACGTAAGTCGAATAATACAGCATGTAATTACTGGACTTATCATCGTAATATCTTTGTTTGCACATTCGGGGTTGATATACTTTTGATAAACGTAATTGAGGTGCATAATATAATTACTATTTATAGTGTTAACTTTCTTATTATTTGCTACTGAATATGATGGAAAAATGATTAAGGAACACAAGTGTTTTTGTGTTCGTTTCGAAGTTTTTACTTTAAAACACTATAAAAATAGTGTTTTAAAGTAAAACACATCGAAAAGTCATCGAAATTAGAAGGGAAAATATGTCGTAGCTGCCAAAAATCTAATAATAAATGTTTTTGTGATAACTATTGATGGGAAAATTAAAAAAAAAATGTTTTGTTAGCATTTAATATTCACAAGTAAATCTTTCTATGGTTGTTATAAAGAAATTGATTTCTTAAGTATAAAATACTCCATAACACATTTTTGTTACATGGCAAAATATAAACTAATTTTAATTCAAGGATGATTCAGACCTTATCTGCAATGATTGTTTATCAATACACTTCATAGTCGTAAAATTTATTTGGTGACTGATAAATTAAAAAAACAACTTTAAGAGTTCTGTTTTCTTGTTTTTATTTCATGTAATCTTGATCTTTATTTAAAAAGTTATGTCATTCATTATGCACAATATATTTTTGTTATTCATAATGAAATACACATTATCAATTTAACAGATAAAAGTTCATTTACCTCTGTCTTATTTTAAAGCACTTTAAATGCAAACAGACATAACCAGAGTTGCCACCTTTTGGAAAAATAATTTTGGGACAATCAATCAGAGTTCAGTCAGATTTATTTTTTATATTTATTTATGGGCTCCAAACAAGACATTTCCAGCTTGATGTTGTCCATGATGTCTCTCAGCCAAACTCGCCGCTCAACTGAGTATGGTGCGAGGGAGGCAAAGGCAAATGCAGGGCGAGCGGCAGGTGATAGGAGCTGTGTGAGTTTTTGTGTCTGGTCTTGTGTTAGGCAAGTTAAATTTAAACCATAAAATGACATGATGAAATGAAACTCACAATATAGGATAAATCCTAGTGTGCGGCATAGTTTTTTTTATTAATAAATAAGTCACTACTAAAACCTTTAAAAAGGGCACAGTAATGCTTTGAGGCAGATCAATTAGCACTGTTAAGGTGTACTTAGAATATGTTTATTACATCTATCATCAGTAATCCTTCTATGCAGTAGTAAGAATAACAACATATGCATTTTGTACTAAATTGAAAACAGAAATGCATACAGTTAGGGACTGGAATAGTTAGCCTGCAGTCTTTCCATCTAACAATAATGTTGGTGTCTCCAAGGGAAAAATTAATATATCGGCTCTTATAAAGCTACTTCTCTGCTACATGGAATCTGTAATGATGATATCCACAGCAGAACTAGATTAATGGGCTTAGCCATAAGGATCACCGTGCTAAATTGGCAATGGACCGACCACATTACTTATTCAAACCGAGAATCGTTGGGGAAGAAAGGTTTTCAAGTGGCAACTTCATACCGGCAAATGCAGTGTAGAATGAACCCAGTAGAATGAACAACCTGTACGGTTTTGCGGGAACTCATTGGATGCAAGTGGCTCATGATGAGCTGCAATGATGATGATAAAGCTATTGCATTAACCATGCAGAACTACATCGCCACTTACACTCAGGTGGGATTGTAGTTAAGCATTAGCATATATACTAAAAAAATGCTTATCTATAATTCATTGTGTTATTTTTTCTTGTTTATAGTGTTATAGTTTATTTAAAACAACATTATATTTCTAAATCTTTCAATTTAATTACAAGGTGAGTGCATTGTCTGTACGTCTGGCTTCAGCCAAGCTGATCAAATATTTGTAGTGCATACAGATAGGGTTTCATACATATACTATGATAAATTGGAACATAGCAGAAATCCTTTTGAGGAGCACTGGTGGTAAGATTCCTATGAAGGAATCCGTCTAGGTAGGTACCACCCCAGGGCCTGTTATTCTGCTATGAAGCAGTAGTGTGCAAACATTACTGTGTCTCGGTTTGAAGGGCACTGAGAACTAGCGTAATCACTGGGCATATGAAACTTAAGAACTGATGTCTCAGGGTGACGGGCGCATTGTGGTGTCACAGTGTTCTGGGTGACACAGCATTATGGGCAGACATTGCACTTACCTGGTGAATGTTTTGCTCGTTCCGTAACTTAATAAGGTAGTAGTAGTGTTACAGTTTATTTCTTTCACATCAGTTTTTCGTCAATAGTGATTCATCTGTGTATATATTTTTTCAGAGACGACCACGATGCTATCTGAGGACTTTAAAACGTTGAAGTATGTTTCTCCAGCTCTTGATAATGAGAAACTTAGTAAGGCTCTATGTGACTGGTTCGGAGAAGATATTACTTTCACACATTGGGAGGTATGATTTTTTCACTGTGGTTAGGTGAACTTCACCAATTTGAACCTCTCCACCATATTCTCAGAAAGCATATATTTGAAATGGTTATTCAATTTTCACAAGTATTACCCCAAAACCAACAGTTTGTTTCTACACAAATGTCGGCTCCAGCTGGGTTTGAACCCAGGATCCGCGGCGTAAAAGTCAGATACTCTGACCACTAGGGCATGCACCTGTCCCAATTTCTCGTCTACTTTCATAACACACCCTTGACGTAAAATGGCTTATCTTATACCTTCAGTCCTATCGACTAAAAACCCAATCCCGATGTAACGCTAATGCGATAAGATCGGAGGTAGGCGAGGATGCAGTGTCAGAAACACGGGGACAATCACAACACAACCAGACCAGAAAACCAACAATTTGTGTTTTAGCACAAATGTTGGCTCCGACTGGGATTCGAACCCAGGACCTTTTTGACACGTACCAAAATGGCGGTGACGTGGTTCACCAACCGTTCATGCCACGTTTCCCGCGGAGGAGCGAACTGAGTTACGGGCCTGGTCTCTGCCTACCCCTATGGCAAAAAGGCTTGACTGTTTGTATGTATGTTTTTTGTAGAGAAGATAACAAATGACTATTTTTAAAATTCCATTATTTATTTAACACAATCGTGTATTTTCTATCAATTTTGGGTCTCTAAATCTTGTTATATTTTTTTTTGATTTCAGTATGTCAGTGACACGGGTAAAGGGGATTCCTACTTGAGCGAAGTTATACGAATAAAGATCCATGGCATGAAAACAGATGGCTCCACTAAACACGTGCAAGTAGTGTTAAAGACTGTACCGAAGAATATTTGCAGGCGACTAACATTCAGAAGTGATGAGTTTTTTAAAAACGAAATAACTTTTTATGAATGTGTCTTGCCAACGTTACTAAAGTTCCAGTCTAAGAAAAATTTGGACGAGCCTTTCGACAAATGCACCAAACTGTTTTTAGCTCATTGTGATGGTGTTAATGATGTAATTTGTCTCGAAGACGCAACATTGGAGGAATATGGAAGCGCTGTGAGACAAGAAGGTATCGATTTTGACCATTGTTTAGTCACGGTCAAGACTCTAGCTCAGTATCATGCGATATCTTTCGCCATGAAAGACCAGGAACCCGATGAATTTAACAGAATAAGCAAAGAAGTGTTCGAGGCATACTACGACGAACGGTTGTGGGATTGGTATCGCCGATTCTGGCATCGTATCAGCAACATAGCCATTGACGCAGTTGAGAGAGAGTATCCCAATTCTATTTATGTAAAGAAAATTAAACAGTTTGCTATTCCAGAGCGATACGAAGATATGATTAAGGCAGTAAAAGACACCACTAATGGTGTTATGTCTCATGGCGATTCCTGGACTAACAATTTCTTATACAGATACCAAAACAAGCGTCCAGTTGACGCAAAAATAATTGACTTTCAGCTGATAAGATGCGCCAGTCCGGTTTTGGATTTAACTTTCTTCATCTATGCTTGCACAAGTCAAGAACTTAGAGAACAACATTACGATGACTTGCTGAAGTTTTATTATAAAGTGCTGTCTAAACAGATTAGCGATATGGGCAGTGATCCTGACAAAGTTTATTCCTGGGACGTGTTTATGGGGGAGATAAAGAAATACTCGTACTTTGGGCTTGCCTTCAGTTTTGAATCAACCCCATTTATTGTGTTGGCACCAGAGGACGCTGTTGATATGGAGATGAAGGTAAAAAATAAAAATCGGGGATTATGCCTCTAGATTTTTTTTTAATTCTGTGCATTGAAAATGTATGTATAGATTTTCTCTTATGATAATTTTCTCCTGACTGGATCGTGAGGTAGCGGCGGCGTAAGTGAACCGACCATTTTTTTTTTTATTGTATAAAGTGACGAAACGAGCAAAACGTTCACCTGATGGTAAGTGCAACGCAAATGCTGTGTCACCCAGAACATTTCCTGTGTGACACTGCGCCCGTCACCCCGAGACATCAGTTCTTAAGTCTCATATGCCCAGTGATTACGCGAGCTCACAGTGCCCTTCAAACCGAAACACAGTAATGCTTGCACTAGCTTGCAATTTAACTTTCTCTCCTTTACTATAATGAATTCCGCAAAGTAACACCTGATTCTATTAACTATATCCAACCCAGGATTTAAACTCGGCAATTTACTCAATTCACATATTTTATTTTAGGGTGAAGAGAAACGTAACATCGACGACTTTTGGCAGTTAGGACCGTTTAAAACCAAAGAAGGCAGACTCAGAGAAGCCAATAACGTCGTGCATTGCGTAGACAGCGGCTATATATAGCAGCGTGCTATCAAACTTGATGAGGACAGTTTTAGAAACTAAAAACTCGGTAATGGGAAAAAAGGAAGCAAAGGGAAAGTAGCTAGTTCTAGAGGGGAAAGTAGCTAGTTCTAGAGGGGAAAGAAGGGAGGTATCCAGCAGCGAGTAACATGAAGCAACTACATGAAAGAACTTCGAGCTTATCGTAACCTGGAACACGTTGAACGTTTAAAGGAGTATCCATGGCTAATAATGCAAGGAGGACTCTATATTGAGGAAAGAGGGCACCGTACCAGCAAAGGACACCTTAACTCCGTTCCTAGCCAATATAAGTCTTTAAGACAAATAATTGGAAGCGGAAGACACTAGGGAAGTGTCGTAGCTAATAAATAACAATGTATATTTATCTATATTAATTGATGGTGGTAGGAAATAAATTATCAATCAGTATTTTATTTTAGCCCAAAATCTTTTAGCTACCACGTGTATCCCAACACAAAGTTATTCTTTAAAAAAAAACTGCTCTATTATATACCTATAAAAACTCTCGTCTTCTTTAGCAGCTCCTTTTAAAGTGTTTTGATATCGATAGATCGACTTAAAAAGCTAAAGCTGGTATGCATTTGCATGCATGGAAGTGTAGCCCATACATTCCACGATGGGACAGGCGAATTGGTGATCGCAGTTTTTTTTTTATTGGATAAAGTGATGAAGCGAGCAAAACGTTCACCTGGTGGTAAGTGTAACGTCTGCCCATAGCAAATGCTGTGTCACCCAGAACATTTCTGTGTCGGCACCACACTGTGCCCATCACCCTGAGCTATCAGGTGTCAAGTCTCATATGCCTGGTGATTACGCTAGTTCACAGTGGCCTTCAAACCGAAACAGTAATGTTTGCACACTACTGCTTCACGGCAGAATAACCTACCTAGACGGATTCCTGCATAGAAATCCTACCACCAGTTAAAAGTGCCCATAACTTCGCACTAGTGACGCTGCGTCGCATCAGTCATGTGATTATGATACGGCAAATTTGAGTGGATTTTTTTCCTATAAGTTAGCTAGAGCCTAGTTTGTTAGCTAACGTGATGAACGCCGTGGTTAACTTTTAGAGAAAAAGCAAAACTAGCTATATAAAAACATACATATAATCACGCCATTTTCCCATGTAAGGGGGTAGGCAAAGACCACACACGTAGCCGACATTTCGCCCTCGCGGGAAACGAGACGTAACGGGTGAATCCCGTCGCCGCCATTTTGGTAAAAGTCCAAAAATTCTTAATTCCCACGAACAGTATAATGACATCCCTGCATATTATGGTATTATACTACACGAATAAAGGTTGCCCGTACAATAATTTAACCGCGTCTTACGACAGCTCTGTAGAAAAGATGTAGGTGCTATTCTACTCTGCAGGTCACCACAATGCCTGATGCTATTAGGAATGCATCCAACCAAAACTCAATAAAAAAGGATGTGTATTATTTGTGTGTTATATTTATTATTTGTGTGTATGTATTTATCTATATTAATTTTATGTGTATATGTATTATTTATTTATATTATTTGCACCTGCTATCATATTTCTAGTCTCCCAGGGTTGACTGGCAGAGAATGCCTCTAGGTATTAAGTCTGCCCATTGTATTCCTTAGATTAAGGTGTTACAATAAAGATTAAATAAATAAATATTGAAGCGCCAAATGGTTTTCGGTGTACTACCTGCGAAACACAATGTCGTAGGTTTGTTGCCATTTGTCTATTTGTGGTGAGCCGTCTAGTCTATAACATAGAGTCCCAACAGGGACAATACCCCTAGTGGGCGCTGGAGCCTTCCATGAGGGATGCAGAGGTAAATGGGGGCGTTGAGTCAGTTAAGAGGAGCGGCCGCGGTAACTCGGCACCAAAATATTGTAAAAATATTTATCAGCCAAATTTAAAAAAAATTATCACCGCAGCCTGCCATTTTCATTTGAGATGTACCTTTTCAAAAAATTCGAAAGTCCATCTGTACGTTTGTTACCCTTTCATGGCTCAACCGTCGGACCGATCTTGACGAAATTAGGCACAGAGATAGCTTGCATTCTGGAGACGGACATGGGTTACTGTTTATTCCGTAAATATGTATTTAACGATCATTTTTCTGTACCGTAGAGTTTATACTCTAATTTCAATTCTAATATTCTAAATAGAAGGTCTGCAACAGTGTATCTGTATGTATGGTTGTGTGTCGATTATGTAATCATAATCGCAGAATTTGCATTCATTCTCAGTGCGTTGATGTGTTTTTGAGGGTATCCATCTATTCTGACGTTCATGGTCTCGTGCCCCAGCGTTTTTTTTTTATTTGATAAAAGTGACGGAACGAGCAAAACGTTCACCTGATGGTAAGTGCAACGTCTACCCATAACAAATGATATGTCACCTAGAACAGTGTGACACCACAATGCGCCCGTCACCCTGAGACATCAGTTCTCAAGTCTCATATGCCCAGTGATTACGCTAGCTCTCAGTGCCCTTCAAACCGAAAATTACTATTTCGGTTTGAAGGGCACTGAGAGCTAGAGCGAGAGAGAGTTTTCACACTACTGCTTCACGGCAGAATAACTGGCCCTGGGGCTGTACCTACCTAGACGGATTCCTGCATAGGAATCCTACCACCAGAAAACTTACTATTAAACTTACTGGTCCTTACTTTCAACTGATCAAACGAAATTAGCATTGTCGACTGTCAGCCCAACATCACAAGCTTTAGTGGCGAAGCCTTCAAAGCCGTTCGTAGCCGTCGTAGCACTCGTTTTAAATTTCATAGTACGCGAGTGACCTGGGTTCGATTCCCGGTGCCGGCATAACTAAAATTGTTAATTGCAATTTTAAGTGCTCACTTACCACGTACTCGGTGGTGAAGGAAAACATCGTGAGGAAACCTGCGTGTCTGAGAAATAAAAAAAATCGAAGAAATGTGAAGTCCGCAAGCGGCGCGTCCATTGGAGCAGCGTGGCGCATTCTTCCTAGCTCCAAAACCCTCTCAGAAATGAGAGGAGGCCTGTGCTCAGCAGAGGGACATTAATACGCTGTCACTTTACTTTCAAAGTGAACGCTTTTATCTACATTAGTATATTTATTATATAGTGAATTAAAAAATGGACAATAAAAATAAAATAGAAATCACTAGTGTGATCACGCCCTAATGGCTAAGGAGTTCTTTAAAGTCTGATAACAATTAAACTATTAATAGTATCAAAATGTTTTCTTATAATATTTTTTTATATTTACAGTATCATGAAGTATCGCTGAACATCACACTACAAAACATTAAAAATATTTGCAGTCTTTCAACTACAATAGTCCATATCACTTATGCATTCCGCAATCCAGTTACTTTCCTGTAAGCACTGAAATGTTCTAAGTACTGATATACGGTGTCTATTGGTGTATATATCTCATTCATTCTACTGAGCAAGTGCTGCGGAGGTTGGACAGGCACTGATGGGCCTAGAAGTCCCTGAAGAAATTCACGGAGCAGACCCCATACAGCGTTCGCCATTACGCACGGTCTATATTCCACCTGGAAATATTTCAAGATCACTTAAACCCGGTTCCTATATTCAACTAACAGCTATTGGTAACAATTAATTTGTTCCTTTAGTATGAGTAACCAACTTTTCACGTCATGGACAGACAGGTCCGTTAAGCAGTTGGAGTGGGTTATAAGGGTTTATTTTGAAGAGTTTAAATTTTATATCACCCTGCCTTGGATAACATTTCCATAAGAATGACAGTTTGGAACGAATATCTACAAGTCAAACTTTCCGCTTACTAAATTAAAATGTGGGGGCAACCACGACGATTGCGGTAACCTTTTGACCGGGTAACGGGTACCTAGACGGATTCCTGCATAGGAAGACGGAGGAGTTTCGCGTCCCATAACAATGCCGTCTTGTTCAGTAATTTTCAAATGACAGTTGTACAAACAGACACAATACCAAAAATCACTGGTTTGGGTTCTGAGACATCCCTACCAAAGTTGACGACTTTGGTTTTGAAAGCAGTGCGTGTTGCCAGATGATATACGAGAACCGAGACTTAACATGCTCAAGAGGCAATTGGATAGCCGGCCATTTTTTTTCAAGTTCAAATATCTTTATTTTGTAAGTCCAACACTATGTAAGTGACTAAACAACTAAAAACTAAAGTGATCTGTTATGGGCAGACATGGCACTTACCATTGTGTAAACATTTTGCTTGTCTCATCACTTTATCTAATTTAAAGAAAGGCATACTCACCTCTATAAGTATACCCTTAAAGTTTTGATTCATAGTGACAGAGCCCAATTTGACACAAAAATCTCCCAACTCAAACCTTGGGCCTTTGCTCTCAATTTTTGTTTGTTTTTTGGATGTGTAATGTTGGGATAATTTCATCATAAGCAAATCAAACAGTCCGTCAGCTATGACATGAATAGTTTTCGTGCCACTTTCTAAAATAGAGAAAACAGAGGCAGGCTGTTCTGAATTGTGGAGGATGTGAACCGTTTTTGTAGTACCTGAAATTGAAAGTTTGTCAAATGTAGTAAAATAGGTATACTGTGATTTTGTCTGTAGTATATTGCTGTGTTGCCGTTTGGATGTAAGCAGTTATTATATTTTGCTATATAAAAGTACCAAGTTATTTAGTACTCTATGAGTATGTTTTATGTTTTGAGAAAATTAACAAAAATCATTTTAACTTGTCATTCTAAAATGTTGAAATATTATTATAGCAGGTCTCTAATGCTAGTTTTCATGTTTTTTTTAATACCATAGACATGTTGAGCACATCAAAAAAAGACTATTGAAAAGGAAAGATTGTAGTAACATATGAAATGTTTTGTTCCAAAACTAATTTTAAAGATAAATCTTTCATTAATGCTGCCACTGCTCAATATGCAGCTGTCCCTCGTGAAGTCTATTTCACCTAATAATGACACAGAATAGAAAAGAAGTGTGTACACAAATGCAGCTCTTTAAATGACTTATTAGTCCATCTATGTAGATTAGTCTTAATCAGATAATAATAGTGTATGGAAATAGACTCTTAGGTATTTAAGCCATTTAGAGACAATTGGTTAGTTCCAATTCAACCAAAATCTGAAGAAACTACGTCTGCAGCCATACTTTCATACATATATGTCTAGTAATACTTCAATAATTATAAATATTATCGTTCAAAACACAAAAATCAACCTATCAATAATTACCCATTTGAGGATGTGATAAATAACTCTCACAATCCACTAAAAACTGTCCTTGCTGCGATGCCCCTAATGCTAATATACGCTTCGTAAGCAGTTCTATAACGTATGTGCCTGTTTTGTTTTCAGGTACTGGATACTGCTGCAAACTGAGAGTATAACGTTTCATTTATAAGTTTGAAGATATGTTTTATTATCATACATATAAATTAATATATACTTACACCGTAACACCCATTTTTCAAAAATGTTACAATTCTCTGAACGAATGCGGTAATTCACAAAGACATTCATAAGCGTTGTATCAATATATGAACTACTAATTTTGTATAAGCACAATTCAATAAATTAGCAAGAAATTTAATGTACAAACATAAAAGTCATAAAAAGATTTCTACCAAAAGATAACCTTTTTCCGACATTCTAAAATAAACATCAACAAAACAAAACTTGACAATCAAATTTTTAATTGTATTTAAGGCAACAGTTATAAGCTTTCTGCCAATGCAAAAGTCAAAGTAGCTTAGTATTCAGATTGTTTGTAGCTTATAAGCCAAACTGTATTTAATTGGTCGTACCTGTGCCCTTGCTGACGAATAAATATGGCTATTAAACCATACATATTTTTTTTTGCGTCAGTAAGATGTAAGTTTGGTTTTAGATAACGACAAGATCTAAACAGAATAAAAATATACGTAAATATCATTGTATTGTTATTTTGATCCGACATAGATAAATCTTTTAAATTTTTATGTAAAAAATTACGAAATCATTTCCATGTCGATTTGATGGTAGTCATTGGTTACGATAGCTGGAATTATACTAAGCAAAATGGCGAAACAGCTGTGCAAAACGTTGCTAGATGTCACAGACAAAAACAAACTCAGAAATTCTGACTTAGCATACTCAGAATTTTGTTTACCCAGACACGCTTTTTTTAGGAATAAATAGCGATCTTCTGATTAATAGCAAGACTTAAAATTTTGTAAGAACCGCATCTATATAATAATTCATTGATACCACATTTTTACTCAAAATTTGTTTGGCTGATGAAGACAAAACAAAAACTCTATCTTGGTATTAAATTAAATTTCGTATTTACTGTACGCTTTCACAAGATCTACACTATCAATATTAACCATCTATATTTAACTCGAAGTATACACAGAAAATTTAAAAACCTAATAACACTTCGGGTATCGCCAAAATTATAATAGATAATATAAATACTTTATAATCATGTAAAGATCTCAAAAAATTCGCTTTGTCCAACGCAGCTTTCCGCCAGTTACATTCAGTGTTTGTTTTAAGTGTCGATGTTGAATATTGATAGTTTATTAAGCAACAAGCATCTCAAAAACAAGAGACTGAAGTCATGATATTCGTATCGTCTACATCAGTCATCATCAAAAACCATTAGTAACAGTGAACCATCATTTCGATTCATTGTCGATGTTCTTTTAAACATTAGTCGAAAACTAATTTGAAAATATCCTCCAAATTAATAAAAAATGTCTAGAATAACAACTGGACAATGGCAGAAAACTTACGGCTGTTGCCATCATCATTTCATCATCATTTACATAGGCTTCCCCCATAGATTGCTGCAAAACACGGTCCTGAGCCAACTGCATCCAAATAATTTCGGTGATGTAATTGCTATTAGCCTTTTTTGGCTTTTACAGCTTCATCGGATACTTCATCGAATACTTGTACATCCATCGACTTCCCGCGAAACCGTGCAGGTCACTCCATCTAGTTAGAGGCGCCCTACAGTGCGTTTGCCGGTACGAGGTTGCCACTCGAGAAGTGGCAACTTCGTAGTATCAATAAATTAGAAAAAATGTTGGAAATGGCTGGAATTTTTCATGTTGAAAACAACTTTGAATCGTGATTGGTTGCTTTATATTATACCAAAGATAAACTCGAGAAATCTGTTTTGACGAATTACAGTTCAGGAAATTCGTAATCGAAAACTAACTTAACGGTATCTCTATCGTAGCTGGACCAATGAAATGTCGACAAATAATTTCATGATCAAATTGACAAGTACAGAGCTTCTTTTACCTCAGTTATTTAACGAAGTATTTATTTACGTCTTTCCAGTTTCTAGTACACTTTGATATACATCTAAACAGAAGTACTACAAAATTTTGAGATACATTGTTGCGTCAGCTTGAGATTTTAAGTTGATTAACGTAGGAATTAAATTATTGTGATTATTTTCCACAAATATATAAACGCGAGTGTAATTTATAAGCTATTATCTAACGACCTGTGACGATTGCATGATTAAAAATGATACCTGATAACGTGACACTGATTGTAAAGGCCCCGAATCAGCAAATTGAAGACCAAAACATTGAATGTCAATCTTCTTGGACTGTAAGACAGTTGAAGGGCCATCTATCTGAAGTCTACCCCAGTAAACCAGTAAGATATTTTTTTGTTTGTTTTCATTAGTTTCTGTGTAATCTTATAATTTACAAGCAGTCGGTGACTCTTCGAGTTGTCTTTAAATACAATGTAAATCTAGAATATTCTGAGATATTACTACGAAATTTAGACTAAGTTGTCCTTAGAAATAATACCTATAAAATAAATTTCATTTCTATTTCTTTAGTATTTTTTTCATAGTTATAGTCAATGGGACAGTCCGATTTTGTGATCAATTTTGTTAAGTAAACAAATTACAAAAATGTTACTACGTTTTCTCCTGAATCGTGGGTGAGTTTCATAAACATAAACGGCCTTATTAATAAACGTGGTATAGCAGTCTCTTTCTGTCATCAGTAAATTGACTTTTGAAAGAAGAAGACAAAGTATTGTGTAACTGCTAAACAACATCTATTAGTAAATAAATATACACAAACATCCATACTCCGAGAAAACAATTTGCATACATAATGTTTGTCCTGTATGAGAATTGAATCCACAACCCTTAGTGCAGAAGTCACCTCCAATAACATCTTATTTTATTTCTCTACCATTTCAATTATTTCTAACAATTACTTTCAATGCCTGGATGTATGGTGGCCAATCCGAAACACAGTAATATTTGCACACTACTTCTTCATGGCAGAATAACTGGCCCTGGGGTAGTACCTACCTAGTTGGATTTCTGCATAGAAATCCTACCACCAGTAAAGTACTGTAAAAGAGTTGAAAAATTTAAATGCCTGCCAAATATCCTGACTTCTGATAGATATTCATAGATATTCTGCAGAAACACTATTTCAAAAACTTCAATGTCCAAAATACTCATAGCAGAGCTGAGTGTGTAAGAGTGATGTATGTCTGATGTAGCATGTACATGGTGTAGCATGTAAGTGTATAGGGTGCTCTACACTCCATAGGCAATTGAATAAATTTATTCAGTATTCACAGTTTTGTTTTTTTTAAACTAATATTCGTTTCTTTAATGATTTCATTACATTTTATTTTAGACTGATAATTTTTTATTCAATTAACAACTGTTTATTAACACAAGAACAATTAATATTGAACTCTATTTACCAGTAGAAACAGTGTAGTTCTTTTCCATTGATATAAAAAAATTTAATTAATACAATCAGGCATTACTTTGCGGAAATCCATTATAATGAAGGAAAGTAAGTTAATTTGCTAAGATCTGCATGAAAAATATAAAATGGTAAGTACCGCCCGCCCTCACTCAGTAGCGTGCACAAGCAAATTAACTGCCACCAGGAACCGTCACCAGATACCCTCCACCAACCACTACAATACTACCCCTAGGTAGTATACAAGTCGGGAGCACTGTCTGTTCTCGGTGGAGCTAATTAACTTACTTTCCTTCATAAAAAATCTAAATGTAAAATAGAATATAATTTTTAGAGAACTCTTTAAAAAAAAATTTAAAAGTATTTTGTTGTTGGAGTCATGAATGTTTTTTGTTATGTAAAGAGAAATGTTAAATTTACATACATACAATCACGGCTTTTTCACATATAAGGGGTAGGCATAGGACACACATGTTACCCAGTTCCTATGCAGGAATCCGTCTAGGTGGGTATCACCCCAAGCCAGTTATTCTGCTGTGAAGCAGTAGTGTGCAAACATACGTCATTACGTTTTGGTCTGAAGGGAACTGTGGGCCAGTGTAAGAACTGGGCATATGAGACTTAAGAACTGATGTCTCAAGGTGACAGGCACAGTGTGATGCCACACAGGAATTTTTTGGTGATACAGCATTTGTTATGGGCAGATGTTACACTATCAGGTGAATGTTTTGCTTGTCTCCTCACTTATCCATTAATAAAAACGAGATGTGACGGGTAGCGAATCATGTCGCCAACATTTTGGCATGAGTCAAAAATTCATACTCCCCATCCTGTTCCCACAAACAGTATAGTGACAGCATTGCATATTATTGTTCTCCAATTCTTTTGTCTAAAGTCTTTTGTGTTCACTGCACCTGTTCCTTTTGCTATCAGTAGGGTAACTACTCAACACTCTTACCCTAGAGATCTTTTCTTTGTCTTGACTATTCCATAACATGGGGCTATTCATCTCTCCACTGTTTCTTATGGGATTTCATATTTTTTCCTTTTTTTCTGAGGTAATAAACCTCAAGATTTTTATACTCTCAAGAAAGGAGGATTTGCCATAATTACCACGCTTGGATCTGTGATCACAGTACTAGATGCTCCCACCACAGATGCTGCTGCCCGTCACCGGTCTATGTATTTTCAGTTTGATATTATTTTAGGTAGTTATTCAGCCACGTTACAGTAGCCATGAGATTTCCCAGTCAGTTTCTTCTGTTGACTTTTACGACAACTGTGGCATAAGATGGGGTTAAAGATTTTCTCATGTCACTAGTTGCTGCCACATGGATTGTTTTGCTTTTTAATATGTTCTATGAGGTCATTGTGGTGCTGCCACAATGACCTCATAGAACATTATGGCATATGAGACTTAAGAACTGATGTCTCAAGGTGACAGGCACAGTGTGATGCCACACAGGAATTTTTTGGTGATACAGCATTTGTTATGGGCAGATGTTACACTATCAGGTGAATGTTTTGCTTGTCTCCTCACTTATCCATTAATAAAAACGAGATGTGATGGGTAGCGAATCATGTCGCCAACATTTTGGCATGAGTCAAAAATTCATACTCCCCATCCTGTTCCCACAAACAGTATAGTGACAGCATTGCATATTATTGTTCTCCAATTCTTTTGTCTAAAGTCTTTTGTGTTCACTGCACCTGTTCCTTTTGCTATCAGTAGGGTAACTACTCAACACTCTTACCCTAGAGATCTTTTCTTTGTCTTGACTATTCCATAACATGGGGCTATTCATCTCTCCACTGTTTCTTATGGGATTTCATATTTTTTCCTTTTTTTCTGAGGTAATAAACCTCAAGATTTTTATACTCTCAAGAAAGGAGGATTTGCCATAATTACCACGCTTGGATCTGTGATCACAGTACTAGATGCACCCACCACAGATGCTGCTGCCCGTCACCGGTCTATGTATTTTCAGTTTGATATTATTTTAGGTAGTTATTCAGCCACGTTACAGTAGCCATGAGATTTCCCAGTCAGTTTCTTCTGTTGACTTTTACGACAACTGTGGCATAAGATGGGGTTAAAGATTTTCTCATGTCACTAGTTGCTGCCACATGGATTGTTTTGCTTTTTAATATGTTCTATGAGGTCATTGTGGCAGCACCACAATGACCTCATAGAACTTTTTAACACAGAGTTCTGAGTCATATGGTATAGTAGAAGAGAATATTTTTTTATTCAATATAGATCATTTACATAATACTTATTGAACGTCATTTTTTTTAAACTAGTGGCATTGGCATTAAAAAAAACATCCCAACTTAAAGAGGCGTTTACGGATTATCGTAATTTCCGTTTAGGTTTCCGTTTAGCTGCCAATAGTTACGTTTCTCTTCACCATACTATAAAGCATGTGAATTGAGTAAATTCCTGTGGATGTTATCTGTTAATAACTTCAAGACTATACATCTAGCTGACAAGTTTAAATCCTGGGTCGGAATTCCATCCAAAGCCAAAGCTTAGTAGCAGTAGTTTGACTGGTGGTAGGATTCCTGATTGCAGTCTTCGCCTAGGTAGGTACCACCTCACTGCCAGTTACTCTGCCTTGAAGCAGTAGTGTGCAAACATTACTGTGTTTCAGTTCAGACCGTAACAGTAATGTTTGCACACTACGGCACAGAGCTGGTGTTATTACTGTGTATATGAGACTAATATCTCAGGGAGACTGGCGCAGTATTAGTGGGCATTTGTGGGCAGATGTTGCACTTACCATCAGGCGAATGCTTCGCCTGCTTCTTCACTTTATCCTTTAAAACAAATTTTCTTTTTATTTTTCTTACTGTATATTTCTTACTGTATATTGACAATGTTGAAATAGTATTGGTGCATTATATAGCGCACAGTATTACAGTACCGATGAAATATTTTTGGTACAATTTGCTTAAATTTCTTATCAATAGTTATGTTTGTAGGTATTTGTTTGCATTTAGTGATATTTTTATGAAGTCGTTATAGGAGTGTTATCTGAGTGGTTTTAAAGTGGCAATTAAGCGTAATAAATTGATAAATTTTATTAGGGTTCCCTTAACATTGCACTATATTTTTTGTATATCAAAACTTCACTGATTCAAAACTATTTTATTGTACTAGTTTATGCATGCATTGCTAAATAAATTTCAACATTAATACTATTTGGTTAGATCAACAATTTGATTCATCAGCAACCTATAATGGGGCCTCCCTATAGTCAGGGGGATTTACCATGATCGCCACCGTTGCCACGATCGACCAGCAGATCGGCACAATACCAGAAGCTTTCCGTCACCAGTTTCAAGTAGTAAAGAGTCCAGCGTTTCTAGCATTTCATCAACATCACCTTGTTGGTGACATTCTACCACTGTGAGCTTTTCTAGAAATTTCCTGATAACCACGGCCACTTTGTAACTCAGGGGCTAGGCGCTTCCATTAAATTTCAAAGTATGCGAGTGACCAGGGGCATTCATTGGATTGTGGTTGCGATTTGCAGAAAAAAAGTAATTTCCTACTACCAACATTTGTTCCGTTCGGGAATCGAAGCCGAGATCCGTAGAGCCGAAGCTAATCGCTCAGTCTTTGTCAGTCAGTCACCAACAGAGACTTGATTATTTCGTACTGATTATCGTATTCGAAAGCGATAAAAAGAGTGTATGCGTCATATTGTCACAAAACATTGAGTCTTATTGTAATGGATATAGTGTAGTATTTTAAATTACTTGTTTTGTCCTCAACATGAAACGATAGACAATTGAGTCGTGTTTGTTATATTGTTTTCGATAACATTTATATATTTCCCGGTTGTGGTCATTGATGCAAAAAAATACCTGGCACTCATTAGTTTATCAAATTAATTATGTCCTTTCTATAATTATCAATGATGTAATTGACTAATGCATTTCAAGATCCAAGTGATCTTCTTAAATGTCATACACGAGAGACCCGGGGGCCTACTACGATAATCGAAGCACGAAGTTTCGCAGGGATTCGAAACAACGACAGACGTCAAACAGAAACCCCAAATTGCTTCGGATGCAACTTCTACGGACGGCCTCCTTTCGGATCCATAGGCAACCAACAGAATTAATGTTGTTGGTTTAGTGAGGGTGATATCGTGGTGGGAAACGTGCGATCCGTCAGCAGAAACTTCGTATTTCGTTTTTCATAGTACACCCCCTGTGTTCGCACTCCGGTGTCGGCACCATTAAAAGTGTTAGATACATTGTTTGATAGCTAATTTACCGCGTGGTCGACGGTGAAGGAAAATTGGGAAAGTTGCATATCTGAGAAATTACAACATGTGAAGTCCATCATACTCAATAGTTAAAACATGAAGTAACTTACTTTAGTTTATATAACAACAGAGGTTAGGCAGAGTAGAATATCACCTACCCATTTCCTAACGAGGTGTCGTAAGATACGAATAAGATATTGTACGGACAGCCATTATACATACATACATAAGATCACGCCTGTATCCCATAAGGGGTAGTCAGAGACTGGGCACTCACTGCAAAAACAGATGACTGCCACAATACACGTTTCACCAAAACAATATAATGCACTTGGTGTGATAGGTGGTGAGCCCATCGCCACCATGCGCTGTTGGGTGCACAGTGCAGTTTAACTCCTTACTCGCCTTTTACGAGATCCATTGGATGAGATGGAGTGGTAGTATTCTTTTAACGAGCCGCCACCACACGGCCTTTATTCGTGCAGAATAACACCATAATATGCAATGCCGTCACTATACTGCTCGTGGGAACGCAATGGCGAGTAAGAATTTTTTGGCTGGTAACGAAAGTGCGGCGTAGTGGCTCGCCACCCGTCACGTCTCGTTTCCCGCGGGCCGATAAATGGACTACGTGTGAGGTCTACCCTTTATATGGGGAAAAAGGCGTGACTGTATGTAATATTAAATGTTTTGTACAGAACTAGTTATAAATTAGGTGTGGATCACACTTTACCAAAATCAACACGATAACGTTTCAATTTGTTGCTATATGTACATTACTTGCAGTTACCTTGTTGTAGTGATATTTGCTAGTTCTGTAATTTGAATTCATGGTGTTTAGAGTTTAGAAGAACCATGTTATCCTGGATTTGGTGGCATGTTTCAATTAAATAATAAACTTTATCTAAGACATCTATAAGCAGTTTAAATTTTAATAAAGTTACAACCGATAAATGTCTCCCTGCAGACCTCCAGTCTTTTGGAGAGGGTTTTGGAGCCGAGAAAAGTCCGTCAATCTGCTTCAGTGGCGTACTTTACTTGTAATATAGTTCTATGTATGCGTTACAGGCTAAAAAGGCGGTAAAACTGAAAGACTGACCTAGAGACACTTGATGTCTCTAGGTCAGTTTCAGATGTTTTATATTACTTTTTCAACCTTTTCCAAGTCACTGTCGGATGAAATATTAAATGAACAATGTCTGTCTATCGTTGTTAAGTCTGCGATTAAAATCTAAAGTGCAGGGGGCAAATCGCAAAGTTACGGGTAACTTTACCCACAACACAAGGGCTTAGGGTTGCCCCATAGCAAATTAGTTTTGTTTTATGTAGAATATTAAAGAGGAGGTTTTACATAATTATAAATCAAGAAAAAGATGCGTTCATAGTGTGTTATCATGTTTAACACTTGGTGAATTTTAATGCAGTATAATCTCCGTCCGACCTTCACTGTTTAAAACACTACAGTGACATCATTGTAAGATTGTAAATTGATGTCATACATTGAGTAGGAAGTGCAATCAGCGGTGCGCGACAATAAACATAGTTTTTTTAATCAACCTACTGCTCGCTAAATTTGCGGACCATAAAAATATAGAAGATTAGTTAGTGACGAGACGAGCAAACCGGGCGGTAAATGCAATGTCTGCCCATATAATAAAGGCCGTGTCACCTATAGTCCGTACGCGTTAAGGAAATAGTGAGTCATCAGTGCAACTACAGAGGAAGGGTGTATTCACAGTGGAGTAAAAATTCAAAATTTTTTTCAAATAATTTAATTAAAAGTTTAATGGAAACAAATTGTCTTAAAATTACTTAAATCTCTAATTTATCGACAGTGGATAGTCGAGCTCTTGTTTTCACGGGTGATTTTGATGTGTTAGTCCTTGTGTTATCCTTTTATTTTTTAATAATTTTATAAACGGTATTTTCGGACACACCGCATGCACTTGCTGTTTCTATTACTGTGCTCTCCACAGTTGCATTGAAATCACACAGTTTAAAGTACATTGTAAATTATGCGCCTCTCTCCGCTATGGATTGTTGATGCACTTTTATTCTTTCGAATAGGTGAGGTATTTATTTTAAAAATTTATTGTTGAACGAGTAACACGGAAAATACAAAAATACACAACCGTTTTGTTCGAAGGTCTGACTTCAACTGGTCACTGTGAACTCGACTTTCTAATTTTTAGCGTTCTAATTGGCTGAAGGGCGTGGCCAGGCCGGCGGACAACGATGACTCACTATTTTCCTAACGCGAATGGACTATTGTACATTTCTTTCTGAGTGGCACCGCTCTGCATGTCTCAAGTCCCAATGCTCAACCAATCGGGATCGGTTTCATTTGATCCCGATTAACCAATCAATGAGGTTCAAACGTCAAAATAAAACCGATCACGAAACTTACCAGAGTGACACAATAGACCTCCAGGCCATAGTAATGAAATTATTGTTTTGTCATGTATCGAAGTGGGCTACGTGAGTGGACTCTGCCTACCCCTTATATGTAAAAAAGGCGTGACAGGTATGTATGTATGTATGGAAATTAAATAAGAAGATTCCTTTACAATTAATATAATGGAATCGTTACATTCATACATACAGGTCAAGGTTGTTAAATCGTGTACTTACTGTAACTGGTCTCTCTATGCATAGAAACGTTATGTTACTGATTCTTTATCTGTCGCATATTAAAATAGTATTATGTAAAAGGTACCACCAAGACAGTGGCACCGAGGTTGACCTTGTCGGTCAAGGTCAAGTTCGAATGCCCATTTCTGTATTTTATTTTCCGTTTGTCAACTTTTACGACACCCAAGGGATGAGATGAGGTGGTAGATTTTTTTTATTCTATAAATTGATGAAACGAGCAAAACGTTCACCTGATGGTAAGTGCAACGTCTGCCCATAACAAATGCTGTGTAAACCAAAAAAATTTCTGTGTGACACCGCAATGTGCCCATCACCCAGAGACATAAGTTCTTAAGTCTCATATGCCCAGTGATACGCTAGCTCACAGTGCCCTTCAAACCGAAACACAGTAATGTTTGCACACTACTGCTTCACGGCAGAATAACTGGCCCTGGGGTGGAACTTACCTAGACGGATTCCTGCATAGGAATCCTACCACCAGTAGATTCATAGTCCAAAGAGCTCCATACATACAAACGCAACGTACGTGATTTTTCCCGTGTTCGCCGGCGAACAACCCAGGTTCACTGTCCACACGAAATATACTCGTGTAGTAACACACGAACTAAATAAAATACGACCTGTATTTAATTTAGTTAGTGTGTTTAATTTAGATTCTTTGCCATTGAGGTTTCATACAGTCTGCGAAAAGAGTTTTATAGGAAAACAAATGTAAAAGCCGACGGGCAAACATTGTCAATGAAAAAAGCGTATTTTGCTGTAATTTACTCAGTTTAGTCATTAACCGTAAATCAACGTTTGGCGGAATTCCACCGTTACAAGTTTTCCTAGAAGGCTAAATTCGAGAGTGTTCTAAATTTAAACCATCTGAAACTCTCCAAAAAAGCATTTAACAGTGTAATACATTACAAAGCATCGTAACGGAATACGACTAAACTAATTTAGGACTCTTACTTCGACTTCACAGAGTTAAGTTATTCATTGGGCAACTAGTCTTCATATCAAAACGTTAAAAAACATTTAGCAAATACTATCTTGCTGGTTCTTCAGGACAAAATAGACCGTTAGATAGTTTTAATTTTAGCGTTATTATAGTCTAAAAATCTTATCCATAAAAATACTTATGATAGGTTTACAACACTGAATAATTATAAAGGTAGGTAGCCTGCCACGCGTGGCATCTATGAAAGCTAAAAACTTTTGTGGCAGTCTATAGGGGAGGCCTATTACCAGCAGTGGACTAGTGATAGGCTAAAATGATGATGAAATGAAAATTCCACTATGGAATACATCAAAATGGTTATGTTGTCGTCGTTCCCAACATCTGTGAATTTATATATATTTGGCCGTAGATATACATACTCATCAACCCTCTTAAAGGTAGAAAAAAGAAAATGAGGCACAGAAATCTACGACTACTGGACGTTCTAAGAAGCATTTTTATGCGGACCAGTTTTTGAAATGATGTCATTCAATTAGTTCATCCTCCTGACCAATTTTCGAATTCGGCGACAACTTCTGAATACTGTGGGTATCAACTGCACAGGATTTTTTTTCTGTAACGGGTACTTTAAATGTCATGTAATCTGAAGTTAATAGAATCAGTCGTTACTTTGCGGAAATCCATTATGGAAAAACACGAAATCAGAGCTGTCATTAAATACCTCTGCTTGAAAAAAATGTCTACCAAAGACATACACAGCGACTTGGTGGAAACATTAGGGGACTCTTCTCCTCCATATTCCACAGTTGCACGCTGGGCTAAGGAGTTTAAGTTGGGAAGAACATCGACGGAAGACGAACACCGCGAAGGACGCCCATCGACGTCCCTCACTGAAGAAAATGTGAAAAAAGTTGAAGAAGTTGTATTGGAAGATCGAAGAGTGACTATCAGGCATGTAGCTGAGGTCACAGGGATCTCATATGGCAGCATTCAAAGAATCCTTGCGAACGAATTGCATATGAGAAAGGTCTCCGCGCGTTGGGTACCGAAAATGTTAAACGACGAGCAAAAGAAGAAACGAGTCGACATGTCAAGAGCAAATCTCGAAAAGTTCCAGGCAGACAAGGATAATTTTTTGTCACGTTTTGTGACCATGGACGAGACCTGGATCCACCATTTTGATCCTGAAACAAAACAACAATCGATGACATGGAAACGATCCGATGAACCGACGCCGAAGAAATTCAAAGTGTCAAGCTCAGCAGGGAAGGTTATGGCGTCTGTTTTTTGGGACGCTGAAGGAATAATCATGGTGGACTACTTGGAAAAGGGGGCCACTATTACAGGCTCCTACTATGCAGAACAAATAAGAAGATTGCGGGAGGCTATTAAGGAGAAAAGGCGAGGCAAACTGCGGGCTGGAGTGCTGTTCCATCAAGACAACGCACCGGTTCACAAAGCTGCAATTGCCATGGCTGCCATTCAGGAAGCGGGCTTTGAGCTGGTGGAACACCCCCCCTATTCACCAGATCTAGCCCCCAGCGACTTCTATCTCTTTCCACGACTCAAGGAACACCTCCGAGGCAAGAAATTTGACGATGATAGCGACGTGATGGCCGCGGTTGAGGACTTTTTTGAGAGTCAAGATAAAGATTTTTTTTCTAAGGGAATTTTAGGATTAGAAAAGTAAAGAGAGCAAGACTATGTTGAGAAAAATTATTTATTATTTATTCATATAGGAATCATTACTTTGCGATCACCCTCGTAGTACTCAGCGAGTTCGGCGGTTGACTGTCGTGAGAGTCAATATCCACTTGATAAGCCTCGTTGTGAGGTGAACACGTGTCGCCTGATCTCACTTCAGTGGTGTGTATTGCCTAGTGTTAGTGTTGTAGTGGTGCAGGGATCGGTGGCGGCATTGGTTTCCTGTGCACGCTGTTGAGGGAGGGCGGGCGGTGCTCTTAAAAACTAGGTAATACACACCATTTATATTTTGCATGCGGATCTTAGAAAATTAACTTTCTCTCCTTTAATATACGCTGAACTAAAATTATCCAGACTGACAGGTGCTGCGTTAAGGATTACGGCAGATCCTCGCTAACTTCAGAAATGTTTCATGGGTGTAAATAGACTAGAGTTTCTAGACGGTGATGGATTCTATGCAGGAATCCGCCTAGGGAGGTTGGTGGCGTCGGTGTTGTGTGGTTTACAGCAACAGTGACGTTTGCCAGTTATTCCGCAGAATAAAACGTCATGGTGGTAGGATTCCTATTCAGGAATCCGTCTAGGTAGATACCACCCCAGGGCCAGCTATTCTGCCGTGAAACAGTAGTGTATAAACATTACTGTTTCGGTTTGTAGGGCTACTGAGAGCTAGTGTAATCACTGATCATATGAGGCTTAAGAAGTAATGTCTCAGGGTGACCGGCGCAGTGTGGTGTCCACACAGAGATGTTCTGGGTAACACAGCATTTGCTATGGGCAGACGTTGCGCTTACCATCAGGTGAACGTTTTGCTCGTTTCGTCACTACATGCAATAAAAAAAACCTTCGCCTACTCAGTAACAATGGGGCTGTGGTAGTCATTGATTCACAGTAATATCTCAGGTCTTCAATTTTGAGTACACCTTTTCTCTAATGAAAGTAAACGACACTAATATAACTTTATATTACTTACTTATGAAATAATCCATATCACAGATCGATAAATATTAACAATAAAATACCAGATAACTTAAAAACAATTAATAAAGACGTAATATTTAAAAAATAATTTGCGTTCACTCACAAATGTATAAAATTGACTTTTTAAAAGTAACGCACTCCCACATACACGCACGCAAGCACAAACCCACCAACACACACACACACAACATTGGCATACAGGACTTGGTATGCAGTTTTATAATGCAATAAGATAACATACTCGTTTATGTATATCACAATATTACAACATTAATGTACTAAATATTAGTTTACTGTAATTGTGCAACACCCGACATGCATTACAAGCTATAAAAAAATAAATAAATATATACGTCGACCGCGTGGCGTAGTGGTTAGCGTACCTGACTTCTGCGCCACCGGTCCTGGGTTCGATTCCCAGCCGGAGGCGACATTTGTGCAAAATCATAAATTGTTGCTTTTCGGGTCTGGTTGTGTTGTGCATGTGAAATATATGTTTGTAAAACGCACCCACGATACAGGAGAAAATCCTACTGTGGGGCTTCGTTTTTTTAAAAACAAAATTAATATTCTTCACAGACCACAGATGAGCAGAGAAATTATCTACTCAGGTCAACTGTTGGACGACAACGCTATATTGAAAGACGTTCTCCGAACGTACGAAAGTCAGATCGCGCATACTATGCATTTGGTTTGCACACCAAAGCGAAAGATGACCAACGAACAGCCAGCGGTAGTCGAGCCAGTTGACGTCCACAACTGACGGCCTGCGGCAACGTAACGTCACCCAGCCGGAGACCGAGCGTCCGGCCGAGACCGCCTCGAGACCGGAGACCAGACAGAACGACCAAAATCACACAGTCGAAATGCAGAACTATTTGAGCTCGTTCGTGAATAACTACGGTCGGGTCCCACCGTACCCAAACTATAATTTCGGGGACGGATATTTGCCAGTGCCAAACGACCCGGCTTTGTTCGCAAACCACATGATGATGATGCAGCAGGCGTATTTACAGTACATGCAGCAATATGCTAATATGTGAGTATACATTTAAATTTAAAACCTAATGATATCATTGTGTTATAATGTACAACGTACTGGAGTAGTTATTTCAAACAAAATATGTCGCGCAACTCTATGACGCGCAACTAATGCGCGGGACGAACTGAGGAAAACTGAAAACCAGCGCTGTAGTCTCTCGACTGCAGCATTAAGCTGAGTGAGACCCATTTGCCTAAGGCGCCACGACACACACGACAATATGGTTAATGTACTCGTAATATTTTTTTTGTTAAATGTAAGCAACATTTAACAAAAAAATTATGTTGTTATTGATGTATTTACCTGTCAGTTATGTATATTGTTTGTTTGGCATTTATTGTAATGTATTTGTGTCTGTGGTGTGTTATTGCAATAAATGTTTTCTTTCTTTCCTTCACTTATGGTTTAATAGATAATTAACAATGAGTACGATCTAATTCCGATAATAGTATTAGTATTATTGCCCTCCCGATTGAAGTAACTGACCGAGCCGAGGCCGGTCCCCTTGGGCACCCTCGAGTTAGTTACTCTCGCGCACAGGATGACGGTCCTAGCCGAGGACCCCTCTCGGGGGCCCTTGCGCCAGTCATCCATAAATAAAGGTTTCGGCTAAGCGCCCTCAGCGCTCTGCTACCTTTCAAACCTGCGAAGCTGTGAAAGCCTTCGGGCTAACAGTGACCATTAGTCATAAAGTGCGAGCAGATGCGACATACAAATACAACAAATAAGTTGTATTCTTACGTTTAAATTTGAAATTAAATTTTTAATTTATACCTTTCCGAATTGATAATACTATCGTGACTCTTACAAGTGTAATGAAGCAATGATAACATGTTTAAAAAAAAATCTTTAACGTTATAATCGGGAGAAGTGGTCCAGTAGTGATGTAACGAATATAAATATTTTAATCTGGCGCCATTCCCCTACAGCTAAACGTTGACAATTGATTGAATGCAAGTACTCCGTGCCGTGTAGCTCAGGAGCTAGGCGCTCGCTTTAAATTTTATTAGAACGCGAGTGACCTGGGTTCGATGCCCGGTGCCGGCACCACTAAAATTGTTAATTGCAATTTTAAGTGCTGATTTACCACGTGCTCGGCGGTGAAGGCAAAACATCGTGAGGCAACCTGCATGTCTGAGAAAAATTAATATTTCGAAGACATGTGCAGTCCGCCAACCCGCATTGGAGCAGCGTCGGCGGATTCTTTATAGCTCCAAAAACCCTCTCAGAAATGAGAGGAGACCTGTGTTCAGCAGTGGGACATTTATAGGCTGAAACTTATACTCCGATTAGATGACTGTTTGTTTTATTTGATTATTTAACGACAAATGACCCAGAACGATAATAGTATTTTTTATAAAGATAATATTTCATAAAAAAAAAAACAAACATATAATACAAGTTCATTATCAAAGTAACGTTTTCTTTATATAATATTAATATTCGCAATTTTTATAAAAATAAATTAAAGCATTTGTGATAAACACATTCGCAGGATTTTGCGAGGATGCCAATGCGTATGCCAATATGCGAATGGGAATATTCGTTGCCTCTCTAGGATCCTGTGACGTACGCAAAGACAAAACCGATACATCGGAACTACTTTTTGACAAATAAATACTTCTTATCTTAAAAACGATAATCTGAGATCGTCGCCAGTCAACGAGGCATTTCAATTAAGGCTTCAAAGGTTCAAAAGTTTTATAGGTGTATATGGGCAGAGGCATGCCGTGCTGGTAGCGGCCTAAGAGAATCTACCACCCCATCTCATCCCGTGGGTGTCGTAAAAGTCGACAGAGGTAAAATGTAAACCAGGAGATGGGCAGCAGCATCTTGCTGGAACATCTGAATAAATAAACTGCGGTTGCCAACCCGTCTGCCAAGCGTGGCAACTATTAGGGCCCCGAAAACGAGAGCTACAAACTTTTGTGGCAATCTATGGGGGAGGCCTATGTTCAGCAGTGGACTATTGATAGGCTGAAACGACGACGACGATGGGCAGAGGCAATCATTAATCACGACGTCGGTATTTGTTCTCGATTATCATGCTTAGTTCCGTGAACGAAAATACATTATTGAAATGGTTAATAGCCTACCTCCGATCTTATCGCATCAGCGTTACATCGGGCGCGGGTATGTTGGGACGGGTCTCTGTGTTTGCGCGTACACTTGTGGCACTATAATATCTCCCACGCAGTTGATGACTCTCGACAGTAGTCGTAAGTTGTCGCCGTGGTCGAAATCGGCTAGGAGAACATCATTAATAGACGAAAAGAAAAGTAACAGCCAATAAATCTCCCACTACTGAGCACAGGGCTCCTCCCACTTTTGAGAGACTTAAATGTCGTCGAAATATTCTTTTATTTATATCATTCCTCCTTTTTGGTTTCCTCAATTTTCGTTCATCGTCGAGCACGTGGTAAATCAGGACTTAAAATTGAAATAGGAAATGTTTATGGTTTCGGCAACTGCGATCGAGCACAGGTTTCCCGTATATTATGAAATTGAGACGAACACCCGACCCTCGTGTGGTGGCGGCTTAGTGAATCTACTACTCGTACCATGGAGAAAATAAAAACTAGGAAAAGGGCAGCAGCGTCTGTGTGGAACATCTGAATAAAAAACTGCGGTTGCCAACGGTAGTTGCCAAGCGTGGCAACTATCGCAAAATCCCCCTTAAATGAGAGCTACAAACTTGTGGCAATACATGGGGGAGGCCTATGTTCAGCTAGTAGTGATAGGCGCAAATGATGATGATGACCCGACCCTCGAGACTACCACGGTTCGGTGTAGGGCCTGGCCGCTGCTCGATCGCCTGTAAGGACGGGCGAGCTGAATGTGATTAGTCTGTTTGGTTTTAAATGGATGTCGAAAGTGGGCTTAATAGCGGAAATAGCCTTAATAGCCTAAACTTTTAGGGTACAGAATGCGAAACGTGACGTCGCAGGATCGAGCCCGCCATTGTTCTCGTGAACCATCTTCTAGCACAAGTTTTTAAGCTCAGTCGGGGTGGTTGACAAGAATATTAGTGATGTAAATAGCATAGCCAGTATTTTTTTAAAAAACGAGCATTGGTGACGTGTGGCAGGCAGCAAGCGGCAACGGAGGCCCGCGAGGAGGCGCCGCCGCCCGCCCCTGCTGCAGAGGCGCACGCACCCGCTGAAGAGGCGCCGGCACGAGACTGGCTGGACCACGTGTACGCCGCCTCGCGCCTCGCAGTGCTCTTCTCGCTCGTCTACCTGTACGGCAGCCCGGCGCGTCTGCTGCTCGTGCTACTGCTGGCGGCCGCGGGATACCTGTGAGTGTTGCCGCTGTCACTACTCATCTCGCTCGTCTGCCTGTACGGTAGCCCAGCACGCCTGCTGCTCGTGCTGCCGCGGGATACCTGTGAGTGTTGCCGCTGTCACTACTCATCTCGCTCGTCTGCCTGTACGGTAGCCCAGCACGCCTGCTGCTCGTGCTGCCGCGGGATACCTGTGAGTGTTGCCGCTGTCACTACTCATCTCGCTCGTCTGCCTGTACGGTAGCCCAGCACGCCTGCTGCTCGTGCTGCCGCGGGATACCTGTGAGTGTTGCCGCTGTCACTACTCATCTCGCTCGTCTGCCTGTACGGTAGCCCAGCACTCCTACTGCTCGTGCTGCCGCGGGATACCTATGAGTGTGTCGCTCGTCTGGTTACAAGGTGAAGTTGAGTCAGAGCGTTTGAATTTACGCTACAACAAAGCCTTGCTTAAAATACACTGTCCTGCTCATTTGAAAACTTCAAGTTGTTAACCTGACGACTTCTTCTATTATAACAAGATGACAGTACTATCACCATGATGAGGAGATCAGTATGTTATAATTTTAGCCCAACTCGCATTTTTCAGCAAAAGCAGTAGGTAATTGTATTAACATTTATACATTATGGTATCATTTCCAGGCATCAAATCGGTTTCTTCCGCGACCTACACGTGGCCCCCAACAACACGCAAACACCAGCTTCCACACAGGAAGCCGCACCAACCCACCACCAGTCCTTGTTGGCATCGACGTGGATAGTGGTGACGTCATTCTTCGCGTCTCTCATACCTGATACTAATTAGTATTACGGCAGACAAATAAATCGATTGGGACGGAATCGATACATCTTACTACTATAATCGATTTCCGATATATGAAAACGATTGTGAATTATGTTGAATTTTCTGAGTTAATCGATGGCTTGCCTTAGAAATAGTAAAAAATTGTGATTATCGATTCTGTTTTGTGATTTTTTTCTTCATGTAATTTATTATTTGACATTTTTTCGTTAATCGTTTGAGATCGACAGCGTATCTCGATATTATTTTGAGATAGACTACAATAAATTTCTTGTTTGGTTCTATATATTATAATGCCGAGATGTATAGACAACGAGATCCATTGGTATTATAAACCAATCGTTTAGGTTGCATCTATATGAAATCTCGATGAAAAAATACCTAGTGAAGAGTAAGTGGGCCAAAATATATTTTAATCAAATATATGCGATAATGTAACACACACACACACACACATATAAATGGATAAATTTAAAATTTATGATTGTACTCAATTTAGCAGTTACCCATTAGTCTGAAAAACATTATAGTTTCATAGTTTTTATCCTAAATTGTACAGATATATTTTTGTCATTCCGACACAGCAGAGGTTAAAAGGAGATGTCATGCCAAGCATGTTCAGATTGGATGCCAAGAATGTGGGATAATAAAATGAATACACATATTTCTTAAAGTTTCATTCACATTATGATATGAGAACATTAATAAAATTTGATCTTAATCATGAACATTAATAATTTGTTAATGATCACAAACAGCACAGACAGATAAAATAACATGCAGTATTTTGATGAACATTATAACGAGCAGCGTTGATTAATATATCCTGTAAATGTAATAGATGTTTAAAATAGGTTCTTAGCAGTTCAAGTATTTTTGCTGGTATTAAATTGAAAAACCATATCAGTTTAAAGGCATATTGAGAAAAAATATTTATTATCTGTAATTTTTGATCCATAAATGAATCAAAAGAAAAATATATTGTTAGCTTTTATAACCCAGCTTTGGCTTACATATTTAAAAGAAATCTATTCACCTATTATAGTTTTTATTTTTAGTACCTAATAGAAGTTTCAAATGTTCGGTGTACTGATATGAAACCAAATATTAACTGTATGTGACCTTAGGCACCTAAAACTAGCTTGAGTGTATTAACAATTTTATAAATGTACCCGAGAAAACTAAACAGGGTGATAAAAAACATTTAATAAATATTACATAGTCCATCCTCCCACTAGATGGGGCGATGACCTGCACTGTTAAAAGTCGATTGGGGAGGACTATGTTCAGCGGTGGACTTGATGGGCAGATATGATGATGATAGACCACCACATAGCATATCCTCCACGTTCTAGATTGGGGTAATCGCCGAAGCTATGAGTCCCTTATTAAATGGCTAGGATTGTATTTCACCACCACACTTCAAGAACCCATGCAGTGGTTCAAAATACTCCTTGTGTATAATTGTTCACGCAATTACATTTATTAGATTGTAATATTATTGAAATGTAACTAATTTACAAGTTATTTGACAGCCAGTAAAATTTGATAATTACCCTCTAATGTGTATTCGCTATAGATGACTATATATTGAGTCGACAAATTAATAAAATATGGGATCGAGGTCATAGGAATGACACTGCTCAGTGCAGAAATAATTTTACTATCCTTGCCCTGGCGGTATACGGTATTTGAATAGGATTTTTGTATTAAATTTTTGAGGCTGTTATACTTTTACGTGGAAATTTAATGGATCAAAATTAATAAAACAATTATTAATCCATTAATTCTATTGCCTCAATCCTCAACATTATGAGTAAGGCACCAAAATTTTTGAATTACTTTGGTTGCGTTTGCTAATTTTAAAACAATGAAACGCGCAATTCATACAAGCAAAAAAATGTTCTGCAGAAATCAGAAACTGGGCTGAAATTTTGAATCGACAAAACTTTAGTATTTTTAAATACGGCAGTTACTAACTTAGTACTACTTAGTTTTCAACATACATAACGTTTCTCATTTTTTTTATATATTTTATTTTCATGCATCTATGTAAACATTCTGAACAGCTCGAAACAGTTGAAAGTACAGTCCTCTAAATTCATTATTAATTTGTCGACAGAACATTTGTAATCAACTAAAGCTGTATTATTCTGCAATGTGATTTCTCTAACGAACTTTCTCGAAAGTGGAAGTCGCTGCAATAGTTTTTTTTTCATTAAGTTCGAGCAGTTGATTATATGGGCTTGATCAATATGTAAATCTGTTAGTACATATTAGTATCATATGCATAATTACGCTGGATTTGCGAAATCTTTCATTATTTCATTGTATATTAAATTTTATCATATAGAATGATTATGGTTTTTGCCTTTCGTGTAGAGAATTATGCGGTATCGGTAGATATTTTTACATTATTCCTCTTAGTGATTTCAAGGGGCAAGTTTTTCTGGATAAAAGTAGAAAGTAAAGTTGTTGTAAAAAGGACCCTATATGATTTATCTTACAAAAAACATCCCCCAATTCACTCCAAAATATTATCAAACAAGATTATGCCGACGCGCTTATTTACACTCGCGTGCACCAACATGTACATGGTTCGTATACCATCCTTTATATCTGATAGCAACGATGTAAGGGTTTCGCAGATTTGATTGCACGCGACTGTACAAAATTGTATATAGAAGCATTTCTAATGGCCATTTTAAAATTTTAGTAATCGTCTTAATTTATTTAAACCTACCTATAGTATAAATACATTAATACAAAGATCACCTGCATTTTGTAATTAGTAAGCTATTTAAATGTTAATATTGATATTAAAGCATGCTATAAAATTATTTACGTACTGTGATAAGGTTGGTTTTCGTTTGCACCCACGTAAATAAACAAATAACTCTTTACAATGCGTTTTATTTTCCAAATTCCTCTTTAGTTACAACTAATACTACGAAAGAACGAATAGTACTGTGATGTAGACCAGTATTACGTTATATATGTGCCATTTTGTTATATGACTGGCATCTTGAAGGTAGTGACATGAACCCGTTTCTGTAGAAATTTTGGGACGTCTGAGGAAAGAAACGCGACAAGTAGTTTTGGCAGTCCTCTCTTAATTACTGCCAAGAATTCTGATGATACCGAAACAGGTGGAAATCTGAGGGTGCAAGGTCAGGGCTATATGGCGGATGCAATTTTTTTTTTTAAAAAAAACGAAGCCCCATAGTAGGATTTCTCCTGTGTTGTGGGTGCGTTTTACAGACATAAATTCCACATGCACAAACACCCAGACCCGGAACAACTATATGTAGGCCATACAAATATTTGTCCCGTGCGGGAATCGAACCCGCGACCCGAGGCGCAGAAGCCAAGGGCTTAGCCACTGCGCCAACCGAGCATTAACACCTCCCAGCCAAACTCTTTAATTTTTGCTGAGTGTCTAAAGATGTGTGTGGTCTAGCGTTTTAGTGATGAGACACCCTTTCTATTGATCAATTCCGGCCGCTTTCTCTCAACATCCTTATTCTCATCAGTCGTTGGCACTAGAGATCCGATTAGATGGTTCTGTCGGGCGGTAAAGGCTCATAATGAATAACGCCCTATAAATTATCGTATAGTTTAGATTATCGATGTTAAAAAAATGTTACGTTAGGAAATTAAGAAGAGGAGCCTACAAACTATGATTATAGTTTGGCGAGGAAGAAATTTGTAATATTTTATTGGAATAAATAAAAAAAAATTCTACCACACAGCATCACTTTATTGTGAGTTAAGCCGGATTTTGGCAGTCTGTGAACCCGGACCGACCTTTGACCAAAACCTTTTTCGAACGTTCTTGTCGTACGTGATCCACTTTTCAACAGTTATCGATCTATTCAAAAGCGGTTCCGTTTCATTACGTCTCAATAAAGAATCGCAAATAGATTCAATAGGTTTCTTTCAGTGATATAACTGATGACGAGATAAGATGAGAGTGAGCTTGATATTTGGGTGTTACACGAGTGGCGCCCAAATATCGAGCTTTTTTGTGCAACTTTTACAGGCTGTTGTTTTACTTTTTTTTAAACCTAACTGCGACGCATAAAAATTGGATTCCTCGATTATAAATTAACATTTTTGTATGCCTTAGGACTAAGAGAGGATGCCTGCTTGCCATTAATAGTACTCTTGGTAGTACCAACGTCATTAGCGCTACTAATTATTTTCAATCATTCAAAAAGTAACTATGGCGCTACCCTTTACATTACGCAGGAACCACGGTGCCCTCGTGGTTTTGAGCATGAATCGATTTTGTAATACCTGAAGTCGATAAATTTGACGCGGAGAGGCATTCGTATGTCATAATTGGCCGAATACAGGATTTATATAGTATAATTTTATTATTTATATTGTATTAGTAGTATGTATTCGTATATTATGTCATATATTATTTAGAATGTATATGTATGCATATGTATAGTCGTTTATTTATTTAATAGTGATGGGATATTCTTCTTTTAGTAACCGCCATCGCTGTTTACTCACTGCCCTAAGTTTGACTGGCAGAGAATGCTTTTAGCATTAAGTCCGCCTTTTGTTCCTTAACTTAATGGCTCAATAAAAGAATAAATAAATAATTTTATTACGTAGGGACATTTTACTATTTTTATTTAAAAACGGGTGTAATCGGCCTTACTCAGTTAATGGGAGGACCGAAGGTGAGTCTCGAGTCTAATAGGACGCCTAAGTATTGGACTGTACTTTCCGAGGGGATTGGACGATCAAATAACTCTATGATAGGAAGATGTGGTTTTATACGCCGCGAAAAGTAACAAAAGTACATGACTACACTTTTGGTGGGATTGACCTGGATCCTCCAGTTCCCGTGAGTGTGGGCTGCGGATTGGAGGCGTTTAGAGATAGTGTCTGTATTACGTCCAGAACGTTAGCACGGAACCCAAACTGCTCGTGGATGGGTATCCCTCGAGACCGCATGAAGTCGCTTAAGCGGGCGAGAAGCAGAATAGAAAAATTTTTTATTCAATATAGATTATTTACATAATACTTATTGAAAGTCATTTTTTTTCTTTTTTTTAAACTACACTGGTTCGCAAAAAATGCCTCTGTCCTGGGAAGAACCAGTAAGAAACCCAGCGGGCTTTTTTTTTAGTCATTTTTAAAATAATGTACAATACTCGTAACAGCAGTAATATAAAGATGTAGAAATGGCTTGGCGGCGATCACCTCATACCCAGGGGTTATCATCATCTATGTATTCTTTAATATTATAATAACCCTTGTTATGAAGTCATTGTTTAATAAAAAAAATTAACGTTTTCATAGAAAGACTTTTAGCACTTTCTGGGATTTTGTTGTAAAAACGTATACATTACCCCATAAAAGAGTTACTGACTCTGTGAAGTCGGGTAACTGTAATAATTAATTTGTGCTTGTTCCTGGTATTCACATTATGAACATCACTTTTTTGAACTGGTTTATGTTCTTCTGTAATTACAAAACGTTTTCAAATATATATTGAGAGGCCAAGATATTAATTTCTTTAAATTAATCGCTAAGAGACACTTTAGAGCCAAGATTAAAAATAGCTCTTACGGCCCTCTTTTGCAAAACAAAAATCACTTCTACATCAGTTGCATTTCCCCATTTTTTTACAGCATATTTTATATATATGGGGGCTCCATTGAAGTTTTGCGTCAAGAGTTATTCCAAGAAAGACAGCAGTATCCACAGGGCTCAACTCGTGACGACGACGTTCGTATATCTTGCCTAGAACCTTGAGGAGGCTAATAGGTCGATATGCGGTGGGATCAGACGGGTGACGGACCAACATCCATTTTTATATCATCATTTCAGCCTATCGCTAGTCCACTGTTGAACATAGGCCTCCTCCATAGATTGCCACAAAAGTTTGTAGCTCTCAATTGGGGGGATTTTGCAATAGTTGCCACGCGTGGCAGGCGGGTTGGCAACCGCAGTTTATTTATTCGAATGTTCCAGGAAGATGCTGCTGCCCATCTCCAGGTTTTAATTTTCCCTCTGTCGACTTTTATGACACCCACGGGTGATGGGGTGGTAGATTCTCTTAAGCCGCTACCACACGGCCATTTTTATATAGATACAAAGTTAAGTAACTATAAATATTCCACTATTGAGCATAGGCCTTGTCTAATCTCTAAGAGTTTATTAGCCGGAAAAAGTGCTATGCTGCCCCAGTGGGGGTTGGCGGACTTCAGATAACCTCAAATTATTTTTATTTGTCAGAGACATCTTCATCTTCATATCAACAGGTTTCTTCACGACGTTTTCCCTCACAGTGAGCACATGGTTTACCATAGACGACATAGCATACAGCACTTCAAATTGCAGAACAATTATAGAGGTGCCGGCATCGGGGAAAAAAAAAGTAAGTAAAGTTTCAGCCTATAAATGTGCCACTGCTGAGCACAGGCCTCCTCTCATTTCCGAGAGGGTTTTGGAGCTAGGGAGAATCCGCCACGCTGCTCCAATGCGGGTTGGCGGACTGCACATGTCTTCGAAATATTTTTTATTTCTCAGACATGCAGGTTTCCTCCCGATATTTTCCTTCACCGCCGAGCTCGTGGTAAATCAGCACTTATAATTGCAATTAACAATTTTAGTGGTGCCGACACCGGGAATCGAACCCATGTCACACGCGTACTATGAAATTTTAAGCGAGCGCCTAGCCCCTGAGCTATACTAATATTATTATTCCCCTATATATGGCGACAGGTGTCCAGCAGAGTAGAATATCACCTACCTCTTTCCTACTGAGATGTAGTTAGAGGCGACTAAGGTTTTGTAGAGACAGCCTTTATTTCGTGCAAAATTTTTTGACTTGTACCAAAATGTCGCCGTCTTTTGTACACATCTCGTTTTCCGCGATAGCGAAAAGTAGTCTACATCAGTGGCCTCTGCCTTCTCCTTATATGGGAAAAAGGCGTGACTGTACCTATTTATGTATTATTGTTACAGTCCGGTTAAGAAATTAAGCAAAACTTTTATGTACAAATAACTGGTGGTACGATTCGTATGCAGGAATCCGTCTAGGTACCACCCCAGGCCCAGTTATTCTGCCGTGAAGCAGTAGTGTGCAAGCATTACTGTTTCGGTCTGAAGGGCACTGGGAGCTAGCGTAATCACTGGGCATATGAGACTTGTGAACTAATGTCTCAAGGTGACGGGCGCAGTGTGGTGCTACAGAAAAATATTCTGAGTAACACAGCATCTCTTATGGGCAGACGTTGTACTTTCCATCAGGTAAACGTCTCGTTACTTTATTAAATAAAAAAACAATGTTACTGTCAAATATAATAATTTAAAATTCTTCACTAAAGTCTACATCCATAAAATCATCATCCAGATCTTTTATGACATCATCATTCGCATTGATTTCTTCCTTTTCATTACATTTGGTAACGGATTCATTGGCTATAAATTCTTTTGTTTTCGCAGCTTCTTTTGTAGTCTCTGTATCCTGCACATCGTCCGTGAATTCCGTTACTTTTTCAATTGCTCCGGCATTTTCGTTAAGTTCAATTTCACTTTCAATTACACCTGATTGTTCCAGATCAACAATTTCTTCTGTTGCTTTAGATTTTGCTCCAAGATTAGCTTCATCTTCGATTTTATTTTCTATACATCTGGTATTTTCTTGATTTCCATTTAATGCTTCTTCGTCATTCAAGTGTTTATTTTCAATCAGTTGCGTTTCCATATTATCTTCATTAGTCATATTGTAATTGTTATGTTCTCGATTTAATGGTACTGTAGTAATATTACAACCTGTGTTTTGTAAATTTTCAGACTCACGGTCAGGTTTATCGAGATTCTGCATCTCAACAATATCTTCATTTTTATTGGTCACATTACTATCATCGACTTTTTCACTAACGACATTAAGAATACTATCAAAATCGTTGACACCATTCGATGCGTCACATAAAGCATTATGTGACGCATCGAATGGTGTCACATTACCAACAGACGCAACGGTGCTATCACTATGGTTAGAAATATCTGCGTGAATATCTACTGATACCGGTTCATTTACAGATATCACGCCGTCTTCGTCGTCTGAACTGTCAATTATATTGCTTCTATTGTGCTTTTTAGTTACAGTTACATTATCTGTATCTATATTAATTATAACATTAGTTTCATTTATTCGTTCGAGTTGCATATTTCCTGTAGATACTTCATAAGTATCAGCTGTGACGTTATTCTCTTTGTTATTGCTTAAGGTGCTATTAATCGAAACTGTACTATTATTTTTTAGCCTAGCAAGACGCCTCTCTTCAGCCAATTTTCTACATCTCATCATTCTTTCTCTTTGTTCCTCACTAATTGAAGGAGACGATGTTGCTTTTGGCGCAGTTAAAGACCTACAACAATTGTGATTAAATTAGCTATATCATTATTGCTCATTCTTAATAATTAGTAGCTGAAGGATATGAAAAATTTTACCATCATTAAATTAAATTTTTGGACTCGCGCATATTAATGCGTAGAAAAATATAGAAAACTGAAGAAATGATATAGAATGATCTTAATAGATGAATACGTTAATTTATGAATGATGCATTGATTGATGATTATGTGTAGACTGTGCTTAAATTTTAACTCATCATCATCATCATCATTTCAGCCTATCACTAGTCCACTGCTGAACATAGGCCTCCCCCATAGATTGCCACAAAAGTTGTAGCTCTCATTTTGGAGGGATTTTGCCATCGTTGCCACGCTTGGCAGGCGGGTTGGCAACCGCAGTTTATTTATTCAGATGTTCCAGGAGATGCTGCTGCCCATCTTCTGATTTATGTTTTCCTTCTGTCGACTTTTACGACACCCACGGGATGAGATGGGGAAGTATATTCTCTGAAGCCGCCACCGCACGGCAATCTCAGTAGCAGCGTCTGAGGTAGCTTAATATCTAATAATGATTTTGTTTTTGTATATTAAATTGTATTTAAAATGACTGAAAACCAAAAAAAAAACTGCCTGCTGTTTCTTGCTAGTTCTTACCAGGACAGAGGCATTAGTTTGCGAAGCAGTGTAGTTTTAAAAAAAATATTATTATGTAAAAAAAAAAATATTGAACGAAAATTGTTCTATTCTATTGAGATCGCCAATCTGCTTGCAAAGCCAAGCTACTCGGGAGACTAGTCTGACAACGATGAGTATGAATGCGGCGTGAAGGTCTGGAACTCTGACCACTAGGTGACGCGGTCGTCGAAATAGGTACGTTAAGAAATTGTGTTGCTGTAGACTACCAGTCAAAAAAATCTATACCTATCTATTGCAGAACTTTCCAGTGGATTTTTCTTTACAGATCCCGGTGCAGGTGTAGACCTCGCTAGGTCTATCTGTTGCTGCAGAAGCTTGTCAAACTCATCCTCCTCTCTTTCGATTGGTGCACTCTCATCATCGCTGGAGTCCTTCTGGACTATTGTTTCTTCTGAAATGTACTGGTCTGATCTTATTTTGTGCAAATGTACCTGGAAAAATACAAAAACTTCCTATTACATGGGGTTGGTCGCCTGTGCCAGCACCACTAAAATTGTTAATGAACTTCAAATGCGTATTTACTCCATGGTCCGCAGTGAGATAAAACTTTGTAAAACAACATGCACTGGAGTAGTGTTCCCACATATTATTCCTGGAACAAAAACCCTCCTAAAACTTTGAAGAGGCCTTTGCTCAACAGTGGGATACATAAAAAAAGAACATAAGAAAAAGAACATAAACCAGTTCACTAAAAAAAATGATGTTCATAATGTGAATACCAGGAACAAGCACAAATTAATTATGCCAGTTACCCGACTTCACAGCGTCAGTAACTTTTTTATGGGGCAATGTATACGTTTTTACAACAAAATCCCAGAAAGTGCTAAAAGTCTTTCAATCAAAAAGTTCAAATTTTATATTAAACAAAGACTTCATAAAAAGGGTTATTATAATATTAAAGAATGCATAGATGATGATAACCCCTGGGAATGAGGTCATTGCCGCCAAGCCATTTCTACATCTTTATAATACTGCTGTTATTCTTCCCAGGACAGAGGCATTTTTTGCGAACCAGTGTAGTTTAAAAAAAGAAAAAAAAAATTTCAATGAGTATTACGTAAATAATCAATATTGAATAAAAATTTATTCTATTCTATTCTAAGAACTATAAAATGAGATACATTCAGTATTAAGTTGATTCTCTATGTAATTAATATGTAAATATTTAAGATTAACTTAGTGTTTGTAAGTAAGTCTAAAGAAATTATAATCAGTTAGATCTTACTGAGGACAGTGAGATATCAGAATGGCCGAGATGTATAAAAAGTAATTTTAATTTTGGAACTGATGTCAGAGGGTGACGGGCGCAGTGGTGCCCACACAGAAATGTTCTGGTTTACACAGCATTTGTTATGGGCAGATGTTGCACTTACCATCAGGTGAACGGTTCAATAAAAAAATATTTATTATTATGTTGCTTGTATTGTAACTTAAGTAAGAGTGAAAGGACTCCTCCGCAGTTGATAACTCCAGACAGTATGCGGTAGACGTCGCCATGTGGGATAATTGGCGAGGAGTACATCATGTGTTCCGCGGTTTTAAGAACGGAGGTGTTTTTGAGTAATTTTGCTGATTTTCTCTTATGTTCTCTTCTAGGCCGTTCTCTTATCTTTCATCTCTTTAATCTTCCGTACCATTATTATTTTCCGAAATATAATGAGGACCTTCTAAACCAGATCTTTCCATGTCATTGATTTTCTTCTCGTTATTATCGTTGTTATCTATCACTTACCACAGAAAACCTAACCATATTCCCCCTTTTTCACCTGTTCCATTTCCATCATTACCTATGATTCTACTTTAAAAGCTTCAGGATAAGTACTGTACCACTTCCTTCTGAATTCTTTTCTTCGTAAATCTGCCTCATTTAAGTCTGTGCCTGATGATAAATTATGTTCAAATTGTTATGGTTCTTCTGAAACTTGGACCGGTGCAAAATAAGTTTTATTCTAAGTGCTAGTTTATAGATGAGTCAAGAGTTTTGTCGATATTGTTGATAGTAAAATAATTAAAAATCAGATGAAACGCTTTTGAAAAACGTAGTCAACCTTCTAAACAAGCAATTGGCATCATAATGTAATTTTTGGCATTTTTGTGGGTTGACACATTATTGCCTAACAGTGAATTGACAATTTTAAATCAGTGAATTTCCACCAAATCCGGCTTTTTTTTATTTCCCGATCCCCCAAAATGCCAAAAAATCAAATAGCATTTCATTTTGTATTTTGCAACCAAAACAAATGAAAATATATATATATATATATACATACCATTACTGGTCGTTTTTTGCCAAGTGTCTCAATCTTCCTCAAACAGTCTTCAAATTGAAACTTAGGATACAATCTATAAGCCCAATGTTCTAACTTTTTTAGCACTAAATCCAAGTCTTCCTTTTCATGTCCTTTCCCTGAAATATACAACGTCTGCTGTTTTTTTATGATACCAAATACATTGCTTGAAAGATTTGAAAGAGTGTGTATGGATTAAAAATTAATAATCTGACTGTCAAATGCCTCCTATATGCTAATGATCAGGTTATATTAGCACCATTGGAGGACTGCTCTAAAAGGAAAGGAATGAAAGTGAATGTAAGTCAGCATCATAAAAACACCCAAACAACCTCAAATATGTTCTGCCGCATAGATTGCCACAGAACATGTTTCGAGGGGGATTTTGTTCCATAGTTGCCACGCGCAGCAGGTTGGTTGGCAACCGCAGATTATTTATTCAGGTATTCTAGGAAGATGCTGCTGCCCATCTTCTCATTTTAATTTTGCAATAAAACAAAAAAAATAGTAAGTGCAATGTCTGCTCATAACAAATGCTCTGTAACCTAGAACATTTCTGTGTGACACCACACTGCGCCCATCACCTTGAGACATCAGTTCTTAAGTCTCATATGCCCAGTGATTACACTAGCTCTCAATGCCCTTCAAACCAATATGTTTTCACACTACTGGAATAACTGGCCCTGGGGTGGTACCTACCTAGAACCTACCACCAGTGAATCTTATGCTGTGATTCTTAAGCTGCCACCATATGGCCATGTAATGTAAGACAAAGTAATGGTTTTTGAAAGAGAAGAAAGTATGATTGAATGCAGAGATCTGATTGAAGGAGAAGGAGTGGAACAAGTGAAAGGTTCAAAGTTTACGAGAGGCAAAGTATGATTATGATATTGAATGCAGTGTTGGCAGGAAATCAGAAACTTTATGAGTAGCTAAAATGTATCTAAAAAGGCATGACTGGCTATACATATAGGGGAGTGCTGGTCCCCACACTAATGTATTGTAGTGTATGTTGAGTCTGGCAGAAGGAGCATGAAAGTAATATTGGTGGTGTGAAAATGAGAAGAAAGAAATTTGAAAAGTGTAACTGAAGTGACTTTGATGGTCAAAATCAGGAACAGGGTGATAAGGGAATGACCACATCGCAGGTAGAAGGTGTAGTGACAAAAATATGCAGAAAGGGATGCTTAGATGGTTTGAACATATGGCATGAGAATGAATGACTTCTTTCATTGATAAACCATATTTATGAGGCATAATATGCATGCCACATATCACAATCAGATTGGAGAACTTTAAACAAATGGCCACGAAAAAAGTACCCACAGCCAATGAGCTTGTATGAAAACACTAATGAAAGTAGAAGAAGCAAAAGATGTGTGTCAGTATTGTAGCAAGTGGAAAGATGTGTCTGCCTACAACAATGGAATAGAGGAATTGAAATGAAAATATTAATTTAGTAATTATTTATAAGGAAAAAATTATTTATTCTACAAAGTAAGAAATATAAATTTTGTTTGTAAAACATAATTTTTTACAATCTACCACCGTTTCGTAATGAGGTTCCTCTGATGGAGAGAAGAAACAGGCGAAAGTAAGCACCACTATATGTATGTAAATAAATGATAGACCTTTTACTTTGGCTTTTCATTTCTGTGGTAAGTGACAAGAACTGAAAATACAATTTCTTTTTGGCAGAAGTTATGCCAAGAGAAAGGGCCATAATTTACTTTTAATAACAGTTTAATGATTTTATTCCTTATTTACATAATATACTATATAAACAGCATGCACTGCTAGCCTCTTTTTTCTACCGTTATTCAGCCATTAACAGTAACTACCCACCAGATCAAGTGGTCTGATACAGGGAGGGCATCTCCTCCAACCAAGAAGATCTTGTATATAAATATAGTAAGGCATCAATGAAACTTTACAAGTGTGATGAACAATTTTTGAGCCTTTTCTTAAGCTTCTCATATGGTAATACAGTTTATGCTCAACTTGACAAATCATCAGATTTAATGTTAATAACATAGTGTACATGAAGAATAAATGAATAAAATACTAAGGTTACATTGCACTAACAGGGTTCATGTATCTTAATGAAAGAGCTATAAAGAGTTTCGAGTTAAAAGTATTTAGCAATAAAAGAACCATGATGTGAAAGTTACGATCGAAAGCTAAATCTTGATGAACAAACCTTTGAATTTGAAATCTTTAAAATGATCAGGGATAACTTGTATGCCCCTGGGTCCACTTAACCGTGCGGGGTTCAAAATAAATCTTGGATTCTTTACCGCACGTTTTGTTTTTGTGCTTGATGGATCAACACGCTTTTTTTCTTCTTCTGTAATAAAACAGTAATGTTATTGCAACTTAAGTCGAACACAAAAAATCCTCGTAATGAAAACATAGTTAAATAATCTTTTAATACCTGCTTCACCTTCCTTTTCGCTGTTATCGTCGCTATCAGAGCGAGCTTCAGGTTTCTCGTCGTAATCATCCCCTTCAATTATGCGTTCCAATTCTTTAGCTTCATCTGCCTCATCCCTAAAAAATATGTCTTCAAGAAGCGACATAACATATATATTAACTTAGATTAAAAAGAACTTTTAAGTATTGTATTGTAAATATTGAAATGAATGAAGTTTATCTGTAAAAAAGAAATGACATTGACAGCTTCTTAAAATTTGGCGGGAATGAAAAGACAAAGGCAGGGAATCCTCGGAGAGTTTTTTTTTCGTTTTTGATCCCGGCAAATATCTACCAAATCGAGCCATTTTTGCCAAAGTCGAGTAATAATTTAATTTTAACAAAGTCTTCATTTCGATAAGTTGACTTTTACTGAAGATTTGCTGGACTGATGAATGACGATAGAAATAAAGAATTGCTAGACTGATAGAGATAAAAAGAAAAGTACAATTTTGGTATTTCAAAAAACATTCTTTTTTAATAACTTTTTTTTGTCCCATGAGTATTTGTTATAAATCTTCGCTTTGGCGATGAAAGTTCTACTATTTTTACAATAATTATAGGAATCTGAACAATTTAAATCTACACGATAGTAAATTTTTAATTAAATGAATTGATCCATGATCACTTTCCATGTTTTTACTTTAACAGAAATTAAACACTTTAATAACCGGAAAACGGGGTGAATTGGGACGAAATTGAACCTATAACAATAAATACACTTGGTTGCCATATGAAATATTAATATCATAAAGTAATAAAGTCATCCTGCTCTTAAAAATTACATTGCAATTCTAAAAATTGTAAAAACTTTTGGCCTAAGACATATGATATCCTTATTCAAACTGACTCAGCGGTTACAATGAAAACGGCTAAGGGGAGACTAGAGAAAATATGTCAGGGTTGTTAACAGAAAGAAAAAATATCATCATCATCATCATTTCAGCCTATAACTAGTCCACTGCTGAAAATAGGCCTCCACCATGAATTGCCACAAAAGCTTGTAGCTGTCATTGTGGCCAAGTCTTCATTCCCTATTCAGTAAATTTTACTTCTATTCCTATTTATACCAGCAAAATACATACAACGAGAAATAAAATTAAAAAAAATAAAAACAAAGTTAACATTGAACAATTTAAAGACAGGAAAATAAATAAAATATAATTTAAATTAAAAATGGTAACAAAAGGCCTCCAGTCAGCATAATGCCTTGGCCGATTTCAGCCTCGACGCTGGTCTTCCATGGATGCCTTTAAAGAGGTGCGCAACAATGAGCAAACATTATAGCATTATGAAACATAAGAATTTTTTTTTTATTTTTTTTTCTAAAAATGATTCTTTTGTTTAATTTATAATATTACAAATTCATCAATTCTCACTACGATTCAGACACAGTTTAAAACAAAAACACATAGGTACACTTTCATCCACACATATCAAACATTACTACACATATACATACGTACACTTACACACCACAGTTAGGTTATGGTTAGAAACTTTTGTAAATGTATTAAACAGGTCTTGTATTTTAATTTAAATGTTTGGACTGAAGCAGACTTCCTGATAGGCGGTGGGATGTTATTCCAACATTTCGTGGCAGAATAGCGAAAACTTCCACGAAATGCAGGTATGCTGTGTGCCGGACATTTCATTCGTAAAGGCATTCATTGTCCTTCTGTGAAGTTTAGCTTTTCATATAAATGCCGAGGATTCTGCGTCTTCATTATGCCAAATAGTAAGCCTGAGTGCAATGCGCGGCGCAACTCCATATTCATGAGATTTCCATTGTTGAGATAAGGCGCTCTACGTGGGATTTTGAAGCAGAATCGTGCGCAAGAGTTCTGCACTCGTGATTCCAAAGCATACGTGGATTCTCAAGATTTTTATTTACACTGTGTCTGAAAAATAACGATTTTTCATTGTATATAGCGACATTTACTATTCTGTTTAAGATTTTATAGTATACCCTACGACAATCAAGACCTGTCCTACGGTATCTTGTGTGCATCGTTTCTCAATCTCAATCACTCATTTATTGTTGGTGTTATCCATGGATATTTGTGTTCTTTAATATACGACGTCTTTAAAGGAGCGTGTTTATCAAATAAGAGCGTTATATAGGCATTAAAAAGTAGAAGTGAGTCGTTCACGTTGTCACAAAGAAGCTGCTCCCATGGAATACTATTTACGTCAGCATTAAAATAATCCCTGTTTATATCTTTTATTGGTCTGTAGGTTATCAATCTTGGCGGTATTTTTAGTTTTTATACATTATATTCAGCTTGCAGAAAATCCAAACTCTTAAATCATATGTATCAAGCGGATATGCCCACGCGGAAAAGTTATTTAACTATTCTGTTATATATTGTTTTGTGTCCCTACTCAAAACTGTTTCTTCAATACTCTGACGCACTCTGACGTCTGACGTGTCGATGTATCATAGATTTTAGAATATTATATAGTTTTACAATGTTGGCAGAAAAAGTGTTAGAGGTTTGGTATCAACTGCAGTTTAAATGACTTTCTATAACATATTAAAAAAATGGTTAGGATTGTACGTACAAAGCTTCTGAAACCTAATGTCTAACGTCATACATAAATGTCTATGCTAGAAATCGACATTTATATATATCGGTAGACTCTCCTCGGGAAGTTGAACATGAGATGTGAATTTGATTTTTAATATTCTGAACCTACACTGTGCCGTTAACTGGTTAGTTCAAAATTAGTACATGTTGCAACTTTAGGTTTTCAATTAAATCCTAAAATGCTTTTTAACTTGTTAGTAGTTACTAATCTAGCAATTCGAATGCCGAATTAGTAATATACTAATATCCTTATTCGAATGAACTACTAATACTAGTAGTACTAATTTATCATCCCGACAGCATAGGCGTAGTTTTCTAATAATCGTCTTGTATTTAAGGATTCTGGATTCTATTCCCTGTCGGATCATTTCAATAAACGAACACTATCAAAGTGGAGTTCGCGTACGCACGGCGCAAGCCTATCTACCTAAATACCTAATTTAATTAATTATTTATTTCAATCTGCAGGCCTCAGGGATTTGTTGTGAAATAAATTTTATCGGTCTCAAATAGTTGAAATGATATGCCGTTCACGCAAAATACGCGCTAGACGTGGAGTTGCGGAAACTGGCCTGTTGCAATCTGCTATCTATAATGATATTATGCCGTTATTTTATTTCATATTTACTAATTAGCTTATATTTAACATCAATACAATGATTTACATAATTTTATTTTATTATTGTTATCATATTTCACTATTTCAGTTACATTGAAATTTAAATACACATTGTAAAGTTTAGTTACACCGTTTTACTTCACAAGCGGACGCGATGTGTGGGACCCGCGAACGCTCGTGTGTATTCATATAACTATAATATTTTGCAGCGACTGAAATTGAATTATGAATACCTAGAGATCGAGAGGCGGCAAAAATACATTCAATTCCATGGACTCTTTGTGGGTAGATCTAACAGAGCCGTGTTAGAGATAACTGAACTTGCCTTTTGTATAGGCGAACTTTCATAAGATCAACGTGCGGTGAAGTTTTAGTAGAAGATAAATCTGTGTCTGGTTGTTGTGGATACAGTTACACAAGACAACTGTTCATTTGTGACTTAAAGATAAAGTTAACAATTTAAATCATTATAGCAGTTCATCGCAAGTTGAAAGGCATTTTTTTAAAATTTCTAGTTAGTGAATATAAATGTATTTGAAGTTAAATTAAAAACAACTTTTTTAATAACAGTCCCGTAAATAATGTTGGTAGTAAGTATTGCAAAAATATAATTAACAGTTATAAGGTTTTCTTGTAATGTTTAAAGTTTTGCTTTCGTTGACATGAGGGAAAAGTATTTTCAAAGTGTAATTTACCTCAAAACTGGCCATTCTTTAAATCGTAACTTTGAACATGTCACATCACTAGGAAGTCACGTGACCAGCTTGCGTTTGAGAGCGCATTCACAGGTATGGAAATAATAAATTTTATTAGAAATCGTGCTGTATTTCGGAAAATACAATAGATTTAAGGTAAAAAATAAAGTTGCGATTCTTATGTGTGATAATGTGTGGTTAAATGATATGTGAATTAGTGTCGTTCTCGGTTATTTCATCAACAAAGACTGTCATTTTGATACCAAGAAAGGTGCTTCAAGAATGGCGTCCCCCACATGTGCCGCTCGCCTATTGAATTTCGACTCCGTTGGACGTTAAGAAATTGATGACGTGAGCTCCCGTTACAATGCAGATGTGCACATAAAGCTATCTTGTTGGTTTATTTGTGGAAAATTTCTCATCATAAGGTTTTATATTGGTTTTGCCCCACGGTCCATACAACATGAATCATAGCCCAGAATTCTGCTAAAAGTAACGTAAAATTTCACTTAATTCCATAATTCAATCGCACATAACATTGAATCTAAAGTTTTTTGGCGCTATTGTTATAAAATTGCAGTTAATTATCCTATGTTCCGGTCGAATGTTTTGTTTACCAATTTACCGCTGAAACAACGCCTTAGCGTTTCCGACATAGAATCGTTATCTATTTCATCTTTTGTTTTCGTCGATGTTTGATGTAAATCTATATTTTGAAGTTAAATTACCACCTTCAGGTCATTCTTTTGAAAATTTCACTTTCCCATCTGATACCATTTCACAATATGTAACATACCATTTTGTGTAGGTAACTAAAATAATTCCCGTATTTGAATTTGAGTTCAATTCATTAAAATAGAATTATAATATTATTCAAAATATCATAAATAGTAAGAATGCTGATATTTCTTTTAATAAACATTTATATTCGACTATTCATCTACATTGATGTCAATGTTTTTTTATTAAACCTATTTTAATAAAAATATATTATTGTGATAAATGCATTAAAAACTAAAGTTCTGGAAATATCTATTATATAATAAGTATGTTTGTTTTTTCATCCCATTCTATTGTTCAATTTACTTGTACCTTGAAATCTTTACTGTCTTGTTTTTTTTTAATTAACTGCAGCTACTGTTTTGACCATATCCCATAAAACTAAGTATGTCCCTAAGGCTCCCTAAGTATGACTTGTGAATATTTATGCAATTATATCTAGAATATGTTTTTTATACACTTTTGTGCTGACATTGTTTTAACTTACAATTGTTTGATTAACTAAATGTAAATGATTTCAAGTGATTTATAGAATGATAGGATCGCGCTGCTTTTAGTTGCCCTGTTAATGGTCCACTGCTGGACATGGGCCTATGCCAATAATGAAAGATTTGCTTTGAAGGCATTCTTAAAAGCAGTAACAATCGCCATATGTCTTAAACTCTGCAGCGTGCTAATTTCAAGATCTCTATCAAGCTTTAATCAGAGATAGGTAAATAAAATTGCTAAAATTATCTGTTATTCTTATTTGGATTGGTACTGCCATCACCAATTTGCCTTCCAAGTGAAGCAATTACAGCAAATTCTCTTAACTTCAGTTAGACCTTTGTCAGTACAAGATTGCTTTAAGGTATAGGTAGAATCTTCTAACTATAACAATGATTTTTACTACCTATTTAATGTTCTGTTGTTGTAATTAAACAAAATCATAATGCTTATCAAAAAAACAATGAGCACCATTCCTTCTTTATTCTTTTTAATATCCTTTAATATTATTCCGTACCAATCATTTTTTAGGGGTTTTTTTTGTTTCTGAAGCAGTGCGAGACATAGTTAAACTGGTTAATAATTTTTTGTCATGGCATGCCTCAGTTCTTTCAGGCCTATGTTCAACAGTGGACTATGGTAGGCTGAAATGATGATGATGATGATGATACTTTGGTTGTCCATGAGACTTAAATTATTTATCTTTTTAAAAAATCATGAAAAAGAAGATACCTGCAGAGTTTCTTACGCCTGCTTCTTCTCCATAAGAACCTAATTGAGAAATGTTAGATTGTAAAAAAAAAGATGTTTCGCAAACAACATTTATTTTTCTTAGTCATTTCATTATATATGATCTTAAAGTATTTTAAAATATACAGTAATGTTTTGACAAATTTTTCATTCTATTTATATTACTTACCATAAGGGATTGACTTCTATTGTTGGCTTTAACCTTGATTGTAGCAGAACAGAAATGGATAGTACAAGGTCATATGGTTAAGTGAAGAAATGTAATTTGTTTAGTATCTTTATTTGACAGTAATCTGTGAGTATAATTATGACATTAAATGTACTAACATGTATGTTAAATGAAATAACATACATGTATATGAAGTATAATTTAGTGACATTTTATTTGTGAGTATGGTATAACTTATTTTGGGATTAAATATATAAAATGTGTTCTTGAACAACAGGTAGTAATTTCAGTCACTGAAAGACAGAGAAAGAATAATACAGAAATATTTGTTCATAAATAGAATAGTAGCCATAGTTGGCACTCTTGACAAGTGTTTGCCAACCTTGCAAAACACTACATGTTTTTGTTAGAGAGGATATTGCTGCATTGTTTGATCTCTTACAGCATTCTTAATATCTGTATATATTATTTTCAAAAGTTTTTTCTCTGGTTCTGGTTTCCTTTCTGCAAACATTGTACTGCTTTTGTTAAATATTTTAATTTGTTTGGTGAAACATCCCATCTCTTATGTACAATGCTTTCTCTTTTCCAAAGTTAATAATTACTCAAGTCCTTTTAAGTCTCTATTCTTGGCTATCCCTGATTATGTTCTTATGACCTGGACATTACAAAAGTGCAGCTTACTACATTTTAACTTTATAAGGTCTCTTTTTTCTACCAAAAATTTTCTTAGAGCGTGTTACTTGGCAATTTTTCATTGTTTTCACTTATATTTTGTGAAGGTCTTATTTTTCCAAACAGTGTTGATTTCGATATTAATGAGAGTCTTTATGTAATAATAGTTTGGCCTTGTCTTTTAAAAGCTATATATATATAGGCGGCGATTTACCACTGACTCATCGCAATATATCCAAAACCTAGATTGCGACGGGCCGGTTTCTGCAACTCTACATCCATGCATGTAATTTGTGTCAAAAACCACAGCTATGATCCTAACACACCTTTCGCTTCATCTACTTTCATCAGCGTTTCCATACAAGCTCATTGACTGTGTGTACATTTGACATGGCCTTTGCTTTTATTGTTATCTGTTTTTATTTGTACTAACCGAAAAAAGTCAAATGTTCTCAATTATTTGAAAAGAATGAGTACTAATAATGTTTTTTTTTTGAGATTGGCAAAAGTGCACAACTATTGCCATCAACAAGTTAAAAAAAATACTTCAATCTTTGTTTTGTCACAATAGAGTTCTTTGAACTGATAAAAATATAAAGCAATTTGTTTGATATCTCTTATAAATACATTTGTTGATATTTGTACAATGACATATATGTAATTATGATAATATTTACATACAATGTATAAGTAATCACGTGGCCTAGTCATCAGAGTACCTGACTTCTACGCCGCGGTTCCTCGGTTCGAATCCCAGCCGTATGCAACATTTGTGCTCAAACACAAATTGTTGGTAGTAAATCAAATTTCAAAATGGCATAACAATTTTTTAGGTGCCGGTACTGGGGACCAAACTTGTGTACTATGAGTATTTAAGACGCACAACCGGCCCCTGAGCTAGCCTATTCTGAAATTATGACATTTGAGGATTGCATTGGAGACATTCTGCAGCAATTTATTATAGGGGAAAGTGGAGGAGACGAGGAAAACGTTGTCCTGATAAGTGAAATATCTGCCCAAAACAAATGCCACTCAGAACATTTCCGCGTACCACCACAATGAACTTGTCACTATGACACATCAGTTCTTAAGTCTCAACTCTAGTCTGTCACCCGTGAAAAACATATGTGTGTGCGAAGTCAGAGACCTTTTATTGTTACTCCAATACATGCATGTGTTTTTTTTTAATGTTGGTAGATTAGCATTGACACTGCAGTCACTTGAATAAATACTTACATTATTATTATCAATATTTATGCGGCAATTATATTTTTATTCTTTACAAGAACTCTTCTAACTAAGCAGTGCTTAGGTTGTACATTCCTGTCAGATAATTTCGTATATTCCTACGCAGGAAACTGTCTAGGGAGGTACCCCACCAGGGCCAGAAAGAAGGAATTGATCTATCAGAGTGGAAAACGCAGGGCCAGTTATTCTGCTGTGAAGCAGTATTGTGTAAACATTATTGTGTTGCAGTTTAAAGGGCACTGATAGCTGGCGTAATCACTGGGCATATGAGACTAACTAATGTTTGAGGGTGACGGGTGCAGCATGGTGCCACTCAGAAATGTTCTGGGTCTCACGTAATTTTTTTTTTATTGGATAAAGTGATGAAACGAGCATATCGTTCACCTGATGGTAAGTGCAACGTGTGCCCGTAACAAATGCTGTGTCACCCAGAAAAAACCGAAACACAGTAATGATTGCACACTACTGCTTCACGGCGGAATAACTGGCCCTGGCCCAGGCCAGTTATTACCCTATACTGCTGTTAATACCTACCTAGACGGATTCCTGCATAGGACTTAGGGCCTGGTATTATCTTTTTTAATATTTTTTTTATTATTGTTATAATAAGAAAAATATGATTATATATGAGTAATTAATATTTACGATCGCACCTTATTCCCAGGGATAATGTCATCCCTGTATTCCTCTTTATATAGTCTGTTGGTTTGGGTTCATGTATGGTTAATGTTCTGGAAATCAGAAGTTTGTGAAGTAAAGTTGGAGTGATTTTGATGGACAAAGTGAGGAACGGCGTGATAAGTGAACGTTGCGGTGTGGTAGAAGATGTAGTGACAAAGATAGAGGAAGGGACGCTTCGATGGTTTGGACACGTACAGGTGGATGAAAAAAGATCGACTTAAAAAGATTCGATTAAAAAGAACGTATCACAATCAGATCGAAGACGTTTTAAGGAGTCAAAAGTGAAAAGTACCCGCTGCCGAATAACGTTCATGAAAGTAGAAGAAGCGAAAGTTGAGTGTCAAGATCGTAGCAAGTGAAAAGATGTGGTCAAAGTCAAAGTCAAAATTTCTTTATTCAATTTAGGCTTGTTTAAACCTCTCATGAACGTCAAAATCTACACCGGTTCAAAAAATTACCTCGGAGAAGAACCGGCAAGAGACTTTTTTCAATGCCACGTTACATGACATTTATAAATTACAAAAAAAATTACATTATAAATATATAGTCTCTGTCTACCCCAATGAAAAAGAGGCGTGACTGTATGAATGTATATAGCATACATACATACATAAGATCACGACTGTATCCCATAAGGGGTAGTCAGAGACTGGGCACTCATGCAAAAACAGATGACTGCCACAATCCACGTTTCACCGAAACAATATAATGCACTTGGTGTGATAGGTGGTGAGCCCATCGCCACCATGCGCTGTTGGGTGCACAGTGCAGTTTAATTCCTTACTCGCCTTTTACGAGATCCATTGGATGTATTCTTTTAACGAGCCGCCACCACATGTATATAGTCTTCCTTTAATAAAGTTTTTGAACCTATCTTTAGGATCTCGACAATCTCCAATAAAAGAATTTTAAACACCTTTTCTCAGATGTCTCCGTTGCAACATTTCGAAACCTTTTGAAAGATGCTTGTATAACACAAGTTTTAATTTTGTCTGAACGTGTCACTGCATACTATTAATATAGTTTGTATATCACATTGTGCAGCTTGCATGCAGCTTGCAGCATTGACCGCTTGATCATACGGTCGTCGCGGGAATTAAAATTCAGCCACTTAAGAATCACTTGCAATCTAACTTTATGTACGTTGGTATTTGACTCGGGGCCCTTTACTTAATTTGCAGTGCAAGAAAGTTTCGAATGACGTCATTGACTGTAAATCTGTTTCCATGGCTTGCAGGAATATATCTGCTTTAGATTTTTTGGGACGAGTGAGTGCCTCTGCGCCTACACTTGTGGCACATAAGATCTCCTGCGCAGTTGATAGCTTCCGACAGTATTCGGACATGGCATTTCCAAGGAAACGTAAGCAAAACGTTGCATGGTTTTTTTTAAAGATTTGCCTCACTCGTCCATACCCTTGCGCAATATAAAGCTTAAGTTATAAAATAGGAGGTAGGCTAGGATGCAGTGTTAGAGACACGGGACAATCGGAACAACCAGACCTGTTAACCATAAATTTATGTTTTTGCACAAATGTTCCGATTGTTGTTCAAGACTAGGACCCACGATTTAAGATCTAATGACAGAATTATGAGCGCAGTGTGGTCGCACAGAAATGTTCTGGGTGATAGCATTTGTTATGAAGACGTTGCACATACCACCAGGTGAACGTTCGGCTCGTTTTGACACTTTCTTCCATTAAAAAAGTTTCATAAGTCTTGCGTCGTTTAGTTACCATCGAGGTAGTTTGTCGTTGCACTTTGGCCTTATTTAAGAACAAAAAAAAAGTTTTATATTATCATTTGAAAGTTTCCAGTTATTCTGCCGTGAAGCAGTAGTGTGAAAACATTACTGTGTTTCGGTTTGAAGGGCACTGTGAGCTAGCGTAATCACTGGGCATATGAGACTTAAGAACTTTTGTCTCAGGGTGATGGGCAAAGTGTGGTGTCACACAGAAATTTTCTGGGTGACACAGCATTTGTTATGGGCAGACGTTGCACTTACCACGTTTCATCACTTTATCTAATAAAAAAAAGTCGTTTAATCGTGTTAATTACCAATCATGGAAAAGAACTATCAGGTACGGTCAATTGACATGATATTGGCAGAATTCTTTGAAGAGCAGCCATTAAACAAAGAAGAAGACGGTACGGTCAAGTACACGCGGTCGAATTTGACCAAAATTATATTGGGGCAACCCTTACGATAACCTCTCTCATAATAAAAAATGTAATAAAAAAGAATCATTAAAATCGGTTCATAATCAAAGAAGTCATGCCCGAACATATCTAAAAAAATAAACAGACTATGTGAGAATCTCCTACTTTTTTGAAATCGGTTAAAAATAATGTAACTAGTGGTACGATTCCTATCCAGAAATCCGTCTAGGTAGGTACCACCCCAGTGCCAGTTATTCTGCCGTGAAGCAGTAGTGTGCAAACATTACTGTGTTTCGGTTTGAAGGGCACTGTGAGCTAGCGTAATCACTGGGCATATGAGACTTAAGAACTTATGTCTCAGGGTGATGGGCACAGTGTGGTGTCACACATAAATTTTCTGGGTGACACAGCATTTGTTATGGGCAGACGTTGCACTTACCATCAGATGAACGTGCCTTTTCACGGTTCAACCGCTGAACCGATTTTCACGAAATTTTGCGCAGAGATGGCTTGCATCTTGGAAACGGTACTTTTTATCACGAAATATCAAATAATTTCCACCGGATATTAAAAAAAAACCTATATCCACGCGAACGACGTCGCGGGCATCAGCTTGTTCCTTATAAGATAAACATCTGCCTAATGGTATCAAAATGACAGACACGCTAATCAGGAGCTTGTGTAAGAAATTAGATCATAAGTTTGTATTGGGAATTCCGCCATTCCTGTTAATATTAAGTAATTTATAAGAGTCAAGGTTCGGTCTCAGAGCCGCGGTAGTTCAGCCGGGACGCTCGCCTTAAATTTCAAAGTACGCGAGAGTGAGATCGATCACCGGTGCCACTTCCTACTATTTTAACTACTGACTCGAAGGAAAACATCGCAAGGAAACCCGCATGGCTGAAAATTAAATACTTTAATTTCTCAGAACATGGAAAGTCCACCAACCTGCATTGGAGCAGAGTTGTCACGCCCGATGTGATGTTGATGTTCTCCTAGCCGATTTCGACCACGGCGACTACTTTCGATTACTGTCGAGAGCCATCAACTGCGCAGGAGATATTATAGTGCCACAAGTGTACGCGCAAACACAGAGCCACTCACTCGTCCCAACATACCCGCGCCCGATGTAACGCTGATGCGATGAGATCGGAGGTAGGTCAGGATGCAGTGTCAGAAACACGGGTACAATCACAACACAACCAGACCCGAAAACCAACAATTTGTGTTTTAGCACAAATAATGGCTCCGGCTGGGATTCGAACCCAGGCGGCGTAGAACTCATGCGATAAGATTGGAGGTAGGCCAGGATGCAGTTTTAGATACAATCACAACACAAGCAGACCCGAAAATCACAAATTTCGGCCCCCTGATCGATTCGATCCCAGGACCCACGGCGTACGTCCCCTCAAAGCAGTATAAATAATTGCATATTATTTTATTTTCCAGCTGCTTGTAAATAGAGGCTGTAAATATAACTATAGAAAATAAAGATGAGTTTGGGAGCGCGCGCCACCAAGGGTGGTGCGAAGACGGGCGGCAAAGAGGGCAAGCACGCACAGGACAAAGGCAAGACCACAGACAAGCCCCAGCCCAAGGAGAAGGTCAAGTTACAGGTATGCTAACTCCTTCATCGACTTCTTTTAATTCTGGTCTCTTTCAATAGAATTCTGACAATATCAAGTCGGTCACGGGTGTGACAATACATAATTCGAAATGTCGATCAATAGAAAATGTTTTTTTTTTTTAATTGGATAGAGTGACGTAACGAGCAAAACGTTCACCTGATGTAAAGGGCAACGTCTACCCATAACAAATGTTATGTCACCCATTTCTGTGTGACACTACACTGCGCCCGTTACCCTGAGACATTGTGCCCTTCAAACCGAAACACAGTAATGTTTGCACACTACTGCTTCACGGCAGAATAACTGGCCCTCTTACTGAACATTTACACAAAACGAAAAGTATAATCCTAGTCTTCAATTGTATTTTCCAATCACTGTACACTTTCACGAACACTTACTGCATAATTAACCGTCAATATGACTCAAAATAAACTCAAAATAAGCTCAAAGTAAATATCATAACTCAAAAGATACACAGAAAATTAGAAATTACAAAATTCAATTATAACACTACCGTCACTTTTCGAGGTTGACGTCGAAAGTCTTCATCAACTTTTGAGGTTGCCGTTGATGACTCTGCCGGTTATTCGGCCGTCAAGCAGTAGTGTGCAAACATTACTGTGTTACGGTTTGAAGGTCACTGTTGGGTAGTGTAATAACTGGGCATATGATACTTAAAAAGTGATGTCTCATGGCGTTCCTTATTCATGTAAACAAGGAAAAGTGTCGTACCAAAATGATAATCGTCCGAAAATGAAACAGTTTCGTTTTAACACTGAATCCATCTGAGTAGGTACAACCACAGTGTCAGTTATTCTACCGTGGAGCAATAGTGTGCAAACATTACTATGTTTCGGTTTAAAGGGCACTGAGAGGTAGTGTAATCACTGGGCATGTGAGACTTAAGGACTGATGTCTCAGGGTGACAGGCGCGCAGTGTGGTGTCGCACAGAAATGTTTTGGGTGACACAGCATTTGTTATTTGCAGATGTTGCACTTACCATCAGGTGAACGTTTTGCTCGTCTGCCGTAGTATGAATTTTAAAAGCCTAGAACTTTCCTCAAAAAACAACAACGATTTAAAAAAAAATATTTATCAAATCAAATTAGTACTGGCTGATATTAGCGCTTTCAAACACAAACTCTTTAGCTATTTTAATAAAAGTGACGTCATCATTAATATTACACTTTGTTATGTTTCAGGCCACCACAGAGCAACTCCGCATGGCAAATATGATCGATCGCAAAAGTGAAGACGCCACCGACGTCCGTAGAATGGTGAGATGATCGCAAGCAATTATAGCGCTTATAGCACCTCAATTATCTAAATTACAATCATGGGAAAGTTGGTTAACAATAGGGGTCAATTACCCGTGGCAATTAGACTACAATGTTCAGATTGGTGTTGCGATTATTTAACGTCAGATTTATGGTAATGGATGTGTGCCGTCAGTATATCATTGCTTCATTATAGTATACCTGTACCTGTGACTTCGCGTGGACTTTCGGATTTGTTTAGACATAATGTTAAAATAATAGTGAAATATAAACATACAAATATTATAATTGTTAGAGATTCAACGAAAATCCATAAAAGAATATTGAAAAGAAACTATGTGGAAGGTCTAAGTTCGATAGTCAATTAACCGTAGTATTTACCAATGTACATCATAGATAGCGGCCTATTTGTCTATGACAGTTTTTAATAGTCAACGGTTCCGCTACTTATCCAATAGGTGGCATTCTGTGGTATAATTTCGAAAAAATTGCCATAACTTCGGAACCACAGAAACAAATTTGGTAGAAATCTAAGTTGGCCCCAGAGTTAGTATCTATAACCTATTTAAAATTCATGTCAATAGTTTACTAGTTCTCAAGTTTAATCTGTTCTTACAGACAGACAGAAGAACATAAAGTTTTTTTTTGTGTGAAACACTGGCCAGTAATAATTCATTTTGAAAATACGATTGTTTACAAGTAAAAATACGAATGTTCCAATTTTAAAATTACCGCTACATTTCTTTACAAGCTAAATTGAAATATCGTGTTTGATTGAAAAATGGATCTGCGTCAGGAACATTTTCGCGCGATGATTTTTTACGATTTCAAATGTCGACTAACATCGGACGAATCATTGTGCCATTTACGGATAAAGACCTTACTAAGGCGACAGTGTATCGCTGGTATAACAAATTTAAACACGGTTGACTAAATTGAGGAAGGAAGTAATGGTCGCCCTTTGACGTCTGTTACGGAAGGCAACGTACTAGCAGTGAAAATTTTTATTGATGAAGAGGCGAGTTACATATGAACACATTCAGCACATATTGCAGATTGGATCAGGATGCGTTCAGCAGATTTTACAAGAACACCTTTGCACAACGTCACCAATGCTCAGAAGCATCCTGTTACGAAAGTCGAAGTACGAAGTTTCGGATCGATTCGAAACAACGACGGACGTCAAACATAACCCCTACTACCTAATTGCTGCAACTTCTACGGGCGGCCATCGTTTCTGATCCATAGTGATGTCTTCCTCGCCGATTTTCGACCACGGCGATAAATTCCGAACGCCGTCGGACGCTATCAACTGCGCAAGAGATAGTGCTACGATCAAACACAGAGGCACTCACTCCTCCCGACCTACCCGTGACCGACCTAACGCTCGTGTGATAAGATCGGAGGTAGGCTAGGATGCAGTGTCAGAAACACGGGGACAATCGCAACACCATCGGACCCGAAAATTAACAATTTTTGTTTATGCACAAATGTTGGTATCGGCTCGGATTCGAACCCAGGACCCGATGCGTAGAAGTCAGACACTTTGACCACTAGGCCGGCGCGGTCAAAAGCCATAAACGATAGGACAAAATCCCCCTGGCCCGCGTGGAATGGTGCCTCGACATGATTACTTGAAACTAGTTCGTCTCGGCAGAAATGCAGCGCCAGTCTACAATCTGTTTCAAAATGAACCCACGCCTACCAAACTTAAGCGATCGAGAAGCGCGTGGAAGTTTTATATCGCCAGTTTTTCATAATTTACGGAGTATCCGGTTTACGGAATCGAACTAGTATCAATACCGAATGGTATGCTTGCCAGAAGTGTTCATTGCTGTTAGCAAAGAGCGGAAAAACTCAGCTCTGCAGGCTACTTTTCTTTTTTTTTTGTATAAAGTGACGTAACGAGCAAAACGTTCACCTGATGGTAAGTGCAACGTCCGCCCACAACAAATGCTGTGTCACCCAGAATATTTCTGTATGACACCACACTGCGCCCGTTAACCTGAGACATCAGTTCTTATGTCTCAAATGCCCAGTGATACGCTAGCTCACAGTGCTCTTCAAACCGAAATACAGTAATGCTTGCACACTACTGCTTCACGGCAGAATAACTGGCCCTGGGGTGGTACCGACCTAGACGGATTCCTGCATACGAATCCTACCACCAGTAAAGCTACTACTTCACCGTGATAACGCCCACTCAGCGCTCCAAACCAAGGACTTGCTGTAGTCACCAAAGTTGGTGGGAGAATTGGGGATCGAAGAAAGACCAGACGTCTTGCACCTCAGATGCTTCTGCCCATCACCAGTCTGTGTATTTTAGGTCTGCATTTTTCGAGATTTAATTATATAAACTTTTATGCACTAGTGATGCATCGTCGTTTCAGCCTATCACTAGTCCACTGCTGAACATATGGCTCCCCCATAGATTGCCACAAAAGTTAGTAGCTGTCATTAGATCAATTTAGTAGTAGTCCATAGTTGCCACACTTGGCAGGCGGGTTGGCAACCGCAGTTTATTTATTCAGATGTTCCCGGCAGATGCTGCTGCCCATCTCCTGGTTTTTATTTTCCCTCTGTCGACTTTTACGACACCCACGGGATGATATGGGTTGCTAGATCCTTTTAAGCCGCTACCACATGGCGCTACCATATGGCGGACTTAATGCCTAAAGGCCAATCAACCATAAGGCAAAGCGGAGAATAAACTTAATATGATAATAGGCGGTGCAGCAAACTATAAGAAAAGAATAAAAAAATAATTTTGATTTTGCATAAGTAATATATATATATATATATATATATATATATATGTGTGATGTAGCAAAATCTCATTGCTTCCGGAATTTATTTTCGCAAACATTTACGATTCTGAAAACATGTCAATATTAACAAAATTTATAAATTAACCAAAAAACTTGTCATCATCTTGGAAACTAAAGTAAATCTTAACGCTTTTTAAATAGAAACCAAAATTGTTTGAGTAAAGGCGTAATGTTAAGCCAATAAACTAATTCCATTGTAAGTTTTAGTCTTATATGAAGCAAGAATTTAATATTTTGTTTCATTTTTTCTTAAATTTTGTTATTGTTTAAAGGTGACGGAGCTGATGGAGATGACGTGTCGCACAGAGGAGGAGGTCTGCTCTGCACTCCACGACTCGGACAACGACATGGTGGCGGCTTGCAACTTGTTGCTGGAAGAGAGTCAACGGATACAGGTTTGTATGATGTGCATATTGTTACATTAATTTATTACATGTTGGACTGCTTGACTGATATGAATCATGATCTAGTCTGCCACAGATTAGGTAATCTATGCTGGACTAGATGAAAAAAAAATCATTGCATCGTGCATTCTATGTAGCTAAAACTATATTCTATAGATTATGGATCTTGTTTTTCTCTTTTCAGTTAATAATTTTTTACGCATATCGTTTTTTTTTTATTTGATTAAGTATCGAGACGAGCAAACGTTCACCTGATGGTAAGTGCAACGTTTGCCCATAACAGATGCAGTGTTACTTAGAATATTTCTGTGTAGCACTACACTGCGCCTGTCACCCTGACACATCAGTTCCTAAGTCTCATATGCCCAGTGATTACTCTAGCTCTCAGTGCCCTTCAAACCGAAACACAGTAATGTTTGCACACTACTTCACGGTAGAATAACTGGCCCTGGCATTCTTGCATAGGAATCCTACCACTCTTAATTACGTTTCGGTAGACGCGAGCTGAAATTTTTAATTCGTACACGTATAAATGTAACTAATTTTTACGGATTTTATCGCGTTTAATTTTGTTATTTATCGGGTTATAAATAACAAAATTAAACGTCACGGGGGGGACTGGTTTTGCTGAATCACTGTTCGTAACAACTTTTCACTTGCCTGATTTAAGATCTTAGCGCTTCCTCGAATGTCCTTTTTAGCTGATATTTTGACACACGTAGGAATGAGATTATGATCTCTGCATCTCTTCAAGAAATTTAAACATTTTATAAATCTTGCGCACTTGGTCTTGAGATCTTCTAACCATGACCATGGGTGCTGTAAAGAGCTCGAAACGTCGTGTTATAAGGAACAAAATTAAACGCGATAAAATCCGTAAACATTAGTTTCATTTAAATGTGTAGCGACATCTATGTCGCCACATGAGAAGCTCAAGAAATATTCGCATACGTCCATAATCGCGCTATGAAAGTTTTCTGAGATGTTTACTATATATACAACAACATCTAAATATTACTAGTTGGAGGATAGGTCTTCCCCAGATCAGACCACCCGATCTGGCGGGGTAGCTACCGTTTTCATTGGCAATATAGTTCGCCAAAAATGTGTAGTGTTCGTTCGTAAATATAAGAAATACGTGTACACGTATGTCCGTTTCCAGGGCGAGTGGCAGACGAACGAGAAGAAGAAGAAGAAGCCGGCCGCCCCCACCGGCAACGGCGAGCTGGAGCCGCCGCGGGACGCGCGGGAGCGGGACGCGCGCAGCCGCTCGGGCCCGCGCCCGCGTGAGCACTGCACTTTATTAACCGAACACCTTGCGACCCTCGTGGTGGAACGAACAAGCGACACTAGAAAGAGACAAATATATACATCTATAGGATTTAGACTATTTACTTATCTGGCCGTGTGGTGGCGGCTCGATAAAATAATACTGCCACTCCATCTCATCCAATGGATCTCGTAAAAGGCGGGTAAGGAATTAAACTGCACTGTGCACCCAACAGCGCATGGTGGCGATGGGCTCACCACCTATCGCACCAAGTGCATTATATTGTTTTGGTGAAACGTGGATTGTGGCAGTCATCTGTTTTTGCAGTTAGTGCCCAGTCTCTGACTACCCCTTATGGGATACAGTCGTGATTTTATGTTTGTATGTTTGTATAGGATTTAGCCTGCGATAGAATGAGTTCACTGGTGGTAGGGATTCCTATGCAGGAATCCGTCTAGGTAGGCACCACCCCAGGGCCAGTTGTTCTGCCGTGAAGCGGTAGTGTGCAAACATTACTGTGTTTCGGTTTGAAGGGCACTGAGAGCTAGCGTAATCACTGGGCATTTGAAACTTAAGAACTGATGTCTCAGGGTGATAGGCACAGTGTGGTGTCACATAGAAATTTTCTAGGTGTCACAGCATTTGTTATGGGCAGACTTTGCACTTACTATCAAGTGATCGTTTTGCTCGTTTCATCACTTTATCCAATAAAAAAAAAAACAATGCACTATACAGTGTTGCCTATTAATATTTATGTTTCGTCCAAATCTACGTTTTATTCGTAACTTTGCTCTCATTGACTGGACCAGATCAAAAACAGTAATAGATGTATTGCAAAAATATATTGACCAAAAAAAAAGTAAAAGTTTCAGCCTATAAATGTCCCACTGCTGAGCACAGGCCTCCTCTCATTTCTGAGAGGGTTTTTGGAGCTAGGAAGAATCCGCCACGCTGCTCCAAATCTAAAGCAAACCATTTATTTCATACTTAACTTACCATAAGCCATACGTGTCGTTCGTTGAAATTGAAAACTTGCAGTCTGTATAATATGTAATATGTATATTAAAATGTAGAACAATTTTTAAACTTGCTAACAATATAAACCTTACAATTATCCTACACCTGATACTCAGCATTTTTCGTTAATATTTTTTTTGTCTCTTACTAAAAATGGCGGCGACACAAATCGCGTCTCGTATCTCGCGTGGGCGAAAATCGGATAACGAGTGTGGTCTCTGCCTATCCTTTGTATGGGGATTTTCGAGTGACCTGGGTTCGATTCCCGGTATTGGCACCACTGAAATTGTTAATTGCAATTTTAAGTGCTGATTCACCACGTGCTCGGTGGTGAAGAAAACATCGTGAGGAAACCTGCATGTCTGAGAAATTAAAAATATTTCGAAGACATGTGAAGTCCGCCAACCCGCATTGGAGCAGCGTGGCGGATTCTTCCTAGCTCCAAAACCCTCTCAGAAATGAGAGGAGACCTGCGCTCAGCAGTGGGACATTTATAGGCTGTATCTTTACATTATTTTTTATATTGCCCCCGCGTAGAAGAGCCTTAACCGTAAACGTGTGTTGCAGGGCGCGGCGAGAGCGACGGAGTGCGCGGGCGCGGCGCGGGGCGCGGGCGGGGAGCGGCGCGCGGCGGCCGCGGCGCTGGTCGCGGCGCCCGCCGCGGCAACACCCGCCCGCGCCCGCCGCGCGACTCGCACTGGCCGGACGCCAGCGACGCAGGTATATATATATCTATTTTTATTTTTAAACAGTCATAAACTATTAGCCAGTGTCAAGTAACATATCCGAGTGTACGATCTTTACGCTACATTTAGCATTTAACTGTAGCGGTTTTTTTTCCATCGGAACCCATATAACATAAGGTTAAAACATTTTAATATGATCTCTCTTCGAGACAGAACAGAAGACGATTTTTAGACGTATGTTTTCTACACAAATTACTTCATGACACAATTCAGTGGCCGAGTTGGCCGTGTGGTGGCGGCTTAAGAGAATCTACCACCCCATCTCATCCCGTGGGTGTCGTAAAAGTCGACAGAGGGATAATTAAAATCGGGAGATGGGCAGCAGCATCTTCCTAGAACATCTTAATAAGTAAACTGCGGTTGTCAACCCGCCTGCCAAGCGTGGCAACTATGGCGAAATCCCCCCAAAACGAGAGCTACTAACTTTTGTGGCAATCTATGGGGAGGCCTATGTTCAGCAGTGGACTAGTATTAGGCTGAAACGACGACGACGACAATTCAGTGCACAGTCTCTTGAAATTTTGAGTTTTTTGGTACTGGAACTTGGTAAATTATTTTATATACCGGCTGCAAAAACCAACCTTGTTCTACAATCCCCCATGGTAAGAATATGCAATGAATATAACAGGCTCGCAGAAGTCATGGAGAACATAGATATTATCCACGATAGCTTAGTAAAGTTTAAACAAGCAGTAATACGTTTTCTGACGACAAGCGTATGATCGGACGCTTTAATTCAATTGTTTCTTGATTGTTATTTCTTACTTTAGGTTAACATATCTTTTTTATTTTGTATAATATGTTGTCAATGCTGTGTACACTGAAGTTGTCACATGTATCAGAATATTCTGCATTGTCTTATTTCTATTGTAATGTTATTAATATATGTGATGTAGTGTACTTTAAAATAAATAAATCTTCAAGCAGCAAGACTTCAACATTTTGATTGACAGTAAAATGATAGTTGACTTTTACTGAAGATTTGCTGGACTAATGGAGACAAAACGAAAAGCACAATTTTTTGGTCTTGAATTGAATTTTCCAATCACTGTACACTTTCAGGAGCACTTGCTGCATAATAAACTATCAATATTAAACATCAAAACCCACAATATACACAGAAATTACAAAAATAAATAAAAACACTACTGCGTCTTTTCGAATTGACGCCAAAAGTCAGGTATATATATGTTTCTTTTTTTATTGAATAAAGTGACGAAACGAGCAAAACATTCACCAGATGTTAAGTGCAACGTCTGCCCATAACAAATGCTGCTTCACCCAGAACATTTCTGTGCGAAATCAGTTCTTGAGTCACGTATGCCCAGTGATTACACTAGCTCTCAGTGTCATTCAGATCGAAACAGTCATGTTTGCACACTACTGCTTCACGGCAAAATAACTGGCGTTGAGCTACCTACCTAGACGTATTCCAGCGCAGGAATCCTACCACCATTAAAAAAATGTGCCCTCCGCACGCACCCTTCTTCTTTTTCTTATTTTTTGATTCTGACAATTAGCTACCAAATCCAGCCATTTGTGCCAATGTATAGTAATAATTTAATTATAATAAAGACTTCATTTCGAATAAAATTATAGTTAACTTTTACTGGAGATTTGCTGGTCTGATGGAGACTAAACGAAATGTACACACGAATTGAAATTTTCCGCCATTTTTCGAGTTGGCGCCTAACACAAACTTCAACGTAATCGCTACTGACTTGCATTTCTCAATGGTTATCGGTTCTTTGAGCTATTTCCTAGCACATTTCCAATTTAGCTTGCTCATCCTAATATCTATGCAGTTGTCTATATCTGTGCATCACAATTTTTTTTAGTCCTAGTGTGTATAGTCCTCGTTCAGTTGACACTACCTTCTTTATATACTGTGCAGACAACTGCTTCGACCGTCACGTCAATTATAGGTTATGCTGCTTACATATACGTTTTATTTACTAGACTTCATATATTAATTATTTAATAATTTAGCACGACGCTAGAGCGACGTGACCAGTGTCACGATCGGTGTAAAGTTCGTGCCAAATGAAATCGGTCTACATTCACGGCTCACTCATTCGCTCTGATTGAGTGACGTATTTGGACCGTACATTTATTTTAACTTTCTTTAAAGCACACCTCATCTTACTTCCTATCTTACTACTTTAATAATGCCGGAGAGTTTGTTTGTTTGAACGCCCTAATCCCAGGAAATACTAAATATTAGATTTCAAAAATTCTTTTTACATTAAATTGTCCGTTTATTAAAGAAGGTTATAAGCTATAAGACTTCATGCTTCGGTATTAAGCCGCACGCTGATCCCGAACACGGTACCGTGAGGGGCTGAACTGACAATGCTCAACTCAGCGAAGTACCATGCCGTACGTAGCGCAATCATATTAAAAATATTTATTTCACGCGGGTGAAACCGTGGGCCATAGTTAGTTTTTATGTAAAACAAAGAAACACAGTGTGATGGGTGGTCAGTGGAAAAACATTCATTATTTACGTCCATAATGACAATATCAATCATATATCTGTCATAGTCTGTAATTTGTTTACGTTTATACTGCCAATGTCAAACACATAATAGTCTTTGGTCAAACAGTTGCACACAACTTAAAATGTTGAGAACAAATAATTACAAACCTCAATAACGTTCAAACTTGAAATGTTTATGAATTGCGGTCGAATTTCGACCACTGACGGGCATCTAGTTAGAATAAATCTTAAAAAATTACTTAAGGTTTGAATCAGCAGAAATGATGACAGCAGCTAAAGTTTTATAAATTAGATATTACTGTGGCAACACGGACTTGAGAAAAACAGTGCAAGTGCTTAAGCATAGTGATTTGTTTCAGGTGGCAACATGGGCGACTCATTTCCTGCCACAGAAGACTGGGACAATGAGGAGTGGTCCGGATCTCTATCAGATACCAAGGTAAGATGTTACAAACAATCCTTCTACAGGAAATTTCTCATTTAGTGCAGCTGGTATGGTGTTGCTTTTATTTTGTGTTTGTTTCAAATATTGACTTTATTAGTTTCGTGACATAGTACAGCCAACAAAAAAATCTAAACATAATTACCACATTTATTTATGATATTGGAAATAGTGTTTGAGACAATTTCTTATTATCTATTAACGGATGAGTTCTTAAAACGCTATAGCACAAAGTAGATAAATCTACTCACTAAAATTGAACAATTTATTTTAATTGAACTTTGCCATTAAAACTTTCGCTTATGTTTATGGCATTTTCCATCTTTCAACTGTTGCTTTTTATCTGTTCACGGTACAAATGTACATTCCTACAAGTATTAACATTTTCGCAGCAACGTAGCAATCACTACCCCTAATTGTAATTCACGGTTTATCTTCAATCACAATGCTCATCAACATTTATCTTAGTATATTAATTGTACTTTGTTGTAATTATCATAGTGTTTTAATATAACTTCTACATAATTGTCGAACATTAATCCAGCCTAAAAATGATGGTCCTTCGAGTCCAATAAACCATTATTCCCAATTCACTCATTCACTCTGATCAAGTGGCGTTTTTTGGGCCGTACATTTAATTTTTACTACTTGAAAGCACACTTTTATATTTTGTGTAACGTACACATAACAGCCGTGGTAGCTCAGGGGCTAGGCGCTCGCTTTAAATTTCAAAGTACGCGAGTGACCTGGGTTCGATCCCCGGTGCCGGCACCACTAAAATTGTTAATTGCAATTTTAAGTGCTGATTTACCACGTGCTCGGCGGTGAAGGAAAACATCGTGAGGAAACCTGCATGTCTGAGGAATAAAAAATATTTCGAAGACATGTGAAGTCCGCCAACCCGCATTGGAGCAGCGTGGCGGATTCTTCCTAGCTCCAAAACCCTCTCAGAAATGAGAGGAGGCCTGTGCTCAGTAGTGGGACATTTATAGGCTGAAACTTTTTACACATAACAGAGTAAAAACAAAAAATATTAAAATGTAAAGTAAAAGTATGAGTTTTTAACATTTTCTAAATTGTAGAAAAGAAAATTTCTGTAAGAACTGTGTTTAACTCAAAAAGTAATTGATTGATGCCATTTACTCTTTATTTTGAAGCATATGGTAGTCAATGACTGTGTAACTTTTTTGCTGTCTGTACTTGTCGAGTAAATAATTGATCGTAGAAAAGTTTCCCCTGCTCATCTGGTTGTTGTTCCTTCGGTCTTCTATTACTACTATAAGGAATATGTCATTTGCGAGTGTACATATTAGAGACATCAATGTAATGCCAGCAGCAAGTTGACAGATTCCACTAATTTGTAGGCCCTGAGTTCGAATCCAACATTTGTGCTCGAACACTAATTGTTGGTTTTCGGGACCGGTTGTGTTGTGATTGTCCCCGTGTTTCTGACACTGCATCCTTGCCTACCTCTAGGTTGGGACAAGTGAGTGCCTCTCTGTTTGCACATACAATTGCGGAACTATAATATCTGCTGCGCAATTGATAGCTATCGACAATATTCGAAAGTTGTCGCCGTGGTAGAAATCGGCCAGGAGAATGTCATCATCAGTATAACAGGAGTTACTTTATTGGACAAAGTGAGTAATAGCGTGATAAGAGAATATTGCGGTGTGGTAGAAGATGTAATGACAAATAGAGAAAGGGACGCCTATATAGTTTGGTCATGTAGAGAGGATGAATGAAATGGGAAAGAGGCGTGACTCTATGTATGTAAATTATTTATATGGCTTTTATTAATTTTGCCCGTTGTCTGTCATAGCCGAATTGGCTCTAGCTTGTGAAGTTCGCTAACTTTTAGTAAAGAAGTCCCCTAGACTTAGGAGGATGCAGCAGCTAACTCGTCCGCTTGTACATGTGGAAAGAAGCAACTGCAAAGTAATGACACCGATTTCTAGTAGTTTGAAATCAAGGGAAACTAGTTTGATTATATATGTGTACAATGATTGTTTATTTGATATTTTATTTCTAGTTTTTTTATAGGTGTTAGTGACGCTAGCTTTACAATATTCTCAGTAGACCACAGACTTTTCACGTCTCCATCCTGAGTTAATCTGCAGAAAGGACCATCAAAAAGCTGACACCATAAATTGAATTGTAGAATGCTAATTACCCTAAGGTTCCTAGTGCTCTGTAGTAAGGATAATGTTGTGGCGTTATTTATTGTTATTTTGTCACACACGCACAATTTATTGCTCATACACACAGGCATACTATTGGTCATTTACACACGCGTGCGCGTGCGTACAAGCGCACACACTAACCATTTACACACGCGCACGCACAAGGCACTCAACATGCACAAAAATAAACCCACACATTCGTGCGCGCCCGGGCGCTCACTCACACTCGTTCATATATACTATATTCACACGAAAATCAAAGAGTTAAGGAACATTTTCTAAATAGAGACTAACATTTAAATATGTAATACTGATGTCTATACCTGAAATAATCTGAATAAAACAAAAAAAAAAACTATCGAAAATTATGCGATCTCAATTCATTCTGTAGCAATTAATAAATTAACAGACCAACAAACATTGTATTTTATAATATAACAATGAATATTATAAAATAGAGTTTGCGTTGCAGCTTGAATTCTAATAACAATCTGTCATTTGCAGGTGTTCACTCCGAGTGTGAATGTACAGAACGCGGGCACCGATGCCGAGACTGCGCCTTCGCAGACCGCTACGGTATGACTCGATCCGAGATTTTTATCGAGAAACTTCTATTAGTATGCAGGTTGTTTTATAACTTGGTAGTACATATTTTAATGTTAAATGATTCCGTGTTAATATTGCTGTTAAACTAACATATATTTTATTACTCATTCAATACACTATTTCACATGAGGTAACGCCATTCCGCAGTTGCAGTATGTTCGGTCAGAAATGTAGTGATATACAGAAATCCGTCTAGGCTATCTACCTACCACCAGTTATTCTGCCGTGAAGCAGGAGTGTTCAATCACTACAGGGTTTCGGTATGAAGGGCACAGAGCTAGAGTAATTACTGAGCATATGAGACTTAAGAACTGTTGGACGAGTGCCATACGCAAATGCCATTGTGACAAAGCCTTTGTTATGGACAGACTTTGCACTTACCATCAGGTTAACGTTTTGCTAGTCTCCGTTACTAACTCCTTTGAAAAAAAAAAATTAACTAGTATTGGAGAACTAATATCAGCTACTCAAGTGTGGTTTGGTCAAAAAATCCAACCGACCCAATTTCTGTTGGACATTTTAATATCTTACATGCTCTTTGCAGGAGGACTGGGATTGTCCAGCTGAGACCAACGGTCCCACCGAGTCTCACATCACCACCTACACATACCACAATACGACCCAGACTCATCACCATCACTCCCTGCTTGAGGTAATTGTTAGCTTATTGGCGTTAGTGGAATAAAGAATAAGGCAATAGTGTGTGTACATCTTGATTCCTAATTGAACAGTTGGACAGTAGCGAATCTACCACCGCATCTCATGCCGTGGGTGCCGTAAAAGTCGACAGAGGGAAACCAGAAGATGGACAACAGCATCTTCCTAGAACATCTGAATAAATAAACTGCGGTTTCCAGCCCGAATGCCAAACAGCAACTATGACAGAATCCCCCCAAAATGAAAGCTACAAACTTTTATGGCAATCAAGGGGGTGGCCTATGTTCAGCAGTGAATTACTGATAGACTGAAATGATGATGATGTTGATGACTAAAAAATGTATTAAACTTAGTTAATGAATTCCTTAGATTTTAGGTTATGTAAATAATGTCTATATTTTTTGTAGAATTTTGTGTACGATTATATATAGAATTTGTGAAAAGTCGTTGAAATAAATATAAGTTTGGAAGTTTTTCTCTGAAAAGTTCTTATTTTTTGAACCAGTGTAAATTTCGAAGATCATAAGAGCATCAAACAAGCCGAAATTGCATAAATAAAATTTAGAAAAAAAAAACAATAATAGTTACACTCGCAAAATTGTTAATGCATTATTGTAATTTTCGCTAATAATGTGTACTTTAGCTGGAATCCTTTGTAGGGATTATAGTAATGATTGTGTTGCTGGTAAACTGTCAAAAAGCAGTAGTATTTTTAATACTTTATTGGCACATAATAATAATAGGTTATGATGGGCAGACTTAATACCATAAGGCATTCGCTGCAAGTCAACCCTGGCCGCTAAATATTAAAATATATCTGTAGTATTGTGTATAATTGAGAAAGTCGTTCAATCCGTAGCAGCCGCTGGGCGGCGCCAAGCAGGAGCCCGCGCCGGCCGACGCGCAGCTGGCGCACCACCACCAGGTACTGACGCACTTTGATACTCACCACCACCCACTCCCACCACCCACTCCCACCACCCACTCCCACCACCCACTCCCACCACTCACGCCCACCACCCACTCCCACCACCCACTCCCACCACCCACTCCCACTACCCACTTCCATAACCCTCTCCCACCACCCACTCCCACCACTCACGCCGACCACCCACTCCCACCACCCACTCCCACTACCCACTTCCATAACCCTCTCCCACCACCCACTCCCACCGTCTCCCCACTCCCACCACCACACGCCTCACACCACCACACCTCTCCCACATCTACACCTCTCCCACATCTACACCTCTCCCACATCTACACCTCTCCCACATCTACACCTCTCCCATCACCACACCCCTCCTTCCACCACACCACCAACCCACTCCCACCATTACAGACCAAATGACACGTTGCTCTACTTCCCCACTTTCGGAGCTCCCCACATCAAGCCAAGAAAGTTTATTTGCTATAAGATCCACATGCAAAATAACAATTGTTGTGTCACCCAGAACCTATGGAAAGTCACCAAGAGAGATCGATTCACACAACGTTTACACACTACTGCTTTACGGCAGAATAACTGGCACTGCGGTCCTACCTATCCTAGCATCCAGTTAGTTTTTGAGCTGACTAGTCTCGACATAACTCTAAAATGAGTGCAGTATTGTATTATATGACTTCAATTTATTTTCAGCCAATGGGCATGTCCGGCAGCTTGAGCGCAGCGCAGTCGCAGTATCTGTCGCAGCTCACTCAGCAGTCGCAGCGGCATGACACTAGTATGTATATTACCTTATCTACATATATATCTATCTATCCTATTTAAAGATAACCTACATTAAAAAAGACTTCAGTTAGTAATTAAAAAAAAATATGTAGATATAAGGAATATTTACCTTTCATGACTTGCAGATAAAACAATAAATATTAATTATTGTTCCAGGCGTATACACGAGCAATTACGGCGTGTACGGCTCGGCTGACATCACCAGCCAGCGCAAGACGCAAAGAGCCAGAGTTCCACCACCCTCCAAGGTAATTCAAATTGAATACATTTTCTTCACCATGTATATAATAGATAAAATCAATAAACAAAATAGTCTTTTGTTTTTGGCTGCATGATTTATGTTTAAAAAGTTGTGTTTTGTAGCCAGAATTAGCATAATTTACATATTATGCTAATTCTGGCTACAAAATTAATATCTTAAAGGTGTTCCATTGACGTTAACTCTAAGTCCACGTTAATAAAGGGGGCCAGGAAGAAATAGTTTGTATTGTAAAACGGAAAAATATATAACTGAACAGTTCTTTAGATATTCAGAAATTATTTATAATTATTTTTGATATCTTGTCAAGCGTTAAGCTATAAGCCTTAATAAATAATTTCGTACAACGATTGTCTACACAGTAAGACTCTGAAAATATATACATACATATATTAACGCCTTTTTATCCAGCTCACTTTTCGCCTCCGCGGGAAAAGGACACTTGATGGGTGGCGAACCACATCGCTGCCATTTTGTTACGAGTGAAAAAAATCTGTCTCCGTTGCGTTCCCACGAGCACTACAGTGACAGCATTGCATATTATGGTGTTGTTCTGCACAAATAAAGTATGTCGGTACAATACCTTAGTCGCCTCTGACGACACCTCGGTAGGAAAGAAGACCTATGGGCCAACACTGAAAATAATTACCATTTAATAAATAACTGATTAGCGTTTTAAAATTGCTAAGAACTGTTCTGTCACAAGTATCTGTAAAGAAATTTTATATTTTTTTAGATTCCGTCGTCGGCAGTGGAAATGCCGGGCGGTGGCGAAGCGAGCGGCGCGATGTTCCTCGACGTGCAGTTTGGCGCGCTGGAGCCCGACGCGCTGCACGACGCCGCGCCCGCTCAGACACAGCACCAGCCCCAGCATCAAGCGCCACACCAACCGCCGCACCAATCGCAGCACCAACCGCCGCACCAAACGCAGCACCAAACGCAGCACCAACCGCAGCACCAACCGCAGCATCAAACGCAACACCAAACGCAACACCAACCGCAGCACCCGCAGCAGGTGGCGCAGCAGGTGGGCGCGCCGCAGCACCAGGTGCAGCCGCAGCACGCGCAGCCCTCACACACGCAGCCACCTAAACAGGTGCGTATCGGTATTGCTTGGACCGTAGGTTTTCGTTTCGCTCGTCGCGTCCCCTTCTCGAATGAAAAAACAGGTTCTCAACCTGAGCGATAACGCCCACTTTTGGACGTTTGAGGGGGAGTGAGCAGGTTAAAAAATATAGTCTAACTATATAAGTTTAGCCCGGACGAAGAAACAGACCGATAGACATGCAAAGGTCATCAAAGAAGTGCTCGGCGGTGAAGGAAAACATTGTGTAGAAACGAGAAGAGAAATAAAATATTTCGACACAATTATGAAGTCCACCAAATGGGAGCAGCCCGGCTCCAAAATTTCGAAAATGTGACATTTATTGGCTCAACAGTGGGACATTAGACTGTCACTTTACTATAATTTACGACGGGTGTCCGGCAAAGTAGAATAGCACCTACCTCTTTCCTATCGAGGTGTCGTAAGAGGCGACTAAGATATTGTACGGACAGCCTTTATTCGTGCAGAATAAACTATACTGCTTGTGGGAACGCAATGCCCCCGTGGGGGTGGAAAGTGAGCTACGGGTGTGGTCTCTGCCTACCCTTTATATGGGAAAAGGCGTGATTGTATGTATGTACTTTACTAAGTATAATTTATACCATTTGCTAGCAAATTGCAATATTTTTCATATGTAAAGTAACTAATCAGTAATTTTGCGGCTCAGGTGACGTCAGCAGCGGAGGCACAACCCGTAGCATCTAGTCACGAGACGACCGTAGAAGCGCCCAGCAGTAGCTATCCTAATACTAACGCAATGGTGAGCTGATCAACGTTATTCTGTCATTTTGCATCAACATATTTTGTATATAATGCTTATTGGCACTGAGAGATAGCGTAATCACTGGGCATTTGAGACTTGAGAACTGATGTCTCAGGGTGACGGGCGCAGTGTGCTGCCACACAGAAATGTTCTGCGTGACACAGTATTTGTTATTGGAGATGTTGCACTTACCGTCAGGTTAACGTTTTCCCCATCTCGTCACTATTTCCTTTTAAAAAACGCACAATTTAACCCATGACCGACGGCGTAGGTCAGGTACTCTGACCATTAGGCAGCACATCAGTTCTTAAGGCTCATTCTCAACAAACCTACTGCGTGCCGGCTGAATAACTGGCGCTGCGGTGGTACCTAACTAGACGGATCTGTGTATGAATCCTATCACCAGCCACCTACGACAATTGACTTGTAGCGACCTTGTAAAGGTTCCTCCATTGTGGATGGTCACCTTTCAATGTGTAACAATAGAAGGTTGCTGCTACTGAGGAACTTTATTACCTCAACAGTTACTGGTGACTCATCATCATTTACTGGTGGTAGGATTCCTATGCAGGAATCCGTCTAGGTAGGTACCACCCCAGGGCCAGTTATTCTGCCATGAAGCAGTAGTGTGGAAACATTACTGTGTTTCTAAATTTTTTCAACTTTTTTTTTTTAATTTATTAAAGTAGTGTAATAAAGGCAAAGGCACATCATTCATTGTTAAATGATACATTGTTATATTAATGTAAAAACCTCTCAATAAACTAAAACTACTACAAAACCAGGCTGAAGTATGCCCTATGATGAAGATTTATAAACTGTCATATTACCATCTACCTACCACCCCATCTCATCCGTGGGTGTCGTAAAAGTCGACAGAGCGAAAATGAATACCAGGACATGGCCAGAATGTTCATGGAGCATCCAAATAAATAAACTGCGGTTGCCAATCCGCCTGCCTAGCGTGGAAACAATGGCGAAATCCCCTCAAAATGAGAGTTACTAACTTTTGTGGCAATCAATGGGGGAAGCCTATGTTCAGATGATGTTCTCCTAGCCGATTTCGACCACGGCGACAACTGCCGACTACTGTCGAGAGCCATCAACTGCGCAGGAGCTATTATAGTGCTACAAGTGTACGCGCAAACACAGAGGCACTCACTCGTCCCAACCTACCCGCGACCGATGTAACGCTGATGCGATAAGATCGGAGGTAGGTAGGATGCAGTGTCAGAAAACACGGATACAATCACAACACAACCAGACCCGAAAACCAACAATTTATGTTTTAGCACAAATATTGGCTCCGGCTGGGATCCGAACCCAGGACCCGCGGCTTAGAAGTCAGGTACTCTGACGACTAGGCCACGCGGTCGTCATGTTCAGCAGTGGACTAGTGATAGGCTGAAACGACGACGACGAATTCACAATTTTGGATTAATCATATTCAATTCAACTTTTCATTTACAACAAGTCTTCTGTCTTATCATATGTTAATGAATTTAGCCACTTATAGATCACATTCTTCGCTTCTGTCACTGAACAAATCCCTTACTTCCTTGCAGTTAAGTGAGAGTTTATCAGTTGTTGACACGACACCCACAAGCCAGCCTGTTGCATCAGAACCAGTTGTCACAAACACTACATGTAAGTATATTGTATACAATAAGGGTTGCCATGGCCTAAAACCGGAAATCTTTTTCGGCCCGTAGAATAAAGGGTTTTACCTTTACACATTGTTTTTGACTTCAAATTAGTGTGTGGTCTCGTTTGACATCGAAATGTAAACAATAAAATTTCACCCCAACGTCTTTGTCAACTTGTTGCGCCTGGTGTTGGTAGACCTAAAGTAATTGTTTTAAAATAAGAATTGTGCCCGTTAACATCGTACATGATGATGTCTTCCTGGCCGATTTTTTTTTTATTGGATGAAGTGATGAAATTAGCAAAAAGTTCACCTGATGGTAAGTGCAACGTCTGCCCATAACAAATGCTGTGTCACCCAGAAATTTTTTTTGTGACACCACACTGTGCCCATCACCTTGAGACATAAGTTCTTAAGTCACATATGCCCAGTGATTACGCTAGCTCTCAGTGCCCTTCAAACCGAACGGCAGAGTAATTTGCCCTGGGGTGGTACCTACCTAGACGGATTCCTGTATAGGAATCCTACCACCAGTACCACAGATTACGACCACAGCGTCAATCCCTTCCGAATATTGTCGGGAGGTATAAACTGCGCAGGAGATATTATAGTGGAACAAGTGTACGTGCAATCAATCACAGAGGCATTCAGTCGTCCCGATCTACCCGCGCCTGACGTAACGCTGATCTGATAAAATCGGAGGAAGGCTAGGATGCAGTGTCGGAAACACGGAGACAACCACAACCAGACCCGAAAACCAACTTGTTTTAGCACAAATGTTGACTCCAGCTGGGAATCGAACCCAGAACTCGCAGCGTAAAACTAACCACTAAGATACGTGGTCGACATCATAGCCCCCTATCACAAATAACAACAGCATAAATGAATGTTTCAAATTCCACAGCGCTAGAGAAGCAACTGTCGGCGTCGATGAAGCAGTTGTCGGTGTCGGGTGCAGTGTCGGGAGTGTCGGGGGTGTCGGGAGAGGCGATCGCGGCGGTGAGCGCAGCGCCCGCGCCGGCACTGCACGCTCCACCGCACTACGCACACCACAGGCCAAAGGTACATAATTACACACACGCCTTTTTCCCATATAAAAGGTAGGCAGAGGCCACTCACGTCGCTGCCATTTTGGTACATATTAAAAAAGATCTTAATTCCCATTGCGTTCTCACAAGCAGCATAGTGACAGGATTGCATATAATGGTTCTTTTCTGCATGAATAAAGGTTGTCCGTACCTTAGTCGACTCTCACTAAACATCAGTAGTATAGTGGTAGGTGCCGTTCTACTCTGCCGAACACCTATCGGCTGGAGGCCAAAGGTACAGTTAAATGAATAAGTGAGCGTTTGTAAAGTTTAATAGTGATGATTGTACTGTACATGAATTTAATTTTTAAATCCATGAAGCGCATAATGCTCTTATGAGAAATTTTACCTGAAAGACATGGGAACTCCAGCAAACTCAGCTGTGGTGGGTTTTCAATGCTGGAATTCATCTAGGCACGTACCGTCGCAGAGCCAATTGCCGTTAAGCAGTAGTGTGCAAACTCTACTATTTCGTTCTCAAAAGCACCGATAACTAGTGTAAATAACCTAATTAGCTAGCTATGATATCTCAGGGTGGACGAGTACAGTGTGGTTGGACCACACAGAAATGTTCTGGGTGGAACACAACATTTGTTAAGGGCAGACATTATATGTGAACAATTCTTAAGTAATGTCACTTTCTATAATAATAAAAACCCTCACAAAAGCAGCGTGTGACTGTGGTTACATTACTCACTCATATATAGGCCTTGAGGCCTGTACTGGGCAGTTAGTGCTGCCAAATAGTCGTCGTCGTCGTCGTTTCAGCCTATCACAAGTCCACTGCTGAACATAGGCCTCTCATATAGATAGCCAAAAATGTTTGTAGCTCCCATATTGGAGGGATTTTGTCATAGTTGCCACGCTTGGCAGGCGGGTTGGCAACCTCAGTTTATTTATTCAGATGTTTAAGGAAGACGCTGCTGCCCATCACCTGATTTTAATTTCCCTCTGTCGACTTTTACGACATCCGCGGGATGGGATCGGTTGGTAGATTCTCTTAGGCCGTATTTTCTGAGATTAGAGCGGTCAAACATACAAACTCACCAGCTTTATTATCGTAGTAAGATAGGATAGTAACGTCTTATTTTTACAAGCTTTTATTTAACTTTTAATGTTTGTAGGTATGTTTAGGTCAAAATTATCAACTGAATTTTAAACCAGGGGTTCTACTGTGTAACTCTGGTTGGTTTCGTAATCGGTTTAATTTGATCCCATTAACCAATGAATGAGCTTCACACGCCAAAATAGAGCTCTCTTAGCCCAAATAGGCACAAATTTGGTATTCGTGCATAAACCTGATGATAATGCAATATTATGGTGATTCGGATCTGATGCTGCTGCCAGGGCCACCAGCAAACCACCCAACTCCCCAAGAGCCTACAGCAGCCATATCAGCCTTTGCAATATTTGAAGGCCACGACTGGACCTATGTCCACACAAATAAAAGCTTGTAACAATAATATGATTTTTCTTTAAAAATTATTTTATTTTCAGACAGTAGGACAACAAAATGTGTACCCACATCATGCAGTATCTCATCATCCTCCAGTCTACGGAGCGAATGTATACGCGCCGCAGGTAATTTGAACAAACATCTACAAATGACGGTGGTGGTAGGATTCCTGATGAAGTAGTGCAGCAGTAGTGTGCAAACATTACCGTGTTTCGGTCTGAAGGGCACTGATGAGCTAGCGGAATCACTGGGCATTGTGCTACCCAGAAATGTTCTCGCGTCATTTGTCATGGGCAGTTGTTGCATTTACCACTTTAAGAAGCATTGAAGCTCAGGGCCTGGTATTCTCTTTTTTATTATTGTGATAATAAAAAAAATATGATTATATATGAGTAATTAATATGAGACTTAACAAGTCTGTCTCTGAGTGACGGGCGCAGTGTGGTATCACACAGAAATCTTCTGGGGGACACAGCATTTGTTGTGGGCAGACATTGCACTTACCAACAGGTGAACTGTTTTCTTTCGTCTCGTCATTTTCTCATCATCATCATCATCATCATCATCATCATTTCAGCCTATCACTAGTCCACTGCTGAACATAGGCCTCCTCCACAGATTGCCGCAAAAGTTTGTAGCTCTCATTTTGGAGAGATTTTGCCATAGTTGCCATGCTTGGCAGGCGGGTTGGCAACCGCAGTACATTTATTCAGATGTTCCAGGATGATGCTGCTGCCCATCTCCTGGTTTTTATTTTCCTTCTGTCGACTTTTACGACATCCCACGGGATGAGATGGGGTGGTAGATTCTCTTAATCCGCTACCACACGACACATTTTCTCGTTTAATTAATAAAATAACAGACATGTGACAGATGCTCGCTCTTGCCAACAGCATGGCTAACTCCTCCCATCTCTAACCCTTACACAAATTTAGAGAAGGCTATTGCCCATCCCGTGGTCCGTTTCTAAGCTGTTACTAGCTGTACCTTTTTTTTTACTTTACCCGTTAGATGTCGCCCTGGTCGGAATCGGCCAAGAGGACATCAACATATTGAAGTATTTACTTTGATTATATATTTTGCCAAAACGAGTTTTACGTAGATTTTAATTCAGTTAACATATAATGTGTGAATTCTAGGTGAATTCAACGAATGCGTCTCTAACGGGAGCGTCAGCAATGACGGCTACGGCGTATCCCTCAAGCGTCACGCTAACTCAGTACCAGCCCATCATAAACTCTTACCAGGTACGTTAATACAATGGTAATATACAATTACATAATGATTTATTTTATTAACGCGACTATTATACATTTAATTAAACAAATTTTTATGGTGGTAGGATTTCTATGCAGGCGTCCGTCTAAGTAGGTACCACCTCAGGGCCAGTTATTCTGCCGTGAAGCAGTAATGTTCTAACATTACTGTGTTTCGGTTTGAAGGGCACTGACAGCTTGTGTGATCACTGGGCATATGAGACTCGAAACTGATGTCTCAAGGTGTCAACGAGCAGTGTTGTGTCAAACAGAAATGTTCTGGGTGACACAGCATTTGATATTACATATAACATCAGGTGAACCATTCGCCCTTCTCGCCACCGCGCTTCGGTTTGAAGGGCACTGGAATGACTCACGGTTATAAGCGCAGGGAGATTGTGTATTTACTAAAAATTTCGCTTCCGGCTTGGATTCGAACTCAGAACCCAAAGCGCAAAAGTCAGGTACTCTGACCACTAAGCCACGCAATTTTAATGATCAATAGCTATGAATAATAATATATATTTATACATTATATTAAATATGTATTTATAAAAAAAATGACGTCTCTACCCCAAGTCCCCAGTTGACATCTCATACATTCTCTTATTTCTAGCCGAAATTGACCCCCATAGAGAATTGACCTTAAATCCCTGAAGGTTCATCCTTTCCACAGGGAAATCGATAATCTATTCAAGAACATACTATCTTTGACCCCACATCTTTAATGTTACCAAAAAAAATAGATATACGATATCAGGTTTCAGGCGTCTTTATTTATTAATATATTATTGTTATGTTTTTAGACTTCGTCATCGGCAGGAGTATATGGCGGCAGTGCTTTATACACCGCGGCGCCCTACACTGCGTACCAGCCTTCGCCTCAACCTAAACAACCAAAGGACGCGCAACAGGTAATTTAAATTTATGCTTTAAATTACAAGTACCAAATTCGCCATACATGCGGACTTTAATGGTGGTGGCTGGTGAGCATACCTGACCTCCGAGTCCTGATGGAGATGGTCCTCAGCGCTAATCCTAGTCGAACCTGTGTTTGAGCATATCAAACATTAACAATTGATTTTTAGATTAAGTGTGTTTCGGTTTGAAGGGCGCTGTCAGCTAGCGTAATCACTGGGCATATGAGACTTGATAACTTATATCTCAGGATGATGGACACAGTGTGCTGTCACACAGAATTTCCTGGGTGACACAGCATTTGTTATGGGCGGACGTTGCACTTACCATCAGGTGCATGTTATGCCTGTCTCGCCACTTTCTTCTATAAAAAAAAATCCTGAGATCAACTCATTCAAACAGAAATTATCCAGCCTTGCCGTGTGGTGGCTTAAGAGAATCTACCACCTTCCCGTGGGCGTAGTAAAAGTGACAGAGAGAAAATGAAAACCTGGAGATGTCTGGCAACTATGCCAAAATCCCCCCACAATTAGAGCTACGAACTTATTTGTTTTGTGTCCATCTATGTGGTCCATGTTCAGCAGTGAACACTAGTTCACTGCTGAACATGGACGATGGAATGGATGATGATGATGATGATTATATACTATTAAGAATAAAGTTGATATTATTGATTATATTTCTTTTTCTTTTCAGTATGACAGTTCAGTGGCGTCGAGTAATAGTTTGACGAACACGTCGACAACGCAAACGTCAACGGCCAAAGTAGCGACCACAACAGGTACATGTCCTTCCCAGAATCATATAGACATTTTCAGTGCATGCCAGTACATTCCTGATCATAAAGCCGGAATTACACTGGACTTATGACGTGGCTTTTCCTTAAAACGACTTCGATCTGATCGTGATACGTTCGCCTACCTCGAGCCTTACCGGCTTGCCCATTCACACTCGCCCCATGAATTTGTTTCGTCAATCTTGTTTCATCCATCCTCTCTACGTGTCCAAACCATCTAAGCATTCTTTTCTCTATCTTTGTCACGACATCGTCTACCACAACGCAACGTTCCCGGATCAAGCTGTTCAAGCTTAAACTTTTAATTTATCAGATAACAAAATGATATTTTCGTAGTGAGCGGCACGAACGCGACGTCAACGAACGCAGCGGGTATGGCAGCGAGCGCGGGCGGCTACGCGGGCGGCGCGCTGTACGGCGCGGCCGGCGCGCCCGCCTACACGTACGACGAGCAGCTCATGCGCGGCGCGCTGCCGCACCACATGGTACGTACACTCACGGCTACGTACGTACACTCACGGCTACGCGGGCGGCGCGCTGTACGGCGCGGCCGGCGCGCCCGCCTACACGTACGACGAGCAGCTCATGCGCGGCGCGCTGCCGCACCACATGGTACGTACACTCACGGCTACGTACGTACACTCACGGCTACGCGGGCGGCGCGCTGTACGGCGCGGCCGGCGCGCCCGCCTACACGTACGACGAGCAGCTCATGCGCGGCGCGCTGCCGCACCACATGGTACGTACACTCACGGCTACGTACGTACACTCACGGCTACGCGGGCGGCGCGCTGTACGGCGCGGCCGGCGCGCCCGCCTACACGTACGACGAGCAGCTCATGCGCGGCGCGCTGCCGCACCACATGGTACGTACACTCACGGCTACGTACGTACACTCACGGCTACGCGGGCGGCGCGCTGTACGGCGCGGCCGGCGCGCCCGCCTACACGTACGACGAGCAGCTCATGCGCGGCGCGCTGCCGCACCACATGGTACGTACACTCACGGCTACGTACGTACACTCACGGCTACGCGGGCGGCGCGCTGTACGGCGCGGCCGGCGCGCCCGCCTACACGTACGACGAGCAGCTCATGCGCGGCGCGCTGCCGCACCACATGGTACGTACACTCACGGCTACGTACGTACACTCACGGCTACGCGGGCGGCGCGCTGTACGGCGCGGCCGGCGCGCCCGCCTACACGTACGACGAGCAGCTCATGCGCGGCGCGCTGCCGCACCACATGGTACGTACACTCACGGCTACGTACGTACACTCACGGCTACGCGGGCGGCGCGCTGTACGGCGCGGCCGGCGCGCCCGCCTACACGTACGACGAGCAGCTCATGCGCGGCGCGCTGCCGCACCACATGGTACGTACACTCACGGCTACGTACGTACACTCACGGCTACGCGGGCGGCGCGCTGTACGGCGCGGCCGGCGCGCCCGCCTACACGTACGACGAGCAGCTCATGCGCGGCGCGCTGCCGCACCACATGGTACGTACACTCACGGCTACGTACGTACACTCACGGCTACGCGGGCGGCGCGCTGTACGGCGCGGCCGGCGCGCCCGCCTACACGTACGACGAGCAGCTCATGCGCGGCGCGCTGCCGCACCACATGGTACGTACACTCACGGCTACGTACGTACACTCACGGCTACGCGGGCGGCGCGCTGTACGGCGCGGCCGGCGCGCCCGCCTACACGTACGACGAGCAGCTCATGCGCGGCGCGCTGCCGCACCACATGGTACGTACACTCACGGCTACGTACGTACACTCACGGCTACGCGGGCGGCGCGCTGTACGGCGCGGCCGGCGCGCCCGCCTACACGTACGACGAGCAGCTCATGCGCGGCGCGCTGCCGCACCACATGGTACGTACACTCACGGCTACGTACGTACACTCACGGCTACGCGGGCGGCGCGCTGTACGGCGCGGCCGGCGCGCCCGCCTACACGTACGACGAGCAGCTCATGCGCGGCGCGCTGCCGCACCACATGGTACGTACACTCACGGCTACGTACGTACACTCACGGCTACGACTTACATTTACGGCTACGTGCGTTCACTTACGGCTACGTACTTACTCACAGCCACGTACGTACACGGCAATCAAGACCTAGAAAGTGGGCAATGTACTGAACACTAGGTAATTGTTGTCGTTTCATGTTCTAACGAGTGTATCCGTTCCGACAGGGAGGTTACTACGAGGCGGGCTACGTGGCGCGCGAGGGCACGTTCGGGCTGGGCGCCGGCGAGCGCTTCGGAAGAACCGACGCCGCGTCGCCGCAACAGGTTCGTTCTCAACTAACAACCTTAACATACACATACATGAAGAGTCACGCCCCCTTACGGATTGGGGTAGGCAGAGGCCACATGTTTTCACTTTTTTTTTTTTATTTATTGGATAAAGTGATGAAAACGTTCACGTGATGGTAAGTGCAACGTCTGCCCATAACAAATGCTGTGTCACCCAGAAAATTTCTGTGTTGACACCACACTGTGCCCATCATCCCGAGACATAAGTTCGTAAATCTCATATGCCCAGTTCACAGTGCCCTTCAAACCGAAACACAGTAGTGTTTGCACACTACTGCTTCACGGCAGAATAACTGGCCCTGGGGTGGTACGAATTCCTGCATAGGAATCCTACCACCAGTAAAAACCTTGCTACGATCCTCACACACATCTTTCGCTCAAAGTAGAAACTTTCATTAGTGCCTTCATACAAGCTCGTCGGTTGCGGGTACTGTTGACGTGGCCTTTCCTTAAAACGACTTCGATCTGATCGCGATACGGTTCGCCTACGTCGCCCTTTATCTTAACTTAGACTTTTAACTTCATTTCCAAAGTATTTTATTTTCATTTTCAACCCAAAACATGCGGGATTATATTTTAAAGATAATACGGCTGTTGAATAAAAGGACACAATCCGATGCGATGTAAGTGTGGGCGATATCTATGTCAGTATCATTGAATAATCATGATATTGCATGTAACCCTCTGAGCATTAGACAAATAAGATTGAATTTCACTTGTCGGTAAAAATTCCTTAACATCGGTTATTGTGTTTCGCGCAGCGTAGGCGCAGCTGCAATTCTTTGCAGTGTAAATTCCTTTGCCATTCCCTGGTCAGACAAGATATCAAACTAGAAAGCCCTGTAACCATCTTCCAAACAGTCCGGTCGAGGACAAAAGTTTATTTATTTATTATTACTTCTTCTATGTTACACAGTCTAACCAAATAATACAAAGCCTAGAATTACTACATTGCTTGTGCTACATTAATTACAAGTAACCAACTCCTGAGTTGGTTACTCTTAATTAATGTGGCTAGGCGCGCGCTTTAATTTTCATAGTACGCGAGTGACCTGGGTTCGATTCCCGGTGCCGGTACCACTAAAATTGTTAATTTCAATTTTAAGTGCTGATTTACCACGTGCTCGGCGGTGAAGAAACACATCGTGAGGAAACCTGCATGACTGAGAAATTAAAAATATTCCGAAGATATGTGCAGTCCGCCAACCCGCATTGGAGCAGCGTGGCGGATTCTTCCTAGCTCCAAAACCCTCTCAGAAATGAGAGGAGGCCTGTGCTCAGCATTGGGACATTTATGGGCTGAAACTTTTAACCACGACATGCACAATTATAATGTTTTGAACATGATTTAATTATAGGAATGATGCAGTGAACTTAAATATGCAATAATGAGTAATCCAAATCAAAAAATATGTAGTATTCGAAACTAATATTATACAATGTTAAAATTGGACCAACAAATCAATTAGGTTAGTAAAATTAACTGAAATAAAAAATAATATTATAGACTAAAATGATTAATCATACTACCAAACTGAATAAACTGACCAAGCTAATTGTCTTAATTATAGTTAGACAAATTACACAACCTGTACAATTTTTTTTGAAATAACGCAGTTTATCCGAATTTGTTGCTTATGCTTATGTATGCTTATGTCGATTTTTTTCATTTTTTGGATGTATATTGTATTTTTTTTTTATTTGATAAAAGTGACGGAGCGAGCAAAACGTTCGCCTGATGGTAAGTACAGCGTCTGCCCATAACAAATGCTGTGTCACCCAGAACAGTATGTCACCACACTGCGCCCATCACCCTGAGACATCAGTTCTTAAGTCTCATATGTCCAGTGATTATGCTAGCTCACAGTGCCCTTCAAACCGAAACACAGCAATGCTTTTGCACACTACTGCTTCACGGCAGAATAACTGGCCCTGGGGTGGTACCTACCTAGACGGATTCCTGCATAGGAGTTTTACAACCAGTTACAAAGTTAATTCATCATATTATTTTCAGGTCCCTGCAGCGTTACCGCCAGGTTATGCGTACTTCTACCAGCCACCCCCCACAACGTACCAGTATGGAGTCTACCCCACGGTAAGAGACCATATAATGTGACTGGATAAATGTATTTACTGCTGTGTGGTGGCGGCTCGTTAAAAGAATACTACCACTCCATCTCATCCAATGGATCTCGTAAAAGGCGAGTAAGGAATTCAAACTGCACTGTGCACCCAACAGCGCATAGGTGGCGATGGGCTCACCACCTATCACACCAAGTGCATTATATTGTTTTGGTGAAATGTGGATTGTGGCAGTCATCTGTTTTTGCAGTGAGTGCCCAGTCTCTGACTACTCCTTATGGGATACAGTCGTGATCTTATGTATGTATGTATGTAAATTTATGTTAATGCACATTACATGCGCTGTATTAGTACAGCTTACAGTAATAGTGTTATCGTGTTTCAAAAAAATAGTTGTCTGTCTGAGAGTAGGACAGAACCTACCTCTTTACTTCGGAGGTGTCATAAAAGGCGACAAAGGTATTGTACGGACAGCCTTTATTGGTGTAGAACCTTAGTTCCAGAAGTGGTCCAAGTGAACTCCCAGGGATCCACGGGAGACTCGACGGGGGTCTACGTTGGGGTGACAAAAAAATGGGTTAGTTGGTTAGTTTTGGGAATATGGTAGAAATGTAGCTGCAGGGGCGTCCACTGAAACCAGCTAAATTTTGATCTCTGGTGTAGAATAACACCATAATGTGCAATTCTGTCACTATACTACAAGTAAGAACGCAATGGAAGTAAGCATTTTTTGACTCGTACAAAAATGGCGGCGACGTGGTTTACCACCCGTCACGTATTTCTTCCCGCGGTGGCGAAAAGTGAACCAAGCGTGTGGTCTCTGCCTACCCCATTATACGGGAAAAAAGCGTGATTGTGTGTATGTACGTTTTAAATTCTTATAGGAAAAGATATTGCTAGTTAAGGAAATCTGACATGCAATTCTAATAAATAAAATAAAACAGATTTTTTTGTCTTTTAATGTCACACAACTGGGCATTCGCCTCCTCCAATTTTTGAGAGCTAGTTGCAAACATTGAGTATTTTATTCTTCCATAGTTTAGGTTTCGCATGGTCCTTCTACAACCAATATAACTCTGTCAATATAACACTTCCAAAATGGACGGAATGTTGCCGACTTATCCTATTTGTAAGACAAAATATGTCTTTTATTGTTTTCTTTGACAGATTAAAAATGTCATAATGGACCTGTTAATTAGTCAGGGTCTGACATATTTGATCCTCTTTGCCGGCACCTCCCAAAATTATTCTGCAGTGCAATTTTACTGCTGATTTATAACATGCTCAGCGGTGATGGAAAACATAGTTTTAAAATTTTTTTTACTTCCCATAAGAACATACGTTCACTTAAAATGAGATACCTATGTTTACCTCTAATGCATTGGACACTGACATTACGTATTTGAGAAAAAATAAATTATATTACATTGTGCAAAATATAGGTCTTAAGTTTACTCTTAAAAATGTGTATTCTATCGCATTCTTTTATTTCATTTGGTAACTTATTATATAGCTGACATCGTGACATCGTAAGAAAACCTGCATACCCGAGGAAAAAATATATTTCGAGGGTATGCGATGTCCGCCAATCCGCATTGGAGCAGCGTAGGGGTCGCTTCTCGGCTCCAAAACCCTCTCAGTAATGAGAAGAAGCCTGTGCTCAGCAGTGTGATATTTATAGGCTGTAACTTTACTTTTTAACTCTAATTTTTTTTTTTACATACGATGTCCCACTAGGATTTCTACTGTGTCGTGAATGCGCCTTTTACATACATAAATATCACATGCACAAACACCCAGACGCGGCGCAGAAGTCAAGCGCTTAACCACTGCGCCAACCGAGCCGACTGAACTAGACTACACTACTCATACTACTCACACTACTAGTGACACTCCTTACAGCTATATGAAAAGTAAAATTTGAGTGAATATAAAAAAAGCCGATCATGTAAAATTGGATGTTTGGCAGATGATGTTGCCAAAGAAATGGTTGGACCCGCCATATCGGATGGGCTGATCCATGGGAAATGTCTCCTACCATTAATATTTACATGTAGAGTATATGAGTAATTTTTTGAGCTGCTCTTGTGGCGACATAGATGTCGCTACTGATTTGCGATAAAGACGTCTTAAATAGTTATAGCATGATTTCAATTTTTTTTTCAGTACGGGGGTAGTTCAAGTGTCGGCGGAGTAGGAGGAGTTGGAGGAGTTGGAGTGTCTGCAGGGGCGAAAGTGTCCGCTTACTCGCAGCAGCAACAGCCGCCTTATGACGCGCAGGACTCATATAAACCAGGTAAGTTTTTGAACATTATTTGGAAAAGATTGTGCTGTCTTTGTGTGAGGGATGATCATATATTAATAAGGTTAATAAAAGTATAATAAGTTATAAAAAAATCTAAATGTAGTATAATCATATATACTACTACAAATCTAAACGAACAAAAAAAAGTCGTAAATTGTTTAGTGATTTTTATGAGACTGTATCTTAGTTAAAACATGGTCGTTGATATAAATAAAAAGGTTTCTAGTTTAATTTATTTGCCAAATAATATTGTGAGGCTTCGGTTGTCGATAGGGATGAGAGATATACTTGCGAAATTCAATATATATATTTTCGGAGATGTAATTGCTGTTAGCCTTCTCGGCTTTTACAGCTTCATCGGATACTGTGCTCACGTGCCAGGTTTGGTTTGACCCAAACATAAATAAAGGTGGTAGGTGGTGGTAGGATTCCTATCCCGGAATCCGTCTAGGTAGGTACCACCCCAGAGTCAGTTATTCCATAGTGAAGCAGTAGTGTGCAAACATTACTGTGTTTCGGTTTGAAGGGCACTGAGAGCTAGCGTAATCACTGGGCATATGAGACTTAAGAACTGATGTCTCAGGGTGACGGGCGAAGTGTGGTGTCACACAGTAATTTTCTGGGCGACACAGCATTTGTTATGGGCAGACGTTACACTTACCATCAGGTGAACGTTTTGCTCGTTCCGTCACTTTTATGAAAAAAAAAAATAAAAACTCCTACAAAAACCTCGAAATTCGGACTGTGTCGCGTTCCCTGCGTGTGCTTTCGCGATACAAAATTCAATACAAGGGCTACCAAGTACGAGTATGTAAAAAAACTTTCAAGTGGCAGTATTCTGTCTCGATATATGGTACCGGGTCGCTATAAAAAGGGTTACGGGTTTTTTTTAGATGAAATGAAATATTTCCTTTCTACTTTTTCAATGACAGGCTTAGGACTGACTGCTAACAGTATTTTCTATTTTTACGGTGTTTTGTCATTAGGCATGAGCAGGCGTAGCTAAAAGATTTCAATTTATTTCGTGTATGTAATTCGATTATTTATTTTTGGTTTTTGTTTTATGCATTTTTTATATAGAAATTAATGTTTTAAAATATTTTTGGTTTTTTTTTTATTTTCCCATGCTAAACTTTTCTTAGGAGCAATGTTTATAGATTTGTGACTATTTCATTATATAAAAATAGAATCTAGTTATTACCCATACAAAAATTGTTCAGTTGTATTATTACAATGTTATTTACCGTTACAAAATCGTCTAAATCGATAAACTCGCGTAACAACTTCTTATTTACAATAACAAGAAATTGACAAAGAGTAAATATAAAAAACAGTTTGATTTATCTATTTACAAACTAAATTTTAAAGGAAACTATAAAAATTGTTCTTTAACACTGTTTTTAACCAATAAACTCGCAAAATAACTTTTCTGAAATATAAGGTCTCGGTCAGGTAACGGAAAAAAGTCGCAATCATAACAAAACTAAACAAAAAACGAAAGCAAATATTTACTTGGATATAATGGACAGAATAACTGGTACTGCGGCGGTACCTACCAAGACAGATTCCTGCATAGGAATCCTACCATCAGTGAAAGATTAAAAGGAGATTGTTCTTGTTTGTTAATGTTTCTAAAAGAAATAAAAAATGGTTAATTTTAACAATGTAATAAATAGAGTTGCTTAACCCCATAGGCGGAGCGTACTCGGGCAGTGCGAGCAAGGCGGCGGGCGGCGGGGCCGACCTCACTAACGCCATGTACGCCAAGACGCACGTCGCCCTCAACAAGGTCAACGTGAGTACATACACACCTACGTACATACATATATCCGTAGGTCGCTGCTTCATATCCGGCTCGAAGGACCAAAATGTTTGGCGATGGGCGATAGATTAATAATATATGTTAATTATTGTTTAATGACTTTATTAGGATATAACTAATAATATAGCACTAATTTCATGTTATTTAATGTTAAATGTTACTGTTGAATGAGTCTATGACCATCGCAACTAATGTTAAACCGTGGACTAACTTTTAATATAGTAAAATAATTAATGCCGTTGGCGAACTATAAAGCGCCCACTGCGTTATAATCCGGACGCCAGCAAAAATGTACGGCTGTACCGTACACATACATATGAAACACTATCAGGCTGACTGGCCGGTGAACACAAAAAAAATTACAATATAACGACATAAATAACACGGGTAGGGAAGTTAAAAAAAGTAGTCTTTTAAGGTTGAGTGTAAGTAGTAGTATGGTGGCGGATTTAGAGAATCTACCAGCCTATCTCATCCCGTGGCTGTCGTAAAAGTTGACAGAGGAAAATAAAAACCAGGAGATGAACAGCATAATGACTAATTAACTGGTGGTAGGTTTCCTATGCAGGAATCCGTCTAGGTAGGTACCACCCCAGTGCCAGTTATTCTGCCGTGAAGCAGTAGTGTGCAAACATTACTGTGTTTCGGTTTGAAGGGCACTGTGAGCTAGCGTAATCACTGGGGCACATGAGACTTAAGAACTGATGTCTCAGGGTGACGGGCGCATTGTGGTGTCACACAGTTCTGGGTGACATAGCATTTGTTATGGGTAGACGTTGCACTTACCATCAGGTGAACGCTTTGCTCGTTCCGTCCACTTTTATTAAATAAAATAATAAATCATAATCCATCTGAATAAATAAACTGCTGTTTCTAATCTCCTTGTCATGCCGTGGCAACGTTTATGAAGGATAATATGGGGGTCTACTATGGCAAAATCCCCTCAATGTAAGAACTATAAACTTTTAGCAATCTATGGAGGATGTTCAGCAGTGTGTAATGATAGGCTGAAATGATGATGATGATGATGATGAGGGTCTACTGAGATAGTTTTATGTATTTTAAGAATACACTGGAATACATAATTAAGTCAGTGAAATCGTTCATATCAATTAGGAGTAAGGTAGGTCGAAGGACTCTACCCTGTGGTACACCTTAGTACTTAGTACTACCTAAGAATTCAACTATTTTATTATTAGCAACAAAACATTACACCACAGTCCTCAGGTGTTTACAACGCACATCTTGGGTCTCACAATAAATGGTTGCAGGTGTGTGTCTACAGTGTCTATATACCATGAGATAGATACACAGTCCAGTCCCTCCATTCATAAGTATCTCTGAGCAAGCTTACGAGGATAATTAAATATGGTGTTACTGTTTTACAGAGCTACGAGAAGGCCGCGTTCCACAGCGGTACGCCGCCGCCATTCGGTGCCGGCTCGCATCTCTACATCCCCGCGCCGCCGCACCACCACCCACACCACCACGCGCCGCAGCAGCACCAGGTACACACGCACAACACACATACGCGCACAAACACACACACATGCACGCATGCACACACGCGCGCTTCAAATACAAATTCTTCATATACAAATTCAGAGAAGTGCTTTAGTTACGATTGGGAGAATATCCGAATATTTGGCTCGTTTTACTTATTAAGCTGGCAGTGCTCTATGATATATGTTCTCGTGTTTTATGTTTCGCCTGTTCACTTCGGCATACACAAACTTCCGTACGTTTTCCAAAGATAATTATGTTGTTTTGGCCTATTAAATCTGCATCCGACTTCGCTGAGGAAACCCTTATAGTATTATAGATTGTTCATAGTAATTCATTGGTTGTTTGTTCAAATCCTGCTCGAAGGACCATAAAAGTGGTTTGACCTTGTCTATGTTTACCACGTGCAGCCGGTTGTATTTGTTAGAATGAAGTTAAATATTATTAAACATTTATTATCAAATCTGTATGTTGTAGAATGTTTGTTTTCACACTTTTCACACTAATATAGGTTTACTGTCAGTAGTTACATAATTTTATTGTATTCATTTATATTATGTTTGAGCACACACTACAACTGAATTGTTAGATCGTTTCTTGTCCGACTAATTTTGCGTGCGTGACTTAACTTGAAATAACTTTACCATGCTCCTGTAAAGATAATATAAAAATATTGGTGCTGTATCGTACGAGAGATAAGACCTTATTTCATTAAATTTAATTAAATTGACTACATATTACAGCGTCACTGTTAGGAAAACATATGAAAACAATCTGGCCATTTTGTTTGACTTTCCACTTCACTCCCAGTCTCAATGGTAATATACTGAGTGTTTCTCGATGATCTGTACGAATTTAGCTGCCGTCATCTCCATTATTTTCATTACATGCACGTAGCTATTAAGTCTAGGTGTATGGCATTAGGGACAAGATGAATAGATTTTCTTCAGTTTAACTTGCAACGAAATCAGTTAACTCTCGTAACTGTTATTCATTTGTAGAAGTATTAAAGCTGTCTTTAAAACCCAATGTGTATTTGGAATGTTGATATCTTAAGATAACCTAGGAATTACGTCTTTTTTACATGTATATAAAGTCATAACATCTTAATTTCATTATACTACAGTGAAAAAAAAGTTGTTTTGCATGACTTTTCTGTAATTTATCGCAATATTGGGATTGTTAGTCCAATAAATAGTTTTGGTCCTTCGAGCCGGAATAAATTTTTATTTACTTGTAAAAGACGATTGACAAAATATCTAAGTAGTTCTAACTGTACTTGTGCCGTCGTGCTTTCGATGATGTAGCAAAGTTTAATTATTCCTATTTTAAAAGTAGTTTTGTAGAAGATTTATGTGGTATTTTTAGTTTTTGTTTTTCAAGTTCTACATAAATAATTGAATGGAAATTTGTCACAGCTATATTTTTAAAGTTAATTAACATTTAAAATGTTGTTCGAAGCTTCGTTTATTTCTAATCAATAATTTCAAAAAATGTATACGAATGTTAAGTTCTATTATTGATAGTAGTGTGATAACTTTTCACGACATATTTAGCATGAAATTAAAATATATTTAGTTTTACCTTTTGACATACAATTTTATTTAATAGCTCTTATGCATGCGATTAGTTGTTATTTTTTTTAATGTATTGTATTTCTTAGAGTTTGCTTTCGTTTGTAGATGGATGTTCGGGTGAACAATAGTCATAATAGGCGGGTAAGTTTATATATATACATATATGTTATTTTCTCTTATCTGTATGCACGTAACATAGTATTTATTTATTTGTATATAATGATATGACGCTAGTGTATTACCCGCCTTTATATATTTCACGAATAACCTTATTTTTCAAATAACTATGTATGTAATTTTTCGCTTTTTAATATATAAATAAATTAAAAAATATATAAAGATAGTCAACTAATTTTTCTGTCACTGTCATCAGCATACAATTCACTACTGGACTGCACGAACATAGATCGCAATTAACAAAATTCGTTCGTTTGAAATCTAGAAACTTCACTATGCGTTAAGGCAAAGACTAAACACACTAGAAACTTCGCAATTCGTTGAAGGTGGTGAGATGCCTTGGCTTCATCACACTCATGGGGCCACTGACGTTGGGGGAGGCAAGGTAGATGTGAATAAATGTTACAAAAGTTTACTTATTAAACTTTAGTAGGAGTTTATATTTACGTATTTATGTTTGGGTCAAACCAAACCTGGCAAACCAAACCTGCCAGGCAGGATTGAAAACCTTATAACGTTTAATATAAGCGTGCAGAAACCTTATAACGTTTAAAACTGCATTCCCTATCTTTTGTTTGTCAAAGAATAACCACACCAACATTAATTAGTCGTGGTGTTCGGCGTAATCGCGTAAGAATTTTTCAACGAGCGTGGTGATGACAAATCCCAAAACTTGGGGGTGGCCTATGTCCAGCAGTGGACCGTTCAGGTCGATGAAGTTGTAAATTAGCTCACGTGTCACGTATGTCAAAATAAATCGATACGAAACATTTATCATTCTTATAATATACATACTAATATAATAAATGCGAAAAACGGATCGACCACTGCCCCGATCTAGACGAAAATTGGCACGAAGATAGCTTGCATCCTGGAGACGGACATAGGATACATGTCATCCCGGAAAATCAAATAGTTACCACGGGATATTTAAAAAAAAACCTTTATCCACGTGGAAGAAGTCGCGGGCGTCAGTACTTGAGTAGTACATAATATAGACAGTACAATCTCAGAATACAGTTTATTCAGTTTTTGACCCATAAGCCGATATATTAAGTTTCAACAGCTATGAACACCATATACGTAATGCATGCGACAGTACTTTAAACATAAAAAGCTTTTAAACAGTTGTTAATCTTATAATGCAAATCAAAAATCCGTAAAATTAGTTTCATTTAAATGTGTAGTGTTCGCGTAAATATAAGAAATCATTATGCAAATCAATAAGCTAAAATTGTATAAGAAGGATCAACCTCACTTCCGCAAATGACGAAATTCGATAAGGAAGGGCTGACAACTACGAGTATGTTAATTCTTATATTTACTGCTTCAGGTTTTCCATTCACTTTACTCATTTTACTATATTCGATCAAGTTTTTTTTTTAATGATTAGAAATGTGAATTATGAAATAATATAGAAATGACGATTCTAAAGAGATCGCATGCTTGTAAACATTGCATACATTCCTAGAGAATTGGATCAGAATAGACAGCGTAATTAAGAGTATACCAAGTGACTGTAACGCCCTACACTAAAATAAGACCTAAAGCCTTTATTTAGTACTAAAGAAAAACTATTGCTATTAAATATTGAAACGGTCTGTCGTTCCAATGCTGGTGTGCGCTCACCTCTTCGTCATGTGGTTGACATATATAATAGAAGTTTTCTGCATATGGATTTGTTTTCTTTGTCCGCTTCAAAATTTAGAAAATGTATAAATGACAGTTTACTTAACACCTAAATTGACAGCTTAATCTGCATAATGGTTTTCTTTAAAACATATTTAAATTTAAATTTTATTCTAATTGTATTTTATTTATTCTTTTGTAAAATTTTATAGTTTAGTACCATGTTTCTGTTGCACGTTACAATAATTATGATTAACTCGTGGATAATGTGATTGGTTCCACAGTTAAAATAACATTTTTATCAAGATTTGCCCTATTATCTGTACTGTGCTACTGTTTGTTATCCCAAATAAAGAGAAAAAAAAAAAAAAAAAACGGTCAAATTTAGTAATATGCCGAAAATTAAAAAAAAATGATTCATTTATACTCGTGTGGCTTTACTAATATACTTTTTGTAACGGGTGAATAAATACACATCGATTTCTCTCTTTCTGTCATCAGTAATTTGCCATTCGAAAGAAGAAGACGAAAACATTATGTAACTATACAACCGCTATACGTTTTTAGTAAGGAGCTTAATAAGTGCAACTTCGATGTTCGTGTTAACCAGTCACGTGATAATTAACAAGCTTTCTTTGTATGTTAGCACAGTGTTAGACGAAATTAGCTCTTAGGTTCGATGCAATAAGGTTATTTTTGTATTGCAGCAGGAGAGCGGCGCCGGAGGCGGGCGGAGCGCGGCGGCTAAGCCGGCGGCCAGCAAGCCCACCTACTCGCAGTCCTACTGGGCACCCAATTAGCCCTTTACGGTGAGTCATACACCGCAAACCTGTACCTCCGTTGTTTAGTATATTGACAATCGACGACTAGTGCCCGTCTCGTCGCTTTCTACCATAAAAAAAGTATTGTTTCGGAAATTGGAAAACCGGATACCAGTGTATTATTGTAACTTAGAGTAAGCATTGCGAAACTAAGCTACTGTAATTTTAAGTCGATTATTAAAAAAATGTGTGAAACTAATAAGAATGTGTTCGCTTTCAGGCGCACTTCCTCCAAGTCGTCAGACACGTGTACATAGAGCAGGGCTCGCCCCCCCGCCCCCCGCCGGCCGCGCCCCCTGCGCGGTCCCCCACCCCCGCTGCCACCCCGCCCCCCACGCAACCCCCCGCGCCCCCCGCGCGTCCCCCCGCTCCCCCCGTCGCGGCCAGCCGCGGCCCCCGCTGCACTCACGAACTTGGACTCGCATGCGCCGACATCACTATACTCGCGGATACTGACGCTCCTCAGCTCGAGAGGGAAAGGTTTAAACTCGCCGAGGCCGGCTTTGGGCGCCCAAAGACCGGTTCTTAGCGTGCAGAGACCGATTTTGGGCGTGCAAAGGACCGTCCTGAGCACTCAGAGGACGGTTCTTGGCGCTCAAAGACCGGTTATAGCCTCGCGAGAACTTATGTTCTCTACTTCGCGAGGCACTATGATCCTGGGATCACGTGGACCCGTAATGTGCCCGCGTGGACCAATGACTGGCCCGCGAGTATTCGGTTCACCAGGATCAGTATCTGGCTCACAAGGGCCAGCATTTGGTTCACCAAGCCCGGTGTCTGGCTCGCAAGGATCATCGTCTGGCTCACTAGAACCAGCGTCTGGCCCGCCAGCACCAGCGTCTGGCTCGCAAGGACCAGCGTCTGGCTCGCAAGGACCAGCGTCTGGCTCGCAAGGACCAGCGTCTGGCTCATAAGGTTCGGCGTCTAGCCCGTTTATATATGTGTCGTGTACGATGCCAGGAGCTGCGTTAATTTCTTTATATCGCCGGAACATTTTCAATAACTATATTTTGAAAGCTCCTAGTAAATTTTTAATAGCACGAATTGTAATTGGTAACTCATTGCCGATGTAATGCTTAAGTGTTAGTTTCGTTATAATGTATGGATTTATAATATACTTGTGCTTATAACTTATTGATGTACGACTGGTCTGTCAATTTATCTAAATATAATTACATTATAATGATACTAATTGAGGTAGTATTATTTTCTTTCACACTCGTGTTAATAACATTTTGCTAGGACTTTCAAATTTAGTTGAGTTCCCGCTTTTTAATTATACATAAAAAGTCTCAACGTGTATCTATTTAAATGTGCAACTGTTATTGTATAATAAGACGTCAAAGGAAATCGTATGTCAAGGTTTAAAAAATAACTATGTTAATAATAATAAAATGTTTTTTTTTTCTTTAAATCAGTCTAGTGTAGTCGCGTCGTGGTGCCGCGTTATGTAGAAAATTTGAAATACGGCGAGATATTTAGCTTAGTATTTAATGTCGATGTTTAACCCCAGGCCGCGCTGTGTACCGCTGGTATGAAAGGGACGGATTGTTTGTATAGTTCCGTCTCCTTCTAGGGCGTGGTTTATGAATTTCTCTAATGTGGTCGAAGATTTCGCTGTACTTTTGCACGCGGCTCCATCGACGTATCTCAATAATTTTCGCGTAAGTCCGCTCCGATAGGTTACAAATTGTTTTTTTTTTTTAATTATTATTAAATTAACGGTAGTTATGTATATCTTATCTCTATATATATATATAATATGTATATGAATGTAAGTGTTTGGTGCGCTATGCGCGCTGAAAGTTTTTGTATTTAGTTGACAGACTTTTTGTAATTAATATTATTGTGAAAAAAAAAATATGAAAGTATGTCCTAGATGGGTAATAGTAATGTAACAGGTACCGTATTATAAAATAGTCGAGGTCTTTTTTATGTGGACGAATGCTGTCATGATCTCGCGGGCATTTGAAAGTAACGTGGGAAATACACATTGAAATATGACAATGTATTTTATTTCATCTCTGTATTCGTTTTAACTCCTACAACCTTCGACGACACAGACCGTGTGGTGGCGGCTCGATAAAAGAATACTACCACTCCATCTCATCCAATGGATCTCGTAAAAGGCGAGTAAGGAATTGAACTGCACTGTGCACCCAACAGCGCATGGTGGCGATGGGCTCACCACCTATCGCACCAAGTGCATTATATTGTTTTGGTGAAACGTGGATTGTGGCGGTCAGTCAGTTTTTGCAGTGAGTGCCCAGTCTCTGACTACCCCTTATGGGATACAGTCGTGATCTTATGTATGTATGTATGACACAGACAGGGACGGACTTTAATTCCATCTCTCCATCCCGTTCCGAGCGCTGCGTTGGCGACTTGAGAGAAAAAAATCTGTAAAATCTTGCGGCCTCCGGTAGATGGGCGAATAGTCATCTTAAACATGCCAGGATTCCTCTGCCGGAATCCGTCTAGGTAGGTACCACCCCCGTGCCAGTTATTTTGCCTTGAAGCAGTAGTGTGCAAACATTACTGTGTGTCGGTTTGAAGGGCACCATCTGTATGCAGACGAACTTCAACTTTATATGCATTCTAGGTTTGTCGGTCGCCACGGCGCGACAGCTAGTTTGAATATTAATCTTAAGTCTGTTTATGATTGGTCGTCGCGCATTTGAGTCTCTGTCAATCCTACGAAATGCCAAGCATTGCTTGTTGGTAGCTCAAGAATCATCATCATTTCAGTACTATCACTAGTCCACCGCTGAACATAGGCCTCCCCCATAGATTGCCACAAAGGTTTTTAGCTCTCATTTTGACGGGGATTTTGCCATACTTGGCAGGCGGGTTGGCAACCGCAGTACCTCTTTCGACTTTTACGGCACCCACGGGATGAGATGGGGTGGTGGTAGTTTCTCGCCGCTACCACACGGTAGCTCAAGAATGTTCAGTCCGAATGGAGGCCCGCAGCCTCCCTCGGACGGTCATTAGACGACTTAAAATCGTATTGAGATATTCTAAATCGCGCAAGCACGCAGCGAACGCGATACAGTCCGAATTTCGAGGTTTTTGTAGGAGTTTATTTATTTATTTATGTTTGGGTCAAACCAAACCTGGCACGCGGGCCCCTGGCCCGTGAGCACAGTATCCGATGAAGCTGTAAAAGCCAGAAAAGGCTAACAGCAATTACATCACCGAAATTATATCAAGAATGTTACATAAAATTGACTTCGACGCTGTACCTTCTCTCTATTACTACTCTCTATTTTAATGGTAATGTGATACAGCTTACTAGCTCAGTAAAGAATCTTGGGCTGAATATTGATAACAATTTTTTTTATTTTATAAACTGACGAAATGAGCAAAACGTTCACCTGATGGTAAGTGCAACGTCTGCCCATAACAAATCCAGTGTCACCCAGACCATTCCTGTATGACACCACACTGCGCCCGTCACCCTGAGACACCAGTTCATAAATCTCATATGCCTAGTGATTACACTAGGTCTCAGTGGCCTTCCAACCGAAACACAGTAATGTTTTTTTGGGTAGACATGTTACCGAAATCAGCCGTAAAGTGTCAGTCAACTTGCTATTGTACCGTCTAAATAAATTCCTTTAACAAACTAGAGCACATTTTCAACTACTGCATCAGATACATTTTTAGTCTTCAAAAGTATGAGACCATATCTCTCATTATCGATCTCCCCTTAACTGGCTCACTATCAGACACAGGCGTAAATCTGGAATTTTACTTGTTCTCTTCTCTATTTTAAATGATTCTACTACCCCTTCGTATATTAAAGATACATTTCAGTATCTTTCTTTATCCCATGATAAACCATATCATGCGATAAAGAAAGATCTTCGTTTCTCATCTAACCTTAAGATTAGTACTTCTTATATACCTCAGCACTTCGCCGATTTCTTTGGTAACTCTTTTGTAACACAGGCTACACTCCTGGAACTTTTTTTTTATTTGTTAGAGTGATGAAACGAGCAAAACGTTCACCTGATGGTAAGTGCAACGTCTGCCCATAACAAATCCAGTGTCACCCAGACCATTCCTGTATGACACCACACTGCGCCCATCACCCTGAGACAAGTTCTTAAGTCTCATATGCCCAGTGATTACGCTAGCTCACAGTGCCCTTCAAACCGAAACAGTAAGTTTGCACGGAATCTGGTAGGATTCCTATGCAGTAATCTAGGTAGGTACCACCGCAGGGCCAGTTATTCTGCCGTGAAGCAGTAGTGTGCAAACAGTGTTTCGTTCCCAAGGGCACTGAGAGCTAGTCTAATTGGGCTAATTGGATACTGGGCATATTAGACTTAAGAACTGATTTCTTAGGGCATCGCAGTTTCCATCATCATCAGTTTTTTACCATCTGTCAAGTAACATCCCTCTACAAGATGCAGGAGTATACAAGCAGGATTGTGACTGCGGTCTCTCTTACATAGGCAAACAAAAAGATCAGTAAAAACCCGCGTAAAAGAACATATGGCTGATGTGAAGTATCGTCGCTCCAGGAAGTCTGCAGTCTGTAACCATGTTCTGGATCTTCCCAACCATTACATCAGATTTAATAAACCACAAATCCTCGCAAAAGAACAACGATTCCTACCAAGGATGATTTGCGAGGTTATTGAAATTAAAAAACATCCTAATTTTTATACAGAAGATGGTTGGGTACTACCACCAGCCTGCGATCCTATAATTAATAAAATAAAATCAAAAACCAAGCATACCACTGCCAGACTTCCAGACACAGTTAGCTCTTTCTGTGGAGATCGGACCAAAAATAATAATTGAAAGCTGAAGGTACTCCGTGTTAACTGTAAACCATAGAAATATCACTTTCGTGCGGTAATTTGAACTCACGACACGTAGAGCAGAAGCCAATCGCTCAATTTTCAATTATGGAAATAAATAAGCACGGTCCCATTAATCCAAATTTAGGAGTCCTGCCCTGCTGCAGTTTCTGTTTACAAAATTATTAATTAAATTGAGTAAAATAACCGCCTATAGATGTCCCACTGCTAAGCACAAGCTTCCTCTCATTCGTGAGAGGGTTATGGAGCCGGGAATTGTCTGCCACGTTGCTCCAATGCGGGTTGGCGGACTTCAGATATCCTCGAAATATTTCTATTTCTCGGACATGCACGTTTCCTCATGTTTTCCTTCACCGCCGAGTACGTGGTAAATCAGCACTAGAAATTGTAATTAACAATTGTACTGGTGTCGGCACCGGGAGTCGAAGCCAGGTCACTCGCGTATTATGAAATTTAAAGGGAACCCCTGAGCTACCACGAGATTTAAGACCTGCTTTGTTATTTTAGCTGTTGGTACAGTGCCACGCTTGCCTATGACTGCTGTGATATCATCCAAAACTATTTGGAAAATTCAGTATAAAAGTGCTAATTTACTGGTGATCTGGAATCCGTTTAGTTGCCACCGCAGGGCACTGAGAACTTAGCGTAATTACGGGGCATATGAGACTTAAGAACTGATTTCTGAGGATTTGTTATAGGCAGACGTTCCACTTACCATCAAGTGAAAAAAAAACAGCCGGTAGGTAGGTCCGGCAGTGTAGAGTAGCACCTAACTCTTTCCAACCGAGGCGTCGTAAGAGGCGACTAAGGTATTGTAGGGACAGCTTTTATTCTTTTCCCGCAGGGGCGATACTTGGGCTACGTGTGTGGCCTCTGCCTAACCTTTTATATGGAAAAAGTATTTAATATAAAAAAACAAGTGGTTATTTTTTTCTTGTCAAATTCTACTATTAAAACAATGCCTAGGATTTGAGGATTCCCATGTAAATTCAAGTAGAGGGTATTGGTCCATATAAATTGACAAAATATATGTTATATGATGATCCCAGTGAGTACATATTTTTTACAGAATTTCTTATTAAAATAAAAAAAATAATGATTTCTAAATTTTATTTTGACCAATATAACAGGAATGTAAAAGATTTACAAAAGTAGCTTAACCTTATCCCTATAAATTCCTTTAAAAATAGTAACAAATATTTTAATAATTAACATGATGTATTTATGCACAATTACTATCACAATAACCCACACATATGCCACAATAAATGCTTTTTGTGAACTAAAAAAATAAATGAACTTGAACTTAAAATATTTAAAGTGGAACATAACAGCATTACAGGCATTTTTAGGAAACAAATCTATTCAGTATTATAATTAATGATGTCAACAATAGTTTTGTTAATTGAATGATTTCATACTCTTTTAAAAGAGAGCTTTAACAATGTTCTAGACATTTTATCCTAGTCTTAATATTATGTATAAAAAATGATATTGAGAAGCAGTAGTTGACGATGCTGGTACTTATAGCACAGGAATTCCCTTTTTTAAGTGCCAGCAGTTCATTTAGTGATGAATTATTGTATACAACTATTTACTCATAAGTATAGTGTGTAAAAGATTTGTGAAACAAAAAAAAAAAAATATTATTATTATTGACGAAGAAGTATTTTCCATTGTCAAAGCAGGTTGGCTAATAATTTTTAAGGTAAGTAATCTTCAAGCAACAATACTTCAAAATTTCTATCGACAGTAACTAAAGATTTGTGCGATTGATGGAGATGAAACGGTCTAAAAATTTGGGTCTTGAATTAATATAATATAATTTTCCATTCACTGTACATTTTCTGCAGCACCTGCTGCATAATATTAAACATAAAATGTCGAAATCGAGAAAAAAAAGTTATCAAAAAAAAAAACCAACGTCACATCCAGTCCAAAACGTGTTCAAGGTGGACACAATATTACTGCTATAATACTATCTCACAAAAACAGTAAGATGATTAATATCGTTTTCTTTCACATAGTTTCCTTTTAGGGAGTGATTTTTTGACAGAATATTTTAATAAATTTCATAGTAATTATCTGAAATTATTTATCGATTTTCATTTATTAATTTATTACTAACTAGCTAATGTCCGCAACTCCATCCGCGTGGATATGGATTTTTTAAATATATCCCGTGGTACTTTTTGATTTCTCACAACAGAGATAGGTTGTATGTCTCCAGTATGCAACCTATCTCTGTGACAAATTTCGTAATGATCGATCAGCAGATGAACCGTGAAAAGGTAACAAACAGACAGTGGGACAGAGAGTTATTTTCGCATTTATAATATTAGTATGGAGTGTGGATCACAGCGTTAAATATTCGGCGCGAATTCATAAAAATGATAAATCACAGTGAGTGTGTGAAACAAAATAGCAGTTGTGACATTGAAATGAATTCATAATGGTTTCTCTCTGCCATTTCTGATTTGTTTAATTTATACTTCACAGTCATTTAAATATATAGAAACAAGCCAAATATTCCAATTATTAATAAACAGCACCAAACACATAAACCGTTAAACAATTATCAATATATGCTGAAACTTTTAGCACACACATTCACTCAGCAACTACACTTGTAATGATTTCTTATATTTACGCGAACACTACACATTTAAATGAAACTAAGTTTACGGATTTTATCGCGTTTAATTTATTACTATTTATAACCCGACGTTTCGAGTGCTTTACAGCACCCATGGTCTGCAAACTGCAAGACTTCAAGACACAGTTAGCTCTTTCTGCGTAGATCGGACCCAAAAATAATAATTAAAAGCTGAAGGTACCCCAGGTTAACTATGACATCAGGACATCTGTCACCTCAGTCCTCCCGTGACCATGGGTGCTGTAAAGCACTCAAAACGTCGGGTTATAAATAGTAATAAATTAAACGCGATAAAATCCGTAAACTTAGTTTCATTTAAACTACACTTGTGTTTTATAAATGGGTAGCTGCTGCATCATCAACAATCCAGTAAACAGAACCGCACTTTGGCTTGACCCTTGCAGCTGGTAAGTCTTCTTTGTCTTTTAGAATACGCTGGAAGTAAAAAGGGATACTTTGGTACTCTAATGAAATATTATAGGACATGTTGAATTGAAGTAGCATTGGAGACTAATCTCCAACATAATTTTAAGTGTAAGTGAGATAGGTATAGGTAGTGTCATCCATATGTGTCTTATGGTGTAAATTAGACTGAGGGAAAATTCCTGAAAAATCTCTTGGGTGATGCAGGTCTCCGAATAAGCATTCGTAAATAACCAGACCAGTGACTGGCAGAATTGTGAAAAACCTTTGCCGCACACATTACTGTGATTGATTTTGGTTTGAAGGGCACTGATAGCAAAGCTTATAAAACATATAACCAATGTCTCATTTTGACAAGCGTAGTGTGGTGCTACATGGAAATATTATGGGTGACACCACATTTGTTTTAAGCAGATGTTGCACTTAGCCTTAGGTGAATGATTTGCTTGTCTCATTGTACTTTCATCAAATAAAAATACCTTTACTAGTCAAATACAGCATTACTTTAGATGTATTGATCAATACATCCTTTGAAACTAAGAGATGGCATGTCCATCACCAGTTTACTTAGAGGCTGATGTTGAGGTGACTAATTATAACTTACCTTTATCATATCAGCTTTGCCTGAACCACTACAAGCAAATATACAGTTCCTGGCACTATTTATAACTGGAAATGTGAGGGTAATCCTTTCTGGTGGTGGCTTGGGTGAGTCGGTTATAGCTGCTACTTTTAAATCAACCTCATCTAGCAGTGGATGACCAGGAAATAATGAGCATGTATGTCCATCAGGCCCCATGCCTAATAAGAGCAGGTCAAACTTAAACTCATCACTTTTAAAGGCCTTTTCTAATTTTTCTGTATAGTCTTTTGCTGCTTCACTGGCTGAAAATTCAATGATTTGTTTTATTTATACAGACTAATGAAGTTTTGGTTGTTTAATCATCTTCCTGGAACAACTGAATAAATAAACTGCGGTTGCCAACAAGCCTGCCAAGTGAGGCAAATATGGTAAAATCTTCCCAAAATGAGAGCTAACTCAAACTTTTGTCGCAATCTATGGGGGAGGCTTAACAGCATTGTTTCAGCAGTGGACTAGTGACAGGCAGAAATGACGTTGATCTCCTAGAATAAGCTTTTAAGCTTTATTGACATTAAAAAAAAATTAACGTATATTAATAAACAATTTCCATTTATTTTTAATTACATTTTTTTGTAGGAGAAAGTGACAAGACAAAAAATGTTCACCTGATGTGTGTGATGTCTGCCCACAACAAGTGATATGTCATCCAGAACATTTCTGTGTGGCTCCCCACTGAGCTTGTCAACCTGAGACATCAGTTGTTAAGTCTCATCTGCTCAGTTATTACACTAGCTATCAGTGCCTTACAGACCGAAACAGTAATGTTTGTATACTAAAGCTCATGGCATTTGGCAGATGGGCTCAGATATTTCTAATTAGTATAATAATAGATATATAACAAGTGCTCTACCTGTAACCCCTTGTTTAATGACAATAAACTGATTTTGATCCAACTCAGTTTTAGGTAATAGCAGCTTTTTGTAACAACCGAATGTGGAGTCCTCGCTATCTTCAGGCACCACTCTTTCATCACAAAATGCAAGTGTCCATTTAGTAAAATCTGTGCTGACTTGCGGCAGACTCTCACATAGATATTTTACAACAGATCCTCCTGAAATATGTATAGATTTGAAAAAAACTAAAATAGTGTCATTATATCTAAACATTTTTACTTATTGTATAATATTCAGATATTGTTAGTCTTATGTTTTTTGTTTATGGTGAATTATCTTGAATACATAACCCACCACACACAAGCCACCTCAAACTAAGTATAGCACTACCATCCAATAGATAAAGTGAAGCAGTGCCGAGAAGTTGACATTTGCATTGTTGGGCTTGGGGGTGGCTGGGAGATTACCCTCTTGATATCCCTTGGCGAGGAGATGCATAGTTATTAAGTTATGATATTTTTTGCAAAACCGTAACCTCAATTTTTGTGGCTCATAATTATTTTTACAGTCTAACTTTTATAGAGAGTAGAGGGGTGAGTAGGGGCCGAATATAATTGACAGGGTTCAGTGCGAATTTTTTGGTCTACATTTATTGCTGGGAAGGCGATTTTAATTAATTATGATAAAAACTAAATATTTTAAATATGCTCGAAATTAAATGTTATTCTTACAACTTTGCAAACAGCTTTGGTAGTTGATCTTAAAAATGCATTAAAATTGACTTGATACGTGTTTATAACTTGTGTATGCTTATGCCCAACAATGGACAAGGAAGGGAAGCAACACTGCACTTTTGCACTTTTTGCTACTACATACTTTATTTTTTATAGTTGATAGCTAGCTGGCTAGTAGGTAAAAATAAGCAGGATAATGTCTAATACTACCTCCCCTTTGCTCACACAGAGAGGGAGCTGAGTTGGAATTCAGGTCCCTTGTTCTGGCATGCCTTCCTAGGAGAGAGAGTGAAGGGGAATTGTCCTCACCCGAGGATGGCTGCCATAGTCGGCTGATGCAGGTGGGGCCACGGATGTGTGCATAAGTGTCCCCGTGACTCTGCCAACATGTGGCACAGGTGGAACACTATGGGTTATATCCGGTGCAAGTTTGACTATACCTGTCCTTGCCCCCACGGAGACGGGAATGCGTTATTGCTATTAAAAAAAAAGGTCGAATGCCGCCTGATAATTGAGTGCAGTTTTTGTAACTGTCTGTGTGAAAAGTATTGGTCTCCAGACCGGGGGATTTTGAGGGGGTAATTTTCTCCTCACCCATTCCTCTACTCTCTAGGGCGGTGTCCGACATTACTTTAATCCAGAGCTCATACAGGCAACAATTAGTTGTGGAGAACTATGATCAAATTACAAGATAGTTAACTTATGATGATAATGCTATACAAAACGACAAAGGTTTTTTTTTATACTTTTCATTCATCAGAATAACGCGGGTTTTATATATTATTATTTATCATATATCTTCTAAAAAAACTTATAAGTATACTCATAATAATATTGTAAATAGATACCTGAAAGCCCAACAAAAAATCGCCCTCTGTTTAGTATTGCATCATTTGAAATTTTCTCGATGTAGGACGCAAGTTTATTTATAATTTCTTGTTCGTTAGCTACTTTTAATATAGTCATTTTACTTTTATATTAATTACTTTGCAACAAAGATAATGTAAAAGATACTTTGCAAAGTTGAGCGGATGGACGAAATTTACCGAAATGAAAAAAAACCAAGGTTAAAAGTTGATAGTTGACAGCTCTACTCTACAGTACATGTAACCTTAACAATTAACCAAAACCGATCATAATATATCGAAGATCCATGTTTTAACCATGTCACAAGTCACAACACTATTTTACATGCAAGCTGTTCTTCTCCATCTTTTCTGATCATAGCAATCCGCTACGAAATAGAGCCATTTTTGCCAATGTTGACTTATAATTTAATATTATAAAAAGGACTTCGTTTCGATCGACAATAAAATGATAGTCGACTTTCACTGAAAATTTGCTGGACTGATGGATACAAAACGAAACGAGCAAAACAAAACGAAAAGTACAATTTTGGTCTTGAATAAAATTTTACAATTATTGTACACTTTCACGCTGTACTTGCTGCATAATAAAGTATCAATATTAAACATCAAAGCTCAAAATATACACAGAAATTACAAAATTGAAGAAAAACACTACCGCCACTTTTCGAGTTGGCGCCAAAACCCAAAAATATAAATATCTGAGTAGTATCGATACTTTGGTTCCAATACTTTACTAAGTATCGATACTATTTTCATACTCGATGCTTTGGTCCCTCGCGTCAGTGTCAGTTTACGTAATGTCAGCTGGAATAGAGGCCGGTCAGGGAAAAACCTACCATTATTAAATGATGCACTGTAGCCATGACGTAAGTATTTTTAGCAAGTTAAGACTACAATAGGTTTCTATAGTAAGAAGATTTCAGGATTGATTCTTTGTTGAACAATTTTATGACATTTTATAATTATTTCATTTGGCAGCGTTTATCACCTAGAACTAAGATAATAGGAGAATACTGTCATGATCACAGACACCCGTACACGTATCTCAATGAGCAAACTTTTCAATTAACTGTGCCTGAAACTTTTCGAGGGGCGACTTCATACTTCAGGTTACAATCACATCATTCTAAACAACGTAGAGGTTCTTTCAGTCTGGGGACCATTGTCAGAATCAGAGAATGAAAAGGACAAATTTGGTTTTTGGAGCCCTCATAAAAAATTAGCCCGTACAAGGCAAAACTGGTGAAATCACAAAGATGTAACATTGTTGTACCTCGCAACCCTAGCTTCATCTTTAAACTCTGATCCGTTTAAACAGTGGAGTGAGATAACCGCAGTCGTTCCAAAATTATTTTCTTTAGCAAGCCAATATTTGTTAATACTTCAGTGCCGCCTGAACGGTTTATTTATTGTGTCTTATAGTCGTACAGTGGTATGATTAGTTTTTGACTCGGTTACTTTACAAAACAGTACACTCTAAATAACTATTCACATTAAAAGCAGGCACCAATATTTTCTTTACAAAAGTTATGTAACGACTTATTTATTGCCGTTTAAGAACATTTAGATTACTATTTCTATGGTTATGAAAAATGTACTCGATAATGAGTAGTATCGATACTTTCAGTTCGATGCTTTCTGAAGTGCTACCGGTATCGATACTTTTGATTTTTGCGGATCATTATCTAAACATCCAGACATTCAATTTAAGTATCTATATAAAATAGATTATTTATATATAAATCTATGTTCTGCAACAGGAACTATACATATATACCTAGTCCGGCCATAAGTTCTTTTACAAATGAAAATGCATTTTATTTTATGAAGTAATGTAATATTAATAAAATTTATACCTACATATTTATTAGTCTCAGCAAATAATAAAAAAATATTCTATTCGAAATGGCCACCTTTGGCTTTTATACAGGCCTTTGTGGTCGCTCAGGGGCTAGGCGCTCGCTTTAATTTTCATAGTAAGCGAGTGACCTGGGTTCGATTCCCGGTGCCGGCACCACTAAAATTGTTAATTGCTATTTTAAGTGCTGATTTACCACGTGCTCGGCGGTGAAGGAAAACATCGTGAGGAAACCTGCATGTCTGAGGAATAAAAAATATTTCGAAGACATGTGAAGTCCGCCAACCCGCATTGGAGCAGCGTGGCGGATTCTTCCTAGCTCCAAAACCCTCTCAGAAATGAGAGGAGGCCTGTGCTCAGTAGTGGGACATTATAGGCTGATACTTTACTTTTTTAATCTGTTTGTAATTTCTGTGTATATTTCGCCACTGCTAGCTCCAAAGATTTTTTAAGAGACTTAATGTCGCCGTGTCGTTTAGAGCAAGCCATGTCCTCTAAAACTGACCATAATTTGAAGTCTAAAGGGTTGAGGTCTGGGCTAGATGAGGGCCAGTCTTCAGCTCTTATAAAGTCTGCAACGTTGGTTTCAAGCCAGGCTTGGGTAGTTCGTGCCTTGTGACCAGGTGCAGAGTCCTGCTGGAAAGTCCACGGTATATTTTTAAAATGTGTATTGGTGAGAGGTTTCACAACATGATACACTTTGGCTGACGGTTTCACTCCTTATTTACAAAAATGTAGTTTTGTAACTCATTGATAAGACACGCCTCACCAAACCATCACTGACGCAAGATGATGACTACGTTGTACCTTTCCGACCACTTGAGCAGCTTCTTTAGAACTGTGAGCGTACACTTCATCATTTTGCTTATTGTAGTGTTTTTATGTAACAGTATTTATGGCCAGACTAGTTATTGTCACAATATTATTCGTTGCGCAGTCGCGCTCCAGTTACACTCGACGCTCGACCCCAGACGGTCACATAGCGCCTCGTTACGACCCGGCCTAACGGTTACAACGAAGCTAGTGTAGGCTAGCCCCGTATGCCCGCGGTTCCCCTTCTGGAAAACGAGTAAACGGAAGAAGCCCACATAACTTGGCATTGGGTAGTGCCCTAGGCAATGTGGGTTTATTGGACTGACTTTCAAGTCCACATGTAGATATAATTAGTTTTACACACATACCCGAATGTGATTCACACGGAGACTCTCTAGGGCTATACACCTAGGAATTTATAGGCGACAACTCAGGGTGGTTCTAAAGAAATCCTAGTAGACCAAGTTAAGGCTGATCTCATAGCCCATAACTTCCCTATTCTCTTAGTACAGCAGGCGCAATAAGGCGCCCTACAAGATGTTGTTTGTAGCATTAGAACATTCCCCAGCAGGAAAACAGATTTTTAATCTGCGGTCTTGCTGCAGGCTATCGGGGCTCTCAGTAAAGGCTCCCCCCTCAAAAATGGCCCTCCCAGTCAGGGCCTGCCCGGTGCGTCAACTGCCTAGGCGATCACGCCACCATGGACTGTCATAGACTAGACTAAAGGACAAAACCCTTTTACCCCCCTTTGACAAACCCCCTCCTTAGGCCCACTTGCTCGGCCAAGAAAGTTCACCGGGTAACAGTCCAAGGCTGAGGTCCCCTCTCGGGGGCACTTGCGCTAGTTACCCATAGTGTATGTCTCGGCTAAGCGCCCACAGCGCTCGGATCTTTCAATCCGGCGAAGCTGTGATAGCCCGAAGGCTAACAATCACCAATAGTCCTAAAAAAAATGCCGTAGAGAGCGGCGCGCAGCCGTCGACAATCACACCGCGTACACAAGATACACCTGTGTTCCTGAGCGGTTCTCACCGCCCAGAGTTACCGATACACAAGTCGACAGTCCGAATGGAGGCCCGCAGGCTCCTTCGGACGGTCATTAGACGACTTAAAATTATTTTGAGATACCTATTTGAAATTTTGTATCGCGAAAGCACGCAGCGAACACGACAGTCCGAATTTCGAGGTTTTTGTTGGAGTATTATTTATGTATTTATGTTTGGGTCAAACCAAACTTGACACGCGGGCCCCTGGCCTGTGAGCACAATATCCGACGAAGTTTTAAAAGCCAAAAAGGCTAATAGCAATTACATCACCGAAATTAAATATAGTCCGATGCATATTCTTCCCTATTTGAATCGGATTTTGAGGTTTTTTTTTGCGCAGACCTCTAATTATTTTTCTAAAATTAAACTTAGGCTCTGTTACAGCTATAATATCCGCTATCTGTCAGTAAAAATGTCGATAATGTTTTTTTAGTTTAACTTCGTAGACACTTGGAAGGACCATCTAAAAAAAAATATCAAGATATTTTCATCCATACTAATAAATGCGAAAGTAACTCACCGAGGTACGGAAAGAAAACGACAGAGGGACAGAGCCTCTGTCTGTTACCTCTTCACAGCTCAACCATTGACCGAACTTAACAAAATTCGGCACAGATAGACGGACAACGAATACTTTTTATCCCCGAAAATCAAATAATTCTCAAGGGATATTTAAAAACCTATATCCATGTGGACGAGGTCGCGGGCATTAGCTAGTTATTGTATATTATTATGATACCGTTTTCAGATTCAATAAAGATAAAAGAGTAAAAGCTTATGATATAGAACTACCAATTTAAAAAAAAAGATTATACAAGCAAATACAATGTATCCAACCATTTACCTATTATAGGTACTGATGGTAGGATTCCTATGTAGGAATCCGTCTAGTTACCATCCCAGGGCCAGTTATTCTGCCGTGAAGCAGTAGTGTGAGCTAGCGTAGTCACTGGAAGATACTCGTAGATCACTGTATGACTGTTATTACTTAACATCTCGTGAACCTTTTGCTCGTTTCGTCACTTAATTAAATAAAAAAAGTCTAAAAAATTGAGTGCTCTAAAATCTTTATTGGATAAATAAAAAAAACCTTGCGGTTCTTTTAATTATTCTATTCTAATAACTTAATCTACCCATTTAGGTAGATTAAGTTTTTAGGATTTTATAAAATGTTAAGATTTTGTAATTAAAATAGGTTAGTGATGGAATAAAATTGTGTTCGCTAGGCTATAAAAGTTATTTCCAATGTTTATTTATTGATTGATAATAATAAAATTTTATGAACATCTTTAAATAGAAATTGTACTTAATTTGATTAAAACTAAAAAGGTAATGTCAGAAGTGGGATTCGAACCCACGCCCACAGAAGTGGACTGCGACCTGAACGCAGCGCCTTAGACCGCTCGGCCATCCTGACTTATGAACTTTAAGTTAAATTGTGGAATAGTATCCATTTTACAATTTTTCAAATGTAAATCTGTAATTTAATATAAGTATGCATTAAAATGATAAAGATTTTCTACGAAAATCGAAATACGAAGTTTCGACTGACGGATCGCAAGTTTCCTATCATGATATTACCCTTGAAATTCTATTGATTGATTATGCCTAAGGAAGGGCGTCTGTAGAAGTTGCATCCGATAGATTATTTCGATAATTTAAATATATGAGATGCAATTTTTTTTCGATAGAATTTCTCAAGACAAAAATAAGAAATGCATAATTTTGTGGACTTTAAAAAAATGCAGTTTGATTAAATTTGAAATTAATTAAATGAATTTGGTAAGTTGAGTTGGAAATCAATAATTAGATAACTAAAATGGTGCTTCTAGGGTTCTTTATATTTCATAAAAAAATGTTATTTTGTTTAGTATGGACAAGAAAAGAAGAAATTTTTCTATTCACTATAGGTTTTTTTTTACAAAATAGTTACTTATTTATTATTTTTTTATATGTTTATTTCGAATTAGAGTGGCAGTGGTCATCACGATCAGTTTTTGTTTATAATAAAAAAATAAAAAGTGCTCAAATGTTCATTTTCTAATATTTTGTTGTAAAAACGTGCTTGTACCAAGTAATGTTGTAAATACATTGCCTCATCAATGAGTTGCTTTTGGGAGTACTGGATAATGATCATGTTATAGATGTAGGTTTTTTACAAGTATTGGCACTCTGACGGGGATTCTACTTATGTATAACTGTAGAACCAGGCGTTATTTATATATATTTTTTAATGCATATCTTGCGAGACTTGTTAAGAAAACTTTTAATGAAAAAAAAAATAAAAGGACAACGCAGTGGCAGGGGTTCCACAGTAGGGGCGGAGTAATTATAAGCGGTCAACCAATCGTTGCACGCTCTGTACCTGAGATGCTCAGATTGGTCCGAACAAACCAAGTGAGCGTCCAGGACCAGTGGTTCGGTAGCGTGCATCGCATGTCCGACTAAACCAACCACAGCGTTGCCCCGTAGGTTTCACTAAAATTGCTACTATAACGTTTACGCTAGGCTTACATTCGTATCTGTCACAAATTGTTAAAAAAAAAAACCTATTTTTTTCCTCAATTATTTTATTTTGAAACAGTTTTCAGGTCGAATTAAGACAGGTGTTCTTTTTTCAACATAGGAAAGGTGCATGAGATTTGAATTATTAAATATCAATTTAGAAAATATTTCAACAGATTTGATGAAGCTTATTTTGATTACATAAACGAATAATTATACAAAATTTAAAATGATACTCAAGAGCTTAGGGTAACATTTCTGGTAAGTTTTGGTAACAAAAAAATCGCTTTGTTTTGTCTTTTTAATTTTATTCTGGAAAACTATTTAAAAATCCAATAAAATTTTAATAAGTTACTAATGTTAATAGTAGTACTGTAATTAGCTTTTTCGTAACTTGTCATTGATTTTTGAATTAATAGAATTTATAGATATGGCTCTTAGATTATTTTTTGATAGTTTGATTAAAAAATTGCTACTCGACAATAGATGGCACTTATTTAAATTACTAATTTTGACGACATGGTTTTTGAACCCACATTTCTACAACACACCGAAAGGTGTCGCCATTAGGCAGTTATAGTAATATAATATTGCACTGTACTATAGTAAAAAGTGAAAGTACAATGCGGTTAATTAAAAACGAGCACGTCGACCGCGACGGTACGGTTGTTGACCGTCAAAACTATTTGCAGGTGACGTAATTGTTGTAATATCACCGCAGACGCGGGAACATTTTTTGTTCATCTATATATGTATATCGATTTTGTATATATCCTGGTAGATAGAAAGAGAAAGGCTGTCTGAATGTTTATTAAGCCCAAACATTGCAATTTATTATACCCGAATACTCTAAAAACTATTTAAACGGATATACTTTAAATAGATACGGGCAGGTATTGTACGGACACCCTTTAGTCGTGCAGATTAACACCACAATATGCAATGATGTCACTGTACTCCTCGTGGGAACGCAACGGAGAGTCGGAGTTTTTTTTTTGGTGAAAATGGCGGCGACGTGGTTCGTCACCCGTCACGTCTCGTTTACCGCAGGGTCGAAAAGTGGTGGGTATGGGAAAAAGGCGTGACTATATGCATGCTTGTTCTTTAGATAGTTACGTTTCTGTTAAATATACATAATATTTATTACAGTTGCAGAACTCTTAGCTACAATCATAATCAACATCATCACTTCAGCTTATCACTACTCCACTGCTGAACATAGGCCTCCCCCATTGCTACAAAAGTTGGAAGTTCTCATTTTGGTGGAATTTTAGCTACAGTTGCCACGTTTGGCAGGCGGGTTCCGCAGTTTATTTATTCTCATGTTCTAATCTTATGATGCTTCTGCCCATGTCCTGTTTTTCATTTTCCTCTGTCGTCTCTTACGACATCCACGGAATGAGGTGGGGTGGTAGATTTTCTGAAGCCGCGACCACACGGCAATTATTTTATTTCCATTTAAATATATAAATATTTAAATGGAAATAAAATTCAGATTTTTCATAGAAAAACGTTATTTTTTAATAAATATACCTATTGATAATGTTTAAGCTATGCTTGACGATTTATGTTAAACTAGCTTTGCCCCCGCGGTTTCACCCGCGTACAATGGCCGGCCCCGATTGATGACATACATATATACTTCCTTATTTGAAACCCTAATTATTTTTCTAAATTAAAGTAGCCTAAGTTACCCGCTATAATATCGACTTTGTCCACCTCCGTTACCAGCTATCTTTCAGTGCAAGTCCTGTCAAAGTCGGCCCAGCGGATAAGGAGATTAGCTGAAACAGACACACAAAAATGTTAAAAATAGTTATTTTTTCTTTTAAGTTCGATATAACCTTTTAAAGGTATTAAGTAAAAAGCTCTTATTTTGTTATTACAAACTTTTTTTTTTTTTATTGTATAAAGTGACGAAACGAGCAAAACGTTCACCTGATGGTAAGTGCAACGTCCGCCTACAACAAATGCTGTGTCACCCAGAATATTTCTGCGCCCGTCACCCAGAGACATCAGTTCTTAAGTCTCAAATGCCCAGTGATTAGGCTAGCTCACAGTGCCCTTCAAACCGAAACACAGTAATGTTTGAACACTACTGCTTCACGGCAGAATAACTGGCCCTGGGGTGGTACCTACCGAGACGGATTCCTGCATAGGAATCCTACCACCAGTTATTTATTCGTATCTATAGATAGATATGTGTAACAGATCAATAAATATACAATTTAAATCGGTGTGAGATATTATTTTAATATTTTCTAATACATTATTTGAGGAAGTTAAGAATTTGGATTGATAATTCAGTTTGCCGATAAATCTTTTACAACTATTTTCTATCGAAATTTGGAGTCTATAGATAATATAGATAAATCTTTCTGAGATATCTGAATAAATAAACGACAAGCGTGGCAACTATGGAAAAATACCCGCAAAATGAGAGCTACAAACTTGTGGCAATCTATGGGGACGCCTATGTTCGGCATTGGACTAGTGATAGGCTGAAGATGATGATGATGATGAAGCATAAAAGTAGTAGGTGAATCAATCAAACAATCTTTGACAGTTGACTAAACATGGGCCATGTTTAGTGAACTTGGACTTAACCACAATGATGATGGCAGTAAAATTTATTTTGGGTGACTGTCACTTCGACGAACTTTCTGCTTTGTTGAAGAAGAGATAATGTCGCAGTTTTGGTACCGTAGACTATAACCGCGTTGTAAGACATAGTTCCTAGCTATAAGTTCGGTATAATCTAAACCGACATTACATCGGAAGCGGTTAGGTCATGAGTCAGTGCCAGTGTTACGATTTCCGGCGTAGCTGATAGCTTCCGATAGTATTTGGAAGTTGTTGCCGTGGTCTAATATCTGTTTATACGACTAATGTGTTTGTGAATGTGCCATTACATTTCATATCGCGGGTTCACAAAAACTTCTCATAAAGCATGACTAAGGGAGCCAGCTTCTTGAGACTCATACGCCCAGTAATTGAACTAGCTGTCAGTACCCGTCAAGCCGAAACACAGTAATGCTTGGAGACTACTGGCACTCCGATGGTGGGTACCATCCTAGACGGATTCCTTCCACCAGGAAAAGCTGTTCGAAGCCAAAGTTGCAGTCTATTGGGATTCTATAGGTTTCGTTTCAAGAAATGTGCACATGAATGACCGTCTCCTTTTCTTCTTTCCCATTTTGTTATCAAGGCGCACGGACGAACTTCACTCATCGTGGTCGACATGTCCTCCACCCGTACAAAGACTATTTGCTTCGGTAGCCGTCGGTCTTTACAGACCTGCTTGCTGCAGAATATCTTGCACTGCGGTGGTCCCTTTAAATCTGGTCTGGCATAACTGACATTGTTATTCCGCCATGAGGTAAGACGCCAATGGGACGAAGAAGGGTGATGGATTGCAGTTTTTTTTTATCGATGAAAATGACGTAATTAACAAAACGTTCATCTGATAGTAAGGCCAACGCCCATAACTAATGCTGTGTCAGCCAGATCATTCCTGTGTGGCATTGGCATTAGAACTCTAATTATTTTTCCAAAATTTTAATAAAATTTAGTTTCGGAGATTAGCCGGAACAAACAGACGGAATATTCTGGTGTGGCACCAAACGGCGCCCTTTCTCCTGAGACATCATATGTAAGACTTATGCTCTTAAGACTCATATGTAATTTCACTAAGTATCAGAGCCGTTCTGACCGAAACAAAGTAATGTTTGCACACTACTGCTCCACGGCAAGTATATCTGGCCGTACGGTGGTACCTACCTACCCGACCTCCACAGAGGAATCCCATCAGTAGTAAACTTGCTGCCACCACAAGGCGATTAATTAGTAGTCTATTTTTTACTTTAAATCAGTAGAATTTGACATGTTTCATTGGGAATCGATTCATACTAATTGAACCTCCATTCCGTTTTCATAGTTCAAGGTGCGGACGTTTATTTGGAAGTGATTAGAACTATCCAGTTAGTGCGAGACCAATACAATCGTTGGTCGACCCTCACTTTTACACCTTATGCATGCAACACAAGTGTACATGATTTTCGAAGGTCAAAAAAAAGATTGGAAGATCTCGTGTCTTTGTAGTTGGAGTACCTGCTTGCCGGGAATTGGATTTGTTAAAAAAATCGAAACGTCGCTTTTGCGGGTTGGCATGTAATAGAGTTCTTTTTTTATTGGAGAAAGGAACGTGTGCAACGTCCGCCCATACCAATAGTGTGTAACCCAGGATATTCCCCCTCGCTCGTCCCCCTGAGACGTCAATTCTTAATACTCATATGCCTAGTGATTACACTAGCTATGTTTGCACACTACTACTTCACGGCAGACACGGCCCTGCGGTGGTACCTACCAAGACGGATTCCTGCATAAGAATCCTACTACCAGTTCCAGTGTTCCTTTTATCTCTGAGATACATACATACGTAGAGCCACGCCTCTTTCGCATCGGAATAGGCAGAGACCACATCTTTCAACTTGCTACGATCTTACCTTGCACTTCTTGTGTTTTTTCTACTTTATAATCGTTTTCATACAAGCGTCGGCTGCGGGTACTTTCGACGTGGCGTTTCCTTTAAACGTATTCGATCTGTTGGGCTATTACGTATCCAAAGTGTATTTATTAAATCACTTATAAAAGTGTTGAACGAATATCTGTCAAACAATTGTTTTCATACTGGTTATGGTTAACGAAAATGAAGATAATTTTTCACATGACGTCTTTTTTGTTAATCATAACCAGTATGCAGACACTCATTTGGCAGATATTCGTTCAACACTTTTATAAGTGATCATCACTTTGGATACGCAATAGCCCTACTGATCGTGATACGTTCACCTACGTCGACCCTTACCGGCTTGGCCATTCACACTCGTCTCATAAATCTGTTTCGTCAATCTGACAATGCATCCCAAAAGTCTTGTGGAACATTATAAGTGCGCTCTGTTTGTTAATTGTAAATTTGTTTGGTAGAGATAATGATTTCTAATATTTACGCGAACACTACGCATTTAAATGAAACTAATTTTACGGATTTTATCGCGTTTAATATTACTATTTATAACCCGACGTTTCGAGTGCTTTACATCACCCATGGTCACGGGAGGACTGAGGTGACAGATGTCATATTTAGCCCGGAGTACCTTCGGCTTTTAATTATTACTTTTGGTCCGATCTACGCAGAAAGAGCTAACTATGTCTTAAAGTCTTGCAGTGGTATGCTTGGTTTTTGATTTAATTTTATTAATTACAGGATCCCAAGCTGGTGGTAGTACCCAACCATCTTCTCTATTAAAATTAGTATGTTTTTTAATTTAAATAACCCCACGAATCATCCTTGGTAGGAATAGTAAAATTAAATGCTATGAAATCCGTAAAATTAGTTTCATTTAAATTGTTTGGTAGACTTGAGTATGTCATGCTCGCTTTAATGTCTCTGCTTGCGGCATCGACGGTGGCGGGTCGTACACTTCCCTTTGAAATGGCTAAGGAGGGCGATGTCTGCCACATGCGTCATACTTGTGAACAGGTGCTGTTGGTGGAGGCTGGTCTGCTCGAGACGCTCTAAACGGTCGCTCTAAAACTTGAACATGGAGCGTGCTTTGGTTTTTCTAGAGACTTTTCTTTGTAAATTTATTTCTAATGTATTTTGACTAAAAAAAATGATTTACAAAAAAGAGGATACCTACGGAGTCAGAGACACAAGGACAGTCACAACATAACCAGATACGTAAATCAACAATTTGTGCTCGTACAAAAGTTGGCTCCGGCTTGAATTCGAACCCAGGACTGCTCTAGGCAACGCGGTCCTCTTATTAGTTTAACGACATTACCAGATAGGGAAGGAGCGATGGCTCCTACATCCTCTTGGATACCGACCGAGATCACATGACCATTGTATTGATATGAATTCGAATTACTGGTGGTAGGATTGCTGTGCAGGAATCCGTCTATGTAGGTGCCACCCCAGGGCTATTTATTCTGTCGTGAAGCAGTGGTGTACAAACATTTCTGTGTTTCGGTTTGAAGGGCGCTAAGAGCTAGCGTAATCACTGGGCATATGAGACTTAAGAACTAATGTCTCGTGGTGACGGGACCGGTGTGGTGTTTTGGATGACACAGCATTTGTTATGGATAGACGTTGCACTACGTTAGACGTTGTACCACCATGTGAACGTTTTGCTCGTTTCGTCACTAATAAAGGGATAAAAAAAAATCTAATAACATCGTTGCTCGGTGAATCTTTATACTGGCTTTTGAAAATAAATAATCATCTAAAAATGTACGCGGATTGGCAGTGATGCAGTATCAGAGACACGGGGAAAATTACAATACAACCCGGACCAAAAACCAACAATTTGTGTTTTTCCTCAAATGTTCCGGCTATGATTCGAACTCAGCACCCGCAGCGCAGAGTTGAGAAAGAAGTAATAGTGACCACTATTCCGATCGTAATACTTGGACACATACCCCGAGATTTAATGAATGCATACTTAATGAGCCGTGGTAGCTCAGGGGCTAAGCGCTTTAAATTTCATAGTACGCAAGTGACCTGCGTTCGATTCCCGGTGCCGGCACCACTAAAATTGTTAATTGAAATTTTAAGTGCTGATTTACCACGTACTCGGCGGTGAAGGAGAACATCGTGAGGAAACCTGCATGTCTGAGAAATAAAAAATATTTCGAAGACATGTGAAGTCCGCCAACCCGCATTGGAGCAGCGTGGCGGTTTCTTCGTAGCTCCAAAACCCTCTCAGAAATGAGAGGAGGCCTGTGCTCAGCAGTGGGACATTTATAGGCTGAAATTTTACTACTTTATACTTAATGTATATGTTAGTATACATCTAATTTTTTATTTATTATCTGTGGTAAACTACTTATCTAACTATATCCATGACCTTTACAATAGGGCCGATAAGTCGGAAACGGGACATTAATTATGTCGTGTAATTTGTTAGTAGAGAATGAATAAATGCTTGTATTATTATTTTAAGGGTATTCCTACATTTTTCTCGTTTGGTTGGTATATACATGTATCAATAGATAGATATTTTTTTAATGAGTCAAGTGACTAAACGAGCAAAAGTTCACCGGTCTGTCCAAACCAAATGCTATGTTACCCAGAAAATTTCTGTGTGACACCACATTGCACGCATCACCTTGAGACATCAGTTCTTAAGTCTCGTATGCCAGATTACACTGGCTCTCAGTGATATTCAGACCAAAACACAGTAATTTTTGCGAACTACTGCTTTACGGGAGAATAACTGGCCCTGGGGTGGTACCTACCTAGACGGATTCCTGCATAGGAATCCTACCACCAGCAGACTGCAGGACTGCATGATGCATAACATTGAATTTTCATAAAATAATTAACTTTAAAAAGACCACTTTGGTAATCTACTCTGTAAGCTACTGTAGAAGCTTAAGATTTAAAAGTAACCCACTCTGTAAAAAAAGATATAAAGTTTTACTTTTTCCGTTTAATTTGTATTTATATTATTTGTGCGTATTGCATCGGCATTTTTATCTGTGTCAGTAATGTGTAGATAATAAATTATTAGTTCTATTTAATTTGAATTTCGCCCGCGGCGCATACTAGACGTTCGACCTTCGGCGTGTCAAGTATGCTTATCCCGTTGACCCTAGTTGTTAATATTAGATTTAAATGTCAAAACCACCTGACAAATGATCTATGAGGTGGCAGTTAAGAATTGCATTAGCTAAAAGGGTGATAAAAAAATAAACATTATTTTATTATTTTTTCTTTTTTACTGAGGCTTTGTTGGCGTATATTTAAGAGTACATATACGAGTACATTCAAAGACTAAGTGATAAGCAATGTTATACGTAGTGACTGTCATCCGTGCAGATTTTACGCGTGTGACATAACTACTTAAAACTTTTTGGACAAAGAGACAGACTTCTGTTCTGAGACATGTTTCTATAGATTAAACGAAATTAGCGAATGTGCAAAAATTTAATCCAAATAAAATTAGAACATTTGAAAAGTCTCTTCCTCTTTTGCTTTTTGCAATCATTTTATTGGAAATAATTGTCGAGATGATAATTTCGGTGATGTCATTGCTGTAAGCTATTTTCGGCTTTTACAGCTTCATCGGATACTGTCGAGATGAGCAAATCGCTCGTAGGTCTAACATATTACATACAGTTGATTCGCCATCTGTCGGAGACTACGAGAGTTACGACGACACTAATGGGACGAGGTAGGGTATAGATTCTAGTTTTTCTTATTCGATGAGACGAGCAAATCCTTCACAACGGCAACTGCAACGTCTGCCCATGACAAATTCTGTGTCATTCAGAATACCATCACTATCCACCACACTGCAAAAAAGAAGAAAGAAAGAAAAATAATTTATTTGCTAGAAACGCAAAAGTAATACATAATAAAAAAATATGTAAAGTACAAAAATATACAAAAAATAAATAAACTAAATCATCATTAATACCTAAAATAAAAGTATGGAAATTGTACTGTAACTTTATATTTTTCATATACCATCAATTTGGCCGTGTGATTGCGGCCTAAGAGAATCTACCACCCCATCACATCCGGTGGTTGTCGTAAAAGTCGAAAATCTGAATACCTAAATGAACTGCGGTTGGTCAAACTGCATGCCAAGCGTGGCAACCATGACAAAATCACCGAAATATGAGCACTACAAACTTTTGTTGTAATCTATGGGGCAGGCCTATGTTCAGCAGTGGACTTGTAACAGGATGGAATGATAATGATGATAATACCATAATTTGTAGGAGACCTATGACATTCACTGATGTACATTCACATGCAGGAGTCCTCCTACATTGGTACCACGGCAGCTTCCGCTGTTCTGCCATCAGTTATTATGTGCAATATCAATTATTTATAATGTGCAAACATTATTGTGTTACGGACGGCAGAGCTCTGATCTCTCAGGGTGACAAGCGCTATGAGCAGATGAACGAAAAGTGTAAATATTATGAAGTTATGCTTTTTAAAATAATATAATTGAGAATCCTCCCGTGACCATGGGTCCTACAAAGCGGTCGAAAATTTGGGTTATAAATAGTTAAGATTAGAGAGAGATAATATCCGAAAATCATGTTAAAATATTTTAGTTATATTCTAACAAACTTTCAGTTTGTACAATTTTTGGTGCCGTGTGGTGGCGGCTTCAGAGAATTTACCACCCCATCTCATGCCGTGGGGTCGTAAAAGCCGACAGAGGGAAAATAAAAAACCTGGAGATGAGCAGCAGCATCTTCCTGGAACATCTCAATAAATCAACTGCAGTTGCCAACCCGCCTGCCAAGCAACTATGGCAAAATCCCCTAAAATGAGAGCTACAGACTTTTGTAGCAATCTATGAGGGAGGCCTATGTTCAGCAGTGGACTAGGGATGGGCTGAAATGATGATGATGAATGTGGTTTTAAGACAAGCGTTGCAACTACTAAAATGCAATAGAAATATCTTGAGCCAAAGCTTCAGACCTTAACTTTTACAAGAACATGTAGTCGGTGCGCGATAAAATGGCGTTTCTTCAATGAAACGTAATTGGTATTCCCACATACATAACGTACGTAAGCAGAAAGTTGACCGAACGCGGTCAAGTGCAGCGACTTGGTCATATGTGCTTTGCGATCTTAAGTATATTTTATTGATTAAGTAATTAATCTTCGTGTGATGGAAAAAAGCAAATTATTGAAGAAAGTCGTTCGTGATGGATAGTAACTTTAGCGGAATTTTCGTCCACGCACGACCACTCTGTGGAAGTTGCTGCCGGTTTTTCCGGATCAATACGACTTAGGGATCTTCAAGGCGAGCCTATTCCTTTCTCAAAAGCCGGCAACGCACCCGCGATTCTCCTGGTGTTGCGGATGTTCATGGGCGGCGGTGTTCACTTAACTTCAGGTGAGCCGCTGGCTCGTTTGCCCCTTCTTCTAAAAAAAAGTGCTATGTACGCTCATAACAAATGCTGTGGCACCACACTGTGCTCGTCCCCCTGAGACGTAAATTGTTAAGTCACATGCCCAGTAATTATGCTAGCCAACAGTGATGTAAACAGTAATGTTTGCAAACAACTGCTTGACGACAGAATAACTGGCACTGCGACGGTAGCCATCTAGTTCCATTCTTGAATAGGAGTCCTACCCTCAGTAAAATCCTTAACTCTGTTTATCCTGCATACGCTTTCGTCATAACTAATTTATTGCTCTTGCTCCGGAACCTTTTTTAATTTTCAAATTTAACCCGTACTTGGTTTTCTTTTTCCATTAAATACTGTGGACCGCAAAGAAAATGGGTCGGATAGAAAATCTTCAATATCTTCAAAAATACTCGACCTAGCTTTATGACATAAAGACTAAATTAAAGAATATTTTAATGTGCTTAAATAACAATAAAATCAATGAATTCAAGCTTTTTATTTTTAATTAATGTAAAATAAATAAAAATGATTATTTTTTCCAGTATTTTCGTAGATAGTAGTATGTTGGTAGATTGGTTACAGATGTGCCGTTTTCACGCATTTTAGTACTTTGTGTTGCCTCCGCGATCTCGCAATACTGCTGTTATGCGATTTTGCATACTTTCTACTAGGTTTTAGAGGCGATGCTGCAGAATATTCTGCCATTCCTCTTAAGAGCTTCTTTCATTTCACGTAGCGAGATTGGCGGCGGATTCCGCTAACGTACACGTCGTCCCAGTTCGTCCCATGCATGCTCAATGGGGCTTAAGTTGGGGCTGCGTGTTGGCCACTCAATGCGTGTGATACCGACTGCGTGCGACGACACACTCACGGGCAAACACTATGTGAGCTGTATGCGGGCGGGCATTGTCTTGCATAAAAACGGCATTCTCGCCCATGTCCGCTAAAAATGGACCAACGTAGTCATTCAGAAATTTATTGACATATCTTTCTGCAGTTAAAGTTCCATTTTCTATCACCACTCGCTCAGTGCGGCTTTCGGAAGAAATTCCAGCCCACACGTGAACAGAGCCTTCCGCCGCATGGTACTTTTTCTTCTATACAGGCTTGGTTATAGCGCTCTACCGGTCTTCTGTACACTATTTTCCTTCCCTCGTGCTTCTATAAACAGAATCTAGACTCGTCTGAAAACATAACTCTTGGCGAGTCATTCAGAGTCCAATTCTCGTGTTCTCTACCATAACTTAACCTTGAGTTTCTGTGGTGTCTTTCTAGTTTTGGGGCATTTGCGGGTCTTAATGGCTTTATGGCTTAATGGATTGTTTCCTCCAGCTCGTAAATAATGATTCTTTACTTCAACAGCCGTAAGAAAGCGATTTCTCAAAATTGTTGACATCATATAGGGATCCTCCCACGCCGTCGTGCACCTTGTTAGGCCTGTTCCTGGTAGTACTCGCTGAACTATAGAAAGAGTCACACCAACAGTTCCCGCTGTATTTCGCTGACTGTGCCCTTCAAGCATTGTCAGGATCCTGGTACATTCATCAGGGGTTATCGACAAGATGACTTCAATATAATAAAATTTATAAGGCAGAGACACCATATTTATAACTTTTTTTATTGCAAAACTAAAACAAACGAAAAACAATTGATTTTAATTTTTTGGTAATAAATTCAATAACGACCGTTACTTAACATTTTGAAGATATTGAAGATTTTCTAACCGACCCTTTTTCTTTGCGGTCCAGAGTATTTTATCATCACCAATATTTCAGCCTATCACTAGTCCACTGCTGAACATATGACTCCCCCATAGATTTGCCACAATAGCTTAAAATGGAATAGAAGAACAGAAATCGTAGCTCTCATTTTGGGGGAGATCTCATATTTTATAAATATGTTTTATTATACAATCTTATTTAAATTAATAATTCATACAATAACAATGCATTTATTACGCTGTCTTAAGGTGACGGGCGCATTGTGGTGCCACATAGAACTGTTCTGGATGAGACAGCGTTTGTTATGGGCAGACGTTGCACTTGCCATCAGGTGAACGTTTTGCTCGTCTCGTCATATTTTACGGTCGGCTTATTCTACACGGAAATTTGTGAAATCGCGTAGCTAGTATGTTATAATCTCTTTCCATAATAAATCAAATATTTATGCATTTAATCTATTATTGTTACCGTTGCATATCGATACTGTGTAAGTCAGTCGTAGACTAAGGGCGGATTTCACCGTTGAAACTAAACGCGACCAGTTCTCTAAAAACGAAGTTTAAGCGTTTAACTGAGTTCAATGCTACAGTTTGCATTTCATCAACATAAAATGAACGCAGTCAATGCTAACCGCGGTTCAAATTCTGAACGCCCAATTTTCGACGTTCAGCTCTTTATACGCGTTTTGGGAGCTGTCATTGTCAATTGCACAACTATGTAAACACATTATTTTTAATTCGTATTGTTTATTGTTTGCATACTTATGTCACCTAAGCATAAAAACAGGCTGTTTGATATCGCAAAATACAAAATAAATCGTCTTTTGGTTTTAGATTGTAACGATATTACATGTAAACTTCGTTTTTCTAAACGCGATCAAAATGGAGTCGGTGAAATCGGTTAGACGGAAACCGAGATCAAATGATACATTTGAACTCAGTTAAGCAAAACGCGGTTTTATGAAACTTGGTTTCCAAAGCAATCGGTGAAATCGGGTCTAAGGCTTCATTTATTTTCCATGTATACGTCAGTTCACACCCACGTTTGTTTGTTTTCAAATTTAATCCGGTTAGGAAACGTGACGTAAAACTCTTGCTCTGTATTTTTTGCGGACCGGATCTGGCATTATTTTAACATTGTTTATACATTGTTTGCTTCTAAATGATGTCGTCCCGGCCGAATTCGACCACGGCGACAACTTCCGAATAATGCTATAAACCGCGCAGGAGATATTGTAGTGCCACAAGTGTAGGCACAATCACAGACGAACTCACTCGTCCCAACCTACCCGCGCCTGATGTAACGCTGATGCGATAAGATCGGAGGTAGGTTTGGATGCAGTGCCAGAAACACGGGGACTATCATACCGCAACCATACGCGAAAACCAACAATTGGTGATTATTATTATTCCGCCATCATTCATGGGCATTTCTCTCTGTCAAATTTTACGATAAATACATTATACAATAAAAAAGTATTATAATGGATTATAATGGATTATTAATGGATTGTGTTGGTATTTTGTGTAAGTGAAGGATAACTGGCAACCTCGTACCAGCAAACGCAGTGAAGGCGACCTCCCAGAAGATGGAGCGACTACCTGCACGGTTTGGGGAAGTTGAAGGGTGCTGGTGGCTCAGTACCGTGTTTTGTGGCAATCTATGGGGGAGGTCTATGTTCAACAGTGGCCTATGATCAAAGTCAAAGTCAAAATTTCTTTATTCAGTTTAGGCTTGTATAAAGCTCTTATGAATGTTAAAATAAACACCGGTTTAAAAAATGAGACCTTCTCAGAGAAGAACCTGCAAGAAAATTATTAAATTTTTACTGGTAGTAGGATTCCTATGCAGGAGTCCGTTTAAGTAGGTACCACCCCAAGGCCAGTTATTCTACCGTGAAGCAGTCGTGTGCAAACATTACTGTGTTTCGGTTTGAAGGGCACTGTGAGCTAGCGTAATCACTGGGCACTTAAGAACCTATGTCTCAGGGTGATGGGCACAGTGTGGTGTCACACAGAAATTTTCTGGGTGGCACAGCATTTGTTATGGGCAGACGTTGCACTTACCATCAGGTGAAAGTTTTGCTCGTTTCATCACTTTATGCAATAAAAAAAAACTCTGTGGTTTTTCTTTTTTTCAATGTACATAATGTCATTTATAAATTACAAAAAAAAAATACTTCATAAATTTAGTAGCCAGGCAGTTAGCAAGTGCTGAGTAAGAGTTATTTCCACACATCTCTGTCCTCTATTTAATGATTTATTTTATAATACTTAACAAGTTTGTTGAATGATATGTCACTTTTTTGAGTCACACTTTTAGGAATTTTGTTATAAAATTTTATGGATCTACTAAGAAAATATATGATATGATGATGATGACGATTAAAGGGACACCAGTCTGGGACTGACCGTTACACTGAAAATCAGCGCTACACTCGCAGCTCATACAGACCGATCATACACAGCAATAACATCACCGAAAATATATATACAGAGCGTATCCCCTTTTGTTTTGTCACACTGCAGTGCAGGCAACGTCAATGTCAACGCCTTGGATAGTTTTTAGGTCTAATTATTTTAATTTACTTAGTGTGTTTTGGTTTGTTAAAATTATGTATTTTAATTTTGTCTTCGCATGTACTGGTTATGTTTATTTTATTGGATCATGTAATGAAACGAGCAAAACGTTCACCTGATGGTAAGTGCAACGTCTGCCCATAGCAAGTGCTGTGTTACCCAGATAATTTCTGTGTGACACTACACTGCGCCCATCACCCTCAAACATCAGTTCTTAAGTCTCATAGGCCCAGTGATTACACTAGCTTACAGTGCCCTTCAGAACGAAACAGTAATGTTTGTACACTACTACTTGACGGCAAAATAACTGGCGCTGGAGTCGTAACTACCTAGACGGATTCCTGCATAGGAATCCTACCACCAGTAAAATTTTTGGTAAACAAATAAATTATTATCTTATCAAATAACAGTTTGCTCGCATGCATCGTTGTTTAATTTATGTCTGGCATATTCGTGGTCATATTGTAGGCCGCTGAAAATACAGCCCGCTGGGATGACGCTGTACCTTCATCATCATCATCATCCATTCAGCCTCAGCCTATCACTAGTCCACTGCTGAACATAGGCCTCCCTAATAGATTGTTACAAAAGTTTGTTGCTTTCATTTTGGGGGGATTTTGCCCTAGTCGCCACGCTAGGCAGGCGGGTTGGCAACCGCAGTTTATTTATTCAGATCTTCAAGGAAGATACTGCTGCCCATCTCCTGGTTTTTATTTTCCCTCTGTCGACTTTTACGACACCCACGGATGAGATGGGGTGGTAGATTCTAGTAATCCGCCACCACACGCTGTACCTTACGGTCCAGTAATAAATAAATTATCATTAGTTCAGTTGTTTCAGCGACAATAATAATCGTTTCGAAGAATTTCGCCGTGACAAAGCCGTGGTCGGTGCCTTCAATGCCAACCGCCGCCAAGTGCCATGTGCAAGCTCTCTGCATCTAGGTTAATGTCATGTATTTATAAACGAATGTTTAAAATTGTACTTACTAGTGTTCGTAGGCAAAAGGGCTTTAATTAAACTGTCGCCTTTTTAGTGTGTATGTCGTTTCATTCCTTTTATTTAATTGTAATTTGTAATTGACGTGATGGCTTAAGGGGCGGGCGCTCCTTTTAAAAGTGTCATAGTGCGCAAGTGACCTGTTCGATCCCCAGTAGCGGCACTTCTAATACTGTCCTGCAATTTAACTAAATTTCTTGGTGAAGAAAAACATCGTGAGAAAAACTGCATGTCGGAGGTATAAAAACATTTCGACGACATGTGAAGCCCGCCAATCCGCACTGAGGCAGCTTGGCAGAAACTTCCCTGGTCCAAAAGCCTTTCGAAAATGTCCGTCAACCGCAGTGTAGACAACGTCCTGCACGGTTTTGCGGGTATTTGATGGATGCAGGTGGCTGACACAGCATTTGTTACGGGCAGATGTTGCACTTACAGTCAGCTGAAAGTTTTGCTCATATCGTCTCTTTCTCCAATAAAAATAAATTTTGAGTGCGCAGCACGTCCCTCATCGTCGGAGTTCCAAGCCAAAGTTTCGTCCTCCTTAAAAGGGGTCCGTGGATTACTGCTGGAGCCCCTTCTCAGTCGGTTATAATATTATTCATTAGCAGAGGTCAGACTGCAGCGGAACAGTAGGCGGCAGTCGCGGCGCCGAGCGCCAAATCCTCACTACCAGCGACATTCATTATCATCATCTGAGATGAGGTGGAAGATTATCTTAGGCCTTCAGTCAGTCTCCACTGACGAAGCTGTAAAAGTCGCCGGGCTAATAGCGAAAACACTATCGAGAAAAATACACTGACACAGCGTTCAAAGCTTCCTTCTGTCGTACCGATACGAATTGGCCGATTTTCGACCCCGGCGGCAACTTCAAAATACTCATACACAGGAATCCTATCATCAAATCACGCTTAATGTTTTTAAAAGTCTAAGAGACTTACCGTTGACATATTTAAGTTACTAATCCAATGTATAGAAAATACTACTGAGGTTAATGCCCGGGGCAGCACGCATACATACTTTATGAGTGGGCTTGCATACTATAGCTATCAATCTACAAGTCCATGTGAACAGTTATCGTGTATGTCAATCAGTCAGTTGAGATTTGGCAATCGATTTATGATAGATCAGCAAAACAGATTGTAATTAAAAAAAAATTGTTCGGTGCACTTATGTTCGCGTGTTACCTGTACTTCTCTGGCGTGACACAAAATGCTCCCTCAAGATTCTAGGTAAGGTTTACGAAAGTCTGCTTCTCGTCCGCTTGAGAGACTTCATGCAGTCTCGAGGGATTCTTGTCCACGAGTAGCTTGGTTTCTATGCCACTTATTCACCCAACAGGTACACCGTATCATAGAGCACATTTAATCCCGTTTCGTTCAGGGGCTTCACACAGGAGCGCTCTTCTTCGGCGTGGCGAAAGCGTTCGACATATTCTGGCACAACGGGCTCATATACGAGTTATATGAACTGAGTGTGCCAGATCGCCTCGTACATGTCATACGAGGTTTTCTACGCAGTCGAACATTCCGCTACAGCGTCGAGGGGTTGCGACCCGAAACGCCATTCCGTACTCACGCCGGCATACCTCAAGGCTCAGTCCTAGGTTCGTACTTTATACCCTATTTACTAACAATGTACTGCACCAGTGGTGTCGAACTCGCGCTTGTCGCAGACGACACATGCATATATGTGTCTGGACGTAATCCAGACACTATCCCTAAGTGCCACCAATACACAGCCCAAATCCTAGGTTTCGTAAATGGAGGATCGAGGTAACCCCACCAAAAGTGCAGCCATGTACTTCTCGCGGCGTGTAAAGCCACATCTTCCTACCAAAGAGTTATTTGATGGTACAATCCAATCCCCTGGGAAAAGAAAGCAAAAAGACAAGACTCACCTTCGGTCCACATATTAACCGAGTAAACAACCGAGCGGCGTTCGTCCACGGCCGATTACACCCGTTAATCAAAAAAAGTAGTAAAAACTTTCGTAATAAAACTACCCTCTACGAAGCTTATATTCGGCCAATTATGACATACGCAGGCCCTGTTTTTGCGCATGCCTTCCGCGTCAAATTCATCGACATCAGGTAATACAAATCGATTTATGCGTAAAGCCACGGGAGCAACGTGGTTTCTGCATAATATAAACCTTCACATCGATTTCGGGCTTGATACCACAGCCCAGTATCTAGAGATGATCTCCCGCCACATACGACCCTCTCGCGTTACACCAAAACTCGATCTCGCGAAAAAAGGAGACTGAAGCATGTTCCTCGAGGATCCGGACGACGCGATCACTAGGGCCCAAGAGCTTTTCTCAACTCGACGACACACACACACAACACAGTCAATATCATACCGCCCCCGCCGTCGTCGAGGGCGTATCAGATAAACGTATTCGCGATACCGCCGCATAATGGTAATGTCATGATTAGAAGCGTCGCTGAATAAATGAACTGCGGTATCAAGCCCGCCTGCCAAGCGCGGTAACTATGGCAAAATCCCCCCAAAATTAGAGCTACAAACTTTAGTGGCAATCTATGGGAGGCCTATGTTCAACAGTGGACTAGTGATAGGCTTGAAATGATGATGATATGTGCAATAGAAATTATTTTGAAGCTACACAATGCTTGATAATACCTGCAGTGTTCTTATAAGAGGTAATGTATATTTATTAAATTATGTGTTCAATATAAACTGACAAACCCCAGGGCCAGTTATTCTGCCGTGAAAAAGTAGTGTGCAAACATTACTGTGTTTCGGTTTGAAGGGCACTGAGGGCTAGCGTGAGAAGAAGCTTAAGAACTAATGTCTCAGGGTGACATTAGTTCTTAAGCTTCTTCTTTGAGTGCAGTGTGGTGTCACTCAGAAATGTTCTGGGTGTCAGAGCATTTGTTATGGGCAGACAGTAATATATTTAAATCACATAGAAAATACTGAAATCATAACTTTTTGCTGACAGTACACATTCAGTGTGTGGACTAAGCGAGGTGTGCCACGCGGTGCGTGCGAGGTCCTTGTGCTGACCCTACCTATCTATAATAAAACTTATTGTATAACATAGCGTTTATGCATATTAGTGATAGCCCTGTGGTCGAAATTCAACCATATCCATTTTTTTTAAAGTTTGAACGTATTGAGGCAACATTTTAGAATTCTATGGTGTTCCCTACTCTACTCTACTAACGTGTTTGACATTGACAGTATTAATACTCGTACAAACAAACGACAGACCATTATGTGATTGACAATGTCAGTGTAAATAATAAATGTTTTATTTAATTAAATTTAATGTATTTATAACACATATTATATAAATTTTAGCTTTTACTCTTCATACAATTATCTTAAACTTTTCTTTAACTTTTCTTCTTCATAAAAACGACAACTTGAAAAGAAGCTGTTGTGTTTTTATTGAAATTCGTAATTTCTGTGTATATTTTGAGTTTTGATGTTTAATATTGATAGTTTATTAAGTAGGAAGTGCTCGTGAATGTGTACAGTGATTGGAACATTCAATACAAGACCAAAATTGTACTTTTCGTTTTGTCCGTCCCGCAAATCTTCAGTAAAAATTAGCTATAATTATACTGTAGATTGAAAATAATAAATAAATAAAACTACAATACTTAAAAATATTTTTAACTATACAAATTTTTCAATCAATTTTGTTTTATTATGTTCATTCAGTTTCACTGGTAGTAGTAGTAAAGTTGTATTTACTGCGTTTTTTACTCCGTTAGTTAGGTAGGATTCCTATGCAGGAATCCGTCTAGGTAGGTACCACCCCAGGGCCAGTTATTCTGCCGTGAAGGAGTAGTGTGTAAAATTACTTTGTTTCGGTTTGAAGGGCACTGAGAGCTAGCGTAATCACTATGCATATGAGACTTAAGAAGTGATATCTCGGGTTGACGGGCGGAGTGTGGTGTCACACAGAAATGTTCTGGGTGACACAGCATTTGTTATGGGCAGACGTTGCACTTACCATCAGGTGAACGATTTGCGCGTTCCGTCACTTTTACATACATACATACATAAGATCAGTGTATATGTGTATGTGTATGAGTATGTATGTATGTATGTATGTATGTATGTTTGTAAGTATATATGTATATAAATGTGATTATGTTAGTGTGTGTGTATATGTATCTATATTTTTTTTTTGTGATTTTATAATATTCTTTTTTTTTCTGTTTTTTTTTTGTCCAAAGTGCACATCGAGTCTGCTTCTCTTTAAGGATATCCAGTAACATGCCTGCTGGAAGAAATTTCATCATGAAATAAGCAGTGCCTTTGTACTAATTTACTATCTTTGTAATTTCTATTGTAATTTTTATGTGTACATAAACAGTAAATAAATAAATAAATAAATAAGATCACGACTGTATCCCATAAGGGGTAGTCAGAGACTGGGCACTCACTGCAAAAACAGATGACTGCCACAATCCACGTTTCACCAAAACAATATAATGCACTTGGTGTTATAGGTGGTGAGCCCATCGCCACCATGCACTGTTGGGTGCACAGTGCAGTTTAATTCCTTACTCGCCTTTTACGAGATCCATTAGATGAGATGCAGTGGTAGTTTTCTTTTAACGAGCCGCCACCACACGGCAGTAAAATGTTCTGTGCTAGTTTATAGATGAGTCAAGAGTTTTGTCGATATTTTTGATAGTAAAATAATTTAAAATCAGATGAAACGCTTTTGAAAAACGTAGTCAACCTTCTAAACAAGCAATTGGCATCAAAATCTAATTTTTGGCATTTTTGTGGGTTGACACATTATGGCTTAACAGCGAATTAACATTTTTAAATCAGTGAATTTCCACTAAATCCGCTTTCTTATTTGCCGATCTCCCAAAATGCCAAAAAATCCAATAGCGTTTCATATTGTATTTATCATCCAAAACAAATGAAATGTATTTTTTGCACTAAATTATATATACATACCATAACTGGCCGTTATATGCCTAGTATCTCAATCTTCCTCAAACAGTCTTCAAATTGAAACTTAGGATACAATCTATAAGCCCAATGTTCTAACTTTTTTAGCTATAAATCCAAGTCCTCCTAATGCACTTGGTGTGATAGGTGGTGAGCCCATCGCCACCATGCGCTGTTGGGTGCACAGTGCAGTTTAATTCCTTACTCGCCTTTTACGAGATCCATTGGATGAGATGGAGTGGTAGTATTCTTTTAACGAGCCGCCACCACACGACACAGCCGCCACCACACGGCACTTTTATCAATAAAAAAATGTCTCTTTTTTTTAATTACGTCTTGATAATACTTTTTATGGTAATTCGTAGGAGAGCTTAATAAAAAATAATTAACAACAAAGTTGCGTTTTAATTTGATAATGTTCATTTATTATAGATACTTTTTTGGTATTTGTAATAATGTAAAGCGGTAATAAATTCCAAGGTGGGGAGTATATAAATATGTCCTCTTTAAAGCAGTCTTCGAATCGTATGAAAAGTAGCCTAGTAGAAAAGGACACTTTCTTTTAATTAACCTTTTTTATTCTATAGTGACGTAACGAGCAAAACGTTCAACTCAACGTAAGTACAACGTCTGCCCATTACAGATGCTGTTTCACCCAGAACATTCCTGTGTTCACTATACTGCGTCCGTAACCCTGAGACATGAGTGTTAAGAAGCGATTTCACCGTTCGCTTTGGAAACCAAATTTAATAAAACTACGTTTTTCGTAACTGAGTTCCAATGTATAACTTGATCTCGGTTTTCGTCTAACCGATTTTATCAGGTCCATTTTGATCGTGTTTAGGATAACGAAGTTTACATTGATTATCGTTACAATCTAAAACAAACACTCGATCTATTTCGTGTTTTGCGACATCAAACAGTCTGTTTTTATACATAGGTCACATAGGTATGCAAACAATAAACAATACTTCTACATTATTAGAAATAGATATATTAGAAATAAAAAAGGCCTTTCAATAAGTATTATGTAAATAATCTATATTGAATAAAAATTTATTCTATTCTATTCTACGAAACAAAAGTAATTTTTTTGTTTACATAGTTGTGCAATTGAGAATGACAGGTGTCTAAACGCGTTTATAGAGTTAAACGTCGAAAATTGGGCGCTTTGAATTTTATTCGCGTTTAGCTTTAACTGCGTTCGTTTGATGTTGGTGAAATGCAAACGGAAGCATTGAACTCAGGTAAACGCCTTAACTTCGTTTAGCTTGAAGTGATCGCGTTTATTTTCAACGGTGAAATGCGCCCTCAAGTCTCATATGTCCAGTGATTACGCTAGCTAACAGTGCCTTCGAAGTTTTCAGTAATGTTTTCACACTACTGCTTCATCGCAGAATAACTGGCCTACGGTGGCTAGGCGGATTCCTAAATAAGAATTCTGCCAACAGTAAATAATATTTAATTCGATGATGCTCATTTATTTTAGATACCTTTATGTATGTTTTACTAATGATGTAAAGCGGTAATAAATTACAAGGAGAATGTTACTACAGAAATTTTTGGGGAAAATAATATAAAAATAAAAATGGCCGGATTTAATTACGTGGAAAATGGTTTCTTTGAAGCAGTCAGGGAACCGACCGTATGAAAAGTAGTTAAGGAGAAAAGGAGTAAAAAAAAGTAAAGTAAAGTTTCAGCCTATAAATGTCCCACTGCTGAGCACAGGCCTACTCTCATTTCTGAGAGGGTGGTGTAGCTAGGAAGAATCCGCCACCCTGCTCCAATGCGGGTTGGCGGACTTCACATGTCTTTGAAATATTTTTTATTTCTCCGTCATGCAGGTTTTCCTTCTAACCGAGCACGTGGTAAATCAGCACTTAAAATAACAATTTTTAGGGTGCCGGCACCGGGGATAGAACCCACAAAATGAGAGCTACAAACCTTTGTGGCAATCTATTGGGGAGGCCTATGTTCAGCAGTGGACCAGTGATAGGCTGAAATGATGAAAAATAAATTAACATAATTCATGCCCTAAAAATACAAATTGTTTGTTTTCGGGTCTGATTGTGTCGGGCATGTCTTTATGTCTACGGGAGAATTCGAATTTGAGTGAAACGTTTTCATGCAACGTTCCATCATCATCATCATCATTTAAGTCTGTCACAAGTCCACTGCTGAACATATGCCTCTCCCACAAATTACCACAAGTTTGCAGCTCTCAATTTGGGGGGATATTGCCATAGTTGCCACGCTTGGCAGGCGGGTTGGCAACCAGCATCTTCTTTTATTCAGATGTTCCAGGGAGCTGCTGCTGCCGATTTACTGGTTCGAATTAAATTAAGAGACTACCACCTAATCACCCACGGGATGAGATTAGGTGGTAGTCTCTTAAGCCGCCACCACACCACGCCAGCGACTCCAATTTACTCGTAATACCAGAGCAGTTATTTTACAGAGGCGAATGGTTTTTTGTTAATTCGATCTAATCAAATTTCTAATATCTATGTTTTACTACTGTCACGTGTGCTGAATAGCACGTGTTCTTTTTAAAAAAAATATTTACAATAAATATATTACGTTTTTTTTTGCCAACCTAAATAAATACAAACAAACGAACACTGGACAGTGTTGGTTTGTTTGTAAAAAGCAATGTCAACATCTCGATAAGATCTTAAGAAACAAACAGATTAAACGGAGGCTTAAAAATGAAGTAGCTTGATATATTTGCTTCTAACTTTATTAGACAAAGGTCGGAACATGTAGGTCAGCAACATTGCGACCTCTAGTGCAAGTTTTAAATCCGCATGACTAGAGGCGCATTTAGTTTTAAATACCCTGTACGTTAAATTAAATACCAGGTACAGTCACGTGCAAAAATAATGTGTACAATGTTTTAATTTAATGATTCTGTCGAAACAAGATATCTGAAACAAATCATCGTAATCGTCACCTGGTTGCGTGCGCTCAATAAACAATATTTTTGGCATCTGTTTGCACTGATTGTTATCTATGATACCATAAGGTCCCGTCCGCCTCGCGCATGCACCGCGTGTCATCGAGGTGCGCGACATAATTTTGTTTGTATCTTTATTTTTAATTTATTATATTGACCTATGTATAAATAAAGGCCGTTTGATGTCGTAAAATACGAAATACATCGAGTTTTTGTTTTAGATTGTGACGGTGTTCAATGTAAACTTCGTTTTCCTAAACGCCATGAAAATGGAGCTGGTGAAATCGGTTAGTAGAAAACCAAGATCAAATTATACATTTGAACTCAGTTAAGTAAAACGTGGTTTTATTGAACATGATTTCCGAAGCGAACGGTGAAAACGGATCTTAAGAATTGATCTATCACAGTGGGAAACGCAGGGCCAGTTATTCTGCCGTGAAGCAGTAGTGTGCAAACATTACTGTGTTTCGGTTTGAAGGGCACTGTGAGCTAGCGTAATCACTGGGCATATGAGACTTAGGAACTTATGTCTTAGGGTGATGGGCACAGTGTGGCGTCACACAGAAATTTTCTGGGTGACACAGCATTTGTTATGGGCAGACGTTGCACTTACCATCAGGTGAACGTTTTGCTCGTTTCATCACTTTAACCAATAAAAAAAATATATGTCTTGCAGAAATGTTTTGGGTCACACAGCATTCGCAGGACGATGAACTTGGCAGTAAGCAATCTAATGCTTGACATCATCTGTGTCTCCTAAGTAGTGTTTATTTCGTCGTTATCGCCACATAATTTAACGCCACCTATCGGAATATGTCATGAGACTTTCTAGGCATTTCCATTAGTCCACTCTTGCCAGATGAAAGTGTCAAGGAAAAGAGAGCTACCCCGCTAGATCCGATGGTCTGTTTTGGGGAGGACGTCTCCTCCTGCCAATAATCTTTAGATGTTGTATATATAGTTGGCATCACAGAAACTTCTATAGCGCGATTTAGAACGTACGCGCTATTTAGAGAGCTTCTCATGTGGTGAAATAGATGCCGCTACAGACATTGTAGCCACGAAATAAAATAGAGTGCAGATTCTCTAACGCTAACACCACACGGCAATACACAACACTAAAGTGTTTATCGATATTGTTAGTAGCCGCAAAATGCCTAACTAAGGACAAATTCAATAAAGTATCGGTTACAGTCTAATATAAACCTTCAAATTATTAATCATAAAACCGATATATCCATCCGGATGTTTACCTAAATCAAATCTCCATTATGATGTTTAGTTTGTTTTGCGGCTGCCGTGACCTGATTGGCCATATGCCAGGTTCAAGATTATGTGCATTGTGTGTTAGCACAACCCACGCCCTCCATGCGTTATAGAATTTTTTTATTTTTAATCTTACTAATATATTTTACTGGTGGTAGGATTCCCAAGCAGGAACCCGTCTAGGTAGGTACTACCCCAGTGCCCAGTTATTCAAAATCAATAATAAAATCCAAATCAGCCTTTCCTGCCGTACCGTGGGTACCGTAGGAGTCGACTAAGGGAAATGCTTGGAAAATCTAGTGGTTTCCAACATGCAGTGGAATAACCAACTCGGACAAAGCTAAACCTAAAATACTCCAGTGATTCAGACCCAGGTGCACGCAGCATCTAAGACACTGAGAAGGAACTCTCTTCTTCGGCGTGGCGTATATTCGTCATGCGGAGAGCATAATTTCGTACACTTACGCTTTGACTACAATGTAATTTTTTAAACAACTTTCATCATCAACATCATTTCAGCCTATCACCTAGTCCACTGCACATAGCCTTCTCCCATAGATTGCCACAAAACTTTGTTGATCTCATTTTGGGGGGATTTTGCTTGACATAGTTGATACACTTGGTAGGCGGGTTCGCAACCGCAGAATATTTATTTATTTATTTAAGCTTTTATGCACATGTGGTACATATGGCGGACTTAATGCCTAAAGCCATTCTCTACCAGTCAACCATAATGCAAAGCAGAGAAAAACATAATATGATAGGCGGTGCAGCGAACAATAACAGAGTAAAAAATAATTTATTATCTATAAATATAAATACATAAACTATAAAATATATTCATAATTATACCAATACATACATATACTCGTACACAGATATACATATATACACATACATACATACATTATAAATAAACACATACACACGAATAAGAGAGAAAAATAGAATTCATACTTGCAGCGAATTTACACCCAGCGTCTGCATAGTTGTAAAGAGAAAATAGATGCTATTTTTTGCCAAGAACAATTCTACAAGCTACGGAGTGTATATTACTTTATACATCTTATAGAAAAAACTCCTTTTTACACTATTTCGGGCGATCAGGTAGTTTCTAATTAACGATAAAATTTTGATGCTTAATAATTTTACGAAAAGTACTAAATATTCTATTTTAATTGCCATCGATAAACATATTTCTCATATGAGAAATATGTACAAGGTATATACAAAAAAACATATAGATGACAGGACAGACAGTTTAGCATTTGTTATTGTAGATAATGTGATGTTAAGATGCTTAAATACACATAAGTTTTTCTTACATTGTAAACACTTTGCATGTGTTGAGTGTGGGAACGTAAAGTTCAGACTTAAGATTTTTTTTTATAAATTTTATACTCGTATATCGTCGTCGTCGTTTCAGCCTATCACAAGTCCACTGCTGAACATAGCCCTCCCCCATAGATAGCAATAAAAGTTTGTCGCTCTCATATTGGAGGGATTTTGCCATAGTTGCCACGCTTGGCAGGCGGGTTGGCAACCGCTGTTTAGTTTAGTCAGACGTTACAGGAAGATGCTGCTGCCCATCTCCTGGTTTTAATTTCTCTCTGTCGACTTTTACGACACCAACGGGATGGGATGGGGTGGTAGATTCTCTTAGGCTTTTTTATATATACATAGAAATATGAAGTTTAAAAAGATGTTTATAATGTCTACAACTTCAATTAATTATTTTATTAATATATTTAAAAAGTTTTCTTACAATGAACAGAGAATGATTAGGAATAACAGGACTCGATATGTTAATAATATCAATATTTCTTCCTCTTAATGCAGGACCTTTGCTCGTAGTAGGGGCTCAGTTGTTATCATATGTTCCTGTAGAACCGTGAGGCCAGAGTTCGAAAGTCGGAGTCGGATGTTAGCCGGACTATATCCACCACCACCACCATTTCAGCCTACCATTAGTCCACTGCTGAACATAGGCCTCCCTCATAGAGTGCAACAAAAGTTTGTAGCTCTCATTTTGGAGGGATTTTGCCATAGTTGCCACGCTTGGCAGGCGGGTTGGCAACCACAGTTTATTTATTATGATGTTCCAGGAAGATGCTGCTGCCCATTCTCTGGTTTTTAGTTTCCCTTTGTCGACTTTTACGACACCCACGGGATGAGTTGGAGTGGTAGATTCTCTAAAGCCGCCACCACACGGCCAATACTATATCACGGACTATATCACCTCGGTCAAAATCGACCTGGAATACTTGGAAACTTAAAAGAGTGAGTTCATTATTATAATCAATTTTTGAGAATTATTGGACGCTTAAAAAAAATTTAACGGTTTCGGTCCTCGTAGCATATCCTTCATTGGAAAAAATCGCATTCTGTCAAATACCTATTATAGACTAACTGTGCCCCGCGGCTGCACCCGCGTAAAAAAACCCACCCCGATCGATGATATGCATATGTACTTCCCTATTTGAATCAGATTTTGAACCCTAATTATTTTTAAAAATCAAGGTAGCCTCAGTCACCCGCTATAATATCAGCTATCTCAGTGAAAGTCGCGTCAAAATTGGTCCAGTCGTTACGGAGATTAGCAGGAACAAACAGACAGACAGACAAACATTTTAATTTTTTTTTTTTTAAAGTAACGTATATACTTACATAAGCATTTAGTAAATAGCTGTTATTTAATCAGACAATTTAATTTAATTTATTTTTATAGAAATTTGTCCCGTTCCGCCTACTGTGTTGTTCTTTTTTGGCATTGGGCATCATTTTTCGTGCGATCACCGCGTGGCCTAGTGGTACCTGACTTCTACGTCGCAGGTCGAAGGTTCGAATTCCAAGCCGAGCCAACATTTGTGCAAAACGCAAATTGTTGGTATTGGAGTCTCGTTGTATTTGAAATGTGAAATATATGCCTGTAAAACGCACCCACGATACAGGAGAAATCTTAATGTGGGGCAATTATTAAAAAAAAAAATATCCAAGCTACTTACTTAAACGTTTATTTACTTTCTACTTTCACATTAGTGGGATTCCTTTTAAATATAGCCGTAGAAGCTCAGGGGCTAGGCACTCGCATTTAATTTCATAGTACGCGTGTGGCCTGGGTTCGATTCCCGGTGCCGGCACCACTAAAATTGTTAATTGCAATTTTAAGTGGTGAATTACCACGTGCTTCGGCGGCGAAGGAAAACATCGTGAGGAAACCTGCATGTCTGAGAAATCAAAAATATTTCGAAGACATGTGCAGTCCGCCAACCCGCATTGGAGCAGCGTGGCGGATTCTTCCTAGCTCCAAAACCCTCTCAGAAATGAGAGGAGGCCTGTGCTTAGCAGTGGGACATTTATAGGCTGAAACTTTACTTTTTTTACAGGGACATTTCTCCATAAAAACAGGTGGCCGTCACGAAGGGTTGCCAACTTTTATTGAGAAAAATAACGTATATTCTATGAAAAAGCCAAAAAAAAAGTATTTGTCAGAAAATAAAAGGATTTTTCTACTTTAAGTTTTAATTGTCTTAAAACCATATTTATGAAACATGCTAACAATTCATAGCCGTGTGTTGGCGGCATAAGATAATATACCACTACATCTCGTCTCGTGAGTATAGGAAACATCAACGAAGGAGAAAATTAAAAACACGAGATGGGCATCTTCCCTAAACATCAAAATAAACAAAATTATGCCAGTTACCCAACTTCACAGAGTCAGTAACTCTTTCATGGGGCAATGTATACGTTTTTACAACAAAATCCCAGAAAGTGCACAAAGTCTTTCAATAAAAAAGTTAAAACTATTTGTTAAACAAAGACTTCTTAAGAAGGGTTATTATAATACGAGTATTAAGGAATACATGGATGATGATAACCCCTGGGAATGAGGTGATCGCTGCCAAGCTCTTTCTACATCTTTACAAAACTGCTGTAATTGTATATTAAAAATGACTGGAAAAAAAAATCCCATTGGGTTTCTTACTGGTTCTTTCCAGGCCAGATGCATTTCTTTGTACCCGTCCGATCCCACCGCATATCGGCCTATGAGCCTCCTCAAGGCTCTAGGCAAGATATACGAACGCCTACTTCTCGCCCGCTTAAGTCTTCATGCAGTCTCGAGGGATCCGCATCCACGAGCAGTTTGGATTCCGAGCCAAACACTCATGTACCCAGCAGGTGCACCGCATAACGGAGCACATTCAATCCCGCTTCATACGCGGGCTTCATACCGGAGCGCTCTGTTTCGACGTGGCGAAAGCGTTCGACAAGGTCTGGCACAACGGGCTCGTATACAAGTTATACGGACTCGGTGTGCCAGATCGCCTCGTACTCATCATACGAGATTTCTTACGCAGTCGAACCTTCCGCTACCGCGTCGAGGGGGTGCGATCCGAACCACATCCCATCCTAGCCGGCGTACCACAAGGCTCAGTCCTAGGTCCCGTGCTCTACACCCTTTTCACGAACGACATACCGCACACCAGCGGCGTCGAACTCGCTCTCTTCGCAGACGATACCTGCCTCTATGTGTCTGGACGTAATCCAGACACTATCTCTAAACGCCTCCAATCCGCAGTCCGAACACTCGGGAACTGGTTTCGGAAATATAGGATCGGTCAACCCCATCAAAAGTGCAGCCATGTACTTCTCGCAGCGCATAACGCCGCGCCTCCCCACCATAGAGTTATTCGATCGTCCAATCCCCTGGGAAAAGACAGTCAAATACTTAGGCGTCCTATTAGACTCGAGACTCAGCTTCGGTCCACATATTAACCGAGCGGCGTTCGTCCTCGGCCGATTACATCCGTTACTAAATAAAAATAGCAAAATGTCCCTACGTAATAAAATTACACTTTACAAAGCCTGTATTCGGCCAATTATGACATACGCAAGCCCCGTATTTACGCATGCCTCCCCGCGTCAAATTCACCGACTTCAGGTTATACAAAATCGATTCATGCGTAAAGCCACGGGAGCACCGTGGTTCGTGCATAATGCTAACCTTCATATCGATTTAGGGCTTCCTACCATAGCCCTAATATCTAAAGTTGGCCTCTCGCCGATACTTCGACTCCGCTGTCACGCACCCTAACCCACTCGTTGTAAGTGCCGCCTCATACAACCCCCTCGCGATACACCAAAACTCGACCCGCGGAAAAAGGAGACCGAGGCACGTCCTCGAGGACCCTGACGACGCGACCACTAGGGCCCAAGCGCTCTACTCATCACTACACAAACACACAACATCACCATCATACCGCCCCCGCCGTCGGCGAGGGCGTACCAGACAAAGTTATTCGCGATACCGCCGCATCTCAGACCGGTTCTCCCCTAGCAGTAGTATCATAAACAGAAGTGTCGCTGGAGTTTCTTGCGCCATTTCTTCTCCAGCGGAAACGCATTCCGAATTGGTGGTAAACTTATGTAATAATCATCATGATATTAGTAATATTAGTAGTAGTAATATTGCCCTCCCGATTGCAGTAACTGACCGAGCCGAGGCCGGCCCCCTTGGGCACCCTCGGGTCAGTTACTCACGCGAACAGGATGACGGTCCAAGCCGAGGTCCCCTCTCGGGGGCCCTTGCGCCAGTCATCCATAAATAAAGGTTTCGGCTAAGCGCCCTCTGCGCTATGCCACCTTTCAATCCGGCGAAGCTGTAAAAGCCTTCGGGCTAACAGTGACCAAAAGCATTTCTTTGCGAACCAGTGCAGTTTAAAAAAAATGACGTTCTATAAGTATTATGTAAATGATCTATATTGAATAAAAAATATTCTATTTTTTTCTATTCGGTTGCCAACGTGCCTGCCAACCGTGGTAACAATGGCAAAATTCCTCGGCTAAAATGCTGATCATGAACAATTTTTGGTTGACTTTGAAATATCTTTGCTAGTTTTACAATAACCTCAGTCTAGTTAAAAAAAATATGGACTAGTGATGTAACGAATGAACAATTTTAAAAATTTGCGAATACGAATGCGAATGCAAATGCGAATATTCTGTCTTGAACATGTAGTTCGTCATTGGAAGCGTTAAAGTTAGTTATTTCTCGCGGCTATCGCAATACTTTTCCATACTAGCGATACTTCAATTTATGCACATGATTACATATGACTAAAGTACAAACAGATTAATGATGTACATATAATGAACTTAATATCTGAACCGAGTATTATTAGTACTGGCCGGTTACATAATTAAGAACGCTGAATAGTTTTTATATTAAAAATTTAAGAAGAGAACTGTGACTATGTCACTTTTCGTATAATTGAGCCGCTATTTAGCACTGCAAAAGTATAACGAGATAAGAAAAGAACATTTTGGCGGAAGCAATCCTTCAGCAATCTCGGGGCGCACCATTTGAATGCGCTTGGTAGAAGAGAAGTTGTACAATAGTAAAGAAAGGATGCCCGTCTCACATTTGAAAGAAAGTATAAAAATACCGTGTTGTGGCAACTTAAGAGAATCTACCACCCCAAAACGTTCCGTAGGTGTCGTAAAAGTCTATAGAGAGAAAATGAAAACCAGAAATAATAAACTATGGTTGCCAACCCAAACCGAAATTTGTGGAACTATAAATCTTTTGATATCTGGCGCCATTTCCGTATAGTTAAAATTTGTTCACCATGCAAATAGCTTTCACATATTTGCGCCGTTTGCACCTTATTCCGGAAACAGATCCAAAGTAAACCAATAATGATTTTATAATATTTTTATAAGTAAGATAATGAAGTAACCTGTGACAACAACATTCACAAAATCTTTCAAGATTTTTCGGACTGCGAAGGTCAATGTCAATAAATGTGCGAATATTAGCGAATGCGATTACGAATATTCGTTACATCACTAGTATCATACAATCAATAGCATCAACTGGTGGTAGGATTTCTATGCAGGAATCCGTGTTCACCTGATGGTAAGTGCAACGTCTACCCATAACAGACACTGTGTTACTCAGAATATTTCTGTGTAGCACCACACTGCGCCCGTCACCCTGAGACATCAGTTCATATGTTTCATATGCTCAGTGATTACGCTACCTCTCATTGCCCTTCAGACCGAAACACAGTAATGTTTGCACACTGCTGCTTCACGGCATAATAACTGGCCCTGCGGTGGTACCTACCTAGACGGATTCCTGCATAGGAATCCTACCACCGCTTAAAATAGTATACGCATAGCGGCGGCGGAGAAAAATCATGACGACTTCAGAGAGCGGCATACAGTTTGCCGTCACGGCATACGAGTCGGTCTTTCCCCCAAGGCACGCCATAAACGTTTCACATCAAAAACAATAATTTGCTGAAGTCGATAGTTTTTGTATTCGATTTCAAAGAACGTGTTGGGGCCAATGTCAATGTATCGCAGTATTTGCATACAATTATGGCACCTGAGAGGCGAAGAAAGACCAATGTGATCATTTTTTATTACTAATATTCGCGGCCGCGTGGCCTTGTGGACAGAGAACAGTAAACGGAATAGATAGGCCATCACACAGTTATTTTCCAGGGGAGGGGGGCGGCTGCCCTTTAGATTAAATTGGATCATTTATTTACAAAAACATGGGTACAGACAGAATTAAATATTAGCTATAGTTACCAAACTTATTCTACCATCCGGCGTTACCATGTTAAATAGTCACTTTAAAAAATAAAAAAGTAAAAAAGTAAAGTAACAGCTTATAAATATCTCGCTGCTGAGCACAGGCCTCCTCTCATTTCTGAGAGGAATTTTGGAGCTGGGAAAAGTCCGCCACGCTGCTCCAATGCGGGTTGGCGGACATCAAAGTGGCCTCGAAATATTTATATTCCTCGGACATGCAGGTTTCCTCACGATGTTTTCCTTCACCGCTAAGCACGTGGCAAATCAGCACTTAAAATTGTAGAACAAGTGCTGGCACCGGGGATCGAACCCAGGTCACTCGCGTACTATGAAATTAAAGGCGAGCGCCAGGCCCTTGAGCTGCCACACCAAAATAATTGGCCAAATTTTAAGAAATTATAATGAAACAATGGAAATTCTATTGTTCCATTATGGAATTCATAATTGATTACAAAATTGTCTAAATATTAAATGTCACACAATTAATTATAAAGGAGATTATTAACGTTGAATTCGAATGCAATTTATTACTAAATACTTTAAAATAATTGCTGAAATGACAAGAAATATTAATTATACTATTGAATACATAAATGGTTACATAATTGCTAAGAATAGTAATACTTTGAAATAAAAAAAAATCCTGAATAGCGATGGTCGATGAATCCGAAGCTCTATGTAAGCCATAATACATTTCCATGTTGTTATAATTTTATTATTATTTATTTATTAATGGAAACATTCACAAACTATTTTCCAGTGTCAAGTAACATATTCAAGTATACAATCTTCTAGAAGCAACACTTCAAAATTTTGATCGACAGTAAAACGATAGTTAACTTTTACTAAAGATTTCCTGGACTGATGGAGACGATATTGGTCTGTACACTTTCAGGAGCACTTGCTGCATAATAAACTATCAATATTAAACTACAAAACTCCAAATGTACACAGAAATTACAAAATTAAATAAAAACACTACCGCCCCTTTTCGAGTTGCCGCCAAAAGTCGTCGTTAAAATATTTGGGGAATTTATTATTTTTTTCTCTAAAATAAGTTAAGTGGCCAGTCGCTAGCGTGAAAGCCAATCTTAGTATTTTTTTAAGAATAATACATGCCGCGTGGTAGCGATGTCAGAAAATACCACCCTGTCTCAACGAAAGTCGACTAAAAACTCTGTTTAAGAGATCTAACAGCCTTCGACATCCGAGAAATATATTTTAAAAAAATATTTTTTTTTTATAGAAGAGGGGCAAACGAGCAAGCGGCTCACCTGATGTTAAGTGATCGCCGCCGCGCATGAACATCTGCAACACTAGGAGAGTCGCGGGTGCGTTGCCGGCTTTTGTGAAAGGAATAGGCTCTTTTCTTGAAGGTCCCTAAGTACCTGGTGGCATGCCAACCATCGAGGTGATGTGGATGGAATTTGGTGCTTTGCCGCGGTGTACGATGGTGAAATTCAGCGACTGGTATGATTCCGAACAATTCTTCGGAAGACTCCCCAAAGTACATACGATAAAAAACGCAAAGAGGCGGAACGTCTCTTCACAAGGCCAGTGGATCAAGCAGTTCGGATAGAACCTGGTCGTGACGATTCGAGCCGCTCTTCCAGAGACAAGAACAGTATTCCATGTGTGGCCGAACTTGCGCCTTGAAGAGTTGCAAGCGGTGGGCCGGCATGAAATATTATCCCGCTCTATTGAGCACGCCAAGCTTTTTTGATGCCAATTTGGACTTTCCTTCCAAATGACCCCGGAACTGACCGCCTGCCAAGATTTGTGATTATGTCAAATATCACGCCCAGCAGTGGGCTATCAAGAGTCTATTGATAAGGATCATGATGAAATTCGAATCCACGACGCAATCACTGAACACATAAATAACACTTAATTGGGCTTATTCTTTTTAATATGTATTATATCCTCTTCTAACTTTGTATTTACAAAACTTTGCATTACATGTCTAGTATACGTCTGAAGTGTTTATACATATGTGTACACGTAAAAAAAAAGTAAAGTAACAACCTATAAATGTCCCACTGCTGATCATAAACCTCCTCTAATTTTCGAGAGGGTGTTGGAGCTAGGAAGAATTCGACACGCTGCTCCAATGCGGGTTGGCGGTTCGAAATATTTTTTATTTATTAATAAGCATATAGTTAGTATACACATCGAAGTCGTTTTAAAGAAAGGCCACGTTAGAAGTACCCGCAACCGACGAACTTGTACGAAAACACTAATGAAAGTAGAATAAGCGACAGATGTGTGTCAGGATCGTAGCAAGTGGAAATATGTGGTATCTGCCTACCCCAATGGGAAAGAGGCGTGACTTTATGTATGTACGACACACGCTGCTCATACTCACTCTCAGGTTGGCTGGCAGAAGATACCATAATATGTCATTAAGTCCGCTGATTGGACAATTAATACAATAAATTATGATAAAATTATGATGTTAAATACAATAATACGGTGATCACTTAACATTAGGTGAGCTGTTTGCTCGTTTGCCCATTCTTCTTAAAAAATAAATGAAGCGTACATAATTACATACATACAAACAGTTATAAGTATTAATAATAATAGCTTGTATTCATCGACATTTATCTGGCCTGCCCTTGTAGTTAAATCAAATTGGATGTCGAACGAGCTTTAAACTAGGCAAAATCTGTGTTAATAGCATAATTATTTAATTATTATATTAAAAATATTCGTTTCGATATTGTTATTATAAATCGGATCAGTTGACTCATAAACACGCTTGAACAGCAATCAGCTGATGCTTCTGGTGAGAATAGTAGGTCACAGTCATGAATACGAGTAGAATAGAATAATTTTTATTCAACATAGATTATTTACATAATACTTATTGAAAGTCACTTTTTTTTTCTTTTTTATTAACTACACTGGTTCGCAAAACAAGCCTCTGTCCTGGGAAGAAGCAGCAAGAAACCCAGCGGGCAATTTTTTTTTTCTTTAAAGTCATTTAAAAAATAATGTTCAATTGCAGTTTTATAAAGATGTAAAAATAGCTTGGCAGCGATCACCTCATTCCCAGGGGATAAGGTGATCATCCATGTATTCTTTAATATTATAATAATCCTTTTCATGTAGTCTGAGTTTAATAAAAATTTTGAACTTTTTGATTGAAGGAAATTTTTTTTTGTAAAAACGTATATATTGCCCCATTCAAGAGTTCCTGACCCTGTGAAGTCGAGTAACTGGCATTATTAATTTGTGCTTGTTCTTGGTATTTACATTATGAACATCACTTTTTTAATAAACTGTTTTATGTTCTTGTGTACATACAAAACGTTTTCAAATATATAGTGAGAGGCCAAGGTATAAGATATTAATTTCTTTAAATTTATCTCTAAGATACATGAAATTATTGTATTGTTATTATACATGTGACAATTTAAAAATTATTCGGACATCTGGAAAAATTGGTTTAGGCTGGAATTTTATACCTGAACCCTCGATTCAGCAGTCAGGTACGTTAGCCACCATTACGTCACACTCATACTGAAGTGCATGCTAAACTTCTGCATTCTTTTTGGCGACAAGGTTGTTAAATAAAAGCTTTTGGATATTGATAAAGCCGCACCTATGGCTGTTACACAACCCCGTTGACTTTACACACGTGCGTTTCGTCACTAGCTCACTATATCGCGACGTTTGTCGTAGGTTGATGACTAGTGATGGGGTTGTTGGTATCGATAAAAAGTAATTCACTGGTGGTGGGATTTCTATTATTATTATTTTTCATCTAGGTGGGTACCACCGCAGTGTCAGTTGTTCTACCGAAAAGCAGTAGTGTTAAGACACTACCGTGTTTCGGTCTAAAGTGTACTGATAGATAGTGTAATTATTGGACATAAAGGACTTAAGAACTGAAGTCTAGGGGTGACGAGCGTTGTGTGTGGACACACAGAAATATCCTGGTTGTTCACGGCATTTGTTATGGGTAGAGGTTGCACTTACCAGAAGGTGCACAATTAGCTAGTCTCGTACTTTCTTCTTAAAAAAAATATTGTTGGTTTGAGATTATCACAATATCAGCCGGAGAATTACTTATCTGCGACAGTGCATCCCGTCATTTATTATTTTATGTAATATTGTACTCTTTTCTCCATCTCATCGCTTATGTGATATATCGGGCTCGGGATGGTAAAGACTGGTCAGTGCCTCTGTGTGCCTCTGTGCATCTCTGCATTTGCCTTGTGCAGACCACACCTTCAGATAAATATTTTTTTGTTGTATAAAGTGATGAATCGAGCAAAACGTTCACCTGATGGTAAGTGCAACGTCTGCCCATAATAAATGCAGTGTCACCAACAACATTTCTGCGTGACACCTCACTGTGCCTATCGTCCTGAGACATCAGTTCTTAAGTCTCATATGCCCAGTGATTACTGCTAGCTCACCGTGCCCTTCAAATCCGAAACATAGTAATGTTTGCACACTACTGCTTCACGGCAGAATAACCTTTTGGGGACGTTCTGTTCAATAATTTTTTGTGAGTAATTTATTAATTAGTAACTGTTAACTGCTATGTGCAATTCGCCGTGTGGTGGCGGCTTAAGAAAATCTACCACCCTATCTCATACCGTGGGTGTCGTAAAAGTCAATAGAGGCGTCAGAAGGAAACCAAAAGATGGGCAGCGGCATCTTCCTGGAACATCTGAATAAATAAACTGTGGTTGCCAACCCGCCTGCCAAGCGTGGCAACGTTGGCGAAATCCCCTCAAAATTAGAGCTTCATACTTTTGTGGCAATCTATAGGGAGGTCTATGTTCAGCTGTGGACTAGTGATAGGCAGAAATGACGATGATTATGATGATGATAATGAACTGCTATATATTTATAGCACACAGTTATTTTACATACCTGTGTTATTTAATTCTGCGCTGTTACAAAAATAAAAAACTGCCAAGCTTCTACTAAAATCTGGCGACAAATTTCTTTTGAAATTTTATAAGTTATAAAATGATAGCGCACACACGTTATTTTAGTAGAGTACAGCAATATTTACAAAACAATATGGTATCGACAAAAGTTAATAGTTTAATAAGTAGTGGTTGTGCATCACTAGCAAATTGTAATGACTGGCTGGGCGCGGCCGCTCGCCTTGTAGTCACATATGCCCTGACACATGCGTTTAAGTACGGTCAGCAAATTAAATTAATAAACCATTATCATTATTAAACTTATTTATCTTCATCAAAACTTTTTTGTTTTCGATCATCATTTGAAATGAGTTATGTTAATGAGATTCCGTGTGAAGACGTTACATTATGGTAATTTATTTATGGAAACAGTTGTAAACTATATTTTCAGTGTCAAGTAATATATCCAGGTCGTTGTCGTCGTTTCAGCCTATCAATAGTCCACTGCTGAACATAGGCCTCCCCCATAAATTGCCACAAAAGTTTGTAGCTCTCGTTTAGGGGGGATTTTGCCATAGTTGCCACGCTTGGCAGACAGGGTTGGCAACCGCAGTTTATTTATATCATATATTTCAGCAAGATGCTGCTGCCCATCTCCTGGTTTTCATTTTTCCTCTGTCGACTTTTACGACACCCACGGGATGAGAAGGGGTGGTAGATTCTCTTAAACCGCTACCACACGGCCAGATATGAATATATAATTATTTGTTAAGTAGGAATCTTCAAGCAGCACGACTTTAAAATTTCGTCTACCAACAAAATGATAGTTCACTTTTACTGAAGATTTGCTGGACTGATGACAAAACGAAAAGATAAAAGTGACAAGTGATTGAAGATTTAAATGAAACTGATTTTACGGATTTTATCACGTTTGATTTCAAGATAACATTTCTCAAGATAAGTCAGTTTTTGCCATCTGTCAAGTGTAACATCCCTCTACAAGAAGCAGGAGTATACAAGCTGGATTGTGAATGTGGTCTCTCTTACATAGGGCAAACAAAAAGATCAGTAAAAAGCCGCGTAAAAGAACATACAGCTGATGTTTAGCACTGTCGCTCCAGGAAGTCTGCAGTCTCTGACCATTTTCTGGATCAACCATTACATCAGATATGATAAACCACATATCCTCGCAAAAGAACACCGATTGCTACCAAGGATGATTCGTGAGGCTACTGAAATTAAAAAACATCCTAATTTTAATAGAGGAGATGGTTGGGTATTACCACCAGCTTGGGATCCTATAATTAATAAAATTTAATCAAAAACCAAGCATACCACTGCAAGACTTTAAGACATAGTTAGATCTTTCTGCGTAGATCGGACGAAAAATAATAATTAAAAGCTGAAGGTACTCAGGGTTAACAATGACATCAGGGCATCTGTCACCTCAGTCCTCCCGTGACCATGGGTGCTGTAAAGCACTCGAAACGTCGGGTTATGAAAAGTAAAATTAAACGCGATAAAATCTGTAAAATTAGTTTCATTTAAATATGTAGTGTTCGCGTTAATATAAGAAATCATTAAGTGATCGAAGAATTGAATTTTACGACCACTTGTTGCATAAAAAACTATCAATATTTAAAATCAAAACTCAATATATACACAGAAATTACGAAATTCAATAAAACACTACCGAGTTGGCTCCAAAAGTCATACATACATAAGTTTACGACTGTATCCCATAAGGGGTAGTCAAAGACTGGGCACTCACTGCAAAAACAGATGACTGCCACAATCCACGTTTCACCAAAACAATATAATGCACTTGGTGTGATAGGTGGTGAGCCCATCGCCAAAAGTCATAATGGTAAATATTTGCAACGTTATAAGTAATATGCCGCAGATCATCATTATCATCATCATTTCAGCCTATCACTGCTGAACACAGGTCCTCCCCTATAGATCGCCACAAATGTTTGTAGCTCCTATTTTGGCAGGCAGTTTGTCAACCGCAGTTAATTTATTCAGATGATCTAGGACGCAGCTTATTTACCCTCTGTCGATTTTTACGACATCCCACGGGATGAGATGGGTGGCAGATTCTCTTACGCCGCCACCACACGGCCGCCGTTTGTCGCAGATAACGTTAATGATAATTGGCGTAAGAGTTATACTATAGCTATATCGGCTATAGCATATTAATGTATCACTTCGTTCGGATAAATACCACACTCTCACAGAATACCAAAGATAATGTGGTGGTTGCATACCACGGTTTGACGGCAGAATAACTATGTCTACATAGGTAACAGATGGAGGTTATTTTGGACAGATTGTCTACTTACTCCTCTTACCATCAGGTGGATTGTATTCTCGTTTGTTATTTTTGAAAGATGATATTGCCAAGGGAAAGGGTAGCTACCCGCCAGATCAGGTTGTCTGGACGTCTCCTCCGAGTAATATTTACATTTTGCATATATAGTACGCATCTACAGAAACCATTAACAGCGCGATGTTGGACGTATGAGACATTTCTTGAGCTTCTCATGCGGTGACATAGATGTCGCTATATTACTTTTACAATAAAACATTTTGATCGCATTTGTTTCCGGTAATCTTGAAGACTCATTACTTGCTTATTATACACATTTATTCCTCTGTATGAGAGTCATACTGCTAATAATGATACAAAATATATGTTTTATGTTACTAGTAAAATGTTTGTTAAAAACGATAATTATTTTTCTTGCAATCTACACAATTTTCTCCAAGCTCTCGGGCTGACTGGTAGAGAATGCCATTAGGCATCATGTCCGCCCTGAATGTAATATGAATAAATAAATATTTTTCACACTAGGATTTCTCCTGTGTGTGAGTTTTACAGGCATACATTTCACATGTCAGCCAGACCCGAAAAACCACTTTTGTGTTTTTGCACAATTGGCACCGGCAAACCTGGACCCGCGGCGGAGAAACCAGGTGCTCTGATAACTACGCCACGCGGTCGTTAAAATTGCTAATAACAGAATTTTTTTATTGGAGAAAGGGACGAGGCGAGCAAAACGTTCACAAAATGGTAAGTGCAATGTCCGCCCATAGCAATACTGTGTCACCCCGAATAATTATGTGTGGCACCACACTGCGCCCGTCCTCCTGAGACGTCAGTTCTTAAGTATCATGTGCCCAGTGATTACACTAGCTTTCAAAGCCATTCTGACCGAAACACAGAAATGTTTGCACACTACTGCTTCACGGTAGAATAACTGGCCCTACGGTGGTACCTACCTAGATTGATTCCTACATAGGAATCCTACCACCAGTAAAAATTTTTTAGTTTTTTGTTTTCTGACAAAGTATTTTTGTAAATTTTAGAAATTTAATATCGACTAGTGTCTTCAGTGCCAAACGTTGTGAACCACTGGTTAACTCATATGTCAAAATTTCAACCTATACAGAGAACTTCCTTCACTTCGTAAACAAAATAAATGGGCACCATTTTAAATCATTAGTCATTAATAAACAAACCGACGCACTCATGCACTGTATACTCATACAATAATCTTAGAACATTCTAAATAATTAGACATTAGTCTATGGAACTATAAGCATTAAGAATTGCTTATTTATTTTTAAGCGCAAATGTTTATCTGTGGCCTTTCTGTCACCCTGCGATAATATATTATATAATTCCCTCCAGCATATTGTTTATCTGTAGAGTCTTTTCATTCATATTAATCTTTCGACTGTAAAATGCAATGTGTAATTATTTATTACACTGTAATTTGTGCCTGAGGAGATAATTATTTCGTATTATTTCTCTACAGTGTTAATTAAAGTTACTGTAAAATTAAAATAAAATTTTATTGACTATTTTAATTTAAGGTATTATACATCATATATAACCACATACATATTATATATCTATGGGGTAGGCCTATGTTCAACAGTGGACAAGACAAATGATGATGATGATGATATATTTGAAATAGAAGTACCGTCTATATGAACAAATTTAGCTCGTGAATTAATAAAGGTATTGACATGCATTTTACCCAGGAGGATAATATCTCTGGGACCAACTTAGGCTTTCATTTCATCGCCTTCGTTTAATCGGTTCCGAAGTTATGATTTTCTTTCGATAATATTCATCAGAACGTTATGTAAAATATAGCAGACAAAACAACTGTTTATTGAAATCTTTGCATACACATACATGCAGTCACGCCTCCAATTGGAGTAGGCAGAGACCACATCTTTCCACTTGCTACGATTCCAATACACAACTTTAGCTTCCTTTACTTTCATGACCGTTTAGCGTTTTTCTACTTTTATGCTTGTCGGTTGCGGGTACTTTTGACGTGGCCTTTCTTAAAAACAACTTCGATCTCATCGTGATGCTCGCCTGCGTCGTCCTTACGGGCTTGCCCATTCACACTCGTCTCATAAATCTGCTTCGTTAATCTTTTTTTCTTTATCCTATCCATGTGTCCAAACCATCAAAGCATTCCCTTTCTCTTTTATCATTACATCCTCTACCACACCGCAACGTTCCGATATCACGCTGTACCTCACCTTGTCCATCAGTCACTCCAGCTATACTTCTCAAACTTCTCACTTCCACATCATTAATCCTCCTTTCATTCTGCCAGACTCAACATTTACTACCATACATAAGTGTGGAGACCAGTACTTTTCTATGTCACTAAAATGACAATCACGTCTTTTTCTCAAATAAGGTAATAGGCAGAGACCGCCGACTGCTATTTAGGAATAGTCGAATTTCCCACGAGTAGCATGTCATCTGCAACCTTGGGAAAGGAACTATAAAGTGTAGGGTACTACTATGCTAGGAAGGGGCAAGGAGGAGTCAGCAGTAGCTCGGGGAACGTAGTCGCTAACCCGGTACTCTTCTGTATTTGTCGGACAAGGCAACTAGATCAGGTATCCCAAGGCTGAATTTGCGAACGGTTGAATCCTATACTTTTAAAGGAAATGGTTTTATATGTTCATTTATATATTTGCCTTTTGTTTTCGAGGACCATTCTACGGTGGAATTTTCGGTATGGTACTTAGTTAGTTAGATCCGCCTTCAGAAAAAAACCATTTTAATGTTTTGTAATATAAATAAATTTACGTTATAAATATACTATATATATATATATACTAGAGCCGTGGTAGCTCAGGGGCTAGGCGCTCGCTTTAAATTTCATAGTGTTCGCGAGTGACCTGGGTTCGATTCCCGGTCCCGGCACCACTAAAATTGTTAATTGCAATTTTAAGTGCTAATTTACCACGTGCTCGGCGGTGAAGGAAAACACCGTGAGAAAACCTGCATGCCTGAGAAATGCAAAATATTTGAAGACATGTGAAGTCTGCCTACCCGCATTGGAGCAGCGTGGCGGATTCTTCCCAGCTCCAAAAACCTTCTCGGAAATGAGAGGAGGCCTGTGCTCAGCAGTGAGACATTTAAAGGCTGTTACTTTACTTTACTTTTATATATCAAATACTAGCTAATAGATGACGCTGATATATTAGTCAACTTTTAAAAATGTTTCTGTTCTTGTTGATGTTAGTTACTAGAACAAGCGCTCTTTTGTGACGAAAAGAGCGCTGTTTACAAGAAGGGGTTCTAAATGTCATTCAGTATTATAAGTATAACCCTGTAAATAAAGAACAAACCCACTGCCTTCTTAGTTATAAATTCACATTATTAATTCGATTCACGGGACATGCCACCTAAACGAGCACTTATTTACATACAAGGCTTCTCCCATTATGAATATTTTGTTCGGTAGATTGTGGGCGGCCATTGCGGGTTAACAGATTTCACTAGCATTGTAGTAATATTAATCTCGACCATCCACTCGATTACTTCATGATGTAAGTATTTCTGAAGAATTACAGAAACTCTTTTTTAAGTTTTCAATCGGGTAGCAGCGGGTTATGATCCAGTTTTCATATATTTCAAAAGTGAACGCGATTGTTACTGCGTTATCTCACGAAGGTATTTTCGTGTAAATTATTTGGGTATTCGACGATTCAATCAACGTTTAGTTTGGTAAATTTTTTTTAAGGAGATTTTTTTTGCTATCCTTACAATTCTTGTCAATTATTATATGGCACTTTTACGATTAATACTCGACATACTAGCAGTAGTTACGACTAGGATTTGACCGATAAACTGTAATTATGTGTAACTATGTGTAACACTAGCCTATTACGTTTTAATAGTCAAATGAGGCTGAATATGGTGTTTGAGCACTAACCTGTACGACCAGACTGTTATGAAAGACGTCCTGTTTATTAGTAATTCACGAATTGATTCTTCCATCAAAGATTTAGTATGGCAATAAGCCGACCACTTGATTGCGCCGTACGGAATGGTACGCATATCTGTGCATTAACAGTTCGGCCCATCTCGGTAGTGTTTGGTCCGCGGAACCCTAATTCTTTTCCTAAAAAAAAGTAGCCTCAGTTATTCCTTATCTATCTGCCAGTGAAAGTCCAGTCAAAATCGGTCCGGCCGTTTCGGGGATTAGCCGGAACATACAGAAAGAATTCCTACTCCCGCTCTTTCTCCGTACAGAGTTTCGAATGAACTTGCTCCTGTAATCCGCGAGGCTAAGACAATGTCTTTCTTAAAAAAAAACAATTAAAGAGCACTATCTTTCCATATTACGACAATAAATAATTATTGTGTGAATGTACTATTTGTATGAGAATGTTTTTATATATGTAGGTATATTTATGTATGGATGTATATGTAAGCATATGTTCATGAGTATATATATTTATGTATATGTATGTATGAATGTACGTGTCATGTCTAGTAATTTTGCTAAGTGCACACTAAGTGTAATAAGAACATACAAAAATTTAAAGTTTTGTTATTCGTACCAGCATTTAGTAATAAGCTGTTAAGGCTTCCACTTACAAACAGACACTTCAATTTTATTTATTTATATAGATTCAAATTTCCCTACAAGTTGTTAAGCCAGAGTGGATGTGCGCTTAACTGGAGGGAATCCTGGCTCGGTTATCAAAACTTGCCAAGGCTTTCGAAGCATGAAGTAAAAAAGTAAAAGCAAAGTAACAGGTTATGAATATCCCACTGCTAATCAAAAAACACCTCTGATTTTCGAGAAAGTTCTGGAGCTAAAAATCTGTAAGGCAACTCCAATGCTTGAGTTGGCGTATTTCATATGTCTCCGAATTTTTTTTTGATTCTACAGATATGTAGGTTTCCTCGTGACGTTTTTGCATGAAAGTAGTGGAGAACTAATGCTGTGATAGCTTGGGCGATCAATTAACGGCTCGGTTGGCGCAGTGGCTAAGCCCTTGGCTTCTGCGCCGCGGGTCGCGGGTCGATTCTCGCACGGGACAAATATTTGTATGGCCTACAGATAGTTGTTCCGGGTCTGGGTGTTTGTGCATGTGGAATTTATGTCTGTAAAACGCACCCACGACACAGGAGAAATCCTACTGTGGGGCTTCGTTTTTTAAAAAAAACAAAAGAAAAGAAAAGAACAATTTTACTGCGCGTGGGTGTCGTAAAAGTGGACAGAGGGGGGAAAGAGAAACCAGGAGATGGGCAGCAGCATCTTCCTAGAACATCTGAATAATAAAACTGCGGTTGGGAATCCGCCTGCCATGCGTGACAACTATGGCAAAATTCCCCTTATTGGAGCCACAAAGTTTTGTGGCAATGTATTGGGGAAGGCTATGTTCAGCAATGGACTAGAGATAGAGATAGACTGAAATGATGATTGTGATGAATTTCACTCTTTTACGCTAAAGTGACGATACGAGGAAGTCCTTCACCATAAAAAGTCCATCAGCTGTATTTTATTCTTGCTTGTCGTACCTGTTCGGTATAACGATAAACCCATTAGCTCGGGTCGAAGGCCTCTTGAGTGGCTTAACTAACAATAAAGCGCTTACCACTGACCTGACTCCATTTGTTAAATCGTACGATATTAAATTCTGTCTCGTTCGTCGCGGTTAAGTTTTATGAAATAGTAATATTAAGATAATGAATGCTACGTCGGTACAACAGTTGTGGTGTCAGTGAACTTTCAATTGGGAAATTTTGTGTAGCAATGCAGTGTGCCCATCAAAATATGACATGGAATTCTTACCCCAAAGGTGTTTTCGCCTTGTCTTCGCGGGGCTTAGTAACCGTGGCTTGGTCACCGGCTCACGTGGTCGGCCTTTGGCATCGGGTTGGCTAAGGAAAGTCGCTCTGAGTGAGCTTCACAAGCCAACTTTGGATGCGAAGCTTTGGAATTCTTTTGGAAAGTTTTGGAAGGAGAACTGCTGCGGCTGTGGTGACTGTCGGCACCGCCACGTGGGAAGAAAAGTTTAAGTGTTGAAGCTCGCCTCCTCCGCAACTTTGTAACTCCTTTGCAACGCAACTTTGACGGGGCCACACCGTAGATGCGGTTGTGGTGAGGCCGAAAAGGGAGAGGAGTGAGGGTGTTATGTTACGACGCTCTCCCTACCCTCTACGATCGTTATGTGGTCTGCGATGGAGCCACAGAACACAGGGCTGGCAAGTCTGATGCTACCAAGTATTAGGTTTCCTGGCCCCCGTAGCCTTCGCGAGGCGCGACAACGTTGTGAACCTGCCCTGTGGCCCCCACCAGAGCGGGTATGCGCTAGGCATTTTCGTTAAGTAGGTTCTTAATGCCCTGTGTGCAACATATATTTGCACACTACTGCTTCACGGCAGAATAACTGGCCATGCGGTGGTAACTAACTAGGCGGATACCTGCGCAATAATCCTTACACCAGTAAAAGAGAAGAGAGAATCCATATCCGATATCATTCCGTAGGTGTCGTCGAAATATACTTAAGTCATGGCTTCCGACAGAGAATGGCCATCATTTGCCGGCGTATTATATAATAATAGTTCCAACCGTGTCTGTCTGCCAACTGAGCCGATTAACCCTCCTAACTAGAAAAACGTCTCTATGTACAGCAGTGGAATGTTAACAGGCTGATGTTGATGAAATTGAAGTATGAGTTACGGGTCGTGGGTTTGATTCCATTTAACAAATGTTTTTGACATCTCTGTAATTTGCACTCAAAATACAGGTGAAATCCTAGTCTACGATCCTAGATACGCTAATTCCGTTAGCTTAATGTGTGTCTATGATATGTTACTCCAATACTGCCTGTTGTAAAAAAAAATACTTGTCTTTCGTATCGACGAGAGTATTATGTTTTTACACATTATGACACATATAAAAGTCAGCCCATAACAACCTCAATAATGATTTTGAAGTTCACAAAACATATCTAGATACCGTAATTCCGTTAGCTTAATGTGTGTCTATGATATGTTACTCCAATACTGCCTGTAGTAAAAAAAAAATTCTTTTGGTATCGACGAGACTGTTATGTTTTTACACATTATGGTGATACATATAAACGTCAGCCCATATCAACCTCAGCCAATAAGTTAATGAGATTAAAACTTCTGTATGCGACTGTTTATGCAATTCATCTTCGTTAACGGAGGTAACATGTTCAGAGCACAATTTCACGATATTAAACCCAAAAGTGAACAGCTACGGTTCGTTTTTAAATGACAGGGAAGTAACTATTAGGGGTGCGTGGTAAGAGAGCGGGATGTAGTCCGCGCATGCCGCAGAACACGTGGTACGGAGGAAGAAGGCATAATTGGATGTAGGAACTTCAGGGCGCCTTTTAATGCTTCTCTGTAGAAAAAAATATACTTGCGCAATAGTTCACGTTGCCCTGCATTAGTATGCACTTATAATAATAATAACTAGTGGTTGCCTTGTGGTCGAAATTCGGCAGAAATTTAATATTTTTTTTTAAATTTAAACGTTATTGTGGGTTTAGAAATTGTTGTCATCATTTTAAAAATTTGCTAATACCTACTCTGTGCGACTGTTTGACCACAGACTATTTATATATTTGATGTTGTCAGTATGAAAGTAAATAATGAATGTTTTATTTTATTCAATTTAAAGTATACGAAAATTGTAGCTCTCATATGTAGGGATTTTGCCGTAGTTGCCACGCTTGGCAGGCGGGTTGGCAACCCCAGTTTGTTTAATTTTGTGTTCCAGGAAGACGCTGCTGCCTGTCTCCTGGTTTTAAAGTTCCCTCTATCGACTTTTACGATACCCACGGGACGATATGGGGTGGTAGATTCTCTTATGCCGCTACCACACGGGAAGTCGATGGATGCAGCTGGCACAGGACCGTGTTTTGTGGCAAACTATGGGATAGGCCTATGTTCAACAGTGGACTAAAATAGGCTGAAATGATGATGATGATAATACGAATATTATATATAAATTTTACGTTTCTGGCTTCTTCTCCATACAAACTTTAACTATACCAAATCCCACACTCCTATGTTCGCGCAATATTCATAAAAAAGGGTACATAGTTTTCCTTTACGTATTAATATATAGATTTATTAGCAAGAACAATACAGATTGTTCTAATGTTTAACTGACATCTGAGAACTTTTTTTATGGAAGTAAGTCTCGCAGTAAGAACACGAGGAAGCAAAAAAGGTTTTAAAACCAAAAAAAAACAACCTGTAAATGCCCCATTGCTCAGCGCAGGCCCTCCAAAATTTCTGAGAGAGTTTTGGAGCCGAGAAGAGCCCGCCGCGTGGCGGCGGTGCTCCAATGTGGGTTGATAGACTTCATATGTCCTCTGTTCAGCAGTGGACTAGTGATATGCTGAAATGATGATGATGATGACTACAAATCAACGATTTTCGGATTTTTTTCTCTACTTGTGCTGTGTGCGTGTTGTTTAATTTCATGATTCAAAACGTATAGGGAAGTATCCTATACGTTTTTATCGGTAAGTGTATATATGCGGCATAAAAAAATTAAAAAGAAGGAAAGTTTCAGCCTATAAATGTCCCACTGCTGAGCACGGGCCTCCTCTCATTTCTGAGAGGGGTTTGGAGCTGGAGCACGCTGCTCCAAGGCGGGTTGGCGGACTTCACATGTCTTCGAAATATTTTTTTATTTCTCAGACATGCATGTCTCCTGACGATGTTTTCCTTCACCGCTGGACACGTGGTAAATGAGCACTTAAATAGCAGAACAAGAGGTGCGTGCAGGCACGAGGATTGAACTCGGGGATTGAACTCGGGTTACTCGCGTACCTACTATGAAATAAAAGTCGAGCGCCCGGCCCCTGAGCCTTCATACTGATGCAATATACTAAATTTTTCCTGTTATATTTAAAAAAAAAGTAAAGTAACAGTCTCTAAATGTCCCACTACTGAGCACAGGCCTCCTCTCATTTCTCAATGGGTTTTGGAGCCGGGAAGAGTCCGCCACACTGCTCCAATGCGGGTTGGCGGGATATTTATTATTCCTCAGACATGCAGGTTTCCTCACGATGTATTCCTTCACCGCCGAGCACTTGGTAAATCGACACTTAAAATTGCAATTAACAGTTTTAGTGGTGCCGGCACCGGTAATCGAACCCAGGTCGCTCGCATAGCATGAAATTTAAAGTGGGCGCCTAGCCCCTGAGCTGCCACGGCTACTTTTTTTAATCCTACTAAATTTTGACTTTCCATCACTCTAAGGTAGACGAGAAGAGAATGGCTTAGTCATTGACTCGTCTAATATACAATATCTTTAGTAATATAAAATATAATCTACCACCCCATCCCATCCCGAAGGTGTCGTAAAAGTCGACAGAGAGAAATTAAAACCAGGAGATGGGCAGCAGCATCTTCCTGGAACATCTGAATAAATAAATTGCGGTTGCCAACCCGCCTGCCAAGCGTGGTAACTATGGCAAAATCCCTCCAATATGAGAGCGACAAACTTTGGTGGCTATCTGTGGGGGAGGCCTATGTTCAACAGTGAACTTGTGATAGGCTAAAACGACGACGACATACATACATACAGTCACGCCTTTTTCCCATTTTAGGGGTAGGCAGAGGCTACACATGTAGCCCACTTTTGCTCCCGCGGGAGACGGGACGTGACGGGTGGCGAACCACGTCGCCTCCATTTTGGTATGTTTCAAAAAATTCTTAGTCCCTATTGCGTGTCCACGAGCAATATAGTGACAGCATTGCGTATTATGGTGTTATTCTGCACGAAAAAAGGCTGTGTGTGTCGTACAATACCTTAGTCGCCTCTTACGGCACCTCGGTAGGAAAAAGTTAGGTGCTATTCTACTCTACCGGGCTCTACCTATCGGCTAATATATGTACACCTTTCTGAAATCTGTTCGATAATTTCCAAAGCAAACGAGCCAAGCTCCGACATGTTTAAAAAATAGGAACCAATAGGCCATGATACAAAATACATTTGTGACCTCAGGCAAGCTCACGAGCAAACGGAAAGTGACATTGTAAAAGCATTCAAGAGTTCACTTGTCGATAATGCGAAAAAACCAGTATGTGGGCACACACGATCTGTAGGTGCGCCATTTATAGGCGTTGTTTCGGAACTGTCCCAAATTTTTATAGACAACAAAAACTGACAAATCATATTTCACCACATGATATGGCTTCGACCGTGCGAGAAAGTATCATCATCATTAGGGACCATCATGTTTTCGCTCCTCTGAACTATCTGCATACTAAAAATGAAATCGACCGGTCATTTCGTTAAGGCGTGTAAGACGGACAAACAAACCAACAAACGAATAAAGCAACAAACACACTTACGGATTTATAATATGTGTATAGATGCAGGCTCATATACCGTGACATATACAGACATGGTTACAAAATACTATTAATTTTATAATCGTAGTGGTCGCGTAATTTAGTTGTACCCTCCCCCATATTCTACACCTGCATCCATCAAACTCCCGTAAAACCAAGGTTGTCGCTCCATCTACTGCGTCTACTCTGCGTTAGCCGGTACCACTCGATAATTTCTTGGTCTTAAATTTTTTGGTTTTCGGGTCTGGTTATGTTGCGCATGTGAAACGTATGTCTGTAAATCGCACCCACGACGAAGGAGAACGAATCCTATTGTGGGCATCGTTTTTATTAAGAAAAAAAAAACCAATTCAGCTTGCTTATCTGCGGGAAGCCGTATGTTTGGCAGTGAACTTGTGATTGGCTGTAACGATGATGATAATAATATTATTTTTCTTTCAGTGGTCGTTAACTAAGGGAGATATTTCTTTTCTATTGGATAAATTGACGAGAGTGAAATGTCTTCAGCTTCAGTCTCTCACGTGGGAAAAGCTTCCAATAACCCTACGATTGAGTCTAAATTCAAAGGAAAAACTATTTCACGCATGGTGACCCTAGCTGTATATAGCCTACATGCCTCACACATGTACATGTTATGTACACATGTGAATACTTGTTCCACAGCGACAACGCACCGAAACCGTGTCACGGTCTTCAACTGATTTTTAAAAAAGAAATATCTTCGTATTGGCTATATGCATTCCGCTATACAACCCTGTCGCAGTAAGCGATTTGTAAGCTCACAGACGAGGCGCATCACGTTTTCTTGTCAGTGGTATTTCGACAAAGTTCGTCATGTTTTTTTCACGCCTTACATATAAATCAAATCGGAGCTATACTCGTTTAATTATGGAGGTACACTTTTCGTTATGGTTGCAGGGTTAACGGGCGGTTATTGTTTTTAATTGCTTTTGGTACTCGTAAGACCTTGGTTTTGTGTTTAAAAAAAAGGAAGTATGATTGGCTAATAGATCAGATCATCTATGATTTCTGTTGCAGACAATTCGTGAATTTAGTAAAACCATATTTTTACGTCTGTCGCGAAATAGACCATCGTTTTTTTAAATTTAAAATGATGTCTACTCGATCTTCATCATGAGGCTTCCGATATTTGGCGTAATAACCATCATCATCATCATTTCAGCCTATTACTAGTCCACTGCTGAACATAGGCCTCCCCCATAGATTGCAACAAAAATTTGTAGCTCTCGTTTTGGGAGGATTTAGCCAGAGTTGCCACGATTGGGAGGCGGATTAGCAACCGCAGCTCATTTATTCAGATGTTCCAGGAGGATGCTGTCAACTTTTACGGCACCCACGGGATGAAATGGGGTGGTAGATTCTCTTAATAGAAATCCGTTTGGTGGAGGCTTAAAACGTAATAACCGACTGTTCCGAAATGTCCAGAGCAGCACGGCATTTAAGGTGCACGTCAGATACTACGATCACGGATTTGTGATTTGGAACTCCTAATCGTTGCACGGCAAAGCTTCGTGGGTTATCTTAGTGTTACAAAATGTAAGGAATGAAACTGCACTGTGGACCCAACAGCGCATGGTGGCGATGGGCTCACCACCTATCACACCAAGTGCATTATATTGTTTTGGTGAAACGTGGATTGTGGCAGTCATCTGTTTTTGCAGTGAGTGCGCAGTCTCTGACTACCCCTTATGGGATACAGTCGGGATCTTATGTATGTATGTATGTATAAAATGCGATAAGCTCAGGAAATACTTACACGATTTGAAAAAGTTTTCTCGCATTAGATAGCCTATTTATTGAGGAAAATTGTAAGGTTTAAAACTTTATGCTACGGCCTTAAAGAGCCGCACGCTGTGAACCCAACAATACCGAGAAGGGCCGAAGGGGCACAGCGAGTGACGAAAAAAGTAAAATGAAGGAAAGTAAGTCAAATAAAACTATTTTTACGGATTTTATCGCGTTTAATTTAAATATAAGAAACCATTAAAGTAAGTTAATTTACTAAGATCCGCACGCAAAATATTAAATGGTGTATATTACCTAGTTTTTTAAAGAGCAAAGCCTGCCCTCCCTCAGGAACATGCGCAAGCAAACTAACACCGCCACCAGGAACTGCCATAGGATACCCTCACTCGACTGACAGACGCCGATTCTCGGCGGCTGTCAGGCGTAGAGTCTATGACACTTGATAATGCCTCGTTTTGGGGCGAAATACTTGTCGTGTTCTCGTCGTCAGTGGTGTATATTACCTTGTGGTAGTATTGTAGTGGTTGGTGGAGGGTGGCGGTTCCTGGTGGCGGTATTAGTTTATCGTGCATGCTACTGAGGGAGGGCGGACTTAGGAAATTAACTTACTTTCCTTCATTATAATTGCTTTCCGCAAAGTAAAGCCTGATTCTATTACCTCTAGAAAAAGTAAAGTTACAGCCTATAAATGCCCACTGTGTGCTGCTCCAGTGCAGCTAGCCGGACTTCCAATGTCTTCGAAATATATTCCTCAGACATGTAGGTTTCCTTATGACGTTTCATCCGAGCCGAGCACGTGGTAAATCAGCATATAGAATTACAAAACTATTTCAGAGGTGCCGGAACCGGGGATGGAACTGAGGTCACACTACACTATGAAATTTAAGGCAAGCGCCCGGCCCACCATCTTCCACCAATTTTCCTTCATTAAATGAATTAAGAACAGTTTTACTAAATTCTATAATTAACTGCAACACAAAAACAGATAAGCTAGTTGTAAGCCGATCACAATTTAAGTTTCCAGCAGTCACACGGGACATGATAGATACATCAATTGGGACGACCTTGTATTAGTTGTAGGTTTCCTATGCAGGAATCATTCTAGGTATGTACCACCGCAGTGCCAGTTATTCTGCCGTCAAGTAGTGGTGTCTAAGCTAGGGCTTTACCTGGACACTCGGTCTCGAAAATTTCGCGAGTCTTTATGATTTTTGGCATTTACGAGACTCGAGACTGATGTTTTCAGTCTCGCGAATATCGAGACCTTTGAGACTTAAGTCACTTAATTATACATTGCTAGCTGAAGCCCGCGACTACGTCTGCGTGGATTAAGGTTTTTTAAAAATACCGTGGTAGCACTTTGATTTTCCGGAGTAAAAATATCCTATGTTCGTCTCCGGGATGCAAGCTATGTCTGTGCTGAATTTCGTCATAGATCGCTATAACGGTTGAGCCGTTAAAAAGTAACAAACAGACAGAGGGACGGACACAGTTAATTTTGCAATATTAGTATGGTAAAAAAATCTACTGAACGAACAGAATTTTTTATTCTGGTTATATGAACATGGCAACAATATAGAGTGGAGCTCAGATACTCTAGAGAATATAGAACGATATTATTAAACACATTAGGTTACTGCTGGTAGGATTCTTATGCAGGAATCCGTCTAGAGTCCCTTTTACTGTCGCGAAGCAGTAGTGTGCAAACAGCACTGTGTTTCAGTTTGAAGGGCATTTACGCTAGTGTTACTGGCTACGTCACAATTTTATAGTGTGGTTACAACATGTTTGTTTTAATTTAACAGCTTTATAATAATCAAACATAATTCGAAAACGCTTAGTGCATTATTTATTTGTTTAAAATGTAATTAATCGTTCATTTGCGACATTTTACGCCGGCTGCTATAAAACTGAATCAGTTTACGACTGGTCTTATACGCTTTGCTCTCGAGCTGTAGACTGGCGGCTAACCCTTTGACTTTTCGAATTTCGTATTTGTGATGATTGAATGTGTGTTTACTTTTATTATTTCTTATTTTTTTGATCATGTTTTTAATAACAATTTTTTTTTTATTTTTTTTTGACTTTTTAGCACTTTGTCAATGTGTGTGTCGACTGAAAACCAGTGCTGAGGGGTACCACAGACATGTAGGTTTACTTCAGGCAAGCGTGTTTATGGTAAATCAGCATTTAAATTGCAATTAACAATTTTAGTAGTTCCGAGGATCGAACCCATGTCGTTTCGTGTACTTTGTTCGTACGTGTGTTCAAGCATCCGGCCCTCACCTAATAATATCCGCATTCTGCTCATTTCATTGAAATTAAAAACGTAAGTGAAGATTTATTTCATGGTCCAGACGAAGGGAATGTCGTGCACAGAATATCTCAATTTTTTATGACATTTTCAAATATTTTTTTAATTTTATAAATTGGGCAAAACGTTGACTTGATGGTAAGTGCAACGTCTGCCCATAACAAATGCTGTGTCACCCAGAATATTTTTGTATTTCACCATTCTGCACCTGTCACCTTAAGACATCAGTTCTTAAGTCTCATATGCCCAGTGACTACGCTACCTCTCATTGCCCTTCAAACCGAAACACATTAATTTTTGCACCCTACTTCACGACAGAATAACTGGTCCTGGGGTGGTACCTAGACGGATTACTGAACAGGAATCCTACCACCACTAAATAGTCCATAAACCAGTACACAGTCCACCTGATAGTAAGTGGTAAATGGTAACTGTGACTACCACAGATACCTGACAAACAGATTGTGATCGGCTTATGTCAGTTAAACGATTTTCAAATCTTGTCAATTTCTTATTTTTTCGTGCACTCTCATCGATCTATATTTAAAGATCAAAGCTAGATGGACAATTTTTTTTTTGAAAATTTTATAAAAGTATTACACATTCGCATACTTACATATTTTAGGAAACCAGGCCCCTAGGTAGTCATTACAATACTTTAACTGTTTATGGTACTAGACGATAGTTATTATCTATATTGTTTATTTAGTTGTTTATAGTTATTATTGTTTGCTTTAACTCTAGCTTAATATTATATAAGGTAGTGTTAGTATAATTTAATTGTGTGTGTATGTGTGTGTGTGTGTTGTTGAGTACAAGTACTCGTTTGTACGTAGGGTATATTGTCGCGGTAGCAGTGACAGAAGTATGACATGTACAATTTTTATAAGTTAGTTTATATTGACCTCAATAACGTTCAAACTTAAAAATGTGATGAATTACGATCGAATTTCGACCACGTAATTATAAAAACGTGAACATTATTGTCGCGAATTTTTTTATGTTCCAGTCCTATAACACCATCGAACCAACAAATAAACTACCCGGTAAACAATTTTTAAAACAATGCTCCTTTTACGACACCTTTCAGTTATCAGTTCCTACTACATTATTTATTAAATGTACAGACAGAAATAACTTTGTTACAGCTTTATATGTAAGATAAATAACATATTTACCTCTTCCGCGTACAATGATTTCATCAAAATAATTTGTAGTTATATATCAGTGTTTGATATTGCGGAAATTATTTACGTAACTTAATTAAATTTATGATAAACATCAAAGATCGGTCGCCTCCGGAGATACCCAGATATCACGCGTACATAATTGTCCGTTGATAAAAAAATATTGTCTATGGTCAGAGAACGGTGTCGTGTGACCTCACGCTATTGTATGATAATAGATGTGTTAGAATTTAATTCGTTCCACTTTGATAATTGTACATGAGTATGTTACTTCGCTGGTTTTGGTTGCGTAAGTTGCGTTATGAGCTTTATTAGATTTCCTTATGTTTTTCTCAGAAAAGTAATTTCAATTTCATACCCCGCCGTGTGGTGGCGGCTTAAGAGAATCTATTACCCCATCTCATCCCGTGGGTGTCGTAAAATTTGACAAAGGGAACCACGAGATGGGCAACAGCATCTTTTTGGAACATCTGAATAAATTAATTGCGATTGCCAACCTGCCTGCGAAGCGTGACAACTATGTGACAACTATAGCAAAATCCCCCATAAATGAGAGCTACAAGATTTTGTGGCAGTCTATGGGGGAGGCCTATGTACAGTAGTGGACAATTGATAGTCTGAAATGATGATGATGATAATGATGACTGTGCCTCTAAAATTGTGATAACTTCGTGAGGAAGCCTGTATGTATGAGGAATAAAAAATATTTCGAGAACATGTGAAGTCCGCTAACCCACCAGTTAAATAATAATTATTTATTCTTAAACGTAAGAAATATAAATTTCATTTGTCAAACGTAATTTTTTTACAATCTGCCACCGTTTCGTAATGAGGTTCCTTCAGGATAAAGAAACTCTGTAGTTATCCTTTAATATAATATATTCACGACGAATCTCATAGAAAACCAAAGCTCATGCAAAAACGCTCCATTACAACAATTTAGACAAAATTCAATAATAAACATATACGTGTATGGGATACTCGAGCCTTCACTAACAGTATGACGCGTATGGCAGCCATCGTCATCCTTCACCATATTCCAGGGAAGTCAAATTTGACAAAGACAGATTCATGCTCGCCACCTATAGTGTGTTGACCCCTCTGCAAGCACAAGCTTTCAAGGTTTTTTTGGAGTGGCGGACAGGAATATTTGTAGTGCTGATACCGTTATCTTCTTTATCAGTCTTTTAATAGTACACTGCTGGACATAGGCCTCTCCTAGAAAGGGAGGATTTGCCGTAAACAGCACACTCGGCAGGTACATTGGTGACCGCAGTACCAGACGCTGAGTAAGTCGCGTCACTAATGTTCACCTGGTTAGGGCAAGGTCTGCCCATAACAAATGCTGTGTCACCCAGAACATTTCTGTGTGACACGACACTGCGCGCGTCACATTGAGACATCAGTCCTTAAGTCTCAAATGCCCAGTGACTACGCTAGTTTACAGTGCCCTTCATATTTCAGTACCCTATCTTCGGTCCAAAAATTGACAAACATAACACCCCTGATGCAAATATCAACCGAATACTTGCTTTGCGAAATCGGACGTTGTAAATCACATCGAGGTTTATTGAGGGTTGGTAATTCAAAAGTGTTTAATGGCGAATGAATTTACACATTTAACGACTGATAATTAATTAACTGTTAACTTTATGTTCTGTATGTTTGCTCATTTTAGATTTACTGTAATATTAGTGCTTAAATAATCTGGGTTGAATGGTTTTATTGCACTGAGTTGAATGTTGATAATCGTCGAAGATCGTAAAGCCATTATCGTGCCAATATTGGACACAGGCACTTCTTTCATTTCGCAAGGATATGGTAAGGTGAGAACGAATGATAGAAATATTCGATTGAAAGTCAAAACAACACATTTTTTTTATAGAAGTGGCAGCGAGCAAGCGGCTCGCCTGATAAATGATCACCGCCGCCCATGAACATCTACAATACCAGAGGAATAGAGGATGCGTTGCCGTCCATTGGGAAGGGAAGCCGCTGGCGGCAGCAGATTCCATAATGGGGTTGTGCGTGGCAGAAAGTTCCGCGGAACTGACTCTCTCCTTTTGATTTTCAGTAAGTTTTTCCTTTATGGACGCAGTTTCGCAAATGCTGGATCTGTCACAATACAGTGAAATATGTGAATATCCTCAAAAACAAATTGTTAACAGACGCGGCCGTCATTACTGAGTCACGGGGTCATCAAAAATATTTTTTACAATAATACTAATGGCGCCGCACATTAAGTAACATTTAAATAGCATACTATAAAATAGGCAATAATTAGCCGGCCTTCGAATCAAAAAGGTCGTAGAGAAGGCGCCATTTGTCCTCACAACTTTAGAATCATTGCCCTAATTTTGTGATGCGCTCATTTAACACACCTTTTGTGCACTGGATACCATATACGTAGACTACGGTGACCATAAACGGTGGTCGTTTTTTTATTTAAAATAAACAGTAAGATTTGCCAGAACAAAAATGACAAATAGTCAAACGATATGACTTTTGGCGCCAAATCTTTATTTTGTTATTTTCTTGTATATTTCAATGTTTAATAATTATAGTTTATTATGCAGAAAGTGTCCATGAATGTGTAAGGTGATTAGAAAATTTAATTCAAGACTCGACTTCGTTTAGTCTCTGTCAAAAAAAATACATGTGTGCAGTTCACACGCGGTAGAAGTGAAACCTTCAAAAATCTAATTGTAGGGTTTATTTATTATAATATTGTTACCAAGTTTTACATATTACTCAACATATTACGCCGAAAGTATTAAGAGCCGTGGTAGCTCAGGGGCTAGGCGCTCGCTTTAAATTTCATAGTACGCGAGTGACCTGGGTTCGATTCCCGGTGCCGGCACCACTAAAATTGTTAATTGCAATTTTAAGTGCTGATTTACCAAGTGCTCGGCGTTGAAATAAACATCGTGAGGAAACCTGCATGTCTGAGAAATAAAAAATATTTCGAAGACATATGCAGTCCGCCAACCCGCATTGGAGCAGCGTGGCGGATTCTTCCTAGCTCCAAAACCCTCTCAGAAATGAGAGGAGGAGGCCTGTGCTCAGCAGGGACATTTAAAGGCTAAAACTTTACTTTACTACATATTACATTACATATTATATAGACTTCGAGTTTTTAATTTCAACAAATGTGGTGTTTTTAAATTTAACGAGTGGCTTATGGTAACAAAAATATGAAATAAATGCTTTGGTTTGGATTTGATCAATACATCTTCGAAATACCGCGTCAATTACTTTTTTTTGATCTTGTAGTTGAACTAATGAGAGCAAAATCTACGAAGAAATGTAAGATTTGTATGAATTTTAAAATAAAAAAATATAATGAGAAACACTGTATACTGTATTCCATTTCATTCTCTCGCAGGCTAAATCGTATAGATTTGTATGTTTGTCTCTTTTTAGTGTCGTTTTTTCGTTTCATCGAGTTTTAAATACAACGATTCTAAAAAAAATCACTTCAAAATGTATCTGTCTGTCTAACAAGTCTTCGTCAGTCTAACAGTCAACTGACATTTTACTGACTATATTCTTACAATCTTTCAAACAAGTTGAATTGCTACGTAATCAATTGCATCGTTGCCAACCCGTCTGCCAAGCGTGGCAACTATGGCAAAATCCCCCCAAAACGAGAGCTACAAACTTTTGTGGCAATCTATGAGGGAGGCCTATGTTCAGCAGTGGACTATTGATATGCTGAAACGACGACGACGACGACGACCTATTTAACTGACATTGGCAGAAACTTTACAACTGTTGTCATAAATACGAAAAAAAGGGTAATCAGGCTGTTCATATTTTACTTTCAGTTGATACAGTATTTTTTTTCTTCGAGTATAATAATGTGATATTTATTAATGGAAAGTATTTTTTAAAAGAGATAGGGTGGAGACGAGCAAAACGTTCACCTGATGGTAAGTGCAGAGTATTCTTAAACGTTCTTATTTATCACTGTGTTTTCTTATAAAGGAATCCTAACACCAGCTTTCCTGCGTAGGAATCCTACCACCAATAATTTACGATAAATGTAAGAGTCCTGACTGCAAGAATTTTGATGGTATCCCTAATACGTAATTTATTCTGTGCGGCAAATTGAGACATCGTGATTCATACTATACAGACACTTACTCGTATTGCAATCATTAAATAACTAGAATCGCAAGTATTAAAAGTTTTTGAAAAGGTGTCGTGGGTTACATGTGGCTAAAAGTTTTGCAACTAATTCTATGAAATGTATTCAGGAAAATATTTAACTGTTATAATAAAGTCACAGTCGTGGTAGCGTTAAGTTTCACAGTAGTCCTCATCTGGGCTCGATCAACTTTACCACGTGCACGTCTCTTTCAGGGTGACCAGAAGAGACTCTATGATTCTTTGGAGCGGCCAGTGACTTATGGAGCGGGTCAAGGATCAGAGCCCGTAGACCACAGCTCGGGCCCTTGGACGGAAGCTGTGACGAATCAGTGTGCTAATATTATTCCCGTGGATCGGTCGAGGTTCATTTATTTATTTATTTATCCTAAATAAATAAATGAACCCCATCTTCATCAAGACAAATTTTCTGATTATGATTTTCGTATCCAACTTGTAAAATAAACCTTGGTCTAAAATCTCTTACGGTATGAATATATAACGATTATAAGAAGAATTAAAAAAAATCTATGGTTTTTGTTACGGAACGCGGTGGATGTCACTTGTTTTATTTAAAATTTTAATTATTTCATACGTGGAATGGCATTTTATTTCTTTCCTAAAAAGGTGTCGTAAGAGGCGACTAATGTATTTATTGCACGGGCAGCCTTTATTCATGCAGTATAACAGTATAATATGCAACGCTGTCACTATACTGCTCGTGGGAACGCAAATGGCAATAAGAATTTTTTGACTTGTACCAAAGTGGCGGCGACGTAGTTCGGCACTCGTCGCGTCTCGTGGGCTACGTGTGTCGTCTCTGCCTTATGGGAAAAACGTGATTGTATGGATATATTCCTTTAATAAAAAAAGTAAAGTTTCAGCCTACAAATGTCCCACTGCTGGGCACAGGCCTCCTCTCATTTCTGAGAGGGTTTTGGAGCTAGGAAGAATCCGCCACGCTGCTCCAATGCGGGTTGGCGGACTGCACATGTCTTCGAAATATTTTTTATTTCTCAGACATGCAGGTTTCCTTACGATGTTTTCCTTCACCGCCGAGCACGTGGTAAATCAGCACTTAAAATTGAAAATCTCAATTTTAGTGGTGCCGGCACCGGGAATCGAACCCAGGTCACTAGCGTACTATGAAATTTTAAGCGAGCGCCTAGCCCCTGAGCTACTACGGCTCTATTCCTTTTATATTATAGTTTAAATAGAATAATGATGAAGTTTTTATAAAATGTCAGTTAATATTTTGACCACCGATATGTATTATGATATGTACCTATATAATATTATTGTTAGTGTAAGTAAGTACTACTACTACTGCTACTATACTATAATTATGGTGTCCAAAATAGTCTCGACGCAGCAACTTCTCGTTGACCTCTTACCAAGATCAGATCAACTTGTAAAGATAAGTTTAAAAATTACTGCTTGTAAAGACGCTTCGTCGAATTCGTCGATGTTAGATAAGGTACCACTATACTAGCGACGTTCAATAGCGCATCTACTGTGACAATTTTTTCATTTCAGCCTATCATATAGTCCACTGCCGAACATAGGCCTCCCCCATAGATAGCCACAAAAGTTTGTAGCTCTCAGTTTGGCGGATTTTGTCATAGTTGCCACGCAGGCAGGCGTGTTGGCAATCGCAGTTTATTTATTCAGATGTTCCAGGCAGATGCTGCTGCCCGTCACCTGGTTTTTATTTTCCCTCTGTCGACTTTTACGACACCCACGGGATGAGATGTGGTGGTAGTTTCTCTTTGGACAAGGAACGTAACGGCAAGTACGAGTTCGGAACAATTGCATGTGCGTATTACGTTATAGTTAGATCAGGATGTTTTCAACCTTAAAGCAAAGCGATAAGGTGTATAAATGAAGCAAACTTATCATTTAAATTGTTAACGCGTAGTGAGCTGTTGTCGCTGCGATGACATTGGGGAAGGTCAACGTTGCGGGCGTGTACAGTTTGCACAAAAAGTATTTTACTGTATTTTTTAAGTAAGACAGAATGGCAGCTTGTTAAGATGTGCATGCATAATTAATGTAGGGATCATTTTCTATTCGACGTTATTATTTTGATAATATTCCTTTGGTTAATTTATGGTTTACGTATTAATATACTTTTTTAAAGAGACTGGTATGCCGCTTGAATAGTATTTTTAAAACTTTGTCTTGTATAAATATATTTTAATATGATTTCTAATCTACAATTACAAACAACAATAATGAAACTAAGTATATTCACTAAATACCCACAAACTATGTCTCGTAAAGCGTATGCAAAAGTATTATTTAAAGACAATGCATTATGTATTATTATTCATCATCATCATCATAATTTCAGCTTATCACTAGTCCACTGCTGAACATGGCCTCCCCTATATATTATTACCTCAAAAGTTAGAAGCTTTCATTCTGGGGGGATTTTGCCCTAGTTGTCACGCTTGGCAGTTGGCAGGCAGGTTAGCAACCGCAGTTTATTTATGCATATGTTCTAGGAAAATGCTGTTGCCCATCGCCTGGTTTTCATTTTCCCTCTGTCGACTTTTATGACACCCACGGCATGAGATGGGGTGGTAGATTCTCTTAAGCCGCCACCACACGGTTTAATATTTGTTTAAAGAGTGTAATAGGTTTTTTTTATTGGAGACGAGCGAGACGTTCACCGGATGGTAAGTGCAATGTCCGCCCATAACAAATGCTGTGTCACCCAGAACATTTCTGTGTGAAACCACACTGCGCCCGTCACCTTGAGACATCAGTTCTTAAGTCTCATATGCCCAGTGATTACGGTAGCTCACAATGCCCTTCAGACCGAATCACAGTAATGTTTGCACACCACTACTGCTTCACGGCAGAATAACTGGCCCTGACTGAACTTGATGGTCTATGCTGATGCTGTGTCACCTAGAACATTTATGTGTGGCACTACACTGCGCCCGTCCCTCTGAGACATCAATTCTTCAATGCTTAGTAATAACACTAGCTCTTACTACCATTCACACCCAAAGAAGTCTCGTACATTGACCACTAGGGCATGCGGTCGTCAAATCATTGTCAGTCTATCAGCAGGTCTAAACATAGACCTCTCACACGTGAAACAGTCACTGCCACGCTTGCGAGCGTATTGGCGATCAAGCTACCGGGCACGAATTCAGAGTTACGCGTTTTTCGAATCTGCCTACTGATTCGTCTATCGTCTCCAACTCTCTCAAGCATTGATACACTATATTATGTCTAACTGATAACTGTATATGTATAACTGATTCTTTAATAAAAGTAAAGTAACAGCCAATAAATGTCCCATTGCTGAGCACAGGTCTTCCCTCATTTCTGAGAGCGTATTGGAGTCGGGAAGAGTCTGATACGCTGCTCCAATGCGGATTGGCCTTCTTCACATGTCCTCGAAATATTTTTCATTCCTCAGATATTCAGGTTTCCCACCCCATTTCATCCCGTGTCAGATGTCAACAAACTATCTCTATCTGTCGTAAAAGTCGACAGAGGGAAAATTAAAACCGATCAGAATAAATAAACTGCGGTTGCCAACCCGCCTGCCAAGCGTGGCAACTATGGCAAAGTTTCCTCTAAAATGAGAGATACACACGTTTCTAGCAATCTATGGGAGAGGCCTTTGTTCCGCAGTGGACTAGTAGACAAGATAGGCTGAAAAGATGATGATGATGATGCAGTTTTCTTGACGATGTTTTCCTTAATAGTACCTAATAGATCACGTGGTAAATCTGCACAGAACACTGCAGAACAATTTTAGAGGTACCGGCACCGGGGTTTGAACTCAAGTCGCTTGCGAACCATGACACTTAAGAAAAGCACACGGCTACTGAGCTACCACAGCTTTCATTTTGTTATCAAAATTATACTTATAATTGAAACTGATTCTTATATCATACGAGTAATAATATATTTTTTTTTCATTTTTTAAGATTATTTTACACATATTTTGCCTGAGAAATATTTTGTATAGTCCCAGGTCCCAATTAAAGATAAATTGTAAGTATTTATACGCAAAATAGTACTCCAACTTACGCTGTTATTAATCGGTCCCAACTATCGCGTAAGTACTACTGTATATAACAAAATGTATCAAACAGATAAGTAAGCAAAAAACATGTGTTTTTTTGCGAACCATACGCTTATCTTTCACCGGTAGCGTTTCCGCGCTGAATTATGTGAGGTCGCGGGCGTAGGAAGTTTCTTGTCACTTTGTATCTCAATGGCGGAGGCCTATCGCACAGTTGATTTCATTTTATGGGTAAGTAAAGTAAGTAAGACTTATGTTTTCCGTGTGTGTGCTAGCATGATGATTAAAATAGCGTTTTGTTTTAATTGGATCATGTGATGAAACGAGCAAAACTTTCACCTTATGGTAAGTGTCTGACCATAGCAAATGCTGTGTCACCCAGAACATTTCTGTGGGACAATACACCGCTCCATCACCCTGAGACATCAGTCCCATATGCCCAGTGATTAAACTAGCTCACAGTGCCCTTCAGACCGAAACACAGTACTGTTTGCACACTACTGCTTCACGGCAGAATAACTGGCCTTGAGGTGGTACCTACCCAGACGGATTCCTGCATAGGAATTCTTCCACCAGTGATCAGCGTTCGGGAATTCTTTTTAATACGTGAATTGGATCCTCTTGTTGTCAATTCCGGGCCCTGCCCCTGGCATCTTTTCATTTTTGAAAGGGTTTTTGAAACCAATAATAGTCTACCATGATGCTACCATACGGATTGATTGACTTCACATACATACATACATACATAAGATCACGACTGTATCCCATAAGGGGTAGTCAGAGACTGGGCACTCACTGCAAAAACAGATGACAGTCACAATCCACGTTTCACCAAAACAATATAATGACTTCACATGTGCTCGGAATATTTTCAATCCTCACTCAGGTTCACTCACGATGGTTTTCTTCACCGCTATTAATATGTGGGAGGATTCTCTTGTTGTCAGTCTTAAAGCCTTAAAATAGAAAAGTAACAACCAATAGATAGTCCACTGATGAGACCAGGCCTACTCTTATTTTTGGGAAGGTTTTAAGGAGCTGGAAAGCGTCCGCCACGCTGCTTCAATTCATTTTGGACGATTTCACGTGTTCTCTATTTATTTAATTCTTCGGACGTGCAGGATCTCTCATGATGTTTTCTTTTATTGGAGAGCGCCTCGAAAATCAGCGCTTAAAATTGTAAGACCAATTTAAGTGGTGCCGGCACCGGGGATCGGACTCAGGTAACTAGCGTATATAATTTCGGAGATGTAATTGCTGTAAGCCTTTTTGGCTTTTACAGCTTCATCGGATACTAAGCTTCATCGAATACTTGCTTCATCGGATACTAGCTTCATCAGATACTTGTGACTAGCGTACTATGAAGCTTAAGCCGTGCAGCAAGCCCCAGAGATACCTGGCGATAACATCAAAGAGAAGAAAGGCAGTATACGGTGTCAACACACCTGCATGTGAAAGCTCTATTATAAACTAACTCGTCAGCCCCGAGATATGGCGATAGAAGTAGTTATCACTCGAGTAGGTTTTACAAGCAGTGTGGTAGCGGCTTAAGAGAATCTACCACACCATCTCATCCCGTGGGTGTCGTAAAAGTCGACAGAGGGATAATTAAAACCTGGGGATGGGCAGTCGAATTATTTTTGTCAGTGGTTGACAAATGTACAATGATGATTACGACACCTTAACTATTTTGACCATTGAAGGAACAATCATAGAAAATCCAGTGCCTGAAAATCAAAAATTATTATTAGGGGTATTCGATCGTAAGAATGCACTGCTCAGCCACCTATTCGTCGTTTAATAAATCAAATGTTAGCATTATATATATGTACACATTGTGTATATATGTTGATAACATCAAAAGTGCACACTAAGCAATTTTTCTGATACTCGTATGTTCTGACAGATAACAAATCGATACTAAAGTTACCAAACCCGTGCGATTTACGACCTTCAACCTACTATCACAGGCGTATGAATATCACAATGAAATTTAGACCGTATTAAAAATTTAAAAAATTAAATGTCGTCTCATATTATACAGAAGAATTTCCTCTTTCCATAAGCTATATTAAAGTGAAGGTTGATCATTTCAGCCCATTACTAGTCCACTGCTGAACATGGATTTCCTCCATAGATTGCCACAAACGTATTTAGCTCTCATTTTGGGGGGATTTTGCCCTAGTTGCCACGCTTGGCAGGCGGGTTGGCGACCGCAGTTTATTTATTATAGTTGTTACAGGAAGTTACTACCCATCCCCTGGTTTTATTTTTACCACTGTCGACTTTTAGGACAACCACGAGATGAGATGGGGTGGCAGATTCTCTTAACCCGCCACCACACGGTGAAACCTTTGTTATAAATAGTTTTAATAGCTTTCGTATTTGGTTTATGATTTCAAAGATACTTGCTGAGGTTCAAAGTAAAATATGGTATTTTAAACAATTTTATACAAAGTTGAAACAGCAGAATTAAATTTCTTGGCCAGCACTGCAATGTGATGAGAAGTTGTATCGACATTATGACGTAAATTTTATGTATAACACAAATCTAAAGAAATCTGAAATTCTCAATAATATTAATAGTTGAGCTTAAATCACAGCTAGCAGTTTATAAATATAAATTTAAAAAGTAACGGACCGAATATTGTACCCCGTGGAACACCCTATACGCTCGACTGCACCGGAAGACATTGTGCCACATCTTGTATAAACTCCCCGAAAATGAACCATATGATTAAAGTCGATTCGGTTGTCGTAGCGTGATTGGGTAACAATATCGAAAAACATTCACTATTGCATTTAATACTATTAGTAGAATAACTCTAGGATGTACGTCCTTACTTGTCAATTCATATTCACTTTGTTCGCGCAATTTATCATACTTTATTGATAATCGTTTTATGTTTACAAACACTGCAACTGTTGCGTCGAATTCATTATGTTTTCCTGTTTCCGTATTATGCAAAATGATTATATCGTATTATTCTATTATTACCCGGTCCTTGGCCATAGATTTCTAATCTATGCATTATTATATACCACAAATTATTTATTAAATTCCTATCATTCTCAATCAATAGTTCAGTACTGAACACAGTGCTCTCCTACTCAGTTTTGCCATAAACATAGACTCTGCTGCCCATCACTGGTGTTTGTATTTTTGGTCTAGCAAATTCCGAGATGATTATTTCGTCGTCAAGATACCATTAAATTTTCCAGGCATTTCCCTTAGACTACCCTTATGACGCCTATAGGATAAGATAGGGTAGTAGATTCTTACACCACCACACGGCTTATCACAGGCCATGCGGTAGGATATACTGTGGCTATAGTTTCATTTAGTTTTGCCGCAAAATTAATGTTATATGTAGTAGCAAGTATAACACTACGTTGCAGCTATTTACTAGTTATGTTAGATAAATAGGTCGGCTGGGGAAGCACCACGCTCTCACAGAATACCAGGATAAAGAAGGTAGGTTTGAGGAATTCGTCTGGGTAGATACCACCGCAGTTCCAATTACCGCCGTGAAGGCGAGCGCCATAACAGGACATATATCCTTTAACAAACATCTGTTTAATTTGAGTGGTACAGACAACCCTCTTCCCTCCGATCTTATAAGCGTTATATCGAACACAGGAAAGTGAAGACGAGTGTGTGTGTGTTTACGTTTATACTAAGAATAAAAAAGTAAAGTCCTCACAGGTGGACCCTCAGTTGGAGGCAAAGGCCTCATGTAATGTTACAGACGGTTTTGGAGCCGGACCGAGTTCATGCTTCCAATCGGGACGCGGACTACATAAATGCTAGATTTCTTTCCTTGTTTCTCAAACATGCACGTTCCCTTATGGTGAAATGTAATTACCCTTGAATTGTTTTTACCGATTTCCGAGGTGCATCAAGGAATAAAGTCGGATTCTCCGCCACGTACCACGTGTGCTTTATTTATTAAATTTCTTTTTATTGGAGAAAGGTACGGAACGAGCAGAACGTTCATGTGATGGTAAGTGCAACGTCCGCCAATGGCAATGCTGTGTCACCCAGAATATTTCCGTCCCCCACGGAGGTCAGTTCTTAAGTCATATGCTCAGTGATTACGCTAGCTCTCAGTGCCCTTCAAACCGAAGCACAGTAATGTTTGCACACTACTGCTTCACGGCAGAATAACTGGCCCTGGGGGTGGTGCTTACCTACAGGAAATTCTTGAAATGCAACTAAAATAAAAAGTCTTCCTGTTCTGATATTCGTTTTCGACGAGTAAATTCGTTTTAACTTTATTAATATGTTTTTTTAAAGTTTTCTGTTTGAATCAAAATTAACGTCGCTAGACATCGGAGATAGTGTAAGGTTATCGTTAATTGGTGGATCCTATTTTTTTTAATGAGAGTAACTGCGAAGCGTGCTGTGTCAACCAGAATATTTCTGTGTGACACCACACTGCGCCAGTCACCCTGAGACTTTATTTCTTAAGTCCCGTATACTCATGTCCATGCTCAGTAATCACACTAGCTAACAGTACCCGTCAGACCAAAACACAGTAAGGTTTGCACACTACTGCTTGACAGCAGAATAACTGGTACTTTTCAACAGTTCTGCATAGGTATTCTACCACCAGATTACCTATATACCTAGATTTGGATTTTTTTATGTAATAAAATGATGTAACGAGCAAAACGTTCACCTGATGGTAAGTGCAATATTTACCCATAACAAATGTTGTATCATCCATAACATTTTAGTGTGACACCAGACTGCGCTCGTCACCCAGAGACATCAGTTCTTAAATCTCATTTGCCCAGTGATTACGCGTGCCCTTCGAACCGAAACACAGTAATGTTTGCACACTACTGCTTCACGGCAGAATAAATGGCCCTGGGGTGGTACCTACCTAGACGGATTCCTGCATAGAAATCCTACCACCAGTAAATGGTTTTTATCAATGTTATGGCTGACAAATAGTTATGATACAGTAAAGATCTAACTTCCTCATTAAATAAAGGCATATAAAGGAGTATTGCTCTTATGTGTGAACCTTGCACTTATAAATGCACTCTTCCGCGATGCGTTTCCTAGTTCTAAGATACGAATGTGTGTACTGAAGTTAATTATAGGTATCCTAGGTCATATGACGTCCGGACCTTGGCGGCTTTTCTTAGCCAGGCGCCAGTGCAATGCAGAGTTTGTTTTGTCGCATTTATGTTAATTCGTGTGAGCATACAATGGATCATTCGTTTTCCTTCTTTGTAATTCCTATACAAAAGTATCTATAAACTTGAAAATTCAATTTTAAGGCTTTAATACTAAACGTTGGTATAAAATTCGTGTTACGGATTTCGTTACACTTTTATTGGAAAAGAAATCAAGTAGACCCACTTTTATTTTCGACGTATTACTGGCTGGATTTAAATTAATTCTTTTTTAAAGTTTTTATTGTATTAATTTGAAGAAACTAAAAAGTAAATCTTTGCAAATTCATTCACGCTGCTCAAAGAAAAAATCGGTACTATTCAACATCACCAGGAAGGGAACGGGCTAAAATTTATCATATCATAGCTCATAGTAGAATCACGCTGCACATTTTTTTTAATGGAAGTAATTAGACGAGTAATTATGTTAAAATAACGTTAACCTTTGATTTCCTTTCAAGTGATTTTCCATTATGTTTATAAAGTAGGAATTTGTTATTGGCAGTAAGTAATGTATAACAGTTGCCCTTATAATAATGAAATGCCGTGGAGTCTATAAACAATACATAAGACTTTTATGATGATAGAGATATTGATGATTGATAGTTTGATAGTTTATTATCGTGCTCGTGAAAGTGTGGAGTGATTGGAATTAAATTCAAGACCAAAATTGTACTTTACGTTTTGTCTCCATCAGTCCAGCAAATCTTCAGTGAAAGTGAACTATCATTTTTCTGACGATTGAAGTTTTGAAGTCTTGCTGCTTGAAGATTGCTACTTATCTAAAAATTATGTATATACCTGGAAATGTTACTTTACACTGGAAAAAAGTTTACGACAGTTTCCATAAATAAATAACCATAAATAAAAACACCACCCACTAGACTATTGGGGTGCCCGTGGTCGCTGCGCAGTAGTGTGTGCAGGCTGCAAATGTTGGAATGGCCTATAGATAGTTGCCCCGGATCTGCCTGTTTGTCAATGTGCAATTTATGTAACACAGAATTATCGAATTTATGTAACAGGAGAAACACTTCTGAGAAGTAACTTTTTGATATGAAACATCTATTGGCGCGCCTTGGGGGTAAGACTGTCTCGTGTGCGTGTCGGAAACGTACAGCTCAATTTAAAAAGTTGAATTCATTAATTATTTCCTATTTTAACAGGAGGAAATAAAAGGGATATAATTGTAACGTATTTTTTTTTATATTACATTTTAAAATAAAATTTCAGCACCAAGAAAGTAATTAATTGAAAACCGAGTATTTTATATGTTTAACGAACTAACTAGTTCATTAAGAGATCGATAGATGTCACTGTTCATCTCATTAATAACCGAAGACTAAAACTGCGCCTTTTTTCTCATTGGTTAAAAATAATGATTTGGAAACACGCTTAGTGAATTTTATTGAACGACGCGCGTCGCGAAATATTTTTATTTATTCCATTTTTTTTTATTTTTTTTTGAATAATCATCAATTTAGATGTTTCACATCTGCCGGGCGTCCTGCGACAGCCACATTTTTTTAAAATAAATCATAAATGTAAGCGCCAGCCCTGCTTCATCAGACAGTTATTAGTTTTCTTGAAAGACATTCGAATGTATGTCGAAATTACGCCCTAAATGTTAATAATAAGGCATGAAGTAACTCAACCTGTTCATAAGGCGAAGGTCGGTGCCGAGTATGTCAATCGCTTTTGCGAATTACTTTTTTTCCTCAGCACAACCTTAAATTTACCAAAATTCCGTACGTTTATTGTCTTTATATTGTTTACTGTCTGTGTGTCAATTATTACATTTTTAGCTTAATTTGTTTTTTTTTTTTTTAAATCGAAATTAGTGTCGAGACAGGCCAGTCGTTCGCCTGTTGGTTGCGGATGATGATGTCTTCCTGGCCGATTTCGACCACTGCGACTATTTCTGAATATTTACGTAACCTATCAATTGCGCAGGAGATATTATAGTGCTGCAAGTGCAATAAAAACGTGATAAAATTCCTAAAATTCATTTTTATTATCTTTGGTTTGGATCGGAACGCAAGACCCCTGACTCTGTAGGTAGGAACTAAAAGTTGAACAGCGCGGTCAACATACTTAAGAGTTTGAAAAAGAAGTTCGAGAAACACCGTGGGCAAAGCTTATATAATGAGCGTAAAATTTGATGATTCATGAAACTTTAGAATTGTGTCTCTAATGATTTTCAACCTTGGGGATATACGAATGTATGTGAATAATCGTGACATGCTTCTTAACCTAGAAATAATCTAAAAAATGTTAAGCTAGCTGTTGCGATGGTTGGCTTATTGCGGCGATGCATTTTTTTTTACTCGTGGTAGGATTTCTATGCACGATTCCGTCTAGTTAGGTACTACCGCAGGACCAGTACTTAAGAGTCTCATATTCGCATGTACCCCATATGAGGCTTTTCAGTACCGATGTCCCAGGGGAACGGGGAGTGTGGTGTCCGCACACAAATGTTCTAGGTGACACAGCATTTGTTTTGGGCAGACGTTGCACTTGTTGCTGATCGATTTGCTCGTCTCGTACATTTTTTATAAAAAAAATATTGAAAGAACTGTCATCATAACACACAATCTTATATATTTTAATTAAAAAAAATAGCGTCCGACTACGTGTTGTAATGTAAAAGCGTGAATTTATGAAAGCTTACGTATAATGCGTACTATGAACACTGGAAGGGGAAAACAACTGTATGAATGAGAAAAATTTCACTATAAATCTTTCTTGTTTGCTCCTTTTTCGATCCTTTTGCACGCAATCGATATTTATGTGACTGTATCTGTCACTGTCGTATCGGTCCGTTCAGTCACAAGAAAAGCCATCACAGACCTGCATAAAACTGTCTGTGTAAGACGCATATGGCCTATATTTACGATGGGTTCAGGTGTACAAATAAATAAGAATGATATACTGTAGATCATATTATACATCTATTTCTATTACGTAATATGATTACATTGTTCTATTAATATACGTGTTAATCGAACTACATCTTTATAACGACTCTCTTAATTCTTCATCTATACAAATAAATAAAATTGTAGTGCCTGTTTGTAGTAACAAAATAACAGGTTCTTGTTCAATGCTTATGAAAGTATATACGGTACTTATGTGTGGTGGCGACCAGATAATCTACCACGCCATCTCATCCCGTGGGTGTCGTAAAAGTCGACCGAGAGAAAATTTCAACCAGAAGATGGGCAGCAGCATCTTGTTGGAACATCTGAATAAATAAACTGCGGTTGGCAACCCGCCCGCCAAGCGTGACAACTATGGCTAAATTCCCCCAAAATGAGCTATAAACTTTTGGGGTAATCTATTGAGGGGCATATGTTCAGTTATGGACTAGTGATAGGCTGAAGTGACAATGATGATAAGAAAAAAAACCATATTTGAAATGTTTGTATGTCTATTGGTTTGTTCCGGCTAATCTCCGAATCGGCCCAAAACCGATTCAAATAGGGAAGTATTTATGTATATCATAGATCGGGGTCGGTTTTTTTGACGCGGGTGAAACCGCTGGGGCACAGCAAGTACGACTTAAAACAAATCCTCACGCACACTAACGCTGTAACGTAACACAATGCGCAGACTCGTGTGCGTGTACAACACTAAATTGTCCCTACACATCTATAAACACAAATAAAGTTGAAATAACAAAGTAGTAATGAACACATTCAACAAATATATATATAAAAATACACATAAAAATATTTTTTATTATGTCCATACAGCCTTGCAAACTACAAGTCAAATGTATAGCAGTTGCTTAAATAATATTGTTACTTGTAATATTTTTTATCCTTTTTTTGTTTCATGTTATGTTAATCTCGATGTTCATAAAATTGTTCTTTTATGTAACCTCATTGGAGTAATATGTTTACTTACTAAGCTAATCTACCACCCCATCTCATCCCGTGGGTGTCGTAAAAGAGGGAAAATGAAAACAAGGATGGGCAGTAGCATCTTCCTGGAACATCTGAATAAATAAACTACGGTTGCCAACTCGCCTGCGTAGCGTGGCAACAATGACGAAATTCCCCCAATATGGATTGTATTATATAGTAGTATGGATGAAACTTTAATAGCGCGATGTAAGACGTTCGAGTAATTCCTTGAGGTAATCATGTGGTGAGATAGATGTCGCAACGCCACTCCACCGCTGATACAGGAAGTCGTTGCGAGCGTAGAGATTTTGATACGTCAGGTGATTATGTGCAGACTGGCAATGCGGTGAGGCTATGTCCAGGTCTTCCTGAGTCAGTCTGAGCAGTGTGGCCGCCGTTGATGATCCTCAGTGGATTAGCAAGCAAGCTTTGTGCCGACAGTAGTCTGGTGCTGTGACTGCGAAGGCAGCCGATGTTACTGTCGAGGTTGGGAAAAGCTGGCTGCGTGTTGAGATCACGTCGGGGTCACAATTTTGGCAGCTGTTATGTTATGCCAAGAAGCAGGAATTCGTCAAGGTAGGTATCACCCCAGGGCCAGTTATTCTGTGGTGAAGCAGTAGTGTGCAAACATTACTGTGTTTCGGTTTGAAGGGCACTGTGAGCTAGCGTAGTCACTGGGCATTTGAGACTTAAGACCTGATGTCTCTGGGTGACGGGCGCAGTGCGGTGTCACACAGAAGTATTCTGGGTGACACAGTGTTTGTTGTGTGCGGACGTTGCGCTTACCATCAGGTGAACGTTTTACTCGTTTCGTCACTTTATATATTAAAAAAAAAGGCTACCCGCCAGATTGGTTGGACTGATCTGGGTACAACGTCTCCTCCTATCGGTAATTATAATAACTAGCTGTACCCCGCGGTTTCATCCGCATAAAAAATGCCGACCACATCATTGAATACGGCATGGTACCTCGCTGACCAGAGCATTCACAGTTCGGCCCTTCTCGGTAACGTTCTCTCTTTTGGTAACTCAGCGTTAGGCTTCTTAACGTTGCACCGTAAAATTTCATAATTTATAACCTTTCTTAATAAACAGTCAATTTAATGCAAAAACATTTTTTTTTTATTGTATAAAGTGACGAAACGAGCAACACGTTCACCTGATGGTAAGCGCAACGTCCGCCAACAACAAATGCTGTGTCACCCAGAATATTTCTGTGTGACACCACACTGCGCCCGTCACCTTGAGACATCAGTTCTTAAGTCTGAAATGCCCAGTGATTACGCTAGCTCACAGTGCCCTTCAAACCGAAACACAGTAATGCTTGCACACTACTGCTTCACGGCAGAATAACTAGCTCTGGGGTGGCACCTACCTAGACGGATTCCTGCATAGGAATCCTACCACCAGTATAATTTTTCATATCGAATAAATATTTCCGGAAATATGCGCGTTCAAACATACAAACGCTCCAGCTTTATCCATACTAACATTATAAATGCGAAAGTTACTCTCTGTCCCTCCTTCTGTTTGTTACCTTTTCACGGTTCAACCGCTGAAGCGATCTTGACGAAATTTAGCACAGTGATAACTTGCATCCTGGGGACGAACATAGGATACTCGTACTTTGTATCTCGGAAAACCAAACGGTGCACTTGGGATATTTAAAATCGTATATCCGCGCGGACGAAGTTGCGTGTATCAGCGTATATATATATATATATATATATATATATATATATATATAAAAGGTTGAGCGTAGTTTCTGAAAGCTAGGCTATGCTCAACAGGATAACGTTTTCAGATTTACTTAAAGCTTAATACGTAGTTTGGAGATACGGATTACTCTACCAACATTACGAAACCATTCTATTTTGACAGCTCGTCACGTTCCGATGCGAATAATCTGACGATCTTAAGACTATTATCACGACTTGTATTAAAAAAACCTGATTGTTTATAATTTGGAGGTTCCTGATCATTGCACGCTACTGTAAATTAAAAGAATGAGTAAGATCGCGTTGATCTCGCATGACGACACTATATTGCCCGATTTTTATGATCGTCGTCGTTGGCCTGGCGGGCGTGGCGATTGTGGCCAGTGCTCATTTGTTCCGAAAGATCTATGCATTGACATATCTATTATCTAGGCTACCGAAATATGGCTCAACGAAAGTAACGTACGAAAGTATGTAGACATTACTTTTAATACGTACATTCGTTCGGCTTCATCGACCATAGCTTTTCAGGGACAGGGACTCCCGGTCATTCAGCCATATTTCGGTTGAAGTGTTGATGCATGTATCGGCCATCGATTTACGGAATGTTATTGATTTTGAAGTGTTTTTTTAGATAGTAAGCGTAAGGTTTTGACCTAATGATATTTGTAATTTTATCAATCTTATTTAATTGTAATATTTTTTAACGTTAAATATTGACAATTGACATGAATTCTCACTATAAAGCCATTCTTTAACGCAGACTCGTTTGCTTTATGAGTATTATGCGTTAAATTATATAATCGAAATATTATTTACTGGGCCGCCATTTATTGTAATGTTTGCATGCCGTTTAGGTAGTACGTGTACGATACTATAAAGTTAAGCTATATCATCTATCGATTTTTCTGCAAATAAAGTTTTTGATTATTGGAAAAAAATCCTTAAACACAAGTTTATTTACGACGTTGGCGCTACACAGAATAATTTGCACACTACTGCTGAAGTCAGAATGACTGGCACTGCGGTGGTACCTAATTGGACGGATTCCTGTGTAGGAAACGTACCACCGGTGAATTTCCCTGACCTGATGTGTAATATAGCGTTATTTTTTTTATTCATATTTGGTCATCATTTGACTTCGAAATTCCAACTATGATTCCTTGTACCAAAAACGAGACATATAAGCGGTATACGTTAGCTTGAATGGAATTTATCTGCACGTCTATGCAAGACATTATTTCGCCATGACATCATTAAGATTTTGATCAATTCTTTAGTTCAGATCCGAATCGAAATTCCTTGGCAGAATAATTCCATTGTCATTTATTTAGAAAAGATTAATGGTTTGTTTTTAACAACAATAATTTATTAGTGCAATACTATACCTACTTTCGAAGTCGCAGTCAATAATATGAAACAATAACATCGTGTAGCCCAGTACTCAGAGTACTTGACTACTGCACCGCGTATCGTGGGTTCGAAACTTAGTTCTTAGTACTCTAAACGCAGTAATCCGGCGACAAGACAAAGACTTACTTGATCTCTACTGATGGTACGATTCCTACGCAGGAATCCGTCTAGGTAGGTACCATCACAGTGCCAGTCATTCTGTCTTCAGCAGTAGTGTGCAAACATTACTGTGTTTCGGTCTGAAGGGTACTGGAAGCTGGTGTTACTGGACGACATATGAGACTTATAAACTGATGCCTCAGGGGGACGGCCGCAGTGTGGCGCCACACAGAAATGTTCTGGGTGACACAGAATTCGTTATAGGCAGACGTTACACTTACCATCAGGAGAACGTTTTGCTCGTTTCGTCACTTTATCAATAAATAAAAAATACTACAATGTACACTTTTATAAAACTTTCGGGCGCGACTGCACTTTTCCTTTTTATTTAATATGTAAGGACAAGTCCACCATTAAAAAGAACACAGAATAAATTCCTTTGATCACCTACGGTACCGCAACTTAAATGTACGTGGAATATTTCACAGAATAGTCCATTAACATTGAATATGAATTACGACCTAATAAATCGAATTTACCATTTATATAATATCGATAAAGCAGTTTTATATCACATTTAAAAATACTTGAATAGCGCCGCGCCTTAAATCGGTAATTTATTGTTGTTTTATGATCTCCTGACCGATTTTCAACCGCGGCGGGAACTTCCGAATATTGTCCGAAGCTATCAACTGCACAGGGGACAGTAGTACTGCAGAGTAGAATAGCACACTCTTCTCTGCCGCGGTGTCGTAAGAGGTGACTAAGATATTTGTGCGGACATCCTTTACAGTAAAAGTAAAGTTTCAGCCTATAAATCTCCCACTGCTGAGCACAGGCCTCTTCTCCTTTCTGAGAGGGTTTTGGAGCTATGGAGAATCCGCCACGCCACGCACTGCTCCAATGCGGGTTGGCGGACTGCACATGTCTTCGAAATATTTTTTATTTCTCAGACATGCAGGTTTCCTCACGATGTTTTCCTTCACTGCCGAGCACGTAGTAAATCAGCACTTAAAATTGCAACTAACAATTTTAGTGATGCCGGCACCGGTAATCGAACCCAGGTCACTCGCGTACTATGAAATTTAAAGCGAGCGCCTAGCCCCTGAGCTACCACCGCTCTTATTCTTTTTTTTATTGTATATATTGACGAAACGAGCAAAACGTTCACCTGATGGTGGCATTTGTTGTGGGCGGACGTGTCACCTGAAGTGCAACGTCCGCCCACAACAAATGCCGTGTCACCCAGAATATTTCTGTGTGACACCACATTGCGCCGGTCCCCCGGATACATCAGTTCTTAAGTCTCAAATGCTAGCTCTCAGTTCCCTTCAAACCGAAACACAGTAATGCTTGCACACTACTGCTTCACGGCAGAATAACTGGCCCTGGGGTGGTACCTAACTAGACGGATTCCTGCATAGGAATCCTACCACCAGTACAGAATAATACAATAATATGCACTATAAGCTCGTGGGGACGCAATGGGGAGTAAGATGTGGGTACTGTAGTGTCACTTCATGGAAACAGAGAAACTCACTCGACTTAACGTTTTCGTGTGAGGAGGAAAATTATTATGGATACAATTTGACCCGTTTCAAGTTAGATGTCAGACTCCATTGGTAATGAGATCCTAAGTGCCTTTCAGACTGAAACACAGTAATGTCTGCTCTACGGCAGAATAACTGACGCGGGGATGGTACTTACCTAGACGGCTTTCTGAATTCTTGCATGGGAATCCTGTTGGTTTTCACTGTGGGACTTCAGTATACAACCTTTAGAATACTGGATTTAAAACGAATGCAGAGTATCAGGAGTACGATAATCACAGGGTTTTTTTTATTACAATGTTTTTACCAAATTCAAAAATCTACTACATTTTATTTTACACATATAATATGAATATAATAGTAAACACTGTATAGTGTATTCTATCTCATTCTCTCGCAGGAAAAATCCTGTAGAAGTATATGTTTGTCTCTTTTTAGTGTCGCTTTTTCGTTTCATCGAGTTTGAAATAACAACGATTCTAAGCAAGTTTTCACTTCAAAAATCACGAACATCATTTAAGTTTATTTTACTACCGCTTTAGCGATTAAAATAAAGGCTAGTAGAGACTTATCTTGCATTGTACTAATAACACCCATTGACCATAATTGACGACTAAGATCTTGATACTTGACCTCAGTTAAATGGCATTGAGGATTCGCGAATATTAAGCATTCGAGGGTTCCGGGCCGCGTGAACTAAATCGGGAAAAACCAGTCGAATAGAAGCGAATAGTAAGATTATTAATCAGTGTAAATATTTTTATGTGCTTTTAATGCCCATTATATTTGTAAGCAACAATTCACTAATGAATCGTGACTGCGGGATTTGACCCAGAGGTCAAAGGCCATACACGTAAATGAAATAGAAGTGTTTGTCTGTATATTTGGATTTTAATACATTTTCCTGTTATATATTCGTACTTGACAACCATTAAAGTAGAAAACATTCTCGGTATGTATGTAAGATCGCGTTGACTTACAATTATTACTAAGGCAGTTTACCTGAAATTGAATAAACGACGCAAGAACATTTGCTTTTACATACATACATACATAAGATCACGACTGTATCCCATAAGGGGTAGTCAGAGACTGAGCACTCACTGCAAAAGCAGATGACTGCCACAATCCACGTTTCACCAAAACAATGTAAAGCACTTGGTGTGATAGGTGGTGAGCCCATCGCCACCATGCGCTGTTGGGTGCACAGTGCAGTTTAATTCCTTACTCCCCTTTTACTAGATCCAATGGATGAGATGGAGTGGTAGTATTCTTTTAACGAGCCGCCACCACACGGCAACTGCTTGTTTTTCAGAATGACAAATAATACAGAATGATAAATAATCGCTCCTAGCTTATTTTCTATGACCGCGTGGCCTAGTGGTCAGAGTACCTGACTTCTACGCCGCGGGTCCTAGGTTCGAATCCCAGCCGGAGCCAGCATTTTTGCTTAAACACAAATTGTTGGTTTTCGGGTCTGGTTGTGTTGTGTTTGTCCCCGTATTTCAGACACTGCATCTAGGATACCTACCTCCGATCTTATCGCATCAGCGATACATCGGGCGAGGGTAGGTTGGGACGAGTGAGTGCCTCTGTGATTGCGCGTACACTTGTGGCACTATAATATCTCCTGCGCAGTTGATGGCTCTCGACATTCGGATTCGGAAGTTGTCGCCGTGGACGAAATCGGCTAGGAGAACATCATCATCATTTTCTATCACGGCGAAAGCTTCTCAATACTTGTGGATCAACTGGTTAGGTGATAATATAGTGACTCGAGTGTATGCGGGAACACATAGGCACTTTCTCCAAAAACACGTACCATCAAAATCTGTTTTTGCACAAATGCTGGTGCCGGCTGGTATTCGAACCCAAGAACCGCAGTGTATATTATATTGATGTCGTCCGATTTTCGACCACGGCGATAACTTCCCAATACTGTCGGGAGCTATCATATGCGCCTAAGATATTTTAGTGCCACAGGTGTACGCGCAAACAGTGAGGCACTCACTCGTCCCAACCTACCCGCTCCCGATGTAACGCTCATGCGAAAATAACGGAGGTAGGCTGGGAGGCAGTGTCACAATTTGTGTATTTGCACAAATGTTGGCTTCGGCTGACATTCGGACCTAGGACCTGCGGCGTAGAAGCCAGGTACTCTAACCACTAGGCCACGTGGTCGTCCGATCGTTATATTAAGAATATTCCGCCGTGTGGTAGCGGCCTAAGAGAATCTACTACTCCATCCCATCCCGCGCGTGTCGTAAAAGTCGACAGAGGGAAATTAAAACCAGGAGATGGGCAGCGGCATCTTTCTGGAAAATATAAATAAATAAACTGTGGTTGCCAACCCGCCTGCCAAGCGTGGCAACTATGGCAAAATCCCTCCAATATGAGAGCTACAAACTTTTGTGGCTATCTATGGGGCAGGTCTTTTGATGGGCAGAAACGACGACGACGAACGACAATTTAATCGACGTATATATAATCTAAGCAAAAATAATAGATTTGTTTACGGTTTCAAATTATATTAAAAACGTAAAGCCATAAACCATATAATTACTTTAAAGATTTATTCGAGTGCAGAGGTATGAAGACAAAAAACAAAATTTACCGATATTTTTCTACGAATCCGGAAAGAAAACAGTTTTAATGGCTTCCTGAAGACTTGGCCTATTTATTTTTGTTCATTTAATAAGACCAATAACCAATCAATCATTTAAACTTTATCTGATCAGAGGCAAGATCATTACATTAGTTAAATAAAAGAATATATATTTAATGTTATCTACCCTGGCTTATTGACGTTTAGCGCGCGGCGCAGGTCGTTTGTTCGCGCCGATTAAAAGAAATAAGAACTTGCATTTTAGGCGAAGGTCACAGTCACATACAGTCATTCGGAGCTTTTAATAATTGTATGGTATCGAAATTTCAAAAACTGTTTTGTTATTAAGAAATAACAAAAAGAATATGATTCGAAAATTAAAAATAAATAAAATGTATTTATTTCTCACCACAATGCCTCAAATACTTTGGTAATATAATTAATCATAGCTGTTTGTAACAAAGCAATTTGTCTGCGGATCGCCTAAAATAGGTAATTAAAACCTGAGTTACAGGTCACCAAGTCCCCATCACTCGGTTACCAATTTTTTTTATTTATTGGATCAAGTGATGAAACGAGCAAAACGTTTACCTGATGGTAAGTGCAACGTCTGTCCATAACAAATCCTGTGTCACCCAGAACATTTTTGTGTGACACCACACCGTGCCCGTCACCCTGAGACATCAGTTCTTAAATCTCATTTGCCCAGTGATTACGCTAGCTCACAGTGCCCTTCAACCCGAAATGCAGTAATGTTTGCATACTACTGTTTCAATGCCGTGTGGTGGCGGCTCTTTAAAAGAATACTACCACTCCATCTCATCCAATGGATCTCGTAAAAGGCGAGTAAGGAACTGCACTGTGCACCCAATAGCGCATTGTGGCGATGGGCTCACCACCTATCACACCAAGTGCATTATATTGTTTTGGTGAAACGTGGATTGTGGCAGTCATCTGCTTTTGCAGTGAGTACCCAGTCTCTGACTACCCCTTATGGGATACAGTTGTGATCTTATGTACTTGTATGTATGTACTACTGTTTCACGGCAGAATAACTGGACTTGGGGCGGTACCTACCTAGATGGATTCCTACATAGAAATCCTTCCTCCAGTAGTGTGAGTGTGTGTGTGATTGTGTTTGTGTGTGTTATATATAAGTACTAGCTTATGCCCGCGACTTCTTCCGCGTGGATAGAGAATTTTTAAATATCCCGTTAAAACTGTATGTTTTTCCGGGATAAAAAGTATTCTCTGTCCGTCTCCAGGATGCAAGCTATCTCGGTGCTGAATTTCGTCAAGATCGGTTCAGCGATTGACCCGTGAAAAGGTAACAAACAGACAGAGGGACAGAGAGAGAGTTACTTTCGCATTTATAATATTACTATGGATTACAACTTATTTCTTTTTCCTTTCATGTCAGTGCTTCCGGAGCCGTCGTAGCTCAGGGGCAAGGCGCTCGCTATAAATTTCATAGTACGCGAGTGACCTGGGTTCGATTCCCGGTGCCGGCACCACTAAAATTGTTAATGCACGGCGGTGAAGGAAAACCTCGTGAGGAAACCTGCGTATCTGAGAATTAAAACATGTGCAGTCCGCCAACCTGCATTTGAGCAGCGTGGCGGATTCTTCTCCAAAGGATGGATTCTAGCTCCAAAACCCCGTCAGAAATGAGAGGAGGCCTGTGCTGAGCAATGGGACATTTATAGGCTGAAACATTACTTTACTTTTTACAGTGTTTCCGAATTTTATATTTATCATTACGAAACTTACTGCGAAATAAGCAAACATTGTGTGTTTTCTCAACATTACATTAGCATAACTTTTTTAACACGCCGAACTGTATTCTTAAGTGGTACATTTCCAGTACACAACTAAATGAATCCATTATGCAGAACCCTGAAAAATAACATGAAAACCTCGAATGGGCAACCTCATTTTCGTCTTACTCTGTTAGTCACAGATACAAAATGCGCTATAGGCATAAACAACTGACATTATCCTCACCTTACATGCGCTTACATGTTACTGACCTAGACATACAATAAGTGCAGGAAGAGACCTTGCTCTAAAGGAAATCGAGTATTCTTAAGGGTGCTGTTGTAAGGATACAATCGATTATCATTATTTTTTAGAAAAAAAAATAACGACGCAAGCAAAAGTTGTAGTTTTTTTATTTATTGATCGAGTTTTCCGTTGAGCCATCATCATTTCATCATTTCAGCCTATCACTAGTCCACTACTGAATATAGGCTTCCCACATAGATTGCCACAAAAGTTTCTAGCTCTCACTTTAGGGGGATTTTGCCATAGTTGCCACGCGTGGTTGACAATCGCAGTTTATTCATTCAAATGTTTCAGGAAGACTTTTACGACACCTACGCGATGAGATGGGGTGGTAGATTCTCTTAAGCCGCTACCGCACGGCAAAGCAGTAGTGTGCAAACATTACCGTCTTTCGGTCTGAAGGGCACTGATAGCTGGTGTAATCACTAGGCATATGAGACGTACGCACTGATGCGTGAGGGTGGCAGGCGCAATGTGGTGCCACACAGAAATATTCTTTGCGACAGATCGTTTGTTATGGGCATTCGTTGCACTCACAATCAGGTAAACGTTTTACGTAATTTTATCCAGTAAAAAAAAATATTTTACGGTGTTATTCATACTGAAGATCGAATACTGGTTTCTAGCGTATTATCAAATTGTGGTCAGACGTACTGCCTCTTAATCTAGGTTGTTTGGTTCTGCGGTGGAAGGGACCAGGACTCCGCATCCCATACCCTTTCGGTGTGCCCAGCTTGGGAGTCGGAGCGGAGTATCCTGGTCAGCCGAATCGGACGGAACCTCTCCCTGCCAGCAGTAGTGTCGGCTATGCTGAGCGGGGACACGGCATGGAGGGTCGTAGCCAATTTCTGTGATACCGTGAGGGTTCAGAAGGAGGCTGCCGAGAGGGATCGAGAGATGGAGGGGTCACGGTTGCGTTCCGAACGGAGATCCCGTGACCCTTCTTAAGCGCTGATGGAGACCACCGTGGGGTTTTAGTCAGTAAATGTCCGACATAACCCGGCTGCCCCCTGGCCAGTCGGGTATCCATGCAGGATTTCCCCAAGTACAAAAAAAAGACAAGTACAAAAGAAAACTGTTTAAAATCATAACGGGATTAAAAATGTTTAGGGGGTTCCAAAAGTGAGAACGATTTTTGATTGAGAGCCAAAAAAGCTTTTGTTCTATAATTTACTAGCTCTCGGTACCTCGCGGTTTCACCCGCGTTAAATAAAACTGTTCACGTGATTGCGGTGTAGGGCCAGGTATCTCGCTAACCTGAGTGTTCACATTTCGGCCTATCGCGGTAACGTTCGGTCGTTAAAGCCGTGGCAGTTTTAGCCTACTAGCTGAAGCCCGCGACTTCGTCTGATTTTTTTAATTATCCCGTGGGAAAAAAAAAAGTATCCTATGTCTGTCTCCAGGATGCCGGCTATCTCTGTGCAAAATTTCGTCAAGACCGGCTCAACGGTTGAACCGTGAAAAGGTATCAAACAGACAGGGACAGAGAGATATTTACTTTTGCATTCTGATTTCTTATATTTACGCGAATACTACACGAAAAAAAACATATAACTGATGTAGAGCATCGCCGCTCTAGAAAGTCTGCAGTCTGTGACCATGTTTGGGATCATCCCAACCATTACATCAGATTAGACTATTGAAATAAAAAAAAAAACATTCTAATTTCAATAGAGAAGATGGTTGGGTATTACCACCGGCTTGGGATCCTATAATTAATAAAATTAAATCAAAAACCAAGCATACCACTCCAAGACTTCAAAACTAAAAGTAATAAATAAAAGCTGAAGGTACCTATGACTATATACTATGTATGACTAAGGTAACTATGACATCAGGACATCTGCAACTTCAGACCTCCCGTGACCATGGGTGCTACAAAGCGCTCGAAACGTCGGATTACAATAAGTTTTATTTTTTATTTTATTAAAAAGGAAACACCATAAAATGCGTAAAAATTAGTTTAATTTAAATACTTTTGCATTTATAATATTAGTATGGATAACCTTACTCAACAAACGAGATATCTTATACAAATAAAACTGAAATCGTATTTGTATTAGCGCGTTTAAAATACAAACTCCCCAGCTTTAGCGTAGTATATTACAAAAATGAGTATATTAAAAGAACTGAGATTAATGTAACCGAATTTCAATATTAACCGCAACAATAAAATCCTTTGTCCTGCAAACAGTATTAATTAAAATTCAATTCGAGTCGTCTACAATAACCTTAGAAATGAGTAAACATTCTATAAACGGCAAACGTATGGTGTGACCGCGGAAAAGACGACGCCATTTTAAAATAACACCTAGAAAAATAAACCAGCAAACTAAACAGGCTTTAATGCAACGGGATATGATATATTAAACGTTTTACCAGACGCAAATGATTGGATCATATGTAACATCGCCATTTAAGACATCAATGCCGAGAGCGGAAGGAAATAAGGTCGTACCTCGACGCCGTGGCAGACACATGTTGCTTTTATCAATCGAATGCGTGCCGTTTATTTATGGCGCGCGACTTTGCTTTCCATTTTCGTACTACCGATCCACCGATTAGGTTTTAACGGTATTAACCGCGTAGTGGCGGGCGCCGTGTGGTGGCGGCATAAGAGAATTTACCACCCCATCTCATCCCGTGGATGTCGTAAAAGTCGACAGAGGGAAAATTAAAACCAGAAGATGGTCAGCAGCATCTTCCTGGAACATCTGAATAAATAAACTGTGGTCGCCCACTCGTCTGCCAAGCGTCGCATGACTATGGCTATAAAATGAGAGCTACAAACTGTTGTAGTAATCTTTAAGGGAGGCCTATGTCCAGCAGTGGACTGGTGATATGCTGAAATGATGATGATGATGATCAGTTTTCTGTCAGTGCATCTCGCCTATTATATAACGTACGGAATCGCAATTAAAATTCTGGCAGTGGACCTTGCTCGTAACCGAACAGTCACTAAAAGAGATATAGACAAGGTTATGCTTAGCATAATAATATTTTTTGCTGATTCTAGGAGTTAATATATGTAGGTATCACCACCGCAGTGTCAGTTATTATGCCGACAAGCAAAGGTGAGAAAATATTAGTTACGGCTTGAAGGGCACCGTTAGCTAGTGTAATTACTGGGCATATGCGACTTAAGAACCGATGTCTCGGGGTGACGAGATGCGCACTCATACTGGTGGTAGGATTCCTATGCAGGAATCTGTGCAGTTATTCTATTGTTATTCTATAATTACTATAGAACAGTTATTCTGCTGTGAAGCAGTGGTATGCAAACATTACTGTGTTTCGGTCTGAACGGAAGACCTGATGTTCAAGGGTTATGGGTACAGTGTGGTGTCACACAGGAATGTTCTGGGTGACACAGTATTTGTTATGGGCAGACACTTTCCATCAGGTAAACGTTTGCTCGTCTCGACCATTTCTACTATAAAAAAACGACTGTGACTAGTGGTCAGAGTACCTGACATCCACAGCTGCGTTTGAATCCCCATTTGCAGCCAATACTTGAGCAAAAACTTAAATTGATGTTAATTGGGTCTGGCTATGTTGTAAATGTACCCGTGTGTGACTTTGCATTCTAGTCTACTTCCGATCTTATCGCATGAGCGATACATCGGGCACGAGTAGGTCGGGACGAGTGAGTGCTCCTGTTTGCGCGTACACTTGTGGCACTATAATATCTCCTGCGCAGTTGATCGCTTCCGAAAATATTCGGAAACTGCCGCATTAGCCGAAAATCGGCGTACGTCGGTTTATATTTTAGTGATTGCATCTATCAAACATTATTGATATTGCAAATAGTGTTGCGAGGTTCGGTGTGTCAAATTTCGGGAGGGAAGATGAAAACAATCGGAAATTTGGATTTCAAATAGAGACAGCCAGTTTTTAAAATGGTATGTTACCGTTGGTTATTATACGAAACAAAGCAAATGAAACTAACATACATACATACATAAGATCACAACTGTATCCCATAGTCAGAGACTGGGCACTCACTGCAAAAGCAGATGACTGCCACAATCCACGTTTCACCAAAAATATAATGCACTTGGTGTGATAGCTGGTGAGCCCATCGCCACCATGCGCTGTTGGGTGAACACCGCAGTTTGATTCCTTACTCGCCTTTTACGAGATCCATTGGATGAGATGGAGTGGTAGTATTCTTTTAACGAGCCGCCACCACACGGCAGATGAACTTAAAGTAGGTAAATTAAGAGGTAAGTAAAAAATAGGAACAAAAATAATAATAAATAAAAATAGGGAAAAAGGGGATCAAGGGAGAATCGGGACGTGCCACCGAGCCCCTGAAAATCGGGACACCTGCTAATTGCAAATCGCTCTTTAAATGTTCGCGCCTAAAAACCAAGCCGGAATCCCTCGGTGCGTGTATTATTAGAATCTTGAATGATGAAAACACTAATGAAATTAGAGGAAGCTAAATATGTGTGTCAGTTTCGTAGCAAGTGGAAAGATGTGGTCTCTGCCTAACCCTATGGGAAAGAGGCGTGAGTCTATGTATGTATACTATTAGAATATTTCTACAAACCGAATGTAAAGTATACTTAATCCAAAAGACACACCATTGACTACGTGCTGTGGACATAACCAACGATTACTTCACAATTGTTGGTTGTGTTCATAACAGTCAAAAGGTCATGACGGAACCTTCACACTTAAACCTTTGAGATAAATTAAAAATAATTATTTAATCAAAAAACCGACTGCATCGCAGCAGCTCCGAAAAGAGTTTCATGATTTTCTCACGGATCCCATCATCGGAACTTTACAATTATATCGCATGTAACCCTTACGATATACGGACAGCTTTTATTCGTGCAGAATAACAGAAATAGCAGAATGCAGGAATCCGTCTAGGTAGGTACCACCCCAGGGCCAGTTATTCTGCCGTGAAGCAGTAGTGTGCAAGCATTACTGTGTTTCGGTTTGAAGGGCACTGTGAGCTAGCGTAATCACAGGGCATATGAGACTTAAGAACTGATGTCTCAGGGTGACGGGCGCAGTGTTGTATCACACAGAAATATTCTGGGTGACACAGCATTTGTTGTGGGCGGACGTTGCACTTACCATCAGGTGAACGTTTTGCTCGTTTCGTCACTTTATACAATAAAAAAAACACAATAATATGCAGTGTGAGTGTGAGTGGGAGTAAGAATTTTTTCGATTCAAATAGCGCGACGTGGTGCGCCATCCGCCATGCCTCGTTTCCCGCGGGGACGAAATAGGATAGGCGCGACCCCTTAGATGGGAAACAGGCGTGACTGTATGTATTTATGTTAAAAAGATTTGCCGCGTCTTGTGTGCCATTGCATTATGTTCGCCTTGAGACGACAGCTAAGCCACAGATGCCCTGTAATTCCACTACCTACACTGCCCTCCAAAACGAAACACCGTAATACTTTCACTGCTGTTTTTGAATACATAAACACCTACACACATACAGTCTTTTCGCCACCGTAGGAAACGATACGTGACAGGTGGCGAACCACGTCGCCGCCATTTTGGTAAAAAAAGTAAAATAAAATCCAATGCTGGTTGGTGGACTGCACATGTCTTCGTGTTTATTCCTCCACCTCCCATAGGTATGGCATTATCAGACTTCTATTTATGATCATACAGAGAACTGTTAAAAAAAATTGTGGCTGGTACAAATCGTTATACCAAAAAAAATTACTCCTTTGCCCGCCGCAATGGCGGCCATTTGGAACCGTCACAAAGGTATGGCATGGTGATTTTCATGAATGGCTACTCGACGATGATTTGCTGAGCAAAAATTAGCCTGGTACAAATGGTTGAATTGTTTTTTTTTAATTGTTGTATTCGCGTCGGCATGGCGGGCTGTTAGTCACACCGGAGGAGTATGACATTACGCTACCGCCTTCATTTTTTAATCGACTATCGGAAAATACAAGAAATGTGGAACAAATCGTTCGACACTCGTTATATATCCGACACGTTCGATTAACGCCCACGCGATTGGGCCGCCGGTGGCAGCGCTATGGCCATCATTTTCCTTTTTGTTATTACGTAGTTAGACCCTCTGAAGAACCGTCATACTGGTACAAATGACCAAATATCGTGTGTCATCATCTTGGTCTACCAAGACCAACAACAACTGTGTACCACACAAATATCTGTTCCGTGCGGGAATCGAATACGCCATCCATACTACAGCAAGCAATCGCTTAGCAACTGCACCAACGTAAATTCGTTTATGTTTCTTATTGATTCCGCTAACTTAAACTTCTGAGGTCACCGTAACTTATATGACTTCTGTTAGGTAAGATAATATTTATCCGGACACTATCCGATATCCGACCTAATTTACTATCCGGCCTGATACCGGATATTAGGTCAATCCGGCGGATACTGGATTGGCATGGCAAAAATTGATTGCATTAAATTCACTTTTGATATATAACACATAACTTATATAAAACCACTAAAGTAAAGTTACAGCGTATAAATGTCCCACTGCTGAGCACAGGCCTCCTCTCATTTCTGAGAGGGTTTTGGAGCTAGGGAGAATCCGCCACTCTGCCCCAAAGCGGGTTGGCGGACTGCACATGTCTTCGAAATATTTTTTTGTTTATTTCTCGGACATGCAGGTTTCCTCACGATGTTTTCCTTCACCGCCGAGCACGTGGTAAATCAGCACTTAAAATTGCAATTAACAATTTTAGTGGTGCCGGCACCGGGCTAGGAACCCACGTCACTCGCGTATTATGAGTAAGTCCGCCACGCTGTTTCGAAATATTTTAATTCATCGAACATGTAGGTTTTCTCACGAAGTTATCAGCTGCACCGCAACATAAAAATTTTAGATGTGGCGCACTATAAAATTTAAGTCAAGCGCTTGGCCTGGAAGTATGGGACAATTATAATAAATATACACCAATTTTTCGGCATTAACAATTGATCGGTTTACGGCGCCGTCGGGTGGCGGCTTAAGAGAATCTACCACCCCATCTCATCCCGTGAGTGTCGTAAAAGTCGGCAGAGGGGAAAATAAAAGAAGAAGATGGGCAGCAGCATCTTTCTGGAACATCTGAATAAATAAATTGCGGACGCCAACTCGCCTGCCAAGCGTGGCAACTATTGCAGAATCTCTGAAATGAGTGTTGCAAACTTTTGTGGCAATCTATGGGGAGGCCTATGTTCAGCAGTGGACTAGTGATAGGCTTAAATGATGATGATGAAGCGGTTGTCTTAGTAAACAAGGTCAGCTTCATAAAAAAAGGATTTTGCTATGTGCACTACCAACAAGCAAGGCGCTGAAAGATAAATTCTGGCAAATTTGTTAAGTTCGCCTACTATTTTTTTTTGATTTTAATAACGTGATGAAACGAGCAAAAACGAGTCTTCCCACTTGATCCAATTAAAAAAAACAATTTTTTTTGTTATTTCATAAAGTGTCGGGACGAGCAAATCGTTCACCTGATGGTAAGTGCAACGTCTGCCCATAACAGATGCTTTGCTACTCAGAATATTTCTGTTAGCACCACACTGCGCCCGTCTCCTTGAGACATAAGTTCTTAAGTCTCATATGCCCAGTGATTACGCTAGCTCTCAGTGCCCTTAAGACCGAAACGCAGTAATTTTTGCACACTACTACTTCACGGCAGAATATCTGGCCCTGGGGTGGTACCTACCTAGCCGGATTCCTGCATAGAAATCCTACATATAAATGGAAACGTTGCACTGAATCTCAACCTTTTTCTCACATCGTGCCCAAAAAAGTTTCATTTTTAAATGCGCCTGTAAAACCTAGGATTCACAAACAAGCGCAAGCGTGAAACTTTTTTTTTTAAATATATTTTTTTTTGTCAGCGTGTTCCTAAATACCAGCCAGACGTGTCACTCACGATATCCATTCGCGATACTTTCAATGCCAAAAAAATAATAAGGTCATGGGCTCACGACATGCTCGTGTGTGTTTGGGTTTATCATAAAGGTAACGTAAAGGATTGTGTTGTGGTGCAAGTTACAAAAAAGAAAAAAATATTTATAAAAAAAACAAAACCGAGGGCAGTGTGATATTGAATTTTACTTAACTAACAATTCGTTATCTTAACCATTTAACGATACGGTAACGATGTTCTGCTAAGTTATATAAGTTATCAAAAAAAAAAAAATTGCTGGTTTACTATGCAGGAAGTACCGTGTGGTGGCGGCTCGTTAAAAGAATACGACCACTCCATCTCATCCAATGGATCTCGTAAAAGGCGAGTAAGGAATTAAACTGCACTGTGCACCCAACAGCGCATGGTGGCGATGGGCTCACCACCTATCACACCAAGTGCATTATATTGTTTTGGTGAAACGTGGATTGTGGCAGTCATCTGTTTTTGCAGTGAGTGCCCAGTCTCTGACTACCCCTTATGGGATACAGTCGTGATCTTATGTATGTATGTACTATGCAGGAATCCGTCTTGGTAGGTACCACCCCAGGGCCAGTTATTCTGCCGTGAAGCAGTAGTGTGCAAGCATACTGTGTTTCGGTTTGAAGGGCACTGTGAGCTAGCGTAATCACTGGGCATTTAAGACTTAAGAACTGATGTCTCAGGGTGACGGGCGCAGTGTGTGGCGCAGAAATATTCTGGGTGACACAGCTTTTGTTGTGGGCGGACGTTGCACTTACCATACCAACGTTTTGCTCGTTTCATCACTTTATCCAATAATAAAAAAAACACCACGTAACCTAAGTAAACCTAAGTCAATTTTTAAAATTTGTTCTAGCTTCTTGATAATTGTCCTGATGTCATAGTTAACCCGGGGCACCTCCAGCTTTTAATTATTATTTTGGGTCCGATCTACGCAGAAAGAACTCACTGTGTCACAGGCGCCTTCCTATTTCTGAGAGGACAGTATTGAAGCCGGTTTCCTCACGACGTTTTCCTTCACCACAGAGCATTGTATAAATCAACGCTTACAATGCGCTTAACTGTTTTATTAAAATTAAAGTAACAATCTTTAAATGTCCCACTGCTGAGCACAGGCCTCTTCTCATTTCGGAAGGTTTTAGAGCCGGGGAAAGTCCGCCCGGCTGCTCCAGTACGGGTTGGCGGACTTTACATGTCTTCGAAATACTTTCATTTCTCAAACACCCCGCTTAACTTAAGACCTGCCTACAATAATTAAGTTTTTAAATACAAGGAACTGTTCAATTTTAATAAAAAAGCGATTATTCCCCAACATTGTAAACATAAGAAAAAATATAACAACAGAGAACAAAACGTACAGATAACAAATAATTGAAAATTGTGTCGAAAGATAATGTAATAAACTGTTCTCAACGATCAGGCAATCTATAAAATTCCATCACTCGTTTAAATAAAAATTATAACAATTTTCCCTAAACAATCATACAATTAAATTATAAGTTAACTTGCGGAAAATATCGACACTTCGGTCACGCGATTACCAAGGTAAAACAATAAAATTGTAGAGACATCAGGAAGAGCTCTCATTTGACACCTTAGAAATAATTCTATTGATATCGTGATTTATTCATGGCAACTTGTGAAGGCGACTTTGTCCGTATGCAATGAGTATTTACTGATTGTAGGTATTTCTACGCAGGAATCCGTCTAGGTAGGTAGGCGATAGTGTGCCAACTTTACGGTGTTTTGTCTTTTTCCTGCATAGGAATCCATTTATTCTTTCATATTACAACACTTTTTAAAAAATCTTTCTAATAAAATGACAAAAGCCGTGGTAGTTCAGGGGCTGGGCGCTCGTCTTAAATTCATGCGGTGCAAGTAACGCGATTTCTGTCCCTGGCTATCTAAAATTAATCTGCAATTTTAAGCCCGGAAATTAAAATATTTCGAGGACATGTAAAGCTCGCCAACACGCATTGGAGCAGCGGATCCGAGTCTTCCCGGCTCGAAATCTGAATCTGTGCTGAGCAGTGGGACATTAATACTGATACTTTACTTTTTGTTAGGACGGGACTTTACTTACTTAACTTTTACTAACTTTTAGTAACGGATGACGGGTCAAACGCGTAAACCTATTCGTGAATTGCAAATATAGGTTATAGCTAGTATTCAAACCTACGAACGACTCACCGTTGAAACTAAACGCAATCAGTTCAAGCTAAACGAAGTTTAAGCGTTTAACTGAGTTCAATGCTACAGTTTGCATTTCATCAACATCAAATGAACGCAGTCAATGCTAAACGCGGTTCAAATTCTGAACGCCCATATTTCGACGTTCAGCTCTTTAAACGCGTTTAGAGAGCTGTCGTTGTCAATTGCACAACTATGTAAACACAAAAATTGTTTTTAATTTATATTATTTATTGTTTGCATACCTATTAACCTATGCATAAAAACAGGCTGTTTGATGTCGCAAAATACTAAATAAATCGTCTTTTTGTTTTAGATTGTGACGATATTTCATGTAAACTACGTTTTTCTAAACGCGATCAAAATGGAGTCGGTGAAATCGGTTAGACGAAAACCGAGATCAAATGATACATTTAAACTCAGTTAAGTAAAACGTGGTTTTATTAAACTTGGTTTCAGCAATCGGTGAAACTGGGTCTTAGTGATCGTCAACATCTTGTGTGACCAGCTCCAGTACGCCAATTTCCGGGACGAAAGATATAAACAATTAGGATTTTCAAATCAATAAATCAACTTTTATTAATAAGTAGTCAAAATATAAGGGTATTTAATTTGGATAACCTTTAATCTTAAAATAAGATAAAAATCAATGATCATATGTTAATAAGAAATATTTCCATTAACAGGCAAGACAATCTAATTAATATTGGGTCTTTCTTGCGAGTGCAAGCATGGTCACACCTTGTGAAAAATCAAGGCATTTTGCGTCCCGATCAAGGGAAATCGGAATCGGACTCCCGAAAATAGGGATCAGTCGCATATGTAAACTAATGTTCTTTTTTAAATCACGCCCCACACTAGGTTTCCCCTAATCGTGGGTGCGTTACCGATACAAATTTTAGATGCACCAACACCAAGATCCGAAAAAAGACAGATAGATAAACCATTTATTTGTAAAATTATAATAGACACATAAGTTTTTGCTACACACAGTACAGATGTGTGCACTGCAATTGTACAAACGGGCCGTAGCTCAGTGCATGGAACGTCAGGGACAAAACACTGGTTTCAGTTAGCGCCTGAAGTAAAACGGTTGCTGGCTTGCCAGTATCCACATAATGCTTTAATTTATTTTAATTAGTTGTATGTTTAATAAAGCGTGCAAAAAAGTAAAAAAAAAAACGATATATAACGATACTGTCAAAGAGTAAACTATTTTAACTGTTGCCACGAAGAACGACGAAGTGTTAGAGCAACGTTTGTTTTCCTAACAGTAAAGATTTAAAATATTTTTTTAAACTATTTATTTTACGTAACTGAGGTGGAATATCCGTGAATTTCTTGTACTGTACTTTTCATGAAACGAAGATAACTTAATTTTAGAATATAGAGTACAAAAAAGAATATGTAATTTTCTTTTTGTTCAATTAGGGGGAGACATGACTACGCGTGGGAACATTAGAGCAAAACCGACAGCATTCCCTGTTTGCCATAGAAATATCTGTCACGAGCAGGAATCGTAACCGCGACCAATAGTGTAAAAGCCAATCGCTACTGCCCACCTGAGCCGACTAATCAGATCTGCAGATTATCGAACAAAATAATCAAGACTCATGTCTAGTGACCTCCGGAAGTTGCCGAAAGATGGCGCTGTTAATATAATACGCCGAAAGGTTATTATTCATCAAAGTAAACATGGAAATCACAACAAGCAAAATGAACGTGAGGTAATAAAAGCATATTGGTCAAGGGCGTTTAAAACTTAAGGTTTTTAGGGTTCCACAATAAAAATGCTTAATTGTTATTAAATTAGATATTTATATAACATCAATATCCTAACATCACTACAGTTTCTTTTTTAGTAGATTAATTATATTTATGGCTTTGTATGTCGCCAATATAATTTGCATTATATATTCGTCCATACAATCTAAAATAAAAAATGAACTAATTTAGGTTAGGTGTTTTATGAGTTGCCAACCGTCCTGTTTTCCCAGGACGTGTACTGCCTTTTGGGGTATCTTGGATAGTTTATAAGTCCTGGATTTAAGAAAATTCTTGTTAACATCCAGTGTTTTATAATAATTTTTTACTTAATTGAAGATACTTTCATAAAAAATATAATTATTGCTACAAGTGAAGAAGAGAAAAATTTACGTCAGGATCGTAGCGGGCGGAAAGATGTGGTCTCTGCCTACCCTAATAGGAAAGAGGCATGACTCATGATGAGTGCAGATTCTGTTTTCAGTCCGTATTACTATTAATTACTACTCTTATAATGTACGGTTTATGAACCGAAATGTCCCGATATTTCCACCTTTAAGTATTGGTATTCAAGATTTAGGGAATGCAACCCTGGTGTGAGATGAAAAAGGAGCGCTATTTCGTCTCACTCAGAATTAGACATTATTTTACGGAACCCGTTGTTTGCAAAAATTGTAGGTGTCAAGATGACGTGTTGAACTTCCATATGTTATACTGTTTTATATGTTTATATTTTGAACACATTGTTATGTCAAAGAGGTCAGAATACAGTTGTGTTTGTTTGTATTTATGATACTAATTCTTTTTGCATTAGATAGCACGTTTAACTTCATAAACATTTTATATTTATTTACTCGTAAAATTAATAAAAAAACATAAACAAATAACCTACAGAATAAAATATCTCATTTGAAAAAAATGTGTAAAAAAGATATGCCCCGGGTGAGGATCGAACTCACGACCTTAAGATTATGAGACTTACGCGCTGCCTACTGCGCCACCGAGGCGATTGTGAAATTGTGTCAAATAATCATACAGTATTACACTTGTAATTCTTCCATTCAATATTAACCGTTATGCTAATAGACAGAGTATCTCATAAATCTTCAATCATTTTAGTTTTGAATTAAAAAACTTTCAGTGTCCATTTTCTTATTGTTACAAATCAATTTATACTGGCTAACGAGCAAATTTTATAACCACTATTTTTTATGTCGGACAGACTTTCAAACAGATAAGACAACGTATGTATGTGTATTTCGTTTATTTATATTGATTTGAGGCCCAGATAATTATGTTAAAGTATTCTAATCTGTTATCATCATCATCATCATTTCAGCCTATCATATATTTTCGGTTAAAGTTTGTTGGATATAACAAAATGGAAATAAGAAGGGGCTTTGCATCGGCCTTGTACTCGTGGAAAGTATTTCGAGGCAAAGTCACTAGTCCTTGTTTTTGTGCGTGCCGGGTGGGTACGTTGAGAGGCGACGATCCGCCGTGCCGCATGGTGAACTTAGAACTAGCCACCAATTACGCGCGAGTTTTTTTTATTATAGAAAGAGACGGGACAAAACGAGCAAAACGTTCAACTGATGGTAAGAACAAGGTTCGCCCACAACAAATGCTCTGTCACCCAGAATATTTCTGTGACACCACACTGCGCACGTCACACTGAGACATCAGTGCTCAAGTCTCATATGCCCAGTGATTACGCCAGCTCACAGTGCCCTTCAAACCGAAACACAGTAATGCTTGCACACTACTGCTTCACTGCAGAATAACTGGCCCTGGGTGGTACCTATCTAGACGGATTCCTGCATAGGAATCCTACAACCAACGTTTTCGCAACAGCGTCAGCAGTTTAAAATTTTCAATTCGTACAAGCAGACATATATCTATTTTGTTAGTATATATGATGTATCCAATTCCCAAGAGGATAATAGCTTTTACTTAGTAAAAAGAAGACCCACAAAGCCTTACGCAACCCAATAGTTCGTTCAGTCGAATTGTGTCAGCGAGGATTACCCTACTTCAGGTTTCGACTGCGAACGCGGGATTATAAAGTCTATTATTTCTCACCACGCCCTAGTCCGAATCCTTGCGGGTTTTGTATTTGGCACACTTACCGAGGGGTGGCAGAATAAGAGAATCTAGCACCCCATCTCATCCCCTGGGGGTCGTAAAAGACGACAGAGGGAAAATTAAAGCTAGAACATGGGCAGCAGCATCTTCCTGTAACATCTGAATAAATAAACTGCGGTTGCCAACCCGCCTGGGTAACTGGTGGTAGGATTCCTATGCAGGAATCCGTCTAGGTAGGTACCACCCCAGGGCCAGTTATTCTGCCGTGAAGTAGTAGTGTGCAAGCATTACTGTGTGTCGGTTTGAAGGGCACTGTGAGCTAGCGTAATCACTGGGCATTTGAGACTTAAGAACTGATGTCTCAGGGTGACGGGCGCAGTGTGGTGTCACACAGAAATATTCTGGGTGACACAGCATTTGTTGTGGGCGGACGTTGCACTTACCATCAGGTGAACGTTTTGCTTGTTTCGTCACATTATAAAATAAAAAAAAAATCGGCCAGGACGAGCACAAATAGCATTGTAAATAATAAGGCATTGCAAAAAAACGCGTTGCCTTTTTTTATAAGAGCAGGTGACGAGACTTCGCTGATGGTAGGATTCCTATGCAGGAATCCGTCTAGGTAGGTACCACCCCAGGGGCAGTTATTCTGCCGTGAAACAGTAGTGTGCAAACATTACTGTGTTTCGGTTTGAGGGGCACTGAGAGCTAGCGTAATCATTGGGCATATGACTTAAGACTTATGTCGCAGGGTGACGGATGCAGTGTGGTGTTACACAGAAATATTCTCGGTAACACAGCATCTGTTATGGGCAAACGTTGCACTTATCACCAGGTGAACGTTTGCTCGTCCCGACACTTTATCAAATAAAAAAAAGATTGCAAAACGTTCACTTGTTGGTAAGTGCAACGTCTGCCCATAACAAATGTGTGTCACCACACTGTGCTCGTTCCCCACGAGCCCAGTAATTACACTAAGTCTTAGTGCCTTTCCGACCGAAACATAAAAATGTTTGCACACTACTGCTTCACGGCAGAATAACTGGCCCTGCGGTGGTACCTTCTCAGACGAATTCCTTCATAGGAATTGTCTCGGCCGTTTGTTAGACTGTTAAGAAGGTATCAAACGCCCGGGGGTGTTGGTATACTGTAACTGGAATCTTCCCTACCCAAACAAAGATAAGCAAAGCTCACTCACTTGTTCTATAGCGCCTGTGTGTCCTAGCAAGGGCAGGCAGCTCCGTCGGGATATCTTCACAGCATCCAGAAACATTCACCGGAGTCCGAAACGTATCACCCGTCAATAAAGCGTGCGGTTAAAACATAAAAGCACACCGATTGCAGTCTAAACAATACCAACGGCACAAGGAATGCAGGAACAAACAGTCTATGAAACACAATATTAAGTTATTTATAATAATAAAATAAATTATCGGCATTCACTCCGTAAAGCGCGGGCACTGTTCGGTTTCAATTCTTGCATTGATTCCCGCCAAAATGCTACTTTTTTAATTAGTAATATTATACATTTATTTCTTTTTTATTTTGTTTCATAGCGGCCAGTCTCATGTCATATTGCTACCCTTACTAATGACGCGTGAGGTTAAGCGTACTTATGCTTTGTATTAGAATGGAATTATCCAGCAACAATTTTTAACTGGCCAAGACAGGAATCCTAACACCAGTAAAATATCTTGTGGCACTATAATATATTCTGTGCTGTTGATAGCTTCCGACAGCTTTGGGAAGTTGTCGCCGGGGTCGAAAGTCGGCCAGAAAGTCATTTTTTTATTGTATAAAGTGATGAAACGAGCAAAACGTTCACCTGATGGTAAGTGCAACGTCTGCTCATAACAAATGCTGTGTCACCCAGAACATTTCTGTGTGACACCTCACTGTGCCCATCACCCTGAGACATCAGTTCTTAAGTCTCATATGCCCTGTGATTACGCTAGCTCACAGTGCCCTTCAAACCGAAACACAGTAATGTTTGCACACTACTGCTTCACGGCAGAATAACTGGCCCTGCGGTGGTACCTACCTAGACGGATTCCCGCATAGGAATCCTACCACCATCAAAAAACATCACCATCATCATATGGAATTCATGTCTGTTTGTCTGACTGTAAAACGCACTCTTAGAAAGAGAAAACTTAGTGACGGACATAGATAAAAAAAAAACAATATTACTTTCACAGCGGCTGCACGAATTCGAGCATCAATTATATTTTTAACAAATTCGTTTGCGCGATTGTTGTGTATGATAACAAAATTTGCATTTTTGAAGTGAAACCAAACTAGCGAAAGCTGAACACACTTTTCTTTCGCGAATTTTGTTTTTTTTTTATTACTGACGGTCACCGTTAACCCGAAGGCTTTTCAGTTTCGACCGGATTGAAAGTGTATTAGGTTAAAGATGACCAGTAAAAAGTTGTCATGAAGTTGTCGAAAATCGGCTGAGAAGAGATCATTAAAAGGCTGTGGAAGAAGCAGTGACTCTTAAACATGAAAGATATGAAAAGATTCAGCATTTAAGGAAATTCAGACCACGCGACAAGTCGCTTGTTATTCCTTGTTATCAATATCAATGTAATATCAAGAGATCTTCTTGTTAGTATTGATCCAGGTCGCTTACAAGACAATACCAAAAATGGTTTGGTCTATGACATTGAACTCATTAAATCAACTTTTAAAGAAAGAGAAATCGGATCGTTTCGTCTCGGTCACACGTTCCGTAACAGATTGCAAAAAGATACGACAGTTTTATATTTAATTTATTTACATTTGTAATGATTTGTTAATATATTCTTTGGCGGATTATTGACATTGCGTATCTGATGTATATTAACGATAAAATTTATAAAACACACCCACTGTTTTTTTTTTTGATTATTAGGATAGTGCTGAACTACGGTCCAATGTGATGGTAAGTGGTAACGTAGTTTTGGATGGTAAGAGAGGCACTAGCTTAGTAAGAGCATATTCCTTCTTGAGAATATTTTTTTCCATTATCATATTTATTCCAGAATCTTCCAAGATATTCATCATCATTATCTTTTTGGCCCACTGTTTTATTTAGTTTTTAATTTATATTTTAATTTAGGCAAAAATAATTTAAGTTAGTAATTTTACTCTTTTATATAAGCATTTTGTGGCTACCTTAAATAGGTTTTACTTTTAAATTTTTGTTCATGAATGTAATTGTTCAATGTTTTATTGTAATAACCTCTGGCTGTCCTTAAATAAATAAATAAATTATAAGGATAGGATAGGTAAGGAATTTAAAATATATGACATTATTCTCAAAAACTTAAATAAAAACTATTACCCGCTTAGATACGGAATACTATGCGAAATATCATATTTTACCCGCCGCCACCAAACAAAAATTAAAGTTTATTTAAAATATATTTTAAATGCATAAATAATATATTAGATCCAGAATTTTTAATTAACGACGATTTTTCATTAATTAATTTGACGACCGCGTGGCTCAGTGGTCAGAAACTTCTAAGGCGCGGGTCAGTTGATGGCTCTCGACAGTAGTCGGCAGTTGTCGCCGTGGTCGAAATCGGCTAGAAGAACATCATTTGTATAGCCTATATACTCGTATCGGGACTCGGTTGGTGATTTCCCTTACTGAGTTGGTTATCCCATTATAGTTGGAAACCAAATATTTTGGCATATATGGGTCCATGTGAAATTTGTGCCTATAAAACGGATCCACCATATATTCAAAAGTCAGGAGATGGGCAGCAACAGCTTCCTGGAACATTTGAATAAATAAACTTCTGTTGCCAACCCGCCTGCCAAGCGTGGCGAGTATGGCAAAATCCCCCCAAAATGAGAGCTACAAACTATTGTGGCAATCTGTGGGGGAGGCCTATGTTCAGCACTGGACAAGTGATAGGCTGACAAGAAGATGATAATGATGATGATGATCCTAACCAGTCCTGAAAGCCCTAAATTGTAGTGTTGGCCACACAAATAATAAAAATAAAAACCTATTTCATACTGTGTCTATAATGAAAATTGTTTTTTTTCTTTGAAGTATTAAAAAAACGAAACCCCACAGTAGGATTTTCTCCTGTATCGTGGGTGCGTTTTACAAACATACATTTGACATGCACAACACAACCAGACCCGAAAAGCAACTATTTGTGTTTTTGCACAAATGTTGCCTTCGGCTGGGAATCGAACCCAAGACCGGTGGCGCAGAAGTCAGGTACGCTAACCACTACGCCACGCGGTTGACATATGTGCATCCTATTTATGCGTGAATCTATTTAAAATTATAAAATCAACTCGCTGCTCATATAAGGCGTCTTCACGGCTGACGTCTGAGCTGGTCATGTTCTGACCTTTAGGATGACTCATTATTGATTGCTTTACTGATCGACGGATGCGTCGAACGATTAATCATTCACGAGCTCGTCTGTTGCAATTGGCGATTTGCATTTGGGTCTATAGCTTTCTGTTACTTGTTGCGGAATGGACACACGCACTAGAAAGAAAATAAAGAAACATATTTATTTGACCAACACACAACATTAATAAATATAACAAAAAGTAGTATATAAAAATAACGACAAAATTTATAGTGCGATCTCAAAGAGGATCCCGCCTCAGTGATGATCTGTGGATACGAATTTTCGATATCACTCTCCACTAAACATTCATTCTATTGCCTATTGATCCAAAAGAAGGCCGTCCGTAGAAGATGCATACGAAGTAATTTGGTAGTAGGATTTACGTTTTACGTCCGCTTTTGCTTCGAATCGCTCCGAAACTTCGTACTTCGATTTTCGTAGTAGGTCTCTGGTTTAAGTATTTTTCGTGCATTTTTGGGTGCGTTGTTTTTAATTGAAAATAGTGGTACATCTGCCCATAACACATTTAGTGACATCCAGAACATGTCTGTGGCAACGCACTGCGTCACTCTGAGACATCAGTTCTTAAGGATCAGTGCTCAGTAATTTCACTAGCTGTCACCTGTCAGTGCCTTTCAGACCGAAACAGAGTAATGTTTGCACGCTACTGCTTGACGGCAGAATATCCTAGACCTAGATAGATTCTTGCATAGGAATCATCTTCATCATCATTTCAGCCTATCCACTGCTGAACATAGACCTCCCGTATAGATTGCCACAAAAGTATGGCGGTGTAACTCGAGTAGAGAGCGTTTATTGTGATATTAATCTAAATATAAAGTTTCGGCGACGGTAAATTTTCATCTATTATATTAAATAACTTTAGAACTATTTATTTTAAAACTAGCTGGCCCGGCGGACGGTGTCCTGCCCGTTCCGGTATGTGACGCGTTGAGTTTGATTTCTGAATTACATTTAAATATGAAACTTTACAGCCACACAATCACAGCACCACCTACCGGATCGGATTTTGTAATTTTCTTTTTCATAAAACTTGTCGTCGACCATGCATTGTAATAAAGATAGAACTATCAAAACAAAAGTGAAAGGAAACAATTTTGTGTTCGACAACACTTGGATTGTTCCGTATTCGATTACTTCTTTCCAAAACATTCATGGCGCATTGCAACGTGAAGTATTATAATTTTCACCTTCAGTGGATTGATTCTCTATATTGCGAAGTCTAATTGCATTACGGCTTCGATGTGAAAGATCTGGCTCGCGGCATTGCACATAACACTGGAAAATTGGTCACACAATTCAAAATTACATAATGAGGCAGTTATCAATTACAATTTTGAAAAACTCACCAAGTGAACATCTTTGAAAGCAACTTACCGTTTGAGTTACAAATGCAATCGCGCTCGAAAACTGAATGAAAATTGGTAAAAACTCTAAAATCATGGCGCCCGTCTGAAATGAAAGGACCGCGCAGTTGAATCAGCCGTCAGAGGATAATGAAAGAAGGCAGAAAGAATGAAAATTATCTATTATAACAGAACTAATAATGTACACAACGCCACTGGCATTACCATCTAGTTTATGTCTGACATTTCTTATATTTTTTAATTTGATTTTTTGATGCTTGATTGAATGAGATTGGATATTTTTTAATTTTCTAATTTACCCCCAAATTCGTTTCATATTCAAACATCACATATGCATATTTGTACCAAACCTCAACTTAGTCGGTCGAGTAGATGCATAGCAAATTGGACGGACAGACACCAGTGATCCTAAAAGGGTTCCGTTTTTTCATTCGGAGGTACGGAAACCTAAAAATGGAATATTACAGTGCACGAACCAAATACAATTGTTGATAATTTGTCTCGTAGTTGCGATGATATAATACCATAGACAAACATTATTATTTGTATACATATTATTGTCCGCCGATTGTACCGAAATAACGCCTGATGAAGCCTTGCTGTAATTCGGGCCCGCCAAATGTGTACAAAACCCGATTACCGTTCGACCTATTGTATAACTAATTGGATTGGACGAACTACTTTTCGACAAACGCCCACGTACAAGACGTTATGTCATAGTATTAGACGATAATGAAATCAGCGTCGGTTTTATTAAAATCAGGGAACCTAACTGCTACGCCTCGGATCCTAGGTTCAAATCTCAGCCGTGGCCGAGATTTATGTAGATCACGTATACGTTGGTTTTCGGGTCTGATTGCATGTTAATCTTATGTTTTTTTTGTTAGATAAAGCGACGAGACGGACAAAACTTTCACCTAATTGTAACTGCAACGTCTGCCCATAACAGCTGCGTTACCCAGAACGTTTATGTGTGACACCACACTGCACCCGTCACCTTGACACATCAGTTCCTTAGTCTCATATGCTCAATGATTACACTAGCTCTCAGTGCCCTTCAGACCGAAACAGAGTAATGTTTTCACACTACTGCTTCACATGGCCCTGGGGTGATTACTGAACGGTGGTCGATTGTAAAAAAGTGACGATTTCTTACGTTGTAAAGTAAAGAATTTTCATTACATTTAATTTCTTTTTTCTTTATTTCACTGCACACAAAAACGTAACCTTGCATACTCGTATGCACGCTACGTTTGCTGTATGTCTGCTTGCTTTGGCTTGCATTGGCTTGCTTACGTATCTAATGAAACAGTCAACGAAACGACGACGTCAGGCTCGCATCGCTGCTTACTACACGACAGTCGTCATGTACGTCATAAGGAACACAGGTATTAAAATAACGGTAGTAACAGTACCCAAATTCGTCGTCTTGGGTCCAAAACAAAATTTACTAAAAAAACTTCTAGTTCTATAGCTACAGTAATGTGAAGAAATGTAAGGTGGCGGTGAAGGAATTAAATGATCAGAGGTTATAAATAAATTGTAATATATAAATTAATATATTAGCGTTCGTCGACTTGGTTGACACGGTGGCAAAATTATGTTAAAATCAGACAAAATAGATCCAAAGTTGTTAGTGGATAAAAAATCCTTAAATATTAAATTTGTATTTAATAACTAAAGGGAATTTGGTCTTTCTTATTAAAAACCACAGCAAACAAAGGTTATTGAATTTTGTCGCGACAGCGCTGAGAACATCGTTGCTGCTGCCACGCACTCTGCGCAACAACGAGGCGTACTTTTGAGTTTGAGCCAAACTGTATAACCCGATCTGCGCGGGACATCCCGATTTTCAGGGGCCTGGTTACAGGTCCCTATTTACCCTTGATCGGGACGCCAAATCCCCCGATTTTTCACTAACCTCCTAATTTACCTACTTTGTTTAAGATTTGATAAAACTAATTTTACGGATTCTATATATTAAACGCAATAAAATCCGTAAAATTAGTTTTATTAAATGTGTAATATTCGCTTAAATATAAGAAATCATTATACTTTATTTAAGTTTTACTTGTTTTGTTTCTTGTAGTAACCAGTGGTAACATGCCATTTAAAAACAAACTTACTATCCATTAAAAATTAATGATGATTAGCAAAAACCTGTTTATTAATAGCCATTGTAGCTGTTGCGATTTGTAAACCCCGTAAATTCCCGATTGTTTTTACCTTCCGCTCCGAAATTTGACACACTGGACCTGGCAACACTTATTAAGAAGATTATCATGAATCATTTCAAAGATGTTTCATAGTTGTTTTTTTGGATTATTATTAAAAAATCAGTTCTAGATTTATGTTGAAGTATCATCTCTCGTGCCAAAAGTTGTTTTCTTGTTCTGTATTTTACTGTATTATATAGACGTAGTTTTTAAAACGTACGTCGCCAATAATTATTGCAACACTTAGCTTGAGCTTATATTTTAATATTTTGAAGTTGATAAGAGTGTTTGCTATTAAAGGAGAGAAAGTTAATTTGCTAAGATCCGCATGGAAAATGTAAAATGGTGTGTATTACCTAGTTTTGAAGAGCACCGCCGCCCTCCCTCAACAGCGTGCACAAGAAAACATATACCCTCCACCACTACAACACTAGGACTAGGCAATACACACCACTGAAGTCGAGAACACGACACGTGTTTCACCTCAAAACAAGGCATTATCAAGTGATATTGACTCTGTCGTAGAGCTAGGTAATACACACCATTTTCCATTTTGCATGCGGATCTTAGCAAATTGACTTTCTCTCGTTTACTATAATGGATTTCCGCAAAGTAACGCCTGATTCTATTAAGTGTTTGCTATGTTGGCGATTCAATAAATAAAATAAATTACAACTGTCGGTGCGGTCCTAGGCGATTGTCTTCTGCACAATCACGGCTTGGATGGCACGAGATAAATATGTCTTTAGGAACCAATGAACTAAATGTGTGCAGTCGCCATATTTAAAATTCGTAATGCTCGTGTCAAAAAGCGATTAAACTCCGTCACCATATAAGTAAGTTTTAAGTGTTAATAGTTAGTGTATTAACATTATTTACGCTTTTAAACGTAAACATTTATGTTCGATAATCAGTGTCATGGCAATGTCATTACTTAGCTGTTGACATAATGTAATAATTTCGACACGCTAGGCTCGCGTCCCAGTTTGAGCAAATAACCAATCGTAATTTATTGCATCCGTTTGTGTAACGCGTTACTTAATTTGGAGGTTTTGTAAAAAAATCACAATAGATGCGGAAATTATCTCGTAAATTCATTTATAAGATTTGAATCAAATTTTTGAAAGTAACGCTACTTTTAACTTACTTCAGATCTACGAGTACACATGATGGCCGTAAAAATCACCGATTAGGGTTGGGAGAACTACTGTATTTTTTAGAGTTCCATAGTAAAAATGGAACCCTTATAATTTCGTTCAGTCCGTCTGTTTGATGTCACAGGCATTCCACTTAGAGATTATTGGCACTATATACATGAAATAATGAAGAAAAGTGTTTTTTAACCGTCTAACTTTGTATAAAAATGTAGGATCGTAGAATCTACAAAACTCTTTCCACGAAAATACGGTTTAAACAAACGGTTTGAATAAGAAATGTTGTGTTGTTTTTGAGACATGGGATATTTTCGGTTGCTCAAAAATTCTTACACGCTAAGTGTTTGAGCTTAGCGACCGCAGAAGCAAATTATTATTAACTTTATTATCAACTTGAACAGTGAACGTTACTACGGAACCCTTCAATGTGCGTGGTGCGACACGCGAGTGACGGGTTTTTGATAGACAAAGAATATAAAACAAATCTAACGCTAACACGTAATATAATCAATGTATCGTATAATAGTATTATGTCGAGTTCGAGATCATTTAAGTGACTTAGGAATCATTATTTGGTTTATCGTTTATATTTTAACCTAGCAAAAAAAATATTTACTTTACATTTCCATTTTGTTGATTGACCCGCTCTATCACCCCATTTCAAAATCTACCACCCCATCTCATCCCATGGGTGTCGTAAAGGTCGACAGCGGGAAAATGAAAACCAGGAGAAGGGCAGCAGCATCTTCCTGGAAAATCTGAATAAATCAACTGCGGTTGCCAACCCGCCTGCCAATCATGTGGCATCTCTGGCAAACTCCCTCCAAAATGAGAGCTACAAACTTTAGTGGCTATCTATGGGGGAGGCCTATGTTCAGCAGTCGACTTGTGATAGACTGAAACGATGACGACTTATGGAGGCAAAGATTTTTTTTCAATTAACAACTAATGTCTCAGACTTTTCAGTAAATTTCCTGACATTTTGTTATGGGAATATAACACCATATGTGGTATAAAGGCAGCGATATTTTAAAATCTCGCGTGTCACACATTTATTAAGTGAAGCGATGAAGCTGTAAAAGCCAAAAAGGAAATCACCGAAATTATATATATAAATTTCATAGTAGTCGTGTGACGTGTGTGTATTAATAATACCTAGGTTTGATTCCCGGTGCCGGCACCACTAAAATTGTATATCGCAATTGATGAACCCGCATTGGATCAGCGGGCGGACTCTTCCTGACTCTAAAACTCTCTCAAAAATGAGAAGGAGGCCTGTGCTCAGCAGTGGTACATTTATAGGCTGTGACTTTATCTCGCGTACATACTCTTTTCTATGATCACTAACGCGTGCACACGCACGCGTTCACGCCCTCGAGCGCATCTAATGCTTTCAAATTAAATTTTGTACTTAAAAGTAACAGCCTTTAAATGTCCCACAGCCTTCTCTAATTTTTTTTGAGAGGGGGCTTTTGAGTTAGGAAGAGTCCGCCACGCTGTTAAAATGCGGGTTGGCAGACTTCACATGTCCTCGTAATATAAGAAATATTCCTCAGACATGCAGGTTTCCTCACAATGATTTCCTTCCCCGCTGAGCACGTGGTAAATCAGCACTAAAAATTGCAGAACAATTTCAAGGGTGCCGGCACCGGGGATCGAACTCAGTTCACTCGCGTACTGTGAACTTTAACGCGAGCGCCCGGTCCCTGTGCTACGTGTACGTATTTATAAATTAAACAGTAAATTTAAGTGTTGTTGATCCCGTGGTGAAGGAAAACATCGCGAAGAAACTCGTATGTCTGAAGAATAAAAATATTTCGATGAAACGTGAAGTTCTTGTGTATAGGTCGGCTAAAACTAGAAAGTTTTTTCTTATTAGCTATATACAATTTTATAATAAAATTTCGAAAAGTGTGACACAAAAATCAGACAGATTTAATAAAAAAAATGTCTAGAACACATTATTAGATAAAGCTTATTCTAAAAAAGATCATTATATACAGGATAAAGACGTGTGGAAACAACTCATACTTTGCACTTGGAAACCCCATGGCTACTAAATTTATGTAATTTGTAAAAAAAAAATTAAAGCTTAAAAATGTCCCACTGCTGAGCACAGGCCTCCTCTCATTTCTGAGAGGGTTTTGGAGCTGGAAATAGTCCGCCACGCTGCTCCAATGCGGGTTGGCGGACTTCACATATCCTCGAAATATTTCTATTCCTCGGAGATGCAGGTTTCGTCACGATGTTTTCCTTCACCGCTAAGCACGTGGTAAATCAGCACTTAAAATTGTAGAACAAATTTAGAGGTGCTGGCATCGGGGATCGAACCCAGGTTACTCGTAATTTGTAATTTGCAATTTGTTATATGGCATTGAAAAAAAGAAAGAGCCAAGAGTTTCTTGCCGCTTCTTCTCTGATACGGTCTTAATTTTCGAACCGGTGTAGATTTCGACGTTCATACTCGTACGAGCTGCAAGCCTAAATTGAATAAAGAAATTTTGACTTTGACTTTGAAGTCCGCCAACCTGCACTGAAACAATATGGCGGAGTTTTCCTAGATCCAAAGTCCTCTCATAAATGAGAGGAGGTGGAATAAAACATTTATAGGCTATCTTTACTAATAGACTATATGAAACATTAATGTAGTTACTGTTGCAAGAATCCTTAAGATATTCACGTATATGATTAAGTTATCGGTCAACATTATTAATGAAATTGATAAATATAAATACAGGTTTCGCTTCCCGCTTGTTTTCCTCAAACAAGGAAATTAAAAAAAAAAACGATATTTCTGGTAACCAGTTACAACGATTTCCGTCTGTAGGTTAGTCCAGTGTCCGGAGTGACAACTTCATAATGATGGTCTAGTTGGGAAACAAGCAAACAACCTGTTTTCATATTAACATATGTGGTATTTTAACAAACAACACAGACCTTATAAAGGTTTTGCGCATACGCGATCGATGTTATGACACGGAGCTTTGATTCATCATCACTAGTCCTCTGCCTAGTCCATAGACGACCGCGTGGCCTAGTGGTCAGAAAACCTGACTTCTACGCCGCGGGTCCTGGGTTCGAATCCCAGCCGGAGCCAACGTTTGTGCTAAAACACAAATTGTTGGTTTTCGGGTCTGGTTGTGTTGTGATGTCCCCGTGTTTCTGACACTGCATCCTAGCCTACCTCCGATCTTATCGCATCAGCGTTACATCGGGCGCGGGTAGGTTGGGACGAGTGAGTGCCTCTGTGCGGTATCTCCTGCGCAGTTGATGGCTCTTGACAGTATTCGGAAGTTGTGGCCGTGGTCGACATCGGCTAGGAGAACATCATCAGTCCACTGCTGAACACAGGCCTCCCTCATAGATTCCCACAAAAGTTTATAGATCTCATTTTAGGGGATTTTGCCATAGTTGCCACGCTTGGCAGGCGGGTTGGCAACCGCAGTTTATTTATTCATATGTTCCAGGAAGATGCAGCTGCCCATCTCATGGTTTTCATTTTCCCTTAGTCGACTTTTTCGATACCCACGAGATGAGATGGGGTGGTGGATTCTCTTAAGCCGCCACCACATGGCTAGCAGTCTCGAGGGAAGCCAGTCGGCCAAGCTGGCAAATAGTAATTTGGTCCCCTGTTCGATGTCCGTCAGCGACTCGACCCATAAGCGAGCTCTAATAAAATTCAATAAAAAAAGTTTATGAATTACGGTCCGATGGGCGACCATTAGTCAGAATAAATTCACTGGTGGTAGGATTCCTATGCAGGAATCCGTCTAGGTAGGTAGCCCTATGGCCAGTTATTCTGCCGTGAAGCAGTGGCGTGCAGACATTGCTGTGTTTCGGTCTGAAGGGCACTGGGAGCTAGCGTAAGCACTGGGCATGTGAGACTTAAGAACTGATGTCTCGAGGTGACGGGCGCAGTGTGGTGCTACACAGAATTATTCTGAGTAACACAGCATCTGTTATGGGCGGACGTTGCACTTGCTATCGGGTGAACGTTTTGCTCGTCTTTGCATTTGTTATTTTATCAAAAAAGAAACAAATGCTTCTAAAACTTTTCATCCATCAAATCGTAAGCCTTGTGAAATCGTTGCATTTCCTCGACAGTCGTTTAAATTTTTAATTTATGGAATTAAATTACGAGACGAAAAAGTAGTTTATCTAATGGTAAGTGTCATGCTAACACTTAATTGTTGCAGCGTGTGGCACTACTGTGTCACGTCACCTTTTTTTATTGTATAAAGTGATGAAACGAGCAAAACGTTCATCTGATGGTAAGTGCAACGTCTGCCCATAACAAATGCTGTGACACCCGGAACATTTCTGTGTGACGCCTCACTGTGCCCATCATCCTGAGACATCAGTTCTTAAGTCTCATATGCCCTGTGATTACGCTAGCTCACAGTGCCCTTCACCTTGGGACATCAGAGATTTATTTGGTGCTAGTAATCTAGTTAAAATAATCAGGCGTTACTTTGCGGAAATCCATTATAATGAAGGATATGTAGTTAATTTGCTAAGACCGCGCCGCTCAGGCTGACTGTCGTAGAGTCTATGAATCGGCAGTAAGAATCGGCAACACTGTTCCAGCGCGGATTGGCCGACTACATATTTCATCATGTAAACATGTTTTCCTATACCGATCACGTATTTGTCGACCGCGTGGCCTAGTGGTTGGAGTGCCTGGTCCTGGGTTCGAATCGCAGCTGGAGCCAACATTTGTACAAAAACAGAAACTCTTTGTTTTCGTGTCTGGTTGTGTTGTAATTGTCCTTGCGCCTTTGACACTGCATTAGACTACCTCCGATCTTATCACATAATATTTTCCTCTGGTATTGCAGGTGTTCATGGACGGCGGTGATCACTTACTATCACGTGAGCCATCTGCTCGTTTGCCCCCTATTCTATAAAAAAAAGGGTAACATCGAGCACGGGTAGGTTTTGTGTGAAGAGTGAGTGTGTTTGAGCGCACACTTGTGGCGCTTTAATATCTTCTGCGCAGTTAAGTTAGTAGATGCCGTGGTCTATAATCAGTCCGGAGAACATCCGATCAATACTTAAAAATACTAATAAACAATTTTAGTTCAAGGTAAAAAAGGTCAAGGAAAGACACACAGACACATTCGCCACTGCGGGTTGAGCGGCGTGGCCTGCAAATACATAGAGTCACGCCTCTTTCCCATAGGCAGTCCAAATCTTTCCACTTGCTACGATCCTGACACACATCTTTAGCTTCCTCTACTTTCATTAGTGTTTTCATAAAGCTCGTCGGTTGCGGGTACTTTTGACGTGGCCTTTCCTCAAAAGTTCTCCAATCTGATTGTGGTACGTATACACATAGGTGTATAATTGTATACGCCTAGGTCGACTCTTACCGGCTTTCCCATTCACACACGCCTCATAAATCTGTTTCGTCAATCTCCTTTCATTCATTCTCTCTACGTGTCCAAACCACCTAAGCATCATTCTCTATCTTGTTACTACATCTTCAACCAAACCGCCGCGTTCTCCTTTATAATTATTTCCTTTTATTATTATTTTTAATATTAGCAAATATCAATTCCTTTCCAATGAGTTATTATGTACTACGTACTAGTACGTAACAACTCAATGTTTCTTTCGAAGGTTCTTGAACTCGTGTTTATTATGCTAAAAAGTCCTACAAATCTAGCACGAATTAAGTCATTGCGATTGTAATAGATATAACTTCATTATAATTACAAATGTGACGATTCTTAAACTTTTTGTTAACTGCATTGTTGTGCCGTGAACTTATAAACTAAAATGGCGACTGATTATGCCGTGATGTTGGCGAGTTTAATTATCTTCAACTGTCCGTGACAAAGATAAAGATCGATTTCGTTCAGTCGGTTTGTATTAGTTTTTCTACAATTCTTCCCCCTGTACTATATGACTGATTTTAACAGTTGAATTATGATTTTTTTTATTGGATAAAGTGACGAAACGAGCAAAACGTTTACCTGATGGTAAGTGCAACGTCTGCTCATAACAAATGCTGTGTCACCCAGAAAATTTCTGTGTGACACCACACTGTGCCCATCACCCCGAGACATAAGTTCTTAAGTCTCATATGCCAAGTGATTATGCTAGCTCACAGTGCCCTTCAAACCGAAACACAGTAATGCTTGCACACTACTGCTTCACGACAGTGTTACACATACCGTTACACATTCCACATTTCCTTGGAGGTTTTAAATTTTCTGTCAAAGAGAGATAGATATAATGATGTTCTCCCGGCTTAGTTTAGACTAAGGCGACTACTTCCGAATACTGTCGTAAACTATCAACTTGCGCAGGAGATATTATAGTGCCCCAAGTTTATAACACAGAGCAAACACAGAGGCGTTTTCTCTTCCTAACCAACACACGCCTGTTGCAGTGTCCTTACGATAACATTGAAAGTGGGCTATTAAGCACTGTGTGCTTACATGAGGACAATTACAACACAACACACGTAAACCTATGTTAGATTCGGATGGGATTCGAACTTAGGACCCGCCAGGGCCGAGTGACCTTTTTTACAGAAAGTTACGAGATGAGCAAATAGTTCGCCTGGTCAGTACAATGGAAGCCCATAACGACTGCTGTGATACCCAGAATATTTCTGTGTGGCACCATAATGCGCTCGTCACCCTGAGACATCAGTTCTTATGGCACATATTCCCAATATTTACTCTCAGTGCCCTTTAGACCGAAACACAGTAATGTTTGCACATTATTGCTTCACGGCGGAATAACTGGCACTGCAGTTATGCTACCTAGACGGATTCCTGCATAGGAATTCTCCAACCAGTTTCGAGTTTACAGAAAATGTATATTTATGTATATTGTTTAATGGCTGTATTCTTATTATCTCGTAATTTTAGTATTTTTCAAAAAAAAAAAAATAATTATTAACTGATTATTGTATTTAGTGAGTAATGCTACTTTAATCTCACAAATGGTTCCCATAATGGTCACAAACTTCTTCCGTAATTTTAGAACATATACTAGGAAATTAATATTTTATTTTTTATTTAGATGTATCATTTATCTAATTTAGGAAGCGATAAATAAATATAAATAATTACACACCCCAGAGATATGCATCACGTTTATGGCTACCAGACGACAGGAATTTTCCTGACAAGTCCAAAATTATGACTCTCTGTTAGGGAATCGGAGAAAAACTGCAATTTTCAGGAATTGAATTGAAAGAGGGATTATTGATAAAATATATTTATTAATCAAATTAGGATGTTTTTTGATTTCAATAGCCTCGCGAATCATCCTTGGTAAGAATCGGTGTTCTTTTGCAAGGATCTGTGGTTTATCAAATCTGATGTAATGGTTGGGATGATCCAGAACATGGTCACAGACTGCAGATTTCAATCCCACCATTACATCAGATTTGATACATGAAGATGGTTGGGTATTACCACCAGCTTAGGATCCAATAATAAATAAAATTAAATCAAAAACCAAGCATACCACTGCAAGACTTCAAGACACAGTTAGCTCTTTCTGCGTAGATCGGACCCAAAAATAATAATTAAAAGCTGAAGGTACCCCGGGTTAACTATGACATCAGGACATCTGTCACCTCAGTCCTCCCGTGACCATGGGTGCTGTAAAGCACTCGAAACGTCGGGTTATAAATAGTAAAAAAGTAAAACTTAAACGCGATAAAATCCGTAAACTTAGTTTCATTTAAATGTGTAGTGTTCGCGTAAATATAAGAAATAATTTATTTAATTAATAATACATATTATTCATAATTAATATTATATTAAATTGATTTTACGATTAGGCGCGGCACACATGTATTTTCAAAACCTCGCTGCCTTTACATTCACTTCACCACATCCGACATTCGGACAAAATGTCAGGAAACTTACTGAAAAGTCAGGGGCATTGTCCGGAAATCTCATCATTTGAACTGGTTATCCTAATCACGTCTGAACTCAAGAAACTTCTAGAACACACTCAATTACCTATTGAATTTTCTATATTAGGAGTTCGTAACATAGCGAGTTCGAGATCGGTTATTATAAAATGAGAAACAAGAAATGCAACGGAATTAATTATGTCGATGTTACAAAAACAAATGCAAGATGATAACTTCGATCGTGCTAATGCTTAATTTTTTTTCACAGAGGGATTTGTCACAGGAGAAATACTAGATTTCTGGAATACTCCTGAAAATACTATATTTCACGTGTACCGGTTCCATTGCCGTACGAAAACAGTTACCATCGAACATAGTTGAAGTGAAAACATCTTTAGAATTGTTGTGATTTGAAACTCGATGACAACAAAAAGAGACAAACATATACATCTATAGGATTTAGCCTGCGAGAGAATGAGATAGAATAGAGTGTTTCCTATCATACTATTTATGGTGGTAGGATTCAGTTTTTCTGCCGTGAAGCAGTAGTGAGCAAACATTACTGTTTCGGTTTGAAGGGTCCTGAGAGCAGTAATCACTGGGCATATGAGACTTAAGAACTGATGTCTCTGGGTGACGGTCGCAGTGTTGTGTAACACAGAAATGGTGACACAGCATTTGTTATGGGCAGACGTTGCACTTACCATCAGGTGAACGTTTTGCTCGTTTCATCAGTTTATAAAATTAAAAAAAAACATATTTTCGAATTCTAACCTGTATAATATCTCGAATAAAATATAAAATATCTTATAAACTTGGTAACAATATTATTATAAATAAACCCGACAATTATCCTACTATTGCTCTCATCACAGTCCTCCTCCTACTTTGAAGAGGGCTGCGGAGCTGGGGAGACTTCGCATGTTCTGTCGCTAGCGGCCTAAGAGAATCTACCACCCCATCGCATCCCGTGGGTATCGGAAAAGTCGACAGAGGGAACATTTAAATCAAAAGATGGGCAGCAGCTTCTTCCTGGAACATCTGAATAAGTTAACTGCGGTTGCCAATCCACCTGCCAAGCGTGGCAACTATGGCAAAATCTTCCCAAATTGAGAGCTACAAACTTTTGTGGCAATCTATGTGGGAGGCCTATTGTCAGCAGTGGACTAGTGATAGGCTGAAATGATGATGATGAGACATGCAGGAAGAGAGGCAGGCACATGATAATTCAGCACTTAAAATTGTAGAACAGTTTTAGAGAATTCGGCCCACGGACCCGAGATCGAAATCAGGTCACTCGCGTACTATGAAATTTAAAGCGAACGACCGGCCCTTGAGCAGCAGTGTGGTGCTACTCGGAAATGTTCTGGGTGCAACAGCATAATTTTATGGGTATCCGTTGCGCTTGCCAAGAGGTGAACGATTTGCACATCTTGTCACTTTCAACTATAAAAAAATATACACGGATCAGTTTATTGTGTTTCCAACTTAATCCGACTCTTACTCTGATTTTATTGTATTGCATCAGATACCAGACGAAGACAAGTGAATGCCTCTGGGCTTTCGCTAAAAGGTGTAAAAGTTCTAAGAGTTGTCATCACCTATTAACCATTTCCTATCATTGACAAATTCGGCCGCCGCCACCACACCGGCAACTATGGCTATACCCCCCAAAATGAGAGCTACAAACTTTTGTGGCAAGCTGTGGACGCCTATCTTCAGCAGTGGACCAGTGATATAGAAGACGTTACTCTCGTTTAAATTTGACGGATCGTCATATAATATCCTTTATGTTTGTAGGATCTTATTTATTGAGCTGCGTATGTCTTTTTTGTAGCTGCGGACTCGAGCTGTGACATTATGAACATTTTTCAAGCCGCTCTTGCCCGATTCTAATAAAAGCAATATATATTTTTTTTAAAGTTCGGATCTTTAATCTTCTTTTTAATTTTATACAACAAATACAGATAATATTTTGCAATGATTAATTATATTCTTTTTTTTTGGCGACAGTGATGTACTCAGTGTGTTTATATAAGTTTATTTTTTCTTCCGCAAGAATAATGTGCCAGTTCGAATATTTAAATTCCAGTTTCGCGGTCATTAAGGCGCGAAAAAACGTGCTTACGGCGCGATAAATATGTTTAGTCGCTAATTATCTACAATCAAGACCTGTTTAACGTTTTAATATAATAAATAAGAAGTCTAGTAAACTTATGAGCTGTGTATAGTAATTACAAATGTCCTCTTTACTTTTCCTCTCATTTACATCTTGAGTAGACGTGAACGATCGTGAATATAGATTCATGTCATTTATACTTTAAGAGATAGGCAGAGCTCAGTCGGTTATTCTATTATACAAATAATTAGAATAATTTCGGTTGACGCAGTGGCTAACCGATTGGCGTCTGCTCTGTGGGCCGCAGATTCGATTCCCTCACGAGACAAATATTTCTTTGGCCTGGAAATGGCTTAATGGCTGCGTGTGGAATTTATGACGAACCCATGATGTAGAAGAAATCTTAGTGCTAGGCATCGTTTTTTTAAATAAGAGTTTTTTTTGTATTTATGGAGTATATAATACAAATTATCCAAAATATTTGTATGAACTGTTAGGAAGCAGAATAATGGCCAGTACATGGCATTATCATTTTTGTAAAGACTACGTTTCATCAAATTTCTCATTTCTCTTATTTTAAAAAATCTGGGTCGTGGTAAAATAATTAGGAAATCCAGTTCTTAGACGATGACTAAAATACGTGCAGTCCGTCTTGAACACTGTGTGTGTGTAACGTTTAATTGGTGTGCAACCCACCTCCTTTTTTTATCGTGCTATGTTCCAATAATGCTGGCAACAATACCATGAACTTATAACGAATTAAAAAAAACTGCAGTATCGTGTTAAAATTCCGTGATGTATAGATTGATAATTGCATTCGCAGCTCGAGTAGATAATCTAAGTGCGTGCGAATGCTCCTAATTTTAATACCCGGTTCTAAATAGCCCTTCGAACGCAATGTTACGAATGTGTGTTGAGTTAAACGTCCCGCTGTCTGCAATGTCATCTCGTTACACGTTTCCGAACGCCTTTTACTCAAGTGGTACATCCACCCGATATTATAAAAAAGCGGAGTCCGCGCCGCGCGCTTTCAGTCACCGCCGCGCTACCGAGCGACACGCACGCTCTTGTAATGCAATAGTGGCAAACCCACGCGCCGACAATATGGAGGGCACACCTCCCAGCCATGCTCAGGAACCCGATGAGGGCATCGCCACCGATCGCCGCCCGTCAACCGACGACCACGCCGATTTATCAGATACCGCGTCGGAAGCTGGTTCTGGTGGCGGCAAAGACTCTGGCTGCGAAGTCGCCCCTGACACACAGGAGCCTCCCTACACCCCACCCGACGACGAACTAGCAAACCGGATAGTATCGCAAGTCGAGTTTTACTTCAGTGACGCGAACATCACTAAAGATGCCTTTTTGCTGAAGCATGTGAGGCGTAACAAAGAAGGGTACGTCTCCCTTAAGCTGATATCAAGTTTTAAACGTGTCAAGCACCTGACTAAGGATTGGAGGGTGGTCGCTGAAGCGTTGAAGAGATCAACTAAATTAGAGATTAATGAACCGGGGACTAAATTGAGAAGAATCGATCCTCTACCAGCGTACGACGAGACAACACCGTCCAGAACCGTTGTGGCTGTCAGGATGCCAATAGACAGACCCACGGTCGAGAATGTATCTAGATTATTTGCCAGCTGTGGCGAGATCGCTTTAGTTAGGGTGCTGAGACCTGGCAATCCAGTTCCAGCTGATGTGCGACAATTCCTGAACAAGAATCCGAGTTTGGTTAACTGTGTGTGTGCGTTAGTAGAGTTTACTGAGTCCGAGGCTGCTAGAGGAGCGTTGAGACTCCAGGGTCCAGATGAGGAAGGTATGAAGGTGTACGAATTGAACGGTGTGCCGAGGGAACCAAAGCGTAAGGTGCCGGCTCGCCGGCCAGCACCCCGTCGTCACGAGTGCGAGTACTCTTCGTGCTGTAGCGGGTCAGAGACGGAATACGACTATAGATACGCAAACCCGTTCTATAGGAGGAATTCCAGCGGCTTCTTCGCCCCGAGATCACCCGAAATACAGACTTGGGTACCGCGGCGTCAGTCCACTTGCAGTCACAGCTCTGATTCCGGTGTCTCATTCTTCTGCGGATCTAGAAGAGCGTCGCAAGTGAGTACAGGCAGCGCTAGCAGTGCCGAGGGATGGCTGGCGAGGAGATTGTCCGGATGCTCCCTGTCCGGAACGGAGTGCGGTGGGAGACGGCTGTCCTGCACGCCTCGCTTCGAGCCCCGTGTGCCTCTAGTCCCGGACGGCACCAGAGGGTTCCACGCCGCGTCCCGCCAGCGAAGAATCTCGGACCTAGCGCTGTATTCGCGCTAGAAAGCGCTCGCGAACCGTAACACCTTTCTAATCACGTCAAATAACTGCCTTTCACGTTCAGGCCACGTAGCTTTTAAATAAGTAGGAAGCGTGTTCACGTGTTGCACTCAAGTATTGAAAGAGCGTACTGTATAGTTACCTAAACTGATGAATGTGATGAGCTCATTTAGATTATAAGTTATGTAATTAGATTTAATTCTTGTTTTTGTATTTATTGATATTTATTACGAGTTGTTAAAAGATCGGAGCGCGGCGGCGTGGTTGAGTTTCCATGCTAGTATGTCAGAGTTGTAAGCACAAAATTGTATAAGCAAAATCGACATGTACAGCGATAGTAGACTCCAAGATCTGTATAGTTTATATGTAGTCGATAAAACTATGGCGGGACTGCTGAGTTACATAAAAGAGCATTGCGGACGCGTGTTTACAATGTGTAACAGAGAGAGGGCTGCGTTATTCGTTCCGCCAACGAGATTTAAAAAAAAATCAGACCACGTCGCTGCTGAGCCGATCGCCTTGTTTCAATTTCTTTTTTTTTTATTTAAGTCATGTAAGTCAGTCGCGCCATGTCATTAATATCATCGTCGTTTTTAATTTCGTTATTTTTTAAGGTTTTGTTGTGATTTATTGTAGATAGTTTCAATCGAGAGTTGCGTAACAATTCATACTTTCTATTTCACAAACAGCTCGTATGGAGAGAATCGATTGTTCACAACTCTATTTACTATATTTATTAAATTCGTAAGTGTCCGGAGAGGTTGTGTCGCGTTGGAATAATGCTTAAAATTGCGCAACGCTTGGTGCTTTCATGGCGGACCTCTTCGTTACGTGTAGATGTAACTATGTATGTAAATTTTTTGATAATATAAGTTTTTAAAGAGCCCAGCGTTTAATTAAGGTCGACCTTCGTGGTAGAAAGTGGGTGTTTTCGACCCCAGTTCACCTTGACGTACGATTCTCACGGTGTGACGATTGCTTCACGGGTTAATTAATCGAGATTTCATTAAATATCGTTTTTTACCTCTTCGTGCTGACCCCTTTTAGCATAACAAGTTATATAATATTCAATACGACTGCAAAATCGTGATGAGCAAATTACAAATTACGCAAAATAGAACTCACTGTAATATTTAATTAAAAACTTAATATTACATACTTTTGAAGAAATATTTTAATATTCTCTAAAAATAATGTTCTTCTCCTCCTAGCCGATTTCGACCACGGCGACAACTTCCGACTACTGTCGAGAGCCATCAACTGCGCAGGAGATATTATAGTGCCATAAGAGTACCCGCAAACACAGAGGCAGTCACTCGTCCCAACCTACCCGCGCCCGATGTAACGCTGATGCGATAAGATCGGAGGTAGCTAGGATGCAGTGTCAGAAACACGGGGACAATCACAACACAACCAGACCCGAAAACCAACAATATGTGTTTTAGCACAAATGTTGGCTCCGGCTGGGAATCGAACCCAGGACCCGCGGCGTAGAAGTCAGGTACTCTAACCACTAGGCCACGTGGTCGTCAATCTAAAAATAATATCAAGGTTGTCAAATGTGGCAGAACTTAAACATATTTATTTTTTATTAATATCAAAAAACCCAGTCACAAAAATAATTTAATAAATTGCTCAAAAGAATTTTTGATTAATTTAAATTTATTAAAGATAAACGCAAGCATGTAATATAATTTTTGGAGTGATATATCATATCGCCAATGAGAAGCATAAGCCTGCGTTCTGTAACCAGGGTAGTATATTAAAAAAAAAGTAGGGACTAAAATTGTATTTTGCTATTGTTTCATTACGGCAATAACTTCCGACTACTATATTTCTTCCTGATTAGATAATTAAATGCAAACCCATCACTAGTCCACCGCTTAACACAGGCCACATAGGCCCATAGATTGCCACAAAAGTAGCTCTCATTTTGGGGGATTTTGCCATAGTTGCCACGCTTGGCAGGCCGGTTGCCAAAACCAGTTTCTTTATTCAGATGTTCCATTAAGATGCTACTGCCCATCTCCTGGTTCTCATTTTATCTCTGTCGTATCTCTGTCGACTTTTACGCCACCAACTGAATAAAATCGGGTAGTAGATTCTCTTAAACTAAATTTTTGAAGACAGTGGTAAGTATTAATTATATATTAGTATGTCATAAATATGCATACAAAGACAAATATTGTATACAATGCATACATATAATATAGACTCGAGTAAACATTGACCTTCAGCAAACAAATGTTAACCCTTAACAGGACTCGAACCCGGCACCCTGAGCTTTGAAGATCTGAAGATCACTCTTAGCCGTCCTGTCGGGTCATCAAAAGAATATGTTAAAAAATATTGAATCTTATTTAATTAAATAATACAATTAAATGGTTTTGTTTTAAGTCGATTGAAGAACGAAGAAGAACTTGATTTCGAAGATACCATTACATCCATACAGGTCAAGCTAGTAAAAGCATTTTTTGTGCGGAATTCGAACCCAAGACACCCATACAGAAGAAGCTTGTCTTTTAGCCACTGCGCCAACCAATAAATGCCGTGATTTCAGCCCTAGTCACTTCGCACCATAGACTGCGGAGGCCTACCTTTTCGGAGTCCCACTGTATGTTGCAGTAAGGTACTCTAACTGTAGTCAATAGATGTCGCTGCAATTTAAGATATTAAAATAAAAAAATAAGTCGAGAGCAAATCCTCTTTTAACGTCGCTACTCACTTTTCCTCCGTAACGGAAATGGCGGACGGAATGTTAATGTCCATTCGCATAGCATTCGAATTTCCGACAAAAACTCTACAAACGGTTAACAGACGTCCGTCTATAAGAATACGGAACAATATCGCGTCAAGGAACTAACTTTGCAATAATACACTGCAAAATCTTATTGCCAATGTCGAGGTTTGAAGTTCTTTAGTAAATGCCATTTCCGTTTTAGCTATTGCCTTATTTTATAATTTAAAAAATATATGAGATGTAATTTCCGAGTGCATATCATAAATAATAAATAATTGATTAATGTCTGACACAGAGTATCTACAAATTTATCGATTGATTTGAAAGAAATCTATCTGTGTTGGTAAATAATTTTAAATAACCTTCATAGGTTATTTACAATACATGGCAGGCTCATTCATTATTTATTAATTTATGGAAACAGTCATAAACTATTTTCCAGTATCAAGTAGCATATTATCCAAGTATACAATCTTCAAGCAGCGACTTCTAAAATTCGATCGACAGTAAAATGATAGTAATAACAGTAGTACTGAAGATCTGCTGGACTGATGGAGAAAAAACGAAAAGCACAAGTTTGGTCTTGTATTGAATTTTCCAATCACTGTACACTTTCAGGAGCACTTGCTGCATAATAAACTATCAATATTAAACATAAAAACTCCAAATGTACACAGAGATTACAAAATTAAATAAACCACTACTGCCACTTTTCGAGTTGGCGCCAAAAGCCGACGACACTGTTGTTGTCATTTCTATTCATCACAAGGACAGGCAAACGCATAAAACCCGTACAGCCGTTTCACCAAATCATAAAAATTGAAATTGATTATTTTTTTAATTTCTTTATACTTATAAGTTCATCTACAGTTTTTAATTTTTTGGCGACACATTTAAGACACGTGCCGTTCTCGACGATTGTGTCTCAGAGATTAGTGTATCTGTCTACTTCGTCGTAGCCTCTGAGTTCAAATCCAGCCGAAGTCAAAATTTGTGTTATATATTCCAGTTTCCGGGTCTGAGTTTTTGTTTATTGCGACCTTTACCGTTTGTCTTATATAACATCATTCTGATCTTTCTGATTGTATCGCTTAAACGGAATGCGGGATAGTGTGCCTGCCAACACAACAAAGACAGCTAAAGGCACTGTAGTACCCTAACTTAGGCCACTTTAGGCTAGATGTTATCGCGACTGTTAGGACAACACTATCATCACACGTCGATTGATTCTCTGCCTATTCGAATTAACATTGTATCCGTGAGAATATTTAACACACGGACACTGGTAATCTGCCGGACACAATTTCCTTAGTTAATCATAGTGTTACGAGCCGGTTTTGATTTAGACAAATAAAAACGATACTCCGAACAACGACATTTCACCCAAATATACAAAATCTGATTTTATTTTATTTGATAAAAGTGACGGAACGAGCAAAACGTTCACCTGGTGGTAAGTGCAACGTCTGCCCTTAACAAATGCTGTGTCACCCAGAACAGTGTGACACCACAATGCGCCCGTCACCCTGAGACATCAGTTCTTAAGTCTCATATGCCCAGTGATTACGCTAGCTCTCAGTGCCCTTCAAACCGAAACACAGTAATGTTTGCACACTACTGCTTCACGGCAGAATAACTGGCCCTGGGGTGGTACCTACCTAGCACCTGATTTAACTTGTCACTATCTTTTGGTTTGCGCTGTAGTTCGTCTAAGTAAAGACTCCTCAATGCCCTATGGTCGCACTTGTATACGCCATAGAATATTCTAGAGCGCCGAAAGAATTCTAAAAATCCTAAAATACAATGTTCCTGTTAAATCAAGACACGTCGTTATTCGTTAAGGGGAAGACATACCGTTCTAGAAACTTCTCTTTTGTTAAGGGGACTGTAAGTGTACAGAGATTTGATAATAATAAATAAATAATGTTGTAGAACGTTCGCAACAATACGTACGCAGTTCGCAAATGTTATACCTTATCTCTGTCCCCGACCTAATTCCCTACGGTGAAGTAAATATGCATATTAAATGAGAAAGCACTACACGCGTGTGTTTTTAGCCTGTGGCGACGATGTGTTATAAACTGCTAGTTCACAGTTGATCGTTTCTATGGGAGACTAGTATTATTTTATTAATTAATGAGTTTTTTTCTATTGGATTAAGCGACGAAGCGACCAAAACATTCATCTGCAACATCTGCTTAATCATAATCATTTATTTGCTTGAATAACAATTAAGTTACAAAACAGGTTAAATATATAAAAAGTCTCACATTTTCTGCCTGTGTAGGCGTGCAAATTGAAAAAATTAAGTATTACAAAGTTATTAACTACAATTTAAAATCTACAATTGTCAATATACCTATTGTCAAAAATTTTGTATCTTACATTATTCCATTTTTAGTACCCCTTATATATATTATTTCATGAAGATGAATTTAATCATTCAACAATACCCTATTATCATACTCAGTATCTAATTAAACATACAAAAAATTAAATAATAATATGTCAATAAAATAAAAATGTAAAATTTTTGTACTTATAAACAAATGCTGTGTCATCCAGAATATTAATGTGTAACACCACACTGCGCCCGTTATCAACATCACTCCTTAAGTCTCATAGGTGGTTGTGCGGTGGTTACACTCACTCTCAGTGCCCTTCAAACCAAAACACATTACTGCTTCACGGCAGAATAACCGGCCCTGGGGTGGTCCCTACCTAGGCGAATTCCTGCATAGGAATCCTACCACCACTTTACAGTGTTTTTGTGGATGGCAAAACTTATTTTTTTTATTGTTACAATTAAAAATGGTAAATATTATATATAAGATTGAGATAATTTTATTGTTTACAGACTCGTCGTTTTTTACTTTAATTTAATTCTCATACGTCATTCAATCTTTCATGCTTTGCAAGGAGTATGGCGTGTGGTAGCGGCTGAGGAGAATCCACCACCCCATCTCAACCCGTGGGTGTCGAAAAATTCAACCGAGGGAAAATGAAAACCAGGAGATTGGCAGCAGCACCGTCCAGGAACATCTGAATAAATAGGTTGCGGTTGCCAACCCGCCTGCAAAGCGTGGCAACTATGCCATAATCCCTCCAAAATGAGAGCCATAAATTTTACTGTGACATTCTGCGGGGGAGGCCTATGTTCAGCGGTGGACTAGTGATAGGCTGAAATCATGATGATGATGAAGGGGTAAGACTTTTAAGAATTTTCTGTAGGCCTATTGCAGCGAATGTATCAAATACGCTCCTGGTCTCAAGGTAACGAGCGCAGTGCGATATTAAACAGAAGTTGCTACAGTGTATCTGGGTGACAACTGTTATGAGGAAGCGTTACATACGAAGGGCCATCAGGTCTTGCTATCGTATAATAATGAACTATAGAAATATGTCATTATTTATTTATTTATTTACGGCTACAGTTTTACTGATAGTAGGATTCCTATGCAGAAATCCGTCTAGGAAGGTACCACCCAGGGCCAGTTATTCTGCCGTGAAGCAGTGGTGTGCAAACATTACTGTGTTTCGGTATGAAGGTCACTGACAGCTAGCGTAATCAGTGGGCATATGAGACTTAAGAACTGATGTCTCACCTCACGTTGGCAATACAAAAAGAATTGCGGGTGCAATGCCGGCCTTTCGGAACGCAGTAAATTCTCGTTTCGGACCGGATGAAACCGCTGTTGGCAGCAGACTGCACAAAGAAAGTTTGGTCATGTAATTTTTTTAAGTGTTTGTTAATTAGTTGCCATACGGTTTAGAGTCACGATCATGAATTTCCAGATTGTATGTGGCCCAGGAAGTTTCGAAGATGTAAATACCGGCCTACGACGATCGGTCACGTCCCCGTCCACGGTCCCAGCTTCAAAACGGTGCTTCTTTCAGAAATGGGAGGAGATCTATGCTCAGCAGTGGGACAATTATAGGCTGTTACTTTACTTACTTTTGAAAGAGTTTTCCATTCATTTCAAATTATTCTGTTCAGAGTAGTAACTGTTAAACGTATTCACGTACAGCGATTACGTGCAATAATTACCCATTTTGTTTACCGCTAACACCAATAAATTCTCTCGGTAAATTGCATCAACATAGGGTTGCCAATTAAATTTGCCGATATTTATAATATACTCTTTGTTACTTTTGTCGGCTCGGTTGACGTAGTGGCTGAACGATTGGCTTCTGAGCTATGGATCGCTGGTTCGATCCCCTCTGGAACAAACGGTATGGGAGAAATCCAAGTGCGTTTTTTTAAGAAAAAAATTATATGTCAAAGAGAAAAGTCTAAAAATACTTAAGTACATTGCATCATTAGCAGCGTGTTAATAATATGCCTACGTCTACTACGTCTGACTGCAGTGCTTGATACAAGCTTGGCAAGTAGACGTAGTTAAGCAAAAAGAAGCTTGATAAATTTCTCATATGTTCATAATCGCGCTATAAAAGTTTGTGAGATGCGAACTATATATACAACATCTAAAGATCACTAGTTGGAGGAGACATCTTATCCAGATCAGATCATCCGATCTGGTGGGTAGCTACCCTTTTCTCTTTGTCAATATAATCTGCCAAACGTTCGCCTTTTAGCTGTGAGTGCTCTGGGTTCGACACCTTGGCACCGCAAAAAATAGTTAATTGCTATTTTTAGTGCTGATTTACCACGAGCTAGGTGGTGAATGAAAACCTCGTAAGGAAATCTACATTCTGAGAAAAAATATTTCGACGACTAGAGCAGCGTGGCGGATTCTTCCTGGCTTCAAGCCTCTTCCAAAATGAAGCCTGTGATATTTATACATACATACACATATCCACGCCTTTCCCATTGGGGTAGGCAGAGACCACACCTTTCCAATTGCTACGATCCAGACACATATTTTTCGCTTCTACTTTCATTAGCGTTTTGTACAAGCTCGTCAGTTGCGGGTACTTTTGACGTGGCCTTAAAACGACTTCGATATGATCATGATGCATTCGCCTACATCGACCCTTACCGGCTTGCCCATTCACGCTTACTTCATAAATCTGCTTCGTCAATCTTCTTTCATCCATCCCCTCAACGTGTCCAAGCCACGACCTTGACATTTATAACCTAGTAGCTGGTGCCCGCGACAATGTGGTAAAAGTCGACAGATGGAAAATAACAACCAGGAGATGGGCAGCAGCATCTTCCTGAAACATCTGAATTAACAGCTGCGGTTGCCAACCAGCTTGCCAAGCGTGGCCACTATGGCAAAATCCCCCCAAAATTAGAGCTACAAACTTATGTGTTTTGTAGCATATCTATAGTGTAGGCCTATATTCAGCAGTGGACTAGTGATAGGCTGAAACGAACGAACGAACGAACGAATGTACAGTTGAACATTATCCAAAATAGTATGTCTTTGCATTATTTATTTCCAGAGTGGAATTTAGTACGTCATATCTAAATAATACTGTATAACACAGCACAGTTGGCAACCCTAGATCGACATAATGCGTTTCGGAAATAAATGTGAATTTTATATAATACAGATTGCGTAATACAAGTGTCTGTATGTACGAGAGTAACAATTTGTTATATAAATTCGATGATCGTCGATTCGAACAATCTCCGTGGCAGACGGACTGGGGGAAAATGTTTCGTTTTACTTTTATTTGTAAGCAGCTGTTCACCAAGTCCTCGTTCGCGTGGACTTTTTGACAGGTTATTAAAATAAAGTTCCAGAGTTAGTCTGGTGGTAGTCTAGGTAGGTACCACCTTAGTGCCAGTTGTTCTGCCGTGAAGCAGTAAAGTGCGAATGTTACTGTATTTCGGTCTGAAGGACACTGAGAGCTAGCGTAAACACTGGGCATATGAGACTTAAGAACTGATGTCTCACGGTGACGGGCGCATCTGTTATGTCTGCTCGACTTGGCTGGTCGAGCAGATTAGTAGATAAAATTTTATAACAAAATTCCTCAAATTGTAACTCAAAAAGCTGACAATTCAACAAACTTGTCAAGAAGACATTATTAGAAAAAGCGTACTAAAAAATAGATCATTACATAGAGGACAGAGATGTATGGAAATAATTCTTACCCTGCACTTGGCTACTAAATTTATGATGGCCTTCACAATGAAGGCATGGAAAAAGATATTACAATTTGTTGTAGAAGTAACCGGAAGTTAAATTATCATCATCATTATGATCAGTCTATAAAAAGAAAGACCCCAGAGTTTCCTGCCGGTTCTTCTCTGAGTAGGTCTTATTTTTTGAACCGGTGTAGATTTTCACTCACAAGAGCTTTATACAAGCCCAAACTGAATAAAGAAATTTTGACTTTGACTTTGAATATATCCGGTCCAAGCAATCTCTTGATGACATAATAATAGTAATATTAAACATATATAATAATTAAATATTAAAAATAAGTTCATTAAAAATAAGTACTAATGATAAAAATATAACTTAAAGCTTTTTTTTAAACAGCAAAACAGCAAAAGCAAAATAATATTACCTATAAACTTATGCATTTAACTAGCGAACTGAAAAGAAATATCTACGCAGTTGTGTTTTTGCTGTGCGATAACCAGGCCACAGAATTGTAGTATATCAACAAAGATGTGTAATAGTGATAGGGTTACAAAATATTGTTTATTTATTAGATATGTACTTAAATGATAACAAAATTGTGGAATTGGCAATTCAATGTTAATAAAATTAACAGGCTAGATCCTGTTGCATCATTTTTTTGCGATACGAGTCTTTGCATATTTTTTACATTTTAATGTTTTTGATGGGATATATTAATACATGAAGAGAATACTTTGTACCCTTTTTTAAGCATATTGTGCCCACGGAGGAGTGTGAGATAGTTCAAGTTTATATGGAGAAGGTGTGCAGAAATCTGAAATTTGTATAAAAGTGTTACCAATACATTTAATTCAATTCAAAAATTTCATGAATTACAGTTGAATTTTGGACTACTGGGCTGCCATTAGCATATATGATGCCCGTGGCAGAAGGGTTGGCAAATTATTAGTTTTGATGATGATATTTATTTAAATAAAATACGTTTTTTTTACGAAAAGAAATACTATTATTACAATTTGGTAAAAATCAAATAAGAGTTGTGTGAAGCAGGCCCCGCAATTAAAAAATATTACAGTCGTATAAAAAACACTTGCAGTGGCATCATTAAATCTCTGTAGTATCCCAACAGTATATCAGTGCAAAGAGAACCTCGAACATTGGTCCTTCGAGCCGGAATTCAACCGCGACCATTTATTATGGATTATGTATCTAGGATCAAGTTAGTCTTTGTTTTACCGTAATCATTCAAATAGTTGGGTGTTATATTAATATTGATGTTCACGCGGGCGGCGTCTTGAGCTGAGCTTGTTTGGTATATTCGTAATTTCATAAGGTATGTAAGTGATAAAGAATCGACGACTCGTTATTGTTTTGTTATTTAGATTCAACCGACAGGCGCGTGGCTCAGAGGTCAGCATACCAGCTTGCTGAGTCCCAGGACAGAAACCATTACATGCGCAACACAATTATTAAATAATGGATCTGGATAATCATAATTTCAGCCTATCACTAGTCCATTGCTGAACATAGGCCTCCCCCATAGATTGCCACAAAAGTTTGAAGCTGTCATTTTGGGGGGATTTTGCCATACTTGCCACGCTTGGCAGGTGAGTTGGCAACCGCAGTTTATTTATTCAGATTATCCAGGAAGATGCTGCTGCCCATCTCCTGATTTTTATTTTCCGTCTGTCGACTTTTACGACAGCCACGGAATCGAAAACCAAGCATACAACTGCAAGACTTCAAGAAACTGTAACCTCACTTGGCTTAGATCGGAACAAAAAAAAGATTAAAAGCTGAAGGTACCCCGGATTAACTTCATAGTTAATCCTAATCAATGTCATCATCGGGACATCTGTCACCTAAGTCCCCACCGTGACCATGGGTGCTTTAAGGATGTATTTTCTGCGTTTGTGACACTGCGTCAGATTTCCTCTGATCTTAGCGCATACGCGTTACGTCGGGAATGCTCAGGTTTACGCTAATATTTATGGCACTATAAAATATTCTGCGCAGATGGCTATCAAAGAGAATCTGCGACGCGTGCATATAAGACAACGACTAGGTAGTGGACTGTTTGTTAATTTATTTTCTTCTACCGACTTTTACATAATATGACAATCCCCTTTTTATTATAATAAAAACAATAAACAAAAATTTAAATAAGTGGACGCAAATCATAATCAGAAATATGAGTAAAATATGAAATTAAAATCAAGCAACAATTTCATAGCAAACTATCCGTAAATACATATTTTAAAGTCCTTTGATTACAAATTAATTATTTAATCAATAAATAAAAAATACTAACACCTGGGTTTAGACAAAAATACAGAAAAAAAACTCAGTATAAAAATTCACCTCACTTTTGTTTTTTGTTGACTCAAGGATATCTATCTAATTGCTGTTTATAATGAGATATTGGTATATAGGTTAATAGAATTCTATTTTTTTACTGTTATGTATAACATTCAAACTCTTCACTATATAAAAATATCTACACGTACAAGGCACAGACATGAAAATTGACGTTTTATCTCTCGTTTTATATACACGTAAATATATAACCTAATGTAAAGAAAAAATTAATTAATAATTAAAATAATTTAGTAAAAAAAGTAAAGTACTTAATTTACTTTTAAAATATATTAATAAATTAAAATTTTGTTTCACTATATTATTATTATTATAACTGTATTACATTCTTATGTTGATAACTTTTTGTCGCGCCTTCACCGGAACATGGTAAGTCCATCAGGTGTCGATCAGGTGATTGGTGGTAGGATTCCTATGCAGGAATCCGTCTAGGTATGTGCTACCCTAGGTCAGTTATTCTGCCGTGAAGCATTTGTGTGCAAACATTACTATGTTTCGGTCTGAAGGACACTGAGAGCTAGTGTAATCATTGGGCATATGTGACTTAAGAACTTATGTCTCAGGGTGACGGGTGCAGAGTGAACACACAGAAATATTTTGAGTAACGCAGCATCTGTTATGGGCAGACGTTGGTCTTACCATCAGGTGAACGTTTTGCTCGTCTCGCCAATTTATCAAATAAAAAAAAGCCGGCCTCACTGTCCTGCCAGAGCGGGGAGTGTATTAAGTATGATTAAAATTATCATTATTTGGAATCGGGTTAAGAGATGAATACAAAGGAGAATGAGACGACGACGACGCGACAGATCCGGAGGGTTATTTAACGTTATTACGTTCGTTCCGTGTGTCCGAGTCAATAAGTATATGACGCCTGTTACGTCTTAAAATCCTATCAGTGTACATTTTTATTAAGTAAGACCTATGACCTACTATTTTACACACTGTTCTTTCAACCCATTCATTCTGCACTCGTACTTTGACTTTTTGACCGAAGCGCAATACTTTTAAGTTCCTTACATAGACACAGTCACGCGTCTTTCCCATTGGGGAAGGCAGAGACCACACCTACTAGCTACGATCCTGACACACATCTTTCGCTTCTTTTACTTTGATTAGCGTTTTCATACACGCACATCGGTTGCAGGTACTTTTTCTTTGATGTTCTCCTAGTCGATTTCGACAACGGCGACAACTTCCGAATACCGTCGAGAGCCATCAACTGCGGAGGAGATATTTTAGTGCCACAAGTGTACGCGCAAACACAGAGGCACTCACTCGTCCCAACCTACCCGCGCCCGATGTAACGCTGATGCGATAAGATCGGAGGTAGGCTAGGATGCAGTGTCAGAAACACGGGGACATTCACAACACAACCAGACCCGAAAACCAACAATTTGTGTTTTAGCACAAATATTGGCTCCGGCTGGGATTCGAACACAGGACCCGCGGCATAGAAGTCAGGTACTCTGACCACTAGGCCACGCGGTCGCTTTTTCTTTACATGTTTATCGAAATAATATTTTTGTTGTTTTCGACGCGTTTCCAGCTTAAGTCTACCGTCCGTCTGTAGTTTGGGTGTTTTCTATTATATATAATCGCCGGTGAGGCGAGATTGCCAATAATTGGAGTTTTTACATTACATTCCCATGCTGAAGTCAATGCGTTCAAATCCTGTTTTCCTAATTATGTTTTTAACTGTTCACTTTCATCTTTATTTTACTGCGTCGTAAAGAGGACGAGCGAATTTTTTTTTTTTTATGGATAAAGTGATGAAGCGATCAAAACGTTAACCTGATAGTAAGTGCAACGTCTGCCCATAACAACTGCTTTGTCATCCAGATAATTTATGTGTGACACCGCACTGTGTCCATGACCCTGAGACATAAGTTCTTAGGTCTCATAATATACCTAGACGGATGAGGAATCCTACCATCAGTAAGTAAGACAACGACTAGGTAGTGTACTGATTGTTAATTTATTTTCTTCCGCCGACTTTTACATAATATGACAATGACAACAATTAGTTGTTAACAACAAGAGTCTCGAAATCGGCCCGTGTTGTCATCGCTTAGAATGAAATATATTTGAATAAGTGAATACCCTCTCATTCTTTATTCTGTCTCTGATATCTATCTCAGATATCTGATGTCTATGCAGGAATCCGTCTAGGTAGGTATCACCCCAAGGCCAGTTATTCTGCCGTGAAGCAGTAGGGTGCAAGCATTACTGTGTTTCGGTTTGAAGGGCGCTAAGAGCTAGCGTAATCACTGGGCATATGAGACTTAAGAACTGATGTCTCAGGGTGACGGGCGCATTGTGGTGTCACACAGAAATTTTCTGGGTGACACAGTATTTGTTATGGGCAGACGTTGCACTTCCAATAAAAAAAAAATTAAAAATCTGGTCTTTAACTTAACTAGTCGTAGACTATGTATATATGTAAATACCTCCGTACAGCCACGCCTTTTTCCCATATAAGAGGTAGGCAGAGGCCACTCACGTGGCTCACTTTTCGCGCTAGTGGGAAACGAGACGTGACGGGTGGCGAAACACGTCGCCGCCGTTTTGGGTACGAATCAAAAAATTCGTACCCCCCATTGCGTTCCACGAGTGTAGTAGTAGTTGTAGTTAAACATAGACGCAGCATTCATCAGAAGCAATAATAAATATGAGTTTGTCTCTTTTTTACATTAGACTATTTGATGTGTAGAAAGCACTAGCATTACATTTTGGAAGATCATTATTATTACGCTGTCGTATCTTCGGTTCGTAACCGATTCCGCTAAGTTATTTAAGGCATATGTCAACATTTTCAAATACATCGGCTGCCAATAGTATTCGTCTTACTACGAACTGCTGCCATTTTATCCTCTAAAAACGTTTTTGGGTACGCATATTCCATAGACGGGCCAAGTCTATACAATCCATAGTCTAAGAAAAGATAACATCTACTTGACATTCGTGGAGTTCGTTTATATCTCATTATTGACTAATATTATAAATGCAAAAGTAACTCTCTCTGTCTCTCTGTGTGTTTGTTACCTTTTCACGGCTCAACCGCTGAACCGATCTTGACGAAATCTGGCAGGAAGATAGCTTGCATCGTGGCTAATTACATAGCATACTTTTTATCCCGGAAAATCTTCAAAAAAAAAGTTCTCACGGGATATTTAAAAAACCTAAATTCACGCGGTCGGAGTCGCGGGCTTACGCTAGTAGATTATCAAATAACGCAACAGTAAATATGCATTATCTGTGCCGACGTGTTCATCAAAATATCATTCCCACTTTGCATACGTTTTGTGTTGGGGTAAGACGTTTTCACGATAAAAAAAAAAGTTGTTAGTAGTTCATCCAATAAAGCAGTGAACTTTTTGCCATAAAAACAAAGAACAAGTTAATAAATCATCTCTACAGCACATGCTTAATGTATAATTAACAATGTGCAAAAAATTGGTAAAGCTAAAAAAGGAAGTAAATGTTGAAAGAAGTTACAGATAACGAAGGTAATAAATATTTATTACATTTTAAAAATACGAATATTTGTTTATTGTTTCACAAACAAGTTTTTTTTATCATTGCGTAATTACGCGCCATAATTACATTAACAAAAATATTCATGCTTAATTACAAGTCATTTTAATTAGGTACCGATGTTTTTAACACCATCAAAATTTGATTTTCCGTGTAATATTTTAAGGCATCGCATTGTGTTTATAAATAGATACCATAAAAGTAAATTAAGTCTATTGTATATCATACATACAATCACGCGTTTTTCCCATATAAGGGATAGGCAGAGGCCACATAGCACTCGCAGAAACAGGACGCGACGGGTGCCGAACCACGACGGCGCTATTTTAGTACGAATTGAAATTCTTGCTCCCCATTGTGTTCCCATGAGTTTCCATGAGTTTCTAGCCATCGACACTGCAACCACTGGTAATCGAAGGGGAAGGGAACAGGATTCGGTTGGAAATGGACTTGGGTAGAGAATATGAAGGTGGGAAATATAAAGTATAGGATACTACTATCGCGGAGGGAGCAGGAGCTCAGGAGGCCGGGGTCGATTACCCGGTACTCTCCGGTACAAGAACAAGGCAACTAGGTCAAGTATCCCTGTTGCAATATGGATCAAAATATTGAAGTAATGCCTTCTACAATTTGATTAATGGTTTTTGTGTAGGTATATAGGTATATATCGTATTAGTGCCGTGTGGTGGCGGCTCGTTAAAAGAATACTACCACTCCATCTCATCCAATGGATCTCGTAAAAGGCGAATAAGGAATATAACTGCATTGCGCACCCAATAGCGCACGGTGGCGATGGGCTTCACCACCTATCACACCAAGTGCGTTATATTGTTTAGGTGAAACGTGGATTGTGGAAGTCATTTGCTTTTGCAGTGAGTGCCCAGTCTCTGACTACCCCTTATGGGATACAGTCGTGATCTTATGTATGCATGTATATCGTATTATTTCCTTTTCCCGTTTTTTTTTAATCATCACACAACAATGCTTTATTTAAAATATCACTATCAATAGTTAGTTAAAAAGAAAAAAAAAAAAGTTTTTAACAATATAAATTTTACAAAGTGGAGCATTATCCTATGGCCCCGCACTAGGCAATCATGTCCTATGGGTGCCTGGAATGTCCCACTGTCGAGCATATATACCTCCCCTGATTTTTGAGGTTTTGGAGTAGGTAAAGGCATCCGCGACGCTGCTTCGATGCCAGGTTGGCGCATATCACGTGTCCTTGAAATATTTTTATTTCCCTAGACATGCATGTACCATTCAGCTTCCCTTTCTGCCACCGCCGATCATATATCAAAGTAGCTCTTAAAACTACAAGAACAATGTTAAGGTAGCTGGCACCTGGGATCGAATTCACGTCACTCGCGGCCATAGTACGCAAAGAGAAAAGCTCTCTGACGAAACGAGAAAAAGTCTGTGCTAAGTTGCAGGACTTCTATAGTCTCTAACATTGTTACCTTGAACTTTGCTTTTTAAAATAATCATAGTATAACTGTTGACATATACAGAGCACACTTTATGACGTCACATTTTACAAACTTCTCAAAATAGACTATGCATTATTCTGCAGCCGTAAATATGACGTTCCATCTAAAAATATCTAACTCTAAATGCAATGATTTCACATCTATGGTTTTGCTTTGTGGAATTGCGTCATCATTCTGTGAGTAGCCTTCAGAATTGTGGATTCAATCGCAATACATACTAAGGGTTTTGAGGCTCAGAAATTTATTGTCCCCGAGTGTCCGGCGATGAATTCTTTTTTCGATTTTTAAAAGAATAGAATTCTAGCAAAGTTATTAACATCCATACTGATGATGATGATGTTCTCCTAGCTGATGTCGACCACGGCGACAACTTCCGAAAAATATTGAATTCCGGTACTGAAGTGTAGGCGCAAACACAGAGACACTCACTCGTCCAACCTACCCGTGCCCGATGTAACGCTGATGCGATAAAATCGGAGGTAGACTAGGATGCAGTGTCAGAAACACGGGGACAAACACAACACAACCAGACCCGAAAACCAACAATTTGTGTATGAGCACAAAATTTTGGCTCCGGCTGGAATTCGAACCCATGACCCGCGGTGTAGAAGTCAAGTACTCTGACTGAGAATATTATAAATACAAAAGTCTCTTTCTGTCTCTCTGCCTGTTGGTGACCTTTTACATCGTTCAACCAAGATAGGTCAAGATAGGTATAACGATATAGCTTGCATACTGGAGACGGACATAAGATACTTTTAAATCCGGTAATTCAAAGAGTTCCCAAAGTATTTCAAAAAGTCTTAATTAGCCGACAGCTGTCCGGCAGAGTAGAAAAGCACCTACGTCTTTCCTACCCAGATTTAGTAAGAGGCGAATAAGGTACTGTACGGACAGCCTTTATTCGTGCAGAACAACACCATAATCTGCAATGCGGTCACTATACTGCTCTTGGGAACGTTTTTTTTTGAGTCGTGCCAAAATCGTGGCGCCGTGGTTCGCCACCCGTCACCTCTCCTTTCCCACGGGGACAGAAAGTGGGCTACGTGTATGGCCTTTGCCTACCCCTTATATGGGAAAGAGGCGTGACTGTAAATTCAGGCGAACGTAGTCGCTGGCTTACTATTATTCCTGTTAACCATTACAACTAAGCTTAAAAACTTGTGCTAGGAGATTTCCACGGCATAGTGGAATGGCGAGCTCGATCCTCGCTCCAAATCCAAAATTCTGAATCTCCTAGAAGCTTCTCTCATCACTATTAAATTTATTTTTTTGTTGAAATCATTCAATTTAGTTAACATGTTTTTAGAACCAACACGTACGGACACACGGATCTAGTGCAATTTGTATAGACAATATTTTTACAGATTTTTTATCAGCCTTTGCACCGATCCATAATTCACAAAATAAGTTCTGATCATTCTGGACAGTTAGTATCGTTGCCTTACATATGCAAAAATCAAAAAATAAAAAAAATATGTTTGTTCCGGTAAATAAGTATCGCTTGGAGAAGTTTAGAAGTAACGTAAATAAAAAAACTACTAATACTTCCTTATAATAATAATTTATTGAATTTAGTGTGATTCCTGATTTGATGAAACATAGTAAAATCATACCTTTATTTAAATCTGGTAGTACATTGGACCCTGTTGACTTTAGACCTATTTCTGTACTACTGTAAACGATGCAGGTGTTGAACTTATAAAGAACATATTTGATGCCTGGGAGAGTTCACAGGATGCCTTGGGTGTTTTCTGTGGTCTTTGTAAGGCCTTTGGTTGTGTTGATCATGAAAACTTATCAGGAAACTACATCATTACGGTATAATAAATTCTTCACTTAAACTTCTAACTTCGTATCTGCGCAATAGAACGCAGAAAGTAGTTATCAATAGTACAAGTTCTTCCGGATCAGCAGTATCTATGGGTGTCCCGCAGGGTTCGAATCTCGGCCAATTTCTATTTGTTATTTACATTAATGAATTACCTTGCCTAGTAGGGGACAACCATAACATAGTGTTATTTGCTGATAATACATCTTTGATTTTTAAGATAAAACGTCAACTTTTATTATATGACGAGGTGAATAATGCTATTTCAAAATTAGTACATTAGTTTAATGTTAACAATTTGCTTTTAAACGGCAATAAAACAAAATGTATTAAATTCACAACACCAAATGTTAAACGATTAGATGTAAATGTGCTTGTTAATGGAGAAGAGTTGAGCCTTGTGGATACTACTGTCTTTCTTGGAATAACTCTTGACGCAAAACTTCAATGGAGCCCCCATATATCTAAACTAGCTAGTAGAATTTGACTAATGTTGAAACTGCTAGATTAGTTTATTTTAGTTATTTTCATAGCATAATGTATTCATGTATTTCATCAATGTATTTTGCTATGGGGAAATGCAACTGATGTAGAAGTGATTTTGTTTGCAAAAGAGCTATTTATAATATTGTCTCTAAAGTGTCGCTTAGAGATAAATTTAAATAAATTAATATCTTAACCTTGGCCTCTCAATATATATTTGAAAACGTTTTGTATGTACACAAGAACATAAACCAGTATAAAAAAAAGTGATGTTAATAATGTAAATACCAGGAACAAGCATAAATTAATAATGCCAGTTACTCGACTTCATAGGGTCAGTAACTCTTTTATGGGGCAATGTAAGTTTTTACAACAAAATCCCAGAAATTGCAGTCTTTCAATCAATCAAATTTTATATTAAACTAAGACTTCATAAAAAGGGTTATTATAATATTAAAGAATACATAGATGATGATAACCCCTGGGAATGAGGTGATCGCCGCCCAGATATTTCTACATCTTTATAATACTGCTGTTATTGTACATTATTTTAAAAATTACTAAAAAAATACCCACTGGGTTCCCAGGACAAAGGCACTTTTTGCGAGCCAGTGTGGTTTAAAAAGAAAAAAAATGACATTCAATAAGTATTATGTAAATAATCTATAATGAATAAAAATTTATTCTATTCTATTCTCGATCCGACTCTAATGGTCGCTATGACCATTAGAGTCGGATCGGATGGCCTTTCAAATATTGCATATATCCATACTTCCAGATTAATATTATAAATGCGAAAGTAACTCTCTCTCCCTCTGTGTGTTTGTAACCTTTTCACAGCTCAACCATTCAATCGATCTTGATGAAATCCGACACAGAGATAGCTTGTAACCTGGAATGGGACGTGGAATACCTGTTTGTTTTGGAATAACTTTTAACTAATAACTACTACACTGCGGGTCCTTGATTAGAATGCCAGACAGACCAACATTTGTGCAAATTTGTGGTTAGAAATCACCCAGGAGAATATCATGAAGAAACAAATAAAGCAGAAACAGTTAAATGATTAATTTAATGGACAAAGTGAGAAACAGCGTGATAAGGAAGCGTTGCGGTGTGATAGAAGATGTAGTGATAAAGATAGAGAAAGAGATACTTCGATGGTTTGGACACGTAGAGATGATGGATAAAAGATTTATGAGGCGAGTTTGGATGAGCGAGCCGGAAAGGGTCGATGTAGGCGAACGTATCGTGATCTGATGATTCCGGGATCTGATCGTGATCAGATCGAAGCCGTTTTAAGAAAACGCCATGTCAAAAGCAATCGATGAGCTTGTATAAAAACGCTCATGAAAGTAGAGGAAGCGAAAGATTGGTGTCCGGATCGTAGCAAGTGGACAGTTGTGGTCCTATTCAAATGGGAAAGTGGCGTGTCTATAACACAGTCAAAACAGTCAACAGTCTAACACAGTCAAATATTTAGCTTTCCTCCCAAAAGATACTCACACACACACAAACATACATGTACAACATAATATACAACAACAACACACGTTCACTCAAGCAGAATAGGCCTTACATGTTTGTGGGAACTCATTGGAACATGTTATTGAAAACTGTATTTGTAATTTGTATTTTTTTTATTTATGAGTACAGAATATTCTTTAACATTATTAGATTTATGACCTTATTGTTGTTTATTTAAATGAAACTGATTTTACGGATTTTATCGCGTTTAATTTTTGTTATTTATAACCCGACGTTTCGAGTGCTTTACAGCACCCATGGTCATGGCCCAGCTCTTTCTAGAGTTAGCTCTTTCTGCGTAGATCGGACCACAAATAATAATTAAAAGGTGAAGGTACTCCGGTTTAACTATGACATCAGGACATCTGTCACCTCAGTCCCCCCGTGACCGTGGATGCTATAAAGCACTCGAAACGTCGGGTTATAAATAACAAAAATTATTCGCGATAAAATCCGTAAAATTAGTTTCATTTAAATGTGTAGTGTTCGCGTAAATATAAGAAATCATTATTGTTGTTCACTTGTAGTTTTTTTAGCCTAGTGGGGGTCAACTTTTGCTTTTTAATGTATGACAATATTTTTTTTAAGTGTTTATTTTTTTCTTCCAGAACCGTGGCCAACGGCCAGTGTCAGTGTAAAACCATTCTTCAAACGACCGAGACTCGCAATAGATTATATAAGCGATACAGATCGATGTTCAGTGAGGCATTATTCTGTTACGAGTCGTTGTATTAATTGTTGTTGTAATTGATGCAAAATGCTATTGCTTGATAACCAGTGCATGTCAGTTACAATAGGTGACGAGGATTCGCTGCCTACAATTACTCAGAATTTAGGAATGGTTTCCACTGGACAGGTATGCAGCCTAGCAGTAGTGTGCAAGAATCACTGTTAGAAGTGCATTGCTAGTAAGATTACTGAGCATATGAGACTATACCTGACGTCTCAAAGCGAGGATCGTAGCGCAGTGTCTCATAGGAATTTCCCATTCAAGATCAGAGTTACAAAGCTAGTGTTAAGGACGAGCGTGTCACTTACTGTCAGGTGAATGAATTGCTTGTTTCGTCCAGGCATCCTGGCCTACCTTTTTAATGGAAGAAAGTGTCGAGACGAGCAATTCATTCACTTGATGGTGAGTTACACACGTCTGCCCATAACAGACGCTTCGTCACCCAGAACATTTCTGTGTGTCACCGCACTACGCCCGTCTCCCTGAGACAGCAGTTCTTACGTCTCATATGCTCAGTAATTACACTAGCTCTTAGTGCCCTTCAGACCGCAACACAGTAATGTTTGCACACTACTGCTTCACGATAGTATAATTGACACCGTGGTGGTACCTACATAGGAGTCCTACCAACAGTAAAACCTGACCTCCTTAGGCACCTAAGGCACGAGAGAGTGCCTCTGTGTTTGCGCGTTCACGTGTGACTATAATATCTCCGGCGCAGTTGACGGCTCCCGACAGTAATCGGAAGTTATCGTAGGTCCGCTAAAGTTGGTCCGATGTTGAAACGGTCAGGAGTTCTCATTGCTAATGATGTCTCATTAGAAGCTTCAGTAACCTAATGTTAAACTGCGAAACATGACGTCGTAGGGTCGAGCCTGCCATTTGACGGTGTCGTGAACCACCTCCTAGCTCAAGATTTTTTACTTTAGTAGTGGTTAACAGACATATAAGTAATGTTAATAGCATTGCCTAGTGAGGACATCATTATCATCATAACCTCTTTAGATCGCTGATTGTGTTAATTTTCTTCAATCTTCTATATAAATAAAAATCTATCGGCGCATGTATGAAATATCGTCATCGGCTCGAACGATTTGTCTGTTTTTTTTATTGTGTTCTTAACTGTCAGAGCAAGGTTTGCATGAAAGAAAATTTTTGAAAAAAGCACCGGGAAAAGTCGGAAATTTTGGATGGTATTTTTGTATTAAAATCTCAATAGAAAGTGACGTTCAGTTGGACAGTTCCACCTTCACATGTTAACATAGCACTACCCAATTTCTTCATTAGTTAATTGCACCCGTACGAAGCCGGGGCAAGTCGCTAGTATATAGATAAATAAAAAGCTGAAGTACCACCTCAGGGCCAGTTATTCTTCCGTGCAACAGAAGTGTGCAAACAATACTGTGTTTCGGTTTGAAGGGCACTGTGAGCTAGTGTAATCACTGGGCATATGAGACTTAAGAACTTGTCTATGTCTCAGGGTAATAGGCGCAGTGTGGTGTTACACAGAAATATTTTGAGTAACACAGCATCTGCTATGGGCAGACGTTGCACTTACCCTCAGGTGAACGTTTTGCACGTTTCATCACTTTATCCAATACAAAAAAAAACTTCTGAATATGTTTAATTTAATCAACTAGTACAATAGTGCAAAAGTGAACAGTTGGAGCGCACTGCACAATATGTGTGCGAATTGTTCACTTCCTGACTTCCTCTGCGGTTTGCCGACCTCGCCGTCGGCCGTGACCCACAGCCCTGACTCCTGGCCTATTATGCGCTCAGCGTAACAATATCGTGTGTCCGGAAGATTGATTGCACACTGCAATGAAGTAACTGCTGATAAAATGTATGTTATAGCGAAATAAACAACCTGCCTACCTCCGATATTATTGCATGAGCGTTCCCTCGGCCGCGGTTCGAGCGAGTGCCTCTGTGTGTGCACTATAATATCTCCTCCACACTTAATAGCTTCCGAATGCTGTCGTTAAATTTATACTGGGGGTAGGGGTATTCCTGTCCAGAATCTGTCTAGGTAGGTACTACACCAAGCCAGTTATTCTGCCGTGAAGCAGTAGCGTGCAAACAGTAATGAGTCAGTCTGAAGGACACTGAGGGCTAGTGTAATCACAGGGCACATGAGAAAAAAGAACTGATGTCTCTGGGTGTCATCAGGCACTTTTCATGGGCAGACGTTGCATATGGTGACATGATGGTACCACCAGGTGAACGTTTTGCTTGTTTAGGCACTTTATCCTACATAAAAAAGGATATGTAATAAATTCTCTCAATTCAATTTTCACCGTTTAATAATGACGTCCGAATATTTTGAAAATGTACACACGTGCTTTCGAACGATGACAATACAATAACTACGTTAATGTTTATGACAAATTAAAATAAGAACTACTCTTGTGTAATCTGGTACACGGGCTAATAATAATATATTATTATACTTAAATATGAATGGATCGTATAACGCTTTTGTTTTGTCAAAGCGGGACATTTTCACTTATTTTCTGGACAGCGGGCCCGATAACCCGAAAGCGGGGCCATCCCGCTCAAAGTGGGACGTATGGTTACGTTATGTATGTATGAATGTACGAGTAATAGAATCTTCCAGAAGTCAGAGTAATGTTAAATTTTGAACACATATTAAGGAAAGATGAAAATAGAATAGTTACATGACTATGACCTGATATTCTCATCAGGATCATCAGCTTATTGCCGTTGAAACGTGATTTTTTTTTAGTTTTTTAACTATCGTCGTTTCAGCCTATCACAAGTCCACTGCTGAACATAGGCCTCCCCCATAGATAGCCTCAAAAGCTTGTAGCTATATTGGAGGGATTTTGCCATAGTTGCCACGCTTGGCAGGCGGGTTGGCAACCGCAGTTTTTTTATTCAGATGTTCCAGGAAGATGCTGCTGCCCATCTCCTGGTTTAAATTTCCCTCTGTCGACTTTTACGACACCCACGGGATGGGATGGGGTGGTAGATTCTCTTAGGCCGCTACCACACGGCATAATACGATAAAATAAACAATTTTTAACTATAATACGATAAAATAAACAATTACAATAAATAAAACCTGCACTGAAGTAGAATAGCGGGAAAATATGTGGAAATTTTGGAATTCGATGCATGTGTGTTTATCATACAATTTTTGTATCACTGACCGTCTGAATAATTCTAATTAATCATATTTGATAATATCTAAAGCATTATAAATGTATAAACATTAATTAATTAATTGTTGATTTAATTACTGATTACTTTGTTATTATTTTGCCGCGTTCGTTATTTATGTTATAATTATTTTGTTGTTTATATGGCATTGGTGGTAATCCTTTTCAGCCTATGCGGAAATAAACGTAATTAGTACAATTTGCTGAAGTTACACCTTATCTTATTACTAAAATAACGCTGGAGATTTAGTAATTTGGAACGCGCTGAGCTCAGGAAACAGTAATCCGATTTCAAGCCTGTAGTAGATGCCTTCTACGCAGCAATGATTATTGTAAGTAACTTTGTTGATAAAAAAATAACTAAATTTTAAACAAAAATAATATGAAATTAGATAACCCCTTTGTTGGGGAAGGTTATCCATACTAATATAACACATATATACACACAGTCGCGTAGTTTTCGCCCTCGTGGGTAACGAAACGTGACGGATGACGAACTCGAGCGACGGATGAACGTGACGAAATGTACGAGTCAAGAAAATCTTATTCCCATTGCGTTCCCACGAGCCGTATAGTGCAGCATTGCATATTATGGTGTTATTATGAACGAATAAAGGCTGTCCCTACAATACCATAGGCACATAGAAACATAGATGTCCTAACCGCGCCAAACGTAAATGCGATAATGGATATAGTCTAGCAAGTTAATGCGCTATTGTCCTGAGGGCGACACGGTGCAGGAGGCAACACATGCACTAGCGCTGGGCTGCACATGTAGTGAAGCGTGCTTCACTTTCTCGCTACACTACCCACCTCCTTACATCTAGAGTGCCTAGTTCCCGAAACGGTCTGTCGTTCCGCGGGATGCTTGCACAAGGACTTGTCCGACTGCAGGCTAGGATGCAGTGTCAGAGATACGGGGACAATCACAACACAATCGCACTCGAAAGTCAACAATTTGTGTTTCTGCAAAAATGTTTTGTCCGGCTGGTATTCGAACCCAGGACTCGTGGCGTAGAAGTCGGGTACTCTGACCACTAGGTCACGCAGTCGTCAGCTTCAATAAACATACTTAGTACGGCTAGTGAGCAACTCCTGAAATCTAAGCTTTTATAAATTGCAGTCGAATTTCTTTGTTCTTTGTTCCTCTGGTTTGTTATTATTTTTTTTATTTCATGACGACCGCGTGGCCTAGTGGTCAGAGTACCTAACTACTAAGCCGCGCGTCCTGGGTTCGAATCCCAGCCGGAGCCAACATTTGTGCTGAAACATAAATTGTTGGTTGTCGGGTCTGGTTGTGTTGTGATGTCCCCGTGTTTCTGACACTGCATCCTAGCCTACTTCCGATCTTATCGCATCAGCGTTACATCGGGCGCGGGTAGGTTGGGACGAGTGAGTGCCTCTGTATTTGCGCGTACACTTGTGGCACTATAATATCTCCTGCGCAGTTGATATCTCTCGACAGTAGTCGGAGGTTTTCGCCGTGGTCGAAATCGGCTAGGAAAACATCAAATCATCATCACATCAATCAATTTTTTTTATTTCCTGAATGTTTTAACCACGATTTTTTTTATTGTGAAACTGTCAGAGTTTCATCTTGCAGATAAACGTTATTTGTTACCACATTCGGTAATCAGAACGCATCGCATTCCGTGTTATGGGGATTGTTAACACACGGCCCGCTTTTGTTTTGAATTTTGTTTTAGATATTTTTAATTCCGTGTAGTGCATCTGTTGATAGCTGGTTAGTATGACTCGTAGACGCAAATCCTCAATAAACCACAAGATATGTGCGTTGTCACTCCTGTGGACTGGGATGTAACGTCTGTTCTCGTCACCCACAAAACGGTGATTTTGTCTTTTTTAATGCAAGTAGCACGGAGACGTGGAAATTGTTCACCTAATTGTAAATGACAAGAGGTATCGCGCAGTGCGGTGTAATACCGTACTGCTGCCCGTGAGACATTCGACATAAGAAAGGTTCTTTAGTCCTATCCTGTGACTAGCTTTAGCCGACTTCTTCAAACCGAAACACAGTTGTCGCACGCTACATTTTGACCGCAGAATAACTGGCACTACGGTGATGCCCTGGTAGCTCAGGGAATAGGCGCTCGCTTTAAATTTCATAGTACGCGAGGACCTGGGTTCGATTTCCGGTGCCGGCACCACTGAAATTGTAAATTACAATTTTAAGTGCTGATTTACCACGTGCTCGGCAGTGAAGGAAAACATCGTGAGGAAACCTGCATGTCAGATAAATAAAAAATATTTCGAAAACATGTGCAGTCCGCCAACCCGCATTGGAGCAGCGTGGCGGATTCTTTCTAGCTCCAAACCCTCTCAGAAATGAGAGGTGGCCTGTGCTCAGCAGTTGGACATTTATAGGCTGAAACTTTACTTTTTTTTTACGGTGATGTCTTCCCTAGCAGGTACTTCCCCCGTTAAGTCGTATCATTTATGCTCTGCGTCCGGTATTCAGTTGCAGCAGGCCTCTGCCACGAGATACATGAACAATTTCACCGGGTCATTCTAAAGAGGAATATGCTTCGAAAATGTCATGGCATTCGATAGATGGCACAACTGTCTAGAAAAATGCCGAACGGAAATTACACAGACTGGTGATCCGCCCTTGGTAGCACACTTGAGAGACAAACAATTATCTGACAAGACACATATCTTACCCAGGACTCAAAACTAAATACGGCAGTTAAGCTGTCCAAAAAGGCGCTTGATCATTAGCGGATAATTTCTGGTGTTATTTATTGGTGGTTGAAATAAGAATTATAGAGTTTTATGACTATATGTATAATACTGGTGGTCAGGAATCCTTCCTATGCAGGAATCCCTCAAGGTAGGTACCACCACAGGGCCAGTTGTTCTCCTGTGAAGCAGTGGTGTGCAAGCATTACTGTGTTTCGGTTTGAAGAGAATTGAGAGCTAGCGTAATCACTGGGCATATGAGACTTAAGAACTCATGTCTCAGGGTGACTGGCGCAAAGTTGTGTGACACAGTAATGTTCTGGGTGCCACATCATTCGTTATGGGTAGACGTTGCACTTACCATCAGGTGAACGTTTTGCTCGTTTCGTCACTACCAATAACAAATATATTTAATTACTATAACTTCTATATACTATCTTCCAATCGTGGGAACGCACCGGAGAGTCATATTTTTTTTGACTCGTACCAAAATGGCGGCGACGTGGTTCGCTCGTTTTCTGCGAGGGCGAAAAGTGGGCTATGTGAGTGGTTTCTGCCTACCCGTTACATGGCGAAAAAGCGTGACTGTCAAAGAGGCCCTTTAAAAAATAAGTTTGCCAGCCCTGGCTAACTCGTACATCGCATCGTATTTCTCTTCCTGTTGTCTCGAGGATGTTTTCCTCAGACCGACCGTGGTTGCAAATTGTCTGTTTTCCTTTACCATCGCAAGTAGGCCTTGCTAGGACTACACATGCAGAATTTTATATACTTCATTGTCTCATCTATTTCTGGACGTTTGAAGAAAAAAATTAAATTTCGAAAACATATTACTGCCAAGATACAATGTTGTTTTGTTTTTACATACATACATATAGTCACGCCTTTTTCCCATTTTTGGGTAGGCAGACTCTGCGTCGCTTTCCCACGAGTAATATAGTGACAGCATTGCATATTATGGTGTTTATATGCACGAATAAAAGCTGTCCGTTCAATACCTTAGTCGCCTCATACGACCCCTCGGCACGAAAAAGGTAAGGTTATTCTAATCTGATTAAATTTTTGTATATACGAGTATATATATAGGTATATAGGCTTTTGTATATATATTCTAAGATATTCAAAGCAAATGTTGCTTCCAATTAAAAAGTAATTACGCCCTAGATTACATTTTATTAGACAGTTTAACTTTTATTTATTTCTTAAGTTTAACAATCGTAATCCTCAAAATGAATATTATCGCATTGTAAATTGCTGGCAATATTTTGTCATGGTACGAGTATTATATTTTATTAAGTTACACAAACAAATGTCCGAATAATGATTTCTTATATTTACGCGAACACTACACATTTAAATGAAACTAATTTTACGGATTTTATGGAATCTTACGGAGATCTTACGGAAGCCCGCTTCAAGATATAGCCAATCTTGTCCGTGACTCCTCTGACATATGGTAGGACTGCAGGTACACGCTCGACTGTGGCCGGCTTCACTCGGTCACTGCGACGAAGGCGCGGAACCCGAAGCTTGTTGTCTTGCAAAACTTGCTTGACATGCTGAAGCTCGGCGGCCAGGTGTTTACTGTCACAGATCCCTTGTGCTCTCTGAAACAAAGATTTGCCCACGGTAGCTAGCTGTGAAGGATGGTGGTGACCCATACAAATAGGTACTTAAACGGTGAATCTCACCACCATCCTTCACAGCTAGCTACCGTGGGCAAATCTTTCAAGAATCGGACAAGATTGGCTATATCTTGAAGCGGGCTTCCATAAGAACATTTTTCAAGCCGCCTAAAAAGATAAGACAGTTTTTACCATCTGTCAAGTGTAACATCCCTCTACAAGATGCAGGAGTATACAAGCTGGATTGTGAATGTGGTCTCTCTTACATAGGGCAAACAAAAAGATCAGTTAAAACCCGCGTAAAAGAACATATAGCTGACGTGAAGCATCGTCGCTCTAGGAAGTCTGCAGTCTGTGACCATGTTCTGGATCATCCCAACCATTACATCAGATTTGATAAACCACAAATCCTCGCAAAAGAACACCGATTCCTACCAAGGATGATTCGCGAGGCTATTGAAATTAAAAAACATCCTAATTTTAATAGAGAGGATGGTTGGGTATTACCACCAGCTTGGGATCCTATAATTAATAAAATTAAATCAAAAACCAAGCATACCACTGCAAGACTTCAAGACACAGTAAGCTCTTTCTGCGTAGATCGGACAAGGAATAATAATTAAAAGCTGAAGGTACTCCGGGTTAACTATGACATTGGGACATCTGTCACCTCAGTCCGCCCGTGACCATGGGTGCTGTAAAGCACTCGAAACGTCGGGTTATAAATAATAAAATAAAACGCGATAAAATCCGTAAAATTAGTTTCATTTAAAAATGTCCGAATGTTGTTAATACATATTAAAAAAAATGAAGAAAGTATCTGATAAATTTAACACCTTTTACCAATATTTAAACATGAATTGTAAATAGACCTTTTCCTAGATTATTATATATCAAAAAAAGTTTTTAACTACTTTTTTATAACAAAAGGGCGGGGTAGCAAAAACATCTATGTTAGTGAAATAGTCGTACAATTGCACCATGCGTCACAACTAAAAATACTAAAAAGTGTTGTAGTTTTCAGTATTTAACAATTTATAAACGTATTTCTGACGGATACGCTGAGAACCACAAGGATATGATAATACAGTTCATTATTACTCACTCACTCACTTCAGCCCGTCACAAATCCACTGCTGAACAAAGACCTCCCCTATAATTTGTGGGACCACGCCTGGCAGGCGGGTTAGCAATCGCAGTTTATTTATTCAGCTGTTCAATGAAGATGCTGCAGCCCATCTTCTGGTTTTCATTTTCCCTCTGTCGACTTTTACGCACCCTACGGACAAGATGGGGTGGTACGAGTAGATTCTCTTAGGCCGGCACCACACGGCGGAAAGTTGAAGATAAATGTAATTTTTTTTTTAATAAATTTAAGTTTAAGATAAATGCAGTCAACGACGACACATTCGGTATAAATATCATGCAGCAGCGAGTATTCTCCGCTTAACCAGTGAAAGAAGTGAGAACCTTTCTAGCAGCTGGTAATAGGAATGAAAAGCGTTGCGATGTGACAGACATTACTGTGTTTCGGTTTGAAGGCACTGAGAGCACGCAATCATCGTGCATATGAGACTTAAGAACTGATGTCTCAGGGTGACAAGCGCAGTGTGGTGTTATACAGAAACTCCCACGTTGTCAATAACTCCCACGCTCAAAATGAGTGACGTAAAAAAATAATTAGATGACGCAATAGCGTAAGTAGACGCTAATCGTTGGAAGACGTGCTGCGACCATGTGATTCGCGAAGAAAATACCATGTGGAATTCGGATGACGTCATGGAACTTGCAAAACAAAATTCCTTCATAATAAATGTAACTGGAGAATCTAGCGATACAGCTTAGTGAACGGCAGGAATCCGTCTAGGTAGGCACCACCCCAGGGCCAGTTATTCTGCCGTGAAGCAGTAGTGTGCAAACATTACTGTATTTCGGTGTGAAGGGCACTGTAAGCTAACGTAATCACTGGGCATGTGAGACTTAAGAACTGACGTCTCAGGGTGATGGGCGCAGTGTAGCGTCACACAGAAATATTCTGGGTGACACAGCATTTGCTATGAGCAGACGTTGCACTTACCATCAGGTGAACGTTTTGCTCGTTTCATCACTTGATCCGATAAAAAACAATTTTTTTTTGAAAAAAAATTGTTTTTATTTTTACTCCACTGTAGTTGCACTGATGACTCACTATTTTCTTAACGCGAACGGACTATAGGTCAAGTACTACCTGGCCGTGGCAACGTATTAAGTAGGAAATATATTTCTTCCGACCCTATTACAATGCAAACTAATTAATTTTACACTATGTTTGTCCGCTTGTGTTATATAAAGTGAAGGCGTATCTCACGGTTCAATGTGCCTTCGTATTTGTATCGCCAGATTTTTATTGGCGTTTTTTTGGTCTCGTAAAAATGATATGTATTCCGTCTTGTTAAGGGGAAGTTAAACTTCGATGTAGCTTAGTAGTCAAAGCGGCCGACTCCTACGCCACGGGTACTGGGTTCGAATCCAAGTCGGAGCTAACGTTTGTGCAAAAACAAATTCAAAACCAAAGGCACAGACGATACAGTAGATATCTTTGTGTGGGCACATTAAATGTGTTGTCAAATGTGTTATCGAATGTCAAAGTTTGTAAAAAAATAAAAAAAACTGCCACGAAACCGTACCTCATAAAATATTGAACCGGTAATACTATATATAATAACTAAAGACTAATATCGTGTGATGGCAGCATACGAGAACCTACCACCCCGTCTCATACCATGGGTGTCGTAAAAGTCGACAGAAGAAAAATTAAAACCAGGAGATGGGCAGCATCTTCCTGGAATATCTGAATAAATAAACTGCAGTTGTCAACCTGCCCGCCAAGCGTGGCAACTATGGCAAAATCCCCCAAAATTAGAGCTACAAACTTTTATGGCAATCTATGGGGGAATATAGACCATGTTCGGCAGTGAAGTAGTGATAGGCTGAATTGATGAAGGCTAATTTAGTCGGCTTGACTGGCGAAGTGGCTGAGCGCTTGGCTTCTGCGCCACGGTTAGCGGGTTCTATTCCCGCTCGGAAATAATATTTGTTACTTTGTTCATACAGTTGTTCGGGGTAAGAGTGTTTATGAAACTTCTATAAAGAAAAGGTTATAATTGCAATAAACAATTTTAATGGTGCCGGCACCGGGAATCGCACCCAGGTCACTCGCATATTATGAAATTTAAACCGAGCGCCTAGCCCCTGAGCTACCACAGTAATCTATAATACTGTGAAATGTATATGATGATGATGATGTCCTCCTCGCTGATCGACGGCGACAACTTCTGAATATTGTTCGAGAGCTATCAACTGCGCAAGTGATATTATGATACAAAATTGTACGTGAAGACATAGAGGCACTCGCTCGTCCCAACCTACCAGCGCCCGATGAAACGCTCATGCGATAAGATTGAAGCTAGGCTAGGACTGCGCCAGAAACACGGGGACAATCACAACATAGGTAATGACCAATACATAGGTGGTGGGATTCCTATTCCCGTCTAGGTAGGTACCACTCGAGGGCCAGTTATTCTGCCGTGCAAACATTACTGTGTTTCGGTTTGAAGGGCACTGAGAGCTGGCGTAATCACTGGACATATGAGACTTAAAAAGTGATGTCTCAAGGGGCAGTTTTTTTATTCAAATGTTCCAGGAAGATACCGCTGCCCATCACCTGGTTTTGTTATCCCTCTGTCGACTTTTATGACACGCACGGGATGAGATGGGGTGGTAGATTCTCTTAAACCGCTACCGCACGGCTAATACTTTAACGTATCGGACTTCATAGGAAACCGCCGGGTCGCGGATAGGGGCAACGAACTCTTGACAGTTGTAAAATTTCTCTTTTCACCTTAAGGTATAATGTATTGGTTATTTAGGACAATGCGTATGTCGAGTTCGCAGGCCATGACGAATGTAGAACCTCTTATGTGAGTAATAGTTTATTATGTATATAGTTTGTATGTTTAGTATGTAATCGTTTCTTAGTAAGCTAAAGTACAACAGCTGTACAATTCGAAGTCAAATTTTAGTATAGCCGAAATATTTTATTGAAAGTGTCCAGTGCCCCCTAATGCGTGATAACAAGTTAATGGCTCGCTACAAGTTTTTAGGTCAATGGTTTTAGAAATTATTATCTTTACCTGACTACGGCGAAGCAAAACGAAGTGTTACGAAATCGTGTGACGAAACGAGCAAAACGTTCACCTGATGTCAAATGCTATATCACCCAAAATATTTATGTGTAACTGGTGGTAGGATTCCTATGCAGGAATCCGTCTAGGTAGGTACAACCCCAGGGCCAGTTATTCTGCCGTGCAGCAGTAGTGTGCAAACATTACTGTGTTTCGGTTTGAAGGGCACTGTGAGCTAGCGTATTCACTGGGCATATGAGACTTTAGAACTTACGTATCAGTGTGATGGGCACATGGTGTCACACAGAAATTTTCTGGGTGACACTGCATTTGTTACGGTCAGACGTTGCACTTACCATCAGGTTAGGTTATGAAAAAAACAAAAAAAAAACACTACGCCCGTCATCTTGAGACATCAGTTCTTAAGTCTCATGTGCCCAGTGATTACACTAGCTCTCAGTGCCCTTCAGACCGGAACACAGTAATGTTCGCACTCTACCGCTTCACGGCATAATAACTGGCCCAGCGGTAACGGTGGAAACTGGTCCAGATACAGTTTTTGGAGCTGGGCCTAATCACGTTCGTTTTAACACGAAGAAATATTCTTTATTAACACATGCAGCTTTCCTCACTATGTTTTTATTCACCGCTAAACACGTGTTAAATCAGCACTTAAGATTTTAATAATTTTAGAAGTTCTTGCAACAGAACAAACCCAAGTCACTCTCTTACTATGAAGCTTCAGGCGCGCGCTCAGCCCTTGAGCTACCACGGCTCTAAACTAAGATACAAATAAAAAACTGTTGTGGCTATGATTGTAGGGCCAGGGCCAGTTATTCTGCAGTGAAGCAGTAGTGTGCAAACATTACTGTGTTTCGGTTCGAAGGACACTGAGAGCTAGCGTAATCACTGGGCATATGAGAATTTAGAACTGATGTCTCAAGGTGACGGGCGCATTGTGGTGTCACACTGTTCTGTGTGACACAGCATTTGTTATGGGCAGATGTTGCACTTACCATCAGGTGAACGTTCTGCTCGTTCCGTCAAATTTATCAAAAAAAAAAGTATCTAAAACAGTTTCGCATTGAGACTGAAGCTGAGTAACAAGAGAACGAAACTCCGTACGTATTTTTGTTAATCTTTTTTTATCTTAGTCTACTTATATGAGTACTATTATATTCTATATAATATTATAAATGCGAAATTAACTGTCGTTCTGTATGTCTGTTATCTTTATCACGTCAACCGTTGAATAGATCTTGATGAAATTTAGCACGGAGATAACACGTGCAACTTGGAGACGGACATAAGATACTTTTTATTACGGAAAATAATAGAGTTCCCACGGTATTTTTTAAAAAAAAACCTAAATCCACGCCGATAGTCTCGGGGTTCAGGTAGTAATTCTAAAATAATTCTACTTTAGCAATAATGACATGCTTAAAACATAACGACCGTAAAATATGATCGATATCGATTTTTATGCGCCCTTTTAATATTGCTTCAATGTTCAATCCATCAATGTTACATAGGACAAAGAAGTACGTTGACTTCCGAAAAACAGACGATACAAAAAACGCCACGATAGGTCATCCGGCTCAGAGTTAATTACAGATTAACCTAAATTATTTCGATGGTAGGATTTCTATGCAGGAATCCGTCTAGGTTGGTACCACTTCAGTTATTCTGTGAAGCAGTAGTGTGCAAACAATACTATGTTTCGGCCTGAAGGGGACTGTGAGCTATTACGCCCAGTGATTACACTAGCGTGTAATCACTGGGCATATGAGACCTAAGAAGTAATGTCTCAGGGTAACGGGCGCAGTGATGTGCCACGCAGTAATTACCTGAGTGACACAGCATTTGTTATGATTAGACGTTGAATTTACCACCCGGTGAACGTTTTGCTCGTTTCATCACTTAATCCAATAAAAAGAACCGCTTAGGCCAATCAAAAAAATAGAAAATAGCGTTTGACTTTAATTAATTACAAAATATGTTCAAAATCAGAAAAAAGTAAACGAAACAGTTTTTACCGTGCGTTTGTGTTGCTATACTTTCTATACGTACTTTGCTGGTTCCTCGAATGAATAAAAAATAAAACTGTTGATTATAGTTGTGCTCTAAAAGCACTATCAGACAGCAACCACCGAGCCTTAACAGAGCGTACATTCACGACCGGCGTCCGATTTTTTTACGTAACCTGCGTACTTTCACTCTTCGCCATCTTGCTCTTTAGGAATGTCCAGTTCTGAATGTGCTCTAGTTTAGGGTCGTATTGCAAAATAACAATTTATCAAGAGATTTATAAAATTTACTGTAGATATCAAATAATGTTCCTCACAGTTGCAAAACATTTTTATTTGAATAATTTTATTGTAGCGACATCTCTTGGCGAAATAAGAAATTATTACTGGTAAATAAAGAGTGTGGATTTGGAGTTCCCAATTAGAATAAAATCGCCATTAGTTGTATAGCGAAGTGTATTTATTTGTTATAAACTTTTGTTACATCTAGTAGAAGTAGTTTAGTTGGTGTCAATGACCTGAGGCGAAGAGATTTTAAAGACATGCAATGGTAGCTTAATTGCATGATGAGGATTTTCGACAATGGCGTTAGGTAGCTACTGTGCAGGAGATATCACAGTGCCACAAGTATTCGTCCAAACACAGAGGCGCTCACGCGTCCTAATAACCCGAGCCCGATTTAACGCTCATGCAACAAGATCAGAGGTGGGTTAAGATGCAATGTCAATCACACGTGAATGCAGGAGTCCGTCTAGGTAGGTACCACCCCAGAGCCAGTTATTCTGCCGTGAAGCAGTAGTGTGCAAACATTCCTGTGTTTCGGTTTGAAGAGCACTGAGAGCAAGCGTAATCACTGGGCATATGAGACTTAAGAACCGATGTCTCAGGGTGACGGGCGCATTGTGGTGTCACACTGTTCTGGGTGACACAGCATTTGTTATGGGCAGACGGTGCTCTTACCATCAGGTTAACGTTTTGCTCGACTTTTATCAAATAAAAAAAATAAAAAAAACACTCGAAAAAAATTTGTGCTATGGCACGAATTTTGTTTCCGGCTAACACAGATGCGAAAACCAGCTGGAGCTAAAATTCTCTCTTTCTTTCTGACCAATATGACACGCGGTCGGCAGGTAATTTAGGAACCTCCGTATACACTATAGTGTAGTTAGTATTTCCAGGTCCAGTGCGGTAAATTTCGGGGCGGAATGTAAAAATAATCGGGAATCTGGTTCTCAAATCGGGACAGATACAAACGCTACACGAAACAGCATTCTGAGAATAATCATTAATTTTTTTAAATGGTATGTTACTATTGTTTAGTCAGATAGACGATTTTAAAACGAATAAAAGTTACAAACTAGATGAATTTAGAGGTTTTTGGCGTCCCGATTAAGGACGAATCGCGTGTAAATCCGTACTAATCGCAACACTTAGTGTAGTATATACTAAAGTTTCCAAACAATGTTCCTCGGAACAAGTGTTTTGAAAAGGTGTTTCGCGACAATACGGCGATTAAATATTCTGGTACACAATTAAAGATTTATATTTTATAAAAAAAACGATGCCCCGCAGTACGATTTCTCCTGTGTCGTCGTCGTCGTTTCAGCCTATCGATAGTCCACTGCTGAACATAGGCCTCCCCCATCGATTGCCACAAAAGTTTGTAGCTCTCGTTTTGGGAGGATTTTGCCATAGTTGCCACGCTTGGCAGACGGGTTGGCAACCGCAGTTAATTTTTTCAGATGTTCCAGCACGATGCTGTTGCCCATTTCCTGGTTTTCATTTTCCCTCTGTCGACTTCTACGACACCCACGGGATGAGATGGGGTGGTAGATTCTCTTAAGCCGCTACCACACGGCTCTCCTGTGTTGCGGGTACGTTTTACAGATATAAATTCCACATGCACAAACCACCCAGACCCGGAACAATTATCTGTAGGTCATACAAATATTTGTCCCGTGCGGGAATCGAACCCGCGACCCGCGGTGCAGAAGCCAAGGGCTCAGTCACTGCGCCAATCGAGCCGATGTTCTACTTTATATCGAATGGCGGGTGATATGTAAGCGTTTCGCGAAAAATTGCGGATGATAGCCGAAAAATTTCCGGGTTCACGAAGTGTTCCATTGCAAAAAGAGTTTGGGAGCCCCTGGTGTAGAATATTTTCAAGTTAGTGTAGATGGTAATCGAGCAAAACACCAGCTTGTGATTATCATCATCATCATCATTTTAGCCACACCAGTCCGCTGCTGAACATAGGCCTCCGCATGGATTGCCACTAAACACGGTCCTGAGCCACCTGCATCCATCGACTTCCCGCAAAGCCGTGCAGTACGCCGCTCCATCTAGTAGGAGGTCGCTGTACACTGCGTTTGACGGTACGAGTTTGCCACTCCAGAACTTTTTTTTTGATATAGTGAAGAAACGAGCAAAACTCACCTGATGGTAAGTGCAACGTCTTCCCATAACAACATGAGTTCTTAAGTCTCATATAGTGATAACGTTAGCTGTCAGTGCCCTGTAAACCGAAACACAGTAATATTTGCACACGACTGCTTTACGGCAGAATAACTGACCCTGGGGTGGTACCTACCTAGATGGATTCTTTTTAGAGATTCTTCTCCAACGGTCATTGTTTCTACGAGCTTTATGGCCAGCCCTTTTCCAAGTAATACACAGGCTGAACAGGCTGTATTCAGCCTGTGTATTACTTGGGGAAGGGAATACAGCAATAAGTCAGCCATTTAACAGTATCAGGTTTTACTCAAGATGTTTAAGAGCTTAAGGGGATGTTTAGGGCTGCATTTCTTTGTTTCTTGTATAGCCTTGCTGGTTAAGAGCTGTAGAAGAGGGGTGGGAAATTACTAGAAGCATTATAGTAGTTATTTCGAATACTATTGTTCAGGCATTAGTCGTAACTTAGGTTCCCAGCTGGTTAAGAAGGCCCGGCTTGTTATATATAGCATATATAGCAGACTTCACGAAGAGTATAATAATTCTAATGGTATTATATTTGCCTTTTTCTGCAGCTCATTGCTTTCGTCATAGACGTAACGATTGAGACAAAACATGTTAAGATAATATTCTAGCACGAAACAAATAAAAATAGCACAGATAAAAAAATATTATATAATTGATTAACACAAAAACGACCAAATGACCGCTTTTGAAACTTTAACCAAATTTGTTAAAAGTGGGTTTTTGTAATAATCCGTAACATATTTTGTTTAAATTGACATCAGTTTGTATCTTCAAACTTTACTTTGATTTTTGAATTGACTTTTGATGTTTAATTGTCATACTATCTTCTAAAAGGCTATACCATAGAAATAGTAGAATATAGTAGAAATAGATACATATAAAATGTAGGTTTAGTGTTAATTAGGAGCCAAACAAACAAACGGCAGTCAATTGTTAGTACTGATGTGCAGCGACGACGGTTCAAAAACCTAACTTTTTAAAGGGGTTTCTCAAAGTCGAAGTCAAGTCAAAGTCAAAATTTCTTTATTCAATTTAGGCTTGTTTAAAGCTCTTATGAACGTCAAAATCTACACCGCTTCAAAAAATGACCTTCTCAGAGAAGAACCGGTAAGAAACTCTGGGGTCTTTCTTTTTTCAATGCCATATTACATAATGTCATTTATAGATTACAAAAAAAAAATACATCGTAAATTTAGTAGCCAGGGGAAGTGCAGAGTATGAGTTATTTCCACACATATTTGTCCTCTATATAATGATCTATTTTATAATACGCTTTATCTAATAATGTCTTCTTGACAAGTAAAAATCCATGTCCGATTTTTGTGTTACACTTTTAGGAATTTTATAAAACTTTATACATCTACTAAGAAAAGACTTTCTAGTTTTAGCCAACCTAAACATAGGAACCTCTAGCGTGTCACCTCGACCCATTCTACAGGATACAGTCAATTTTTTGGTAAATAAATTAAGTTTTTTCTGTACGTACATAATATTTTCAAAGATAAACAACGACGGAAGTGTCAAAATATTAGTCTACTTGTCTCTCGCAGCGACTCGCGAGGTCTTAAGTTAAAGATTGCTGTTAAAGATGTCTAAATAGATCCCTAAGAGTCCCTAAACATACTAGTAAACAGCTTACGGTAATTATTACCTACTCTGTGCAGCCTCAAGAGTGCTATGTGCTGGTAACTGGTAAATATACCAAATATATACAGGGTTTTCGTTCAATCCTTCTTAGAAAAAGTAGGGTGTGATAGGTAGGTGAAATAGAATTTGTTGTGTTTATTTTACTTATTTTTAAGTTTTATTTATTGCCGCGGCAGGGTAATGTCTTAGGTTTATGTAGTTCGTTGTATGTACGGGACTCTAGTAAAGCCAAAGATAGTCAATTAATAATACCGTGTATAGTTGTTAGTTATGTATAGTTGTTAGGGTGTGAAAGGTGGGTGGAACCCACCTATTACTAAATTTTCTGGGAAGAAGAGCACAATCATATATCTGTATAATAAATAAATCTCGAGTACAGACAAAACCATTATGAAAGACTAGTTGACGCCCGCGTCTTAGGTTATAGGTTTTGCAGATTTTTTTAAATATCTAGTGGGAATTGTGTGATTTTTCAGGATAAAAAATTATCCTACGTCCATTCCCAGGATGCAAGCTATCTCTGTGCCAAATATAGTCAAGATCGGTTCAGCGGTAGAACCGTGAAAAGATAACAAACAGACAGTGGGACAGAGAGAATTACTTTCGCATTTATAATATTAGTATGGGTTAAAAGAATAATTGGAGCTGCTAAACAAATTGTCGACATTTGCACATTGATCAACAATTAATATTTAGCATTGTATGCCTTATCTAAGACCAATCTCTTCACCCGTAATCTAGTTTAGAGATATATCAAGAAATACAACTAAAGTAATACCAAATAACTGAGTTTCAGACGCATATGTTATAAAATGCTTTTAATTAACATACATACACGTAGTAACGTCCTTTCCCATATAAGGGGTAGGCAGAGACCCTCACGTAGTCCACTTTTCGCCCTCGTTGGAAACGAGGCGTCGCCGCCGTTTTGGTACGAGACAAAAAAATTATTGCTCCCCATTACGTTCCCACGAGCAGTACAGTGAGAGCATTGCATATTGTGGTGTTATTCTGCACGAAGGAAGGCTGCCCACTACACAATTACAATACGTTAGTCGCCTCTTACGACATCTCGGTAGGAAAGAGGAAGATGCCTCTGCCGGACAATTTTAATTAACATTTCGCATATAATACGAAGGCGCTAAAAAATATAGCTCTCATATAATATACATATTCACAGTATAATCACCACCACAATTACAAACAATACAATAACATCTCTTTATCTGGCTGTTCGATTGGGCTCTTAAAACAGTTTTTGTTAAGATATCAATGTTTTCCTTTTTTTGTTGAAGAAAGTGACAAAACCAGCGAATCGTTAACCTGATGGTGAATTTTATGTCCGCCCATAACAAATCCTGCGTCATCCAGAACATTTCTGTGTGACACCACACTGCGCCCGTCACCCTGAGACATCAGTTCTTAAGTCTCATATGCCCAGTGATTACGCTAGCTCTCAGTGCCCTTCAAACCGAAACACAGTAATGTTTGCCCACTACTGTTTCACGGGAGAATAACTGGCCCTGGGGTGGTACCTACCTAGACGGATTCCTGCATAGGAATAATACCACCAGTTAATACAGTAATATCCATATATTTTTTTAACGATTTACGGTTGAATATCGACCATTGGGCGACCACTAGTAAATCCGTAAACGTGTCTTCCTTTGCTAACAGTACAATAATACAGTTTAACTATTAATTAAATTTTAAAACCATATAAAGATAAAAAAGCAATTAAAAATAAAAATTAATTATAATAAATGAGAAATGAAACTGTTTCAGTATCTCTTTTTTGAAAGAAAGTAGTGAGTCAGGAGAAATATCTATGTCGTTTACACGCGCATATAAAGTATTATACTCATTACACATTCTTATAATTGGTGGAGGCAATTGCATGCACTAGCTGTTCTTTTTTTTATTGTATAAAGTGACGAAACGAGCAAAACGTTCATCTGATGGTAAGTGCAACGTCTGCACACAACAAATGCTGTGTCACCCAGAATATTTCTGTGTGACACCACACTGCGCCCGTCACCCAGAGACATCAGTTCTTAAGTCTCAAATGCCCAGTGATTACGCTAGCTCACAGTGCCCTTCAAACCGAAACACAGTAATGCTTGCACACTACTGCTTCACGGCAGAATAACTGGCTCTGGGGTGGAACATACCTAGACGGATTCCTGCATAGGAATCCTAACACCAGTAGCACCAGCTGTGCTCTTCGGTTTAATAAAAACCCGGCTTAAATAATCCAACCACATGACTGCGCCGTGCAGCATTCACAGTTTGTCTTTTTCGGTAATGTTCGGGTTTTATTTATTTATTTATTTATACAACTTTACATACAGAATGTATGATGTGATGTTCTCCTAGCCGATTTCGACCACGGCGACTACTTTCGATTACTGTCGAGAGCCATCAACTGCGCAGGAGATATTATAGTGCCACAAGTGTACGCGCAAACACAGAGGCACTCACTCGTCCCAACCTACCCGCGCCCGATGTAACGCTGATGCGATAAGATCGGAGGTAGGCTAGGATGCAGTGTCAGAAACACGGGGACGATCACAACACAACCGGACCCGAAAACCAACAATTTGTGTTTTAGCACAAATGTTGGCTCCGGCTGGGATTCAAACCCAGGACCCGCGGCTCAGAAGTCAGGTACTCTGACCACTGAGCCACGCGGTCGTCAGGATGTATATAGGCGAACTTTATGCCTGAGGCATTCTCTACCAGTAAACTTTAAGGGTGGTGCAGAGATTGAAAGAGACATACATATATATACACAAATACACACATATTTATACATAAATAACATAAAACAGATTAGTAAATATGTACATAAACACGTAAATAAATAATAAAAAGTGTGGATAAACTATTACTGAGATGATAATGCCAACTTATTTTAAAGCAGTTCGCGAACTGTAAATTCTCTAAATGTGCAACTATTGTTAGCTGTTCTGATTTCGAGAGGGTTAAGGGTTTCGGGAGGTTTTAGCATGCGGCTTTTTAAGATCGTAGTATAAAGTTTTATAACTTAGAATTTTCCTCAAAAACGGGATATCTAATGCAATAATAATGCGCGAACGCCTCTGACAAAACGATATCTCCCCCGCCGCTGATAGTTTCCGACAGTATTCGGAAGTCACCGTAATCGAACATCGGCCGGGAGGACATCTGTCTGCGACTGATCTTGTACCGGTCAAACCGACCACGATACCCTGACGACGATACGGTCAGTCACGATCCAGGCTACACTGTACACACAGTTAATAGCTTTAATATAAAACGCAGACGCGCGACCGGCGTAGAGAGCGGCGCGCAGCAGTCGACAATCACACCGCGTACACACGATACACCCGTGTTCCAGGGCGGTTCTCAACGCCCAGAGTTACCGTGTCGGTACAAAGTCCGCCAACCCACATTGGAGCAGCGTGGCGGATTCTTCCTAGCTCCATAATCCTCTCAGAACTGAGAGGAGGCCTGTGCTCAGTAGTGGGACATTTATAGGCTGAAACTTTAAACTATGTCGACAGCCCGAATGGAGGCCCGCAGCCTCCCTCGGACGGTCATTAGACGACTTAAAATCATTTGAGATATTCGAAATCGCGCAAGCACGCAGCGAACGCGACACAGTCCGAATTTCGAGGTTTTTGTAGGAGTTCATTTAAGTATTTATGATTGGGTGAAACTAAACCTGGCACGCGGGCCCCTGGCTCGTGTGCACAGTATCCGATGAAGCTGTAAAAGCCAAAAAGGCTAACAGCAATTACATCACCGAAATTATATATTACGGTCAAACCGACTCATTGTAGTGGCACAGACAATACATAATGGCCCCGAAATAAATTTGTTTTAAGATCATCGACATTCGCCCTGCATGCAGTCTGCTCGCGAGTCTCTTCAGATGTAGTTGTGAAAGTCGCTAGATTAATAGTGTACAACACATAAAACATTTTACTAAAAAAAAGTAATGTAATGTAATTCATAATGTAAATACCAGGAACAAGCACAAATTAATAATGCCAATTACTTGACTTCACATGGTCAGTAACTCCTTTATGGGGCAATGTATACATTTTTACAACAAAATCCCAGAAGGTGCAGTCTTTCAATCGTTACTTTAAGCTTAAGTTATTTTTTTTATTAAACAAAGACTTCATAAAAAGGGATATTATAATATTAAATAATACATGGACGATGATAACCCCTGGGAATGAGATGATCGCTGCCAAGTTATTTTTACATCTTAATAATCTTGTAATTGTACATTATTTTTAACTGACTAAAAAAATGCCTGCTGTGTTTCTTGCTGGTTCTTCCCAGGACAGAGGCATTTATTGGGAACCAGTGTAGTAAAAAAAAATGACTCCGGCGCACCCTGGGCAATCAGCGAGACATCTATCCTGATTGGCTAATCCTTTCACCACGATGGCCATCGACACGCTAAGAAGAAGAAGATCGGCATAATAACTGGCACTGCGGCGGTGCCTACCTAGACGGATTCGTGCATATGAATCCTCATCATCATCATCATCATTTCAGCCTATCATAGTCCATTGCTGAACATAGGCGTCCCCATAGATTGACACAAAACACGGTCCTGAGCCACCTGCATCCATCGACTTCCCGCAAAACCGTGCAGGTCGTCGCTCCATCTAGTGGGGGGTCGTGTAGATAGATAGGTAAAATGGCAACGTTTTTGTATTTGATAGCCTATTATATAAGTCTCTTATGTCGCCACCATACCTTAAATTATAACAGAACATACATACATATTACACCCTCAATGAGTAAATATTATGCGGTAAAGCTAACGCTATCGAATATTAAGGTAAACATAAATTAAGTGATCCTGTCTTAATTAAAAACTATAACATGGTTTTTTTCACTTTTTTTTTAAAAAGAAACATTTCTAGTATCTAGTACATTGTATTGGTATAATGACAAAAAAGATAATTTTAGCCATACGTAGTGTTACACTCACAGATTTTCTGCTATAAATTACCTTATTCTTATTTAAAATCTCCATAATGATGTACATTTAAAGCATATATAATGGCATGCAAATAGTATTTATTTTAGCGGTAGTCTAAGCATATTTTATCTAATTCGGATTACCGCTATTACAATGTTACTAAATTATTAATTTAGGATCGACTTTTGGCGCAAACTCGAAAAGTGGCGGTAGTGTTTATGTTGAATTTTGTAATTTCTGTGTATATTTCGAGTTTTCATGTTTAATATTGATAGTTAATTATGCAGAAAGTGTCTGGAAAGTGTACAGTAATTGGTAAATTCGATTCAAGACCAAAATTCTACTTTTCGTTATGTCTCCATCAGTCAAGCAAATTTTCATCTCCATCATCATTCATCAGTCCAACAAATCTTCAGTGGAAGTCAACAATTATTTTACTGTCGATCGAAATTAAGTTTTTGTTATAATAAAATTAATACTCGACATTGGCAAAAATGGCTTGATTTTATAGCTAAGTGCCAGGATTCAAAAGGAAGAAGAGGAATTTAGGAAATTTTTCCTCTACATAAAACTGCAGATAAGCGCCATATCTTGTTGGAAGGATAAAAGTTGATGTTAAATAATGTAATGTTACTATTTGTCGATAGATGGTAGCCCAATATAGTGAAATAAATAAAATAAAATTTATTTATGTTTTTTATAATTTAGGATAATCAGGAAAAAACAGATTAATGACCACAAACTTCCTAGCTTAATATGTAAACACTTCTTTAATTAATTTTTAGTCTATGTTTTTAAGAGATTTATTGGCAACTCCTTTTGATTCCTTAGTTTATGGCGAAACCGTCGCATGACAGTTGTGTGGGACAAAATTGGAATTATGAATTAGAATATTTTCCAAATTACTGTGTTTAAATGACAGCGGGAAAAGAAACAATGGGGTAAGCTTTGTTTGTTATATTATAATGTCTCTTGCTAAATGGCAACTACCTAAATAATTCAAAGGATAGAATTGAAAAATCGTTTTCCCTGCAACGAGATATTTTTAGGGAGGGGATACACTTTACCAATACGAAGCAGTATTTTTAAGCTTTCCAACAAACTATTTAACGTTTTCACTTTCATTAATGTTTTGGCGGTAAAAAAATGCTTCAAATTGTATTTACAAATCGTTCTTACTACGCACGGTAGTGTATGTAGAAATTTACGCTCGTATGGATTGCACATTGATTGCATTCGATTGAACGCTTTTTACCTTATCGTTAAGGTCGTTTAAGCCTGTCAGGTCAAAGCTTGCTATTTATAAAGCGGGTATATATTCATACTTGAAAAGTATTTCGCTCATAAACGCACGGTTTGCGGTTTGCCTTAATTAGGCTCATTAGAAACGACTAGAGCAAACCAGCTGTTATTTGCTCATTCGTGTGTTGCGCCCACTTACATTACCTTGGAATTTATTTTTTATATTGAGCTATTAGTGTAGTTTTAATAAAGTACTTCATTTGTTGATTCTCATTAAGCTTTCTAATATTGGTTTCTCCATGAAATTGCTATGAAAATACATATCACATAGGAGACATTATAAGGATAATTTTAACATCATTAGTAGGGGTAGGCAAGAACAAGATACCCCAGTTAGACATGGGACCCTTGATTTTGATTTGATTTAATTTATTTAAAATCAGTTGGTTTTCTCCTGTTTCGTGGAGGTTTTACACGACACACAAGTTTCATGTGCACAACACAACCAGACCCAAAAACCACCAATTTTTGATTTGCAGCTTTGGCTGAGAATCAAACCCGTCCTGGGTTTCGAACCCACAGTGTTGAAGTCAAGTACTCTAACCACTAGGTCATGTGGTCATCATTGGACTGACAGCCCTGCTCTTTACGAAACAAAAATTCTTAATTGTTTTCATAGCTTTAGAAATAGCAATAAATCTATTTATGTGACTGTCTGAATTGATTCTCTTCCCTCCCTCTTCTGAATTGATAGAGAATTCATGTAAATTCAGAACCTTTTAATTAGTTGTGTGTAGATCAATTTCATAATTAAATATTTATTTAGTGAATACCCTACATGAGCTTCTTTACATATATATTTTATATACTAGCACTTCATGAAAGCACTAGCACTTCTCTAGCGAGCCGTGGTAGCTCAGGGGCTAGGCGCTCACTTTAAATTTCATAGTATGTGAGTAACCAGGGTTCGATTCCCATTTTAGTGGTGCCAGCACCACTAAAATTGTTAATTGCAATTTTAAGTGCTGATTTACTATGTGCTCGGCGGTGAAGGAAAAACCTGCATATCTGAGAAATAAAAAATATTTCGAAGACATGTGCAGTCTGCCAACCGGCATTGGAGCAGCGTGGCGGATTCTTCCCAGCTCCAAAACCCTCTCAGAAATGAGAGGAGGCCTGTGCTCAGCAGTGGGACATTTATAGGCTGAAACTTTATTTTTACTTTTACTTCATGAAACACCATAATTGTGTTAGAGACACAATACAAAATCAACACATTGAACAGAAGATGAAAAGGTACATTAATTCTACTGGTGGTAGGATTCTTATGCAGGATTGCATCTGGGTAGGTACCACCGCAGTGCCAGTGATCCTGTCACCAAGCCTTAGTGTGCAAACATTACTGTTTTGGTTTGAAGGGCACAGATATCTAGTGTAATTACTGTGCATATGGGATTTAAGAACTGATATCACAAGGTAATGATAGTAGTGTGGTGCCATACAGGAATGTTCTGGGATACTCAGATTCTGTTATGGGCAGAAATTACATTCAGCATCAGATTAACAATCAACTCATTTTGTCACTTTCTTCGACAAAAAAAAAGAAAAAGCGTTATCTGAACAAAAACTGTTCTATCAGCCCAATTGAGAACATTGTCAGACAGGTCAGATGAAGAGCTGTGTGGTAGTTGTTTAAGAGAATGTACCACTCCATTCTGATCCCGTGGGTGACGTTAAAGTTGTCAGAGGGAAAAAGGAAAACCAGAAGATGGGCAGCTGCATCTTCCTGGAACATCTGTATAAATAAACTGCAGTAAAACCGCCGGCTAAGCTTGGCAACTGTGGCAAAATCCCCCCAAAATGAAAGCTACACACTTTTTTGCAATCTACGAGGGAGGCCTATGTTCAGCAGTGGACTGGTGATTAGCTTAATTGATGATGATTATTAAGAGAAGTTTCAATCTACTGTCATTAACAATAACTGTACAGGCCATTTGCAAATGTCACCTCACGTTTTCAGACTTTTTTATTGCAGACTTTTTTATTGTAGTTTGCATCTTGACTAGACCTCAATGTTAAGCAGAGTTATTGAGCTTTAGAAAAATATGAGCAAGATTTAACTGTACAATATCAATTAAAATTTGCACATTTTGTGTTGACGTCTTATGTTATTTTTCATAAGCTAGGAATCTGGGTAATGTGTATTTGGTTGACCTGAAATCTTACACTGGTAGTAGGATTCCTTCACATGAATCCGTCTATTTAGAAGAGCCACTGCAGTTCCAGTTATTCTGTAGTGAAGCCGTAATGTGGTAACATTACTGTTTCTTTCTGATGGACACTGAGAGCTAGTGTAATAACTTGGAATATGAGGCTTAAGAACTGATGTCTCAGTGGGACTGACGTTTGGCACTAACATACATACATACATACATAAGATCACGACTGTATCCCATAAGGGGTAGTCAGAGACTGGGCACTCACTGCAAAAACAGATGACTGCCACAGTCCACGTTTCACCATAACAATATAATGCACTTGGTGTGATAGGTGGTGAGCCCATCGCCACCATGCGCTGTTGGGTGCACAGTGCAGTTTAATTCCTTACTCGCCTTTTACGAGACCCATTGGATGAGATGGAGTGGTAGTATTCTTTTAACGAGCCGCCACCACACGGTTTGGCACTAAATTACAACAAATTAAGACTCATCACATATAATACATCAAGAATTTAAATTTGAATCCTATCTGTTAAGGTTCCATAATGAAAACTAAACCCTCATGAATTTATAATTATAATTGCAATATAATAATGAAATTAATAAAGGGTTTAGCTTACAATTTCGTCCTGTTCATATGTCACAGCCATTTTACATGGAGGCTATTGGTATTATAGAAATGATGAAGAATAATGAAGAAAGGTGTTTTTTATTAACTGCTATACATTGGCGTAGTGAACATAAACCATGGCGGGTTACTCTATTGAATTGACGATAACACAGTTCTTGACTACCACATATGTAGATTAACTTGTTTAGCAGACGAGTGTGCCCGGGAAAAGGGTAACTGCCTTCTAGATCCGAGAAATCTCTGATATGGGATGGATGTCTTTTACCAGTAGTGTTTCAGAACTTGAATATATAGACAGAATCTAAGAAACTTTGATAGCTCGATGGAAGATTCGTGAACGATATCTTGATTGTCTCATGTGGTTATATAGATGTCGCTACACTCTGTTCAATAGTTAATCTGTGGGATATTTCAAAGGCGATATCGAATTTTCTATGCATCATCTATACGAAAGTTACTGACTTTTGCATAGATGCTTGTGTGTTTGCATTTATGAGGCCCCTTGATCGCTTGGCATTTGCATGCAACAAAAATGGGTCAGATATTGGTTAGGTTTGTATAAATGTTAAACTATTTGTTAAACAAAGACTTTTTAAGAAGGGTTTTTATAATATTAAGGAATACATGGATGATGATAACCTCTGGGAATGAGGTGATTGCTGCCAAGCTATTTCTGAAATTGAAATTGACTGAAAAAAATCCCGCTGGGTTTCTTACAGGTTCTTCCCAGGACAGAGGCATTTATTTGCGAACCAGTGTAGCTTTAAAAAATGACGTTCAATGAGTATTATGTAAATGATCCATATTGAATAAAAAATATTCAATTCTATCCATGTGTGGTAGCGGCCTAAGAGAATCTACCACCCCATCACATCCCGTGGGTGTCGTAAAAGTCGACAGAGGGAAATTAAAACCAGTAGATGGGCAGCAGCATCTACCTGGAACATCTGAATAAATAAACTGCGGTTGCCAACCCGCCTGCCAAGCGTGGCAACTATGGCAAAATCCCTCCAATAAGAGAGCTACAAACTTTTGTGGCTATCTATGGGGGAGGCCTATGTTCAGCAGTGGACTTGTGATAGGCTGAAACGACGACGACGACGACGATTCTATTCTATTCTATACTACATTGTGCGCCGTCACCACTAAGTGGAGCACTAAATAACTTTTCGTGTAGTCTTGGGTATTGCCGATTCCCATTGGGTGCGATGAATTGATTTCGCAGTCCTGACGTGAACTGTTTCGCTTCGCTGCATTCGTTTCAGTTCGCTGGTTTATTAAAAAAAAAAGTTTCAATATCACTAACTGGACTTACCAATAAACGTTGTATAGCTGGTGAATAGTTACGCACCATTTTCTCTCTTTCTGCGATCAGTGATTTGACATTGGAAAGAAGGAGACGAAACTAAGGCATTGTGTAACTGTACAACCGCTATAAAACGTTTATTAGTAAGGAGGTAAATTTTGTAATGTTATCGGAAAAGAAAAGAACTGTGAACATTAATATTTTTTATTTGGATTGAAGCAAAAGAAAACAGTCTCAGTCAGTTTCACTGGTGGTAGGATTCCTATGCACTAATCCGTCTAGGTAGGTACCACCCCAGGGCCAGTTATTCTGCCGTGAAGCAGTAGTGTGCAGGCATTACTGTTTCGGTTTGAAGGGCACTGTGAGCTAGCGTAATCACTGGGCATTTGAGACTTAAGAACTGATGTCTCAGGGTGACGGGCGCAGTGTGGTGTCACACATAAATTTTCTGGGTGACACAGCATTTTTTATGGGCAGACGTTGCACTTAACATCAGGTGAACGTTTTGCTCGTTTCGTCGCTTTATACAATAAAAAAAAAGTGAAACAGTCAAAATCAAGTACATGGAATATTTATTTCTTACTAGCGACCCGCCCTGGCTTCGAACGGGTGCACTTTACTACTGAAGAAAATGAGAAGTTTATTTTATATTATAACCTTTCTCTACTTCCAGTACTGTCAAACTGAACACCACTTTTTACAAGTACCATACAAATTTCCGACATTTACGGTGGATTTCTCAAAAAAAAACTTTCACACATACCTATCCCGACCATTAAGAGCGCAACAAAAAAAAATCAGTTAAATCGGTGGAGCCGTTCTATAGTGGTGATCTTTCGTGCGGCAATTGATTTTTACGTATATAGAATTTAACTAAAAAAAAAAAGTAAAGTTTCAGCTTATAAATGTCCCACTACTGAGCACAGGCCACCTCTCATTTCTGAGAGGGTTTTGGAGCTAGGAAGAATTCGCCACGCTGTTCCAATGCGGGTTGGCGGAATTCACATGTATTCGAAAATTTTTTTATTCCTCAGACATGCAGGTTTCCTCACGATGTTTTCCTTCACCGCCGAGCACGTGGTAAATCAGCACTTAAAATTGCAATTAACAATTTTAGTGGTGCCGGCACCGGGAATCGAACCCGGGTCACTCGCGCACTATGAAATTTAAAGCGAGCGCCTAGCCCCTGAGCTACTACTAAATAATCAATAATTAACAATTAAGTCGAAAATTATTAAGAGTTACATAATACGTCAAAAAACGGCACATAATAGATTTTGCACGAGAAATTTAAATTTATAAATAACTAAGAGCGGGACCAACGACGAACTAGTTCGTATAGTTCGTATAGTTCGTCAATAATGGAACACCCCAGCCTAGGTCATTCGCGAACTATCTAAGACTATTTTCGTGTTCCAGTATTAGGCTTTTTGACGGCTCTCGGGCTGAATTATTAGCGTGGCTGCCGCCTATTCCTCTATTTCTAGTAGAAACCAAAAATATATTCAACACACATGGAATGACGACTTAATTTTCAAGATCAGCGTTTATTCGATCGTAACGTGTATACTGTTAATAAGACTGTAGAAAACAAAACAAAAAAAAATATATCATGAGTCTATTTAAAGGGTAGGCAGAGGCCACACACGTAGCCCTCTTTTCGCAACCGCGGGAAATGTGACATGACGGGACGCCGCCGCCATTTTGGTACGATTCAAAAAATATTACTCACTGTGTTCCCACGAGCAGTATAGTGACAGCCTATAACTAGTTCACTGCTGCGCAAGGGCCTCTCCCATAGATTGCAACAATATTTCGTAGCTCTCATTTACGGGGGATTTCGCCATAGTTGCCGCGATCGGCAGGCGCGTTGGCAACCGCAGTTTATTTATTCAGATGTTCCAGGAAGATGCTGCTGCCCCTCTCCTGGTTTTTATTTTACCACTGTCGACTTTAACGATACCCACGGGATTAGATGGGGGTGGTAGATTCTCTTTAGCCCTCTGCCCATAACAAATGCTGTGTCACCGAGAACATTTTTGTGTCACTGACACTGCGCCCGTCACCATGAGACATCAGTTCTTAAGTCTCATATGCCCAGTGAATACTGCTCTTCACGGCAGAATAACTGGCCCTGGGGTTGGTACCTACCCAAATGGATTTCTGCATACGAATCCTACCACCAGTAATATTTTGCGTTGATGACATTTATTTTCTTTTTTTATAAAAGCGAAGCCCCACAGTAGAAGACCCGAAAACCCACAACGTTTTTGCACAAATGTTTGTTTCGGCTGGGATTCAGTCCCAGGACCCGGCCCAGAAGTCAGGTACTTTGACCACTAGATCACATGGTCCATGTCGCCTTTGTCGTAATTTGGAATTTTTAATGGGAATGGAAAGAGACGAGTCGAGCAAAACGTTCACCTGATGTTAAGTGCAACGTCTGCCCATAACAAATCATGCGCCATCCAGAATTTTTCCGTGTGGCACCACACTGCGCCCGTCCCCCGAGACGTCAGTTCTTAAGTGTCATATGCCCAGTGATTACGCTAGCTCTCAGTGCCCTTCAAACCGAAACACAGTAATGTTCGCACACTACCGCTTCAGAATAACTGGCCCTGGGGTGGTACCTACCCAGACTGATTCCTGCAAAGGAATCCTACCACCAGGGCCGGACATCTATCGGCTACAAATAACTTTTATATATAGATAATATAAATAGAAGACACGCGATAAAATCTGTAAAATTTCGTTTTTTATTAAAAACACCATTTGCAGCCTCTTCCAAATACTGGCATATCAAACTTGCAAATATCAGCGTCATAAGATGAAACATTGAATGATTGTCAACACTATTGATAACATCCCAAGTGCCCCACTCGAATTTGAAAGGGGTATCATGCCATTTGATTTTCAACTTTATAGCTTAAATCTTACTATTGCTTTTGCTAATCGGCGAATGTTTGACGCGAGATGAATCGATAGCGTTATCGAAATGACACAGTTGTGAAACTGTCGGATGCATCGAGTGCCCTGAAATTTGGGTTTGTTGTTTAAAAAATGTGACATAGCAGCTTATAAATATCCAACTGCTGGGATGGTTTGGGACCCGGGAAGATTCCACCATGCCGCTCCAACGCGGGCGTACTTCTAATGTGTTTGAAATATTTTTATTACTTCAATATGGTGGTATGATTCCTATGAAGGAATCCGTCACCAGTGCAGTGCAAGTAATATTCTATTCTATTCTATTCTTGTGCTTACTGAGCATATTAGACTTAAGAACTGATGTCGCAGAGTGACGGGCGATTTGTGGAGCCACATAGAAATGTTCTACGTGACACAGCATTTGTTATGCATTTGTCAGCACTTACCAGGTGAACTATTTACCCGTGACGTCACTTCTTCTATTAAAAAAAATCTGTGATGTTTTCCGTCACGGGATCGAACTCAGGTCACCAGCATTATATGAAATTTAATTTGAGCGCCCGGCCCCTGAGCTACCACGGTTCTATTGTATCTCTGCTGTTGTCAATCGTGTAAATACGAGGGTGGATTGAAAAGTACTCGGCCTAACCAAGAAAATAAACACATACTAAATCAGTTATATTTTTATTTTTCTACATAATCACCATCAAGTTCAATACACTTTTGCCACCTCCCCTTCCAAGCATTTAGACCGTTAAAAAAAATGATTCTTCCTTAGAGTCAAAATATGCGTCTACAGCTGCTTTGACCTCGCCGTTTGTCGAAAATCTTTGACCTCCCAAGTGCTTTTTTAGGTTAGGGAACAGAAAGAAGTCTGATGGTGCCAGATCAGGTGAATACGGCGGATGCGGTAACAGTTCAAAGCCACAGTTGTGAATTCCAGCCATTGACTGTACTGACGTGTGAACACGGGCGTTATCTTGATGAAACAGGACTTTTCTTCTGAGCATTCCTCGACGTTTTTCTTTTATTTCCTCTCGTAAACGACGTAGTAAGGTGCAGTAGTAATCAGAGTTTATAGTCTGACCCCTTTCAAGATAATCAATCATAATCACACCTTTCGAGTCCCAGAATACTGAAGCCATCACCTTATTTGCCGACAAAATCGACTTAGCCTTTTTAGGGGGTGGTGAACCAGGTCTTCTCCACTGTTTTGATTGTTGTTTTGTTTCCGGTGTACAGTAATGAACCCATGTTTCGTCCATAGTAACAAAACGATTCAAAAAATCACCTGCATCGGCTTCAAATAACTCCAAACAGTCGCGGGAAATAGTCAATCGCGTCCTTTTTTGTTCAACTGAAAGCAGTCGCGGAACCCACCTCGCAGACACCTTGTGGAAACCCAACTCGTTGACAATGATGTTTTGAGTTCGTTCATAAGAGATGCCTATAATCTCGGCTATCTCTCTAATTTTTAATCTGCGGTCTCCCATTATTAAATCAAGTACTTTTTAAATATTTTCGTCAGTAGTTGACGTCGAAGGCCTTCCAGAGCGGGGTTCATCTTTCACACTCTCTCTACCACGCTTAAATTCTGCTATCCATTTTTTGACGGATGAATATGACAGAGCACAATCGCCTAATGTACTGACCATGTCATCATGGATGGCTTTTGATGATAGCCCCTTCTTATGGAGGTACTTAATGACGGCACGCTGCTCGATTTGCTCCATTCGCGGAAATTATGACCGATTACTTTGTTAATAAATTTATAAAATCACAACTAATTATCGCACACGTTTCGAACTTCACACAATGAACTAGTCTGAACTGAACTAAATAATGTGGGTAGATTTGATTTTTAGAATTAAATGGATCTGTGTTAGGCTTTTCAATCCACCTAGTATGTGTCGACTACATGACCATGGGTATTCAGGGCGTGACAACATCACATGTAATGAATGATTTTGTTTTTATTGTACCTTGATGACAATGTCCTCGTGGTAGATTTTTTGATTACGGCGACAGCTTTTGAATATTTCCGGAAGCTATCAACTGCGATATTATAGTTCCGCAAGTGATCACGTGTAGATATTGTTGTTGGTAAATATTGTCTCTACAAACAACGACCACATTTGGCCTCGGCTTAAGAGAGTCTACCACCCCATCTCATCCCGTGGGTGTCGTAAAAGTCGACAGAGGGAAACTGAAAACCAGGAGATGGGGGCAGCGTCTTCCTGTAACATCTGATTCAATACTCGTAATCTGCAGTTGCCATCCCGCCTGCCAAGCTGGCAACTACGATAAAATCATTCCGAAATGGGTGCGTCAACTTTTCTGGCAATCGATGTGGAAGGCTTATGTTCAGCAGTGGACTAGTGAAAGGCTGATATGATGATGATGATACGAAAGCACAGAGACACTCATTCGTCTCAACCCGCGCCAGAGGTAACGCTCGTGCGACAAGATCGGAGGTACGAGCGGCGTTCAATGTATTCACGGTAACAGCATGAAACTAATTTTTTTTTTTTAATTTTTTAATGTAATTATTCGTGACCCCAATGCATTTATTACATCCCGAAACTTTTCAACTATTCAATAAACTTTATAAAATAACTTTCCTCCTTGGATGAAGAATGTGTAATAGTGCCGCCTTCATCGTTATCGTTCATCGACGGAAAATCGTGTGCCATGAAGTTCTTTTTTCAAATTTGGGCCCGACTCAACAATACTGTTAATAGGATTCCTATGCAGGAATCCGTCTAGGTAGGTACCACTCAGGGCCAGTTATTCTGCCGTGAAGCACTAGTGTGCAAACATTACTGTGTTTCAGTTTGAAGGGCACAGAGCTAGCGTAATCACAGGGCATATGAGACTTAAGAACTGATGTCTCAGGGTGATGGGCACAGTGAGGTGTCACACAGAAATATTCTGGGTGACACAGCATTTGTTATGGGCAGACGTTGCACTTACCATCAGATGAACGTTTTGCTCGACTGGTCTCTTTCCATTCCCTACTGCTTCACGGCAGAATAACTGGCCCTGGGGTGGTACCTACCTAGACGGATTCCTGCATAGGAATCCTACCACCAGTAACCACGTTTTGCTCGTTTCAATCTAAGCGAACATCGTAGTGCCGTCAGTCGCGGGCGACGCCGCTAGACGAGCGTTTTGCGTTTATCTGTATTGCTAACGCCACAGACAGTCCGTGATCGGCATACATCGCTATTTACCATCATAACTTGATAATATAAAATTGATTGATATAAAAAATAGTAAGTTCAATAACTAAAACCCGACTACTGACAAACACCCCCGAAGAAATAAGAAACATGAAAATATTCTTGATTCTGAAATTGTTATGTACAAACCACACTCGGCGTCAAAAAAATCGCACATCAGAAAAAAATAATTTAAATACTGTTTTAACACAACAGGCCAATGGCAATGTTGTGGTTTGAGGGTATCATTCGAAAGGTAATTTCATTAGCTTTCAGGAATTTTAATTGAATTTTACTTTTATAACGAGACGAAAGAGAAATTAAAGAAAAAGACAGGGTATGTACAAATTTGCAAATTAATAATTTAAAAAAAAGCTTAATAAATACAAAAAAAGTTCTTAAAACCTAGTGTTACCCCCCCTTGCCTTGATAACGGCTTCCATGCGATCTTTCATGGACCTTACAAGGATCGCAACAGCCTCTTGGGGTATTTGTTCCCACTCTTCAAGTACCGCATCTTGGAGCTCTTGAAGAGTGGCTGGAGCTGGATCTCGAGCTCGCACGCGCCGTTTTAGGTCATCCCAGAGATGTTCTATTGGGTTACGGTCTGGACTTCGTGCTGGCCAATGCATAACAGGGATATCGACCTCCTGTAAATAATCCCGTACAATAGCCGCGGTGTGGCAACGAGCATTATCATGCATTAACATGAATCCATCACCGACATAACCAGCATACGGGACCACATGTTCCTCCAGGATTTCAGTAATGTACCGACCAGCATTTAATGATCCTTGCCCACGGCCACCCCGAGTCCGGGAAACGCACACAAGTTCCGTTTTCCCGTCGACGAAAATGCCGCCCCAAAACATACACGAGCCACCCCCGTATTCGACGGATTCTTCGAAGCAGGGTTGTGTGAACCTCTCCCCCTGTCTTCTGTAGACCCTTCTACGCCTGTCATTGCAGAAGAGACAGACCCTCGTCTCATCAGAGAAGAGTACGGTCCGCCACTGTTCTAGAGTCCACTCGCAATGATTGCGAGCAAACTCTAGGCGATCTCTGCGATGCTGTGCAGTAAGTTTTGGACCTTTAGCAGGTCTATGGGCTGTTAAACTCTTTTTGTGTAACCTTCTTCTTATCGCAGAAACACTCACAGATGTTCTCCGAGTTGATCGAAGCTGTTATTGCAACTCAACAGCATTTGTAAAACGGTTTCGTAAAGATGTCGTAACGATGAAACGGTCATCTCTTTCTGATGTGCACCGTTTTCTTCCAGATCCCGTGTTTATGTTTTATAACATAACCACCAGTCTGCTGAAAACGTTGGAACACCCGTCGAACTGAAAAACGGGACAGGTTCAACTGTCGAGCAACGTCACACTGCCGCATCCCCGACTGCAATAGGGCAATCACTTGAGCGGCTTCTTCAGAGCTGGTGTCCATCTTTACTTGTTCTTACTTGGGTTACTTGTTCACGTGTGTTCACTGCAAAGTCTAAATTACGACTGGCCCATATTTCATCCAGATAGACCCTTTTATACCCTTTTTAGGTGGTGTAACTAGCGTCCTTACTAACGAGCATTTGACAGAGTTTATTTTTGACGCTCTATAATGATAAATGTTTTAATGATTTCATGATTTTTTTATTAATAATGTAAAGCTATTCAAATACCCATTTCAAACATACCAATATTTATATAAATATAATTCGTTTCTAGCCATTACAGCCATTTTTCGCGCAAACTCAGAGAGGTGCGATTTTTGTGACGCTGAGTGTATTCAATATTGATCGTCTATTATATAAACAACTTACACGTAATATATTTTAATGTATTAAATTCATAGTGATGTTCAGAGGAAAGCCGTGGTCGTATGCCACCTGCCCTAACAAAACAATCCATCTAACAGTAGTAAGCGATCATAATCTTTAGGGCAAAGTGGCATATGAATTTATTATAACGAAGAATAAAAAGTAAAAAAGTGAAGTTACAGCCTATAAATGTCCCACTGCTGAGAAAAGAAACCCTCTCATTTCTGAGAGGGTTTTGGAGCTAGGAAGAATCCGCCACGCTGCTCCAATGCGGGGTGGCGGACTGCAAATGTCTTTCGAAATATTTTTTATTTCTCAAACATGCAGGTTCCCTCACGATGTTTTCCTTCACCGCCGAGCACGTGGTAAATCAGCACTTAAAATGTCAATTAACAATTTTAGTGGTGCCGGCGCCGGGAATCGAACCCAGGGCACTCGCGTACTATAAAATTTAAAGCGATCGCCTAGCCCCTGACTAACCTCTTAAATGTTGATATTTTTACCTTATTTTATTTGTTAACCAGTTTATACATTTGATTATTTCATCATTATAGGAGCCAAATAAATTTATTAATTAATAATTTAAAATAATGAAGGAAAGTAAGTTACTTTGCTAAGATCCGCATGCAAAATATAAAAATGGTGTATATTACCTAGTTTTTTGAAGAGCACCGCCCGCCCTCCCTCAGTAGCGTGCACAAGCAAACTAACACCGCCACCAGGAACCGCCACCAGGTACCCTCCACCAATCACTACAATACTACCACTAGATAATATACACCACTGAAATCGAGAACACGACACGTGTTTCGCCCCAAAACGAGGCATTATCAAGCGTCAGACTACTGCTACTGCTACGGCTACGGCGACGGCTACTGAGGGAGGGCGGGTGGTGCTCTTCAAAAAACTAGGTAATATACACCATTTTTATATTTTGCATGCGGATCTCAGCAAAGTAACTTACTTTCCTTCATTATAATGGATTTCCGCAAAGTAACGCCTGATTCTATTAACTAAATTTAAAATAACTTTTCATTTTTACAAAAAATAAAGAGTGACAACCTTAGTGTTCCAATGGAGAGTAGGTATTTAACTCAACAAATGGGCCTAGTTTCTATAATACATTTACTGTGACTTGGGGATAAGTCTGGAGTCGTACTAAGTCTATAAGGTGGGTAGTTGATTTTTTCGAAAACAATCTCGCGCAGCAGTCTTGGAAATGCGCCATGGGAGTGCCCAAAATATCGTTGCCTGACTTTTTCGGCAGACGGAGTGACCATGAATTTCTTCTGGGTGTCTGTACCTTTCTTGAGCCACTGCAAAGTAAGCAGGAGTCATACTTTTAGGGTCATTGTGATGAAGCAACGTTCCTTATCCAGTATCAATTTTATCTTGCACTGACTATTGTAAATTAAGTCATGAAGAATATTTTGTATTTTATCAACGGACAGGTTAGTCATGGCTGCTGTCATTTTAACTTTCATTCGGGTATATCCGGTACAAGTTTCTTACCTTTTTTCCCGTTCAGGCCGATCGAGGGTCGTCTTCTAAACTCTCTCCACCGCTTTGCATTTACCGAATCAGTGTTGCCAACCCTAATTTTATAAAAGTAGTAGATTAACAGCAAAAAGTTTGTAGAAATTACTACTTTTGAAAAAGGCTAATATAATATAGCTGTAAATCATAATGCTTTTTTCTAATCTTAGGAGGGGGTAAGTTTCTGACGGAGTCCGTATTCTTTTTTTTATTTGATAAAGTATCGAGTCAAGAAAAACGTTCACCTGATGGTAAGTGAAACGTTTGCCCATAACAGATGCTGTGTTACTCAGAATATTTCTGTGTAGCACCACACTGCGCCCGTCACGCTGAGACATAAGTTCTTAAGTCTCATATGCCCAGTGATTACGCTAGCTCTCAGTGCCCTTCAAACCGAAACACAGTAATGTTTGCACACTACTGCTTCACGGCAGAATATGGGGTGGTACCTACCTAGACGGATTCCTGCATAGGAATCCTACCACCAGTAAATCTCTTTCAAGTAAATCTCAATCAGAGTGCATTATTTCTGATTAATGACTAGAATCTAAAAAGTGTCTATATTCTATTCATGTGTGTCCAGATTCCAGATTGTTATAGATTCCAATCATTCTTACTTACAACATAAATCGCCCACGCCCACAATATAAATATTATAAAAAAATCACCAACACAAACCGCGAAAAGTACCGTTTTGTAAGAAATTGAATCACAACGCGGTGCTCGATTTTCTTCAACATCGTTACGTCCGCCATTCCAATTGTCTTTGACTAAGAATAAATGGAAAACTAATGTCACAACTATATGAAATGTTATAATACCTAATTCATCAGTAAAATTACCCATATCATTAATAAACCAACCCCGATGCCGGGAATACATTGAACGCCACTCTTCGACTAGGGTACAAAGCGCTCTACGTTTTTGCACAAATGTTAACATCGTCTGTGATTTGAACCCAGGACTCGCGACGTAGAAGTCGGACCGATGCTCGAACACTCATGTCTGTCAAGTTTCCATCAAAATCAATTGCTCGTCATAGCGTGAACAGTGTTCAATGAGCAAACACGTAATGGGCAGGGTAAAGCCGCTCTATCCGCATAAAGTCAGAATTTTATTACATATATTCAATCACGCCGTTTTACCATTTAATGTGTAGGCACAGACAACATCCGTAGGCTACTTTCCGCTCCTTTAGGAAAACAGTGACGATTGGCGAACCACGTCGCCGCCATTTTGGTACGAGTTGAAATTCTTGGTCCCCATTGCTTTGCCACGAGTAGCAAGCCATTTCCACGATAATCATTGGCTTAGCGGAGGGGAAGGGAAAAGTTTTACGTAGGAAATGGAGTCGGGCTAGGGAATGGGAAGTTGGGAAAGGAACTTTAAGGTGTAGTATACTACTATCTCGGAAGGAGCAGCAGGAGACAGCAGGAACGGTACCGGGTAAGCGACACCGGCCCCCCGAGATTCTGCTGTCTCCTGCTCCTTCCGAGATGGTAGCATCCTACACCTTGTAGTTCCTTTCCAAACTTTCGCATTTCCTGCTCCAAATCCATTTCCTACCTAATCCTTTTCCCTTCCTCTCCACCAAGCCTGAGATTGCTCTGCCGACGGCTGAAACTGAAAATCATATTGTAATTATGTTAGCTACGAATGAGAAAACGATTACGTTTACAGTTTTTGTTCGCTGAGGGTGGTGGTCAGTGAGTAAAAAAAATGTTAAGTTTCGGTCTATAAGTTGCTCAGCAGTGGGAAACGTCCCAGAGCACAGGCCTCCTCTCAATTCTGAGAGGTTTTTGGGGCTAGGAAAGCTCCGCCGCGCTGCCCCAGTGCGGGTTGGCGGACTGCACATGTCTTCGAAATCTTTTTTATATCTCAGACATGCAGGTTTCCCCACGAGGTTTCCTTCACCGCCGAGCACGTGGTAAATCGGCACTTAAAATTGCAATTGACAATTTTAGTCGTGCCGAGACCGGCAATCGGAGACAGGTCACTCGCGTACTATGAAATGTAAAGCGAGCGCCTAGCCCCTGAGCTACCACGGCGTGAGTGAGTGTTGTGTAAGTGAGTGAGTGTTATGTAAATAATCTGAATTGAATAAAAATAGGCTATCTCTAACACAAGGTTCTATCTACAAGATTTTAAGTAAAGAATGTCTTGTTGTACGGCGTTGCGTGGATGTCTTTAAAAAACTTAAGTCACGTTGAAGAAAATTGCGTTTTCACAAATATTTGTTTGGAATTTGTTTTTTTAATTTCCATATGAAAAACAGCGTGACGTTATATGATGTATTTATTATAGCGCCGCTACGAGTGCGGTCTAGTCTCATTAAAATCCGTCTAGTTGATTTCGGATTAAACATGTGCGGGCTAAATTTTAAAACGGATTACTGTGTCCTATTTGTCATAATGTTTTTTTAAAGTGATACGAGCCAAACGTTCACCTGATGGTGATTGCAACTGGCCATAACAAATGCCGTGTCACCCAGAACATATTGATTCCTCAGATAGGCAGGTAGAAAAAAAAATTTTTAGGTTGCAACTTTAGTATGTAAAGACATTTTTTTTTAATCTGTTTTTTTTTTTGTATAATTTGATATATTCCTATTTTAATAATATATAGTAATTCTTCGCTGTGATGCAATGAATAAAGTATCTGTCTATCTATCTATCTATCTATCTTACGGCACTCGAAGCTGAGAGCGAAAGATTTTGGTTCAAAGCTGCAGAAAGATTTCGGTAGTGCTGGGACCGCGGATCGAACTGTAATCACTCGCGTACTATTAAATTTCAGGCATGCGCCAAGCTCTTGAGCTTCACGGCTCAATTAGAAATTTATTAAAATGAGTGTAATAATTCTTCTCGCTGTCACTCTCGATTAGACTGCCAAAGAAATTAATAAGAAGTTTTTTCTATCGCAACACACTAGTCTCGGTAATCCGGCCCCTGTCAAATCCCGGCGCCCCCTGTCCTCCGGCAAGCTAATATTTTTTTTTATTTGGCACCGCGCGGTTTGCGCATATGCCACTGGCAAATTTCAAACTTCATAGTTTCACATATTATCACAATAGCTCTTTCGACGTTTCCCGCGCTTTTTTCACTCGTCACACTTATTATTTATTTAATAATGGAAACATTCACAGACTATTTTCCAGTGTCAAGTAACATATTCAAGTATACAATCTTCTAGAAGCAACACTTCAAAATTTTGATCGACAGTAAAACGATAGTTGACTTTTACTAAAGATTTGCTGGACTGATGGAGACGATATTGGTCTTGAATTGAATTTTCCAATGACTGTACACTTTCAGGAGCACTTGCTGCATAATAAACTATCAATATTAAACGTCAAATCTCCAAATATACACAGAAATTACAAAATTAAATAAAAACACTACCGCCACTTTTCGAGTTGCCGCCAAAAGTCCTGCTAATTATGTGTGTATGAAAATGTTTTGTAAATGCACGATTGAACAGGATGCAACTTTGTATCATCTATTGTTTTTTTTTTATATATAGGAGATGGGGCAAACGAGCAAGGGGCTCACCTGATGGTAAGTGATCACCGCCGCCTATGAACATCCACAATACCAGGAGAATTCCGAATGCGTTGCCGGCCTTTGAGGAAGGAGTAGGCTCTTTGTGTGTTGTTTTATTTACGAAATAGCATACCGTATAGTATGTATTTTATTCATTGTGTCACCTTTTTTTTATTGTATAAAGTGACGAAACGAGCAAAACGTCCACCTGATGGTAAACGCAACGTCCGTCCACAACAAATGCTGTATCACCAAGAATATTTCTGTGTGACACCACACTGCGCCCGTCACCCTGAGACATCAGTTCTTAAGTCTCGAATGCCCAGTGATTACGCTAGCTCACAGTGCCCTTCAAACCGAAACACAGTAATGCTTGCACACTACTGCATCACGGCAGAATAACTGGCCCTGGGGTAGCACCTACCTATTCCTTCATAATTTGTCGGATTATAAGGTGGAGTATCTTTAAAATTTTCTGATCTACAAAGAGTAGGTCGCAGTACTCTGTAGTCTCTGTAGTCACTTATAAATAACAAAAATAAACGCGATAAAATTCGTAAAATAAGTTTCATTTAAATCCTTTGCTGTTTTGCAAAACAATTGTCGGTTTACCGCGGGTCTACTGTAGATGTTTAATGATCACTCTGTGACTTAAATAGCTATCAAATCTATATATGTATATATACAATGTATATATATATAAATAAAATATATATATATATATATATATATATATATATATAATGTCAATTAAATAGCTCTCAAATAACTCTACTGCTAATCAAATAGCCTCTACTGCGGTACGTAACATGCAGCTCCAAAGCATAAGAATTTTATTTATGTAAATTTGGTACAGTCCCCTGAAGGACGCGAATACTTCTGAATAATAGGTAGGAGATATTATAGTGCCACAAGTGTCTCGCAAACACAGGCACGCAGTCCTAACCTTCCCTCGCCCGATTTAACGCTCATGCGATAAGATCAGAGGTAGTCTGGGATGCAGTGTCAGAGACACGAAGGCAACCACGACACAAACAGACCTAAAAACAATTTTGTTTTTGCATAAATCTTGACCCGAACTACTAGGCCAAGACCATGTGGCCACAGACACACAGATGCCTGGTGGTAAATTTTCTATCCATGAATCCGTCTAGGTCGGTACCACCCCTGGGCCAGTTATTCTACCGTGAAGCAGTAGTGTTACTGTGTTTCGGTTTGAAGGGCACTGAGAGCTAGCGTAATGACTGGGCGTATGAGACTATATGTCTCCGGGTGACGGGCGCAGTGTCAGTCGCAGTCAGTCACAAAGGAATGTTCTAGGTGACACAGCATTTGTTATGGGCAGACGTTGCACTTGAACAGGTGAACGTTTTGCTCGTTTAGTTACTTTATCAAATAAAAAAAATGGACTTTTGGCGTCAAATGGAAAAGTGACGGTGGTGTTTTATTGAATTTGTAATTTCTTTGTATATTTTGAGTTATGATGTTTAATATTGATAGTTTATTATGCAACAAGTGCTTGTGAAATTGTACAGTTATTGGAAAATTCATTTGAAGATCAGAATTGTATTTTCGTTTTGTCTCCATCAGTCCAGCAAATCTTAAGTAAAGGTCATCTTTCATTTCACCGTTGATCGAAATTTTGAAATATCTAATGTCACTCCCGTGACTGACTTGACATTGGCAGAATTCTATTGAGAGAGGCTAGAATTAAAAGAAGGTAATCCTACAGCGATGTATATAACTTATATGTCATCATCATGATAATTTCAGCCTATCACTAGTCCACTGCTGAACAAAGGCCTCCACAACAGACTAGATAGCCACAAGTTTGTAGTTCTCATTTTGAGTGGATTTTACCATAGTTGCCACGCTTGGCAGGCGGGTTGGCAACCGCAGTTTATTTATTCAGATGTTCCAGGAAGATACCGCTGCCCATCTCCCGGTTTTAATTTTCCCTCTGTCGACTTTTACGACACCCACGGGACGAGATGGGGTGATAGATTCTAGCCGCTTCCACACGGGCAAATTTATATGAATGTATCTGTGTGTGTGTGTTAATGTGCGTGCGTGCGTATCTCGGCATGTGTGTATGTGGATGTGTTTTATTATTAAATATTTGTGTATGCATAATGACGATAGGTGGTCCGGCAGAGTAGAATAGCACAGCTCTTTCCTACCGAGATATCGTAAGAGCCTACTAAAGTATTGTACGGACAGCCGTTATTCGTTCAGAACAGCAATATAACATGTAATGCTGTCACTATACTGCAAATTTTTTGCCTCGTACCAAAATGTATGTATTTATGGTATGCATTATGATTTTCCTTTCAGAGAACAACCGATCTTCACGTGCAAAGCGCACGTGTTTCACATAGACCCGAAGACGAAGCGGTCATGGATGTCTGCCAGCTCCGCGGCGGTCTCTGTCTCCTTCTTCTACGACTCGTCGAGGAATCTTTACCGCATCATCAGCGTTGAAGGGACGAAGGTGAGCTTCAGGATTTTAGAGCGTTTCGTCATCATCATTTCAGCCTATCACTAGTCCACGGCTGAATATAGGTCCCCAAAGATTTGCGCATAAGTTTGTAGCTACCATTTTGGGGGTATTTTGCCATAGCTGAACGCTTGGCAGGCGAGTTGGAAACCGCAGTTTATTTATTCAGATTTTCTAGGAAGATGCGGCTGTCAATTCGTCTGGTATTCATTTTCCCTGTCAACTTTTTCGACACCCACGGGATGAGATGGGGTAGTAGATTCTCTTAAGCCGCTACCACACCGCACGGAGCGTTTATTTTAAGTATTTATAATCGCAAAGTTTCGAGCGCTTTGCAGACTAAGATGTTTGACGTTTTGAATTCATAGTTAATACGCGGTACCTACAGCTTTTAATTATTGTTTTTGGTCTGATCTACGCAGAATGGCCTTACTGTGCCTTGAAGTCATGTAGTGGTGTACTTGGTTTTACAATTAATTTTATTAATAATAGGATCCCAAGCCGGTGGTAGTACCCAAACATATTCTCTATTGAAATTAGGATGTTTTTTTTAAATTCAATAGCTTCGCGAATCATCCTTGGTAGTCATCAATCGGTGTTCTTTTGCTAGGATTTATGGTCTATCAAATCTGATGTAATGGTTGGGATGACCCAGATCATAGTTATAGACTGCCTCTGTGTCTGTCTGGCTGTTTTAAGTTATTAAGCCTGACCATACACGTCTTTTTTTTGTTGGTCACCGTTGCTGACTGGTCTATCATCATCAGTCTGTTAATGATGTCCTCCTGGCCGACAACTACAGATTACTGTCGGAGGTTATCAACTGCGCAGGAGATATTATAGTGCCTCAAGTGCGCACTAAAGTACCCGCGCCCGTAACTGAAGCGATAAGATCGGAGGGAGGCTCGGATGCAGTATCAAAGACAGGGGACAATCACAACAAAACGATATCCGAATACTAACAATTTGTGTTTTGTACAAACATTGGCTCAGGCTGGTTTTACCCTAAAGCGGCGCCGTAGAGAAGTGTACTCAAACACTTGCGGCACTATAATATCTCCTGCGCAGTTCTTAGCTTCCGATTATTCGCAACTCATTGCCGTAATTGAAAACCTTCCATAAAACTTCATCATATGATGACATAATACTAACAGACAAGTGTCGATTTAGTAAACGAATATGATATTACAAAAAAAATAGAATTCGTAGTATTGACGAAAACCGTCGTGAGGAAACCTGCATGTCGGAGAAAAATAAAAATTTTACTAAGATACGTAGGTAAGTCGACCAACTCGCAGCGTGGTTAACATTTCGACCCTTTCATTTGTTTTTTTTTTAATTGGATTAAGTGATGAGATGATCGCAACGTACACAATAATAAATGCTGTATCACCCAGAACATTTCCGTGTGGCACCACACTGCTCGCATCGCCCTGTGACATCAGCTCTTAAGTCTCGTGTACCTAGCAATTACACTAGCTCGAGTCGTTCATAAACCTTAACTTTAAATTTGGTATCAAACGTGATGCGCGCGGCTTCGGATTTAGACATATCGATCAGTGTTGGACGAGTCACCTTGGCGAGTTTCGAAACGCAATTTGTTGTCGAGTTGAAGCGACTCTTAATGCTGCAGCGAAAGCTTAGTATTTTAGTATTCCCAGACGCGAATTACGAGTACTAAGAAACGTGCTTGTCGATAGTTTTGCGTTTTCTGCCGTGAAGCAGTAGTGTGCAAGCATTACTGTGTTTCGGTTTGAAGGGCACTGTGAGCTAGCGTAATCACTGGGCATTTGAGACTTAAGAACTGATGCCTCAAGGTGACGGGCGCAGTCTTGTGTCACTCGGAAATATTCTGGGTGACACAGCATTTGTTGTGGGCGGACGTTGCACTTACCATCAGGCTCACCTGATAGTAAGTGCAACGTTTTGCTCGTTTCGTCACTTTCTACAATAAAAAAAAAGAAAAAAATTTGGAAATTTTCACTGGTGGCAGAATTCCTATACAAGAACCCGTCTGGGTACCATCGCAGCGCCAGTTATTCTACTGTCAAGAAGTAGGCTTACATTACTGTTTCGGTCTGAATGGCCACTGATAAACAGTGTAATTACTAAACATGAAGAAACGAGAGACTTAGAACTGATTTTTTAGAGTGAAGAGCGCAGTGTGGTGCCGCACAGAAATGTTCTGGGTGACGCAGCATTTGTTATGGGCTGACGATGCACTGAGAACTGAGAAGAACCAGGAATTCGTTCCTCGGGAATCTCGTTCTTCAGGAACGAATTCCTGGTTCTATAAAAATTAAAAGTCCCTGTTTTATGATGATCTCTCGCAGCGATTGGTGTCTCAGTGGGGGGGGGGGGGGGGGGACTCGCTTAAAGTATAATACCTACGGACGTCATGATACCTACGGATGTCATGATGCCTACGGATGACATGATACCTACGGATGTCATGATACCTACGGATGTCATGATACCTACGGATGTCATGATACCTACGGATGTCATGATACCTAAGGATGCAATCAACCTTTTCTTAATAATCTTTTACAACGGCCATTGTTTTATAGATTTGCGTACATGTGTGAACTATTTCTCACTTTTTTCTCATCGAATTTTATATCACGCTTTAGTTTTTTTTTATTAAGTATATAGATTCATCAGGATTAAGATACTGACGGATGAGGCACGTACGTACCTTAACTTCTTTGGGTTGATATTTAATACTATATAATGATTTCTTATATTTACGCGAACACTACACATTTAAATGAACCTAAGTTTTATTATTTTTTTTTTGGTTACCAAAAAAAAAAAATTATAATTAAAAGCTGAAGGTACCCCAGGTTAACTATGATATCAGGACATCTGTCACCTCGGTCCTCCCGTGACCATGGGTGCTGTAAAGGACTCGAAACGTCGGGTTATAAATAGTAAAAAATTAAACGCGATAAAATCCGTAAACTTAGTTTCATTTAAATTTAATACTATATTTTTTTGCGTCGATAGGCGGTGATTAACAGCACCATTACAGCCAACATGACGTTCACGAAGACTTCGCAGAAGTTCGGGCAGTGGAGCGACGTGCGCGCCAACACAGTGTACGGGCTCGGGTTCGCATCTGAAGCGGAGTTGGGCAAAGTAAGAGTAAAACAAATGTGCTAGTCCTGAAACAGTAATTACTGCTTATATATATATAATATTATTTTACGGTGGTAGGATTCCTATGCAGGAATCCGTCTAGGTAGATACCACCCTAGGGCCAGTCATTCTGCCGTGAAGCTGTAGTGTGCAAGAATTACTGTGATTCGGTTTGAACGGCACTGTGGGCTAGCGTAATCACTGGGCATTTGAGACTTAAGAACTGATGTCTCAGGGTGACGGGCGCAGTGTGGTGTCACACAGAAATATTCTGGGTGACACAGCATTTGTTGTGGGCGCACGTTGCATTTACCATCAGGTGAACGTTTTGCTCGTTTCGTCAATTTATACAATAGTCTTGTCTCGATACGAGCATATTTTTTCGTAGTTGATTCAAGTCATCGAAGAAGGAAGTCTTGTTCCATTCGATACTCAGTTGTTGTTGAGACAAGACTGGTGATGATTTTTTTTAAAAGCTAGATTTAGAAAGCTACTCCGCCTTTGTGCTGTCTCGATCTATCTGTATCTTCGATAAACAGTGTAAATGTCAAACAATTCCTAATTTACTGCAATAACTTAGTAGGGTCTATACATATACATAGCTGTATTCAAGCTACGGCCCGCCCCCAAGTAGTTGCATAAAATAATGGATTTTTTACCTAGTTTCATATAAGATGAGATTTTTAGAAATTTTGTTGTCTCATCAGTACAAGTACATATGGCATATTAGAAGGCTTATAACTTCATTCGGCAAAATTAATTGTGAACACTTTCTTTTTGTATTAAAAATTATTGTGGTCCTCATACAAAAAGGTCGAGTATGGCTGGTCTACAGGAACCGTGTTATATGCAGGGTCATTCGTAATGGTCCTATACATCCCGGCAGGCTGGGCCTTAGGGACGATGTATTTATGCCCCAAAAAATATAATGAGCCTGAGCGTGATACCTGTAGGAGATATTATGTCGCTTAAAGAATTTGCTTAAAACTCATTTGTGATTACCCTGTTATACACCGGGCAATGAACTCATAAATTTAATTGGGCGTTTTTCCATTAAGCTGCCATCGAAAGAACTCGTGAGGACTAGGATAACATGAAGCTTAAGGAAATCTGTTGCGAAGTAAATCTGTTAGTATGACTGCTGTGGTAGGGTAACATAAATTAAATAGAGAAGAAAACGTATTTTGAATTTGTCTGGTTCGGGGCAACGACTTTCTGAGGTAGGATCGCGTAAGGTTTTACAAAACAAATAATGTTAGTTTTGTATGGACATTTTTAGTATTCAATTATGTCATTAAAGCTTCACCGTTGTGTTTATCAGATCAAAGTAGCATGGGTAGGTGCCGGGATGTTATACCAATTATGAATAACGTTGTATAATACGAGTGACATTGGTCCGCAGTTCATAGAGAAGTTCCAAGAGGTGAAGGAGGCGATCCAGGCGCAGCAGTGCGGCGCGGGCAAGGGCGCGGCGAACGGGAACAGCGGCGCCGCCACGCCGGTGGCCAGCGCCACGGCCAGCCCGCTGCTGGCCGGCCGCGGCGCGCCGCCCGACGACCAGCCGCCCGCCGCCTCGCCCGCGCAGGTAACTGCGGCGCGCAGCTGCGAGATTGCAGCGGTGCGCAGGTATGAGGGGGGTGCTGCGGTGCTAACGTTTGAGTGGTGCGCAGGTGTTGGAATGCAGCGGTGTGCAAGTGTGCAGCGATGCGCAGGTGTGAGGGTGAATCAGTGCCCAGGTGGGCAGCGGTGCGCAGGTTTGAGTTTGCAGTGGTGCGCAGATGTGAGGGCGCAGCGGTGCGCAGATGTGAGAGTGCAATGCTGCGCAGTTGTAGGGGTACGTGGGCGTAGTAAGTGTGAGGGTGCACCGGTGTGTAATCCTAAAGCGCAGTCACTGGTTTTTTCATGTCATTTAATTTCTTCTACGGACGTTCTACGTATGCAGTAAATTTCTAACTTATAGTAATTCATGAATTAGAATTATAAAAAATGCTTTTCTTTTCAGCCAAAAGCCGAAAACGACGAGATGATGGTGCACCAAAGAGCTCACTCCGTTTCATCCACACTACAGGTATTATTTAGTAGTACTATTTAGTTCCTTAACGGTATATTTTTTAAATGATAATCGATTATAGAGTTACCTCAACTCCCCTCGTCGTGTTATACGCATTCGTTTTTGACATGTACTCAAAAACGTATGAAGAATAACTACAGAAGTTTGCAAGCAAAAAAAAATACAAATTAAGTAACCGGCAAAAGGCTCCAAATATTTTTAACTTTATTATAGTTATTTTGATACTTTTCGTTTCAATATTTATACAATCCTAAATTTTACCAGTATTAACAAGTAAGAAAAAGCTTACTTGTTCGTAAGTCGACGGTGATACTTGCATTATAGTACAATTTAGGCGATATGCTTACAACTGGTGATTTTAATATTGTATTAAGGGACGAGATTAGCAAAACGTTCACCCGATGGTACGTGCAACGTCTGCTCATAACAAACGCTGTGTCACCCAGAACATTTCTGTGTGGCACCACACTGCGCCCGTCACCCTGAGACATCAGTTCTTAAGTCTCATATCTCCAGTGATTACACTATCTCTGAGCTCCCTTCAGACCGAAACGCAAAGTACAAACACAAAGTAATGTTTGCGCACTACTGTTTCCTGTCAGGCAGGCTTCACTGACGGATTACTGCATGGGAATCCTACCACCAGTGAATGCGACGTTAATGTTTTATTACGTGGCAGATTGATGGAAAATGGTTCGCAGCAAAAATCTTCGAAACCTTCGTAGGATGCATATGGTACTACTTCATGTAGAGTGTCGACGGTGTAGACTTTACCTGTTTTTATAACATCTTAAGCTCTTAATTAACAAAAATGTGTGTTGGAGTTAAAAGATGATATTCTGGCCGTGTTAGGGCGGATTTCACCGTTGACAATAAACCCGATCAGTACAAGCTAAACGAAGTTTAAGCGTTCAACTGAGTTCAATGCTACAGTTTGATTTTAATCAACATCAAATAGACGCAGTTAAAGCTAAACCTGATTAATATTTAGAACGCCCAATTTTCGACGTTCAACTTTTTACAACGTTTTAGATTGTGACGATATTTCATGTAATCTTCGTTTCTCTAAACGCGATCAAAATGGAGCTGGTGAAATCGGTTAGACGAAAACCGAGATCAAATGATACATTTGAACTCGGTTAAGTAAAACGTGGTTTTATTAAGCTTGGTTTCCAAAGCGATCGTTGAAATCGGGTCTCAGACATCCACGACATCTTTGTACACGATAGTTCTCGAAAGTCGTAAAATAATATATTTAATAGGGCATGAGCGGAGGAAGGACGGTTCGTGTCAGTAAATCCAGAATTGGAAAATAATTACTCTATTTGAATTTAACTCCCTAAATTTCAGTAGAACTGTACGCTGTTTGCAGTAAAAACTATGTTTCTAGTCATAAATTACAGACATACATACGCATTTTTATAAGGGTAAGCAATCTCTGCTTACCTTTTTAAAAATGCTTATGTATGTAGTCCACTTTCGCCCCCGCGGGAAACGACACGTGACGGGTTGCGAACCACGTCCCCGCCATTTTGGTACGTATCAATAAATTCTTACTCCCCATTGCGTTAGGGAATATGTAACATCCCTCTAAATACATTTTTTGCCAATTAATTTTATATCTCCGCCGTGGTAGCTCAGGGGCTAGGCGCTCGCTTTAAATTTCATAGTACGCGAGTCACCTGGGTTCGATTCCCGGTGCCGGCACCACTAAAATTGTTAATTGCAATTTTAAGTGCTGATTTACCACGTGCTCGGCGGTGAAGGAAAACATCGTGAGGAAACCTGCATGTCTGAGGAATAAAAAATATTTCGAAGACATGTGAAGTCCGCCAACCCGCATAGGAGCAGCGTGGCGGATTCTTCCTAGCTCCAAAACCCTCTCAGAAATGAGAAGAGATCTGTGCTCAGTAGTGGGACATTTATAGGCTGAAACTTTGCTTTTTTTTTAATTTTATATCTTTAAAATCCAGTAAGAAAGCAAGCTCAGATCCGAACTGCTTTTAAACCGATAGTTGGAAAAGTTAAACCAAAAAGTTTATGGTTCTTTATAAATTGTTGTAACGGCCTAAGAGAATCTACCACCCCATCCCATCCCGTGGGTGTCGTAATAGTCGATAGAGGGAAATTAAAACCAGGAGATGGGCAGCAGCATCTTCCTGGAACATCTGAATAAATAAACTGCGGTTGACAACCCGCCCGCCAAGCGTGGCAAATATGGCAAAATCCCTCCAATATGAGAGCTACAAACTTGTGTGTTTATCTGTGGGGGAGGCCTATGTTCAGCAGTGGACTTGTGATAGGCTGAAACGACGATAAATTAACTTCATAAATTACAAGTATAGATGATTGTTGTTACAACTTTTCAGAAACGTGTTTACAATGAAAATGAGGACAATACGTTATCTGATCCTTTCCCCAAAGAGACTAAATCGAAGCTATCTCTCTCCAATACAACGAATCGTAGACAAAATAGAAAGAGACGTAAAGACCGTAGCGGAGCTAAACCAAACTCGAGTGAGATTTTTGGGGAATATGTGGCAACTAAACATAGAAATTATAGTGGTAGAGTAAGAAGTCTTGTAGAGTTTATGATATCGAAAGTCCTCTATGACGCCGATATAGGAAAATATGATAATGTCAATAAATCCAAGCGATTTGAACAAGAGAACCAATCGATTAATCTGGAACGTTCTATTTCGCACGTATCGGAAGGGGATGGTGGGGAGGGTGGAGAACATTCTGATATGGATGTTGTTACGTTAATTCTCTCGGATAGCAATAGTGGTGTAGATTGAATTGCTAAAGTTAATTGTATAATTTGTAATTCTTTAAATACATTTAATTATGGCTTTGATCGTCTTTTCTTTAATCGATTAAAATTCGCAATTTGACATTTTTTTAACAAACACTTAAAACCAATTTAGGAATCTGTCGGCAAATTAGGAAACTATTATACTGGTGGTAGGCTTCCTATGCAGGAATCCGTCTAGGTAGGTACCACCCCAAGGCCAGTTATTCTGCCGTGATGCAGTAGTGTGCAAACATTACTGTGTTTCGGTTTGAAGGGCACTGTGAGCTAGCGTAATCACTGGGCATTTGAGACTTAAGAACTGATGTCTCGAGGTGACGGGCGCAGTGTAGTGTCACACAGAAATATTCTGGGTGACACAGCATTTATTGTGGGCGGACGTTGCACTTACCATCAGGTGAACGTTTTGCTCGTTTCGTCACTTTCTACAATAAAAAAAAACTAACTGTTTTACAGCCATACTTATTATTAAAAAAGTAACTACCTCAGTACCTCTGTCTGTTTGTTACCTTTTCGCGGCTCGACCGTTGACGAATATTGACGAAATTCGGCACAGAATTAGATTGAAACCTGGAGACGGACATAGGATACTTTTTATTTCGGAAAATCATAGTCCCCATAAAGCCTTGTATTTTAGATTTTACGATATGACAGTGATTCGTATATGGCTTATATTAGGGAGTCTTACTTCCTACTACTAATAGAGAAAGGGATGCTTAAATGATTGGACACGTATAGAGGATGGATGAAAGAAGATTGACGAAACAGATTTATGAGGCGAGTGTCAATGGGCAAGCCGGTAAGGGTCGACGTAGGCGAACGTATTACGATCAGATCGAATTCTTTTTAAGCAAAGGCCACGTCAAAAGTATCCGCAACCGACAAGTTTGTATGAAAACACTAATGAAAGTTTCTACTTTAAACGAAAGACGTGTGTCGGGATCGTAGCAAGTGGATAGATGTGGTCTCTGCCTATCCCTATGGGAAAGAGGCGTGACTCTATGTATGTAAGTACTTCTGATATAGCTGAAGGTTTTGTATATTTAAACGCGCTCATATCTCAGAAAATACTTATTTGATTTGAAATATTATTTGTGCATTGTCGGCTCGGTTGGCACAGTGGCTAAGCCTTTGGTTTCTGCGCCGCGGTCGTGGGTTCGATTCCCGCACGGTGACAAATATTTGTATGGCCTACAGATTGTTGTTCCGGGTCTGGGTGGTTTGTGCATGTGGAATATATGTCTATAAAACGTACCCGCGACACAGGAGAAATGCTAATGTGGGGCATAATTTAAAAAAAAAAAAAAAAATTAGCCCGTTTTTTTTGGAAAGTTTTTTGCTATAAAACTTCATGTTACGGCCTAAAAGAGCTGCACGCCGAGAATCGAACATTACCCAGAAGGGCCGAGCTGCGAATGCTCTGGTTTTTTTTTTATTGTATAAAGCGACGAAACGAGCAAAACGTTCACCTGATGGTAACTGCAACGTCTGCCCACAACAAATGCTGTGTTATCCAGAATATTTCTGTGTGACACCACACTGCGCCCGTCACCCTGAGACATCAGTTATTAAGTCTCAAATGCCCAGTGATTACGCTAGCTCTCAGTGTCCTTCAAACCGAAACACAGTAATGTTTGCACACTACTGATTCACGGCAGAATAACTGGCCCGGGGGTGGTACCTACCTAGACGGATTCCCGCATAGGAATCCTACCACCAGTTAATAAATCTGGTCTGCTAAGTACCATGCCGTACTACACAATCATGTGGTCGGCTCTTTTTACGCAGCCTATTTATTAAATAAAATGAGTTAATCAATCAGATTTTATCATAGACTTGGATTTTCTTTGTGTTCAGTCCCAATCGAGCCATTTTCGATGATGTCAAGTAAAAATTTTATTAAAACATAGACTTAATTTCGATTGTCAGTAAATTCACAGTTGATTAGTACGTTAAAAGTGGTTTAAAGGTGGCGGCTCGTTAAAAGAATAGTACCACTCCATCTCATCCAATGGATCTCGTAAAAGGCGAGTAAGGAATTAAACTGCACTGTGCACCTTATGGAATATAGTCGTGATCGTATGTATGTATGTATTAGTACTGAAGATTATCTGGACTGATGCATGATGATGGAGATGAAGATTTGCTTTACTGATGTAGGCAAAACGAAAGAGACAATTTTGGTCTTGAATTCAATTTCCCAATCGCTGTAGACATTCACGAGCACTTGCTGCATAATAAACTATCAATATCAAACATCAAAACTCAAAATATACACAGAAATTACAAAAAATTAATAAAACTCCATCGCCACTTTTCGTGTTGGCGCCAAAACTAAAAAAAAGTTTTCTTTTATGTTTCTCGCAATTATCTATCGAGACATTTTTGCACATGTCGAGTAATCATTTAATTATAACAAGGACTGCGTTTCGATCGACACTAAAACTATAGTTGACATTTACTGAAGGTTTGTTGGACTAGCTCAGGGGCTAGGCGCTCGCTTTAAATTTCATAGTAAGCAAATGACCTGGGTTCGGTTCTCGGTGCCGGCACCACTAAAATTGTTAATTGCAATTTTAAGTGCTGATTTACCACGTGCTCGGCGGTGAAGGAAAACATCGTGAGGAAACCTGCACGTCTGAGAAATAAAAAATATTTCGAAGACATGTGCAGTCCGCCAACCCGCATAGGAGCAGCGTGGCGGATTCTTCCTAGCTCCAAAACCCTCTCAGAAATGAGAGGAGGCCTATGCTCAGCAGTGGGACATTTATAGGCTGCAACTTTACTTTTTTTTGTTGTACTAATGGAGACAAAACAAAAAGTACAATTTTGATCTTGAATTGAATTTTCCAATCACTGTACACTTTCACGAGCACTAGCTGCATAATAAACTGTCAATATTAAACATTAAAACTTTTTCAAAAAGTTCACCACTATTTATATAGCGAGTTCATTCAGCGAGTGCTTTAAAATATTGTTTTTGACGAAATTGTAACACATAGTAACGGCTTTTGGCGCCAACTTGAAAAGTGGCGGTAGGTAGTGTTTTTATTGATTTTTTGACGTGATAACGTCTTCTATATTCATAAACACCGGCAGCGCGCACGAAAGTGTCCCGTTCCGCCTGTGCCTGTGCGTGCAAGCGACAGCGCGCAACAAGCGATAGAGAGGCACGATCGGCCCAAGTGTCGGCTTGTGACACATATTCTCTCTTCTCGCGTGACGTCAGAGCTAGCAGTTAGAATAGTTCTGCTACCGGAACGCCGCCACGCGAGCTTCTTCGAGAACTTTTACAATAACCACCGCCCACCTCGACGGAAGCCATTATATATTTGAATACGCCATCAATCCATTTCATCAATGTTTCTTTATGACGTTATCACGTAAAACTATCGTCCGTAAACCGACTTTACAGATAACCAATTTTTTATTTATTTAATTACTGAGTATATTTTGAGGAAAGGTCACGTTAAAAGTACCCGCAACCGACGAGCGTGTGTAAAAACACTAATGAAAGTAGAAGAAGCTAAGGATGTGTGCCAGGATCGTAGCAAGTGGAAAGATGTGGTCTCTGCCGACCCCTATGGGAAAGAGGCGTGACTGTATGTATGACGAGTGCTCGTCAAAGTGTACAGTGATTGAAAAATGCTGCTAATATTCTACTGCTAATTTGAAGACAGATCATCTTTTTGCCTCAAACACTGGCAAAAAAACTTACCACTGTTACCATAAATAAAAAAAAAACATTAGTTTTTTTGACTATTGGCGCCAATTCGAAAAGTGTGTGTGTGTATTGCATTTTGTTATTTCTGTTGTTTGTAATTTTTGTTGAATTTTGGTATTTAATATTGATAGGGTTTTATGCAGAACGTCTGTTTATGGTGATAAACAAGTTGAGTGACATCACTGTATCCTGGCAAAGGTTATTTTTTTTTCTTTTGTAGTGTCTACTTATAAAATAGGCTAGATTTTTTATCCGAAATAAAAGTAATTATTATTATTGCAAAATTTAATTTAAGACTGGAGATCGTGCTTTTCGTTTTGCCTCCATCAGTCCAAAATATCTTCACTATTTTTCAATGTAATGTTATCATTAATTCTTACAAATTTTAATGCAATCGGTATTTCTAAGATCCTGCAAATGATGAACCTATTTACTTATATAACTTTAATTGGCACTCGCAGAGAGTCGGTGTGGTTTTAGTAGGTAGTATTTATTTACTGGTGGTAGGATTCCTATGCAGGAATCCGTCTAGGTAGGTACCATCCCCGGGGCCAGTTATTCTGCCGTGAAGCAGTAGTGTGCAACCATTACGGTGTTTCGGTTTGAAGGGCACTTTGAGCTAGCGTAATCACTGGGCATTTGAGACTTAAGAAATGATGTCTCAGGGTGACGGGCGCAGTGTGGTGTCACACAGAAATATTCTGGGTGACACAGCATTTGCTGTGGGCGGACGTTGCACTTACCATCAGGTGAACGTTTTGCTCGTTTCGTCACTTTATGCAATAAAAAAAAATAGTAGGCCTCGTCAAAAGTACCCGCAACCGACGAGCTTGTATGAAAACACTAATGAAAGTAGAGGAAGCTAAAGATGTATGTCAGGATCGTAGCAAGTGGAAGGATGTGGTCTCTGCCTACCCCTATGGAAAAGAGGCGTGACTATATGAAGAGAGTTATCCGCGAAATTATTTTGACATTTACTTTGTCGCCTCCCAACAACTCTGTTCCATTCTAATTCTTCACGAACTCGAAGAATGCTTAAGCGCTCTTATTTATAAGTATGACAAGTGACTTACTCTGCACTTGAAAACTACTTGGCTACCAAACATGTGATATTGTAATCTATACAAATAAATTAAATTAATATCACCCCAGGGCCAGTTATTCTGCCGTGAAGCAGTAGTGTGCAAACATTACTGCGTTTCGGAGACTCAAGAAGTGATGTCTCAAGGTGACGGGCGCAGTGTGTTGCTACACAGAAATATTCTGAGTAACACAACATCTGTTATGCGTAGACGTTGCACTTACCATCAGGTGAACGATTTGCTCGTCTCGTCACTGTATAAAATAAAAAAAATTAATAAAAAAAACTGTTGTGGAGCCGTGGTAGCTCAGGGGCTATGTGAATGGTTATGAAAGTATATACGGTACGGACAGATATCCGATATTATAGCGGGTAACTTGGGGTACTTTAATTTAAAAAAAATAATTACAGTACCGCGAAAAAAATTGAAAAACCCAAAATCCGATTATAATTCTGAAGAATATATGTATATCGTCGATCAGGGTCGGCCTTTTTACGCGGGTAAAACCGCGAGGCAAATCTAGTATAATAACATAACAAATGTTGTGTCACCCAGAAAAATTGTGCGAGACATGGGTTCTCAAGTCTCATATGCCCAATGATTACGCTAGCTCACAGTGCCCTACAAACCGAAACACAGTAATGTTTGCACACTGCTGCTTCACGGCAGAATAACTGGCCCTGTGGTGGTTTATGGGATCAAATGAAACCGATCACGAAACCGACCAGAGTTACACAGTAGACCCCCAGGTCAGGTACTCCGACCGCTAAGCCACGCGGTCGTTGTATATGTATAAGTTTACGTGCTTTCTTGTCAGGGCGGGGGCTACGCAACAGTGGGGCGAGCGCCCCGCGGGCCCCTAGCGTCCACGACGGCGCCGCCCGACGCGGCCGTCCCCGAATCTACGGAGCAGCAACTTCGCTACGAAAATGACCGCTTGAAGCTTGCCCTTGCTCAGAGGTAAGATAGTATTTTCTCAATGAATAGAATTTATTTTCCAGGATGCAGCATGCAAATATCAATGGTATTATGAAACAATAATACATTAATAACAGTACACTAGGCTGATAGGTGTCGAGCACCTACCTCTTTCCTACCGAGGTGTCGCAAGAGGCGACTAAGTTATTGTACAGACAGCCTTTATTTGTGCAGAATAACACCATAATATGCGATGTTGTTGGTATACTGCTTTTTTGACTCGTATTAATTGTATCGCCGTGTGGTGGCGGCTTAAGAGAAAAAGTCAGAGGGAAAGTAAGTAAAAGTCGACAGAGGGATAATAAAAACCAGTTGATGTCAGCAGCATCTTCCTGGAACATCTGAATAAATGAACTGCGGATGCCAACCCGCCTGCCAAGCGTGGCAACTATGACAAAATCACCACAAAATGAGAGTTACGAACTATTGTGGCAATCTGTGGGGGAGGCCTATGTTCAGCGGTGATCTAGTGATAGGCTGAAATGATGATAATGATGATCACAACACTACATAAAAAGCTGTAATATCAAATGAAACAATATGTATATCTATGGGGGAGGCCTATATTCGGCAGTGGGCTAGTGACAGGCTGAAACGACGATTAGTTTTAATAAATTATGTTTGATTACGCTTTCCGAGCACTCTCTATATCACAGTAAATACCCTAAACCTAGGGTATTTGCGGCTCAGCGTATACATATTGATTCATTTGATATTGCAGCTTTTTTATGTAGTTTTGTGATCATCATCATCATCATTTCAGCGTATCACTAGTCCACAGCTGAACGTAGGCCTCCCCCTATGATTGCCACAATAGTTTGTAGCTCTCATTTCGGGGTGATTTTGCCATATTTGCCACGCTTGGCGGGCGGGTTGGAAACCGCAGTTTATATATTCAGATTTTCCAGGAAGATGCTGCCCGTCTCCTGGTTTTTTTCCTTTCCCTCTGTCGACTTTTACGACACCCACAGGATGAGATGGGATGGCAGATTGTCTGAAGCTGCCACCACACGGCGAGTGTTGTGATAACCGATGATAATTCATTTCGATTCAGGAGAGAAAAATTAAACACCACTTTTCATATAACAATAAAAAAAAAGTTTATTCCATTGCGACAGTTTTTGTACAACACTTAAAATCTACGCGAAAACAGTAAAAACGCCACAGTCTTATTTTTCTAATCTAATAAAGAAACGTAACTTTTCAAATAACGACCTTTATTACATAAGGCATAAGGTTAAATAAATAACAGTCAAGCAACAATCATTTTTTGGCATTAACAACCAAGAAGTTTGCTTGGAAATATCACGATACTACGAAGTAAAATAATAAGCCCTTTTTTAGAACTGCTTTTACTAATGTGTTCATCGTTAATTTCTAAAGAGCAAAGGCAAAGGTATCTGAATCGCCGTGCCTTACTCCGAATGCATAGATATTTGTATGAAACGCAATTTGCTAATCGATAAATAGTTGCATACCATAGACAGGACTAATTTCGCTTCATAAGATAAGCTGGTGCGAGCGAGAGGTGCAAATAGGCTTTTTAGCCCGGGGACTCGGTCGACACTCGCGTTACTGTATTGAGCTATAACTATAGAAGTAATGTATGTACAATACGCTTGTAAAGAGATTATTCCGCTTTTCATTTTTGCCGTTTAATAAAAGTCATATGACAATCTTCAGCGTTACATTTTTGAATAGTGTTGTATGTTTTTGATATTTGTATATATATAGATATATACTTATATATATTTATACTGGCTGCTATTCAATATATATTATAGTTATGAAATACCTTAGCAGTGACATGTAAATATTTTTTTATTTTATAATAAATACATTTCCAATTTATCGATATATACTAATATTCTAGCCTTAATAATTTTATGAGATGATATTAATTAATACAGCATCATCAGCTATGATTGCAGCAGATTAAAATAGTTTCGCTCCAAAATACCGTTGAAGATTGTCATTTTAATATCTAATTTTATTATGCAAATTAGCATTATTTATCAAAAATAATAAAATATTATATATTTACACATCACTAACATTTCAATAGACCTAGCCTCTTAAATTGTTGAATAAAACTAATATCATATACGAATGTGCGGGGGGCGAGGGGGGGGTCAGTGCTCAAAATTTCCATAGGATGGCATGAAACCTTCGTCGCTGCTCTGGAAGTCGTGCTGGTAATGGATGGGCTCGTAGGTCTGTTTGCTTACTTTGTATTCTTCCGGATGCTTCGCGGTTCCTGTAGAATGTCAACGTAATAGGATATTATGCTAGTATTGAAAGAGTAAATCTGTATTAGTCGTGTTGAGAATGTCTAAGGAAATTGGTCTCATCTTCTGGTTGTAAGAGTCGTGAAAAATGGTATCTAGATAGCGAACAAGGGGTAGATGGCAACCGTAGCACATAGGTATGGTACCATATTAAATATGTCTGCAAGTACCTAGACCGCTGATAAGCAGAAGAGTGGTACCGCGATCTTCAATTCGCCTGCTTAGCTTAGTGATTATCGTAAATCCAACCAACTGGATCTATGTTAGACATAATCCCCAAAACAGTCCACTGTTTTGGGATTTATGATGTTGTGTAACCTTTACTTTAGGTTTATCGATTGTTCGAATTAATAAAGTTACACATTCTAGACAAGCTTTTTTTTCTTCTTTTTTTCGTTAAAAAAACGATGCCTACATTAGTATGTGGCGGCTTAGCCGTGTGGTGGCGGCTCGTTAAAAGAATACACCACTCCATCTCATCCAATGGATCTCGTAAAAGGCGAGTAAGGAATTAAACTGCACTGTGCACCCAACAGCGCATGGTGGCGATGGGCTCACCACCTATCATACCAAGTGCATTATATTGTTTTGGTGAAACGTAGATTGTCGCAGTCATCTGTTTTTGCAGTGAGTGTCCAGTCTCTGACTACCCTTTATGGGATACAGTCGTGATCTTAAGTATTTCTCCTGTATCGTGGGTGGTATGCAGACATATCGGTATACAGACTTAAATTTCACATGCACAACACAACCACACCCGAAAAACCAACATTTGTGTATTGCACAAATGTTGGCTCCGGCTGGGATTCAAACCAGGATCCGAGGCGTAGGAGTCAGGCACGCTAACCACTAGGCCACGGGGTCGTCAAAACTGACATATTTCTCTTTGATTATATTCCGTAAAACTGAAACTTACCAATTTTATGGACAACTGCATTAAATCCGTTCTTATCGTCTGCTTCGTATTCTACCACACGTTTTGTGCCGTCAGTTTCGACCAGAGTGTAGGAACCTGTGGCAATGTAACAGAAATCATGTAAAAGTTGTTCAGTTTTGTGCATTTATTATATTTTTTTATTGTATACGAAACGAGCAACACGTTCACCTGATGGTAAGTGCAACGTCCGTCCACAACAATGCTGTGTCACCCAGAATATTTGTGTGTGACACCACACTACGCCCGTCACCTTGATACATCAGTTCTTAAGTCTCAAATGCCCAGTGATTACGCTAGCTCACAGTGCCTTTCAAACCGAAACACACTGCTTGCACACTACTGCTTCACGGCAGAATAACTGGCCTTGGGGTGGTACCTACCTAGACGGATTCCTGCATAGGAATCCTACCACCAGTGAAACTAACTAACTAAATAAAAGATTGAGTCCAACATTTTTGCCTCAACCAATTACGGAGTTCACTAAGTGATACTTTGGGGCCACTTCTTTTAAAACAGTTTACTTAGTACAATATTTACTGTTGTGTCAATATCTTACATCAAGTATTATTCAAGAATAATGTTTATGTTGCGCCTGTTCACATAATGTCAATAATTCATTACATTTCAAGTGTTATTTATTCCAATTAATGTCAATAATTCATTACATTTCAAGTGTTATTTATTCCAATTAATAATAAGATATGGATACCTTTGACTTTGTCACCGTCTCTTGTCTCCCAGTGCTGCTTGTCGTCACCGGTGTGCGGGTCTTTGACAGAATAGTCGAAGGAATATTTGGGATGCGCCTGAAAAATACGTTTTTATACCAGTACAGTTATTATATTGTCGTGCTAATAGTGTCTTTGAGAATAATCTCATTTATCAATTCATCCCTAATTTTGTAATTAAATGGCGAAACGTTTGGAGTTTTTGTTGCTAGCTGTACTACAATTCTTGGAATTCCGTTAATTATCCGGTAACGTTATTTTATGAACCCAGTTTGAGCCAAGACTGGAACATATGTTTTTTGCAGTATCAGCAATCTTTCGGTTAAATGAAAATTGAGAGCGTGACCTTCGAACCTTAACGCGTTTGGGCTTTTTATAGGATAAAGTGACGAAACGAGCAGTTTCCGTGATGGTAAGTGCAACGTCTGCCCATAACAAATGCCGTGTCACCCAGAACATTTCTGCGTGACATCACAATGCGTCCGTTACTCTGAGACATCAGTTCTTAAGTCTCATATACCCAGTGATTACACTTCTTCTCAGTGCCCTTCAGACCGAAACACAGTAATGTTTGCACAGTATTGCTTCACGGCAAAATAACTGGCCCTGGGGTGGTACTTACATAGACAGATTCCTGTATGGGAATCCTACCACCAGCTTCATTCCGCCACATTTACGTGTTGCAGCCACAGTATATGATAATACTTACATGATAATCCAGATCATAGTCATCTCCATGGTGCTCATCTAAGCTCTGATGTAATTCGATAGGTTCGCTTTCACTATAGCCCTCGAAGCCGTGTCCTTCGAATCCGCCATAGCCTTCGTACTGGGCCAGGGTTGATGTCACCACGAGGAGGATAGTTGCGCAATTCTGTAACATGAACGCGAGTTCCTGTGATTATATTTTTTTGATCCTGGCAATTAGCAACCAAATCGAGCCATTTTTGAAAAGTGCAATTTTGATCTTGAATTGAATTTTCCAATCGCTATACACCTTCACTAGCACTTGCTGCATAATGAACTATCAATGTTAAACATCAAAACTCTAAAATATACACAGAATTTACAAAATTCAATAAAATGTACTATCGCCAATATTCGAGTTGGCGCCAGAAGCCACCGTGCACCTTAGTTGATACCTGATTCGTGGCTCCTGGGGTTAAATTCTAGCTGTAGACAATATTTCTTCATAAACCAAATAGTCCGTTTCCGGATCGGGATGTATTGTGATTGAATCTTGTCATCGACGCTGCATCTGACCTGACCATAACGTTATTAGAGCATTTTTTTATTGGATAAAGTGGCGAGACGAGCAAAACGGTCACCTGATGGTGAGTGCAACGTCTGCCCATAACAAATGCTGTGTCACACAAAACATTTCCGTATGGCACCACATGGCGCCCGTCACCTCGAGATATCTGTTCTTAAGTCTCGTACGCCCAGTGATTACCCTAGCTCACAGTGCCCTTCAGACCGAAACACAGTAATGTTTGCACACTACTGCTTCACGGCAGAATAACTGGCCTTGGGGTGGTACCTATCTAGACGGATTCCTGCATAGGAATCCTACCACCAGCATTATTAGCAGATGCCCGCGACTTCGTCCGCAGGGATAAAGGTTTTTTAAATATTCCGTGGTCTATTTGATTTTCTAGAATCAAAAGTATCCTATGTCCAATCATCTAAGCATCCCTTTCTCAATTAGTAGTAGGAAGTAAGATTCTAATATAAGCCATATACGCATCACTGTCGTATCGTAAAATCTAAAATACAACGCTTTATGGGGACTATGATTTTCCGAAATAAAAAGTATCCTATGTCCGTCTCCAGGTTTCAATCTAACTCTGTGCCGAATTTCGTCAATATTCGTCAACGGTCGAGCCGCGAAAAGGTAACAAACAGACAGAGGTACTGAGGTAGTTACTTTTTTAATTATAAGTATGGCTGTAAAACAGTTAGTATTTTTTTATTGTAGAAAGTGACGTAACGAGCAAAACGCTCACCTGATGGTAAGTGCAACGTCCGCCCACAATAAATGCTGTGTCACCCAGAATATTTCTGTGTGACACTACACTGCGCCCGTCACCTCGAGACATCAGTTCTTAAGTCTCAAATGCCCAGTGATTACGCTAGCTCACAGTGCCCTTCAGACCGAAACACAGTAATGTTTGCACACTACTGCTTCACGGCAGAATAACTGGCCTTGGGGTGGTACCTATCTAGACGGATTCCTGCATAGGAATCCTACCACCAGCATTATTAGCAGATGCCCGCGACTTCGTCCGCAGGGATAAAGGTTTTTTAAATATTCCGTGGGACCTATTTGATTTTCTAGAATCAAAAGTATCCTATGTCCGCCTCCAAGATGCCAGCCGTCTTTGCTGAATTTCGACAAGATTGGTTCAACGGTTGATCAGTGATAAAGTAACAAACAGACAGAAGGTCAGAGAGAGTTACAGTCGCATTTGTGATACTAGTATGGTGTAGCTGTGCCCCGCGGTTTTTTTTTTAATTATTTTTCTAAAAAAAGCCTCTGTTACTCGCTATAGTATCAGCTTTCTGTAAGTGAAAGTCACGTCAAAATCAGTCCAGCCGTTTCGGAGATTAGCCGGAACAAACGAACAGATAGACAGACAGAAATTTTTCAATATTGTTATTTTCTTATAAGTACCGTATTTACTTTTACAAGCATTAAGAAAATTATATTGTCATTACAAACAGGCACTATAATTTTATTTATTTGTATGGAAGATGAAATAAAGGCGAAGACGCGCGAGTGCTTGTGTTAGCGTTAATACTAAATGCACGTGTGGTGGCGGCTCGTTAAAAAAATACTACCACTCCATCTCATCCAATGGATCTCGTAAAAGGCGAGTAAGGAGTTAAACTGCACTGTGCACCCAACAGCGCATGTTGGCGATGGGCTCACCACCTATCACACCAAGTGCATTATATTGTTTTGGTGAAACGTGGTTGTGGGAGTCATCGGTTTTTGCAGTGAGTGCCCAGTCTCTGACTACCCCTTATGGGATACAGTCGTGATCTTATGTATGTATGTATGTAATATATTCTGCGCAAATGTCAACTTCTGAACTGAAACACGCCTAGAGTGTAACCAATGCCTGCTATCTTAGTTGAACATTACGCTATGTCATTGATTTTAAACTTAACTTTCTTCGGCGGTCGTGTTTGTTAGGTTTCGCGAGTCATTACGAAGTGACTGTTGCTATCTTACGAGTATTCATAAATAATTAGAAAACTCGCACTTTGTGTCGTGTTAAGTAAGGGTATGGATATATTAACAATACAGAAGCGGTTACAAATTGGTTTTATTTTAATTAATTTCTTATTATACTCGTACAACCTGTAAAAAAGTGAAAGTAATGTATTTTAAATTTTGCATCATCATCATCATTTCAGCCTATTACTAGTCCATGGCTGAACATAGGCCTCCAACGTAGATTGCTACAAAAGTTTGCAGCTCTCATTTTGAGAGGGTTTTGCCATAGTTGCCACGTTTGCCAGGCAGGTTGTCGACCGCAGTTTATTTATTCAGATTTTCCTGGAACACGCTGCCCATACCCTGGTTCTTATTTTCCTTCTGTCGACTTTTACGACACCCACGGGATGAGATGGGATGGTAGATTCTCTTAAGCCGGCAATTTTAAATTATTTTTCGTCGTTAAACATTTTTTGAGTCTAAGTTTTCTTTTTTATTATTTACCACCGTTTCTTAATAGATAAGAAATATAATTTTAATATATTAGGAATCTGACGTTGGCACTGATCATTTAATTTCCAGATATTATTCTCATTGATATATTACTTAATATTTAATTAAACCCTTTTTAGTTTTTGTTTAATTTATTTTTCTATGTACTATATGTATGAATGGGATTTTGTAATTTCTTACGTTTTCTTTTGTACGTTCTTACGAAAGTTTTCGGGGCTGTGTTAAAATATATAGGCAGCCGTGACAGGTGCTTTACTGTTGGTAGGATTCTTATACAGGAATCCGTCTAGGTAGGTATCACCGCAGTGTCAGTTATTCATCCTTGAAGCAGTAGCAAAGTACATTCAAAGCAAAGTAAAAGCATTAAAGACGTAACGAAACTTATCGTATTGAGGTTTTTTTTTATTGGAAAAAGTGACGAGTCGAGCAAAACGTTTACCTGATGGTAAGTGCAACGTTTGCCCATAACAAATGCTGCGTCACCCAGAACATTTCTGTGTGACATCAGTTTTTAAGTCTCATATACCCAGTTTAATGTTTGCACACTACTGCTTCTCGGCAGAATAACTGGGCCTGGGTGGTACCTATCTAGGGGGATTATTGCATAGGAATTCTACCACCAGTTAGCTCTTGGTAAATTTTGATGTCCCCTCTATGCTTTGTCCGCTAGATCAAAGGTAGCCCCCTTCCCGTATACACCGATTCGATTGCCTAACGAACGTTTGAATTAGCAACCAGTATTAAACGAACCCGACAAATTAAAAATGACTCGTACTGACCGGTAGCACACCGGCTAATGATATTCCTTAATTATTTCCACTAGATGGGTTCGTAACACAGTGGGGTAATAAATTAAAGTAGCGGTGCATTAATCAATTTGTCGTAAAATTCACGTTACGTTCCGAAATTCGTAAGCGCGAAGTACTAGACATCAGTTCTTAAGTCTCATATGCCCAGTTTAATTTAGATTATACTATCTCTCAGTGCCTCTCAAACCGAAACACAGTAATGTTTGCACACTACTGCTTCACGGCAGAATATATGGCCCTGGGTGGTACCTACCTAGGGGCATTCCTGCGTAGGAATCCTACCACCAGTAAAGGAGTGGATTACCAGGACGCGATTTAGAGACTAGTTTATAGACTAGATAGAATCAAATGGGGTCACCTCGTCTATTTTCTAAATTACAGTAACAGCTTATAATTGTCTTACAGTAACAAGCGATTGTTATGTGGTGTGTATTTCATTGGTATTGGTAATAATTGCTCGCTATTAAGCCGCTAGTGTGTCACCATTCTAAGCGTGTACGTCGATTGCGTGTTTGCGACTCGTCACGCGAATCGATTTTCACTTTCGGAAGCTTCTTTTTTTCTAATCATATAGAATAGAATAAATTTTTATTCAATATAGATTATTTACATAACGCTTATTGAAAGTAATTTAAAATTAACTACACTGGTTCGCAAAAAATGCCTCTGTCCTGGGAAGAACCAGTAAGAAACCCATCGGGATTTTTATATAAAGTATAAAGATGTAAAAATAGCTTGGCTGCGATCACCTCTTTCCCAGGGGTTATCATCATCTATGTATTCTTTAATATTATAATAACCCTTTTTATGAAGTCTTTGTTTAATATAAAATTTGAACTTTTTGATTGAAAGACTTTGTGCACTTTCTGGAATTTTGTTGTAAAAACGTATACATTGCCCCATAAAAGAGTTACTGACCCTGTGAAGTCGAGTAACTGGCATTATTAATTTATGCTTGCTGGTATCGTATGATTGATTATCTTTCAAGAATAAAATCGTGGACATGTTAATATTATATTCTTTCTACATTTCGTCGGTGCGCAAACTCATATGTGTATTTTATTAACTTTTTAGGAGGCCTATAAATGTTCCACTGCTGAGCCCAGGCCTGCTCTCATTTATGCGAGCCAAATTATGTCCGCCACGCTGCCAATGCGGATTGGAGGCGGCTCAGGTCACTTGCGTACTGTGAAATTTAAGGCAAGGGGCTCTGAGCTACCAAGACTCGTAGTTTTTTAACATTTTCACAATCGATGGAAGTACACACCTGCTATTAACCAACTCACTCTCTTTTTTTTATTAGCGTTTAATAGGCCAGTAACTAAAGGTCGACGACCGTACCTAGGAAACATTTCTAATATCTAGTCATAACACAACAGATAAGCATCTTCACCGGCGTGCAATCATTATACATCACGCGTGACACGAATTTGCGCACGCGTCGTTGCATGCATGCGATACATTTGACGTTCGATAAGAATGGCGACCACTTCCGTTGGCTGGCACTTTTTTTTCGCGCCAAACTGCTTCACGGTGTTCGTAACAGGGAATCGTCTACTTCCTGATTTACATTGTGTAGTGTTTGAAATATACTAGAGTTTTTTCGATATCCATACTAATATTACAAATGCGAGTCTCCCTGTCCCTCTGTCTGTTTGTTACTGTTTCACGGTTCAAACGCCGAACCGATATTGACTAAATTTGCCACAGATATAGCTTGCATCCTGGGGACGGGCATAGGATACTTTTTATGCCCGGAAATCAAATTGTTCCCGCGGGATATTAAAAAAAAACCTCTATCCACGCCGACTCAACCCCGGGCATCAGTAGCATATAAATTAGCGTGGCACTAGCTTAAGTATACCATATGTATGTGCTTTTAATTCTTAGCGGATGTGACAAAATTCAAACGTAGATATAATAATGGTTTTACTAGGGATAGAATCAGTATCCTGTAATCTGCCTAAGACCCCATAGACCGTGTTGTAGGTCTTGAGCCGACTTCCGGCAATCCATCCATAGACTTCCGGCAAAACTGTGCAGTACAATCCACTAAAAAAGGACTTCTGATGGACTGTAATCCGTCGAATCCGCCTAAGTAGGTACCACCGCAGTCCGTTTTGAGTTCAATAATTATAGAATAAAATAGAATAGAATAGAATAAATTTTTATTCAATATAGATTATTTACATAATACTTATTGAAAGTCATTTTTTTTCTTTTTTTAAACTGCACTGGTTCGCAAAAATGCCTCTGTCCTGGGAAGAACCAGTAAAAAACCCAGCGGGCTTTCTTTTTGAGTACATACAATTCAAAGTTAGTGTTAGTAACCAACTTTACTGAACCTTATTGAAATTAAGATGCGATAATTTGCAATGATGCAAGATAGATTTGTGGTCTCATTTTCATCATCATCATTTCAGCCTATCACTAGTCCACTGAACATAGACCTCCCCCATAGATTGCCACAAACGTTTGTAGCTCTCATTTTGGATGAATTTTGCCATAGTTGCCACGCTTGGCAGGCGGGTTGGCAACCGCAGTTTATTTATTCAGATGTTCCGGGAAGATGCTGCTGCTCATCTTGTGGTTGTAATTTTCCCTCTGTCGACTTTTACGACACCCACGGGATGAGATGGGGTGGTAGATTCTCTTAAGCAGTTACAACACGGCTTTTTGTGGTCTATTAAATCTGATATAATAATGGAGATGATCCAGATGAGCTTTTTTTTAAAGAAAAAGATTGTCTCTCAGTAAGATTTTATACTGTTTCGTGAGTGTTTACTTATTTATATATTTATTTATTTTAGGAAGACTCACAGACAAGTATTACAGATAAATATCAAAGCAGTTATGCAAGTAGCTAATTACAAGCCTTCGCATAAAAAGTCTTATATATTAATATGCGAAGAAAAATATAATTAGTGTAATGGCCTTACGTGGCGCGGACGCGGGTAGATTAGGGCGAGAGAGCTCGCCTCTGCCCGCACACCTGAGCGGTTAATAGCTTACGGTATTCGGTAGTTGTCGCCGCGGTCGAAAATCATCCACGAGGTAAATATAATATTGAAACAATTAGACAATTTTTTTTGTGCTTTTGCTATCGCATATCTCAGGCATCTCAGAACCGATTTCACCGAGGCATACCTGACGTGATCATACGTCCCATGACCATACGCTTTGAGCGGAATAGTCGCGAATGTAAGCTGTGTCCCATTTTCCCCAAAATACGTAAGTGTTCCGCTTTGAAAAAACAAGTCAGGCCAATATTTCCATTCATATTTAAAAAAAAAATGATATTAATATTGAACAATTTTAAAAGGCAGGTCCATGAAACTATAATAGTTCTTATTTTAAGGTTTGATCATTAAACATTTAAGAATTGTATGAATTATTTTTGGAAAAAAAAATTGTGGGGTTTCGCTTTAAGGGAAATAAATGGTCCGTTTTTTTTTACATTGTATAAAGTGACAAAACTAGCAAAACGTTCACCTGATGGTAAGTGCAACGTCCGCCCACAACAACTGCTGTGTCACCCAGTTCCTGTGTGACACCACACTGAGCACGTCACCCTGAGACATTAGTTCTTAAGTCTCAAATGCCCAGTGATTACGCTGGCTCACAGGGCCCATGAAGCCGAAACACAGTAATGCTTGCACACTACTGCTTCACGGCAGAATAACTGGCCCTAGGGTGGTACCTAACTAGACGGAGTCCTGCATAGGAATCCTACCACCAGTAGAACGTTAGGCATACCTCATATAAATTTAGTCAAGATCTGATGAAGTACTATGGAGCAGCCTATGGATCTTTATGAACGTTTAAGTACTTCAATATTTGTTTTTTTTTAATTGAAACATATTGAAGTCTTTTTTTTTATTTTCGTTTAAATACGTTTTTGAATCAACACTACGTACATACACGTCTAATGCTTTTGTCCACCCTTTATTGCCCTACAACTTTAATTATAAATTGCCTGAACACTATTTCGACTCAGCCAGACATATAAGGCGATCCTGGCCATTTAATAAACATTACATTTTAAGCGGTAAAAATATATATCTTTATGTAACCGAACGCCATTACGTAAACGAACAGTCATTGCAGCTGACATGAGTTATTTTTAGTTAATTTGCTAGGAAGAGCCCGTGGAAGAAAATCGTTGCGAATTATACTCATGACGGTTGTATTTCGCAGTGCTTGGTAGTGTTTAGTAGACAAAACTTATCAGTCTGTCTGAACGGATATAACAGGGATTTATACCCAGGGGCTAGGAGCTCGCTTGTAATTTCATAGTAAGCGAGTGACCTTGGTTCGATTCCCGGTGCCCGGTCACCACTAAAATTGTTAATTGCAATTTTAAGTGCTGATTTACCACGTGTTGGGTGGTGAAGGAAAACATCGTGAGGAAACCTGCATGTCTGAGAAAAATATTTCGAAGACATGTGCAGTCAGCCAACCCGCATTGGAGCAGCGTGGCGGATTCTTCATATCTCCAAAACCCTCTCAGAAATGACGGGAGGCCTGTGCTCATCAGTGGGACATTTTTAGGCAGAAACTTTACTTTACTTTTTACTGTAATCAGAGACTTCACTTAATCTGTCTGTAATGAGTTTAGTCAATAAAGTTCTTTTTTTATTTAAAAAGTTCTCAAGCTTTGTATAGACGCGCAAATGCACAGGTTGTATAGTGTCCCGGGATAATTTTTGTCCTCAATTTACACCAACTATGTCGCATACACAGCTTTTATGTCCATGACTGGATGTTGTGATTGTCTCCGACACTGACACTGCATCCTAGTCTACTTCTGATGTCTTAGCGATATTTTTTTTTCTATTAGTCATGTGTGTAATCTATCTTGTAGGAACGGACGTGTTTAAAGACCTGGGGTCTTCGAATACAAAAATTACGGTGGCTACTCACTCAGAAACAGTACACTGCGGTGCAAATATTTTAAATAAATAACCGAAACGATTATTAACCACAAATCCACCTTCTGTCATATTTTACAATTATCCCTCAACCGTACTAATTTATTTGAGCTTATTATTTACTTCTAATGTGGCTTAACCACACGTTTCCTGCTAAGTTAGATTAAAAAAAAATATTTCCGAAAAAAAGTAAACTAAAAATAATATTGTTTGTAGAAATATATAACAAGAAATTATGGAATAATAAAAAAACACTGTTTGGCGGAACACTAGACATCGTCGCTGTTAAAAATTAAAAAAAAAGTACTCACACTCAAGAACGCCATGTTGCACAAAAACTAAAAAAAAATATGGATACTCGATGTCAAGCGGTAGAATGTAAATCGAATTACGTGCGCCTACGCACTTATACCCGAGAAATAGTTAATTCTGTATCCCCTCTTTTGATAGCACGTTGGTTACCCGTACACTGTCGGATCTAGAAGGGGAAATAACTTAAGTTTATTTGACATATCGAGACGTTGATGTTAGATTTTACATACATACGAGTACATACAATCACACATTTCCTTTATAAGGGGTAGGCAGATACCTCACCCGTAGCCCATTTTTCCTCGCGGGAAACGAGACGTGAAAAAATTCTTACTTCCTATTGCGTTCCCACGAGCAGTATAGCGACAGCATTGCATATTCTGGTGTTATTTTGCACGAATAAAACCTGTCTCTACAATACCTTAGTCGCCTCTTACGACACCTCGGTAGGAAAGAGGTAGGTGCTATTTTACTCTTCCGGACGCCTAATACTATAATACTTACTATATAATTCACGAGTCTAGGAAATTGTTCATATTCATCACACACATATTTGCTAAATGCCAATCGAAATTGAATTCTGCGACTCTTTGAAAATGGCATGGTGAATTCTACGTTTAGAAGCCGTGATAGCTCAGGGGCCAGGCGCTCGCAATTTTTTTTATATTGCATAGAGTGACGAGTAACGAGCAAAACGTTCACCTGATGTAAAGTGCAACGTCTACCCATAACAAATGCTATGTAACCCAGAACATTTCTATGTGACACTACCCTACGCCCGTCACCCTAAGACATCAGTTCTTAAGTCTCATATGCCCAGTGATTACGCTAGCTCACAGTGCTTCAAACCGAAACACAGTAATGTTCGCAAACTACTGCTTCACGGTAGAATAACTGGCCCTGGGATGATACCTACCTAGACAGATTCCTGCATAGGAATCCTACCACCACTATAGTACGCTAGTGACCTGAGTTCGATCCCCGGTGCCGGCACCTCTAAAATTGTTCTGCAAATTTATTCTGATTTACCATGTGCATTAGCGGTGAGGTAACACCACGGGAGGAAACCTGAATGTCTGAGGAATAAATAAAATTTCGAAGGCATAAAAAGTCCGCCAACATGCAATGGAGCAGCGTGGCGGACTCTCCCCGGCTCCAAAACCCTCTCAGAAATGAGAGGAGGCCTGTGCTCAGCAGTGGGACATTTATAGACGGTTACCGTTGCTTAAACCTTAAATTAAATTCCATAGATTATAGAGCTTGTTTCCCTTCTCAGTTAATTATTTTTAACACAGTCGGGTTTTTCGCTTTTTTATAATTTAGCTTATAGATAGATGATAGCCGATAGGTGTCCGGTAGAGTAGAATAGCACCTATCTCTTTCCCCGAAGTGTGTAAGAGGCGACTAAGGTATTGTACGGACAGTCTTTTTTCGTGCAGAATAATACCATTATAATTGCAATGCTGTCACTACCACTTTTTTACCAAAATGATGGTAACGTGGTTAAAACTGATATTCAAAAGGTAAAAGTAAGGTGCCTTCATTAGCCTTTAAAAATACCACGTTTTTTTGGCGTAGTGGCCAAGCCCTTGGCTTCTGCGCCGCAGGTCGCGGGTTCGATTTTCGCACGAGTCAAATATTTGTATGGCATACGGATAGTTGTCCTTGGTCTGGGTGTTTGTGCATTTGGAATTTATGTATGTAAAACGAAGCCACGACACAGGAGTAATCCTTCAGTGGGACTATTTAAAAATAAATGTTTATCGCGGAACTAGTCACCTTGGACGTTACACACTTCTGCGTTTTTTAATTTAACTTTGTTGAAAGCTCTCAGGAACGCCAAAATAAGTTCGAAATATAAGACCTTTTAAGAGGTATCCAGGAATTAGTCAAGGTAGGAAGCGCCACCAACGTAGTGCCAGTTATTACGCCGTGAAGCAGTACTGTGCAAACGTTACTGTGTTGAAATGAAAATTGTTTACTTTGCGACGTATAAAATTTTTTAAACTTCATTTTTTACAATCTACCGCCGCTTTGTTATGAGGTCCCTCTGACGGAGAAGAAACCGGCGAAAGAAACTCCGTAGGTATTTTCTGTTTCGATTTCAAGAGCAAGTCTACGAAGATATCGAAGATTTGGGCGGATTCAAAAAATTTATCTCATTCTCTAACTCATTCTCTCGCAGGGTAAATCCTGTAGATTGTATATTTTTGTCTCCTTTTGGTGTCGCTTTTTCGTTTCATCGACTTTCAAATCAAAACGATTCTAAAGAAATTTTTTACTTCAAAATTGTAATCAAAACGGTATTTAGATAGATAAATAGATAACTCGTTTATTTGGTTAATACAACACAGATACAATTTATATATACAGTGATTCGTACATTACAAGAATGATACCCAAAACACTACGAAATGAAATACACAATAAACAATATGAAGAGAAAAAAAATTAGGTAATTTTAAAGAGACAAAGACGTCTTCGATAGCGTGTGCTGCAGTGACACAAAAAGGCCATAGCTCAGTGCAACTTTGCTCAATGAACAGGCACTGATTTTCAGGTATAATCCAGAGGGTAAAAAAAAAATATGATGAATGTTTAAAGTATATATGATTTTGTTAATATAAATATTTAATTATTTCATTTATTTACGTTTATAATACCTGCTTACATCGTAGGCAAGTACAGGCTCGACAGTAATTTCGAATGGACACTGAGTAGAAGGACATAAAGTAAGCTAACGTTCCAATAAAATTTATCGCCATTCACAATTTGCATAATGTCATGAAACTGTGCGTTTACTTTGCCGCGTCGATTGGCTTTTTTCTAATATATAAATTATCGCACACGGAAACTGTTGCGTTGTAAACAATGTAAAATGATATACGCAGACGCATTGTCGACATCCAATTGCAAGTTTGTTGCAAGGTGAAGAAAACAGTTAAGGTGCTTGTCTACTAAAGTGGTTTTTTTATGGAATAAAGTGACGAAACGAGCAAAACGTTCACCTGATGTAAAGTGCAACGTCTACCCATAACAAATGCCTAGAACATTGCTGTGTGACACCACCCTGCGCCCGACACTCAGAGGCATCATTCTTAAGTCTAACAGTGCCCAGTGATTACGCTAGCTCTCAGTGCCCTTCGAACTGAAACACAGTTACGTTTGCACGTTACTGCTTCACGTCAGATATTCTCGAATAGAAATCTTACCACCAGTAAAACATTCAATTTTTTTTTAGCATATTCATATTCAAATTATAGATTTTTTTAAACGATGATCTACATAGCGTTTGCTCCTGGGGGTCTACTGTGCAACTCTGGTTGGTTTCGTGATCGGTTTCATTCGATCCTATTAACGAATGAATGTGATTTATTTCTGCGTATGAGCTGAAACCGATCACGAAACCAACCAGAGTTACACAGTAGACCCCCCGTGTCGTAGGTGCGTTATACGGATTTGCATATCCGCAAACCATCGGAGCAACAATCTGTAGATCATATAAATTTTAGTTCCTTCACCCGCGAACACTTCACGCGCGAACTAAGCTAACAGCAGAAAAATGCACCTGTTGAGGCGGAATACCCTTCTAAATTCATCATCATCATCATGATAATTTCAGCCTATCAAAAGTCCACTGCTGAACATAGGCCTCCCCCATAGATTGCCACAAAAGTTAGAAGCTCTCATTTTGTGGGGATTTTGCCATAGTTGTCACGCCTGGCAGGCGGGTTGGCAACCGCAGTTTATTTATTCAGATGTTCCAGGAAGAAGCTGCTGCCCAGCTCCTGTATTTTATTTTTCCCATGTTGACTTTTACGACACCCACTTCTAAATTATTATTTAGTAATTTAATAACTTCAAAAGTAACCGGAACCGACGAGCGCGTATGAAAGCGCACATGAAAGTAGAAGAAGCGAAAGGTGTGTGCCAGGATCGTAGCAAGTGAAAAGATGTGGTGTCTGCCTACCCCAATGGGAAATAGGCGTAACTCTATGTATGTAATAATTTTTAGATTATGTTCTCCTAAAAGCGAATTCATCTTGACGCTAACATGTCTAGTAGGGAGGTTGGTAACAAGATCGGTAAATGAAGATCACAGCAAAGGTCAAGTAATATCTGGGTTTGTTTTTTAATATAGCAGCACTGTAGCGAAGAAAACATGAAATAATTCTTTCATTCGAAAAATCTACGTGTCCTGTTGGCTCTTGTGCGCATCCCTTAAAGTTTAGAGTACACGAGTGATCAGAGTTCGATCCCTGGTGCCAGCACCACTTTAATGGTTCAGCAATTTTCAGTGCTGATTTATAACGTGCTCAGCAGTGAAGGTTTTCCCTTGGAAACCTGCATGTCTGTGGCTTTAAAAATATTTTGGGACGTGTGAAGTACGCTAACCCGCATTGCTGTATGGCTGAACCTTCCCGGCCCCAAGACCCTCTGAGAAATAAAAGGAGGCCTGTGCTCAGCAGTAGGAACATTTATGGGCTATGTTAGTTTACTTTCGATTTTATTTAGTTATTTAGTAAGACAAACATCGTTACACGAAGGAAATAATAAAAATGCGAAAGTAACTCTCTCTATGTCTCTCTGTCTGTTTGTTACCTTTTCACGGTTCAACCGCTGAACCGATCTCGTCGAAAAAAATCGAAATCAACGCGGACGAAGTCGCGGGGTTCAGCTAGTATAATATATAATGTCCGTCAGTAATATTTGTTGCCGTGTGGTGGCGGCTTAAGAGTACCACCCTATTTCATCGCGTGGATGTCGTAAAAGTCGACAGTGGGAAAATAAAAACCAGGAGATGGGCAGCGGCATCTTCCTGGAACATCTAAATAAAAAAACATTGCTAACCCGCCTGCCAGGTTGCAACTATGGCAAAATCCCCCCCCAAAATGAAAGCTACAAACTTTTGTGGCAATCTATGGGGGAGGCGTATGTTCAGCAGTGGACTAGTGATAAGCTGAAATGATGATGATGAATTATTGTTAAATTTATCGATGCATAAGTGTGTGTGTGTTTGTGTGAGAGTGTGAGAGAGAGTTGTGGTGAGTGATTTATTATTAATGTCACCGCTCTTGTCTGCAAACGACCTTAGGCAGCGAACAGCTGTCTATATTTTACTAGCGGTCGAAATTCTACCGTAATTCATAATTTTTTAAAGTTTGAACGTTATAGAGGTTTGAGTAATTATTTGTTGGCAACATTTTATAATTCTATGGCGACAATCTCTACTTTGTGCGACCGTTTGAAAACAGACTGATATATGTTTGATTAACGTATGAAATTAACTAATGAATGTTTTATTTGATTAATTAAAATACATACATATTTTAGCATTCTCGCTTCTCCATACAAATTTAAAGTATACCAAATCCACTCCATCGTGCGCGGAATATTCATAAAAAGGTGTACAAAATTTTCGCTTCACATACCAATATATCATATGTATTTTCTTTCATTTTTTTTTTTAATTTTTTTTTATTGTATAAAGTGACGAAACGAGCAAAACGTTCACCTGATGGTAAGTGCAACGTCCGCCCACAGCAAATGCTGTGTCACCCAGAATATTTCTGTGTGACACCACACTGCGCTCGTCACCCTGAGACATCAGTTCTTATGTCTCAAATGCCCAGTGATTACGCTAGCTCACAGTGCCCTTCAAACCGAAACACAGTAATGCTTGCACACTACTGCTTCACGGCAGAATAACTGGCCCTGGGGTGGTACCTACCTAGACGGATTCCGGCATAGGAATCCTACCACCAGTAAAAATATAAATTCATGTACTAACATGTCTAATATGTCTTCAAGTTGTTCTTACAACTTGCAAGTCGATTACTGATTTACACTAATAAACATTATCAAAAAATCCTCCATCCCTTAAAAAAATAAAAAAGTTAAGTTTCTATAAAATTCAATGCTCATTACCTCGTACTTAAGAAGTGCGAAACGTAACGTGAATTTTTCGACATATTGATTAATGCACCGCTACTTTAATTTATTACCCCACTGTGTTACGAACCCATCTAGTGGAAATAATTAAGGAATATCATTAGCCGGTGTGCTACCGGTCAGTACGAGTCATTTTTAATTTGTCGGGTTCGTTTAATACTGGTTGCTAATTCAAACGTTCGTTAGGCAATCGAATCGGTGTATACGGGAAGGGGCTACCTTTGATCCAGCGGACAAAGCATAGAGGGAACATCAACATTGATTAAGAGCTAACTGGTGGTAGGATTCCTATGCAGGAATCCGTCTAGGTAGGTACCACCCCTGGGCCAGTTATTCTGCCGTGAATCAGTAGTGTGCAAACATTACTGTGTTTCGGTTTGAAGGGCACTGTGAGCTAGCGTAATCACTGAGCGTATGAGACTTAAGAACTTATGTCTCAGGGTGGTGGGCATAGTGTGGTGTCACACAAAAAAAATCTGGGTGACGCAGCGTTTGTTATGGGCAGGCGTTGCACTTACCATCATGTGATAGAGCGTGTGTGGCGTGGTAGAGCTACCATCTTGGGAGACGGTTACGTCCCGTTATGGACAGTTTACGGACTCGTGTTGAGTTTATAGTTGTCTCTCTTTTCTTTTCTGCTAAAACAGTAGTGTGCAAACATACTCGTAAATGTGTTTCGGTGTGAAGGGCTAGGATCTCAATCTAGCGTAATCACTGAGCGTATGAGACTTGAGAACTGATGTCTCAGAGTGTGCTGATGTCTGAAATGTTCTGTGTGACACAGCATTTGTTATGTGCATACGTTGCACTTGCCAGCAGGTGAACGTGTTGCTCGTTTCGTTACATTATCCAATAAAAAAAGCTGGAGACTTCGTAACAGCTGTTCGTGATACCGCGCGGGCGGACCAAGTTGTGGAATGAAGCGCCGTGGACGCGTGCACTCCGCACGCTAAACCTAATTGCACTAGTCCACTGCTGAACATAGGCCTCCCCCATAGCCACCAAAGATTGTAGCTCTCATATTGGAGGGATTTACCCATAGTTGCCATGCTTGGCAGGCGGGTTGGCAACCGCAGTTTATTTATTCAGATGTTCCAGGAAGATGCTGCTGCCCATCTCCTGGTTTTAATTTCCCTCTGTCGACTTGTACGACACCCACGGGATGGGATGGGTTGGTAGATTCTTTTAAGCCGCTACCACACGGCTGCCTGTACTGGTATTTGGCAAATGTTGGTGCCAAGGAAGGGCACCTTCATCTGCCAAATACTAAAAGATCGGGTGGTATGACCTGGGGAGGACATCTCCTGCGACCAGGAATATTTATATATTGTATATATATATATTTTTATTGGATAATTTTACGACATCCAGGGGATGGGATGGAGATGATTCTCTTAGGCCGCTACCACACGGAATTATTTTGTTGTAGTCTGAGCGAATTCACAAGGATAGCATTGTTTAGAATTACAAATATTAGCTTATTTAAGCATATTTTTAGATGTTGTTTGCCACGCTATCTCATTGGGTTAACTGTTATGACAGTGTATGGTATGATAATAAATAAATAAAAAAAAACTTTGAACGCGCTAATCTTAGTAAGTAGTAATCCGATTTGAATTTTTTGATTTGCATTGCAGTTGTTGTTTTGTATTGAGAAAGGTAAAAGGCTATAAAACTTCTTGTTGCGGCCTCAAGGAGCCCCACTATTACCGATATCGATAACCGAACATTATCGAGATAGGCCGAACTCTAGGCGCGGTCATGTGTTCAGCTTATTATACGAGGGCGGGAGCCGCGGGACGCATCTAGTAAATTAATAAAAATTGTAAATGATGTATGTGGCGTCATGATTCACACACTATACAGTTACCCATTAGATCATTGACGCTACGTAAACACTACGTTAGATAACTTATCCGATCCTCTAACTTGAAATAGCGGAGTGCTAAGTCATGCTATGCCAAAATTCTCACTTTCGAACTTTGTAGTAAGAAGTTGATTTTGTGAGTATCGAAAGTGTTTTATCGTGAAATTGGTTTTAAAATGTTAGGTAATTTTTCAACTACTTGAGATAAATGTGGTTAGTATTTTTGTCCTACTGCTGAGCGCAGGCTTCTCTAATTTTATAGGAGGGCTACGAAACCGGGAAGAGGTTCTAATGTATCCCGCATTTGGAGAAGCGTTGCGGACTCCCCCCGGTGTTCTTCATACACTGCCGTTTTTTTATTTCTCAGACATGTTTTCCTCTCTGTGATTTCCTTCACCACAGCTCACGTGTGTAGACCTACATATTGTTTGTAAATATCATCATATTTGGGAAATTTTTGTCACAATGGACTTACAGGGGGCTTTGCCTGGTGGAACGAGGAACCACAGTATTAACGATTTTTTTATGAAACCCTAATTTGATGATTAAATTCGTGTATTATCAACTTTTTTAAGAGTTTTTTTATTTAATCGCGCTAAGAACGCCATCGTGTCAAGACCAATAGATGCACACATTAGTTTCTTTTCTTAATATGAGTACCGAGGTGCGCATTTTTAACTCTGTGAATGGCCTCTAAAAATTACATTGACAATTTTAGGACACCACATCTGGGATCGGTCTCAGGTCACTTGCGTAGTATGAAATTGAAGGCCCTGCTCCTTAGGTACCACGGCTCTTAAAGAAAAGTAGCAGAAACCCAATAAAAAGTTATGTCAAATACCTACTATCTCGTGTCGTAGAAATTTGACAGATTTCTGTGGCAAGAGAAAAGGGTGGTCAAGGGAAAGGGGTGGCCCGATCTTGGGAGTACGCCTCCTCCAACCAGTATTCTCTAGTAATCGTAGAAACTTCAATAGCGCGATGTCGGACGTATGAGCTTTTTGTAGAGCTTCTGATGTGGCGACATAGATGTCGCTTTCGACATGTTAAAAACTGAATTAGTCATCATCATCATAAGGGTGACAGCGCAACTGTATTGTGATTTCTTATCGAGAATGAATGAGGGTCTACTGATTGTAGGATTTCTATGCAGGCACCACCTCGGGCCCAGTTACTCTGCCGCCTATCAATAGTATGCAAACAAGTTAGTGTAGTTACTGGGCATATGGGACTTAAAAACTGGTGGTAGGATTCCTATGCAGGAATCCGTCTAGGTAGGTACCACCCTCAGGGCCAGTTATTCTGCCGTGAAGGAGTAGTGTGCAAACATTACTGTTTCGGTTTGAAGGGCACTGTGAGCTAGCGTAATCACTGGGCATATGAGACTTAAGAACTTATGTCTCATGGTGATGGGCACAGTGTGGTGTCACACAGAAATTTTCTGGGTGACACAGCATTCGTTATAGGCAGACGTTGCACTTACCATCAGGTGAACGTTTTGCTCGTTTCATCACTTTATCCAATAAAAAAAATGTCTCAGAGTGACGGGCGATGTGTGGTACCACACAGAAATGTTCTTAGTGACACAGAATTTGCTATGGACAGACGTTGCACTTCCCATCAGGTGAACGTTTTGCTCGTCTCTTCACTTTCTCCTATATAAAATAGGACCAGCAGTTGCTTAGTTTGCCCTTGTTGCTGTCACATATTCTCGAGTAACAAAAAGATAACCACTATAACCTTAGATCGCGCTTTACAGTTAGTCGGATCGGTCGGCGTAGTGGTTAATCAATGGTTTCGGTGTCGCAGATTCAATTCCCGCATGAAACAAACATTTGTACGGCAGTCCGGGTGTAGGTGTTTGTGAATGTGAAATTACAGGTGAAACTTTGTGCATGGTATTTACATAAAAAAAATTGATTGAACATTACTACGTAATAATCCATTGTAGTTCGACAGATTATAGACGTTACGTTAATAATCATTATTATGCCGGTTGTACGACAACCGGTCTGTCCGCGCTTGAGTTTATTGTCCGTAACAGTGTAGAAAATCGCGTAATGTACTTTGTTTACAATTTGCGATATTTTATTCGCGATCGTCTAACGTATTATCATCCGTCGAAGGAGGGACCGCAAAAACATCGACAACTGCGCAGTGATCTTAAAATGGAAGCAATAATTCATTTTCTAATGAACGAAGAAGAACGAACGAATGAAGAATACATACATACGTCACGCACGTAGGCAAAGGGCACTAGGTAAGTAGCCTACTTTTCGCCCTCGCGGGAAACGAGACGTAACGGGCGACGAACCACGTCGCCGCCATTTTAGTACGTAGTATTTAGTCTAAAAATCTTACTCACCATTGTGTTCAAGCTACTAGTACAGTAAAGTGACAGAATTGCACATTATGGTGTTATTCTGTACGAATGAAGGCTGTCCGTACAATACCTTAGTCGTCTCTTACAACACCTCGGTAGGAAAGAGATAGGTGCTTTTCTACTCTGCCGGATACCTATCGGCTGTCTATTGAATATATAGTCATTGTGAATGTATGTACATAATTATAATACATTTTTTTAATGGAAGAAAGTGACGATGCGAGCAGTATTATTACTTGATGTGCAACGTCTGCATATTTTTTTATTTTTTAATTTATTGTATTATTTACTTAAAAAATTATGGCACAGGACGACGAGGACATTGCTTTTCCACACAGAAATGATCTGGTTGACTCAGCATTTGTTATTCAGCATTTACTGGTGGTCGGATTCCTTTGAAGGAACCCGTCTTGGTAGGTACCACACCAGGGCCAGTTATTCTGCCGTGAAGCAGTAGTGTTCGAACATTACTGTGTTTCGGTTTGAAGGGCACTGAGAGCTAGCGTAATCACTGGTCATATGAGACTTAAGAACTGATGTCTCGGGGTGACGGGCGCAGTGTGGTGTCACACAGATGTTCTGAGTGACGCAGCATTTGTTATGGGCAAACGTTGCTCTTACCATCAGGTGAACGTTTTGCTCGTCTCGTCACATTTTCGAATAAAAAAACTTAAAAAAAATCGATGTTGCGCTGTTTTGCCAACCTTCCAACGAGACATGTTTTTGTTGCCGCTCGAAACGGTCCTCGTCTATCACACTTAATTTTTACGCAACGAAAATGTGGAATGTAGAGCTCGCGTCGGGAAATCATTAAGATCTTCACGCCTGTTATTGAATTCCGGTAAAGCAGCGATCGATCATAACTCGAACGGTTGAGCAATGCAATTATGCTGCCGTTTCGCGCTGTAACGTTACCTAATGAAACTATTATTTTATCTCGCTCTTGATGCCAGCAATGAGGCTATAAACACTTTTGTGTAAGACTTCACGCGTCACGAGATTTCTTATGTGGCAATACGGTTCATATACGTCTAAGTCTGCGTGGAATTAGGTTTTTTTTTAAAACACCGCGGGATCTCTATGATTTTCCGGAATATAATGTATCCTATGTTCGTCACCAGGATGCAAGCTATTTCTGTGCCTATTTTGGCAAAATCGTTTCTACGGCTGTACCGTGTAAAGGTAACACAAATGGACAGGTTCGCATAATAATATTAGTATGGTAGGATTCCTGTGCAGAAATCCGTCTAGGTAGGTACCACCCCAGGGCCAGTTATTCTGACGTGAAGCAGTAGTGTGCAAACATTACTGTGTTTCGGTTTGAAGGGCACTGTGAGCTAGCGTAATCACTGGGCATATGAGACTTAAGAAACTATGTCTCAGGGTGATGGGCACAGTGAGGTGTCACACAGAAATTTCCTGGGTGACACAGCATTTGTTATGGGCAGACGTTGCTCTTAAGTTTTGCTCGTTTGATCACTTTCTACAATAAAAAAAGCTATTTAGTCCTAGCATTAAATGTTACAGCGCATCAGGTCTGTTTGCTGAAGCTAGGATTAATGACTTCTATGCCATCATCCGTAAGCGAACTGCCTCAATGTTGTTGAGGTTTTGGGGTAGTACCAACTGCATCCTGGCTATCCTTGCAAACAAAATTGATGAACCATTCGTTAGACACTGGGCGGGAGTACATGTAGCCAGGGGAGGTCTAGTAATAAACCAAATAAAAAAAAAGGGAATGTAATTTGTAAGATTAGATATTGTACATTCTAACACTAGTTTTTAGGAACCTAGTTTGTAAAATACTAACATAATATGTATTGAAAAAAATATATGATCCGAAATAAAGATTTATTAATATTATTAATAAATTATTTGCCTGAATATATTAGAGATAAAATAAGCTGTTATACCATTACCCCACACTAGTATTTCTCTTGTATCGCGGTTCTTTGTCCATACTATCCATACTTATCTACGAGGGGTGATCCAAAAGTAATGATAATCAGTTATTTCTAGTGCACACAAAAATACAAAAAAATTTCAGTCACTTACTCAGTTAACCACTAGTTCAGGGAAAAAAAATCATATAAATAGGCCACGATTCCCGGGAGCTACATTCATTTGAATACGGACTGTCAAGGAGTGAACATCAAAATGGAAAAACACGAAATCAGAGCTGTCATTAAATACCTCTGCTTGAAAAAAATGTCTACCAAAGACATACACAGCGACTTGGTGGAAACATTAGGGGACTCTTCTCCTCCATATTCCACAGTTGCACGCTGGGCTAAGGAGTTTAAGTTGGGAAGAACATCGACGGAAGACGAACACCGCGAAGGACGCCCATCGACGTCCCTCACTGAAGAAAATGTGAAAAAAGTTGAAGAAGTTGTATTGGAAGATCGAAGAGTGACTATCAGGCATGTAGCTGAGGTCACAGGGATCTCATATGGCAGCATTCAAAGAATCCTTGCGAACGAATTGCATATGAGAAAGGTCTCCGCGCGTTGGGTACCGAAAATGTTAAACGACGAGCAAAAGAAGAAACGAGTCGACATGTCAAGAGCAAATCTCGAAAAGTTCCAGGCAGACAAGGATAATTTTTTGTCACGTTTTGTGAACATGGACGAGACCTGGATCCACCATTTTGATCCTGAAACAAAACAACAATCGATGACATGGAAACGATCCGATGAACCGACGCCGAAGAAATTCAAAGTGTCAAGCTCAGCAGGGAAGGTTATGGCGTCTGTTTTTTGGGACGCTGAAGGAATAATCATGGTGGACTACTTGGAAAAGGGGGCCACTATTACAGGCTCCTACTATGCAGAACAAATAAGAAGATTGCGGGAGGCTATTAAGGAGAAAAGGCGAGGCAAACTGCGGGCTGGAGTGCTGTTCCATCAAGACAACGCACCGGTTCACAAAGCTGCAATTGCCATGGCTGCCATTCAGGAAGCGGGCTTTGAGCTGGTGGAACACCCCCCCTATTCACCAGATCTAGCCCCCAGCGACTTCTATCTCTTTCCACGACTCAAGGAACACCTCCGAGGCAAGAAATTTGACGATGATAGCGACGTGATGGCCGCGGTTGAGGACTTTTTTGAGAGTCAAGATAAAGATTTTTTTTCTAAGGGAATTTTAGGATTAGAAAAGAGATGGACTAAATGTATAGACTTGCTAGGAGACTATGTTGAGAAATAAATTTATTTATTTATTTTATTCATTGTGTTTATTATTGATTATCATTACTTTTGGATCACCCCTCGTATACTAAATATTATAAATGCGAAAGTAACTCTCTCCGTCCCTTTTGAAGGTTATACCTTGAAAGGTGGGTTGCCAACCCGCCTGCCAAGCGTGGCAACAATGACAAAATCCCTCCAAAATGAGAGCTATAAACTTTATTGGCTATCTATGGTCTATAAAATCCGTCATTTTTCAAGTTGGCGCCAAAAGTCATCAAAATCTTTTTTCTGTCCAAATGTTTTGAATTTACTAGCGGTGAAGGCGACATTTTCTTAAGGTCGTAAAACACAACGAGTTCTTGGTTATTTTCCATTTTATGACTTTCGGTCGTGACTTCACATGAATGAAGGAAAACGTAAAAATTATAAGTGGCCTGAACTCTTTCCTTGGTTACTTGTTTTAGATATACACTGTTATCTAAGAAAAGTAATTCTCATGTGTATTAGGAAATTCAGTTGCCATGTGGTGCACACGGAAATGTTCTGGTGACACAGCATTAGTTATGAGCATACATTGCACTTACCATCAGTAATTTTCCGATGGAAAGCCTGTAACTCACACTGGATGATCATGGCCGATGGTCCTTGTCACAAAAATTAAAAGAGATTTGTGTGTGTGATGTGCTGTTGCTTTAAATATATCGATCTAATTCATCATGTGGCCTTAATTCACACAAATAACCGTAATGAGTTATTTCAATTTCATATATCCAAAGAACATTAAACAAATTGCAGCGGACATTAAAAAAAATGTAATTATTTATATTATACGAAACAAATAACGCCTTGTACGCGTTAGTTTTCTCAATAAAAAAATTAAAAAAAAAAAACATTTTGCACAGATTATCTACCAGTTGTTGTTAATTGCCCGCCAACTGGTGCAGACATATCTTGATTTCGATTACACTAGCACGCGTTGCATTTGGAACGCATCGGTTAGTTATATAATTATACCGACAACGCGGCCGTACGATTTGAGACGATTAAATGCAAAAACTATAATAAAAAAATACGTACTAAAAATAGAGGACGCTGTTTTAGAATCTGGTGCTGGTTTTAAATTCCATATTGAGTTAGCATATTGGTTTACTTAATAAAATTAAATGTAATTGAGATGACGCTTTGTCCAAACGTCCAAAAATCGAAAACTACATCATAAACTTGACGTATGAATTTTGACGTGTTGAACTTTTTTATTATTTATGTATTTAAAAAAAAATTATATATGCCACTTTAGAACTGGCAGACAGCTAACTAACGTCGCCATATATACAAGAAAAGACACAAACTAATACACTAACTGAAACAATTTTCTGGATTTACATGAATTTTTAAGTCCTACACGAGTTATGGATACATCCACTAGCACTACATTTTTGGGACTAGAGTAGACCGTTATGGTCTCTGGTGTTTGACACTGTTTTTATATCCCACCCAACTTAACGCGTACTTGTTACTACAAGCTACATTGCACACAGGAAGGTGATGACGTGTGATACAGATAGAGAGACAGACAGATAGAGGGAGACACAGAGAGAGTGCTGTGGTCGTAATCGATCAGGACGACATGATCATCATCATCATCGTCATGTCTACGCAATTGACGTAATGAGATAACATGACTTTTGGTAATTACTATAATTCATTCGACGTTCCTTTCCACAGTTCTGCAAATGCTAAGAAATGGGAGGTCGAGCTAGCAACCCTCAAGAGCAATAACCTCCGGCTCACCGCAGCCCTGCAAGAGAGCACCGCGAACGTGGACGAATGGAAGCGACAGCTCCACCAGTACAGAGAAGAAGTAGCCCGGGCGAGACACTACGCAGGGAAGGGTAGGTGTAATTGTTCATCAGTGTAACTGTGTGTTAACTGGTGGTAGCTGGTCCCTGTTCCCGAATCCTCCTAGGTAGGTACCACCGAAATGCCAGTTACTCTGCCTTCAAGCAGCGGTGTGCCGACTCCACTTTGGTACAGGGCGCAGGACATATGAGAGACTTAAGAAGTTATACCTCATGGTGCGATCGTAGTTCGGTGCCGCAGAGTACTTCTGAAACAGAGTTCTAGATGTACCACCAGGTTAGCGACTGATCGTCACGTAATACTAATCTAATCTTTGCTGTAGCAGCGTTTGAAAATTTTCCCATCTTGTCCCCCGTTAGGAGGATACAACTTGAATACATAGACCAGGGATTGGAAAACTGCGTCATTTGTATAAGCGTTAAAACTGCTGCAAGCATGGCAACTTTGACATTAATAATTTTTAAGTTATGGCTAATTTTTGTGTAGGCCAGAGATGCAAATGATCACTAAACCTGATAGCTGGGTGGTAAACCTTTAGATTCCTGAACCCATTAATTACTGGCAGTCCACAACATTTCGTCACTCACCACAATCGAAGCAGTGATTTTCTTTCGCTGGTATACTGTGAGCGATCTGTCAGAGAGCAGCATCACTCCAAGACAGCCCTCCTTCTATTTCGTTCCTTCTTAGAGTTTTTTTTTTATTGTAGAACGTGACGAAACGAGGAAAACGTTCACCTGATGGTAAGTGCAACGTCCGCCCACAAAAAATGCTGTAATACTATAGATATTTCTGTGTATCCCTACACTGCGCCCGTCATCCTGAGACATCAGTTCTTAAGTTGCTCAGTGATTACGCTAGCTCTCAGTGCCCTTCAAACCGAAACACAGTAATGCTTGCACACTACTGCTTCACGGCAGAATAACTGGCCCTGGGCAGGTACCTACCGAGACGGATTCCTGCATAGGAATCCTACCACCAGTAAAAAAGAGTAAACATAAATGTCCATAATTTCGTACATTTTAAATTTTGTCGAAATTTACATTTATGAAGTTATCTATGACGTCAGTCCAGTCGTCGCAAGCCTGTTAATAATCCACTGCTGGAAATTCGCCTCTCCCAAGAAGGAAGGATTGGTCGCCGTAAGCGTGGTGACGCTTGGCAGATTGGTGATCGCACTACCAGACGCTGCTGCGGTAGTGTGGTTTTGGTTTGTTCCGCCATCTGACGGTAACTGAGATTTTCCAGACGTTTCCCTAAGTCAACTCTTACGACACCCACGGGACGAGATGAGGTAGGGAATTTTCTTACGCCACCACACTGTTCTGTACACCTCACTGTATGTGACGGCAGTATGGTGCACTGATGACAAAAAGGAGAATCCTGCGGAGTGTCTTTAAGGCGCGGCGTTATATGTAATGACGTCTGTAAATGTTTAATGTTTAAGGTGGCGATGCGAACGAGGTGGAACAACTCAGACAGCGTGTCGCACAACTGGAGGCTGAACTGGCGCAGAAGAACGAAGAGTTGGCACAGATCACCAAGTCGAAGAAGAGCGAGCAGGTGGCAATTTTCTTTACAACCTTTACGTGGTTTTGTACAGGCTAATGTGCCCACTGGTCCCTAGATTGTTCAATGCTCTTATGAATCTTTCATTGGATTAAGTCGGGATATGTTGCAACGGTCCCCGAATGTCTGACACTGCCGAACCCGCCAACCATCGGACCTCGAATAGTCATACTTCCACGGCCCCTACTGGTATCTACATCCAGTCTCACGTCATTCATCTTTTCCAGTTCGTTCACAGTCTGTAATGATAATGGTTTAAAGCATAAAAAAATATCTAAAGATAGTGCTCGAAGTATTCTATCGTGATGATGTGATAAAGAAATCGCGCATATCTGAACTTCTGAATGTTATTTTACTGGCGAGAGGACTTTGAGGCTGGAGTCTGCAAGCATTACTTTGTTCTAGTTTGAAGGGCACTGTAGTTAGTGGATTCATTAGGCAAATAAGACTAAATATTCGCTGTCTCAAGGGGACCAACGGAGTGCAGTGACACACAAGACTTTTTAATACAAGGGTGTGCTTGACACTTTTTTTATTGGATGAAGTGACGAGACGAGCAAAACAACCTGATGGTAAGTACAACGACTGCCACATACAAATGCGTATAAAAAATGCAGTGTCACAGAAAAATTTCTGTGTGGCACCACACTGCGCCCTCAAATGCCCACTACTACTGATTACGCTAGCTCTCAGTGCCCTTCAAACCGAAACACAGTATTGTTAGCACTACTGTTTCACGACAGAATAACTGGCCCTGGGGTGGTACTTACCTAGACGGATTCCTGCATAGGAATCCTTCCACCATTTGCTGGTTTTCACCAAATTTAATGTTTCTGCTGACCGTCCAACTTTTGCAGGATGCAGAGGCGAAATTGGCTCAAAGCCAGCTCGAGCTTGCTCTAGCCGCTCAGGATGGACAGAGGCAAGTGATTCAGGCGCTAAACGATCAACTGGCGCGGCAACTCGAAGAGCTGGTGAGTTTCGTTAGTTATTCGACCTTAATGTTGTAGAAGTAAAGTTTATATTTACAGCTGCGATCCACGTCACTTTATCATGAGTTTGGATTCCAAAATGTGTTCAACGATATTTAAAGTGAAAACTACTTGAGAATCGTTGTAATTTGAAACACGATGAAACGAAAAAGCGGCACTAAAAAGAGACAAACATATATATCTAAAGGATTTAGCCTGCGAGAGAATGAGATAGAATATAACTTCGATCGTAGTGTTCCCAACAATAACCGGTATAGGTGTGACATGGACGTTAGACATGATTTTCGTCTTGTCCACGTCATCTTAAGACCTACCCGTTGGGAGACACTATTGAGGTCATTGAGCATAGTCGTCGGCAAATCGAAGGTGAGTGATGTATTATATTGATGTTGATACCGTATCCTTTCCAGTGCAGTAGCTTGAAAATATCTTCCAAGGCAGCGGTATATAGTTCGGGGATATTATCCCTGTCTTACACCTTTCTGCAATTGGATCGGATTCGTACTCTGGTTCTGTACTCGGATATCCATCGTAGCATTCGTATACAAGCACTGCAACACGTCGATATACCGACAATCAATTCGACACCGCTGAAGCGACCGTAGCACCGCCCAAATTTCGACGGAATCGAAGGCTTTCTCATAGTCCACATACGCCAGACATAGACACGAGTGGCTTCAGGTAACTAAAGTATGAAATAAATTAATTGGTTAGGTTTTGATCAATATGTCTTTGAACTACAGCGTCAATTACTGTTTGGATCTTGTTTTCGAGCTAATGAGAGCAAAACTTACTACTTTTGGACGAATTAGAAAATATAAATACAATAAGAAACACAGTATACTATAGTCCGTACGCGTTAAGAAAACAGTGAGTCATCAGTGCAACTACAGGGTAAGGGTGTGTTCACAGTGGAGTAAAAATTCAAACAATTTTTTGCAAAAAAAAAAAATTAAGTTTAATGGAAACAAATTGTCTTAAAATTACTTAAATCCCTAATCCGTACTGCTAGATTCCCCACTTACGACCGTGGATATTCGAGCTCTTTTTTCACGGGTGATTTTAATGTGTTAGTATCCTTTTGTTCTTTAATAATTTTATAAACAGTATTTTCGGACACACGGCATGCACTTGCTGTTTTTGTTACTGTGTTCTCCACAGTATAAAGTAATTATAAACATTGTAAATTATGCATCTCTCTCCGCTATGGATTATTGATCCACTTTTATTCTTTCGAATAGATGAGGGTTTCATTTTCAAAATTTAATGTTGAACGAGTAACACGCAAAATATACAAATACAAAACCGTTTTGTTCAAAGGTCTGACTTCAACTGGTCACTGTGAACTCGACTTTCTAATTTCTAGCATTCAAATTGGCTGAGGGGCGTGGCCAGGCTGGCGGACAACGATGACTCACTATTTTCCTAACACGAATGGACTATATATTCTATCTCATTCTCTCACCGGCTAATTCCTATAGATGTGCATGTTTGTCTCTTTTACGTTTCACCGAGCTTCAAAGCACAACGATTCTAAAAGAGGTTTTCACTTTAGCGGAATAACCTTGCACTCTTTTCGCAGATGACGATCCACCGCGAGATAAACACCGCGCTGCAAACATGAGACGCGGCTTCCGTGCAGCCGCCGCCGATATACGCGGCCGTCAGCAAGGAGCGGCGCGCGCTGCCACTGCTGCTGCGCGCTCCCCTGCCCCTGCCCGGCCCCCTGCCCGCCCCCCTGCCCGCTCCCCTGGCCGGCCCCCTGCCCGCGCCCCTGCCCGGCCCGCTGCCCGCCCTCCCGCACCCGCCGCCCCCCGAGCCCGCCTACGTCACGCTCAAAGCGAAGAAATGAAGAGTGCTCTCGGTATTTCGTAAAGTGCACGAGTTTTTTTAAGGTTATAAAGATGGGGAGTGGGGAGGGGGGGGGGTACGATGTCTCATCTCGTGCGTGTTCGGTGAATGAGACGATGAAGTGCGTCGCAATGTTTTTATGTTTTTTGAGTGACGAATGCAAGGGGTTGGGGTCCCGGAGTCTTCAATTGTGCTAAATCCTCGTTACGCCGCTGTTTTGTTACCAAACAGTCGAAATTGTAAGCGTTTAAATCTTAATATTATTACTAAGTTATTTTTAGTAATTGCATACCGAGTTCAACCACATACACACATATATTCACACCTTTTTCCCATATACAGGGGTAGGCAGAACACACGTAGCCCACTTTTCGCCCCCGTGGGAAACGAGACGTGACGGGTGGCGAACCACAGCGCCGCTATTTTGTTAATTATTACAAGTATGTTTATAACGGATAACACTGATTACTCAACCAGGCACTAACCTTTGTCCGTTTCTTAACTTGTCCACACTAGATGGGGGCAGTACTAGTGATGTGAAAGTGGGACGATATCGTTAACATTTATTAGATGTCTAATTTACGATCGTTGCACATTATTATTGACATTATTTGTACTCCAAAGACATGGTTGATCGCGGCATTCGATATTGCAACGGCTTTTTACTACCCGTCCGGTGTGGACATGACTTACGGGTCGTTGCCGTTATGCCATGTTCTAAGACCGTATGGTAATGCTGACGAGGCTTAGTGATACTCTGTTGTGTGTACCACCGAATATTATTTATTATTTTTTAATTCGAATATTTTAGTACCATCGAGACTTATTGTTGTCTATTTCTAAATTCTATTGATATTTCACAGCTTTATTTCGTAGTACTAATGATAAATATATTATAATTTTCAAAGTAGGTACATTTAAAGGGACATTAAGAAATTTGTGTATTATTTAAATGAAATGATATAAGATGTCTTGTAATTATTTGTAAGTATGTAATTATAAAAATATATGATTATCGATATGTTATGTGCTGACATCACTATTTTAAAATATCGAAAGGTAACGTAAATAACAATTAAATTCTGTTTAAGCAGAAACGTTAATGGTATGATTTAAATTATTTAAAAATGACCGCGTAGCTCAGTAAATGGTCCTGCCTGCTGATTCGTGGGTTCTAGGTTCAAATCCTAGCCGAAGTCAATATTGTCTTCCTGGTCGATTGATGAGCGCCATCTTCTTCCGTGATGTAAATCTTCTCTCTAGTTTTTTATGGCGGCTAAAGTCAGGGTTAGTGACGAAATTAGTAGCGCAAATAAAGAGGCGTTCACTCGTCTTTACCATTCGGTTTTAATTACCGAAATATTATTACCTTTTTTCTTTCGGCATTACGGTCGGAAACGAGACGGTGATTAATGCTTACGAGACTATATCCTGCACAGTTGACAAGTTCGGGAATGTACCGCAAGGTGTCGCTGTAGTTGGGGTAAGTCGGTTTCGGTAGTCAGAGAATTTTTGCGACGATTTTATATCGATAATGAAGGGTGCCAGCACTAAAATTTCGAGTACCATAAAATCTAGTCTGCGTTAGGTATGTTTTAATGTCTATTTTTTCTGCTGCCCGTCGTCGCTCGAATTAATCTAGGTCTGACATAATTCAAAGGCATATTCCGCCACCAATCAGTTGCGATGTGGTTTTTCTGTCATTTCTCTAAGATTCGACGCGGGTTGAGAGAGTGGCAGATTATTTAACTACCCCACCACAATGGAGATTTAAAATAATAATATATTTATATGTATAATTTCTCAATATTAATGTTTTTCTGTCGGTATGAAATATCTCCCTTACACAGTGTATCAAAATTGATACGCCATTTTGAAGATCATTTTCCCCTCTAATGACGATAAATAATAAAACGTCTAAAAATTAAGGTTTTCGTTAAAAAAATACTTAAAGATTGAATTAATTAATATGATTGTAGAAAGCGCTATCTGTTGACAATCTCTTGAACTAACATGCACGAAAGCTGTCGGTTGGAGTTGTTTACATTATTTAAAGAAGGTAGATGGCGCCATCTGTTCGCTATTTACTGTGCGAAATATTCGCGCGGATTGGATAGTATATTTAAATGTCAATTCATCAGTAATCAAAGTAATTAGTAGATATAAAATAACGAATGCCCATTTATAAAAGCGATTGACCCAGTTTTTAAATAGACTGCAACTTTGACAACTTTCTAAGGCCAGAAAGAGAATTTGTTTTTGTATTGTTTTTAATAATTTTGCGCACATGTTGCATAAACAAGTCCGCCGTCTCAGCTTTAGACACATCGGTGAGACTTTGAGTCTAGATACACTAAAATTAGTGTTTCCTATAGAGGAATCCATCTAGGTACCACCGCTGTGCCAGTTATTCTGCTATGAAGCAGTAGTATGCAAACATTGTTGTTTCGGTCACCGTGAGCAGTAACCACTGGGCATATGAGACTTAAGAACTGATGTCTGACGGGCGCAGTGTGGCACCACACAGAAGTGTTCGTGTGACACAGCTTCTGTTATAGGCGGACGTTTCGCTTACCATCAGGTGAACGTTTTGCTCGTCTCGTCACTTTCTCTTCACAAAAGAAATTCTTCTTTATCAGCCTGTTGAAGTTCACTGCTGGACCTTCGTTAAGAATGCTTGGTAGGAGGATAAGGCGATAGTAGGACCAGACTTCTCACAGTTACTCCGATATCTGTCGAAAAGAGATTTTCCTGGGGTCCTTTATCAACTTAGACTATGGCGGTCATTTTAAGACGATTTCGTTTGAATATTGGTAGTTTTAAATTAAAAATTATGTAATAATTCGCAAGTTTTAGAATACAGATTTCGACAAGAGTACGTTTAAATATTTTTAATTATAAAATATCGATTTTCTAAATTAATTATAATCGATGTCAAAAGTTTTCGAAAACTTTGGGCGGTATTCTGCAATGGCGGGAAATCGGCGCAATTCGAGACAAGCGTTGACTCAACCTCTTGTAATAGAAAAGCGAATGCGATAGAGATACCGCAACTTATCTACCGTATTGAAATATGCCAAAAAAAAAAACATAAGAAAGCACTTAGATTTTTCGGAATGCAAAATTAGACGTAGGCGTTAAAAGAGCACGGAGAAATACCGATATCGGAACGAAGCTTCACGTTTCTAGAATGTTCTACGGATAGTATAGTTTCGTACGGCTGTGCCGTGTCCTAGAGTATATGTAAATCGATATTAATTATTCATTGATATACCAAAACTTTAAGGTAAAGTTTACGCGAGTGTTTGCACATGCTACTCAACAGGGCCATTGAATATATATTTTTAACGTGTATATGTGTGGGGATAAGATCGAGGATATTTTTTTTCGTGAAATAATTAGTTATCTTGATTTATCTTTAAAAAAACGGTCGCATATTTAAAAATAAAATTACATAAAAAGGAGTGGCTGCTAAAAAAAAATAACGAAAATATTACAAAAACGTTAAAATTAGGAGGATAAGTTATAAATATAAACGTTTCACTTCTGGGCACTGCTCTCCTCTAATTTTTGGGAGCGTTTCGGAGCCGGATAAAGTCGTTCTCGTTGGTACAGTGCTAGCTGGCTGATTGTACATCTGGATGTTTTTTAGAGATGAAGGTTTTTCTTTTACCGTAGACCACTTAGTAATTCAACGCTGTACAGTTTATACTTAAACCTTCGTTAGCTTGTCGAAAGTCCACTGCTGGACATAGGCCTCTCCGAAGCTGAGAGAACTTCCCGTAATCGCCACGGAAGCGGTTTGGCGATCGCAGTTGCTGCCTGATATCAGCCTCTATAAATTAGGTATGGCATAGTTGAGATTATTCCGCAATCAATTAGATGCCGGTATGAAAATAGGGATGGTAGATTCTCTAACACCGTCACCACACTGCCAAATATTATGTAAAAGTTATTACATTATTACTTATTGAATTTCATACGAGTACGCGAGTGACCTGAATTCGATCCTCGTTGCCGGCGTTTTGAAAATTGTTCTGCAAATCCAATTTTAAGTGCTGATTTACGTGCTCTGTGGCGAATGAAATGAAATTCGCCACAGAGGTAGCTTGCATCCTGCGGACGGACATAGTTTACTTTTTATCGCGGAAAATCAAATAGATCCCCCCCGGGAATGTTTAAAAAAATCTATATTCACGGGGACCGAGACGCAGGCATCAGCTAGTGCACATACTATATTCTATCTCATTCTCTCGTAGGCTGTATATGTTTGTCGCTTTTTGGATATCACAACGATTCTAAAGAGGTTTTCACTTTGATGATATACGTGCTCCGCCAACCCGCATAGGGACCACGTGGCGAAGTATTCACGGCTTCAAAGCCCTTTCAAAAAAGGAGGACGCCTGTGCTCTGCACTTTTACTATTTTGTACCGTTTCCGAAGTTAGGTCCTCGTCACACAAACGATACGTTACAAACATTAATACCGTCTTTGTGTTGATTTTGAAAAGTATCATGTGCTCACACTCCACCGATATTTCTCACAATGGCTGCCACGTTGCATGTCTTGGCCAGAGAGGGAAGTATACACTCGAATATTTCTAAGAAATCGAAAATAATATTTAAGCGTATCAAGTTGAAACTCTCGAATAGGACGATTGAAGTTACTTATAACGTAATCTGTAAGTGTTATTAACATTTAAATTGTAACGTGACTAGATATTTTTTAATTCCTCGACACTGTTTGCATTTGTCTTATCTATTCGTGATTTATTTTAAAAAAAAAACAGCTTTATTCACTTTAGTTTAAGGTTTATTTCGTGTTCAGCGGAGCGTTCGAGTGTTTTACGTTGTTATATAAGCGTGTTTAATTAGTGATGTACTCGATACGGATGTATTTTTAACTGAATAAACTGTACATTACCATTGCTAGTCGTAAGCGTAATGTGGCATCACAGATTCCATCTGTCAACTCCCGGTGGGTGTGTGTAGTTGTTTGTTTGTTTATCTACATTCACATTGGTTTTTTTTTTTCGAAACCCTGTATTGCATAGAACCCTTAGCAAATTAGTGTTACGTTTTAACGGGTGAGGATGGCCGTAAGCTTATATCAGTAGTAAAGAAATTAAAAGAAAAGTTTTTAGATTTATTACAGACTATGAACATTAATTTCGTAAATTAAAATCTCTGTATCTGTATTTATATCGCCGGCCGCCATTACCCGTCAAAACGTAAAAATAAAATGAAAACAATTGATATCATTGAAAAAGGCTGAGGACACAATTTTTAAAATATACAATGTCTTCTAAACAGGGTAATTTAATTTACTGTTGTGTACTTTTTGAATAGTGATTGTTATTCGATTTTTACTCTTATCTTCTGGACGATAAAGTACATTCTAGTAAACCGCAGGGAGCGTTCATTGTACGCCTCGTAACTTGAACGCGAGTTACATGTGTTTCTTGTATGAAACGGTGTTGTACGTTAGATGACGATTCATTACTCTGTGCTGTTGTTGAAAGATAATATAATTTAACATAGATTAATACATGAACAAGTTTATTTGTTAGTTAAATTAATATATTATAGTGCTAGCGAATCGAATGAACATAGGGACACATTATTTATTTCTACGCGTAAAACAAACTATCACAATATAGCAGTAGGTGCCGAATGATCTGTTGGTGTTGGAGAAATGTAAAATAATTAGATAATGTTTAATGAATTGTGTTCACGCGACATGTTCATTGAATTAAACGAAAATTTACGGATTTTAGAGCTTTTAATTCAAACCGTTATCCAGACAGTCACTGCGGGCCGGTTGAGGAAGCTCAGAGTCGCTCAGTGAGCTGTGGAAAGAGCTATGCTCGGAATTTCTCTGCGTGATAAAATTCGTAACGATGATATCCGCAGCAGAACTAAAGTAACCGACATAGCCCTAAGGGTTAGCAAGCTGAAGCGGTAATGGGCCGGCCATATAGCTCGTAGAACCGATAACCGTTGGGGAAGAAAGGTTCTAGGGTGGCAACCTCGTACCGGCAAAAGCAGTGTAGGCCCCCCCCCCACTAGATTGTGCGACGACCTGCGCGTTTATGCGGGAAGTCGATGGATGCAGGTGGCTCGGGACCGTGCTTTGTGCCAATCTATGGGGGTGGCCTATGTTCACCAGTGGACTAAGTAGGCTGAAATTATGATGATGATGTGTTAGACGTCCTATGTCATAGTTAATCCCGGGATAGCTTCATGTTTTGATCGCGATGAAATCTGTAAATCTTTGTACTATTCAATAGACAAAATTCAATTATTAATTTCGTGTTGTTTTGTAAAACATGAATATGTTATACGATACTAAATCATAGACATTATTAAAAAAAAAACACTAGTTAATAAATGTAATCTGGCTGGGAGGTAACATTAAACTAAATTAAAATTATTAAATAAAATATCGGATTGTGAATTAATAATAATGAAAAAATTAAATATTGTATCTGTAACATTGGCCCGAGGTGTATGCCCACCGATTTAAAAAAAAATCTTTGTGAGAGTGCCAACGTTTTCACCACCAATGTTTGTTAAGATTTCTCTTGGGCCGTCTCTTGGTTACAACAAGAGTAATTATTTATTTGTAATCGCATTGTAGTGTGTAATTATTGTGTATTGTTACGTGAGAGTCTGTGTTGCATTTGCCGCTTTGTTACCGCGGAATAAGGTTCATAATTGCAATGACTATTGGAACTAGATTTTTTTATGTAACGAATAGTGATGAACTAGCTCAAAGACGACCTGACGGTAAGCATGTTGGTCACAAACATTTAGAGTCATGTTGCTGTGTAAATCACCACTAAATTCTAGGGGTTGAACGTCTCATTATCAGTTATTGAGTCTCCTGTTTTCTTTGCTCATTATACGAAGCGCAGCGTGGCGATTGCTTTTTATGCTGGTATCCCGAGAGGATCAGATCAGGATGATTGTCTCTCTCGCTTACACTTGTAGCGACATCTATGTCACAACATGTGAAGCTCAAGAAAATAGCTCGTACGTCCTACATCGCGATATTGAAGTATCGTTGATGCTGCCATTGATGTGATCGTTGTTGGGCCAGTTATTCTGCCGTGAAGCAGTAGTGTGCAAACATTACTGTTTTTCGGTCTGAAGGTTACTGTGAGCTAGTGTAACCACTGGGCATATGAGATTTAAGAACTGTAATCTCGGGGTGGGAGGCAATGTGGTGCCACACAGAGGTGACACAGCATTTGTTATGAGCAGACTTTGCACTTATTATCAGGTGAACGTTTTGCTCGTCTCGTCACCTTATCCAATAAAAAAAAATACATACAATGTCTAAATATTCCTGGTCGGAGGAGCCTTCCCCCCAGGTCAGACCACCCGATCTGTTTAGTATTTGGCAGATGAAGGTGCCTTTCCTTGGCACCAACATTTGCCAAATACTAACCAGTACAGGCAGCCGTGTGGTAGCGGCTTAAAAGAATCCACCACTCCATCTCAACCCGTGGGTGTCGTAAAAGTCGACAGAGGTAAAATTAAAACCAGAAGATGGGCAGCAGCATCTTCCTGGAACATCTGAATAAATAAACTGCGGTTGCCAACACGGCTGCCTAGCGTGGCAACTATGGCAAATCCACCCAAAATTAGAGTTACAAACGTTTGTAGCAATCTATGGGGCAGGCCTATGTTCAGCAGTGGTCTGGTGATTGGCTAAAGTGATGAACCAGTACACGTTATATCGTCTGAAATGCCTCCCATCCGCCCGAAAGTTGCGAGTATGCCGCGATAATATTTCTGCCCGCACCTTAGGCGTATAGTTTCACAAATACGAAATGAAAATATTCGTACAGAAGTACATTTTTGATGAAGCGGGATTTGGCGTACATCTACGTTCCGACAGTCATAAGCGTCATCTTTTTCAGCATGGACTGTTGATAGACATTTTCAATTATCTATTGTCACTCTCGTGACTCTATGGGGGAGGCCTATGTTCAACAGTGGACTGTAATAGGCTGAAATGATGATGATGATGATGACTCTCGTGACTGACTTGACATTGGCAGAATTCTATTGAAAGAGGCCAGAATTAAAAGAAGAAGAAGAAGAAGATATTACTTGCCGACATTCCAGGGGATATTTGCGAAGAACATAAGAAGGCTCACACAATTTTATTTTTAAAACGATATGCCCCAACTATGGGGGCTATCTCCTGTATCGTGGGTGCGTTTTACAGACATGCATCGCAAGCAGACCCGAAAAGTAACAATGTTTATTATCAATGTTGGCTGCGGCTGGGATTGGAACCCAGGACCCGCGGCGTATAAGTCAGGTCAGCTAACCACTAGGCCACGCGGTCGTCAAACTAATCGCACAATCAACTAACTACCTTTGTGGAATAAGCTGCCGCCCAGCGATTCTTTCGAGTTGATATGAATTCAATAGAGAATACTCCTTTCTCAAATTCCACCTAAATCGCGGCTGTTTGTGGGCGATGGTGATGGAAACGGATCACGCTTCTTCTGTAGGTATTAAATGCTGTTTCCAATATCTATTAAATTTTCTTCATTGACACATTCATACAGCCATGGTCCTTCTTGCCCGGATTGTTCTTCAGATAAGAATTATGTGTATTATATGTGAAATAATGTTTTTAACATTTATATAGTGAATAATCCAAATACCGTATTTAATTAAAAAGAAAACCTTATTGATGAATATTGTTATGTAATAGATTATTTTGCAAATGCAACGCAGACAGCTATGTGTACGTTATATCTTCCATTAGGATTGTAGTTGCTGTGAGCTACCATACGCATATAACATGAAAAATATAAATATGGATTCCATTATGGTTATTGCTTTATTTCCCCATACATACAACATCATTATCATCATCATCATTTCAGCCAGTTACTAGTCCACTGCTGACACAGGCCTCCCCAAAAGATTGCCATAGAAGTTTGTTGCTCTCATTTTCGGGGGATTTTGCCATCTGATGTTTCGGAAAGATGCTGCTGCCTATCTTCTGGTTTTAATTTTCCCTCTGTCGACTTTTCGCACACCCACGGGATGAGAAGGGGTGGTAGATTCTCTTAAGCCGCCACCACACGGCATGCCCCCTTCATACATTCACGCCTTTTTCCCATTGGGGTAAACAGGGACCACATCCGTAGCCCACTTTTCACGTGAAACAACACGGTGACGGATGGCGAACCACGTCGCCGCCATTTCGGTAAGAGTTTTAATTCTTCCTCTTCCTTTCGTTCCCACAAGTAGCTAGGGAATAACAATGTGTACATAACAGTTTTGTCCACCTTATTCTAGGGTAGCCGGTCCCAGAGCAGATCACAAAGACTAGGTTCGCCCCTAGCTATGCAGCCATCAGCACGGCAATCATCGGTTTGGCGGAGTGGAAGGGAAAAGTATTACGTAGGCAATGGACTTTGAATAGGGAATGCGGAAATTATGAACGGAAGGTTTTCTATTGGTCGTAGGACTTCGATAATTATTTATATGTTGGAAGGGTGGTACTTTGGGGGTATATTCTAGTGGTAGGATTTCTATGCAGGAACCCGTCTAGGTAGGTACCGCCTCTGGGCCAGTTATTCTGCCGTGAAGCAGTAGTGTGCAGACACTACTGTGTTTCGGGTTGAAGTAGCACTGGGAGCTAGCGCAATCACAGCGCATATGAGACTTCGAAACTGATGTATCAGGGTGACAACCGCAGTGTGAATACAGAAATGTCCAGGGAGATACAGCATTTGTTACGGGCAGACGTTACACTTACCATCGGGTGAACGTTTTGCTCGTTTCGTCACTATATGCAATAATAAAAAAAAATACAAGGTGTAGGATACTACTATCACGGAAGGAGCAGGAGGAGGCAGCAGTAGCTGGCCCCCCAGGCCCGGGTCGCTTACCCGGTACTCAACCGTATTTGCCGGAAAAGGCAGCCTAAGTCAAGTACTCACTGGCACATGCTATTGGTCAGTGCGAAAAATTTATTACACAAGTTGGAAATGATATTTCAGTAACAATTAAAACCTACTTTTGTATTTATGTCGGCGCACGTGCATTAAAAGTCATTCGACGATCACGTCGGCGATGTGACGTCAGTACTCGCTCCCCACCGCTCTAAGTTTACACGGCCTTAAAAGGCCTCGCTCGGCGGCCGACGGGAGCATACTTGCGGGCCTTCTATACTTGCGGGCCTTCTTATACTTGCGGGCCTTCTGCTCGCGAGTCTCTTCCGACGAAGTTGTAAAAGCCGCCGGGCTAACAACGTTAACACATACAAAAAAAAAAAAAAAAAAAACCGACGGGAGCATTCGTTGTGTGACTCTCGAAGCGTATAAATGTCGGACTTTATTTATTTTCTTGCGTAAATTAATTGATTTAGTGTAGCGTGTTATTTTGATTATTTGATTATAATAAGGATAATGAGTGATGCTGGTGGTTTTACGAGTCCTGTTCTCCCTCCTCTTACATGTATAGTACGCTGTTAACCGAGAGTCTGCCAACTTCACTTGAAGCCAATTGCGAGCAGTTAGGCCAGTGTGAGAGGTCCCCAGTCTTTTTAGTATGTACCTATATTACATTAGGAACTGTCAACGCCATCTGTGTTATATCTATGGAACTAAATAGAAGATTGTTTTTTTATTTTCGGTAATTTCATATTATGTTAATTACTCAGATTCTTTTTGAGACTGATAATCATGGTTTCTTAGTACCTCATCATTTTAAATTAATAATGATATTAGTATAAGAAGCTCTTAAATACTGTACATTGTACAGTAGAGTAGCCGGAGAAAAGTCACGTAGTCCACTTTCCGCCCTCGCGGGAAATGGGACGTGATGGGTGGCGAACGATGTCGCCTCCATTTTGGTACGAGTCGAGAAATTCTTACTTCCCATTGCGTTCCTACGAGCAGTATGGTGACAGCATTGCAGATTATGGTGTTATTCTGCACGAGTAGGCTGTCCGTACAATACCTTAGTCGCCTCTTACGACACCTCCGTAGGAAAGAGGTAGTGCTATTCTACTCTGCCGCACACCTTGCGGTGATTGACAAGTTATATCTAATGACAATTGCAAGCTTCTGGTGTTCACTTCACAATAGTTTCATTTGAGAGCATACCACTGTAAATTAATGTGTAACTTTAATTTAATAGTATTTATCATAATCATTTTATTTTAGGTAGGTTAGGTACATACTTTAATACCATTGGTATACACGGAGTGAGGTACTCAAACTTAATCCTGGATATTTGTATGCAAACATTGTTTTTATCGGACAAAGTGACAATACAAGCAAATCTTTTACCTGATGGTAAGTGCATATACACTGCCTGTCCATAACAAATGCAGCGCCACCCAGAACACATCTGTGTGACAGTACACTGCTACCGTCACGCTGAGAGATCAGTTCTTAAGTCACATATGCCCCGTAATCACATTAGCTATCAGTGCTCCTCAGATCGAAACACAGTAACGTACACACTTCCGCTTGAGGGCAGAATAACTGGCACTGCGGTGGTACCTACTTAGACGAAATTCCACCACCAGTAAATTTTCTGACTTTAGCTTCACGCTCTTATCGGCACAATTTTATTCTTAAGAAGACTTCTTTAAAATACAATAAATTCTTAAAAATATTTTAATATACAGGGATGATGGTAACTCCTGGGAATGGGGTGATCGCCGTCAAGCTATTTCTAACATCTTTATAATACTGCTGTAATATTTGTATTTTTAAAATTACTGAAAAGAAAAATAATCCCGATGGGTTTCTTGCTGGTTGACGTTCTAAATGGACGTTCAATAAGAATTATGTAAGTAATCTGTCATCGTTTCAGCCTATCACTAGTCCACTGCTGAACATAGGTCTCCCCCATAGATTGCAACAAAAGTTTGTAGCTCTCATTTTGGGGCGATTTTGCCATAGCTGCCACGCTAGGCAGGCGGGTTGGCAACCGGGGTTTATATATTCGGATGTTCCAGGAAGATGCTACTGCCCATCTTCTGGTTTTACTTTCCCTCTGTCGACTTTTACGACACCCCCGGGATGAGATGGGGTGGTAGATTCTCTTGGGCCGCTACCACACATCTATATTGAATAAAAGTTATTCTATTGTATTGGAGACCCTTACACACACCTTGTTATTCGAGTATTTTATTAAACACTACCTGCGCCCCTGTTTCACCCGCGTGAAAAAGCCGACCACATGACTGCGTCGTACGTTCAACCCTTCTTGGTAACGTTCGGTTCTCAGCGTGCGGCTCAATTTTTATAGCCTACTAGATGATGCCCGCGTCTTCGACCGCGTGCACAATAGGTTTTTAAAGATACCGTGGGAACTGTTTGATTTTCCGGGATACAAAGTATTGCCTTTGTCCGTCTCCAGGACGCAAGCTATCTCTGTGCCAAATTTCGTCAAGATCGGTTCAGCGTTTGAAAGTGAAAAGGTAACAAACATACAGAGGGACAGAGAGGGTTACTTTCGCATTTATAATATTAGTATGGATAACCTTCCCCATTAAACTAACTAACGGGCTATCTAATGCAAAAAGAATTTCTCAAATCGGATTAACATTTCCTGAGAAGAGTCTTGCTAACGTATAAACATACTACTATTGTTTGTATGTTAGAAGGAAAAAAACCGGGTTGTAGCGAGGCTAATAGCCGGGCGACAAGTTGTCGCCAATAGCGTCACCGTATTACTCATTCGCGGGCCTTTTGCTTGCAAGGCTGATAATGTAGTGTACTGTGTCTCGGTTTGAAGGGAACTGAGAGCTGGCGTAATCACTGGGCGCACGAGACTTAAGAACTGATGCCTCAGTGTGACGGGCGCAGTGTGGTGTCTGTTCAATGTTCTGGGTGACACAGCATTTGTTATGGGTAGACATTACACTTACCATCAGGTGAACGCATTGCTCGTTTGGTCACTTTATCCAATAAAAAAAGGAAACCTGAATTAAAAAAAATACTAAACTCAGTATCGATTTACGCCATCTTGCTTCACCTTTTTTTTGGTTCCTATGCAGAAATCCGTCTACGTAAGTTCCACCGCAGGGCCAATTATTCTGCCGTGAAGCAGTAATGTTTGCCACATTACTGTGTTTCGGTTTCAAGGGCACTGTGAGCTAGTGTAATTACTGGGCATATGAGACTTAAAAGCCACACAGAAACGTTTTTTATTTATTTATGTATGATACTGAAACCGGCTGTAACTGATTATAACTGTCAAAGGTAAACAGGATTTGTTTATATCGGTACGCCTAAACAGATAACGTTCAAAACTGTTGCGTGGAGAAATATACGTTTCAATCAATCATCAGTTTGGAAACGTACTGTTCATTTGAAACGTTTTCAAAGATTGACGATGTATTCGCGGCCGATTTGAACCACGGCGCCAACATCCAAATATTGTCGGAAGCTATCTCTCAATATCGATATAGTGCCACAGATGCCAATAAGGTCGGAGCGAGGCTGGGATTGGGTTGCAGTGTCATAAACACGGGGAAAATTCACAACATGACCAGACCCGAATATAAACAATTTGTGTTTTACACAAATGTTGTCTCCGGCTGGGGCTCCGGGTTCGAACTTTAGATCCGTGGTGTAGGTTGGAAAGACTATTAGGTATGACAAATGGTTATTGTCGTGTTTGTTCTGGTAACTTGGTGTAAATAGAGAAGAAATACGCAAAAAATAAATGTACTACATACATAAAGTCACGCCTCTTTCCACTTGCTACGATTCTGACACATATTTTTATGGAAGAAAGTGACGAGAGTAGAAAATCACCTGATGGTAAGTTCAGCGTCTGCCCAATGCAAATGTTGTGTCACACAAATTTCTGTGTGACACTACACTGCGCTCGCCACCCTGAGACATCATTCCTCAACTCCAATATGCTGATTACATTAGCTATCCGTGACCTTCAAACAGAAACACAGTAATGGTTGCACATTACTGCTTTATACATTCATACATTCACGCCTTTTTTCCACATAAGTGGTAAGAAGACACCACACCTGAAGCCCAATTTTCGCCCCGCAAGTACCGAGGCGTGACGGGTTCCCACGTGCACAGCATCGCATATGGTATGATGGTATTATTCTGCACGAATAATGGATGTCCGTACAACGTACGTGCCTCAGTCTCAGCCTCTTACGACACCTCGGTATGAACAAGTTAGGTGCTATTGTAGGTACTCTGCCGGACACCTATTGTACACTACTGCTTCACGGCAGAATAACTGACACTAGTACCTAGACGGATTCTTGCATAGGAATCCAAATATCAAAGTATATTCATTGTAACTGTGCCTCGCATCTCCTGGAACATCTGAATAAATAAACTGCGGTTGCCAACCCGCCTGCCAAGCGTGGCAACTATGGCAAAATCCCCCCAAAATGAGAGCTACAACTTATGTGGCAATCTATGGGGGAGGCCTATGTTCAGCAGTGGACTAGTGATAGGCTGAAATGATGATGATGATGGTGATGAACTGTGCCTCGCATTTTTCGGAATATAAACCGACCATGATTACGGCGTGGAATATCTCGCCGTCTTGAGCATTACAGTTCAGCCCCTCTGGTTATGTTCGGTTCTCAACGTTCTGTTATATCCCGACTGACTAATATGGTCACCCTACCACTCCTCTAGTAGACTCAGCAATTTAATGATGATATACACTCTACCTGAAGAGAAGCCCCTTCAGTTCTTTTTTTTATTGTATAAAGTGATGAAACAAGAAAAACGTTCACCTGATGGTAAGTGCAACGTCTGTCCATAACAAATGCTGTGTCACCCAGAACATTTCTGTGTGACACCTCACTGTGCCCATCACCCTGAGACATCACGACAACCTGAGACAGAGGGAGATGTTCTTAAGTCTCATATACCCAGTGATTACGCTAGCTCACAGTGCCCTTCGAACCGAAACACAGTGACGTTTGCACACTACTGCTTCACGGCAGAATAACTGGCCCTGGGGTGGTACCTACCTAGGCGGATTCCTGCATAGGCATCCTACCACTAATTCTGAGTTGTTCAAGGATCCCAATAAATCTATATTATATAAAAGTTGTGCGGGTTATATAAAATGTAAAGTGTTAATTCATACACTTAATAAATACTCCTTTTTTAAAAAGAGAGTTTTAATCCCTCGCATAACACTACTCCTTAAGGTTCCTTTTTAGTACTAATACCTTCCAACGGGCTATCCAATGCAAGAATAATTTTTTAAAACGGATTAGTTGTTTATTTACAGACGAGGAGGCGAACGAGCAAGCGGCGCACCTGATGGTAAGTGATCACCGCCGACCACGAAACTCCGCAATGCCAGAGGAATTCCGTGTGCGTTGCCGGCCTAGTAGGCTCTCTTTTAAGACGGCAGTAGATTCAACAGAGTGGTTGTGCGTGGCAGAAAATGTCTGGCAAAGCGCACAGTGGTGGAATGCCAGTCATCTCCTGAACATACAAACTCTCAAGCTTCATTTACTTAGTAAGATAAGACTTGTAAATCCTATCATTACCATCATCACTCTAGCCTGTCACTAGTCCACTGCTGAACGTAGGCCTCCCCCATAGATCGCCACAAAAGTTTGTAGCCTGCATTTTGGGGGGAACTTGCCATAGTTGCCACGCTTGGCAGGCGGGGCGTCAACCGCAGTTTTTTTATTCAGGTGTTTGTTCCAGGCAGTTGCTGCTGCCCATCTTCTGGTAATTCCCTAATAAATTGTGGTTCTTACAATAAACAAAGACGAAAATGTTCCTAGAATTACTAAGTACGTACTTTTTCTTCATTAGCCTGTAATATATCTATAGTAGATTTGCCGGTATCACCACACTTGTCCCGCCGCTGCCCGTCACCAGCCTGGATAATTTTTTTTTATTTCATAGAAGTGACGGGACGAGCAAAACGTTCACCTGATAGTAAGTGTAACGTCTGCCCATAACAAATGCTGTATCACTCAGAATATTCCTGTGTGCACCACAATGTTCCCGTCTCGGGGACATCAGTTCTTAAGTCTCATATGCCCAGTGATTACGCTAGCTCTCAGTGCCCTACAAACCGAAACACAGTAATGTTTGCACACTACTGCTTCACGGCAGAATAACTGGCCCTGGGGCGGTTCCTACCTAGACGGATTTCTGCATACTAGCCTATCCATTGGGTGTCGTAAAAGTAGACAGAGGGAGATGGAGTGGTAGATTCTCTTAAGCCACCACACGGCACTATTACTATGTTTTAAGCAAATAAATTAAATTGAAGTTTCGACCTTCTCAAGAGGGGCCTTTCTCTGCGAGCCCTCCCATGTTAGTCAAGTACCATATTATTCGTTAAAAGGGGTGGGAGTGCAGCTGAGCAGCGGGCAACGCCAAGCACCGAGCATCGCTAGCAACGTCGTTGTACTCCTTATTCGCGGGCCTTCTGCCCTACAGATATTTCGAAAAAAAAATCACTCATACAATGTTAAAGGTTAGCAGGTTCTCCAACGCCGCCATCACATGGCGCTTTACTGTCATAAATGGCAGGTAATTAGCTTATTTAGTTTTTAAGTCAATTTCGGTCGGACAGATAGATTTAATGAAGAAAAGTAAGTTACTTTGCTAAGATCCGCATGCAAAATATAAAAAAAATATAAAAACCCGCCCTCCCTCAGTAGCGTCATAGCCCGTCTGTCGTAGTGTCTATTACGATTGATAATGCCTCGCTTTGGGGCGAAACACGTGTCGTGTTCTCGACTTCAGTGGTGTATATTATCTAGTGGTAGTATTGTAGTGGTTGGTGGAGGGTACCTGGTGGCGGTTCCTGGTGACGGTGTTAGTTTGCTTGTGCAAGCTACTGAGGGAGGGCGGGTGGTGCACTTCAAAAAACTAGGTAATATACACCATTTTATATTTTTTTTTATATTTTGCATGCGGATCTTAGCAAAGTAACTTACTTTTCTTCATTATAATGGATTTCCGCAAAGTAACGCCTGATTCTATTAACTAGATAGAGATTTTTTTTAACATTAGATCTTGCCAAGTATGCGAGTTGAAATGTATTTAAATCGTAAAATTATACAGAAAGTCATATGTGTATGATGTATGATAGCAATAAAGTAGCAGAATTTGGCTGACTGAGCGCAATTTTGAAGACGGCGCGTTTTCACTGGGCCATTTTCACATTGATTTCCTAAAGCGCATGTCAGATTTCCCGCCATTTCGGCAGTATCGCGCCGCCATCGCTGTAGACGGGCGTCGAGCGCAAGGCCAACGGATTCTGCCACAAATTAGAAAAAAAAAATCAAAAATTTTATGCTTCGATAAATTAGTTGTATCTCCTATATTAGTAATAAAAGAAGAATAAGTCGGTTTTCGCCACCGAAGTTTATCGTGAGTGTTACACCGTAGTAGCGGCTTTTCTGGTTATTTGACAGGGATCAATATAATCTGTGTAAGTATAAAATTATTTTATTTTTGTTTTCTGTCTGGGAGATGTTACTTAAAAAGTGGATATATATGGTTATATATATGTATATTTTATACACATTCCATATTTTAAATAAGAACTATAGATTTATTTCATACATTGCAACTTATTTTGGAAAAGAAAAATCCGTTTATACTTCTAATAATAAAAATAACACACACGTTACTATTTTCCTTGTGAACAAATAAGCAAATGTTTTATTTTATTCAAAACTTGATTGAACTTGATGATTTCAAACAAGTGTGACTTTTAGACATAAAAGAGGGACTGCAAAATTAAATTGTTTTGAGTTGATTAATATTGCTTATGTAAATAATATCTTGTCACATCACTGCCAGATTTTTTTTTAAAAATAATTATAAATTTAACACATCGCTATAATGTACACGTTAAACATAAGCAATAAAAACTAGTTTTCATTATTATTGAATATGCCATATAGATAATTTACACATTATTGACATTTTCCAGATATATTCTTCGATTCAATGCTAATTAAGAACGTGAAATTCCTATATATTAGGAACAAATATTTAGTACAAGGAGTACTTAACTAGCGCGAGAATATTTATTATAAAAAAATGAATGGTAGGATTCCTATGCAGGAGTCCGTCTAGGTAGGTACCACCCCAGGGCCAGTTATTCTACCGTGAAGCAGTAGTGTGCAAACATTACTGTGTTTCGGTTTGAAGAGCATGGTGAGTTAGCGTAATCACTGGGCACATGAGACTTAAGAACCTATATCTCAGGGTGATGGGCACAGTGTAGTGTCACACAGAAATTTTCTGGGTGGCACAGCATTTGTTATGGGCAGACGTTGCACTTACCATCAGGTAAACGTTTTGCTCGTTTCATCACTTAATACAATAAAAAAAAGCTTAGCTTTCTTCGCTAATTATTCGCTGTGGCCTACATAAATACGCGTGAGATAAAGTTATGAAAGACGCACAGACAAAATGGCCCTTTGTTCTATGTTGTTTACTTGCGTAGTCGGTGCAACGAAATTTACGAATTACGTAAATATAAATACCCGTCTAATTCTTTATCTGTTGTATAAATTAAAATTGTAAGGTTCATATTTTTTAAATGCTTTCACTGTTATTTGGTGTGATAAAGAGTAACAGTATAGCTAAATTGTTATTTGATGATGTCATTCTGGTTCATTTCTTTCATGAGGATATCTTCTGGATATTTCTTCAAGTTAACAACCGCGCCACCAACTATATTAAGGAATTCGAAAAGCTTAGTTTTCATTGGATATGAGATGATAAGTCACAGTGTGATAAGTCATCCCATACCCAATGAAAACTAAGCTTTTCGAATTTAATTTCTTTACTGGTGATAGCGCTACCGCAGGGTTAGTTATTCTGCCGGGAACCGGGTGAACATACACTAATGTTTGCACCTTCTGCTTCACGGCAGTATAGGAATCCTACTGAATTGGAATCATATAGGAAACCTTGGTGGTGTGTATTCTTTCGACTTTTATTGAGAGATGGTTATTCTGCGGTCTGGCGTAAGCCATGACATTTTCCCTTACTCTTACGGCACCCGCTGGATGAGAAGGGGTGGGAGATTTTCTTACGAAGCTACAACACATCAACGTACGAAAAGCTGGTATATTTACCACCGAACCATGGGGTCGTCATTAAATCGATTAAGAATTTATTTGATCAAATACAATCATACACAAATAAAAGACGATTGTTTCTTTTGTAAGAGTAGAGAGTAAAAATGAACCACAGAGCAAAAATAATTTAAAGTAGTTTTTTTTTTATGAGTGATGGTCACTGTTAGTCCGGAGGCTTTCACAGATTCGTCGGATTTAAAAAATGATCCGAATTTTACTAATGTTATATAGTAAAATTCGAATTATTTTTGTTTCACCGAGAAAAGTGTACGTTACATATGCCTATTTTTATTTGTATATGCTGAGAGCTAGTGTAATCACTGGGCATATGAGAATTAAGAACTGATGTCTCAGGGTGACGGGCGCAGTGTGGTGTCACACACAAATGATCTGGTTGACGCAGCATTTGTTTTGGGCAAATGTTGCGCTTACCAGCAGGTGAACGTTTTGCTCGTCTCGCCACTTTTTCCAATAAAAAAAAACTATGGGTTGCAATGGTCGGATATAATGTCTTGTAGCAATCTCTGCTATTCAACCCTGGGATATGATCATAAAGTGTACGCAGGTGCCCGCTATTTTTAAAATGAAAATTGGCTTTTATAAGTTAGAGAATTGAAACTACATTCTCACTTACATAATAGTTATTAAATTATACTATTTGGCTTATATAATTACACATTAATTTTATATTGCATATCTCTGAAACGTATGTATTATGTATATATGTTATGTCTCACATAGTTGAGGTGTGCACAACCTGGAATAGTCGGGATTAAATAATTATTTCATAAAAAGAACCCGAATTCCGCTCAGGATATCTAAAATGAGTCATCAGACTCCGATATTTTTTCTGTAACCATACTCTAAAGATATCTTACAATTGAAAGCAAGAATCCGATTGGTTCAGAAATGACCAAAATATAAGATTAAAAACACAGAAATATTGTCGAATATACCCCCAAAGTACCACCCTTCCAACATATAAATAATTATCGAAATCGGTCGACGTGCTAAACGTGGTGGTGGAATTATGTAGTGGAAAAAATAAAAAAAAGATTAAAAAGACGGTTAAAAAGAAGCAGACTGGTAGTTTATTAGACTACGCAGGAATCCGTCTAGGTAGGTACCACCCAAGGGTCAGTTATTCGGCCGTGAAGCAGTAGTGTGCAAACATTACTATGTTTCAGTCTGAAGAGCACTGACAGCTAGTGTAATTCGTGGGCATATGAGACTTAAGATCTGATGTCTCAGCGCAGTGTGGTGCCACACAGAAATGTTCTGGGTGACACAGCACATGTTATAGGCAGATATCGCACCAGCTGAATGTTTTGCTCGTCTCGTCACTTCATCCAATAAAAAATGATCATAGTTTTTTAAATTACATTATCACCTTCAGATTCGTAGTCGGCTAACTGTTGGACATACGCAACTACTGCACCAGGTCTGGTATAGTCAGGACATAAAGTTATTTACGTCTCATCATTGAACAAATATCTATTTATATCGAGAGTTCAGTGATCTCCAGCTTACTGATATTTGCACCTACGCTGATCCATTAATTCAAGAGTACACACTTCGTCTACATTTGTGGAGTTATAATATCTCCTGCGCAGTTACTAATAAAAAAGTAAAGTCGCAGCCTATAAATGTCCTAGTGCTGAGCACAGGCCTCCTCTCATATCTGAAAAGGGGTTTTTATCCAATACGGGTTGGGAAAGTCTTCAAAATATTTTTATTCCTCAGACATGCAGGTTCCTCACGATGCTGAAGAAGTTGTTGTCGGGGTCGTAATAATAAGGACCGTGGGGGCTACTGTGTAACTCTGGTTGGTTTCGTGATCGGTTTCATTTGATCCCATTAACCAATGAATGAGAGTTACACAGTAGACCTCCTGCTTAGGTTGTTGTAATGAAATGGAGATTGACTAGTAAATACCCTAGGGCATTAAGTCCGCATATTGTACGAGTATATGTCAAGTGCCACATTTAGTTAAATAAATAAAAATAAATAAGCTTGAGATGTTTGGTGCACATTGAATAGTAGCCGATAGGCTTCCGGCAGAGTAGAATAGCACCTACCTCTTTCCCATCGAGGTGTCGTAAAAGGAGTAATGGAGTCGGTAACGGAGAGTCAGATTTTTATCCCTTTTTTTTTCTAAACTAATATTATAAAGAGGAAAGATTTGATTTTTTGTATGTTTGGTTGTAATGATTTAACTCAAAATCTACTGAACCGATTTTAAAAATTCTTTCACCTATATACAAGTACATTATCATCGAGTAACAAGAGTTGTATTTAATTTAAAAAAAAAATGATATCCTTACGAAAATCGATATGCTGTAACTCAAGGTATCAAAAATTTACTTATAAAAGTTATTATTTGGCGTACGCTGCAAAATCTATTAAAGATAAAGATAATAATGTAATATATTTTCATACTACGCATCATTATTCACATAAAAGTCCGCGTGGCTATATGTCTAACTATTATAGTTAAGTCACCATAACCGCTTTTTGTTCAAATTAGTCTATCAAAACATGGGAAGAATCGAAAGATGATGACATCTGTATCATGATATTAATCCTTATCCTACAAAATAGTTTTATAGTCAAGGTTGATTATGTACATGTAAAGTCCTCTTTAAATTATTCGAATCGGACCTATCGTATAAGTAACGATAGGTTTAAAAATGCTAAAAGTAACAAAAATGCCGCGGTGTGAGCGAACAGCCCTACGCTCGCCCGCGCATCTCGCGAAACTGAGATCTATTAATTACTTACCTACTCATATTATTTTTTGTGACCTAGAAACAATTGAATAGTAGTTTGTAATTTTAATTACATATTTTCTTTTATTTAAAACTTTAAAACGCTGTTTAAAAAATACAACGGCCGCGGTGTCTCTGTATTTCATGGCTTATGTTCCCATAAATAAAACATTATTTTGGTAAAATAACATAATCTTACTTGTCCAGCTGCAGAGCCGCCGATGAGAAAAGTCGTTTCAAAAAATGTTAGTGTAAGGAATTGTGGTTGTTCTATTTGTCCAAATAAAGTACTAATTAATATTTCTAATGTCTATCTACCCCTGCGGGGCGGATCGCTAGTATTCTATAAAGTGATGAAACGAGCAAAACGTTCACCTGACGTTAAGTGTAACGTTTGCCCGTAACAAATGCTGTGTCACTTACAAAATTTCTGTGTGACACCTCACTGTGCCCATCACCCTGAGACATCAGTTCTTAAGTCTCATATGCCCTGTGATTAGGCTAGCTCACAGTGCTCTTCAAACCGAAACACAGTAATGTTTGCACACTATCGCTTCATGGCGGAATAACTGGCTCTGGGGTGGTACCTACCTAGGCGGATTCCTGCATAGGGATCCTACCACCAGTGAAAATTTTTTCGTACCAAAATGGCGGCGACGCGGTTCGCCACCCGTCACGAAAGCTACACGAAAAGTGGGCTACGTGGCAATCTTCTGCCTTCCACTTACATGGGAAAAAGGCGTGGTTAATTATGGTTATGCATTAAATAGTAACATATAAAAGTGGGCTTTATCAATTACTTGATTTCATAGCTAAGTCCAGTTTTTTTTACAAAATCTATGTGAACAAAATCCGTGGAGTGAGTGTAAGTATAACTGTTGTTTCCCTTGTAACGTAAATACATGTCGGTAGGAAAATATTTACCCGTATAAATTAACATGCTAATATTTATGAAACATGTGAAAACTTTTAACACTTCCCTCGGAATACATTTGAATAATTTCGCTGCGGGTACAAAGTGATAGATGTTTTAATAACATAAATCTTCAAAACTGTTTGGCATAAACTTTCCGGATTGCTCAAAGTTTTTTTTCCACGTTACTTCTGCCCATAACAGTTGCAGTGTTACCAAGAACTGCATCGTAAAGGTAATTCGTTCGTCATTCTGCAACATTACTTATAAAGTGTTGTATGCCCCGTAACTGCATCAGCCAGGAATCCCCCATAGATTGCCACAAAACATGGTCCTGAGCAACCTGAATCCATCGACTTCCCGCAAAACTGTGCAGGTCGTCGCTCCATCTAGTGGGGGGTCGCCCTACACTATTCACGTTTGTACGAGGTTGCCACTCGAGAACCTTTCTTCCCCAACGGTTATCGCTTCTACGAGCTATATGACCGGCCCATTGCCACTTCAGCTTGCTAATTCTTAGGGCTATGTCGGTTACTTTACTTCTGCTGCGGATATCATCGTTACGGATTTTATCACGCAGAGAAAGTCAGAGCATAGCCCTTTCCATAGCTCGCTGTGCGACTCTGAGATTCCTCATGCGGTCCGCAGTGAAGGACCACGTCTCTGCTCCGTATGCCATCACTGGCAACACGCACTGGATATAAGCTTTCGTTTTTAGACATTAGGTTTTAGACATTATACTCGACGAGAAGATGTTACACAGTTTCCCGAACGCTGCCCAGCCGAGTTGGATACGTCGATTGATTGAAGTCGATTGGTCGACGTTTGACCTACCTAGTCGGACAATCTGTCGTAGGTATACGTATTCGTCAACAACTTCGAGCGTAGTGTTCCCAACAACAACCGCTGGTGTGACATGGACGTTAGACATGATCTTCGTCTTGTCCATGTTCATCTTAAGACCTACCCGTTGGGAGACACTATTGAGGTCATTGAGCATGGTGCCTAGTTCCTCCAGCGATTCTGCCATTATGACTATATCGTTGGCAAATCGAAAGTGGGTGATGTATTCTATTGATGTTGATACCGTAGCCTTTCCAGTCCAGTAGCTTGAAGACATCTTCCAATGCTGCGGTGAAGAGTTTCGGGGATATTGACATCACCCTGTCTTACACCTTTCTGCAATTGGATCGGTTTCGTACTCTGGTTCTGTACTCGTAGCCATCGTAACCTTATTGTACAAACACTGCAGCACTTCGATATACCGACAGTCAATTCGGCACCGCTGAAGTGACTGAAGCACCGCCCAAATTTCGACGGAATCGAAGGCTTTTTCATAGTCCACTTACGCCAGATATAGCGGGAGATTGTACTCTTCGGTCTTTTGTAGAATCTGGCGGAGGGTATGTATGTGGCCTATGGTACTCAAGCCTTTTCGGCATCCGGCTTGTTCGGGAGGCTGGAAGTCGTGAAGTCTGCTTGCGAGACGATTCGTAATGACTCTCGAAAACAGCACAGACGCGGCTCAGAAGCGATATAGGTCTATAGTTCTTCAAGAGAGCATTATCGTCCTTCTTGAAGAACAGGACAACCATACCTATTCTCCACGCTTCCGGCGTAGCGCCGCCGTGGATGACGGAATTAAAAAGCTTCTGATAGACTAAAAGTATCGGTTTTCCACCTGCTTTCAGAAGCTCTGCTGTAATTCCGTCCTCACCCGGCGCTTTGCCATTTTGGAGCTGTTTGAGAGCCACAGTAATCTCGCTCAGGCTGACGTCCGGGATATCATCGGAATAGTGTCGGACGAGTTTTGCTCTTGGGTCGTAACTTACACCAGTGTGTGGCTCCAACGACGATTTATACAGCTGTCCATAAAATCTCTCGATCTCACTCAAAATCGCTCAATCGCTTCTTCAATACGGGATGTATTGAAGTTGCGTAGGTCCTACCGCATGCATTGGGAGATCTGTCTCAATTGAGGACTGTAGCTTCATTTTACGCCTAGCTTCCATGAAACTGAGTGTGATCGGAAAGCTTCTGGATCTTGTTTTTGCGGCGGGTCTTGCAAAACTTTGCCCCCACAGCCTGGACAGTTTCCACGAGCATCTCGGTCATATCATGAAAGCGATTAAGCAATTTGAGCTGGAAGCTCTCGGGGGTTTAGATAAGGGCTCGAGATGGACGAAGCGATTTGATGATAGACCACGTGGACCGATTTCGGTGATTCGTTATTATTAGAAAGTATAAAAGTTCTGATTACATTTAACTGGTGGAAGGATTCCTATGCAGGAATCCGTCTAGGTAGGTACCACCCCAGGGCCAGTTATTCTGCCGTGAAGCAGTAGTGTGCAAACACTACTGTGTTTCGGTTTGAAGGGCACTGAGAGCCAGCGTAATCACTGGGCATATGAGACTTAAGAACTTATGTCTCAGGGTGACGAGCGCAGTGTGATGCTACACAGAAATATTCTGAGTAACACAGCATCTGTTATGGGCAAAAGTTTCACTTACCATCAGGTGATTGTTTTGCTCGTCTTGACACTTTATCAAATTAAAAAAAATTAATAATCATCAAAATCTCGAATACCATGTGCATGATCAGATGTGGTTCTTTTTAAATGAAATTATGTACTACTAATTTGGGCTTCTTAAAAAGACCAGTAGTGAAAGAAATGAAGCAGTGACCTGTGGGACCCTTGACCTGTGGGAGCCACACAGGTAACACTAACTGGTCAAGAAATGCAATGAAATGTAATAAAGGCAATGTAATGATGATGATGAAGGATGAGACGACGCCTTTGCGGCACTGTAGTAAATCCTACGCACTTGGAATGGTAACAACCGGAATATGTCACTGTAATAAAAATGTTAAAGTGTATTGCCGTGGTTCCTCAGGAGCTAGGCGCTTGCTTTAATAGTAATGGTGCGCGGGCGGCCAAATCCCAATGCCGGCACCACTAAAATTGTTAATTGCAATTTTAAGAGCAAATTTACCGCGTACTGTCTGACAAATACTTCCCTGCTGCAAAACCCTCTCAATGCAATGGGACGTGGCCTGTTACATTTATAGGATGACAAAAGGTCGGTTAAGAGATTAACGCAGCAAAATACAGAGACAAGTCGGCAAGTAATAGCCCCGCTGGCATATTTTGCGTCCTCCTTCGCATCAATAAACGATATGTTCTTTACACGTCGGCTCTCTAACCGCTCTTATCCAGTTAGATAATTGGCTGCGAGTTATTAGGGATACGTATTGTTTCTTTTTGTGTTACATACAAGCCTTCGAACTAGTGACTAATTTAGTAACAGTGTTCCTATGTACAGTCTTTTTTTTATTGTATAAAGTGATGAAACGAGCAAAACTTTCACCTGACGGTAAGTGCAACGTCTGCCCATAACAAATGCAGTGTCACCCAGAACATTTCTGTGTGACACCTCACTATGCCCATCACCCCGAGACATCAGTTCTTAAGTCTCATATGCCCAGTGATTACGCTAGCTCTCAGTGCCCTTCAAACCGAAACACAGTAATGCTTGCACACTACTGCTTCACGGCAGAATAACTGGCCCTGGGGTGGTAGCTACCTAGACGGATTCTTGTATAGGGATCCTACCACCAGTTACCACAATCTGTGTTATTTCGTTGCTACAGTAGTAGCCGAAGGAGTCTACTATCATCATCATTATTCATCATCATTTCAACCTATCGCTAGTCCACTGCTGAACATAAGCCTCCCAAATAGATTACTACATAGGCGGGTGGCAATCGCAGTTCATTTATTCTGATGTTCCAGGAAGATGCTGCTGCCCATCTTCTGGTTTTAATCTTCCCTCTGTCGACTTTTACGACAGAGGGAAGAGTAGAAGCCGCTACCACACAGCAAGAGTCTACTATAATTAATACATATTGAACATTTTCTATTGTGATTAGACAACTGTAACTCTAATAACAGGAGACCACAACATGAACAATGTAAGATATAACAAGTATGAAGATAATTCTTTATGGAATAAAAGAGATATCAATATTTTCATTATGAATTCGAAAAGGGAGTTATTTAATATGGCAGACTATCAGTTTTGCTTTGCTATCAGCTATATTACTTTCCATCAACTAACTCAATGTTTAAATAAAACTACTTTTTACGGATTTTATCGCGTTTAATTTAGAACGCTTTACAACTCAGTACCCCCGTGACCATGGGTGCTGTAAAGCGCCCGAAACGTCGGGTTAAAAATAAAAAAATAGTTCTAAATTAAACGCGATAAAATCCGTAAAAAGTAGTTTTATTTAAATGTGTAATATTCGCGTAAATAAAAGAAAACATTATGTAACTCAATGTTATTTTTTTTTTGAAGAAAGTGACGAAAAGAGCTAAACGTTCACTTAAGTGTACACAGTAGTGTTTAAACATTACTGTGTTTCGGTCTGCGAAACGAGCAAAACGTTCACTTGATGGTAAGTGAAACGTTTGCCCATAACAAAAGCTGTGTTACCTTCAGAAAATTTCTGTGTGACACCACACTGCGCCCACAGTAGCTCCCAGTGCCCTTCAAACCGAAACACAGTATTGCTTGCACACTACTGCTTCACGGCAGAAAAACTGGCCCTGGGGTGGTTACCTACCTTGACGGGTGCCTGCATAGGAATCCTACCACCAAGTAAGTGTGTATGTTGTCGGATTTTTTTTTATGTTAAGTCATACCTTGTAAAACGTAAATAACTATTTCTACGGCGACAATATTTTTTTTAGGATTAAGCTAAAAAGAACGCTGTCTGATGATCTTCATAAACATCTATAGCTAATGCGGAGCTTAGTACCTTTTGTCATGTTTAGTGATGGTAATAAATTATTTACAATTTTGTCATCTTATTCAGATAAGCTACCGGCACAGAAGATCAAATTCAGGTTATCTGTTACCTATAAAATTTAAAAAGATTAACCGACTTCTGAGCTACGACGGCTACTAATGTACTGTATCTTCTCCTTCTTTATCAGCCTGTGAACGTGGTGGACAAAGGATTACGCCTTACCTTATGATTAGGCCGCAATCACTACTCGTACGCTTGACCAGGCGGACTAGCTCTGAACGAAACTAAATTGACGTTTAGTGTGCTATGCGATATTCATGAACGTGGGAGGACAGAAGAGCTTATGTCATAATGAATCCGTACTACTTCTCCTCCTTATGTCATAATGAATCCGTACTACTTCTCCTCCTTATGTCATAATGAATCCGTACTACTTCTCCTCCTTATGACATAATGAATCCGTACTACTTCTAGCTTTTAATTATTATTTTTTTGTTTTTTTTTAAAAAACGAAGCCCCACAGTAGAATTTCTCCTGTGGCGTGGGTGCGTTTTACAGACATAAATTCCACATGCACAAACACCCAGACCCGGAACAACTATATGTAGGCCATACAAATATTTGTCCCGTGCGGGAATCGAACCCGCGACCCGCGTCGCAGAAGCCAAGGGCTTAGCCACTGCGCCAACCGAGCCGACAAGTTATTAGTTACCGATCTTCGCAAAACGAGCTTACAGCTTATTAAGTGAAGTCCTGCAATGGTATTCTTGACTTTGGATTTAATTTTATTAATTATTAGATCCTAAGCTGGTAGTACCCAGTCATATTGTCTATTGAAATTATCATCATCGAAACCCTATAGTTTAATTTCAATAGCCTCGCGAATCATCCTTGGCAGGAATCGGTGTTCGTCTGCAAGCATTTGTGGTCTATCAAATCTGATGGGGTTGGGGCGATCCTTAAGCTGATCACAGACTTCATTCTCACCTTAATGCATAATGATTATAAATTGTGAAAATACGCGACATTCGTTATTTATTAAGCTCCGATTAATCGTAAAAGTATTCCAAAGTTTTTGTTGAGGGAAATGAAACCATTTCGCGTTCGTTCCAGTCGAATGATTAAATCCTTTGACGCGGCCGAAATTAGGGCGGGTGTTGTTGGAATTGAAATACGTTTCCAATTTAATAGGCCTAGCTGTTGGTTTTTGGCGATGCTTATTAGAAAAAAGTATATGTGTGTAAGTATAAGTCTCACTGTTGGTAGGATTCCTATTCAGGAATCCGTCTAGGTGGGTACCATCCCAGGGCCAGCTATTCTGCCGTGAAGCAGTAGTGTGTAAACATTACTGTGTTTCGGTCTGCAGGGCACTGTGATCTCGTGTAATCACTGGGCATATGAGACTTGTGAACTGATGTCGTAGGGTGATGGGCGCAGTTTAGTGTCACATAGATTTTTTTTGTGCGACACAGCGTTTGCAATGGGTAGACGTTGCATTTACCATCAGTTGAACGTTTTGCTCGTTTCATCACTCAATCAAAGATCAAAATAAAAAAAAAATGTGATTCTTTTAGAACATCTAATACTTTTTTATAATCTTAACTTATTAATATGTAAACGATAATGACAAGAAATGTATTTGCTGAGTTTCTATTACGGTTTCATCTCCACACAGTGGGTCCCATTATGGAGCTACTGTAATTATGTACAGTAGAATTGTTGAATACTAAACTTTAATTACATACTTCAAAATAATTTCATTGTATTTGTGAAGTTGTTCACCGATTTTGTTCTAGTAACGTGACTTAGGATTATGGAAAAATAGATATGTCTACAATTACGATGTCTACCTTTTTGGGTTCCTCCATAGAATTTAGAGTGCCTTTACAACTTCGGCGGTTTTTTGTCCGACAGTGGGACTTAATTCCTTAGAATCTCTAGGTTCTTGGATACTTGGTTTTTTGGCCCCAGATATGCAACAGTAACAGTAACTGGGCCGTCAAGCACTGGCTTAACCTAACTACTAATTTTGTTTTTGTCTTTTTTTACTTTAAATTTAAGTTCTGAAATCATTTTTACATAGTTACTTCTACTTACGTTACGTTCTACTATTTGATTGGGTTCCACCGTAGTAAAGCCACTTTTGCCAGGCGGCCCGAACTTCCATAACATACTAGAGAATCAGAAAAACATTACTTTCACTATTAACCAATATTCTACAAAAGTAAGTGTATATGTGTGTGTGTGTGTGTGTGTGTGTTTTAATGTATATGTTTGATGACTTGAGAATTTGGGGCTCGTGAATTTTATAAATGGTCCCGACAGAATATCAACGCCGCAGCAAGACCGCTGCAGCATCATGCTGAGTCAGGCACCTTTTCGTTGCTGCAATAAAATATAAATTGCTACTATAGTTGGGAGGTGGACAGCAGCCTCTTCCTGGAACATCTCAATGAATAAACTGTGGTTGCTACTCCGCCTGCCAAGCGTGGCAACTATGGCAAAATCCCCCTAAAATGAGAGCTACAAACTTTTGTGGCAATCTATGGGGAGGCCTATGTTCAGCAGTGGACTAGTGATAGGTTGAAATGATGATATATAGTTATTGTGTTCACCATGTAATCTTTACCGTATTGATTTGAAGCGACGAACAAAATTTGTTTGTTTGTTTGTTTCTTTCTCAAAGTTATTGTGACATGGATTTTACACAGGTATAGAAAAACAACTCTGACTATATTTTAATGCCAGTTTTCACTAACCTTAGAAGACGCCTAAATCAGATGATTAAGTATTTACGAAATGCCTAAAACAAAAACATGTTTTACCAAATCATTTACATCATGCCTTATGATGTTAGGCAGAACCTTAAATTATGATGCGTAACGCTTAGGCGACTCTTTACACTGACAGATGTGACAGTCGCTCCTACTCTACTAGAGCGCGTCTGTTAGAGTTATTTTCATAATAACACAAATTAAAACTTTTTTGAGTTATTTACAGAAGCATGTTAAATAAAACTAGTAAACAAACCAAAAACTTTTTTTTTTTTTATAGAATAGGAGGCAAACGAGCAGGTGGCTCACGTGATGGTAAGTGATCACCGCCGCCCATGAACACCTACAATACCAGAGGAATAGCAGATGCGTTGCCGGCCTTTGAGAAAGGAATAGGCTCTTTTCTTGAAGGTCCCTAAGTCGTATCGGTCCGGAAAAACCGCTGACGGCAGAACATTCCATAAAGTGCAAGTGCGTGGCAGAAAATTCCGCGAAAAACGCACTGTGGTGGAATGCCAACCATCAAGGTGGTGACGATGGAATTTGAGGTTATGCCGTAAGGTGCGATGGTGAAATTCAGCGGCTGGAATTAATCCGAACAATTCCTCGGAACACTCCCCATGGTAGATCCTGTAAAAAATGCAAAGAGATGCAACATCTCTTCGCAAAGCCAGGGGATCAAGCCGATCAGATAGGACATGGTCGTCGACAATTCGAGCCGCTCTTCGCTGAATGCGGTCAAATGGAAGGAGCTGACACTGGGGTGCCCCCGCCCAGAGATGAGAACAGTACTCCACGTGCGGCCGAACCTGCGCCTTATAAAGTTGCAAGCGGTGGGCCGGCATGAAGTACTGTCGCGCTCTACTGAGCACGCCAAGCTTCTTGGAGGCCAATTTGGCCTTCCCTTCCAAGTGACCGCGAAATTGAACGTTGCTCGATATGTCGACGCCAAGGATTCCGATACTGGCTGAGGCAACAAGGGGAGTGCTCTCGAAATGAGGTGATACGACGAAGGGTTTCTTTTTTGCGGTAAACGCGCAAACTTGTGTCTTGTTAGGGTTGAACTCGACTAAATTTAGTCGGCCCCAGTCCGAGATTTTGTCTAACAAAATCTCGACTTCAGACACAAGTTTGTTCCGGTGCTCGTCGACGTGTTCCCGAGAAATATTGGTACGGCCTGTGTATAAGGCATCACCAGTACTGTCATCTGCATAGCAATGAATGTTACTAATCTGTAACATATCATTGATATGCAGAAGGAACAGGGTTGGCGATAGCACAACTTTAAACAAATCTAAGAAAATAAGTCTCTGTTACGTCAAAAATCGGAAGGAAGAAAACAACCTGAAAAATCTGAGAAACCGTAGGACTTGTGGTGGCGGCTTTAGAAAATCTACCATTCAATTTCATTCCGTGGGGGTATAAAAACCAGGGTATAGGCAGTGGCATCTTCCTCGAACATATCAGTAATTAAACTGTTGTTGAAAACCCGCCTGCCAAGCGCGGCAACTATGTATGTCAAAATCCCCCCAAAATTAGAGCTACAATCTTTTGTGGCAATTTATGAGGGAGGCCTATGTTCAGCAGTGGACTAGTGATAGGCAGAAAAGATGATGATGAGACTTTAAGCCCCATAAGATAAGTAGGGCATTACGTTAGCCGCAGAGTTAATTTTTTTATCAAATACCGAAAACTAGAAGAGTCCTTATGTAACAAATCGTTTGGAACCTGTGATTTATCCGGCAAGTTCGATTAAACGTAGAGCGATTACGCCCAGCGCTGTGTCTATTATTTTCGTTTCATTAATTACGTAATTCGACCGTTGAAGGGTCGCGATACTTGTAACAAAGGACTGGATATTTTACGTCACTACCTCCCGGTCTAAATGTTTTGCAAGCTTTAGAGTTGGAAGCAATGGTAAATAGAAAAATGTTTTTACGACATAAAATAATTTATATACATACATACATAAGATCACAACTGTATCCCATAAGGGTAGTCAGAGACTGGGCACTTACCGCAAAAGCAGATGACTGCCACAATCCACGTTTCACCAAAACAATATAACGCACCATGCGCTGTTGGGTGCACAGTGCAGTTAAAATCCTTACCCGCCTTTTACGAGATCCATTGGATGAGATGGAGTGGTAGTATTCTTTTAACGAGCCGCCACCACACGGCACATAATTTACAAGTTAATGTAATATGATTTTTTATACGATTCTACCTAAATTTGTCATTTTAACGATTATTGTTGTCCTGTGACCACTTTTTCATCTGATATATTGTAAGTTAAGTAACATTGATACTATAGTTGAAATGATTAGACATAAGAGTAACATTTTAAATTTAAGTTAAAATTGTTAAACACTAACATGCCAATAATGGCGTAATATGTGATACCATTTCAATAATTTATGTTATACCATATTTTATGTGAATGCAAATAAATAAATATAAAAAAAATAAAGGTTAAAGGGCCGTTTACAACCATTTAAATATAGCGCCTAAACATTTTTAGCACGCGTTGGTTAGTGTACCTTCGTCGCCGATTGGGTATATATTCTGGATTACATATAACTTGAGTTGCTCTTCGTATTCGTTGTATTCCGCTTTTCGTTCCGTATTCCGTTTATTTACGGAGACACTTTAAATATTTACGTAACTTGAATTAGTATAGCGACGTAACAGGGCTCATAAAAAAGAGCGTAGCGATGCTCCTACCATTGCTGCGTTGTGTTTTGGTTTTGTTTCTCGAAAGGATAAGTGTTCACCAGAGAAGACGGAAAGCGTAAAAAGTGCCGTAATACTATTTTCTTAATCACTCCTTCCCGCTGGTAAAGGATTTTATATTTATTTATACACATCTAGGATTTCTTTTATTGCATAAAGATGAAATGAGCAAAACGTTCACCTGATGGTAAGTGCAACGTCCGCCCACAATAAATGCCGTGTCACCCAGAAAACCTTTGTGCGACACCACACTGTGCCCATCACCCTGAGACAGGTTCTTAAGTCTCATATTCCCAGTGATTACGCAAGCTCTCAGTGCCCTTCAAACCGAAACACAATAATATTTGCACACCACTGCTTCTCGGCAGAATAACTGGCCCGGAGGTGGTACCTACTCGTATCTAGACGGATTCCTGCATAGGAATCCTACCACAAGTTAATATATATCTTTAATATACTACAATTTTTAAAACGATAAGCTGAGATGGTTTACTTTCGGTAGTGTGGCCGCTTTAATAAATTTAATGCATGAGCTTGGTTCTGGCTTAGAGGCTTGCTCTATTGCATTATCCATACTAATATTATAAATGCAAGAAAGGAACTTCCTCTGTCCCTCTGTAAGTTTGTTACCTTTTCACGGCTCTCCCGGTTAACTGATCTTCAGGAAAATCGGCACAGACGTAGCTTGCATCCATTAGTCCGTATAGGATATTTTTATCCCGAAAAATCTCATAGTTCTCGCGGGATATTTAAAACCCATACCCACGCGGACGGAGTAGCGGACATCGTCTAGTGTTTATTGATAAGAGAAACAATTACATATAAATGGAGAGTGTTACATGCATGTAATAGACGGGTTGCTTCGGGTATATATATAGAGATATTGGAGATTAAATTGAGATTGGCAACGCCCAAAATTTTTGAATATCTTTCTTTATTTGTTACATACCATTGGCCCGTCGTCATCGTCATTATCATTTCAGCCTATCTATGTAGTTCACTGCTGAACAGGCCTTCCCCAATGATTGCCACAGTTTGTAGCTCACATTTTGGGGTGATTTTGCCATAGTTACCACGCTTGGCAGGCGGGTTAGCAACCGTAGTTTATTTATTCAGATGTTCCAGGAAGATGCTGCTGCCTATCTTTTTATTTTTATGTTCCCTCTGTTGACTTTTGCGACACATACAGGATGAAATGGGGTAGTAGATTCTCTTAAGGCGCTACCACACGATACAAACACATTGGTATATAATGATTTCTTATATTTACGCGAACACTACACATTTAAATGAAATTAATTTTACGGATTTTATTGCGTTTAATTTTATTATTTATAACCCGACGTTTCGAGTGCTTTACAGCGCTCATGGTCACGGGGGGACTGAGGTGACAGTTGTCCCGATGTCATAGTTAACCCGGAGTACCTTCAGCTTTTAATTATTATTTTTAGTCCGATCTTCGCAGAAAGAGCTTACTGTGTCTTGAAGCCTTGCAGTGGTATGCTTGGTTTTTGATTTAATTTTATTAATAATAGGATCCCAAGCCGGTGGTAATACCCAACCATCTTCCCTATTGAAATTAGGATGTTTTTTAATTTCAATAGCCTCGCGAATCATCCTTGGTAGGAATCGGTGTTCTTTTGCGAGGATTTGTGGTCTATCAAATCTGATGTTTTTATATGACATTGGTATAGTTAAACTCGACAGAGGGAAAATAAAAAACCAGAAGATGGGCAGCAGCATCTTCCTGGAACATCTGAACAAATAAACTGTGGTATTTCAACCCGTCTGCAAGAGAAGAGAATATGTGACGCAGTTTCCCCACCGCTGCCCAGCCGAGTTGAATCCGTCGATTGAGTTCTTGGTCGAAGTTGGACCTACCTAGTCGGAAAATCTGCCCTCTTTTATTGAAGGTTGTTAATTGTTTGTCTTCAAGATAAATAAAAGCTTGTAATAAAAAGGTTTCCATTCTAGGATGTTTTAAGTATGTTCGTAAGCATGGCAACTATGGCAAAATCCCCCCAAATAGAGTGCTACAAATTTTTTGTGGCAATCTATGGGGGAGGCCTATGTTCAGCAGTGGACTAGTCATAGGCTGAAATGATGATGATGATGATACGTCAGATATAAAAGCATTAAATAAATTTGATTAATATGTGAATGGATAAATAATTTCATATATGTCCACACATGTATCCCTTTTTCTCAGCAACATAATCTGCCAAACAAGTAGAGGGAGTGAATTTTGATATAAGCAATTCTAATATTTTCCCTGTACCGTATGCATATGTTGGTGTGAATACGAACGAAGCAATGGTTTTGTAAATTTAACGCAGAAATGAAATATAGCTTCTATGATATTATGTGGAAAATTTTATCGCACATAAATTTTGCTCAGCCTGATGGAAAATATGAAATTCGCAGATTCGCGTTGCATGCGGACTGAAAGACGTCGCCCTGTGAATATAAATATCAGGTGAATATCGCTTTAAGCGGTTTGCTATTTTTAACTTTCCTATTTAATAATAAGAACGATTCAATCACATCACTATTATTATACCTATTTGAATTTTTAACTTGAGTTTTTATTATATTAAAGTGAAATATATATTATTATATTAAAGTGAAATAGATAGAATTTTTTTACATGAAGTTATTATAACAAGCTTTCTTTTAAACTTGCTGTTGACCAACATTCCGATGTCAGATTGAGCTAAAATGTGGCATACCTGTGTAGCTTCGCTGACAATATGGCACTACGGAACTGGTCTGATATATTCAGAATTCCGAGCTTGTTGCTTTAGGAGGCCGACATCCAGCCTCAAATGTTTATTTATTATTAAAATATTATTATTAAAAAACGAAGCCCCACAGTAGGATTTTTTCCTGTATCGTGGGTGCGTTTTACAAACATAAATTTCACATGCACAACACAATCAGACCCGAAAAGCAACAATTTGTGTTTTTGCACAAATGTTACCTCCGGCTGGGAATCGAACCCAGGACCGGTGGCGCAGAAGTCAGGTACGCTAACCACTACGCCACGCGGTTGCCAATTAAACTTATATAAAATGTACTACTTCTACGAGTGTCAGTGATAATCACTTCATGGTCCTCATCTTATCTTGTATTGTTATAACGCTAGAGGTGTCAACGACCATGTTAGCTGGATTTGAAGGTCTTTTCGTCTGTACATATTGTGGTTCACCAATCGAAATCCGACTGATTCCTGCAAAGGATCCTGGTAGGATTCCTATGCAGGAATCCGTCTAGGTAGGTACCACCTCAGTGCCACTTATTCTGCCATGAAACAGTAGTGTGCGAAAATTTCTGTGTTTCGGTTTGAATGGCACTGTAAGCTAGCTTAATCACTGGGCATATGAGACTTAAGAACTTATGTCTCTGGGTGCTGGGCAATGTGTGGTGTCACACAGAAAGTTTCTGCGTGACACTGCATTTGTTATGGGCAGACTTTGCACTTACCATCAGGTGAACGTTTTGCTCGTTTCTATCCAAAAAAAGAGCTCCCTGGCCTGGTGAAATTTTGATTTACTGAAAGCTGTTGTCATAAATGGCTAAACAATTATGTGGTTCATTATATATACATTAAAAATATGATAGAGTTTGTATTTGAAGAAACGCTTGTAATGATTACGGCACTAGAAACAGGAATTAATAAAGTTAGGCTTCCGGTTGAAGTTAATGAAACTGACACGCGGTCAGCGTCTGCCTACTGACCTAATTGAAGTAGGTACTCTTGAACATCGTCTTGCAATACGAGTATACTGTTACGATCTCGAAACCACCCGGCTATCTTTAATGACTTACTAAGAATAAGTGTACCTACACACACACACACTGTTTATAGCTACACTTACCACCTGTATCATCATCATCATTTCAGCCTATCACTAGTCCACAGCTGAACTTTCGCCTTCCATTGATTGACAGAAAAGTTTTTAACTCTCATTTTTGGTGAATTTTGCCATAGCTGCCACGCTTACGAACATACTTAAAAACATCCTAGAATGGAAACCTTTTTATTACAAGCTTTTATTTATCTTGAAGACAAACAATTAACAACCTTCAAGAAAAGAGGGCAGATTTTCCGACTAGGTAGGTCCAACTTCGACCAAGAACTCAATCGACGAATTCAACTCGGCTGGGCAGCGTTCGGGAAACTGCGTCACATCTTCTCTTTTTTTTTATAGAATAGGGGGCAAACGTGCAAGCGGCTCACCTGCTGTTAAGCGATCACCGCCGCCCATGAACATCCGCAACACCAGGGGAGTAGCGGGTGCGTTGCCGGCCTTTGAGAAAGGAATAGGCCCTTTTCTTGAAGGTCCCTAAGTCATATCGGTTCGGAAAAACCGCTGGCGACAGCAAGTTCCACAAAGTCGTCGTGCGTGGAAGAAAATTCCTCGAAAAGCGCACAGTTGTGGAATGCCAACCATCAAGGTAATGTGGATGGAATTTAGGACTGTGCCGCGTTGTACGATAGTGAAACTCAGCGGCTGGAATGATTCCGAACAATTATTATTATTATTATTCCGAAAAATTATTCTCGCTGAGTATACCTCAATGTCTCAAAACAAAAGTATACAACCGGTGCGTGTTGCGGAACCGAGACGTGGTCTTTCACTGCAGGCAACCTCGTGCCCGCAAACGCAGTGTAGGGCGACCCCCACTAGATGGAACGACGACCTGCATGGTTTTGCGGAAACACGATGGTTGCAGGTGGCTCAGGACCGTGTTTTGTGACAATCTATGGGGGAATCCTATGTTCTACAGTGGAATATGATAGGCTAACATGATGTTATATGACATGGATGATAATGACCTAGATGAGGTCCAGGGTGTCATGATGGAACTGGGAAGTAGTCATAAGAACTCAAGTATTCATGATAACTCCATCGTTTTTAAGCCGCTGGACAAGCGTATGTTGCCTTGAACAGAGTAAAGTCTTTAGATGGCCTCCTCATTGAAGAGATAGTTAGCTCGCTCAAAACCTACGGGCAAAATGCCTGTAAGTCGTCAGAAATGACATGGCTAAGAAGCAACTAAAAAGCACTAAGTAAAATGAATAAAAAACCTCTTTAAAAACAAACTTTTATTTAAGCTATATACTAAAACGAATATATTAAGTTGAGGTTTTTATTAAGGTTATGCAATACCAAATGCCAAGTTTATATACTTAAGTAGACATGCGGTAGGTATGTCTACTTAAGTATATAATTTCACATTAGTAGGTCGTACTAAAAATGAACGTACTTTACTATCGTTATCGTTGATAATGATTTAATATTTTATGTTGAATTATTTTTGTTATCATAAAGCTTGTCGTGCGAAATGTAATAAAAGTAGGTACAAATAAATGTCATTGCAGAGTGAATTAATTGAACTGAAGTATATATTTACATTAATTATCTTAAAAAAGAAGCTAGTTTTTGAAAAGATATTGTTTAAATTATTTTGTTGTGATTATATCATTTACAGATAGTAAATAGTAGTAAAAGATAGTAGTAGTAAAATCAAGATACATTTACTATCCTTATCTATCTATCTATATAAATAAAAATCAATTGCCGCACTGATTTTTATTTGTTGTGTTCTTGAAAAGTATATCGGAAAAGTCGGAAATTTTGTCAATAAAAAATCCAAAAATAGTTTGACAGTTCTGGAGATAGAGACATGTTATAAAATAAACATATTAAATATTGCTAAGCGCACTTCTCATTTTCTTCATTAGTAAGTTGCACCCGTGAGAAGCTGGGTGTGAAGTAATATTATAAATGTGAAAGTTTGTATGTTCGTCCGCTCAAATGGCTGAAGGGATTTTAATGCAATTTGGCATAGAGCTACATACTCGTAGAAGACAAAATGTTAGAGGATACGTTTTATTGTACTTCAATTTTATTTAGATTAGATAGATAAAATAATGATATAACAGGCAGATTTCACAAAAATTTCAGAACCGAATATTTTAATATAAAAGTAGTTTTATTAAATGTGTAATATTCGCGTATATATAAGAAATCATTATATTTCTAAATTCAAAATTCGATGTTAAAATATGAATTTCAGACGTTCCTCGAGGCACGTAGCGTTGGGAATATTACAGTATGTAATTGATTTTAACGTTGTGCAAGTCAAAGTCAAAGCCAAAATTTATTTATTCGGTTTTGGTTTGTATAAAGCTATAATGAATGTCCAAATCTACACCGGTTCAAAAAATAAGACCTCAGAGAAGAACCGGCAAGAAAGTCTAGGGACATTTTTTTAAACGTCATGCATATAATACATTATTTAATTACAATATCAGATGTTTGACTGGTGATGTCTGGTGGTAGGATTCCTATTTAGGAATCCGTATATAATTGGGCATTTGAGACTTAAGAATTGATGTCTCAGGGTGACGGGCGCAGTGTGGTGCCATACAGAAATGTTCTGGGTGACACAGCATTTATTATGACGAGGCAGACGTTGCACTTACCATCAGGTGAACGTTTTGCTCGTCTCGTCACTTTCTACAATAAAAAAAAGTATGTTTATAACTCAAACAGAACGTCATATTTTTTTGTTGTTATGAGAACATGTGAAGGCAGAACTGTCAAACTGAACGTCTGCTTTTTATACAAAATTTGATGAATCTAATACAAAAACACAATCCACATTTCCGACTTTTCCGGTGGATTTTCCAAAAGTTTTATTTCATACAAACCTTGTCGTAACAATTTCGAAAACAAAATGATTCTTTCGTCAAAGGACGAAGTAAGGCTTAATGAAATAGTAACGTTCACTTTACAGTATATGACGGTTCCTTTGTACTAGCCGGTAATATCCCTCTGCGTGCGCTTGTTCGCTTTACTTTGGAGTACATTGCTTTGACATAAATTGTCTATAAAAGCTCGCCATTCATTAACCCCACAAAGCTTGCCATTCTATACTAACGAAACGTACATCTCTTTGTACTTTGTATATAAGTTTAAAGCGAGAATATTGATATTTTAGCAATTGAATATTTCGTTATCGCTTGACGACCACTAGGTCAAACATGACTACTTGACCTCGGATCCGGATGTATATTGTGTAACTCTAGGTTTCGGGATCGGTTTTATTTGATCCCATTATGTACTACTAATAAAAGATGGTAGATTCTATTACGCCGCCGTGTGGTCGCTTAAGAGAATCTATATCCATCCGTGTGTTATCGTAATGTTGTCGTAAAAGTCGACAGAGGGAAAATAAAAACCAAATCAAAATCCCTCCATAATTTGGTGGTGTGACATCTTCGTGTGTAGTAGACTTGAGCCTTTCATGCATGTATTAGGCGCCCTGCTTGAAGTGGCGATATGTCAGAGGAGGGCGATGGCTGCCAAATGAATCAAACTTGTGAGCAGGGCAAGTTTATTTTTCGAATTAAAATGGTGCAGACACAGATTTTTACTGTACGTTTTACAGACATACAACTACCAGTTCACAAACGCTCAGAACATTTAGGGCAATCGCCTTTAGGTTTTCAGGTCAAACTTTCTGTACTTCAAAATCAACATGATATGTATAGAGAAAAACACTTAGTACTGGTGGTAGAATTTCTATATCGGAATCCGTCTTGGTAGGTACCACCACAGGGCTAGTTATTCTGCCATGAAGCAGTGGTGTGCAAGCATTGCTGTATTTCGGTTTGAAGGGCACTGTGAGCTAGCGTAATCACTGGGCATATGAGACTTAAGAACTTATGTCTGAAGGTGATGGGCGCAGTGTGGTGTCACACACACAGAAATGTTCTGGATGACACTGCATTTGTTATGGGAAGCAGACTGCAAACTTTACAGTGTGTCCGTCTGTAGGGTGCTGATAGTTACTGTAATCACTGGGAATCTAAGACTTAAGAACTGATGTCACAGGAGGATGAGCACAGTTTAGTGCCACACAGAAATCTTCTGTGTGACACAGCATATGAGACTTAAGAACTCATGTCTGTAGGTGATGGGCGCAGTGTGGTGTCACACACACAGAAATGTTCTGGGTGACACTGCATTTGTTATGGGAAGCAGTAGCAGACTACTACCTGCAAACTTTACAGTGTGTCCGTCTGTAGGGTGCTGATAGTTACTGTAATCACTGGGAATCTAAGACTTAAGAACTGATGTCACAGGAGGATGAGCACAGTTTAGTGTCACACAGAAATCTTCTGTGTGACACAGCATATGAGACTTAAGAACTCATGTCTCAAGTGTAGTGCCGAGCCACACAGAAATATTTACATAATGACACATCATTGAGGAGAGCCGTGGTAGTCAGGGGCCTCGTGCTCGCGTTTAATTTCGTACTACGCAAGTAACCTGGGTTCGATCCCCGATGCCAGCACCACTAAAAAATATTCTACAATTTTAAGTGCTGATTTACCACGTGCTTAGCGGCCACCACCCCATCTCGTTCCCGTCCCGTGGGTGCCGGAAAAGTCGACAGAGGGGCAAGCAGAAGATGGGCAGCAGCATCTTCCTGGAACATCATAATAAATAAACTGCGGTTGCCAACCCCCCTGCTAAGCGTGGCAACTATGGCAAAATCCCCCCAAAATGAGAGCTACAAACTTTTGTTGCACTCTATGGGGGAGGCCTATGTTCAGCAGTGGACTAATGGTAGGCTGAAATGGTAGCGGTGAAGGAAACATCGTGAGGAAACCTGCATTTCCGAGGAATAGAAATATTTCGAGGACATGTGAAGTCCGCCAACCCGCATTGGAGCAGCGTGGCGGACTCTTCCCGGCTCCAAAACCCTCTCAGAAATGAGAGGAGGCCTGTGCTCAGCAGTGGTACATTTATACGCTGTTACTTTACTTTTTTTTTTACATCATTTGTTATGGGCAGACGTTGAAATTACCATCAGTTGAACATCTTGCTCGTCTCGTCACTTTCTCTTCATTCGTTGCTTCAGTTAGGGAATCGATATGTCAGTAATAGATTGCCTTCAAACTATTTTAACTCATATCGCACTACCCGTCCTTTGAAGCTGACAGGAACTTCGGAATTTGACTGATCTTAAGATACGCTCGTTAATTTTACATTTTGACGTCGGAAGCAGCGATCAGTCGAAGAATTAATCAGTTATATTAAAAATAACGTCGATGTTTTCATTTGTTATACATTCGCTACATACACATGCCGAAATTCAACGTTTACTAAACATGGTTAAAACGAAACACTAATCAGATAATTGTATATATTTTTACACACAGAACACTATAGAAAAAAAATACAAGACGGGTAAGTAGCAGAAGATCCAATTATCCAATAATTATAATAATAATAATTATTCTTTGATATTCATGAAAAATTGGATTATTAATGTCATTGTCTTTTACAGCATTTATCCCCTTAGATTCATCACTGACTCAGCTGAATTAGTTATGTACTTAAATAATCACTGGGTGCAGATTGCTGTATACAATATATTATTATATTATTTCTCATAGGTATTTTTGTCCCTTAATACTGTTTCAAAATTAACGTTTGATACGCCATTTTAAAGACTATTTTCCCCTCTAATGACGAAAATTAAGTAAATGTCTTAAAATAAATGATTCTATTAATTCATTATAGAAAGCGCCATCTGTTGACAGTCGGTTCAACTAACATGCACTACAGCTGTCAGTTGGAGTTGTTTACATTCTCTAAAGAATGTAGATGGCGCCATATGTTCATGATCACGATAGTGTGCGAAATATTCGCACGGTTGCATTTATATAATGAAATTAAAAAAAAATAAAAGCTGGCAGACGGGTCCTGTAGTTTCAAAAGTCCTAAACTAATAAATATAAAAATTAAAAAAATATTTAAAACTAAACCGCAAAAAAGCTGTTAAAGAGATGTTAATAGTATAAATGATTGTCGAGTAAAAGAATATTCTATAAAGCAGTATCTTGTGTATATTGTATATTGGACTATTATTTCATGGAAAAACTAAGCAAGTAAACAAATCCTTATCACTTACATATTTTTTTATAAGAATTATTTAAAATTTTATTTCACTAGCGAACGCTGCGTACCTAGTACATGACATACGCTACTGAAAAGTACTTTCTTAGCCCACGCTTTTCTTACATATGTTCATGATCACGATACATAAAAATGATTCTAACGATTTTTTGAATAAAGATGAAGCATGGTTAAAACACATAAATTCAATTGCAAGTCCTATGTATTTATTTGATGATGCTGTCCTCCTGGCCGATTTAATCACGGCGACAATTACAGTGGGAAGTTATCATCTGCGCTGGAGATATTATAGTGCCACAAGTGTACGCGCAAACACAGAGGCTCTCACTCGAACCAACTTACCCGTGTCCTATGCAACGCTCATACGATAAGCTATGCAGGAATCCGTCTAGGTAGGTACCACCCCAGGGCCAGTTATGCTGCCGTGAAGAAGTAATGTGAAACATTAGTGTGTTTCGGTTTGAAGGGCACTGAGAGCTAGCGTAATCATCTGGGCATATGAGACTTAAGAACTGATGTCTCAGTGTGACGGGCGCAGTGTGTTGTCATACAGAAATGTTCTGGGTGACACAGCATTTTATTTAAGGGCAGACGTTGCACTTTCCATCAGGTAAACGTTCTGCTCGTTCCGACACTTTTATCAAATAAAAAAAGGTAGGCTAGGATTCAGTGTCTGAGACACAGGGACAATCACAGCACGACCAGACCCGAAAACGAACAATTTGTGTTTCTACACAAATGCTGCCTTCGGCTGGCATTCGAACCCAGGATCCGCGACCTTGTACTCTAATACTACTACGCCACGCGGTCGTCAAGGGGTATTTATATTTACATACATTATCGTTAACAGCTGACGCAGAACCCATCACTCGTCAGCTAGCTTAATTAAGGATTATTCCCTCTCTCTTCTAATTTACGTTTGTTGTATTCGAGATGCTTATTCCGCCATCAGTAGTAGGCCTTCAAATGTTCCTGATATTTCTCTTAGTCGACTTTTACGTCGCCCACGGGATGAACTGTTCGATTGGAGCTGAGATGAATGATGATCGGACTTATGATAGCGGCAAAATATGGTTGCTGTTTTAACGTTTGTCTGCTTATGAGGTTTTGAAAAAACTATTGTCGTAAAATTATAACTTTAGAATGTATAATTTTAGGACACAAACCTGTATTATATTAAATTTGATGTAATATATGTGTACTATTGATATTATTATGTATAGTATAAATGACTGTATGTCAAACGTTCATGAATTTGAAACTTTTAAAATTAAAATATAATATAATAGTAACAAATACGGTCGCTGGGAGCACAATAAATTTGTCCGTCACTCGCTACTCCTCCAATAAGTTATAATTAATGTAGGTGATGATAGCAGCTATAGTGAATATTTTTATTTTAGGAAAAAGTATTACGACTTGCAACTCTTGAAGACGTGCGACTGGCACTTTGAAATGAGTCACGTCATTATTGTAAGACGTACAAACGGGCCCTACGTATAGCCGAGATATTTTAAGAAAGCAACAAAAACAACACGGGATCAAATGGGATGGTAGAATCGGCATTAGCGCCGCCACACAAAACAAGTCTGACCTGGAAACAAAATTACTCTTTCATCATATTTTTTAGCGAGTTTGCAACCCTCCCATAATCACATTAACCTTTACTTTATCACGTTAAATGTTATACGAAATCACTTGGCTTTTGTTACCGGAATAGAATAGAAATAGAATTATGTTAGACGGTTGTAACTTTATTAAACGTTTTTAATCATAGGAGGATTATACTGTCTGAAACGCATGATGCCGTATGGTAACGGCTTAAGGGAATCTTCCATCTCATCCCTTGGGTGTCGTAAAAGTCGACATAGGGAAAATAAAAACCAGGAGATGGGCAGCAGCATCTTCCGGAAACATCTGAATAAATAAATTACGATGCCAACTCGCCTGCCAAGCGTGGCAACTATGGCAAAATCCCTCAAAATGAGAGCTACAAACTTTTGTGGTTATGGTGGAGGCCTATCTTCAGCAGTGGGCTTGTGATAGACTGAAACGACGAAACGCATAAGCACGCCCGGTAATGATTGGAGTAGGTTAGGACCTGATAGCAGAATATCGTTGATTGAGGTTCTTTCAAAGCGTGCGGCGATGTCGAAGACAATGGAACCATCGGGAAGCCCGGGCGCCATCTGTCTTTGCACAACGTGTGTCTCAATTAAAGTATTGTTTCATATTGAAAGAGTTTTATGTTTTAATTGTTTACAAATTGTGTGGCGTAAAAGTGTGATGGCGGCTTAAGAAAATTTGCCACCCTATCTCATCCCGTGTGTGTTATAAGAGCCGGCAGAGGGAAAATAAAATTCAGAAGCTGGGCAGCAGCATCTTCCTGGAACATCTGAATAAATGAGATGCGGTTGCTAACCCGCCTGCCAAGCGTGGCAACTATGGGAAAATCACCCCGAAATGAGAGTTACAAACTATTGTGGCAATCTGTGGGGGATAGGCCTGGTTCAGCAGTGGACTAGTGATTGGCTGAAATGAACTGATGAGGTTTTAATTCGACTGTAAATAGGTTATTTAGTTACCTTACACTATTAGTGTTTAGTTTTTTTCGCCTGGCCAATTTATGTTTAATTAAAAAACAAACATACGAATTTTTATGTCCCGAATTTATATGGTTTTATTTATGTTCTCTTCGCCATTTGTCTTTGTACAATGTGTGTCTTATTTAAACTATTACCTCATATTTAATGAGTTTTCTGTTTTAATTCCACGCCAAGTCATGCCAGGTTGTGGTGGTGACTTGGTTTTTCCCGTATATCCTTTGTTCAACAGCTCTTCTATCAGTTTCCCGTAGCTGTCCCTTAGGTCGGTTTGGCTGTATAATCGTTTCAGTGCGCAGTCGAAGATGTTCGGTAGGGTGTCACAATATGTCGATCTCTTTCTTTCACGGATTATAAAAAGTTCTCTGTCACTATTCTATCTAACATTCTATCATCATCATCATCATCATCATCATTTCAGCCTACCATAGTCCACTGTTGAACATAGGCATCCCCCATAGATTGTCACAAAACACGGTCCTGAGCCACCTGCATCCATCGACTTCCTGCAAAACCGTGTAGGTCGTCGCTCCATCTAGTCGAGGTTGCCACTCGAGAACCTTTCTTCCCCAACGGTTATCGGTTCTCCGAGCTATATGGCCGGCCCATTGCCACTTCAGCTTGCTAATCCTTAGGGCTATGTCGGTTACTCTAGTTCTGCTGCGGATAACATCATTCATTTTATCTCGCAGAGAAACTCCGAGCATAGCCCTTTCCATAGCTCGCTGAGCGATTTTGAGCTTCCTCATTCGGCCTGCAGTGAAGGACCACGTCTCTGATGACATATGGAACCGAGACATTCTATCAATCACACAAAATCTGCCACGAGAAAATTATCATATTTGCCGTCATACATAGGCCGTTCATCAAGAAATAAAACGCGTATCTCCTGAGGCATTACTAAATTGCACTTTCATTCTACTTACACTTTTACGTCTTACTCGGATATAAAATAATACTCAGGACTCGACGCTTTCTCGTTTTTAACATCTTTCTCATGTTTGCCTTTATGTATATTTCGGAAGCATTGTAATAAGAATTCTGAGCTGTTACCTTTTACTGCATTTTTGTAGGATATACTCGTACATATAATTATACGCAAGATATATTTGTACCGTTGATGTGGGTTGCGTGTGTAACAGTTTTGCAATATTGGATTATAGTTCCACAAATATCTGCGCTAACACTTAAGCACTTACTCCTAACCTACCCGCGCCCGATATACCATGCGATGAGACCGGAGATCGGCAAGGTTGCAGTGTCAGAGACGCAGTGGCAATTACAACATAACTAGACTCTAAAACCAACAATTTGTGATTTTGCTCAAATGTTGGTTCCGAGGCTGACAATGCGTTCGCAAATCGTTTGACAAATCTACCATACTATCTATCATTAAGGTACGTAATGCGAAGCTTTTAAATTTTCATAGTATCGCGTCAATTATTGTATTTTAAGGTAAGGTAGGTAGGCCTATATATATGTCCTACTGCTGAACTCAGGCCTCCTGTCATTTCTGTGTGTGTGAGTGTTTTGGAGCTGGGAAGAGTCCGCAAGGCTGCTCCAATGCGGGACGACGGACTCCACGTGTCTTAGAAATATTTTTATTCCTGCAGGTTTCCTCATGATTTTTTCGATGACCACTTGGTAAATTAGCATTTAAAATTGCAGGACAATTTTAGAAGTGCCGGCACCGGGGATCGAACTCAAGTCACTCGCCTACTATGAAATTTATGGCGATCGACCGGCTACAACGGCTCAATTTATGTAAATGAAAATATAATCTGTGATAATATAACCTCAAAAGGTCACAAACGTTCTTCAATTTTTCTAGTTGTGCCAATAACTATTCAGTCCTCTTACGTTCATTACAGCCTCGCTCTTTCAGTCGCTATGCAATAAAGCCAGCAAATCCCAAAGGATTTGAACACTGTATCGATATTGCAACGAGTACGAATTTACATACCTAGCTCAGTTTCTCCGATAAATAAAACATTTTGTATACATAAAACTCTTCGTCGCTTGAAATAATTTCAATTTTTTTATTGAAATATTATAATAGTCGTTTGGCGGATGATATTGCCAAGGAAAAGGGTAGCCTACCCGCCAGCTCGGGTGGTTTGATCTGGGGAGGACGTCTCCTCCTACTAGTAATACTTAGACTTTAGACTTACTCAGAAACTTTCATAGCACGATTATGGAATGAGAGAGAGTGAGATATTTCTTGAGCTTCTCTTCATTATTTGCGTTTTGCACAAATACGGGCTTCGGCTGGGATTCTTACCCAGGATATCATTCTCAGCGATCAAATTGCCGCCCGCGGAGTCACGCCTTCTTCAAAATATCGTCCGGTAAGTAAAGATAACTATGTCCGTGATTTTCAGCATTATTTTAGTATAGATCGGAAAACCGATTGCGTAGTTGTGAGTTGAACAAATATTGATAATCACTGAGATTTTCCTTCGCCACTGCCACACGTCGTGGCAAATTCGATCATGTTACTGATCAGCGTAAGTGAACTGGGTCTAAATCTCGTATTAACAACTATAAATAATTGTACAGCAGACATGTCAGCGTTAGTTTTAAATGTTACAAAAATTTAATGTGAATCTGTATTTCCTAGAATCGAATAATTCTGAACTACATGATGTATGAAGTAGGACATATGATGTATACAAACAATCGGTCTTAATCCCAAGCGAACGCCAATAAAGCGCCGTAGAAATTCATGTTATTTTATATTGACTTATGTACGTACATATGTTTCAGTGCGGTTTTCATAAACCTTTTTTATCAAATTAACTTACAAATGAAAGTCACTGAGGAGCAAACGAAAAGGTGGGAAAGGTAAAAATTCGGTTGTAAAAAGAGTTCCCTCGGGTCCCTCGCTAGGTCTGTTTTTATAAACAATGGCTGTCACGAATCGATCCCTTGCGACTAGTTTCTGTAAGTTTCTGATGTTTAAAATATACTGAAGTTTACTTTTACACCTCGATGTCTTTACTAATTTGCAAATTAAATAGTGTTATTCCAGTAGTTGTAGTAAACATTATGTGATAAAGTCCTGATTATAAAAAGCTTTCTTAGCATAGGAGTTTCTTAGTAAATAATTATATATGACATGTGTAAAAGAAGGTGATATTTTTTATGTTTTAATTATTTTATCTCATAGCGGGTTGCATCTAACTTAATTCCTTTTCTTAAAAATAAATGGTTTTGTCACGTAACAGGATTGATCTTGTATCGTAAGGCACTTAATAATTTTAGATGTAATGCAGATTGTTCAAATTTAAGTAATCAAAGACAAATACACATACTTATAGGCACGATGAGAGTAACACCATAGAATTTTAACTATCACCGTCCGATGCCAGAACTATAGGAGCGCTAATAAGTAACACTGCCTTAACACTGATATTTTATTTCTGTATCATGTCGTTGGAAGCTGTAGAGTGCTCGAAACATCGGAAAATAATTTTATATTCGCGTAAATACACGAAGTTATTATCTGTTATGATGTTTATTTAAAACATAAGGAAAGTCGGTTATATAATCAGGCATTACTTTGCGGAAATCAAATATGAAGGAAAGAAAGTTAATTTGATAAGATCGGCGTTCAAAATGTAGAAGAAAGATAGACAGATATGTGTATTTGAAGCAACCAAACAATAAAAACAGGCATAATTGCAAACATGACACGGAAAAATTAAAACAATAAATAAAATAAAACAGGTAATCAATGCCATAGTAAAACAATAACAATTAAAAGTAAAAAAAAAAAACAAAACTTAAACGATTCACGTTATAATGTCACTAGGACAACTATATGGCAAATATCTGAATTAAAAGCTATTGGAAAAATTAAAACAAACAGAAAAAAAACTAGTTGTATACAAATGGCGGAATGCTTCAAAAAGGATTGCCACTCAGGATGTGCTAGGATGTGTGGAACTAACACAACCCCGACCTGATTTTCAGTGACATCCTAACATGGAGGGTATATCTTATCTTATAAAAAATAAATAATCTGCATCTGGTGGCGGTGAACGCTACTGCAGGAGGGCGGGCGGTGCTCTTCATCATTTTGCATGCGAGTCTTAGCAAATTAACTTTCTTTCCTTCATTAGTAAAATCAACAATGATAACAAACAACATCTGTTACAACCACAAATCGCCTGTTGTATCATGTCTACCGTGAAGTCCATAACAGACAAACGTCACACCCTTTAATGCACATTGACAGCTGCAACTCAATCGGATTAAGCGCTGTCGCCTCGATTACTGTATGACGTTTAGGCAATATTATCAAAATATGATACAATTTCATTTTGTTTATTTTTGAAGAAATTATAACTAGTACGGAAGTGTGGTGGCGGCCTAAGAGAATCTACCAACCCATCTCATCCCGTGGGTGTCGTAAAAGTCGACAGAGTGAAAATGATAAACAGGAGATGGGCAGCAACATCTTCCTGGAACTTCTAAATAAGTAAACCGCGGTTGCAAACCCGCCTGCCAAGCGTGGCAACTATGGCAAAATCCCCCAAAGTGAGAGCTGCAAACTTTTGTGGCTATCCATGGGGGAGGCCTAAGTTCAGACGTGGACTTGTGATAGGCTGTAACGACGACTGAAGTATTAGTTTTAAATTTAGAAAGGTAGACATGTGTATTTACTCATCGTCATCATCATTTCAGCCGGACAAAAGGCCACTGCTGAACATAGGCTTATCTATGGTGTGATTACCTCAAAACATGGTCCTGAACCACTTGCATCTTATGACTTCCCGCAAAATGGCGTCGGTCTTCGCTCCATTTAGTAAGTTTCGTTTTCCGGCACGAAGTCGTTACACGAAAACCGAAGGTTATCAGTCCTTCAAGCTATGTAAGCCGGCAAATTGCCTCTGCAGAGTTCTCAGCCTTATGTGGCTACGTCGGGTACTCTACTTCTGCTGCGGAGGTCTTTGTTACGAATTCTATCTCAAAGAGAAACACTGAGCATAGCTCTTTCCATAGCTCGCTAAGCGACTTTAAGGTTCCCCATTCGGCCTGTAGTAAAGAACCACGTCTGGATTCCATGTGTCATCATTGGCAACACGCACACGTTGAAGACCTTTATTTAAAGACATTGAGGTATACTCGACGAGAATATGTTACGCTTTTTACCGAACGCTGCCCAGCCGAGTTCGACTTGCCGATTTTTTTTATTGGAGAAAGATACGAGACGAGCGAAACATTCACCTGATGGTAAACTGTCCATAACAGATGCTGTTTCACGCAGAACATAGGGGCACCACACTGCGTCCGTGACCCTAAGATCTAGTGGTAGTAGGTACCACCCCAGAGCCAGTTATTCTGCGTGAAGCAATAGTGTGCAAACATTACTGTGTATCGGTTTGAAGGGCACTAAGAGAAAGCGTAATCACGGGGCAAATGAGAGTTATAAACCGATGTTTCAGGGTGACGAGCGCAGATCGGTGGCGTCACACAGAAATGTTCAAGGTGAAACAGAATTTGTTATGGGCAGACGTTGCACGTTTTGCTCGTTTCGCATACCGAAACACAGTAATGTTTGAACACTACTGCTTCACGGCATAATTACTGGCATTGCGGACCACCCCAGTGAACTGACAGGAATCCTACAACCAGTAAATTAAATTACATAGTAAAATACTAAATATTTTATTAAATTACGTAGCATAAATTCTTATTAAGGTTTCCAAAATAATCGCCCTAATAAAGCGAGGATTTTTTGCACAATTTTAAATTTCAACCAACATTCTTGTATATCGTGGCAGGTTATTACATGCCTGTAACTTATACCAACACATAAAACCTTTTTAATAAAGCTGTTTCAGCCAGCTACGAAAATAACCAGTTCGTTTTTTTCTTTTTTATTACAAAACAGTATTTGAGGGTATTACGCAAGCATACATTATTTTAATCGGTAAATGTTCAACAAAACTCGGTTTAAGGTGAAACTTTCAATTTCTGTTACATATACTTAGGGAAGATTCGACACGAGTAAACAGCAATTTCCCGTGCAAATACATTTTCTGTTAATAATTTTGGATATTTATTGACACGTATCATTACATATGGCAATTCAATCTTATATATTTTAGTTTAGTAAATATATCAAACTAAAAATAATGTTTGAGCTATATATTTACTCTTAACATTACCATTAGCTGTGTGGTGGCGGCTTGTTAAAAGAATACTACCACTCCATCTCATCCAATGGATCTCGTAAAAGGCGAGTAAGGAATTAAACTGCACTGTGCACCTAACAGCGCATGGTGGCGATGGGCTCACCACTTAACACACCAAGTGCATTATATTGTTTTGGTGAAACGTGGATTGTGGCAGTCATCTGTTTTTGTAGTGAGTGCCCAGTCTCTGACTACCCCTTATGGGATGCAGTCGTGATCTTATGTATGTATGTATGTATGTTAACATTACCTACTGAAACCTCGCGTATGATTATGGATATAGAGATATGGGCGTGAACGTAATGAACGTATGAGTCTTTCTTTATTTTCGTGGATACGTATGCTACGTTTTGGAATATTTTTGACTAGGTACGGTGAATACCACTGCATCAAGAATCTACCATAAACTTAAATATATTATTTTTTTTTGGATAAAGTGACGAAACAAGCAAGTCGTTTACCTGATGGTAAGTGCAACACACGACAAATTCTGCGCCACCCAGAAGAATTCCGTGTGGCACCACACTACGCCCGACACCCTGAGTCATCAGTTCTTACGTCTAATATGCCCAGTGATTACGCTAGCTCTCAGTGCCTTTCAGACCGAAACACAGTAATGTTTGCACACTACTGTTTCACGGCAGAATAACTGGTCCTGGGGTGGTATCTACCTAGACGGATTTCTGCTCACATCCCACCACAAGTGAACGCAATTTGTTACTTTTCGGATCTGATTGTATTGTGATTGTCCCCGTGCCTCTGACGCTGCATTCCTGCCTACCTTCGATCTAATCGCTTGCGAGTTACATCGGGTGCGGATAGATTAGAACGAGTGAGCGGATCTATGATTGCGCACACTTATGGCACTATAATGTCTCCTGCGGAGTTGATAGCTTCCGGCAATGTTCGATCGTTGTCGCCGTGCTTTAAAGTCGAATAGTGTGACATAATAATAATCATCATCATCATCATTTCAGCGTATCACTAGTCCACCGCTGAACATAGGCGTCCCTCATAGATTTCTACAAAAGTTTGTAGCTCTCATTTAAGGGGATTTTGCCATAGTTGCCACGCTTGGCAGGCGAGTTGCCAACCGCAGTTTATTTATTCAGATGTTCCAGAAGGATGCTGCTGCCCATCTCCTAGTTTTCAATTTCCCTCTGCCGACTTTTAGACCACGGGATGAGATGGGGTGGTAGATTCTCTTAAGCCGTCACCACACGCCATGACATAATCATCATTGAAACAATATTGCATTTCTTATTTTTTTCAGTCCATATAAAACTTATTAAATCTTCGTATGAGAGAGTTATTCTTGAAGTCGCTATCGATCATGCCGAGAATTCCTAAAGGATTTAAACACTGTATCGATACCGGAATGGCTGCCAAATTATATATTTAGCTCAATACAGTAAAGATATTTACGTTGTATGATTTACAGAGGAAATGTTGAGTTTTTATGAAAGACATGGATTTATCCTTGAAGGCCTTGTATTTTTCAAGCATAGATAATCTTCTCGAATTGTTACCGTTCATCATTTTTAATCTGGTATCCTATTTGCGGATTCTATTCCTTAAATAATCTTGATTATAGTCGTTTGCGCAACTCACTGAGCGATTGCGAAGCTTTGCAAAAAAGTTAATTTGCAACAGTTCAAAAGCAAAGTTAGAAAAGGTGTGTATTACCTAGTTTTTGGAGAGTACCGCTCGCGTTCTTACGATAGCGTGCACAAGATGACCTCCACCACTACATCACATTAAGCTATACATTCTGTTAGTGGTGTTGTGTACGTAGAGTACAGAGTTCAGAGTAGAGAACGCAACACCAGAAACTCAGCGACAGCCAGCCGCCGAGCAGGCTGTACCCTGCATTCTTTGTGTTCGCTGTTGACTTTTATGCCGCATCTATTCCAGTCCAGTCGCTGAAAACCTTATTTCAGTGCATTTCTGGAGAATTTCGTTAGATCATTAATCTAGCCTTATGGTTTCACATATCAACCTTGTGTTGATTGTACTCGTACCAACTAGCAAATGAACAATCCGTCTCCAATTCTGCACTGATTACACATCTAATATAACTCATGTAATCATTCCATTGCTAGTTTAAACCGATTGTTGTCCCCAATCGATGATATATGGAGGTATATGTATAGATTTTGAGGTTTAAATTTGTTTTGCGTAAAACCCTAATTATTTTTCTAAAATGAAGGTAGCTTAAATTACTCGCTATAATATCAGCTATCTGTCAGTGAAAGTCCCGTCTAAATCGGTTCAGCCGTTTCTGAGATTAGCCGGTCATTTAAGTACCGTATATACTTTCATAAGCATTGAGTAGAAATCTGTTATTTTGTTATTACAAACAGACACTTCAATTTTATTTATTTGTATAGATAAATGTAAAATAATAACAATAAAAGAGGTTACCTGTCGTGTTTCTTTCGATTGTTTCTTCATGACGAAACGGAAAAAAAAAATTATTTGAAATTGAGTTATATATTCATATTCATTATAATTATACATACATTAATGAGATATATATTCGAAAAATAAAGAATTTTCATTTCATTTCATTTTGTAAAAATTGGTATTTGTCGATATACGATAAATGGCTATAGATGTCGTGGGAATGGATTCAAGCAGTGCCGAGTTCCACTTTCATTCTGCGGCCTCTCCCGACTCATAGTTGAGGACCGCGTGTCTTAGCGGTGAGAGTACTTGACTTTTGTGCCGCAGGTGCTCGGGTTCAAATCGCAGCCGGAGCCGTTTGTGTCGTTTCGCATCTACTTGCATCGTGCATGTGATATTCACTGTAAATCACACCCACGATTCAGAAGAAATACTTGTGTTGGACTACGTTGAAAAAAAAAATTTGCTCACCCTATCGCCATTTTATGATATGTAGGATACGACGATAACTTATTCTAGTGAGAGTAAGTTCCATTGAATACAAGCATTCCGAACAGAACCATTCTGATTGAAAAAAAATTCTAAATAAACCAGATTAATCCCTCTTTATAACGTCATCATTCAAATTTCAAACACAATACACAATCGTTACTATTTCAGAGTTCTAAATAAAACAAATGATCGAACGTTCATAACCGTCAAATTACCGTTTCGATAATTCGGGATCTGCAAACAATAGCGTAGTTGGGAACGCGAAGAATACAATTGGCAGACAAATAATAAAATGGAAATAACTTTTTCAGGTCTGGTTTAGGCCCTTGTGCCGATGTGCATTTTTGGGGATTAAATCGACTTTTGACCTGAATACTACTGTATTCCAGACCATTTATCGCAAATACTTTAAATAAGCCTTGTGTAATTAAGATTTTATACGTAACTGGGCTGGTGGCAGGATTTCTATGCAGGAATCTGTCTAGGTGGGTAGGGGACTCAGGGTAACAGCCGCAGTGTGGCGTCCCACAGAAATGTTCTTGTTGACACAGCTATTGTTAGGACCTTGTCTTGCCCTGTCGTGGAGGGGGGGGGGGGGACTTAGTAACCGTGGCTTGATCACCCACGGTGAAGCTAAGAGCGGCCCACATGGTCGGCCTGTGGCGTCAGGCTGGCCCGAGGAGGTCGCTCCGAGTGGGCTGCGCAAGCCCACTCTGGATGCGAATAGGGGGACTACTGAAAGGAAGCAGTACGGTGCCCTCCGCAGCCGAGGTGGAGTCGCGGGGGAAGAGGAGTGTAGGTGTTGCGTTGCCTCTGCCCTGTCCTCCGCGATTCTGGCGGGGCCGCACCGTAAATGCGGCAGTGGTGGGGCCGCGGGGGAAGAGGAGTATTGGTGTATCGTTGCCTCTCTCTCTATCCTCCGCGGCCTTAATGTGGTTGGCGGCGGAGCCACAGACCAGATCCGCTGGGGCCGGAAAGACTAGACTTCTCCGCCTGGCGGACTCGGGGGTCCGTTGCGCACAACAAAAAGAGACCGCGTTATATATGATATATGCAACATATAAATATCTTTAGATGTTGTATATATACTGTATATACAACATCTAAAGATTACACCGATCTGGCGGGTAGCTACCCTTTTCCTCGACTATATCATCTGCCATAACTATGACTCCGACTTGGTATGAAGAACAAATAAGAGTCGACTTAGTCAAATTTCTGGAAAATGTCATCGCTCCAACAGTTGGCCATCTCATCATTGCATTTCCAACAATGCCAGACCAAACATACGTAGATCCGTGCTGGGCAGCAGGCGCTTAAGATTCGTCTTATACTGCGATGAATAACCATATGAAAAACCAGGCAAATCCTTTACCTTTAGAAGGTCTAAATCCATTGAACTATAAATAGATGATGATGCCAGCTGATAAAGAATCGGAGAATGCCCTGAGTCGGCTCTGAAACAGTGCGTAAAATATTCTCACAGAACACGTAAAGCTTATGTGTCTAGAATCATCTAGAATGACATACCTTCAGACGTAGAGAGACTTAGACATAGTGATCTCTAATCTCTTTAGCTACTGCTGGTTATTTGCAGGCTGGGCTTAGCGGCGAACTGTAGCCACAACAACCGCCACAATTGCTCAATGGTAGTTACTGCTCTTGCCAGGGAATATTAAAAATGATCAGTTAAAATAATAATGACCTATATGCTAATCACCTTATAGCGTCGGTTGAAGTTATACATACATATAGTCACGTTTTATCGTTCGAGTATGCAGAGGCCCCTCAGGTAGCCCACTTTTCGCCCTCGCGGGAAACAAGACGTGACGGGTAGCGAACCACGTCGCCGCCATTTTGGTAAGAATCAAAAAATCCTTACTGTCCATTGCGTTCCCACAAGCTGTATAGTGCCAGCATTGCATATTACGGTGTTATTCTGCACGATCTCGAAAGGCTGTCCGTAGAATATCTCGGTAGGAAAGACGTAGGTGCATTCATTAAAAATAAAATATGACTTACGTGGAATGCTTTATTAAGTTTTCGGTTCCCTTCGCTCATACGAAATGATAACAGAATCCTGTGACATTTCTACCCGAATTATTTGTAATTTGCTAAAGCATTGGCTGCCGCTGGGATTCATATGCAGGACCCGTGGCCCTATATCTTGGTACGCCGTACGCATAGTAATAAAGTCCAGTAGAGTTTTATAAGAATGCACTAACTTAAAAGTTTCTCAATTTATTTGCAAACAAAACAAAATTAGTTTACGAGGGAGATTGTGGTGCGGAGCGACTTAGGAATAGCTTTTTACGAGCTGACGTCTCAATGGTTGCGTCGAACGCCATTGTAGTTTACACGTCACTTCCTTTATTGCTTTTCCTGCATTAAAATTGCTCTCGCTTCCGATAACAGCGATGTCTTTAGTTAACAGGAAGCTGTTGACTGAATTTTTTTTAACATAAAGGGAACTCATTTTTTAATGGAAGACAAACAAAACATAACCAGATGGTTAGTTTCAACGATTGCCTACAACATACATATATGATTCTTAAATTCTTAAGACCGTCTGGGGCCGACTGAAAATCAGAGTCGCTATCTCGCGGCCTATGCTGAGGCGGTCCCTTCTACCACTTCTTCTGCTTCAATTATAAATTCATGAATTGTTGTTATTATCTCCCTCTATTTTTTTAGTTATTGATTTGTTTTTTTTTCTTTTTTATTTTATTCTTATTCGTATTAATTTTGTTTATGCAGCCTGTACTGTAAATTGTGACGGAAATCGGAAGCGTCGGAATAAATGTCTTTATGTCTAGTCACGCCTTTTTAAATATAAAAACTTAATCACTGGGCATATGAGACTAAAACAAAGGTTTGTCTCAGGGTGACGGAAGCAGTGTGGTGTCACTTAGAAATGTTATGGGTGGCACAGCATTATGGGCAGACGTTGCACTTACCATCAGGTGATCGTTTTGTTCGTTTCGTCACTTGATAAAAACCATATAATGTAGGCAGAGACCCGTAGCCAGCTTTTCGGCCCCGCGGGAAACGAGAGAAAAGTGGCGAACCACGTCGCCGCCATTTTGGTAAATGATGAATATGATGATGAAGTGAAAAATAAAAAATATAATTAATTGCAAATTTAGTACGTTTTTGGCGTGTCTGGGTCTGGCAGAAGAAGCATGAAAATCAAATTAATGCTGTGGAAATGAAAAGTTTGAGAAGTATAGCTAGAGTGACTTTGATGTTTAAAGTGTGTTATAAGATCTAGTGACAAAGAAAGAGAAAGGGATGCTCAGTTGGTTTGTGCACGTAGAGAAGATGGATTAAAGAAGATTGACTAAACATAGATCTGTTTAGTCAATCTTCTTTAATCCTAAGGCGAGTGTGAATTAGCAAGTCGGTAAGGGTCGACGTAGGCGAACGTATCACGATCAGACCGAAGTAGTTTTAAGGAAAAGCCACGTCAAAAATACCCGCAACTCACGAGCTTGTATGAAAACACTATTGAAAGTAGAGGAAGCGAAAGATATGTGTGTCAGGATCGTAGCAAGTGGAAAGGATCCCAATAGGAAAAAGGCGCGACTCTATGAAATGACATAAGAAAAATGTTACAAATATAATATAACATTTTCTTATGTTAGGTGGCAATTTACACCCTGTGTCTATATACTGTCGTCTGTGTCTATCTGTTCCCCAGAATTCTGATGATAGAATCATAAGTTAAAGTTCAACTCTGGACATACAAAATACCTTGTGAATTGAGAGAGAGAGAGAAGATAATTATACAATTTTTTTATGTCATTAAGTCAAGAGTAACTAAGTCGTTCTCCTGAGGAAAAATGCTACAGACAGTGCAGCAGAGTATATCAATTGAAAATGCCTCATTTGGAATTGAAACACGTGTTGTGTTCTCAACTGCAGTGTGTATTGCCTAGTGGTAGTACTGGTGGAGGGTATCGGGTGGCGGTTCCTGGTGATGGTATTAGTCTGCTTGTGCACGCTATTGAGGGAGGGCGAAAAACTATGTAATACACACAATGTTTGATACATTTTTTATTGTTAACTCCATCGTCCTATACCCGATACTCCCATTTGGCCTGCAGAAGTAAGCAAATTAACTTTCTTTTCTTTATTATAAAACTTTATATTTTTAATCTTTGCAGTAATCCAAGTACGTTTTGTGTTCGAATGAAACGCTTCGCATTTATTTAATGCGTTTCTCATATAACATGACGGTTGCGTTGCTTCAGCGGATAACCTTTCTAATTTATTAATCGCCATTTCCGTTTCCAATTCACAGACAATTTCGAAGCTTTCAATATAAAGCGTAGAAAGTATTATTTCTATCACGCTAACACTGGAAAAAAAACAACAGTATATATTTCCTTCTACTGGGAACAGATCTCTTATTTTCGTAAGAGTTTTCTACTGGTGCAAGAATTGCTGAACGTAGGCCCCCTATAGAGTTCCACAAAAGTTTGTAGGTCTCATTTTGGGAGGATTTTGCCATAGTTGCCACGCTCGGCAGGCGGGTTTGCAACCGCAGTTTATTTATTTTTAGTGGCACAGTTTTAGTGGTGGACATAAATACCTTAGTTTAAAGACGTATGTCCGCGAACGCGTCGCCTAGTGGTTAGAGTACCTGCCTTCTACGCCGCGGTACCTGGATTCGAATCTCAGTTGAAGCTAACACTTGCGCAAAAACATAAATTGTTGGTTTTCGGGTCTGGTAGTGCTGTGATTTTCCCCGTGTCTCTAACACTGCATCCTAGACTACCTCCAATGTTATCGCAAGAGCGTTCAGCGAGCGCGGGTAGGTTGGGAAGAGTGAGTGCTTCTGTGTTTGCGCATAAACTTGTGGCACTGTAATATTTACTGCACTTTTGATAGCTGGAGGATATCAACCATGCTGTGTGGTAGCGGCTTAAGACAATCTACCACCCCGTCTCAGTTCCGTGGGTGTCGTAAAAGTCGACAGAGGGAAAATGAAAACCAGGAGAAGGGCAGCAGCATCTTCCTGGAACATCTGATTAAATAAACTGCGGCCCGCCTGCCAAGCGTGGCAACTATGGCGAAACCCCCCAAAATGAGAGCTACAAGCTTTAGTGGCAATCTATGGGGAGGGCAGTTCAACAGTGGACTAGTGATAGGCTTAAATGAATGAATGACATCATTTCTCTCTTCGCTGCAATAGAATATTAGTGAGCCCTCATCCAAAGCGTCGTTAAATCCATCGCGTGCATACCCGCGCAATTTGAAGAGTAATTAAATTTAAATTTGACCTAGAATCAGTGAATTGAAAATGGTTAGCGTATTATAATTTCTCATTCATTTTTTTAACGATGCCTCACACTATGTTTTCACCTGTGTAGTGATTACGTTTTACAGACATACATTTTACACAACATAATCAAGAGAGAATGAAGGGTCTTCGTCCACATGGCCATCTCATCGTATTTACATTCCACCAGCTGTGCCCCGCGGTTTCAGCCGCGTTATAAAGCCAACCCGATTATATACATATATACTTCCCTATTTGAATCTGATTTTGGGGTTTTAATTTTTTTGCGCAGAACCCTAATTATTTTTCTAAAATTAAAGTAGCCTAAGTTACCCGCTATATTGTCAGTGAAAGTCACGTCAAAATCGGTCCAGCAGTTTCGGAGATTAGCTGGAACAAACAGACAGACAGACATACAGATAAAAATTTAAAAAAATAATTTATTCTTATGATCGTATATACTTTCATAAGCATTGATAAAAAAAGGTGTTATTTTGTAACTACAATCAGACACTTCAATTTGATTTATTTGTGTAGATTTAAATACGATAAGACGTACGTATTCTCTGATCATTATCAGATTTCGTCGTGATCATTTTTCTGTAGTAGAAAGTGACGAGACGAGGAAAACCTGATGGTAAGTTCAACGTCTGCTTATAACGTGTACTGTGTCAACGTGAACATTTCAGTGTTACACTACGCCCGACCCCCTGAGACATCAGTTCCTAAATATCATATGCCCAGTAATACACTAGCTCTTTGACGACCGCGTGGCCTAGTGGTCAGAGTACCTGACTTCTAAGCCGCGGTTCCTGGGTTCGAATTCCAGCCGGAGCCAACGTTTGTGCTAAAACATAAATTGTTGGTTTTCGGGTCTGGTTGTGTTGTGATTGTCTCCGTGTTTCTGACACTGCATCCTAGCCTACCTCCGATCTTATCGCATCAGCGTTACATCGGGCGCGGGTATGTTGGGACGAGTGAGTGCCTCTGTGTTTGCGCGTACACTTGTGGCACTATAGTATCTCCTGCGCAGTTGATGGCTCTCGACAGTAGTCGGCAGTTGTCGCCGTGGTCGAAATCGGCTAGGAGAACATCACATCACATCGCACTAGCTCTCAGTGCCCTTCGAACTATAACACAGTTATGTTTGCACACTACTGCAATTACCACTATGATTTATATCATTGGCGGTCGGAGACGCCGTGAGTGCTCGGGGCTCCAGCACCCATGGGAGTTAACAAGTTGGTGCAGGGCACTTGTGAACACAATACTATTAAGTCAACCTTCTCCTCGTCTTGTCACTATCTATTATAAAAAAGTCATATGAAAATGAAGGACTTTTAGGATGTAGTGGCGGATACACTTTAAAACCTCCCGCTATAATTTGTGTATTACATTTTTGCATCTGTTTAGGAATTGAACCAAGAACACGCGAACCAGCTGTAGTCATGTTATGTTAGAAACACATTAACGAAAATGCAAACGTTTTATTCGAAAACAAAACGAAATTAGTTTACTGCGATGATCAAACCGAGAAAGGATTTATAAATAGATTTTACGATCCCACCGTCGCTTTGCATTGCGTGTAACGTAACGTTGATTGTGCGAACTTATTTGTTTTCATACTCGTATACTTTGTATACAACCCGGACAGATAAATAATGGAATTTAAAATGGAGCTTATATTCGGCTCTACCTCACATAGCGTTACCATCATTAAACAGTCGTTTTGTCGGCATCATGAAGTCGATCTCATTTTTAGTAGAACCGTCGGTGGTAGGACCCTATGCAGGAATTCGTCTAGGGCCAGTTATTCTGCCGTGAAGCAGTAGTCTGCAAACATTAGTGTTTCGGTTTGAAGGGCACTGAGAGCTAGCGTAATCAATGGACATATGAGACTTGAGAACTTATGTCTCAGGGTGACGGGCGCAGTGTGGTGTCACACCGAAATGTTCTGAGTGACACAGCATTTGTTATGGGTAGGCGTTGCACTTACTATCAGGTGAACGTTTTGCTCTTTCCGTCACTTTTATGAAATAAAAAAAACATCCACTGTCAGTGGAGCTGCTTTTGGAAGAAGACTTTCATCATATAGTATCTGCAGCTTCATAATTATTCTGCCGTAAAGCAGTAGTTTGCAAACATTACTGTGTTTTGGTCTGAAGGGCACTGAGAGCTAGATTTATCACCGGACATATGAAACGTAAGAACTGATGCCGCAGGGTGATGGGCACAGTGTTACACTACAGAAGTTATAGTAAATAGAATCATGCGTTACTTTGCGGAAATCCATTATAATGAAGGAAAGTAAGTTACTTTGCTAAGATCCGCATGCAAAATATAAAATGGTGTATATTACAGCGGCCGTCTGTCGTAGTCTATGACGCTTAATAATGCCTCGTTTTGGGGCGAAACACGTGTCGTGTTCTCGACTTCAGTGGTGTATATTATCTAGTGGTAGTATTGTAGTGGTTGGTGGAGGGTACCTGGTGGTGGTTTTCGGTGGCGGTGTTAGTTTGCTTGTGCACGCTACTGAGGGAGGGCGGGCGGTGCTCTTCAAAAAACTAGGTAATATACACCATTTTCATATTTTGCATGCGGATCTTAGCAAAGTAACTTACTTTCCTTCACTACAGAAGTTTTCTGGGTGACACAGCATTTGTTATGGGCAGACGTTGCACTTACCATCAGGTGAACGTTTTGCTCGTTTCATCACTTAATCCAATAAAATAAAAATAAATTATATAAGCGATAACTTTAACTTTTACAATTTATTGAACAAAAAATCCATTAGTGAAAATCCAGCACACCGAAACCACACCGAACCTTTGTTATGAATATGTCATTTCATGAAGATAACCGTATCTTCATATTAATGAGATTCCACAGCTTAAATCCCGTGGGAGCTCGTCAAATAACATAACTGAAATCTGACCTGAATATGGAATCAGTGAGTTGAAAACGCTAATGGATGAACTTTGTTATTTACCACATCTGCATTAATTTATTAACGTAGATACTAAAGTAACTAGAATTCTAAAGATGTTTAACCTACTTACTGAAGCATACATAAATGATTTACATACTTATGTTACCTTTGGGTTTATGTTTGATCAGAACATAATCCAATGTAGGGTTCCTTTTTTTTTTTTTTCTTTTTTCAATGTGACGGAACGTGCAAAACGTTCACCTGATGGTAAGTGCAGCGTCGGCCCATAACAAATGCTGTGTCACCCAGAACAGTGTGACACCACAATGCGCCCGTCACCCTGTGACATCAGTTGTTAAGTCTCATATGCCCAGTGATTACGCTAGCTCTCAGTGTTCTTCAAACCGAAACACAGTAATGTTTGCACACTACTGCTTCACGGCAGAATAACTGGCCCTGGGGTGGTATCAACCTAGACGGATTCCTGCATAGGAATCCTACCACCAGTGATATGTAACATACTGGTAATGTTATGGCAGAAAGTCACGAGACGAGCAAAACGTTCACGTTATGGTAAGCCCAACGTGCTACTGGCGGTAGGATTTTTATACCTATGCAGGAATCCGTCTAGGTTTGGTAACACCTTAGGACCAGTTGTTCTGCCGTAAAGCAGTAGTGTACTTTACATTGTTTCGGTTTGCAGGGCACTGAGAAGTGATAACGCTGTAATTACTGGGTATATGAGACTTAAGAACTAATGCCTCAGGGTGACGAGCGGAGTGTGGTTTCACACAGAAATGTTCTGGGTGTTCAGTGTTTGTTATGGGCAGACGTTGCACTTACATTAACCATCAGGCAAGCGTATAGTTTCGTCATCGTTTATCTAATAAAAAAAACTACTGTGTCAACCAGTACAATTCTTTGTGCCAGGGCAATGACGGACACAGCCCGTCACACTGAGACATTATTTCTTAAGTCTCATATGCCTAGTAATTACACTAACTCTCAGTGCTCTTCAGGCCGAAGCACAGTAATGTTTGCGCACCACTGCTTCACGGCAGAATATTTGAAACTGCGGTGGTACCTACCTAGATGGATTCCTGCATAGGAATCCTACTTCCAGATTACAAGTGACAGCCTATTAGTGTCCTGCTAAGCACAACTCTCATTTCTGAAAGGTTTTGGAAGGTGGGAGGAGTCGTTACATCGGGCACAGGTAGGTTGGTGCGTCCTAGCCTACCTCCGATCTTATCGCATAAGTGTTACATCGGGCACGGGTAAGTTGGTGCGTCCTAGCCCATCTCCGATCTTATCGCATAAGTGTTACATCGGGCACAGGTAGGTCGGTGCGTCCCAGCCTACCTTCGATCTTATCGCATAAGCGTTACATCGGGCACGGATAGGTTGGTGCGTCCTAGCCTACCTCCAATCTTATCGCATTAGTGTTACATCGGGCACGGGTAAGTTGGTGCGTCCTAGCCTACCTCCGATCTTATTGCATTAGCGTTACATCGGGCACGGGTAAGTTGGTGCGTCCTAGCCCATCTCCGATCTTATCGCATAAGTGTTACATCGGGCACAGGTAGGTTGGTGCGTCCTAGCCTACCTCCAATCTTATCGCATTAGTGTTACATCGGGCACGGGTAGGTTGGTGCGTCCTAGCCCATCTCCGATCTTATCGCATTAGCGTTACATCGGGCACGGGTAGGTTGGTGCGTCCTACCCTACCTCCGATCTTATCGCATAAGTGTTACATCGGGCAAGGGTAGGTTGGTGCGTCCTAGCCTACCTTCGATCTTATCGCATAAGCGTTACATCGGGCACGGGTAGGTTGATGCGTCCTAGCCTACCTCCAATCTTATCGCATTAGTGTTACATCGGGCACGGGTAAGTTGGTGCGTCCTAGCCTACCTCCGATCTTATTGCATTAGCGTTACATCGGGCACGGGTAAGTTGGTGCGTCCTAGCCCATCTCCGATCTTATCGCATAAGTGTTACATCGGGCACAGGTAGGTTGGTGCGTCCTAGCCTACCTTCGATCTTATCGCATAAGCGTTACATCGGGCACGGGTAGGTTGATGCGTCCTAGCCTACCTCCAATCTTATCGCATCAGTGTTACATCGGGCCCGGGAAGTTTGTTGCGTCCTAGCCTACCTCCGATCTTATCGCATTAGCGTTACATCGGGCACGGGTAGGTTGGTGCGTCCTACCCTACCTCCGATCTTATCGCATAAGTGTTACATCGGGCATGGGTAGGTTGGTGCGTCCTAGCCTACCTTCGATCTTATCGCATAAGCGTTACATCGGGCACGGGTAGGTTGATGCGTCCTAGCCTACCTCCAATCTTATCGCATTAGTGTTACATCGGGCACGGGTAGGTTGGTGCGTCCTAGCCTACCTCCGATCTTATCGCATTAGCGTTACATCGGGCACGGGTAGGTTGGTGCGTCCTAGCCTACCTCCGATCTTATCGCATAAGTGTTACATCGGGCATGGGTAGGTTGGTGCGTCCTAGCCTACCTCCAATCTTATCGCATAAGCGTTACATCGGGCATGGGTAGGTTGAGACGAGTGAGTGCCCGGTGTTTGCGAGTACATTTGTGGCACTCTAGTATCTCCTGCGCAGTTGATAATTTACAGTATTCGATAGTTGTCGCAGTGGTCGAAAATCGGACAGGGGGACATCATATCGGTGCCCTTTGAGAAACACAGGATTTACACACTACTGATTGACAGCAGAATAACTAGCACTGCGGTGGTACCCACTAGCAAAAATTTATGGGTGACGGAAACCGATAAGGATATTGTGATCGTCATTTCACCTGCGATTGATATCCAAACCTTACATTATCACAGTCATTGAGTTCGACCGCTTAGAACTCAATTACGGTCATGATGTAAGGTTCGAAGGGTACCTGACTTCTGCGCTGCGGGTCCTGGATACCAATCCCAGCCGAAACCAATATTTTGTGTCAGCTACTTATTATCCCGTGTGGGAATTGAACCCAGTACCTTTAGCGTCGTACCTACTCGTATCGGCGCTCCGCCACTGTATCAACCGAACCGGCAACTTTATATCGTATGTATTTTCCAGGATAATCAACGAAAATTATTTTAATTGGTACACGCTCATTAACGCTCGGTTTATTAGATAGAATTGCCGGTATCCTTGTGTGAGATTCGGCACGTATAAGAAAATATATATTCTATTTAAAGCTTTGGATAAGTTTATTAGATTTGTTGTAATAACAATTACATCTAATAACTATTATTTCCACATTTTAATAGTTCAGCGTTTAGCTAGAAATACCTACATCCACTAGTGGTGGGATTCCTATGCAGGAATCCGTTTAGTCAGGTACCACCCCAGGCCAGTTATACTACCGTGAAGCGGTAGTGTGCAAACATTACTGTGTTTTGGCCTGAAGGGCACGGGCCCCTTTCTCCAATAAAAAAGTGACATATGCAGAAGGGTTTGGAAGCAGTAAAAGGGTACCGCCTGCTTTAATCCAGGTTGGTGGAATTCCTTTTGAAAACAATTTAACTATCAGGTTTACTTCTCAATATTTGTTTTCACCGCTAAGAACATGGTTAATCAGCTCTAATAATTACAACAACTTAACATTCGTTGATAAAACTTTAGCTTGTCCTGTATGTATGTATGTAACTAACAATGTAATGACATTTTTTTTTTAATAAAACTAGATTTTATCGCTTTTAATTTTCTATTTATAACCCGACGTTTCGAGCGCTTCACAGCACCCGTGGTCAGTCCTACGTCGGATTATAAGTAATAAATTAAACTCGATAAAATCTGTGCAATCTAGTTTTATTTAAATGTAATTTTATTTAAATGTATTCGCGTAAATATAAGAAATCCTTATAATTTTTTTCAATTCAATTTTCAGCCACTGTCAGATGTCCGAATAATTTGAAATTTTGAACGAGTATCGATTGACACGTAAGGATCGATGACAGTGTTATAACTTCATGAATACGATCTGATGTTCTCACTAGGATCTTCAGCTCATTGCTGTTTAAGTGTATGCTTTTGATCCTAAATTTTGAAAATTGAACGAAAAGTGTCATTGTTACCTAAGCCTGCAGGGATATCATTATCCTAGACTAACGCATTCCCTTCTTTAAACGAGATTGTGAGAGCGATATTCTTTTGTTTTTGGCACTCCATACACTTTTGGCGAGGCCTAAATAGGTTATTCTGTTTGCGTGTTAGGTCGCGTGAATAACAAATCTGTATATTTTCCCCGCCTACCGTGTAATTTGTCCCGGAACATACGTAATAACATTGGAACATTCTCTCTCAGTTTGATAGCCGAGATTCTTTTGTTTGTTTCAATCATATTACGAAAGTTTTGACAACTACGTGGCCTAGTGGATATATCTGACTGCTGTGCCGCGAGTGCGGGATTCGAATTCTAGTCGGAGCCAACAGTCGTGCAAAATGACAAATTTTTGGGTTTCGGGTTTGGTTGTATTGTTATCCGACACTTATCTTAGCCTACTTCCAATCTTATCGTGTGTGCGTTTAGAAAAGGGATTGGTTCTGCGTATGCGCGTACACATCTAGCACGATTGTATCTCCCGTATTATTATATAGCCTGCGATGTTATTCGTCTTCAAAAATCCACCAGGAGGACATTATCACAAATGACGACTGTTATCAAAAACGTCAATGTGTATCGGCCTGAAAGGCACGGAGAGCTGAAACTTAAGAGCTGATGTCTGAGGGTGACGGGCTCAGTGTGGTGTCACACAGAAAAAGTTCTGGTTGACATATAATTTGTCATGGGCGAACTTTGCCGTACGTTAATCACTGGGCATATGAGACTTAAGAACCTATGTCTCAGGGTGATGGGCGCAGTGTGATGGGCGCAGTGTGGTGTCACAGAGTAATTTTCCTGGCTGACACAGCATTTGTTATGGGCAGACGTTACACTTACCATCAGGTGAACGTTGTGCTCGTTCCGTCACTTTATGCAATAAATGAAAAAAAAACATCAGTTCTTAAGTCTCATATGCCCAGTGATTACGCTAGCTCTCAGTGCCCATCAAACCGAAACACATTAATGTTTGCACACTACCGCTTCACGGTAGAATATCTGGCTCGGGGGTGGTACCTACCTAGACGGATTCCTGCATAGGAATTCTACCACCAGTAACTGGTGGTAGGATTCTGGGTCTGCCCATAACCAACACCGCCTCAGCCAGAATATTTCTGTGTGGCACGGCATTGCGCTTGTCACCCTGAGAACGTCAACCGAAATACAGTAATGTTTGCATGCAACCGCTTTACGGTAGAACGGGCACTGCGGTGATACCTGCCTAGATGAATTCCTGCATAGGAACCCTTATCAGTAAAGCCATGTCTGGTCTATTTGGTGTAATCAGACGGACACCTTCTGTCATCCATTGAATATTTGAAATATAGCAAGAGCTTTACCTCGTTTTTTTTATTGTATTGTATAATGTGACGAAACGAGCAAAACGTTCGCCTGATGGTAAGTGCAACATCCGCCCACAACAAATGCCGTGTCTCCAAGAATATTTCTGTGTGACACCACACTGCGCCCGTCACCCAGAGACATCAGTTCTTAAGTCTCAAATGCCCAGTGATTACGCTAGCTCACAGTGCCCTTCAAACCGAAACAAAGTAATGTTTGAACATTACTGCTTCACGGCAGAATAACTGGCCCTGGGGTGGTACCTACCTAGACGGATTCCTGATTCGTTTATTAATATATCGATAAAGTAGCACAATATAGTACATATCAATGATATTTATAGCATTTTTTTCTTTGTCCGTATGACAAATAATACCAAAAGTAAAGTAACATGATATTCTTCCCTGATTCTGTGCCATTAAAACAATGTTTCTATTACTCCGCTGGGACGTTCCCAAGTTTTAAATTTCGTTACCGTTTGCCAAAGTACTGTTGGCAGAACAGTCACATTTTTTATTATTTCGCAACTTCTTTATCAGGTTTCTTTGTATTGTATGATTTTGTATTGCCTTCCTCGATTTCGTTTTGTAACTGTAGCGACATCTATGTCGCCACATGAGAAGCTCAAGAAATATTCGTATACGTCCATAATCGCGCTATGAAGGTTTTCTGAGATGCGAACTATATATACAACATCTAAATATTACTAGTAGGAGGAGACGTCCTACCCAGATCAGACCACCCGATCTGGCGGGTGGCTACCCTTTTTCTTGGCAATATCATTCGCCAAATAACGGTTTTTGCTTTGCTTGTTATCGCTAAAAATCGCTACATACAATGGAACACGATAATATATCGATGTAGCGATTGTTTTGTCTTCATGAGCAAGTGTAAATAACTTGCAACTGTCTTACAGCTAATAAATATTAGTTAACTTGACATATATGAATTCATTAGAATCAGGCCTTACTTTGCAGAAATCAATTAGAGTCCTGAATCACCCATCCATTGTATTAGATTTAATAGACCATAATTTCATGCAAAAGAACACTCAATTGCAAAAGAAGCCTCGCATCATCCTTGGTATTCTTACCAAGAGGCTATTGAGGCTATTGAAATAAAAAAACAACCTAATTTCAATAGAGAAGAGTACTGGTGGTAAGATTCCTAAGCAGATATCCGTCTAGATAGGTATCACCGCAGGGCCAGTTGTTCTGCCATGAAGCAGTAGTGTGCAAACATTACTGTGTTTTGGTTTGAAGGGCACTTAGAGCTAGCGTAATCACTGGTCATATGAGAATTATAACTGATGTCCATTGTGGTATCACACTGAAATGTTCTGGGTGACACAGCAGCAGCAGGCAGACGTTGCACTTAAAATCAGGTGAACGATTTGCTCGTCACGTCAATTCATCCAATAAAATAAAAAATAAAACTTTAGTTTTATTTAGTTAACAATCGAGTAATCAATCGAACAGAAAGACAGATTGAGATTGTTTTGAGAGCAGATTTGGTTCAATAGGTGTAGGATTTGAGATACTTTTTCCTAAAAATGTAAAGATTCTTACGAGCCACTAAATTTTCATATATTTTTAGTTACAAACATCATTTCAGAAATTATTTCCTTTTCGCTTTGTTAACTGTTAGTTATTGTCTTCATTTTTCATTTCAGGTACAAAAAGAAAGCGCTCAATAGTTTGTATCTCTCCAAAAGAGGTAAAATTAAATTAAAAAAGACTTCGTTGACTTCCAGCCAAGTGGAAAATAACAGTGAAAGTGAATTAAAAACAATGTGCAATGAAAAAGTGTTAATCGAGTTGCCAGAAGCGTCTCTTTCTGGTGACTTCGTTTATATTTGTGGAGAATGTCAGTGAGGAGAAAAAATGGCGGATAAGGTTAGCTGATCGGAGAGCGGCGCGCGCAAGCCTCGTAGGAAGCGGCGAATCAGGCGCATCATGGTAAGGTCTTAACATTTTTTTTATATTTTTTTTTCATCGTCATCGTTTTAGCCTATCACAACTCCACGGCTGAACGTAGGCCTCCTCCATAGTTAGCCTTCAAGTTTGTAGCTCTCATTTTGGAGGCGTTTTGCCATAGTTGCCACGCGGGTTGGCAACCGCGGTTTATTTATTCAGATGTTCCAGGAAGATACTGCTGCCGATCTCTAGATTTTTATTTTCCCTCTGTCGACTTTTACGACACCCACGGGATGAGATGGGGTGGTAGAAGCTCCATTACCGACGGAAACATTTAGCCCTAATTTATTATAACTTATTTATTTACAATTTTTATTTTTATTTTGATTGGAAAGGGGCGAGACGACCAAAATGTTCACCTGATGGTCACCCAGATTATTTCTGTATGGCAATACACTGCGCCCGTCCCTGACCGTCCTGAGACATCAGTTCTTAAGTCTCATATGCCCGGTGTTTACACTAGCTCACAGTGCCCTTCAGACCAAAACACAGCAATGTCTGTACACTACTGCTTACCTACCTAGACGGGACGGGAATCCTACCACCAGTAAAAGTACCACCAGTATTTTTAAGGACATAATCAGCTTAATTACATATCAAGTTTCAAATTAAATTTGCTTAAAGGAATGAAGGCCAGTGTCAGATATTCATTGATTACCTAAAATTATAATGTCACAGTTAACAAACGCAACAATATGTTATTAAGAAAAAAATTTAATTACATTTATGAAATATGTTTCTGTGTATGGGCACGTCTATTTGTGTGTGCGAGTGTTCTTGCACCAATCGTAGAATAACAATATGTTTAATTTGTAGTAGTAGTTTCATAATTTTAGTAATCGTATAGCCCCTAAAAATTAGGGAATTAATTATAAGGGAAAAGCTATTAAGAACTTGAATGTGTTTCGATAAATAAATGCCTAAAATGAACACCATTTAAGGTCGTGCACTTGGGTACTAAAAACGTACGTGGGTGGGTTTAGGTAAAAGCATTCCTTATATATCAATCTTAGTTGCTATTTATGATATTTAGCAGGTGTTCGGTGAGTGGGCGCAGGTGGAGGTGGTGGAACTGGTGAACGATGGCTCGGGCCTCGCCTTTGGCATCGTTGGAGGACGGTCTTCAGGGGTCGTGGTCAAAAGTGTGCTGCCTGGTGGTGTCGCTGACAGGGTGAGTGCTTAACTTCGCTTCTTATATAACATCAGGAACAGTAGTCTAAGGGAGCCATTATTATCAAGAAAATTACAGTCACGTACACATGTATATTTATATCTGTATTTATGTAGTAGTTATAAGTACTCTTGTATGTGTATATCTAAATTAATGTATATTTGAATGTGTATGTATTGATAAAATTATGAATATTTTATTGCTATCTACGTATATATTTTTTAATGTTGTTTTTTTTCTTTTTAATGTTTGCTGCACTGCCTATCATATCTTTATCACTACTTAGAGAATGCCTTCAGGCATTAAGTCCGCCATATGTAAAATTTGAGTGCATAGAAGTTTAAAAAAAATATGTCTATACTTAGTTTAGAAATTTTAAAAATGCGAGTCGATAATGAAAAAGTGAATATAAAATTGGTATTTAACTACTATTTATAACATCGTATGAAACAAGTAAATTCATGGGCGAAAAAATTCCGTACCGAATTGCGGTAAAAGTAATAAAGCTACGACTACGATGAAACATTGCGCCAAATGTACGACCGCTCGGTTATAGCGGTCGCATAAATAATGCTAGCTGCATTGTGCCAAAATAAAAACACTGTTAGAACTTTTTTAATAATGCTGGCCGGTTTGTAATATTTTTCTCTTGTAGATATGCGAATTTAAAAAGAAATGACTGTCGCTTTTTTAATCTGTGACCATATTGTTAACAAAACTATAATTAATTGCTTAAAGTATAATCCATACTAATATTATAAATGCGAAAGTATCTCTCTCCGTCCCTCCGTCTGTCTGTTACCTTTTCACGGTTAAACCTCTGAACCGATCTTGACGAAATTTGGCACACAGATAGCTTGCAGCTTGCATTTTGGGACTGGATACTTTTATTCCGAAAAATCAAAGACAATAAAAACAAAATCGCAGGCTTCAGCTAGTCTTCTGTTCCTTACTAATATTATAAATGCTTCTCTCTCTCTGTCCCTCTGTCTGTTTATTACCTTTTCACGGCTGAACCGATCTTGACGAAATTTGGCACGGAGATTGCTTACATCCTGGAAACGGACATAGGATACTTTTTATCCCGGAAAAAAGTATCCATGCCAACAAAGTATGTAGGTAGATATTGTCGCTATTGAATTTTAAAATTACTCAAACGTCAATAAGTATTAAAATTAAAAAATATATATAAATTAAGTTCGAATTTCGAGCACTAATGGACATCTAGTTTATATAATTAACAATCCTTAAATCCAATATATGTGTATAATGTTTGGAATGCTATCTATTTATCAAGTCACTTTCACTTTACATGACTTTCGAACGAAAATTGTCAGTTCTGTTGAGATGGGATAGAAATCGTGGAACTTGCAGAATAACCGTCACAACCTTTTGTCGACCCTTATCAACAATTTATCGCAGTATCTATCGGTTCCTTCGAAATAAAAAGGGCCGATGAAGGAAGAGGTACTCTTGCAGAAGCGACGCCCGTATCGTACAATCTGCGAGAGCCTCATCTAAATAGGGTTATTTATTTGCCGGATTGCTTTTAGTAATACCTTGTATTGCAGTACAAAATGTATAAATAACGTGCCGTTTATTCTCCCCATTCGTAAATACAGTATTAGCAATGAAGACTTTGGAAAAACCCAAGTATTTTTTTTTTTTAATTCTCGACTACTTACGTAGTTAATGCCAAACTATCTTCGAAATTCATTCTTCTTTCTCTCTATATAAATAAAATGATGGAGGTCGACCGTTGTGCGTGCATCACGCAAAAACTACTGGATACATTTCAATTATTTTTTTTAGTTTTTCTTCTTAGACACTTGATCCTTATTTAAAAAAAATATCACGATATCTTCATCCGTACAATTAAATAAAATTAAAGTGTCTGTTTATAATAACAAAATAACAGATTTTTACTCAATGCTTATGAAAGAATATACGGCACTTATAAGAAAAAAACAATTTTAAATAAATTTGTCTGTCTGTCTGTCTGTTTGTTCCGGCTAATCTCCGAAACGGCAAGACCGATTTTGACGGGTCGTTTACTGTCAGATAGCTGATATTATAGTGGGTAACTTAGGCTACTTTTATTTAAAAAAAATATTAGGATTCCGCGCAAAAAATTAGAAAAAATTAGATTGGATTTTGCCAATTAAAATAAGGAAGTATATATGTATATCATCGATCGGGGTCGCCTTTTTTTGCGGGTGAAACCGCGTGGCACAGTCAGTTTAATGCGAAGTTATTAAAGTTTTAAAGAAACCTACGTCTTTTTAATAGAGGTCTGCCGTTGTGCGCGTATCACGCAAAAACTTCATGATATATTTTGTTTTTTTATTCACATGGTTCTAATCTAAGAAAAGAAAAGTATCACGATATTTTGATCCATACTATAATATAATATTAGAATGTGAAAGTAACTCTTTCCGTCCCTCTGTCCGTTTGTTACCTTTTCACAGGTTACACCAATTGAACCGAGCTTGCTTCCTCGTAACCGTCGGTGGAAGAAGGGTCGTTGTGGCGCATCCTCGTACGGCGCATATTGTACCGATAAATGCGGTGTAGACCGATCGGTGTCCGACAAAGTAGAATACAGGTAGTAGTGGGCACCTAACTCTTTCCTACCGAGGCGTCGTAGGAGGCGACTACAGTATTGTACGGATAGCGTTTATTCGTGTAGAATAGCACTATAATATACTCTCGCTCGTGGGAACGCAATAGGGAGTAAGAATTTTTTGACACAATTGCGGCGACGTGGTTCGCCACCCGTCGTTTCCCGCGAGAGCGAGAAGTGGGCTACATGAATGGCCTCTACCTACTCTTTATATGGGCTTCTGACCGACTTCTCCACTGATCGTTCTGATCTTCTCTCTCAATGAAAACTAAGCTTTCCCTTGAGTTACTTGCGCCGTTTCTTCTTTACACTAATGGTGTTTTCGACGGTGTAGTAGATAAAAAATTACGTGTAACGAAACCTTAGTAAGTCAAATAAATGAATAAACATTTGAATTTTGATTACGTGTAGATAGAACTTGTACATAGAATAAATGATACAGCCGGCGCCTACTTCGCGGCCGACAAAAATGTTACGCGTCGTTAGTAATGTATAATATGAAGCAGTAACTAGGTACGTTTTGTCAACGAGAATTTGTACTTCGACTAGTCAGTTGTAGTTTTATTTTAAAGTGGTTTGCTTTTCAGCAAAACGTATTAATTTTTTACACTCAAAGCGGGTTTTTTTTCCCGTTAAGCACTTTTACGTCAGAGTGGAACTTGAGAAAGAAATGCTCTCCGTCGAAAAAAAATTATAATGGTTTTCGTTGAAAACGTTGAAATTTTTCGATAACGTAACACTTTAGTAAACATTATTCTTTGTTTACAACACTTACTTTAAATTGCCAACCGTAACACTCTCGCATATCCGTAGCCTAAGTTATTTTTATAATCACGTTACATAATGTTGAGCACACCTGTCCTCATAATGGGTTCTGTGTTCAATTCTAACCAATGTTTCTTACCACCGCTGTGCGCGGCTTTCTCTAATTTTGTCGCACCACGACGCGCGACCGCCGTATTTATTTTCGGTGATGTAATTGCTGTTAGCCTTCTCGGCTTTTACAGCTTCATCGGATACTACGACCGCCGTAGAGAGCGGCGCGCAGCAGTCGACAATCACTCCGCGTACACACGATACACCCGTGTTCCAGGGCGGTTCTCACCGCCCAGAGTTACCGACACACAAGTCGACAGTCCGAATGGAGGCCCGTAGCCTCACTCGGACGGTCATTAGACGACTTAAAATCATATTGAGATATTCTAAATCGCGCAAGCACGCAGCGAACGTGACAGTCTGAATTTCGAGGTTATTGTAGGAGTTTATTTATGTATTTATGTTTGGGTCAAACCAAACCTGGCACGCGGGCCTCTGGCCCGTGAGCACAGAAACCGATGAACCCATAAAAGCCAAAAAAGGCTAACCGCAATTACATCAATGAAATTATATATCTAATTTTGAGACGGATTCCTGCATAGGAATCCTACCACCAGTAAATTTTTATTTAATTGTTCCTGCTGCCCATCGCCTGGTTTCATTTCAGGGGACAAGCGCAGTGTGGTGTCACACATAAATGTTCTGGGTGACACAGCATTTGTTATGGACAGACGTTGCACTCACCGTTAGGTGAACTAATTGCTCTTTCGGAAACTATTTCCAATAAAAAAAATGATCATCATTTCGCATAGCGAGCGTCAGAACTTTTGCTCAAATTATCTGAATTTGGGACAAAATGTTCAAGTAACTTTTGTGCTTTCACTGTTTTAGTCGGGGATTTCTCTATATAGAAGTTTTGGTTACATAGCAATTGAGGTCACAGCGCCTTTTTACTGTGTAATGTTTTCGAACGAAAATATAACAAAATCCTAACTACCTATAATACCTATAATAGTCCTTCGACACAGGTCGCCTCCCATATGTATAATGGACAAACGAAGATTCCGCCACGGTAAATTTATTTCGTTCTTTAAAAACGACGCCCCACAAAGGGATTTCATATGAATCGTATATCATTTTGAATACAAATTACATACATAAGATCATGACTGTATCCCATAAGGGGTAGTCAGAGACTGGGCACTCACTGCAAAAACAGATGACTGCCACAATCCACGTTTCACCAAAACAATATAACGCACTTGGTGTTATAGGTGGTGAGCCCATCGCCACCATGCGCTGTTGGGTGCACAGTGCAGTTTAATTCCTTACTCGCCTTTTACGAGATCCATTGGATGAGATGGAGTGGTAGTATTCTTTTAACGAGCCGCCACCACACCAACCTATATCCACGCGGACGAAGTCGCGAGCATCGGATGGTTGTTTATATTTAAGAAACCGTTCTAACATAAGAGATAATAACTTGTTAGATTAATAATTAATAATAAATTAATACTCAAAATATTTCAACAAATTCCAGTATGCACTTAGCTAAACAGCTTTAGAATTACAACATTATGCTATTGCACTTAAATCGGTAATTTAACAATAAAAAAAAAATAACGGCCTATAAATGACCAGGCCTCCTCTCATTTCCGAGAAGGTTTTGGAACTGGGAAGAATCCGCCACGCTGCTCCAATACGGGTTGGCGGTCTTCACATGTCTTCGAAATATTTTTTATTACTCAGACGTGCAGGTTTCCTCACGATGTTTTCCTTCATCGCCGAGCACGTGATAAATCAGCACTTAAAATTGCAATTAACAATTTTAGTGGTGCCGGCACCGGGAATCGAACCCAGGTCACTCGCGTATTATAAAATTTTAAAGCGATCGCCTAGCGCCTGAGCTACCACGGCTCTTCTGAGCTACCACGGCGGAGCTACATTCCTTTACGCAAATTTAATTTGAAACTTGCTATGTAATGAAGCTGATTATGTCCTTAAAAATACTGGTGGTACTTTTACTGGTGGTAGGATTCCTATGCAGGAACCCGTCTAGGTAGGTACGCAGTAGTGTACAGACATTGCTGTGTTTTGGTCTGAAGTCTCAAATTGCACCAGCACTAATACCCAGATTCGGAACAACAATTTGCAAACTGTACCAATGCAACCGCGACTCATAACGCACAAGTTAATTGCTTAGCCGGTACGCAATCGAGCCGACAAAACCAGCTACTACCTGACTTTAAGCGCACACGGTAAACCGCAATAAAATCTGTAAAATTATTTTAGTATACTTTTATTAAAACTAATTTTATTGATCTTCTGATCTATATTCGCGTAAATATGACACAATTAGGGTATTCTCTTTTACTTAGCCGATAGGTTTCCGGTAGTAGCACCTACCTCTTTCCTACCGAGGTGTCGTAAGAGGCGACTAAGGTATTGCACGGACAGCCTTTATTCGTGCAGAATAACACCATAATATGCAATGCTGTCTCTATGCTGCTCGTGGAGTATGTTTTTTTTTTGACTCGTATCAAAATGATGGCGACGGGGTTCTCCACCCGTCACGTCTCGTTTCCCGCGACGGCGAAAAGTGGACTACGTGTGTGGTGTTTTCTCTTTTATGTAAACAAAACGATATGGATTCTCGGATTTTGTTCCGGAGTAAGAAAATCCATATTGATTCCTATGGATTTTGTTTCTTTATTTTGGTAATGGTTCCAAAAGTATGTAAATAAATCTACAAACAATAATCTCATAGTCAACCGAAGAACGCTTCATGACAAAGTTTCGACTAGACAGATTAAATAATGAGAAAAACCTTAAAATTCCATCCACATCTTGAGGGTTGGCATTCCACCGCAGTGCGTTTTCCAAGGAGTTTTCTGCCACACACAGCCGCATTGTGGAGTTTGCTGCCGGCAGCTGTTTCCAAACAGTTTGCAGTCATGTTACTTCGTTTCGCTCTCGGCTTAAACTCGGCTTCCTATTCGTCAGCGAAGACACATCAAAATACTTTCCACATTTTTTTTCAGTCTTATTTGATAATCATTATCCATTGCTGGAAGGTGTCAGTTTACATTAAAAGTAAGTTACAGTTCTTGTGCAACACCCACGATAGACCACTCTCTTTATTAAAGACTTTGAAACTCTCGGTTTCTGTCCAAGCCGCTAGATTACGCAAGGCGCTGCCTGAAAACTTTAGACGTCCTCCTTAATTTTCTAAAATGATTACATAATGGCTGAGTTGTAAAGATCATCGCAATCATTATATTATATTTCACTTTCCAATAATGTGTATTATATTTAATATATATAAGTCAAAGTGCGTATAGATCTTCACTTTGACTTTTTAAATAACCTATTTACACAAATACAAAAGTCTACGCGGTTAAAGCCGCGGGTACAGTTAATATTTAATATAACTAAGCCGCCATTTTATCGCATCGGCTACGACTACTGTGACGTAATTACAGCGAGAGAAGTTTTATAAGTAATTTAAACTTTATTCGAGTGGTTTGATGAACTTACTCTATTAGAGATGAAGGCGCTCCATCAGCCTTAATTAGTCCATCCATTTAGGATTAACTTAAAGGAAAAAGTGTTAGAGTTTCCACGTGGTAGAACCTGTTGCAGTATACCGGACACTATTGGCTTAAGACTGAAACCAGATTAACATATGGGGAGCAGCGACCCAACGTTAGTTTTAGTTTCCATCACTACACCTAATTCGTTCCTATCGTGCTAGTTCTCTCGGCCGAGGTCACCAAGGTTTTTAAAACTTGATCTTTCCAGCGATATCTGGGCCACCCTACTGGTCGTCTTCCAGATGTGCGTCCCAGATATCGTCTCTTCACAGCTCGATGCTCATTATGTCCTTAATTCTACTATTATCTTGTACTCGTTCGTTCGTTAGTTATTTTATTTTCTTGTTCTTCCTGACCTTCCGGCTGCAGTCAATTTCTATTATACTTTCAAGTATCCTTCGAAGAATCTTTCTTCCAGTAACAAGTAGCATTTTTCTTCTTTATGTGATAGAGTCTATGCCTCGTTACCGTGTAAAAGTAAAGTAATCCTCTCATTACTGAGAGGATTTTGGAGCCGGGAAGTGTCCGCAACGCAGCTTTGATAACAATTTGTGCTTAAGTTTTTTTATATATAAAACGCTACTCTTACAAAGAACTACTATAACAAAGATGTTTCAGTCGATTTTCAATTCCTTTTTTTGTCACTCTCTAGTGAGCCTTGACTAAATAAAGTAAACCTTTTTACTTTATTTGGTTCTTCTTTTCCGTCAGCCCATCGATCGGTATGTCACAGTCTACTTGGGGACTATTGGCACTATATTGATACGATTTTGAAAGAACTTGTATTTTATGAACCGCTATACGAGTACTTTGCTGTAAAATGTAAACCAGGAGATGGGCTGCAGCATCTTCCTGCAAAATCAGCTAAATAAAAAAAAACTGCGGTTGCCAAACTGTTTGCCAAACTTCTTGACAAGCGTGGCAACTATGGCGAAATCCCCACAATCTATGGGGAAGGCCTATGTTCAGCAGTAAACTTGTGGCGGCCTGAAATGATGACGATAATGAATCTTGAATCTTCAAATGAATTTATTATTGAATCTTGTGTAACATTTTGTCATGGTGCGTAGTTTTCTGTAATACTATTTTTTGTAAAGTTATTTTAAATGCAGTTTTGACTACGATAAAAGAAAAACAAAAAATAGGAAAACTACTCCAACATGATATTGACATCGCAGTCTCAGCACCAGAGTTGTTGTTGCTCTGTTGGCAAAACATGTGCTTTCTGGTCTCACAGCCACTAACGATCATCAATGCTGGGACCACTCCCCTTACTCTAACGGCTACACCACAGTCTCCATACGCCGCGACGCACTGTCGACCTAGACACGGCTTCACTGCATCGCCCGACTGCACAACATCACGTGATGGGTCTTAAGTTTATCACGCTCATCAAGACCTCTATTCTTAATGGAGTCTACATAACCATATGAGAAGCTCTAGAAATAGCTTGTATGTCTTAAATCGCGATATTGAAGTTCCATCGATGATACTCGTAGCTATATATACAAGATCTAAATATTCCTGTAAGTAGAACATATCCTTCCCAAATAAGAGCAACTGATCTAGGTGGGTAGTTACGCTTGTCATTAACATACTCGTACCATCTGACATTTTTTAGATATTGGGATAAGTATACCTCAAGGTCGAAGTTTGCCTTACTGAGTTGGACAATGATACTGGTGATAATTTCTATGCAGGAATCCGTCTTGATAAGTGACACTGCAAGTTATTACGTTATATGCCGTGAAGTATTAATATTCGAAGTATAGTATCATATATAAAGAATAAATATGTATAAAGAAGTAATAATATTAAGAAGTATGCAAACATTCTGAACAAGTCTGAAGGGCATTAGGAGCTAGTGTAATCACTGGGTATATGTAACTTAAGAACTGATGTCTCATGGTGACGGGCGCGGTGTGGCATTTGTTATAGGTAGACGTTGCACTTACCGTCAGGTGAAAGTTTTGCTCGTTTCGCCACTTTAGCCAATAAAATAAACGCTGCGCCACCGAGTTGACCTATCTCTTGGCCGAAGTTCGAAATACTTAGACGGACAATATGTCCTAGGTATACATATTCGTCGACAACTTCAAGCGTAGTGTTCCCAAAAACAATCGGTATAGTTGTGACATGCCACATCGACAAACTTGTGAACAGGTGCTGTTGGTGGAGGCTGGTCTGCTCGAGTTTGCATTATACTTATATATTTATTATTGAATCTTGACTGAAATCTTAACACTGGGCGTGCTTAGGTTTCTTTCAGACTATTATTTATAAAGACTTAGATTAAAAGGGATAATCAAAAAAGAGGATATCTTCTCCATCAGAGGAATGTCATTACGAAACGGAGGAAGATTGTAAAAAATGATGTTTGAAAACGAAATTTCTATTTCTTACTCCAAAAAATAGAGAGATAGAGAATAAGAGGGACGATAGACATTTTAGGCATGATAGACTTGTTAAAGGAGCCCTAATCACATACAGATCCCTCACAATTACTAAACATAATGGTAGTTACTCTATTATTGTGTGTTGGAATTACCTTGTTACGTACCTAATGACCCGTTTTATCGGGGCGCCGTTCTACGAGCTGCGAGGCTATTCGATAATTATTCCGTTTTAGAACCGATTTATTGACTGTTAACAACTTTTATTGCCTACTCGAGTTCCATTTAGGAAAAATTTATTTCGTTTATTGTTACGGAAAGTAACGTTAATTGATTATTTCAAAATGTAGCGACGGTTATTATAAAGTTTAAAATTACTTGGACTAAATTGTATACACACAGACAGCGACCACTAAAGTCCTCAAAAAAAGAGCGCATAATGCGCTCATAGTTGATTCAATTAAAAAGCTTCTGTATTACTTGGGCATAAGATTAAATTGTATTTTATTTAATCGGAATTAGTGATCTTTGTCTTTATTATTACGTTTTCATCGATCGTGGATGCTTTTCTATGCAGGAATCCGTCTAGGCAGGTACCCCCAGGGCCAATTATTCTGCCGTGAAGCAGTAGTTGCAATCATTACTGTGTTTCGGTCTGAAGAGCACTGTGATCTTGTGTAATCACGAGGCATATGAAACTTAAGAACTGAAGTCTCAGGGTTAGGAGCGCAGTGTGGTGTCATGCAGAAATATTCTGGATGACACAGCATTTGTTGTAGGCAGGCGTTTCACTTGCCATCGCGTGAACGTATTGCTCGTCTCGTCACGTTACCCCATAAAAAGTCTTGGGCTTTTTTATATCAACGGTTTCTTTGTATATTTTTACCTATCACTGAGCCGTAGTATCTAAGGGACTGAGTGCACGTCTCAAAATTCATAGAACGCGAATGATCTCCATGGCCGGAACTATTAAATTGCAAGTAAAACATATATTTGCCCTTGCTCGGCAATGGCATCTACATTACAAGAGAAATTGCGGGTGCTTTGCCGGCCTTTGAGAATGGAGGAGGCTCTTTTATTGAAGGTTTGAGTCGTATCGATCCGGAAAAATGTAGGCGGCAGCAGATTGAAGAGCATACAGAGGTTGTGCGTGGCACAAAATTCCTCGAAAAACTTACTGTGGTAGAAAACTAACCATCAAGGTGATAATGATGAAATTTTGAGTTGCGACGTAATGTGCGATAGTGAAGAATATAAAGCTACCCGTGATAGCTCTGGTAAATAATAGAAAGCGATGAAACATCTCTTTGTAAGTTCGGTGGATCAAGCCGATTGGAAATAACATGGTCGTAGACGATTCGAGTCGTCCGACCGAGACGAGGTAACAGTCTAACACTGAGTAACAGTCTAAGCCCTCAGCGCTCGCCCATCTTTCAATTCGGCGAAGCTGTCAATGCCTTCGGGCTAACAGTCACAGCGGACAGAGTCCTAAATAAAGGTTCCGACCCTCCGTCCTACATATAGTTGTTGATTGTGTGTGCTTGTTCAGTTTCTGCTTGTAAAATGCGCCTACGATTCAGGAGAAATCCTACATTGGGGTAACTTTAAAAAATAATAGTAATGATAAAAACGCCGAGGTTAAAGTCGATATTTCCCACATGATACGTGACTTATAATGTTACTGCATTTTCTAGTTGATTATCGAAGCAAAAGTTAATTTAGATCAGTGATGCTTTGATAGTGGGCACGTGCGTGTTAAAGCGTACTTATCGTACCTTGTGAATGAAGTGCTGATCGAGTGATAAAATATAAGCGCTAGGGTTAGTAGTTATAGTTTGACCGTAATTACATTTAAAAAAATATTTTGTGATTTCATTACATACTCGTACTTTTGTCTAATGTCCTAATTTGTTACATCATCATAACTTCTATACTTTTTGACAAAATTAGATTTAAAAAAATGAGCATATACTTTCGCTTATCATTTCCAATATAAGATATTATGTTGAGAGATGAACTTGCCACATTTTAGTTCCAATTGTAAATTATAATTTTTATTCTTTTAGTCCAACAGTTCTTAAATTTATTGTATTAAAATTTGATTGAAGAGCACATATTTTACTAACCGACTTCAAAAAATTAGAAGGTTCTCAATTCGTCTGTACTTGTCAGTTCGGCCATAACTTCTTTGTTTATGAACCGATTTTAGTGATTCTTTTCGCGTTGGGTTTCAGTATACTCGTAGCTTCAAGGTGGTCTCGCTTTAATTTCATTGATTTTTGGCGTTGCACACCTAATGATTATGTCTTGCATCACCTTGATTATACCTATTATGATGATATGAACCATGTAAAATACTTGTATCGTTATTAAAATGCTTAAAATAGTTAGAAGATATAGTCGTTTCGGTAGTTTCTGCATGGCGATTACGCAGTTCGTCAAAGTAAATCCTGATTCTATTAACTATAAGAAAGTAGTTTATTATGTAATTATTGTTTTATAATTTTGATGTCGGTGTAAGTGAGTGAGCTTTTATCATCAGCTCAGCAGCATGAAATGATGACTCCTATGCGCAACCATCTGAATAAGTTCTGATAACTTAACAAACACTCTGTATGTGCCTATATTTTTTGAGGAATTCTCTCGATTCACTGAACTTCCATCATCAGATCCTGACATGGTGAGAATGGGTACCACCTCAGGAGAATACACTTTCAAACAAAAAAAGCTTTTTTTTAAATTGTATCAATTTTAAAAATCGGTGAACATAGATAATAAAAAAAATACGTACATAGAACCTCCTCCTTTTTCGGTCGATCAGTTAATGGCATAGGTTAAGCTGGGTTCAGCCTAAAAAATTCACATCCACTTAATAAACATCACAAACACCTAATATTCAATTTTTAGTACCTAAGTGAAAGCCGGTACAAGCAGACATTAGCTGTTAGTAGTAAGCAGATAGTATTGTGGTTGAATATAGGAACCGGGCGTTAGTCGCCAATGGAAAAATGAAATGAAATTTATAAATTTTTAACGTAATAAATAAAAATTTCGTTAGTCTAACGTCATTTTTTTACTGATGATGTTCTCCTAGCCGACTTCCGACCACGGCGACAACTGCCGACTACTGTCGAGAGCCATCAACTGCGCAGGAGATATTTTAGTGCCACAAGTGTACGCGCAAACACAGAGGCACTCACTCGTCCCAACCTACCCGCGCCCGATGTAACGCTGATGCGATAAGATCGAAGGTAGGCTAGGAATGCAGTGTCAGAAACACGGGGACAATCACAACACAACCAGACCCGAAAACCAACAATTTATGTTTTAGCACAAATGTTGGCTCCGGCTGGGATTCGAACCCAGGACCCGCGGCTTAGAAGTTAGGTACTCTGACCACTAGGCCACGCGGTCGTTCTTTTACTACGCAAGGAATGAATCCATTGTTTAATACATATCGAAATTAAAAATCTGAAGTGAAAAAAGAAATTAAGCGTCGTTAACTCAAAAAAGTTTAAATTAGTTTCTGACTTTTCATTCGTTTCATTGCACCAATTCAATGAAAGAAGATGATTGAATGCTTAAATATTTGAATATAGAAGTCTCGTAATCGTCTTTTTTAAACCATTAACTTTTAATGTTTTTAAACATCTAGAAGAATCGATAAATAAAATCGTTGGAATGACATTTGCTATGTAATAATAGACATCACTCGCAGTGTCCGAAATATTTCAACGACATTTTTCTAAATTTTTTCTAAACTTTTTATAAATGTTTTTGGCCACTTATTTCATTACAGTACATAGTCGACATATAATCTTTCGAGGTATCCAAGATTTTTTTGAACTTAATTTTCTTTTATGAACGTTATGGCCAGTTATAATTTCCTACTGAATATAGGTCCCAAGTGTTCATTAAAAAAAGGTTAAAGCTTATAAGTGTCCCAATACTGGGCGCAGGCCTCCTCCTTTTATGAAAATACGTGTCGACGGACTACACGTATTCCAGGAATATATCTTTTATTTTACAGCTACAGCTTTGTATATAAAAATAAAGACTGTCAAAAGCACAGAATAGGGCAATAAACTTTCTCTGAAACGAAATTATTATCAAATAGCTTTACAGTTCAGAAACCGGCGGTGCGTTTGTCGGATCGTTGGGCACAGTAAGTTTACAAGCGTCATAAAAAGGGTCCTGCAATGCAGTGCGACGTAGCCAAAAAAGATTTACACTCAGAGAAAAGAAGCGAGTCGTTCGTATATTAGTTTATGAAGATAAGCTAAAGTCATATCAGATTAAAAACGGCATCACTAGGTATCATACCGGAAAATACCAATAGTGTTGTGTTAACATTTAGTAGGATTTGACTAGCCCCGAACAGAGACTACTAATAGTATCATGCGTAAAATAAGAAATTTTAAAGCAGGACATTTGCAACCCTACTTGTTACGTCTAACAAAACTGTTTTTGTTGTTTTATGGAGGTATGAATAACGAAGAAAAATCACTGATCACACAAACACACACACAAAAATTACACGAGAAATTTACCTGGTGGTAGGATATCTATGCAGAATTCGTCTAGGTAAGTACCACGTTAGGGCCAGTTATTCTATCGTGAAGCAGTAGTGTGCAAATATTACCGTGTTTCGGTCTGAAGGACACTGAGGGCTAGTGTAATTACGGGGCATATGAGATTTAAGAGCCGATTGTCTCAGGGTGACGAGCACAGGGTGGTGCTACACAGAAATCTTCTGGGTAAGACATCATTTATTAGTGCAGACGTTGCACTTTCTGTCAGTGAACGTTTTGTTCGTCTCGTTACTTTCTCCTGTAAAAAAAGGAAGACATCTGGTACATTTTCCAACACCTTACTCTTGAGGAGCTAGAATGTTTATAGACTGTTCCAAGTTCTATAAATCATACTGCTTGATTCCTGGGTGACGTCTGCGGATGGAGTAGCACAAGTCACTATTATGTCACTAAAACTTTTCCTTATTGACATGAATATCGTGTAGCTTTTGTCATGGCAAAACAATAACTACGCAGATTTTTTTTTTATTGTACAAAGTGATGAAACGAGCAAAACGTTCACCTGATGGTAAGTGTACTCTTCAAACCTAAACACAGTAATGTTTGCACACTACTGCTTCACGGCAGAATAACTGGCCCTGGGGTGGTACCTACCTAGAGGGATTCCTGCATAGGAATTTATATCATATAGATACATATCATAATATATATCTTAAGATTATTTTTAAGTTTTTCCTTGAGATAAGTTAGCCATATAGTGTCCCTAGGCATAGTTCCTCGGCCTTAAGAGGTAGTTATAAGCATCCAGCCACCCACTGCTGGAATAACCTAGCTCCACCGCTGAGCATTTTTAAAAAATACTTAAAGAATTGTTAAATTAACAAACAGAAGGGTATATACTAATTAGTAATTAAACAATGTAGAGTTTCATATTCGCAAATCATTCGTAAATATGTACTAAATCATTAATATTTTTCTAAACTCTTTCACTATTAAATTATAGAAATCATTAAAATATAGTCATTAGCATACACACTTTTTCACGCGTCTCACATGTAGGTAATACACAAACACAAATAGCTTAACACAGCGAATTCTTTTTTTTTTCATTTTGCACACGTAGTAAGAACATAGCAAATGTACACTTTTACATTGTTCATAGTAGCAATGTAGAACTTTAGACTAATATATATAGTTCGTATCTCCACAGTTTATTTCATATCTAATTCAGCACTGTTTTTGTTCTAAATTACTTAAACTTACTTACTTAAAATTAAAATAACAAACAATTACTAGCGTACTGTTGCCGTCCTTTCTGTGGTTTGGAGCCCACTGAAAATCAGCGCTGCGATTCTGCGGCTTATGCTGAGACGGTCCCTTCCGCCGCTTCATCACCGCACACACAACTTGTTCTTTGATGATGTTCTCCTAGCCGATTTCGACCACGGCGATAACTTCCGAATCCGAATGTCGAGAGCCATCCACTGCGAAGGAGATATTATAGTGCCACAAGTGTACGCGCAAACACAGATTCACTCACTCGTCCCAACCTACCCGCGCCCGATGTAACGCTGATGCGATAAGATCGGAGGTAGGCTAGGATGCAGTGTAAGAAACACGGGGACAAACACAACACAACCAGACCCGAAAACCAACTATTTGTGTTTTAGCACAAATCTTGGCTCCGGCTGGGATTCGAACCCAGGACCCGCGGCGTAGAAGTCAGGTACTCTGACCTGGACTCTGAATGGATCAACAACCTGGCCAATTTTGCCGAAAGACGATAGATAATTATTTGACTCAAAAAAATGACAATCGGGATTATCTTGTGAAGGAGATGTCAGATGTAGTAGACGTCACTCTTTCGTCGTTTACGCCTTATATAGTATTACATTCACGGTGTATATTAAAAATGGAAACACGAGAACACTAAATGAGGTAAAGCAAATAAAGTTATTTGAGAAAAGTTCAAAACTTTAAATCGCTTTCCTTCGACCAACTTGACGACTTTCTTTCGTTTAATTACGCTTGTTTGAGTCGGGGATAGATCTGATAGCTCAAAGATTCCACTTTGGAAGTCTTAAATATCTGAGTGTCATTAACTTTATTACACTTTGTCCTTTGTTTAACTTGGATAAAGGGCAATGGTAATTTAAACCAGTTGTCTGTTACGTTTGTCTTCTCATTTCACTATTTGTTAACTGACTTAATTACTCATTGCAAGTTATACTAGTGACTTTGTTAGCGCTTGAGTGGAGCATGTATTAAAAGGTAGGTACCACCCCAGTTATTCTGCCGTGAAGCAGTAGTGTGCAAACATTACTGTGTTTCGGTTTGAAGGGCACTGTGAGCTAGCGTAATCACTGGGCATATGAGACTTAAGAACTTATGTCTCAGGGTGATGGACACAGTGTGGTGTCACACAGAAATTTTCTGGGCGACACAGCAATTGTTATGGGCAGACGTTGCACTTACCACCAGGTGAACGTTTTGCTCGTTTCATCACTTTATCCAATAAAAAAAAAGATACGTTTTACAGGCATACAACTACCAGTTCACAAACGCTCAGAACATCAAACTTTCTGTGCTTAAAAAGTCTCATATGACTTAAGAACGTCTGTCTCAGGGTGACGGGCACAGTGTGGTCTCTCACAGAAATTTTCTGGGTAACACAGCATTTGTTGTGGGCAGACTTTGCACTTTCCATCAGGTGAACGTTTTGCTCGTTTTATCACTTGATACAATAAAAAAAAATATAGTGTTTAAAGACATTAAAAAGTAAGAAATTCCTTAATCACGGAATGATTCGAAATTCGTTTCCAAACAATCGATTCGAAAGTTTCCTAAGGTGATCTGCTTGCCTTTAATGTACGAGTGACCTAGGTAAGATGCCTCAAGCTGGTGATTCTTGTTGTAATTTACCGCGAGCTCATTGTTAAAGAATAATAGCGCAAGAAGAGCTGCATGTGTCAAAAAATTTCGAGGTAGACGAAACCGGCTCCTAAAACCCTGTCAAAAAACGAGAGGAAGCCTGCGCCCTGCACTGGGATATCAATAGGCTCTTAGTTTACTTTTTCGTTGTTGTTTTTCTTCTGGCCGATTTCGTCTGCGGCGACAACTTCCGAATATCGTCGCACTCTGTCGTCCCCACCGACCCCCACCCAATGTCACGCTGACGTGATAAGGAGTGTCAGAGACACTGGGACAATCACAACAGAACCAGACCCGAAAACCAACAATTTGTGTTTCACCACGAATGTTGGTTTCGGCTGGGATTGGAACCCAAGACCAGCAGGGTAGTCAGGTACTTTTTATATAAGGAAGTGACGAGGCGAGCAACCACTTCACTTCATAGTAAGTGCAACGTCTAACCATAACAAATGTGTCACCATTCACATCTCTGTGTAGCACGACCCTGCGCTCATCACCCTGAGACATCAGTTCTTAAGTCTCATATGCCCTGTAATTGCACTAGCACTTAGTGCCTTCAGACCAAAACAGACTAACGTTTGCACGCTACTACTCCATCGCAGTAAATTAACGTCTTATTATCATTCTTTGTCATTTCACGGCTAGATATAATTTTACTGGTGGTAGGATTTCTATGCAGGAATCTGTCTAGGTACTATCGCAGGAGCAGTTGAACTGACATGAAGCAGTAATGTGCAAACATTACTGTATTTCGATCTTAATTTCACTGAGATGTCTCAGGGGGACGGGCGCAGTGTGCGGTGCCACAAAGAAAAGTTTTGGGTGACGCGGCATTTGTTATGGGCAGACGTTGCACTTACCATCAAGAAAACGTTTGCTCGTCTCCCGAATACAAAAATATTGACAAAGGGCTTTTCTAAATTAGGGGAATCACCACGCTTGACATGGGGATTGGCAGTGTTGGAACCGAATACTTGGTATCTTAGACGCTGTTTTAATGTTGATTATTTTGCCTTCCGTCGGAGATGTTTACAGAATTTCCTTCTGATGTCTTTTATGTAATTATATTAAATGACAGTTTTGCACAGTTACACTGCCGTCAAACGTGTGCAGTAGTATGCAAACATTTTTGTAGATCGGTTTGAAGGGCACTATAAGCTAGTGTAATCACCGGGCATATGAGAATTAAGAACTGATGTCTCAGGGAGCCGAGCAAAGTGTGATGACACACTGTAATGTTCTGGGTGGTACAGCAATAGTTAAAGGTAGACGTTGCACTTACCATCACGGGAACGTTTTGCTCGTCTCGTCACTTTCTTCCATACAAAAAGATATACATACATCAGTATGTATGCATATCTTTTTGTAAAGTTTTGCGTGATAGTTCACGCCCTGTTTTTCCAGTAGGCAGAGGCCACACATGTCGCAAACTTATCGCCCCTCTTATATATATAGAGCTCTTCTAAATTAGGGGGATCATCACGATTGATAGATGGATTTGCAGTGTTAGTATCAAACACTTCGTATCATAGACGCTATTTTAATGATGATTATTTTGCCTTAAAATTAATTCAGTCAACAGAAGGAAATTAAGATGTTTCTAGAATTTCTTTCTGTTGACTTTTTCGGCGATGAGATGGGGAATTATCATTACAAAGAATAAAGAAATAAAAGTCAGAACTGTAATAAAAAAGAAACTTAATTTGTTCTTCTCGATGTGATTTTCATAAAAGCATAAATATTTTTAGGTAAAAATCATTATTCCCATATCTTTTTTTCTCCATTAATCATCCTGTAAAATCCGCAAAAGCCTCTCCCAAGCCTCTCCCAAGCTGAGGGGCATTATTGGTATAATTGACATGTACATTGACTGACTTAACGCTTGCTCGTTTGCCCCCTCTTCTATATAAAAAAAATTGAGATTGATGGCCATTGATCGGAGGTCTAAAAATAATACTGATATTTCGCTTAGGCGAATTTTATTGCACCCACGTCGTGGAATTAGAAGACTAGGGATAGGTTCTCTAACGCCCAATCTGAGAACTTATTTCATTTAGTTATTTGGCTACAGTGTTGTTGGTCTAAATTCTAGTCGAAGTCAGTATTGGCATTAATCTAGTTAAGTTGATATATCCCGGAGAGATGACAAATTCAGATTGTTACGATCACACAAATCATTGGTTGTCAGTTCTAGTGTATGTGAAATTCATGACTGTAAAACCATTTCTCTATTCAGGAGGAATCCTATTGTGGTACGTACAAAAATTAATTGATGATATCGTCGTATCTTAATTTTCTTATTTCTGGTTACGCCTTTGATCCGAATTAGATTTCCAGCTATTATTACGACGAATTGTTGGTGTTAAAGTAAGTTTTCAAATCATATTTCGTTAGATGCTGTCGCAATCGCCGAAAACACATCTGTTCCATTTCCCATCGGCAGTTAAACGTCAAGAGAATGTTTACAAACGCAGGGTGCTGAAGTACGAACTGAACCGGTCACTTTCAGTCTTTCTATTCTTGTAACAAAATCAACAATAACACGTTAGCTCTGGCTGTCGTTCGTTAATGCTTCGCTTACTGTTTGTTATGCAGTAAGCGTTTACTGTGTTTTGTTTTAAAATATCTTTAAAGGGTCTTTTATTGGATAAAGCGAAACGAGCAAACCGTTCACCTGATGTGACACCACACTCTGCCCGTCACCCTGAGACATCAGTCCTTTAGTCGCATATGCCCAGTGATGTGTAATCATTTATTTGATAAAGTGAGACGAGTAAAACCGTTCCCGGTAGTGTAACTGTGAAAAACTTTCATTGAATTATTGAATGAATACGATAGTTATCCTGGATCCTTATATTTATCATGGAATTATAAGCTCAGTCTTTTTTAACAAATGGGGTAGGATTACCTAACCTTAAAAACCAAATACTGTTCAGTTTAAATTTATTGCAAGTATTACTTCAGATTTCGACGATTTGAGAAGTTTTTTTTTTATTGGAATAAGTGACGAAACGAGCAAAACGTTCACACTATGCTGTGTCTCCCTGAACATTTCAGTGTGACACCACACTGAAATGTCAACCTGAGACATCAATTCTCAAGTTTGAAATTGAAATTGGGAGATGGGCAACAGCATCTTTCTAAATAAATAAACTGCTGTTGCCAACCCGCCTGCCAAGCGTGGTTACTATTGCAAAATTCTCCCAAAAATGAGAGCTACAAACTTTTGTTGCAATCTTCGGTACAGGCCTATGTTCAGCAATGGACTGGTGATAGGCTGAAATGATGATAATGATTTTCACCACTCGGAATTGTATTCACGAAAGACTGCGTAGACGTGAAACATGCACATATGTATACCATTTACACCAATCAGTAATTATATTAGCTTCAGTGGCTTCAGACCGTTTCATATATATAAATTGCACATGCTCAAACTACGTGGACCGGAATATCTTTATTTAGGCCATATATCAACTTTGTTTTGTTTTAGCTGAAGTCCGCGTGAATTTAGGTTTTTTTATTTACTGTGGGAACTCTTTGATTTTTCCGGAATAAAAAGTATCCTTACTCCTTCTCCAGGATGCAAGCTATCTTTGTGCCAAATTGCATAAAGAACGGTTCGCCGGTTGAACCGTGAAAAGGTAAACTAACAGACAGAGGTGCAGGGGGAGTTACTTTAACATTTATAATATTAGTGTGCATGAGTAGAACTCGACTTAATTCTAAAATTCGAACCACAAATACACCGTCGTTTTTGTTACAGGATGGTCGCCTCCGCAGTGGCGATATGCTGCTGCGAATTGGAGCCGTATCGGTGGTGGGGATGTGCGCGCGCCAGGCCGCGGCCGTGTTACGCCAGTGTGGGGCTTGCGTGCGGCTGCTGGTTGCAAGGCCTGCAACAGCTGCGATGCCACCTTCAATGCAGGTTAGATGATAGAATGTCTACTGTTGGTAGGATTACTATGCTGGGAATCCGTCTAGGTAGGCACCACCGCAGGCCGGATATTCTGCCGTGAAGCAGTAGTGTGCAAACATTAATGCGTTTCGGTCTGAAGGGCACTGAGTGGCCGTGTAATACTGAACTGACTGAAATGACTTAAGAACTGATTTCTCTGACTAAAGAAATGTAAGGCCAGCGCCTGGCCCCTGAGCTGCCACAATAAATTTAACCAAATTTGGGTAAGCTTTCTGCTCTTCACTGCTTTACTTCGCATAGTTTTTCGCATAGTTTCGCATAGTTGCTTTAGTTCGAATACTGACGAGACGAGCAAACGTTCACCTGATGGTAAGTGCAACGTTTGCCCATAACAAATGCTGCGTGACCCTGAACATTTCTGTGTGACGCAGCAATGCTCTTGTCACTCTGAGACATCAGTTCTTAAGTCGCATATGCCCAGTAATTACGCTAGTTCTCAGTGTTCTTCAGACCGAAACAAAGTCATGTTTGCACACTACTGCTTCACGGTCAAATAACTGGCCCTGGGGTGGTACCTACCTAGACGGATTCCTGCATAGGAGTCCTACCACCACCGCATTCACTGAGAGAGACGATATGAAGTCAGCTTGTATCGTCCACTGATCGACTTAGGTCTGTGGAAGCCGAAAAAAGGATGACTTACCGTAATCGCGGAATGCCGTTACCGGTCTGTATTTTTTACACAGACATTTTCGACATCAATATAGCGCTACCGGTCGGAAGTCATAACATTTTATAGGCAATACATAAAAATTTAATCTGGCTTTGTACGTTTATGTGTAATCATTTTGTATCATGTTTAGACTATAATAGAATTTTATTTACGCAATATGTCGGCAAAATATTACAAAATAATATTAAATGAAACAAAAAATAAATAATAATAATCTTCAAAATCAGAATTTACTGGTACAACTACATGTACAATGTAATATGTTATATGTTTAATTTTACAAGAGAAGGTGACGAGACAAAATCGTTCACCTGATGGTAAGCGCAACGTCTCCCCCTAACTAATTATGTGTCATCTAAAACATTTCTATGTGACACCACAATGCGCTCGCCACCTTGAGACATCATCATCAGTTCTTATGTCTCATATGCTCAGTAATTTCACTAGTAAAGGAGAGAAAATTAATTTGCTAAGATCCGCATGCAAAATGTAGAATAGTGTGTATCACCTAGTTTTGAAGAGCACCAAAACCAATACCGCCACCGGGTGTCCTCACTTTATCGTGCATGTACATACACGAAATATGTAAGTTTGTTAGACGATGCCCAAATTTTTATTCTTCTGTGAAAGATTTACCTCGGCGTTATGATTCGCGCCGAAAACATGACTTAGTCCAGTAATCGTCTAAATTAAAATTGCATAGTTCTGGCCCTTATTCCATGTCTATAAAAATATATAATAAATTACCGATTAACATAAAAAACGAAAAAAAACTACAAAATATTTCAGAAAAAATTAAGAGCGTACCTAATAGAAAAAAGTTATTATAATATTGAAGAATATTTTGAAAAATGACTCAGATAGATGTCTGCCTCTCACATACTCGTACATTCATTGCAACGCCCGACAGGGTACATGAATTTTATAATTTTATAATTTAATTTCATGTAAAGCAATCTAAATAAAACTAAACTAAATACCCTCCACCACTAAAACACTACCACTAGGCAATACACACCACTAAAGTCGAGAACACGACACGTGTATCACCTCAAAACGAGGCATTATCAAGTGATATTGACTCTACGACAGTCAACCGCCGATCGACTGTTGACTGTTGTCGGCGGTGCTGTTAAGGGAGGGCGGGCGGTGCTCTTCAAAACTACATAAAACACACCATTTTACATTTTGAATGCGGATCTTAGCAAATTAACTTTCTCTCCTTTACTTTAATGGATTTCCGCAAAGTAACGACTGATTCTATTAACTAAATGTCACTAGTTATCAGTGTCGTTCAAATCGAAACACAGTTATTATTGCATTGCTTAACGGCAGAAATACTGGCACTGCGGACCACCGCTGTTATGGGCAGACGTTGCACTTGACATCAAGTGAATGTTTTGCTCTTTGATCACTTTCTTCTATATAAAGGTGTCTTTGTGACTACTTATTATCATATGCTCTGTTTTACTAATTTGCCATTTAAATGGGAATGCCATTTCTATTCTATTCTACCTATCTAATTATACAACGTTAAAGAAAATATAATATTAAAACTATAAAAACTAGAACCAATCGTTAAGCGTCGAAATTGGATTTAACACCACGCGCCGGAAACTTTTCAAGTAAAAAGGGGGATCGTAGGGGTCTAATGCGATCCATCATAACTGTCAGAAATATGGAAGGGGTAGACCCTACGTAGCAGGATGAATTGATCGTAATAGTGGCAGTTTAAGAGAACGCAACTTCTCACCTGTCTGATTATTTTATGTAAATTATACAAGATACCTCACTCCTGACTATGGAGCACCGCTTAACGCCATTGGCCCGGTGTTGGAATTTAAACTACTCTGAAGTTTGTACTTTTTTATTTATTTACTTAACTTCTTTTTTCTCCTCTTTTTTTGGCAACAAACAGTCATTTACAAAAAAAAAACAATTGTTTTAAAACTTTTCAATAGTTAAATGATAAAACAAGGTCACATGGCAAGACGCAAATTATACATAATAAGAACCAATAGAATACAATATCAGTTAGAAAAAAAAAACGTAAGTCAGATATCCATTTCTCGCAACGTATTGGCTAAATATACTCTTAGTGTATTGAGTGATCTGTTAAATAAGTTAATATTAATTAATTCTTTATTGTATGTGTCAGTGGAACGGTGTAAGGATGAATTACGAGTATATCTTTTGTGAAAACACGGAGGAACAAAACACTTACGTAACATAATAATGATTACATTCCCGGTCTGGATGTAGCTTCTGTCATATGATATTTATGACAATGTCGTCCAATCTTATAATCAGCAGAAACAAATATTGCTTCCATCTAAATATTGGTTGTCCACAGAATACGGAAATGAAAGGACAAGTAACTCACTCGCGCCTACATATTTTCGGCCGAAAGATCGAAGGATCCTTCTATCATATGTTTTTTAATGTTTTTTTTTGTTTTATCAAATAAAGTCACGAAACGAGCAAAACGTTAACCTGATAGTAAATGCAAAGTCTGCCCAAAACAAATGCTATGTCACCCAGAAAATATCCATTGGACACCACATTGCGTCCGTCACCCTGAGAAATCGGTTCTTAAGTCTCATATGCCCAGTGATTACGCTAGCTCTCAGTGCCCTTCACATCGAAACACAGTCATGTTTGCACACTACTGCTTCACGAATACCTGGCCCTGGAGTGCTACCTACCTAGACGGACTCCTGCAAAGGAATCCTATACCACCAGTAAGTAAAGATTAGAAAATAAGACCTGTGAGCTCAAGGGCTGGAGGCTCGCCCTTAATTTCATAGTACGTCAGTAGGTGAGTTAAAACCCCGGGGTCGGCACCTCTAAAACAATTACAAGACCACGTGCTTAGTGACGAAGGAAAACATCATGAGAAAACCTTTATGGTTGAAGAACAAAAAAATGTTTGATGAAATCCGTCAACCCGCATTGGAGCAGTGTGGCAGCCTCTTCCCAGCTTTAAATCCCTGAAATGAGAAATGGCTTGTGTTTACTTTTTACACGCTTTATATTAGCTTCACTTGTATGTTTGTATGTTTGTAACCGACTCCTTAGGGCTAGATTTTCTCCTAATTTGAACGATCCGATTTAATTCAAATTTTGCACACCTGTCAAAGACCGATGACAATGCAATAATTCGACTAAAAATAAAAAATAATAGTTTAATAAAACTAAAAATACACGCTTTTATAGAAGATCCAACTAAATTACTCAATAGATGGCGCTAATATATTCCTGTTATACCTCTATAACAGGAATATATTAGCGCCATCTATTGATAAATAAGAAAAAAAACGATTTATTTAAAAAAAACGTATTTTTTTAGTTTTTTTAAACTAATATTTTTTATTTTTTGCAAAGATTACAGACGAGTATGCAGACAGCCTGTTGTGACGGTAAGCGATCACAGTCATTCAAGGTATAAGGCGTTGCCATTCCTTAGAAACAAGATGTGATACATTTTTGCTAGTACTTACTACCAGTAGTACCGCGTTTATTTAGCTATATATTAAAGACGTGGTATAGTGGAGAGGCAGGATGCTGGCTGTAAATATAATAGTGTCGCTAGTTACCCGGGATCGACTCCGATGTTGGCAACATTAAAATTGTAAATTGTACTTTTATTGCTGATTAACCACGCGGTGAAGGAAAATATCATTAGGGACTTTACATGTGTGAGAAATCGAGCACGAGTTTAATTGTGAAATATTTTTTTACAACTCCCACGGGATAGGATCGGATGGTACATTATGCGTCACCACATAAGTCACACGGTATCTGATACGCTATGCAAAAATAAAGATAAGTAATGGCGAAAAATTATTTTTTGAGTTCTAAACTAAATCAAATCTAATGTATCGCATACATTTCTACGTACGGATAAAGTATATCTAAAATAGAAGCATCTTTTTTGTCTGTCTATACGAAAGAATTAAACTCGAGAACTACTAAAGCTATAGACAGATAGTATAGATTATTATCTATACTGAGTTATTACTCTAGGACCAACTTTGACTGTGTTTGATTGTGTTAGCTTAACGGATTCCGACATCATGGTAATTTTTTTGATAATATTTTACAGAACGCCATCTGTTGTATAGTAGCAGAACTAATGTAATTCTTGATATAGTTATACTTCACTAAGATTTTTTTTTATAAACAAGAGAACGAAGTTGCTTGTATAATAAGTTTCTATTAAAGCATTCTGTTAAACTGTCATAAAGTGCATATTACTCGTTTAGTTAAATAGGTCACCGCGTCATTTGCCACTAGACTCTTCGTCTATTCAGAGACGCTTCCATGTTCAATCAATTGCTTCGAGAAAGCTCCTTTATAGTTATTTACTGCCTTTATCAATTTCAGAGGAAAGGTTTAGTAATGATCAATTGAGAGAAAATAGGTTTATACGAATCTCAAGCATTTCATCAAATGACACAAAAATTATGCACTTTCACAACTGAATTTTTTGTTGATGTACCGGGTGTATGTATAAAAATATGCTGCTTTGTCTCATCCCGTAGGTGTCTTAAGAGGCAGATAAGGAAAGTCTGATATATACAATTGCTTTCAAAAGATAGGATTCCTGTGCAGGAATCCGTTTAGGTAGGTACCACCGCAGTGCCTACCGCAATTGCTGTGGTCTGAAGAGTACAGTATTTGTTATGGGCAGACGTTGCACCTATCATCCAAGTCGAAGATTGGCTCTCGTTACTTTCTTCTATAAAAAATAACTGGAGGCGAAATAACTAATCTGAGAACTGTCGTCACCGGTCTGTGTTCGGTCCGACATTTTTGAAAGAAAGAATGAAAGAAACACATTTATTCACGGTCTAATCACACTCACGGTTAGGTACACTACCTTACGCTGCCATCCATTTTATATCCTATTGTATATATTTGCTAGCTGAAGACAACGACTACGTTGGCGTGAAATTTGGTTTCCCGAAATTAAAAGTACGTATATCTCTAGTAATCTATTTCTCTGCCGAATTTCGTTAAGGACGGTTCGACGGTAAAGGCATTAGTGAGTTAAGGTTAGAAACAGACAGTGGGACAGAGAGAGTTACTTTTTACGCATTTATATTATTAGTATGAATAACCCAACCCAAGGGCGCTTTGCAGCACCCATGGTCACGGAAAGACTGAGGTGTTAACCGTCCGATTTCATAGTTAGTCCGGTCTACCTTCAGCTTTTAATTATTAGTTGTGGTTCGATCTATGCACTATGAGCTTACCGTGTCTTGAAGGCTTGCAGTGTTGTGCTTGGTTATACATTAAATTTTATTAATTATATTTTACATATTTATTATATTACTTTTTACATCCCCGAAGCTGATGGTAGGTTTATGCGAAAAATAAAATATAGCTGTGTGGTAGAAATCCAAAAATAAAAACCTGAAGGTAACACGGATTAATTATGGCATCGATAGGTCTAACACATCAGTCCTTCCGTGATCATGGGTGACGTAAAGCACACGAAACGTCGAGTTATCAATGGCTTAAAATTAAACGCAATAAAAGCAGTAAATCTAATGATTTTTTTATTTATGCGACTATTACACATGTTATAAATACAGTTAAAAGGATCAGGCGATACTTTGCGAAAATCCATTATAATAAAGAAAAGAAAGTTAATCTGCTAAGATCCGCATGTAAAATTTAAAATAGTGTGTATTGTCTAGTTTTTGAAGAGCACAGCCCGCACTGCCTCAAAAGCCTCCACCACTACAACACTGCCACTAATACACAGCACTGAAGTCGAGACTACGGCACGAGTTTCACCTAAAAACGAGGCATTACCATGTAGTACATTGACTTTACGACAGTCAGTCAGGCTTACTGTCGTAGAGTCTACAAGGGACTCTAATGGTGGAGGGTATCTGGTGGCGGCTACCAGGAAAAAATGTATTTAATATAGTATTTAATATATGTATATTAAATACATTTTTTCCTCGTCGAATGTTTTGTATTAAATAATTCCGTTTCTGTTTCCTCAGTTCGTGGGAAAATCGATGCAAAAAGCTTTTTAATGCAAAGCCTTTGGAGCAAACTTAAAGAAAAGCGGCGTGCGATAATGCCTTTTCACTGTAGTACTCTTATCAAATAAAGGTTCGGCACGGTAGGCGCAGTGTCAAATAGATTGGTCTGAGAAGCCAGTCTAAGGGTTGCAGTTTCAAATCACGCACGTTATTGTAAAGTCGATTCGGCATGAGTATATATGTGTGTGTAATTATACTCACGATATATATAAAAAAAAATTGTATATAGTGATGAAACGAGCAAAACGTTAACCTGATGTTACGTAAATGCAACGTCTGCCCATAACAAATTCTGTGTCACCCAGAACATTTCTGTGTGACACCACATTGTTTTTTAATTATTCTTACTTTTTTCATTTACATGTCTCTTAATCTATTTGTGTTTTTCACGTAGTTAAACTGAATAACGTAGTGGGTTATACATAATCTTATTCTTAATCCCACATTGTTAATTAATTGCATATACTTATGTATAACTGTTTGTAATTCCTATGAAATTTAAATATAAAAAATGCAATAAAAAAGGTACATGCACACATCTTACATATTATCTTACAATCGTAAACTTTCTGCCATTATCAATAATATCAACAATAAAATGATAGTTTTCTTTTACCGAAGCAAAGACAAAACGAAAAGCGCGACATCTTGAATCCCATAATTTAACTTTCCAATTACTATTCTCATTGTCTGGAACTAGCAGAATAAAACAATATCAATGTTAACTACGCAGACTCTTACCATTCGCAGACCAATCGCTTCTTTTCGTATTAACGCCAGAAGTCTAGATGCATTCTTGTATGATTACTAAGACAATTTTTTTTTCTTAAATCATTCTTTCTCTCAGCAAGGCAAAGGAAACAAAAGGAAAAGTTAATGAGAACAATAATAAATAGAAGCCTGGTTCAAGTCCGACAGAATCATGAAACGCAGCGTCAAGCGAAATCTTGAAAAATGTGGTCGTTCGTTGCTCTTTGTAATTATATTACAGATATTTCCTTTTGTCTATTATTTCATCATCATCATCATCATCATCATCATTTCAGCCTATCACAAGTCCACTGCTGAACATTGGCCTCCCCCATAGATTGCCACAAAAGTTTGTAGCTCTCATTTTGGAGGGATGTTGCCATAGTTGCTATGCAGAAATCCGTCTACGTAAGTTCCACCGCAGGGCCAATTATTCTGCCGTGAAGCAGTTGTGGGCAAACATTACTGTGTTTCGGTTTCAAGGGCACGCGTCACACAGAAATGTTCTGGGTGACAGCATTTGTTATGGGTAAACGTTGCACTTTCCATCAAGTGAACGTTTTGCTCGTTTGGTCACTCTATCCAATAAAAAAAGATTTGACATTCATTTTGGATAGTCAATTGAGTTCAAAGTAGAGCAAGCAGTCAAGAAACTTAGTGTAAACACCAATTTACGTCAGTACTTCACTCAGGAAAAGCTCTTAAATCTGTATCGAGTTCAAGTCGTATGGTTGTATATTTTTTTCTTTATTGAATATAGTGACCAAACAAGCAAAACGTTCACCTGGCGGTAAGTGCAACGTCTGCCGGGGCGGATTTGACACCCCTCATTTGCCCTGTAATTACACTACCTGTCAGTGCCTTTCAGACCGAAGCAAGATAATGTTTGCACACTACTGCTTCACGGCAGAATAACTGGCCCTGGTGTGACATCTACCTAGACGGCAAAGGAATCCTATCACTAACAGCCACACAAAAATGTTCTGGGCACTTACCATCAAGTGATTTGCTTGTAAATTTCTACACTAAAAAAATCGAGTTTCCTTTCATTTGTGTAGATTGTGTGTGCGTGTGTTCATATGTATTTACGTGTGTATACGTGTATATAGTTTTCTATTCTGAGCCAACAAAAGTATCTTTATTTAATTTTCTCTTATTTCAACTTCTCAGTGGCAAGTTTCATTTCAACGTTTCGTTAAACATTCAAAACTTGGAATGCTGAGATTTTAAAAAACTTTCCTTTGAAACTTGCACAACGCAGTCACTTCAAGAGTACAAACGTAACAAAAGTCTCATTAAATTTAGCTGGAAGCCTTCAGAGTCACAAAGGAGTAGTGTTTTTGTTCACGAGACGTTTCGCGTAGACGACGAAAGCTTTGCGAAAACTGCGTCCATTTTATTTTTAGAGAGTATATTTTTTTTACGAAAGTAGCACAAGAAACACAATTTGGAATTGTTTTATCCTTCTCTAAGAACTTGTGTTTACATAAAAGTCCTAGTGGTTAGAGTACTTGACTTCTAAGTCGCAGGTCCTGGGTTCGAATACCAGCCTAAGCCCGATTTGTGAAAATATACAAATTGTTGGTTTTCGAGTCTGGTCCGGTTCGGGTGTGATCGTCCCCGTGTTTCTGATAATGCATCCTAGCCTACCTTCAATCTTATCGCATTATCGTTACATCGGACGCGGGTATCTGAATAAATAAACCACAGTTGCCAACCTGCTTGCCAGGCGTGGCAACTACGGGATCATCCCCCAAATAAGGGGAGCTACAAACTTTTGTCGCCATCTACGGGGGAGACCTATGTTCAACAGTGGACTAGTGATAGGCTGAAATGATGATGATGATGATACCTGATGCCGATGTTACGAGTACTACAGATGTAGATACAGATACTACTATAGATGTAGATTATTGGTTAAGTAAAACTCGGATGAATACTGTTTCAAAAACACTTAAAATGCTCAGGGAAATCAGGGGCCGGGCGCTCGCCTTTTTAACAGCACGCGAGTGATCTGATCTCCGGTGCCCGGTGCTCTAAAATTGTTTACCGCGTGTTCAGCGATGAAAGACCGTGACAAAATCTCATGTCTGAGTTTAATAAATATTTTGAGGACGTGTGAAGTTCATCAAAATGTATTGGAGCATTCTTCTCACTCACTCGCCGGACTCTTCCCGGCTGCAAAACTTTCACAGAGATGAAAGGGCAGTGGGACATTTACAGGCAATATTGTATTTTTCACCACCATCATCATAATTTCAACCTACCATAGTTCACTGTTGAACATAGACCTCCCCCATAGATTGCGCAAAACACGGTCCTGAGCCACCTGCAGCCATTGACTTTCTGCAAAACCGGGCAGGTCGTCGCTCCATCTAGTGGAGATCGTCTTACACTATGTTTGCCGAGAATATATCCTGTGTGCCGCCATACTGCGCCCGTCCCCTTATGCCCAGATTCTTAAGTCCCATATGCCCAGTAATTACACTAGGTCCCAGTGCCCTGTTTGACAGCAGAATAACTGGCCCTACATAGACGGATTCATGCACAGGAATTCTATCACCCCTAAAACTCATTTCACTCAGTTACGAAGAAGGTAGCAAAGGTTAAGCGATAAGCTTTCTGCGCGGGTTCAATTCCTGGACGGTAACAATATTTATATGATATACAGGTAGTCGTCCCTGATCTGGGTGTTTGCGCATCAGCGATTTATGACTGTAAATGTATTCTCGATACGAAGCAATGATTAAGAAAGAATGGCTTAATGATTTCTTAAATTTACGCGAATATACACATTTAAATGAAAATAGATTTCACGGAATTTATCGCGTTTAATTTATTATTTAAAACCTGACGTTTCGAGCGCTTTAGAGCACCGATGGTGACGGAAGGACTGCAGTGACAGATGTCCTAATGTCATACTTAACCCGGGGTACCTTCAGCTTTTAATTATTATTCTTAGTCCGATCTACGCAGCTATCCGTTGGCTATCAGCTTACTGTTTCTTAAAGTCTTGTAGTAGTTGCTTGATTTCGTCGTGAATCGGTGTTCTTTTGCAAGGATTTGTGGTCTATCAAATCTGATGTTATGGTTGAGATGACCCAGAACATAGTCACAGACTACAGAAATTTGTGGTAAAAATTAAAACTATTTATAAACATTAAACCGCAAAACAAACAAAAAAAAACAATTAAAATTCACTTAATAGTCAATCTTTCAAATTCTTAATTTTAAATTTCTTTTTAACCGACATAAAATTAAGTCAAATTAGTATCCATTAAATCCTGTCAAGCGCAATTACGTCGCCGCCGGAAACACCGACGTCATTTCCGGCCGTAGGATTGACGTCGGATGTTATATAATCTGACGTGACGCGGATGTCCGTTTACTAGAGAATAATTTTTTGTTTAATTTGGTTCCATTTTCAAAATCTGAGTTAAATAAAAAATAAGTTATAGTAAATTTTTTGATATCACTTTAATATAATTTAAGGATTTTTAGCAGGTTTTTATTCATACCGGTATTATATGACTGACGACCGCGTGGGCTAGTGGTCAGAGTACCTGACTTCTATGCCTCGGGTCCTGGGTTCGAATCCCAGCCGGATCCAACATTTGTGCTAAAACACAAATTGTTGGTTTTCGGGTCTGGTTAGAATAGAATAGAATAGAATAGAATAGAATAGAATAAATTTTTATTCAATATAGACTATTTACATAGTACTTATTGAAAGTCATTTTTTTTAAGCTACACTGGTTCGCAAAAATGCCTCTGTCCTGGGAAGAACCAGTAAGAAACCCAGCGGGCTTTTTCTTTTTTTAGTCATTTTTAAAATAATGTACAATAACTGTATTACAATAGCTGTATTATAAAGATGTAGAAATGGCTTGGCGGCGATCACCTCATTCCCAGGGGTTATCATCATCTATGTATTCTTTAATATTATAATAACCCTTTTTATGAAGTCTTTGTTTAATATAAAATTTAAACTTTTTGATTGTAAGACTTTTAGCACTTTCTGGGATTTTGTTGTAAAAACGTATACATTGCCCCATAAAAGAGTTACTGACTCTGTGAAGTCGGGTAACTGGCATAATTAATTTGTGCTTGTTCCTGGTATTCACATTATGAACATCACTTTTTTTAGTGAACTGGTTTATGTTCTTGTGTACATACAAAACGTTTTCAAATATATATTGAGAGGCCAAGGTTAAGATATTAATTTCTTTAAATTTATCCCTAAGAGACACTTTAGAGCCAAGATTATAAATAGCTCTTACGGCCCTCTTTTGCAAAACAAAAATCACTTCAACATCAGTTGCATTTCCCCATAGCAAAATACCATAAGACATTATGCTATGAAAATAACTAAAATAAACCAATCTAGCAGTTTCAACGTTAGTCAAATTCCTAATTTTTTTTACAGCATAAGCTGCAGAGCTAAGTCTACTTGCTAGTTTAGATATATGGGGGCTCCATTGAAGTTTTGCGTCAAGAGTTATTCCAAGAAAGACAGCAGTATCCACAAGGCTCAACTCTTCCCCACTCACAAGCACATTTACATCTAATTGTTTAACATTTGGTGTTGTGAATTTAATACATTTTGTTTTATTGCCGTTTAAAAGCAAATTATTAACATTAAACCAATGTACTAATTTTGAAATAGCATTATTCACCTCGTCATATAATAAAAGTTGACGTTTTATCTTAAAAATCAAAGATGTATCATCAGCAAATAACACTATATCATGGTTGTCCCCTACTAGGTAAGGTAAGTCATTAATGTAAATAAGAAATAGAAATGGGCCGAGAATCGAACCCTGCGGGACACCCATAGATACTGCTGATCCGGAAGAACTCCTGCTATTGATAACTACTGTCTGCGTTCTATTACTCAAATATGAAATTAGAAGTTGAAGTGCAGAATTTCTTACACCGTAGTGATGTAGTTTCCTGATAAGTGTTTCATGATCAACGCAATCGAAGGCCTTAGAAAGATCACAGAAAACACCCAAGGCATCCCGTGAACTCTCCCAGGCTTCGAATATATTCTTAATAAGTTCAACACCTGCATCGGTTGTAGAACGACCCCTCGTAAAGCCAAATTGGTTTTTGTGAAACAATTTATTTAAATTGAAATGTTTTAACATTTGATTAAGTATAATTTTTTCAAAAATTTTACATAATGTTGGTAGTACAGAAATAGGTCTAAAGTTAGCAGGGTCCGATGTACTACCAGATTTAAATAAAGGTATGATTTTACTATGTTTCATCAAATCAGGAAACACACCAAATGCAATACCGGAATTAAAAATTATGGCTAATTGAGGTGCAATTATATCTATAATAGACGCACTAACTTCCACGGACATACCCCATAGATCCGCGGTTCTCTTACAATCAATACTTTTAAAAGTATTAAGAATGTCATTTCCATCTACCATATCGAATTTAAAATCTTTTGTACAAGAAGTTACATTTTGTTTGAGTAATGTCTCAGCGGCAGGTTGTGTTGTGAATGTCCCTGTGTTTCTGACACTGCATCCTAGCCTACCTCCGATCTTATCGCATCAGCGTTACATCGGGCGCGGGTAGGTTGGGATGAGTGAGTGCCTCTGTGTTTGCGCGTACACTTGTGGCACTATAATATCACCTGCGCAGTTGATGGCTCTCGACATTCGGATTCGGAAGTTGTCGCCGTGGTCGAAATCGGCTAGGAGAACATCATCATCATCATATTCATATACATAGATGTAATTAAATTTTTTCCTTTTAAAATATTCATTCTTTTTGTAAGAGTTGCTTACATTACTTTAAAAAAACTTCGTCTGTGTATGTCTGTTGCGATTTGATTTAACTTGAAAATTGCTCCTGGCATGAAATATGGATGAATGGAATGTACAAATGAAATAAAAATTCTTTATTTTTCAAACGTCAAACGTATATTTTTTACATTCTTTCACCGTTTCGTAATGAGGTTTCTCTTACAGAGAATAAACGAGCGATAGAAACTCCGCACGTATCCTCTTTTTTGTAATCATTGTTTTATCTTATTCAAAAACGTTATAAATAGATTTACTAAACAACCGAAGCACGCTCCAAGACTAAATTTTAGACTAGACATATTCCATAATACACTAACATATAATATAAGAACGTAAGTAAATATGTATATTCGCCTCCACAAGCAGCACCTATTAAGAAGTATACCGTATGTAGATTGTAGATTGCATCATTGTCACTCCACGTGTATGTATGAAAGTATTTTGTGTTTGGGCAGGAATTAGGGTTATTCAAAATAACCAAGCTCATTCTGGAAACCCAGCAGACCTTTGATGTTGTCGCCAATCTAAGGGAGAAAGCTGTCTTTCATCTTAATCCTATGGGATGATAATGCGAGATGCTTTTTGTATTTGGATGATGGTGACCACGTATTATCAGGTGAATAGTGTGTTAGTTTGTAAGAGTAATTTAAACAATCTGTTTATTATTATTTTTTTATTTATTTAGTCACTCGGTGCATCGCAAGCTCCGGTGGTGCCGTCCAGACTTCTAGCAGACCCAATAGAGTTAGAAAGGAGTCTGGCCGAGGCTGGTCACGACGGTTTTGGTGCGCTGTGTGAGGATACCACACCGCCTTCTCCACCACCTACCATAATTGAAGAGCGATTACATCATAGAGTAAGTTGTATATCAAATTACTTCGTAACTGATAAACTGTGCAATTGCAAATGATAAATAGTCTTTTTAGTCGATTTTGACGACAGCGACATCTTCCGTTTGATAAGCATTTCAGAACTACGATCTCCTCCTTGGGATCCGGCTATTTTGGGAGACCCATATCAACAGCAGACATTTTACAGATTAATGAAGAAGAAGAAATTTAACTATTGGTCATTTTAAGATGGAAGTGATACATAGATCCACCGGATAGCAGCGATAGTGTGTTCTGAGCTTAAAATAATATTTTCCTGCTCATTTTATAACTTGTGTATTTATTTCCTATGTTGTCTCTCTTTTCTGGATGTCCCACGGCCCATTATGGGTTATGAATAAAAATTATAATGATCATATCTAAAAATATCTGGTCCAAGCATCAGTTATATTTTTAACAACTTGTCTGCCTTAAGTTTAGGTGAATTGTCAGATTGTTAACAAACCACTATTGAATATAGCCCCCTTTAAAGAATGAAAGATTTGCCATCAGATGATTGGCAGGTGGGTTTTCGTTCCTAGTATCTGGTACATAGCACCTAATACGCCGCTGCCGGTCACCAGATTTGGTAAAAAAATTGAGATTTTTTATTACTCCGTGTGCCGGGTGCTATATTTTTTTTGAGTGTTGGACACGATAACGCCGCTACCACACGGCGTGCATATTTTCAAATGACTTTTTATCTGCAGCCCGTCGCATCGATAGTAGCTGTTGTGCCTCGTGGTGCACTGGCGCCGTCGCCACGACCACCACCGCTGATTATTGCACCCCCTGAGCCTCAACCACCGCCTATGAGGTAAATATGTACATGAATTCACCTTCTACGTTTTCTCATAGTTCTTCAAAATAATTTGAAGAACAGAATAATCATTGTATCGCAACACTGTACAGAGAATGTGTAGGTCAGTCATTCATTGCAATAAACGGGATTTCTCGAGATTTCTGTCCTACCCTGAACAGTCGAACTAAAACTTGGATGCAAACAGATCACTGCGTCGAAATTTCTTTCGCTGGATGCATATTTCACCAAAACTATTCCCATTCAACTTGACTCTATGTTACTACATGATATTCGAGTTTTTGGCAACGTTACATGCTAAATTTTATGTATACGTGGGTATTTTGAATTTATATGTAGCGAAAACTAGGGGCTGTAAAATTTAAGCACGTTCCTTTAGAAAATTTAATTCGTATATTATTTCTGATACATAATAACCGCGTGACCTGGTGGTCAGAGTATTAGACTGCCACGCCGCGGTTCCTGGTTCAGAAAACGCAAATCGTTGGTTACGGGCTCTGGTTGTTTTAAGCATGTAACATTTATGTGCAGACACGACAGAGTAGAATAGCACCCACCTCTTTCCTACCATGGTGTCTAATAAGATATTGAACGGACTGCCTATATTAAGCAATGCTGTCACTATACTGCTCGTGGGAACGCAATGGGGAGTAAAATTTATTTTTACTCGTACCAAAATGCTGGCGACGTGGTTCGCCACTCGTCACGTCGTGAACGCGACACGCGCCACACTGCGTAGACCACTTTTCGCGGGGGCAAAATATGGACTACGTGTGTGGCCTCTGCCTACACCTGATATGGGAAAAAGGCGGGATTGTATGGGTGTATGTAATGTCGTTTAAGAATTCTATCACGAACAAAAGGAATTCTAGTTAGAAACATATTTTTTCAAATAAAATAAATATCCTGCACAAGACAACAAAACTATAGGTGTTTGCAGCGTCGCAGAGGTGAAGACCTTGGCAATTAGCGGGCTGATGATCCTGTAGTCGATATTCGTAGCGGGCAACGCCGTCATAAGTTATTGATGATGATTTTAAATTTTAAAAGAGAAATAGTGAATTTGTGTACATAATCTACATCGTTCCAGATTTAATATGCAATGTTTAAAAGTATAATTTACACTAGCCGAAAAGCGGACCGCGCTTAGGATATAAGTGGCAAGGATCTATGTATACTTTCTGATAGCCTACTGAACGTTAAAGCCAAAAAATGGGCTGAATTACATTTTTTGGGAGACTGTGTCGGAAAGTTGACTGCCATGTCTTGATTATCATGAATCGATCATTAAGCACTTTTGTTCAATACCTTAAAATTGGTTACATTTTTTGAGTTCATATACAGCTGTGTTATACAATTTTAATAATAACTTTTTGGTTTCAATAGGCTTCCATTGGACATGGCGGTGAGAGGCAACAGGGAGCCGGAGACATTAAGCTACCAAGTAGAACTGAGCAAGGACTCTGCTTTGGGTCTAGGCATTACCGTTGCGGGATATGTCTGCGAACAAGGTAAGAGTAACTTAGTGTAGTATAAGCAAATTACGCACAGTAGTTCGCAATTCTGGTAACTCGCAGCGGTGTAGAATGACGGAGTAAGCTTTGATAACTTTGAATACATTCTACAGTTGAAACAAGGGTGGAAGGTATAGAAAAAAAAGGAGTAGATAGCCTCATCGATTTTTTGTTTTTCGTTGACTCATTGTCTAGGGAGGGGGAATACTGAAATTTACTAAACCTTTAACTTCAGTGCCGACACTTTTTATATCTGGTAGATCCTTAATTTTAAAGGTCTATACAGACAATTTGGAAAATCTAGTTTAAACTCGGAACAGTAGGATCCGCAAGAAAAATAATTTTAGTAAAAATTTCAATAAGTTGCTATTTCCCATACAAATATATAAAACCTTATCACTTTAAAATACACTAGGGAGGCTTTATGTTGAATAAAATGAAGAAAAAAGAATAACAACAGTCTAGCAGTAATTGTATACAAATCATGGTATAACTGTTTAGTTCTGTTTCATACTGAAGTTTTTTGTAGAAAATAAAGTTCGACCTATTTTCTCAAGGATATTGCTGTCTGCTGTCCACGAAATAAAGAATAAAAAAGAAACAGCTAAAACCGTTACATGTACCTTCCCTCTATGGTCCAAAACTTGAATTAAAGCGGTATTGGATATTTTGACACCAACTCTAAAATAGTTTTGCAAGTATCCTGTCATTCGATTATTCTCTTGGAAACTGTCATCCAAATATTTTAAATATATATAATAATAACGTAATTTATAAATGACATTGAGTGGCATTGAAAAATAAAGACTCCAAAGTTTCTTGCAGGTTCTTCACTGAGAAAGTTTTATTTTTCGAACCGGTGTAGATTTTGACATTCACAAGAGTTCATCTACCTATGCTGGTACTACGGTATCAACCCGCCTTGGCAAGAGCAATAAGTATGGCAATTGTCTCACATGAAATATTCCGATGTAACCAACATTCAACAGGTTTAGTAGGTTGAAATTATGATAACGACGATACTTGCATGATAATTAATCAAACAACAACAATTAAGAAAGTGTGGCAAGTGTAAATTTATTTTTAAATATAACAGTGCGCGAACAGTGGAAGCATCTAAAAGCAGATAACAGTGTTTTAATTTCATTTCTCAAAAGGCAAAGCAATTTCTCATAACACAATGATGATGTCCTCCTGGTCGATTTGCCGCCACGGCGATAACTTATAGAAGCTATCAACTGCGCAGTTGATATATGTTTTAGTGCCACAAGTGTATGCATAAGCACAGAGGCACTCACACGTCCGCATTTATATTGATGTCACGCAAATGCGTTAAGATCGGCTATGCAGTGTCAAAGACACAGGGATAATCACAACACAACCAGACCAGAAAATCAACAATTAGTGTAATCCACGAGATTTTGGTTGTGGTATGAACTCAATGCCCGCGGCGTATAAGTCAGGTACTTTGACAACTATGGCCTAGTGGCCGCAGTCGAAATATAAGATCAGCTCATAAAATGAGATCATATGTCAGATATTACATATGTTATAAGGAGTTCGACACGAAAATAACTTTTCGTTAACCGATGTTTCATTAAACCGAAGTTTCAAAAGTAATTAAAGTTTAATCAACAAATTACAATAGCATACCATAAATATTAAATACAGTGTAACTGTTGTACTTATCAGGTTTTGATTACAAGTTAAGGTAGCTGTAATTCAGTACTCAATGCTTAATAGCATTTTATCTATTTAGTACTCGTACTTAACCCAATATACATACACAATTAACAAACTCTGTTGAGCAAGGGATTATGTTGGTGTGTATACACTACTGTGTAATCGGGACAGTGGAATTTTGCATTGATATTACGAACCAAATGAAAATAATTTTATCACGCCTTTTTTCTTGTTATTGATGATGCTATCTTCGCAGATTTCGAGAACGTAATAAGTCGTATGCAGTGCAAAGACTTACATACATTCATACACACATATAGTCAAGCCTTTTTACCACTTATCGCCCCCGTAAACAATAAGACGTGACGGGTGACGACCCACGTCGCCGCCATTATGGTAAATGTCAATAAAATTCTTACTTCCCTAAGCGTTCCCACGAGCACTATAGTGTCAGCATTGCATATTATGGTGTTGTTCTGCACGAATTAAGGTTGTCCGTAATACTGTCCGACCTTAGTCGCCTCTTACGACACCTCGGTAGGAAAGAGGAAAGTGCTATTCTACTGTGCCGAACACCTATCGGTATAAACCTAACAATATATTTATACTAAAACAATAATGATTATTGTTCATTTAAACCAATATGGGACTCGGCTTGTTTGTGAATTCTGAGCCTTGTAATTATTTGCGTGGTCATCGTAGGGAATCCTACGTAAAACTTAACAAGCGTAAACTTGACGCTCGTTTCTTATATTTGTACCACACTCTCTTTTATTTAAGTAATGGATACAATACATTAGTCGCTTTTGTGTACTATTCCTTCCTTTGATTAGGTGTGTTTCGAACCCTTGTCAACACCAGCAGTGTCACAAACAACGGGTGATTCAATACATTTGCTATCGCCTATTAATAACGTACAGGTCATCGCATGCGAATTGTACGGCACGTTTGTAATTGTCAAGGGTCCTGAACTTTTTTATGCTAAATCCCTTATAAGGAAACGCGCAAGTATTGGTCTTCGAGTTCAGACGTATTATAACTGGCCCCACATTTATGACACTAAATCTTGTTACTATCATACTGCTCTGAATTTTCATTGGATATATGGTAACAACAAATGGTCTTCATTCGCACATGAATAATGTTCGATTTAATATTTTAGGTGTGCCTCAAGGGTCAAGTCTTAGACCGCTTATTTTCAATATTTTTCTGAAGCATAAATTTTTGACGATAATCTTAAAATAGGTACAAAGATCAAGGTGTAACAAGATTAATTGAATTGAAGCACTGATTGATTCGTAGATTTAAAAAAAACGCAGTAATAAACAATATGTGAAACTGTCAAAGGTACACGTAACATTTGTCGTTTTCATTGATGTATAAAGTTGATGGATTTAAATAGAGTTGTTTATTTAAATCCATTGACTTAGAAAGGCCTTTTGCCGCTGGTCATCAAATTATTCTTACATATTTTTTTAATATTCTATTTCCTTCATGTAAATTAAGCAGTAAATCTCCAGTTAATGCACTTCGATAAATTGCACTTCGGCAATTAAATACTAAGTGGATGAAGCAGTTATCCAATAACTATTCACTTTTATGTTCAGTTTATTATCAATTTTATTACAAGTAGCTTCTTCATTATAATAAATAAAATATATCTATAAGTTGGCTGGTGGCGATGGGCTCACCACCTATATATATGCATTATATTGTTTTGGTGAAACGTGGATTGTGGCAGTCATCTGTTTTTGCAGTGAGTGCCCAGTCTCTGACTACCCCTTATGGGATACAGTGGTGATCTTATGTATGTATGTATCTATAAGTTATCTATACGTCTTAGCAGATCCAAACCAACTTATTTTTAACTAATTAACTTAGTCTTAGTTTCGTTTATACATTTTTTTGATATCTCAAATATATGCAAACAAAGTCGGGAGCCTGTACAATCTAAAAATTGATATTTGTAGAATTTGTTAACAATTTAGAAAAGAATTGAACCAACATAGATAGACACTTTGTAAACATTGAAAACGGGCTCGGGTACAAGTAATGAATTAATTAATTGAGACTAATTGATCTACTTCGTTAAGTAATTACTTATATTGTAATAACTACAAATTAACATGGTCGGGGAAATACTTCATAAGCCCAATTCAAATTGTTTTGGCTTTGACTTTTGTGAAATAAATTATGTTATAAGTAAATATAGTATTACGATAGCTTTAAATTTTTTTTCGTTCACAACTGACATTTTGCGGTTATTATCTAAGTGACCTTAATGTGACGACCGCGTGGTCGAGGGTTCGAATCTCAGCCGGAACCAACATTTGTGCTAAAACACAAATTCTTAGGTTTTCGGGTCTGGTTGTGTTGTGATTGTCCCCGTGTTTCCGACACTGCATCCCAGCATGATGCCCAGTGCGGCTACGGGTGTGGTCTCTGCCTACCCCTTATGTGTGAAAAAGGTATGACCGCATGTATGTATCTACGTACAAATATTAACTACTTAAACCCCTAATCCGCCACTCTGATAGGTAATCTAACTTCGGAGCTACGTTATCGTAGGTTACTAAAGGCCAACAACGCATTCGCAAATCCCCTGATATTGCGGATGTTCGTGAACGACGGTGACCACTTACCATAAGAAGAGGCCACTTGCTTGAGAAAGGGGCAAACCTTTCTTTAAAAAAAATACACACTTATTGTACATCGAGCACATACCCTCTCGATGCTCATTGTTGTAACCGGAAAGCTCAGCCCGTTATTAAAATCGGCTAGACGTATACTTTTTTATTACCGTTAAGTGGCTCTCAAATTAAGTAAATTATTATGAAATATCACTGCTCTAGCAAATCTTGAAGCCAGCCTATGAATAAAAGGATTAACTACAGCGAACACTAATTAGCACTCAGCTCGATGGGATTATGGTTTTCAAAGACCGAAACGTCGAGTGTAACATTAATTATAACCACTAAGTAATCGGCTTTACAGAGCGAATTCGTCAGCGCAGTTCAGCAGCGATTCCCTCGAGATGTTGACTGATGGTTTGTGTAAATATAAAGTGAAAAAACGTAACAGTTTTTCGATTCGGTTGGCGCAGTGGCTAAGCACCAGTCGACACCGCGTCTAAATTTTTCTGTGATAATATCTATATAATTCAGACGTGGCGGTTTCCTTACGATGTTTTCCTTCATCACAAAGTACGCAAATAGGACATAGACGACGTGGTTCGCCACCCATCACGTCTCGATTTCCCGCGACGGCGAAAAGTGGGCTACCTGAGTGGTCTCTGCTTACCAATTATATATGAAAGAAGGCGTGACTGCTGTAGGTATATGACGTAGGATCCAAGTGTTGCGATTCCGACAAATCACCTAAATTTTTGTTCTTTGCATAGAATTGCAAGTCTGATAGTCTAAATATCAATTGTTAAAATTTCTCGGTTTTTCTCTGAAGAGGTCTTATTTTTCGAGGCTGTGTACTTTTTGATGTTCATAACAGGTTTAAAACAGCATGAAATAAAAAAAATTGTAACCACTAAAAGAGTCAGGGGTAGACTATATAATTGATGTACTTGATATTTTAAGGCTTTTATGGTACCTATTTCATATGTTGTTATCTTTGTTATGATGTCATTCAGAATGGCATATATGAAGTCGACATCTTCCTAGTTTTTGTAATGAAAGTAATTGACGATATCTGCAATTCGTTCACCTGATGGTAATTGGGCAATCAGAACCAATGTCACCCCAAGACCCCTTCTGTGTAACACCGCACCGCGTTCGTTACTGAGACATCGGTTCTAAGTCACATAATCTTCTTTATCATAATTCTTCATCGAGAACAGTGTCTATGAATTCCAATGATCTATCAGCTAAACTGCGTAGCTCGTTAGTTGTTCTTACTTCCATATGAAAAAACAAACAAAAATCTCACGAATATACGATATCACGAATGGCCTTATCACGTAGATTTATTTCACATAGCAAGGCATCAAGAAAATTGGCTGCCCCATATCTTTATTCACTCACTTTATCGCTGTAATAACTCATCGAGCATACAGCAAAAGTTTCCACAAGAACTTCAAAGTAGAAGAACTTTCCGGACTAATTTTCTATAACAAATAACACAACTACCCAGTCTATAGCCTGAGCCTATAACTCTGCGATCTCGTCTTTTTTATAGACAAGGGCAAGAAGGGAGCAAGCAGCTCCCCTAATGGTAAGTGATCACCGCCGCCCATGAACATCTACAATACCAGAGGAATTGCGGGTGCATTGCCAGCCTTTGGGGAAGGAGTAGGCTCTTGTCTTGAAGGTCCCTAAGTCGCATTGGACCGGAAAAACCGCTGGCGGCAGAAGATTCCAACAATCAAGGTGATAATAATGGAATTTTGCCAGCGGCCGGTATTGATTGACGGTATTGAACAATTCCTCGCAAAACTCCCCGTTCTAGATCCGGTAAAGAATGCAAAGGCCAGTGGATCAAAGCGATCGAAAAGAATATTATCTTGCTTCATCTGTTCTGATAGTTGTGCCTGCGTAGTTGGCGCTTTCTGGGAGTAACCAGTACAAGAGCCCACGGTACTGCAATGCGAATTGGCGGAATTTCCGTTTTTTGAAAAATTTATTACTAACGTTGCAAAGTATGATGGACCATGAAACGGACGACCTCCGTCTCTCCATTCTTCTGTCACACCATTCCCTCATATCAGTCTGTCACTGCGTCTTAATTTCTACAGTTATGAATAAATGTATAAAATTAGTATATATATTTTCGGTGATGTAATTGCTGTTAGCCTTCTCGGCTTTTACAGCTTCATCGGATACTGTGCTCGCGGGCCAGGGGCCCGTGTGCCAGGTTTGGTTTGACCCAAACATAAATAAATAAATAAATGAAAACTCCTACAAAACCCTCGAAGTTCGGACTGTGTCGCGTTCGCTGCGTGCTTTCGCGATTTCGAAAATCTTAAACATTTTAAGTCGTCTACTGACCGTCCGCTATAAAATGAGTACAAAGGTGCTTTAGACGTAGATTTCAATTTACGGAAAATATAACATCTTGAATTTACTTTTTGCTTGATAAATAGAGCTGGATTTTTTCAGCGCACATTCTTTTATTGTATCGTTGTATAGAGCTGTTCGAATGAATTGTCTTATTTTAACCAGCCGTAGATTTTGCGAGATATACCTTGTAAATTACATAATAATTCTTAACTATGAAATAGAAATTTATAATACAGCTGTTATTAGGCCAATGTTAGAACTAATAATAAAAATTAAATGAAAACTTTTCGAGTTAAGAGCCAAAAATGTGCGACCTCAAAATCCGTACACTAGTATTTTTTTTATTTCTCCAACCGATGACGAGGCTCACTGTGTTTTCCTTAATTGCCAAGAAGACATAACAAAACATAACAAAGACAAAACTTCCAAGACTCATTTAAAATAAAATGTAGAAAATTACGTAAGAAGAAATCGTAATGGCAATGACATCAAGACTTTTACCACAAAAACGCTACTGCGTATCGCTTGTAACACATACTAAGTTATTAAAGTAAAGCATCCAACAGATATTCAACGTAATAGTTTTCTTTCATTATGAGAGCTTTATTCCTTTCAACAACTACAATATCGTAAATAGCATTCATGCTTATTTCAACCTTACAACATTTCCATAAAGTCGGAAGTAAGCAATGCATTTTTAGTACATTACGATTCACGAGTACGAGGAAATATAAAATAAAGTTGCATTTTCTTGCGCATAAAGTTTTTCTATTTCTCTACTTTTATTTAACTATATTTAAAGAGCTAAACTTATGACTTTATACACGGAGACATTAGAATTCATGTAATTGTAGAAATTTAGAGATATTACATACAATGAAACAGACGCTTAATTGATCCTCCAGTTACTGTCCCTCAGTTGAGAGATACCTATGTGAAAAGTTCTCTTAATTTTTAAGTAAAATCTGATGGGATAGAGAAACAGGTGTAGCGACGTCTATGTCGCCACATGAGAAGCACAAGAAATATCTCATACATTCCATAATCGCGCTATGCGAGTTTCTGAGATGCCAACTATACTAGTTTATACAGCATCTAAATATTACAAGGGACGTTCTCCCCAGAACGGACCCAGCGAAAGAGAAGCGGTGACAATCACATCATGACCAGCGGGGCTATTGCGTATCCAAAGTGAAGATCACTTATAAAAGTGTCTAACGAATATCTGTCAAATAATTGTTTTCATACTGGTTATGTGTAACGAAAATGACGACTGTTTTTCACATGACGTCTTTTTTGTTAATCGTAGGCAGTACGTAGACAGTTATTCGACAGATATTCGTTCAACACTTTTATAAGTGATCTTCACTTTGGATACGCAATAGCCCCGCAGGTGTACTATTTTGTAACTCGTGATCGGTTTTATATTGGCGTATAAAGCTCATTCATTGGTTAAAGGGATCCGGAAACCAACCAGAGGTACAGAGTAGAAAATCACCATTACGTGCTTTTGCATAAATGTTGACTAAGGCTGAGATTCCAACCCGGGCCCGCGACGCAGAGCAGTGTTGCCAACTCGGTATTAGGTTTTCGGGCTCAATCGTATTTGAAAAGGGGTTAGATTAGTCCAAAAATGTTAAAAAAGACCTTTAATAAATAAAAGTGGTTTTTTTCTTTTACGTCGTTTACGAAATAATAATTTAAACATAGTTAACGAAATTAACTACGTTAAAATTATTATTACATACATACAAACATGCCATCAAAGCTTTTTGTCATATAAGCTAAGCATGTAGTCCACTATTCGCCCCCGCGGGAAACGAGAGGCGACGGGTGGCGAACCACATCGCCGCCATTTTGGTACGATTAAAAAATTCTTAGTCCCCATTTCGTTCCCACGAGCAGTATAGTGACAGCATTGCATAATAATGTCTATGATTTTAATAGACTATAACGTTGGGCTAAATTTGCTAAGGGCTAGGGTGCTAAAGAGCTAGAACTAGCCCCGAAAGGTCTAAATTGGCATCCCTGAGGCAGAACCAGCTACTCTGAGCAATAGCCCACGCGAAGCTCGAGTAATCATCTTATTGGAAATTATATCACTCGTAACTCTACAACGTGGCACTGTAGTCTGAAGAAATATATACATAAAAAGCCGTAGTAGCTCAAGGGCCCGGGCGCCAGCCTTAACTTTAATGGTACGCGAATGACCTGAGGCCTATGTTCAGCAGTGGACTAGTGATAGGCTGAAAAGAAGAAGAAGAAGAAGAAGAATGACCTGAGTTTGATTCCCGGTGCCGGCACCTCTCAAATTGTTCGTCAATTTTAAATGCTGATTTACCACGTGCACAGCGGTGAAGGAAAACATCGTGAGGAAACCTGTTTGTATGAGAAATGAAAATATATCGAAGACATAAGTGTAATCATGCCTCTCCTCTTAAACCCTCTCAGAAATGAGAGGAGCCCTGTACTCAGTAGGCTATAAGTTTACTATAGTACATTTATAGGCTATAAGTTTATTTTTTTTTTATACACAAAAATGTAATTTACTCTTACTTCACCTAGCTGTAAAACTTCACCATGTGCCAATATCATTAAAAATGGTGGTTAATATTGTTTAACCGCCAGCGTGATAAACACGAATATTTACCAGTCTGTTCTAATACCTACGAAAAAAAATCAATTTCACTCTAGGACTTTCTTACACTAGGACTTCAGACGTGAGTGTTAAAGTCAAAGTCAAAATTTCTTTATTCAATTTAGGCTTGTTTAAAACCTCTTATGAACGTCAAAATCTACACCGGTTCAAGAAATGACCTTCACGTAGAAGAACCGGCAAGAAAAGCTAGGTCGTTTTTCTTTTTCTTTCAATGCCAGATTACATAAAGTCATTTATAAATTACAAAAAAGAATACATCATAAATTTAGTAGCCAGGGATTTGCAAGTGCAGAGTATGAGTTACTGCGTATTATTGTGTGTGTACATTATTTTAAAAATGACTGGAAAAGAAATCCCGCCAAGTTTCTTACTGGTTCTTCTCAGCACCAAGGAATTTTTTGCGAACCAGTGTAGTTAATAAAAGAAAAGAAAATGACTTTCAATAAGTATTGTCTAAATAGTCTACATTGAATAAAAATTTATTCGATTCTATTCAATTCTATTCTATTCAATTCTATTCTATTTACAGACATCAACAAATGGGCAGTTTGTCCATGTGTATTTCGTACCAACGATTCAGGAGAAATCCTAGTGTTGGGTATCATCTTTATGTAAAAAAAAATAACTGTATTCTTCTTTGCAGAGGAGCTCAGCGGAATTTTTGTGAAGAGTATAAGTGAGGGCAGTTCAGCGGACCTGTGCGGGAAGATACAAGTCAATGACAGGATTGTTGAGGTATGTGAACATATAATGACCTACGCCGTTCCTGAATAAACTTAAGGCACCATTCGAGATCGGATTTATTCCAGTCGACGAGTTCCAGCATCGCACATTGCGGCATAACACCCGATATCATTCTTATCGGTTGTTGGCGTTCCACCACTTTTTTTATATGATAATAGTGACGGAACGAGCAAAACGTTCACCTGATGGTAAGTAGAACGTCTGCCCATAACAAATGCTGTACCTGTCACCCTGAGACATCAGTTCTTAAGTCTCATATGCCCAGTGATTACGCTAGCTCTCAGTGCCTTCAAACCGAAACACAGTAATGTTTGCACACTACTGCTTCACGGCAGAATAACTACCCAGGTCTAGTTATTCTGCCGTGAAGCAGTGGTACCTACCTAGACGGAATACGGCATAGAAATCCTACCACCAGTGCGTTTTCGACGAATTTTCTGCCATGCACTAAACTTTGCAGAATCCACTGCCGCCAGCGGTTTTCCAGGACCGATACGACTTAGGAACTTCCATTAAATGAACCTACATCCATCACAAAAGCCGGCAACGTGCCCGCATTTCCTCTGGTATTGTAGATGTTTATGAGCGGCGAAAATCACTTAGTAGCAGGTGAGCCGCTTGCTCGTTTGCTCACTTCTTCAATAGGAACTAACGTAGAAGTGTGATATATGCTCTTACGCCATTACCACATAGCTTTGCGTTATTATTTTGCTTCTGACGCCGTCGAAGATCAATTATCAATGAATACTAGCGATAACATTACCAATATTCCTATTACCCACTCTAAGTTTAAAATCTGCCAAGAGATTGTTCATTTGCTAGAAATAGATGCATACTACACAATAATTATTTAATAAAAAAAAATTTCAAACTTGCTTATACGAATTTAAGAGTGTCATGGTTTTCTCGTGGACCTCATCAGAACTTGACTAAATTTATATGGGATATAACTATGGTCAAGTTCTGATGATGGGTCCCTACGGTACTCCTTTCTAATAAAAAATCATTAAAATGCATATAATGCCGATAACACCGACCGATTTTTATTATACATAACATATATAATAAAAATCTGTCGGTCGGTTAATAAAAAAAGACACGTGACCAGTGAAAATCATATATATCAGAAATTCGATTAAAATAAAAATAAACAAACATGAATTAAAAAAATATTCCTCACTGTAAAATTGGTGCTCAGTATATAAACAAAATGTATATATAATATGTGTTACAAATACGAGTATAAAAAATTCAATGAAAGCGGATAAAGAATAACGATCAAACTTAGTAGTTGAAGGGCGAATACTAGTATTAATTAATCGATAAATATTACTTAAAATCATAAAAATGTTGCACTCGATTACGACCTTAAAATTTTACTCTCATGACGCCCGAGGAAGTTTGAATTCAAAAATAAAAAATCAAACAGGAATATACGAAGAAAACAAAAACGCAGGCAATATCTAAAATGACAAGTGTGAAAATTGTACGCCATATTCCCAGCAAACACAGTTGACAGCTGAGCAAAACACTGCGCCGGCAGTCAATTTCGACACAGCGCTGACTTCAGTGTACACTATATACCGTTAAACCTTTCATAAATAATTGACAATGTTGTAGTTCACGACAGTCTGTTTCACGGTAAAAAAGCTTTCCCAGACCTTTTATGAAATAGCATCAAATCTTGAAAAAGTTTAAAAGAAGTTTGAAAGCATTCCTACGTTACCTTACGGGCAGACGTTGCACTTACCATCCAAGTGCATTAAGTGAACGTTTTGCTCGTCTCGTCACTTCATAAAGTAAAAATACGTAGTGAACTCCGTAACTGGTCTTCGATAAATACATGCAACGATATGAAGCTCACAATTCAGACAATACGTGTATCTCAGTTTGTTAAATATGTGCAAACGTTGCCTCCACTAAAGTATGCACGCTCCTAAATTGCAAATGCCTGCAAACTCGAGTATACGTGAGTATATCACTTTACGTCAGCGTATGTTTGTTCTTCTCTCTTTTATAGTTTCATATTTCAGTAATATTATTAGGTTATATTATTTATGTTTATATTACAATTGTACCAATATTATACTGGTAAACATAAGCTGGTCATGCCCGTATTAATAACTGACTTCTATGTCGTAGGTCCTGCGCAAATCTTTGGTTTGGTTCCTCCTCTTTATTAGAAGTCGGTTATAATTATTAAATACATGAAATTCATCAAAAAAAATTTTTTGTAAGAGTTACTATAAAAAATTAGGTTAATTGTATTAAATACTCGTAGCAAGTTTTGCCCAAGCATTTTATCTCCCTCGCGTTACACCGAAATTAGACTCGCGGAAAAGGAGACCGAGGCACGCCCTCGAGGATCCGGAAGAGACCACTAGGGCGCAAGAGCTCTACTCAACACGACACAGACACACACACAACACAAGCCTCCGCCGCCGAGGACGTATGAGACAAACTTATTCGCAGTACCGCCGTATATCAAGCCGGTTTTTTTTTTCAATACAAGCGTCGCTGGAGTTTCTAAGCTATGGCAAAATCCCCCAAAATGATAGCTACAAAATTTTGTGGTAATCTATAGGGGAGGCCTATCTTCAGCAATGGACTAGTGATAGGCTGAAATGATGATGATGATGAATGATAATAGTAATTGTATAATTGCCCTCCCGATTGAAGTAACTGACCGAGCCTTGATCGACCTCTTTGGGCACCCTTGAGTCAGTTTCTCTCGCGCACGTTTTAAGATGAACATGGACATGACGAAGAACAAGTCCAACGTCCATGTCACACCTATACCGGTTGTTGTTGGGAACACTACGCTCGAAGTTGTTGAAGAATAGTACGGACGGTATGTCCGACTAGGTAGATCCAAATTAGACCAAGAAGTCAGATTCAGATTACAGATCCAACTCTGCTGGGCAGCGTTCGGGAAACTGCGTCACATCTTCTCGTCGAGTATACCTCAATGTCTCAAAACGAAAGTTCACAACCAGTGCGTGTTGCCAGTGATGACATACGGAACAGAGACGTGGTCCTTCACGGCAAGCCGCATGAGCTCAGAGTTGCTCAGCGATCTATGGAAAGGGCTATGCTCGGAGTTTCTCTGCGTGATAAAATCCGTAACCAAGATATCCGCAGCAGAACTAAAGTAACCGACATAGTCCTAAGGATTAGCAAGGTGAAGTAGCAATGGGCTGGCCAGATAGCTCGTAGAACCGATAACCGTTAGGGAAGAAAGGTTCTCGAGTGGCAACCTCGTACGGGCGTCCCACCACTAGATGGAGCGATAACCTGCACGGTTTTGCGGAAAGTCGATGGATTCAGGCAGGTGGCTCAAGACCGTGTTTTGTGGCAATCTATGGGGGAGGCCTATGTTCAACAGTGGACTAAAATATGCTGAAATGATGATAATGATGATGTAGAGTTAGAATTTTGTAAGTAAGTACACCCCAGATGTAACCACTAGCTCATACCGGTGTAAATTGCTTTGATTAACGTCTTCGTCTGCAAAAATATGTCACAGCCTATGCCTGTCTCATTTACTTTTTTATATTATTCAAAATACTACTGAGAAACAGACAGTTTTGATCAAACGAAGCTGATTTTTAAGAAGTCCATAAACGCTCTGTTTGCAGCAGGCTGATACGATAACGGCTTGCATAATACTTACCGTAAGGTGAGTTTTTAGTGGTTCTTATGCAGGAATTCGTTTAGATGCATACCACCAATTATAGTTTTCTGCCGTCAAGTGGTAGTGAGTTTGTATTTATTGTTTCAAAGTAGGCATTGAAATTTTATATAAATCGGTAAAGTTTCCACTGAAAACTTAAAAAATAAAATCTACTGAAAGTAGGTGCAGTTTGCAACCATTGCGACTCTGAATCAATGTTCAAACGTGTGAATTGGAGTAAACGTAAATGGTAATGTAAATTAAGAATTACAGCTAACAGGGATATTATTACATTTTATAGCGCCATAAACTGTCTCAGACTCCTATTATATTTAGCAATACGACAGTTAAATATGTTGTAGATGTTTGTTGTGGTAATTGCGGTAACAATATATAAAGTAATTACTGGCTATATTTTCTTCTGCAAAGAGGAACACAGAACGGGATTTTTTTACGAGAGATTACTTTGTATACACATTGTTTATTATAGCGAATGAAGGGAGAAAAACAAAACATGATTCCATTTAACGAACTGTCTGTACGCAGCGCCACTCAGCAGGGCAAATATTGGCCCAGCGACATTGTCGGGGGAGAATTAATTTGCTCGGCAATTTCCGCTAGCAGTGTGCCGCGTAATTGTGACTAATTGTCCCGCGTATACTGCGTCACAATTGACGTGAAGGCCTATGGGAAACATATCAAACCTCTGGTGTACCTTCTCATCAATTGATCGACAGAAAGAAATGGACATTTTTATTCGGCGCTGCAGAAAAGTATTTACGATAAAAAGTACAGTTGCATCGTAACCTAATAATTAATAATAGGAAACAACATGAAAACATAAAACAATATGAATAACAGAACAATTTCATTTACAACATATTTAAACATAAATACACATATATACACATGCGAGTAGTGAATGGGCAAGCCGGTAGGAGTCGACGTAGGCAAATGTATCACGATCAGATCGAAGTCGTTTTAAGGAAAGGCCACGTCAAAAGCACCTGCAACCAAAAGGTTGTATGGAAACACTATTGAAAGTAGAAGAAGCGAAATATGTGTCGGAGTCATAGCAACTGAAAAGATGTGGTCTCTGCCTACCCCAATGGGAAAGAGACGTGAATTTATACATGTATGTACATACACACACAAATAAAGTGTTTACAACATAGATGTCAACATAGAGAGAAGTAACTCAGAGTGTAAGCTTATTTGCATAAGCTAACACTCTGAGACCAACTTCTGTTTCAAATTAATGTTTTAAATATTAATGCTTCCACAGAACGCCATCTATTGTTTGTTTTATAACCCTTGATATTACCCTTAATATATGTTTATACTACATATATTTGTTATTAAAATTGCTAAATATATCCAAAAGTTTAGACGAATCAAGTCCCTAGTAGTAAATAGGCATAAGCCTTTTTAAGCATATTGCGCGTACGGAGGAATGTGAGATTTGGTATAGTTAGAGAAAAATCTAGAAAGCAAAATTTATCCCACTTCTGACCACCGGCCTCCTCTCATTTCTGAAGGTTTTAAAGCCGGGAAATTCTGCCCCCTGCTGCAAAGCAGGTTGGCGGACTGGCAGATATGTAGGTTTCCGCACGATGTTTTCCTTCACCACTGAGCACGTGGTAAATCAGCACTTAAAATCGTATACCAATTTGGCTGGCACCGGGGCACTCGAACCCAGGTTACTCGCGTACTATGATATTAAATACGAACACCCGGCCCCTGAGCTACGATGCTACGCTTATATATAATAAAAAATAAAAACATTATTTACGTTCAAACTGGTTAAGTCAATCACATATTAGTTTATCATTTGCGTACGTACATACTGCCAATGTCAAACACGTAATAGTCTGTGTCAAACAGTCGCACAGAGTAGAGATTGTCGCTATAGATTTTTAAATGTTCCTAGCAATATATACAAATGAATAAAATAAGTGTCTGTTTGTAATAACAAAATTTTTTGTAATAACAGTTTTTTACTCAACACTTATGAAAGTATAAACAGTACTTCTAAGAAAAAAAACAATTTTTTAAATTTTTCTCTGTCTGTCTGTTTGTTCCGGCTAATCTCCGAAACGGCTGGACCGATTTTAACGGTACTTTCACTGACAGATAGCTGATATTATAGCGAGTAACTGAGGCTACTTTAATAATAGAAAAAAAGTTAGGGTGCCGCGCAAAAATACTCAAACCCCAAAATTCGATTTAAATAGGGAAGTATATATGTATGTCATCGATCGGGGTCGGCTTTTTTACAGCGGGTGATATCGCGGGGCACAGCTAGTTCATAATAACTCAAACCTCAATAACCTTCAAACTTAAAAAAAAATATGAATAAGGATAAAAAATTACCACAGGGCGACCACTAAGTTGAATAAATATAATAACTTAAATTAAATAACAATAATTTATCCCAGTTAAAAGAATATTTTATTAATGATTTTAAATGTTCATTCAGCTCCGAGTCTTCACACTCGCTGTGGTTAAGGAAGCGGTTAACCTACTTTAACTGAGATTCCTTCTGGGTACTTATGTATGAATTAATTATAGTGAACTACTTGCGCCCGTCCTCAATTTCTGCTAGCCTGATTTATATACGAACTGTTACGAAGTGTACTTTTCAGATACGTAAGGGTGACAAGCACATGTGGCTGGCCACTATAGCTCATTGACACTAACATCGATGCTCGATAAAGTGATATTAATATCCTCTGACCCTGATTTTCACGGCGATAAAGTCAGAATACTATCGGAAGCTACTTTCGCAAGTGTTACAAGTGTAAGCAGTAAACAGAGGCACTCACTCATCCTAACCTACCCGCGCCTGACTTATCGCTCATGCGTTAAGAGCAGAGGTAGGCTGGGAAGCAGTGTAAGAGACTGTGGCAATTACAACACAGTCAGACTCGACATTCATCAATTTGTATGTTGCACCTATGTTGTCGTGTGGTAGCGGAATAAGAGAATCTTCCACCCCATAGCATCACGTGGGTGTCGTAAAAGTCGAACGAGGGAAAAATAAAACCAGAAGATGGGCAGCAGCATCTTCCTGGAACATCAGAATAAACAAACTGCGGTTGCCAAATCGCCTACCAACCGTGGCTACTACGACAAAATTCTCCTCAAAATGAGAGCAACAAACTTTTGTAGTAATCTATGGGGGAGGCCTTTGTTGAGCAGTGGACTAGTGATAGGCTGAAATGATGATGATAATGATGACCTATGTTGACTCCGGCTGAAATTCGTATACAAGACCAGCGGCGTAGAAGTTAGGTAGGTCTAGACCACGCGATCGATACAAGATGTTCTCTAAGGATTTTGATAGAATTCATCTTTGTCAGTAATTGGGTCATTAGTCATAGATATATAAGAACCTTTTGTAGCTATTTGGCGGTGAAGGCTTGTCCTTGATGATATCTACTTTTACTAGAATGAACATTATCAGAATTCCTTTTAAGTACCCCAAAAAAGTCAACACTGTATTGAGGCGATCTTCATTATCATCATCATTTCATTCTATCACTAGTCGACTGCTGAACATGGGCCACCCCAATAGATTACGACCGAAGTTTTTAGCTATCATTTTGATTTATTCTGATATTCCAGAAAGATGCTGCTGCCCATCTCCTGCCTTTTATTTTCTCTCTGTCAAATTTACCGACACCCACGGGACGAGATGGTACGGTAGGTTCTCTTAAGCCGCCACCACACGGCGACATTAGTTCACGAAAATTGACGAATGGTGTATTTAAGTCTGCAGCTTTAAATTTATTATGCAGATTGTTAATTATTAACCTTTTTTTAAAAATTGTTATTGTATTGGGTATAATGTATGTGCAAGAAAAATGAAATTACTGCTTATTTATTTCATATAAATCTCTTCTGGTCAGCAGTGTCACTTCTTGTCTGTTGTAGTTAAAATGTAAAGTTTAACTTAAAATTCTTAAAACGTAAATTACATTCTGTACGCTTTGAGCAGATAAATATTTCAAACATCAGTTACTGGCCGTTACGAAAATTTAATTTTTTAATTAAAATCTCCACGTTCAAATTCGAATAGTCGTAGTTTTATACCTACTCTTGTAGTAAAAATTACACATACATAAAGCAGGACATTTGCGACGTTCTGAATACAAAATGAGCGCGACCCTCCAGCAACGCAATGACTGGATTGCCGGAGGGGGACGCGGTCACAGTTATTAGTACTTGGTGGGACGTTTTAATATTAAACGATTTGGAATTAACTGTACTTTAGATGTTGTGGAATATGTGTTTCTTCCATAACTGTAACTTGGCGGAACTCAATGCTATATTAAATATTACAAATCGCAACTTCAGATTTGTTCGAACACGGTTACAACTAATACTACTCGTACCACTGAAAAGTAAAAGAGTCTCATGAATCTGAAATTTACTGGTGAGAATGTCTTACAGTAGTGTAGGATTCCTATCCATGAATCTAACTAGGTAAGTACCACCGCAAGGCCAGATATTCTGTCGTGAAGTAGAAGTACATACATACACATACATACGATCACGATTGTATCCCATAAGGGGTAGTCAGAGACTGGACACTCACTGCAAAAACAGATGACTGCCAGAATCCACGTTTCACCAAAACAATATAATGCACTTGGTGTGATAGGCGGTGAGCCCATCGCCACCATGCGCTGTTGGGTGCACAGTGCAGTTCAATTCCTTACTCGCCTTTTACGAGATCCATTGGATGAGATGGAGTGGTAGTATTCTTTTAACGGGCCGCCACCACACGGCTTTAGTATAAGTGTGCAAACATTACTGTGTTTCGGTCTAAAGGGCACTGAGAACTTGTGTAATTACTGAAAATATGAGACTTAAGAGCTGATGTCTCAGGTGAAAGGGCGCAGCGTGGTGCCAGCTGTACAGAAAATTTGTGGGTGGGTAGCAGACGTTGCACCATCAGGTGAACGTTTTGCTCGTCTCGTTACTTTCTCCTTTAAAAAAATCGTTCACCTGATAGTAAGTGCAAATTGATGCTAATGTCTACCCATAACAAATGCTGTGTCATACAGAATATTTTCGTGTGGTTACCACACTGCGCTCGTCATCCTGTGTCGTCGTTTCGGCCTATCACAAGTCCACTGCTGAACATAGGCCTCCCCCATAGATAGCCACAAGTTTGTAGCTCACATATTGGAGGGATTTTGCCATAGTTGCCACGCTTGGCAGGCGGGTTGGCAACCGCAGTTTATTTATTCAGATGTTCCAGGAAGATGCTGCTGCCCATCTCCTTGTTTGAATTTCCCTCTGTCGACTTTTACGACACCCACGGGATGGGATGGGGTGGTAGATTCTCTTAGGCCGCTACCACACGGCTCCTGTGTCATCAGCCACATATGCCCAATTATATAGCGTAGCAGTGCCATTCAGACAGAAATGTTTGCAAAACACGGTCCGTCTAGGTAGGTACCACCCCATGGCCAGTTATTCTACCGTGAAGCAGTAGTGTGCAAACATTACTGTGTTTCGGTTTGAAGGGCTCTGTGAGCTAGCGTAATTACTAGGCATATAAGACTTAAGAACTAATGTCTCAGGGTGATGTGCACAGTGTAGTGTTCTGGCAATTTTCTGGGTGACACAGCATTTGTTATGGGCAGACGTTGCACATACCATCAGGTGAACGTTTTGCTCGTTTTATCACTTTATGCAATAAAAAAATATTGCACACGCTTGATGATTATAGTTATTCTGTCGTCAAGCGGTGGCAACCAATTTTTTTATATTAGAGTTGTCAATCAGTGGCCTGAAAGTTTTATCATATCACTTGCATCTAAAGTACACTTTTTGATTGGATAAAGTGACGAGACGAGCAAAACGTTCACCTCATGGTAAGTGAAACGTCTGCCCATAACAGATGCTGTGTTACTCCGAATATTTCTGTGTAGCACCACACTGCGCCCGTCGCCCTGAGACATCAGCTCTTAAGTCTCATATGCCCAGTGATTACGCTAGCTCACAGTGCCCTTCAGACCGAAACACTAATGTTTGCCAGACTACTGCTTCACGGCAGAATAACTGACCCTGGGGTGGTACCTACCTAGACGGATTCCTGCGTAGGAATCCTACCACCAGTATGAATAAACCAGATATAAAAGAGACCTAAAACGAGCAGTTCACAAAATTCCGCTTTGCAATTAATATTAAAGTGCTATGATACTTCAGTTCGGAAAAAATTACGCCAACAACTAGGTTAAGCAGCTACTTGTCTACGTTTGAAATGCGTATTAGAGGTCTCCTTAAACTCTCGAAAAGGGTGTGCTAAATTCCGCTTTGTCAGGTTAAAAACGATCTTAATTTAACGGATAAGAGCTTATTTTTGAAGTAGCTCACAAATAACAGTATCTTTACTTTAAAGTAAGCGTGTCTATACTTTTAAACATCCATTTGAAACTTGTATTTCTTCTTAAAACTTTGTATGTAGATTTTAACTGCCTGGATTAATGGCTATAATCATTATATCTATAATTATATTATATTATAATTACGTTCACTTGGTAAGTGTACCTCCCAGTGCCCTTCAAACCGAAACACAGTAATGTTTGCACACTACTTCTTCACGACAGAATAACTGGCACTGGGGTGGTACCTACCTAGACGGATTCCTGTACAGGAATCCTACCACCAGTTTCTTACATAAAATTAACACTTACAACAAGTTTAATTATCTGACACCGGTACGTGAAGATTGTCTTGGTTTCCAGCATAGGCCTTCCCTAGAGCTTGCCACACTGCCGTTTTGTGCTTGTCTTCTCCAAGTATTCTCCGCTACTCGTCTAACGTCGTCCGTCTTATCTACGACACTGTATCCCTTTTTTATTTTGTCTTGAACACCACTCTGTTACGTTCCTAGACCATTTGTCTTTTTGCCTTTAATCATACGTCCTGACTTCCATTTTAGGTTTATTAATATACTCGTAGTGAGTAACGTCAGTTATTCTAGTTTGATTTCTTATATTATGTCGTTTTATTTTATCGTTTATTTTGGTGTTGAGTAAGCTTCGTTCCTTACTATGATGGCAAGTTATAACTTTGCGTATATTTTGATGTCTTAGGCTAAAGGGTAAAATGCACGAATTTAATATTTATAAATTAATTAGTATATTAAATAGTTTTCACGGGATATTTAAAAAAAGCTATACCACGCGGACGAAGTCGCGGGCGTCAGCTAATCTCATACATAAAATGAAATAAACAAAGTGAGGATTCTCCGTAAAGCATAAACGCAAAAAATATATCTGATAATTTTTATCCATTGCCAAGCTTCGTCCATTCAACCTCCTATTGTACCATGTCCACACAATACGAAATACAATATTAACAAATGTAAAGCGCGACCCTTCAGCTACACAATAGCTGGAGTGCTGAAGCGGGACATACGAACAAATTAGTACTCGACAGATGTATTAATACTAGCAGCATTGTAGCGTTTCATCTTTTAGTCTGAACAAAGTTAACGGCATTGGAATTTGACCTGTCTTCTTCCTTTTACATATGAATTAGCCTATCTAAGGAATGAATATTACGCAATTAAACGTAAGATTTCTTGTATTAACGCAAATGCTTAATATTTAATAAAACCAATTTCACGGATTTTATCGAGTTTAATTTTTAACAATTTATAACGTTAAGCTCATTTCGATTGGATCGGACCAAAAATAATAATTAAAATCTGAAGTATAAACTACGACATCATTACGTCTAACACCTCAGTCTTCTCGTGACATTAGTGCTATACGGGGTGCGCAGAGGCCACACACGTAGCCCACTTTTCGTCCCCCGCGGAAAACGAGACGTGACTAGTTCCGAAAAACAAATACATACCCCCATTGCGTTTCCACGAATTTAAGAGTTACATGATTTTCTCATGGATCCCATTTCTATCGGAACTTCACATATATGATATGGGAGCATACCAACTTACTTATAAAAAAGTCATCGAAAACGGTTCATAAACATAGAATTTATGCCCGAACATACAAAAAAAAAATAAATGTATGAATGAAGAATCTCCTCTTTTTTTGAAGTCAGTTAAAACTATATCAAACAATATTATTGGCGCCTCGGTTGGTGCAGTGTATGTCTGTAAAACGCACCTACGATACATATTTGTATTGCCGATGTTATTTATTTAAAAAAAAAACGGACAGGCTAAATGGATTCACAGGTTAATTAATGTACCAATGAAGTGAATACTGCGAATCAACTTATCCAGGAAAGAGGTCAGTAGATTGATTATCGTCGTATGCTCGCATTGGTAATTTTTTTTTTTGATAAAGTGACGAGACGAGCCAAACGTTCATTCTGCCCATAACAAATGCTGTGTCACCCAAAACATTTCGGTGTGAAACCACACTGCGCCCGTCACCCTGAGACATCAGTTCTTATGTCTCACATGCCCAGTGATTACGCTAGCTGTCAGTGCCCTTCAAACCGAAACACAGTAATGTTTGCACTCTACCGCTTCACGGTTGAATAACTGACCCTGGTGTGGTACTTAAGTAGGTGGTGGTGGTTTTGAAGTAGGTCGTATTTCACCTTGCCGATAGGTGTCCGGCAGAGTAGAATAGCGCCTACCTCTTTCCTACCAACGTGTCGTAAGAGGCGACTATGGTATTGTACTTAATTATATAATATATAATTAAATAGCCTTTAATTGTGCAGATTAACACGACATCCAGATTCGACCAATGATTAATTTAAACATTTGTAGAAAATAGGGACCAGATTAACTGGGATTTGAACCCAGAACCCCGAGACGATCTCGATCGACGACTGAAATGATGACGATGAGCCCATCACTAGTCCACTGCAGAACATATGCGACCCCTCAATGATAGCGACAATATTTTGTAACTCTAATTTTAGGGGGATTTTGCCACGGTTTGCCACACTTGGCGGGCGGGTTGGCAACCGCAGTTTATTTATTCAGTTGTACCGGGGAGATGCTGCTGCCCATGTTCTGGTTTTCGTTGTTATCGCCCACGGTCTGAGATGGGGTGTAGATGCTCTTAAGCAGCCAACACACGGCACGAAACGGTACGGCTCGGAACCCCGAAGCAATGCTGATCAGTAAGTCACGATGTCACTGCGTTACACTTTTGAGGCTATGGTATAGTGCAGGAATCCGTCTACGTAGGTACCACCCCAGTGCCAGTTATTCTGCCGTGAAGCAGTAGTGTGCAAACATTATTGTGTTTCGGTTTGAAGGGCACTGTGAGGTAGCGTAATCACTGGGCATATGAGCCATAAGAACTTATGTCTCAGGGTGATGGGCACAGTGTGGTGTCACACAGAAATTTTCTGTGCAGCATTTGTTATGGGCAGACGTTGCACTTACCATCAGGTGAACGTTTTGCTTGTTTCATCACTGTATCCAATAAAAAAAAACTTTGGAGACAAATAACTTTAGAGACAGGGGTCTACATGAACGTTAGTTTCACGCGTAGAACTCAAACCAAAATTTTGTTTAAATGACAAATACGTTACGTGCCTTATTAGCCACGGGAGTGCGTTGTACTTGTTAGTTATTGTATAGTACGACCTCGTGGCCTAGTGATCAAACATTGGTGCAAACATTTGTGCCAAAACACAGACTGTTGGGTTTCGGATTTGGTTGGGTTGTAATTATCTCTGACACTACATCGTACCTTCCTCCGACCTTATCGGCAAGGGTTTGACCTCACGTACAGCTTGGTATATACTGTACGTATTCTACACTAACTATAATAGCGACTTCGTTTGGATTACAGTCTAAATTAATTATAAACAAATTATGAATTGAATTATATATAAAATTATATGTAAAGTCGTATATATATATATATATTAACGTACTTTACGAGCCAAGTGTTCAGAGTACCAGCAGCCGAGGGTCCTGAATTCGAGTCCCGACCGAAGCCAATATTTGTGCAACTAACACAAATATAAGCCGTGCTAGCTCAGGGGCTAGGCACTCGCTTTAAATTTCATTGTAAGCGAGTGACCGGAGATTCGATTACCGGTGCCGGCACATCTAAAATTGTTAATTGCAATTTTAAGTGCTGATTTACCACTTGCTCGGCGGTGAAGTAAAACATCGTGAGGAAACCTGCATGGCAGAGAAATAAAAAGTATTTCGAAGACATGTGAAGTCCGCCAAGCCGCATTGGAGCAGCGTGGCGGATTCTTCCTAGCTCCAACATCTCTCAGAAATGAGAGGAGGCCTGTGCTCGGCAGTGGGACATTTATGGGATGTTACTTTACTTTTACAAATTGTAGGTTTTCGGGTGTTGCTGTGTTGTGCATCTGAAATTTACATATGTAAAACGTATTACATAATACAGTACATCGTTTTTTATATAAAAATGAATTATAAAATCGACGAAACTACAACATCTTTTTCAAAAGAAATTTTTCGTGGACGATGTAAATTTGTCAGTCAATTGCATATACTTTTTTCTTTTTTTTAAAAAACGATGCCCACAGTAGGATTTCTCGTGTGTCGTGGGTGCGTTTTACAAACATAAACTCCACATGCGCAAACACCCGGACCCGGAACAACTATTTGTAGGCCATACAAATATTTGTCCCGTGCGGGAATCGAACCCGCGGCGCAGAAGCCAAGGGCTTAGCCACTGCGCCATCCGAGCCGACCAATTCAAATTGTTGTTTTACGGGTCTGGCTGTGTTGTGCATGTGAAATGTATGCCCGTAAAACGCACCCACGATACAAGAGAAAATCCTAATGTGTGTAAAGAGAAAGATATTCATCTGATGGTAAGTACAACAACGTCTGCTCATAACGATTGCAGTGTCACACAAAAATGTCCTAGGACATTGACTGTGTGGCACGATTCTTAAGTCTCATATGCCCAGTGATTACACTAGCTCTCAGAGCCCTTCAGTCCGAAACACGGTAATGTTTACACACACTGCTTCACGACATAATAACTGGATTGGGGTAGGGTGGTACCTACTTAGACAGATTCCTGCATAGAAATCCTACTATATGCATAGAAATGTTTCGTATGTTGGAAAGTAGAACCAAACTTAACGATATTCGGCACAGAAATAGCGTTCATCCTGGAGACGGACGTAGGATACATTTTATCCCGGAAAATTAGTTTCCTAGGCATGTTTAAAAACCTATATCCACGCGGACGAAGTCGCTGGCATTAGCTAGTTAAAAATATAATATTATTATTATTTAGTCATCCTCGAGTTGAATCCGTTCATACAGACAGAAAAACAGACTAAAAAGTTCTATTTTATATTTATTTCGTATTACACCGAGCACGTAACATACTCGTACCTATAGTAATTCGTAGATAAGTTTCAGTGATATCTGTCGGGAGAGCACTGTTATTATGAATTCCGAACGAGCACGAAGGTTCGCTTTCGTACTTTTACGATCTAAAATTGCGCGTCCCAAATGCCATTGCAATGTCCCAGTTAGGTCGACGTTTTCTAATGTCATTACGTAAGAAAATTGTGGGTAGGATTACATTAGGTAAATTTACCTCGCTATCTTTACCGTGTGTTGGCGGCTTAAGAATCTACTGCCTCATCTTATGCCGTGGGTGTCGTAAAAGTCGACAGAGGGAAAATAAAAACCTGAAGATGGGCAGCAGCATCTTCCTGGAACATCTGAATAATCTCAATAATGCGATTGCCCACCCGGGTAGGAGAGATAAGTGGTATCAGGCGGAGAGGATAACTGCGTCGCGGTAAGAAAGATCAAGGCCAGCTTCGCTGTCTCTATATGGTAGTGGACAGCGCTAAGATTTGAGTGACGGATTCACTCAAATCTTAGCGCTGTCCAAGTAAGTCTGCTAAGCATGGCAACTATGGCAAAAACCCTACAAAATGAGAGCTACAAACTTTTGTGGCTATCTATGTGGGGAGGCCTATGTTCAACATTGGACTAGTTATAGGTTGAAATGATGATCAAAAGTCTAGCGCTTGTAGTTTGTTATAAAGAAAAATACTTTTTTCTTATTGTTTTCATCAGAAATGGAAATGACTCGAAATATTTGAACCTCAGTACGATTTTTTTTTAAAGTTAAATGAGCGTCACGAGACTTTTCGATTTTGCTAACTTTTTTTAACTAATTTTATACTATTATCTTATCTTTACAGCAAATTCAATTCTAACTAAAAATATTTATCTATTATCTACAATAAAATACAGACACTATTTTATAATTGTCTGTGATAACTGACAACCAAAAATTTGTCTTTGTCCACGTCTAATTTAACACGTCATCTTTTCTAACACTGAGAGAGAAAATCAATTTTAAGTTGACGTATAATTCCATATACATTGCTTTAAACCATTTATTATTTAAAAGCTGAATTTTGTAACGCTTTTTGAAATAACCTTACGAACTAATTTCTCGAAGTGGTCGCGGAAGATTGTTCCAACATTTTGTTGCTGAACGAGTATGATAATACATACATTTTTTTTATTATTGTATAAAGTGACGAAACGAGCAAAACGATCACCTTATGGTAAGTGTAACGTCCGCCCACAACAAATGCTGTGTCACCCAGAATATCTTTTTGTGACACCGCACTGCGCCCGTCACCCTGAGACATCAGTTCTTAAGTCTCAAATGCCCAGTGATTATATACTCCTGCTTCACGGCAGAATAACTGGCACTGGGATGGTACCTACCTAGACGGATTCCTGCATAGGAATCCTACCACCAGTAGAATATAATACAGTAGAATGTAAATATAAATTTAAGGTCAACCGGGGCATTGGCGTCTTTGGGGCTATTGCGTTTATTCGAGATTACTTGAAAACTACTTGCGTTATAACACCATATGCAATCTAGGGAAATCTATTTGATGAAAAGTTATCATATAAAATATCGATGGAGGGCATTGTGTGAAAAATATCCCAACCATGAGCCATTTTAAAAATCACATTGTTTCTGTGAAATCGTGTCTCGTGCCGTGAGTGGACAAAAGCTTTATTAAATTAGTATTTTTAACGTTTATCCATTTCTATTTAATAGTGCACGTAAAGAATATTTATTGGCTATATGTACAAACAGTTATTTTTATTATAATTGCTTTGATTGTTGAAATGTAACGACTGAAAGTTTTGAGTTTAGGTTTGATTTGTTGAGGTAAATGCGTACACTCTTTTGAGGGAATTGCGTCTGTATGACGCATTTGCCCCGACAATAGTGATCGTCAACCTTTTTCTTGGTTCATTTTTAAGTACAATCATATAATTAAGTATATCTCAAATTGATGTGATAAAAACTATTTTTTTCCATTATATAAAGACTACTACTGTTTACTATTATTTTGTTCGAATTTATATTTCAGGTGACGAGCATATTCCACTATGGTGATATTGAAATATATCGATATCGATTAATATTTAGAAAGAATAGAATAGAATAGAATATTTTTATTTTGATCTATATTATTACTTCTACCTAGATTGGTAACGTGATGTCGTAAAAAATTACAAGGTGAAATTTAGGTGTTTTACCAGATCTTCGCAGGATGTTCAGCTATTGAGTATGAATAACTTTTACTACGGTACCAACTCTGACGTCGCAACAAAAACGAGCTGTTATAATATAAATAATATTATTAAGCTTTTTCATGTAAAAAGTTGAGCACTTCTGAATTTTACATACATACATACATACATACATAAGATCACGACTGTATCCCATAAGGGGTAGTCAAAGACTGGGCAGTCACTGCAAAAACAGATGACTGCCACAATCCACGTTTCACCAAAACAATATAATGCACTTGGTGTGACAGGTGGTGAGCCCATCGCCAATCTTCTGAATTTTCCAAGGCATAAATGCGTCTATGAAAAAGTAGACGCATTTTCCCCGTGTTTATTATATCATCTATTAACACTTGAATATATCATATTTTTCATAAATATTTATAAATTCTAATAGACAACTATATCTTAAACGCAATATCTTGATATCAGTTCTGAAAGCCAACCCATTTAATGTTCATTAAATAAAGACGCATTTGCCCGAAATGGTAAATGTGTCTCAAATTCCCGTTTAACAAAAAAAACGCAATTTGCTCTTTTTATGTCAAGCTATCAAAGAAATTAACACATTCATCTTGTATCCAGATAGACCTAAAATACTTTTACACTATAGCATTTTTAATCCTTTAATAACCAAAACTTTAAGCGGCATTAAAAATGTGTGTGTAAAAAATATAACGCAACTGCCCCGGTTGACATTATACATAAATATATTTATGTACATATTTATATTTATGTGTGTAGGTGTGGGAAAGTGGTTGTTTATGTTATTATTAATTTCGGCTTGTTATTGTGTCCAGGTTTCAAATCCAAAGCGGAGCAAACATTAGTGCTAAAATACAAATTGTTGATTTTAGAGACTGGTTCTGTTGTGATCATCCCCGTGTTTCACTGCATCCTACCTACCTCCGATTTTAGCGCAACAGCGTTACATCGGGTGCGGGTAGATTGGGAACAGTGAGTGCCTCTGTATTTTGCACCTGTACTATAATACCTACCAGTTGGAAGCTCCCGATAATATCGGCCAGGAGGACATCATCATTGCTAGTTTAATTTTTTTATTGCCATTCACTCCACACACAATTTTCTCCACGCCCACGTGTTGATTGGGAGACAATGCCTATAGGTATTAAGTCCGCCTTATGTTTATGGTTTACGCAAAAAAGTTTAAATAAATAAAAATAAATGTACTAAACGTTATACAGAAATACATATTTATATGTACACATACATATAAAATTATTTAATACTAGGGGATCCGACAGACGATGTCCTGCCCGAACGTTGGCTTGCCTGCTGTTAACAGATTCGAATTATCGATAAACTATACACTGAGTTACTTTTGTCATTTTCCCAGAATTCTATCACGCAACGCCACCTACCGGGTCCAATTCTGAATCTAAACCATCCAGGGAACCACACAAACACACACAAAAAAATTCATCAACATCGCTCCAGACGTTTAGGAGGAATTCAGTGACATACACACGCATAGAAGAATTATATATATAAAGATATGTATATGTCTGTAAGCCGATAGGTGTCCGGAAGAAGTAGAATAGCACCTACCTCTTCCCTACCGAGTTGTCGTAAGAGGCGACTAAGGTATTGTACGGGTTATATGGAAAAAGGCGTGACTGTATGTACAGTACGTTTTATGTCTGTAAAACCCTCCCGCAATGCATAAGAAATCCTAGTGTGGGATACGTTATTTTTTCTTGGCCAAAACTGAAAATAAAAATAGATATGTTATTAAAATAGATATAAAATGTGGTGCCGCCGTCGAGTAACTGCACTGTGCACCCAATAGCGCATGGTGGCGATGGGCTCACCACCTATCACATCAAGTGTTATATATTTTTTTGGTGAAACATGGATGGTGGCAGTCATCTGCTTTTGCAGTGAGTGCCCAGTCTCTGACTACCCCTTATGGGATACAGTCGTGATCTTATGTATGTATGTATGTATATAAAATAAATTAACGTTCTAATAAAGCGAATACACTCCAAATACAATCAATTAGCGACGATGGCTGAGTCAATTTGTCGTCAATAGCTCGGCAAATTGAATCTTGTCGCACGCTGCGCGTCTGAGCAACTATGCCTGCCCACTCTACAGTTACAAACATTGCGTTCAACTCACTGAATATTTCTGTAGGCACCGACACGACTACCGTGTGCTTTAAGGTACGGGTTCGAATCCCGCCCATAGCTATTACTTGTACGCGAATACTATACTTTGAATAAAAACTAAATTTACGAATACACCCTTGTGACCATTGGTGCTGTAAAGGGCACATAACATCAAGTATTATTAATTCTTAAATAGTCTTCATAAATTAAACGCGGTAAATTCCGTAATGCTTAAGATAATGTACCACACCATCACGTCCTGTGGGTGTGGTAAAGGTCGACAGAGTGAAAATTAAAACCAATAGATGGGCAGCAGCATCTTCCTGTAACATCTGAATATATAAACTGCGGTTACCAAAACTATGCAACTATGTCAGAAACAATGGAACCATCTCCCAAAAGGAAAGCTACAATAACGATGAAAGAAAAAAGTGTGTGCTAAGTATCGTTAGATACTCGTATCTTTTAGTATATATTATAATTTATAAAATGGTAAACAAATCTCAAAATAAATATTTTTTAAGTAAATAGTTATTAATAGTTAGTTAGTTTAGTTTACTGATGGAGTCGGAGGGGACTAAACTAACTACTAAAACTAAAACTAATCTCTATCTTATCAACTATGTAGTGGCAAATTCTGAAAAAATATAAGGTAGAACCAAGAAAACAATTTCAATGAAAATTTGTTTGAATAAATTGTGTACTTTTTGAGATATGGAATATATGGTCGGTGAGATTGCCAAAGCGCAAGCGCGTTTTTTTTTAACTTTTTATTATCAGATACACAACAGTTTTTCCGCCTCCTGTAAAGTTGATAAAATTCACATACAGGTTTTTGCAAGCGCACCGCCGACATTCGGTTCACTGTGCGCGGTCCGACAAGCACTATAAAATAGCGATACGGATTAGTGATTTAAGTAGTTTTAAGACAATTTGTTTCCATTTAACTTAATTCAATTTTATGATTTTTTTTAAGTAATTTTAAGACAATTTGTTTCCATTAAACTTAATTAAATTTTTTGATTTTTTTTTTAAATTTTTAGTCCACAGTGAATACACCCTTACCCTGTAGTTGCACTGATGACTCACTATTTTCTTAACGCGGCGTATAAGCCGGTTATTATTTAATTACATGTGGATCTTACTAATTATTGGTCTCGGTGCATTGTGACTCTTCCTATGAGCACAGGCCTTCCCGCATTTCTGACAGGATTTTGAAGCCGGAAAGATTCTGCCACGCAGACATGTCGACGGGTCGACAGACTTTGCATGTCGTCGAAATATTTCGTTAAATATTTTTTTTCACATATTTGTATTACATTATTTTCAGGTCGATGGTGTGTCACTGCAAAGTGTAACAAACCATAAGGCGGTGGCGTTGCTGCGTGATGCGAGAGGACCTATCGTACGACTGAAAGCTTTAAGGTATGTTCATAAGCACCAAGCGTCGAATCTATAATAAGCTGGTTTTTATAATTTAATAAGGTTAATAAGATAATTCTCTTTACCGAATTTCTATGGCGTCAACTTCTGAATACTGTCGGAAGCTACCAACTGTGTGGGGGGATTAATAGTGTCAGAATTATACGCTCAAATACGAAGTCATTCACTAATATGCCCGACGTAACGCTCATACGATAAGATCGGAGGCAGATTAGGTAGTGTTAAAGACACGAGAGCAATCACAAGTCAACCAGACCCAATATTCTGATCCATGTGTCGGGAGCCATAGGGTTTACCAGGTGTTTCCTTTAGCTCGAAATAGATGACACTGATGGCACGATGCGACGTGGCAAATTTTCTTAGGCGGCACGTTTTTCTTTTATATCACTTGATCTTGAGTAAGCATACTTTTTCTTGTTATGCATACGGATCTTAGCAAATTAGCTTAGTTTATTTTATACTACGCCGGAAATGGTGATGGGCTGTTAAGTTAAAAAACGTCTATTAAGCTCAAATGACTTGCACATGCTTATGCAAATTTAAGAGTTGATGATTTTGAACAAATTAATAATGTAACACCCCTGGGGTAGCCTCTTTCTAATAAAAAAAAGAATCATCGAAGACAGTCCAGGTGGTACAGAATTACCGCTGAGCATACATATGAAAAAGATTCCGACGAGTAGAGAACCCCCTTCCTTTTTTGAAGTCTGTTCAAAATGAATGTTACTTTGTTTGTCCTTTACCATTCATACGATTGCTGTAAAACTTTAATGAATTATTGTGTGCATAATCGACCCGCAAAGGTCATTAAATTACTAAAACCATTTTACAAAAGTTTGGAAAATATAAAAGTGAACGTCCCATGACGCTGATTTGACTCTTAAGAAAAAAAATCGTATTGAGATTGAAATATTTCGAGTAATTTCAGTTCATTTCAGTTCATTTCAGTTCATTTCAGTTGAAAACAATAAGAAAAATTTAATGAGACGTGCAAAATGATTATTTTTCTTAATAACTACAAGTATTAGACTTTTAATTGAAATAGGAAACCAGTAGATAATATTCTGGACACGATAAAAAAAACCCGGTCTCGTTACCTCAACTTTTTCGGGAGTTATCGTGACAACATCCCAAAAAAATCCGGACGTCCACGTCAATTTTTTTAAACTGTTTTTTTTTAATTTAGCAATTTTAGACGTTTTTTTTTTAAATAATTTTAATTAATTAATTAAAGTGTTTTCTTGATATGATTCTCAACATTTTAAATTAGCATAAAAGTGCAATATAACTGTATTAGAGGCATCTGAAGACCGCCGAGTCGCTTGGACCCTGACATGTCGGGTATAAAGCACTTGAGTCAATTCGGATAATTGTTCATCTTCTATGCGTTCACATCGTTCATACATTTGAGTTGAAACTGTACATTTGTTCTTGGCACTTGCGTTAAACTTACTTGCGTATCTGCTACCACACTGGTGGCAGGATTTCAGTGCAGGAATCCGTCGGTAGGAAGGGGGGACCCTGCGCTAGTGTGCATTAGTTTGCTAACATTGATATGATTCGGTCTGAAGTGCACTAAGATACTACGTTATAGTGTAATTACTGGGCATAAGAGACTTAAGAACTGATGTCTGGGAGGGACGGGCGCAGTATGGTGACACTCAGAAATGTTCTGCGCCCTTCCTACGGTTCCATTTGTATCATCATGTCCCTTCGTATTTATGTAGTTTGGTGTAACATTAATTGATAATTCCTATTCTAAATTTGAATATCCTTTTCTTTTCAGATATTTACGTGGGGCGGGGTTTGAAAAACTGCAGAAAGCGTTAGCAGCACAAGATGGAAGAAGATCGCCGATCGCTCCACCTAGCCCTTCAGTGACGTCCCTTGCCAAATATAGCTTTAGTGTGGTAAGTATATACTATGCAGAATGTATTCTCTTAAGCCAATTTTGAAGCACTAATAGTCATAGCTTACAATATGGCCAGTGGTTATATTTGTATGGCTTACAGATACGCCTGTGCCACCCATTGCATTATCAATGTATGTCTGTAAACAGGAATAAATAATAAAGAAATAAACTTAATAAAAAGTAAGTTAACGGATTTTATCGCGTTTAATTTTGACTATTAATAAGTCCAGTCCTCTCGTGACCATGGGTGCTGTAAAGCGCTCGTAAATTCGGGTTATAATTAGTCAGAATTAAACGCGTTATAATCCGTAATTTAGTTTTAATCAAAGAAATGAACTTTTATTGCATAAATGCGTCACAGACAAACACAATTCATACAGACAAGAAATATAAAAACAACATCATATATTAAAACAAAAATTTAACAAAATTATGATTCGAACAAACAACATAAATCGGTGTTTAATAATAATACTGTAAGTTGTGACATGTGTCATGACCCATTGGGCAAACTCAACTCTTCAAATAAATCTTACACAGCTTAATGTCGCAGTCGAGACTACTGCTCTGGTTTTTAGTAGTCCGAGGCCCAGTAACATATCCACTATAAAGTAGAAACATCTACGTTTTTAAAAAAAATGCCCACGCTAGAATTTCTCCTATATCGTGGGTGCATTTTTCAGACATAAATTCAAAATGCACATTACACTCGGAGCAACCACCTGTAGGCCATACAAATAATTGTCCCATACGGGAATCGACCTTAATTAATGATTATCATAAACCTTAGTAATATAAACATAGAGTCTAATTTAAATTTAAATTTCTTACTTTTCGTTTACAGTATGACGAATCAACAGTAATAGAGGCGGAGGCCGATTCCGAGCTACAACCACACCTCCCGTCGCCGACGTCGCCCTCTGAAGAGGCGGAGATTGTAATCGGGCGAGATGACGACATTTCGGAAAGGGAGGTGCGCAGGATACAGGATAAGTGGCGGGACATTCTGCAAAACGAAAAGGACTGGCCGGGGCATCAGCATCAGTACGATGTTATTGTAAGTATCTGTTATGTCATGTTTTGTTCAAACCCTTATTAATTCAAACAATAAACAATTTTTCTTTGCATAGAACATTGTCATGCTGTTATCTCGTATATTCTTATTACTATGAACATAAAGCGCAAAAATAGATTTTACGGATTTTATCGCGTTTAATTTTGACTCGGACCAAAAATAAAAACCTGAAGGTATTCCGGGTTATCTATGACATCGGGACATCCGTCACGTCAGTTCTTCCGTGACCTAGGGTGCTTAGAAGCGCTCGAAACGTCACCTCAAAAAAAGAAAATAGTAAACGCGATAATAAAATATAAAATCATACCATAAAATCTAGTTTTATTTAAACATTAAGCGCTTATTACCTTTATAGATTTGGCTTTATACGTGGTATAAGATGTATTTCATATTTTACCAGCGACCCGCCCCGGCTTCGCGCGGGTGCAATTTACTAACGACGAAAATAAGAAATGCGCTTAGTAAAATAATATAAAGCTCTGAACATGTGACAGCAGAACTGTCAAACTTAACGTCACTTTTTTATTGAGATTTTAATAGAAAAATACCATCCTAATTTCCGAATTTTCTAAATATTTTCTTTCATAGAAACCTTGTCTTGACAATTACAATTACATTACATTATAATAAAGCAAATACGAGTATACTTAACAGAATCAGGCGTTACTTTCCGGAATGGATTTCCGCAAAGTAACACCTGATTCTATTAATTACGAACACAACAAAAGTCAGCCAAATCGTGAAGCCGTTCTCAAGCGATAATATTTCACACATGCAATATGTTTTTTTATTTCTATAAATAGATTTTGGCTTTAGCCAAACTGCAGTTAAATACATCTTCTTCTTTATCATCCTATAAATAGTTCATTGCTGTTCAAAAGTTAAAAAGACAAAGCCCAGAAAGTTGATATCCATATACAACCCGTCACCTGTCCGAAGGCCATTACATTTTCCAGACAATTCCCTTACTTGATTCTTCCGACACCAACGCTATTAACCCTCCCAATGGAAGTAACTGACCGAGCCCAGGCCCGTCCCTTTGGGCACCCTCGAGTCAGTTACTCTCGCGCACAGGATGACGGTTCAAGCTACTCATCCATAAATAAAGGTTTCGGCTAAGCGCCCTCAGCGCTCGGCCTTTCAATCCGATGAAGCTGTGGAAGCCTTAGGGTAAAAAGAAAAAAAACCGACGCGATGATATGAGAAGGAGAACGAGGCATAATGTATAACAGTTTTGGTATAAATAAAATTACATTAGGGACAAATGAAAAATAAATATGTTATATTCGAGTTATTGTAAGAGGCGACTAATGTATTGTACGGACAGCCTTTATCCGTGCAGAATAATATGCAATGCTGTCACTATACTGAACGCAATGGGGAGAAACAATTGTATGACTGGTACTAATACGGTGACGTGGTTCGTCTTCGCACTCCTTCTACAAACGGAGTCGGAGTAAAAAAACATCAGGAAGAAAAGCTACTGTATGCCAGCTCAATACTAATTCGATTTTCATTTTCCAGGTTGGGACAATAATGAAAGAGAAAGACAGTGGATTAGGAATATCATTAGAAGGCACAGTCAGAGTGGTGGCGGGTAAAGAGGTCCAAGCAAGGCACTACATTCGCGCAATAGCACCCCATGGGCCAGTTGCAAAACTAGGAATTTATAAAGTTGGCGATGAACTATTAGAGGTGAGGAAAATAAGCATCTGTAGTTTGGTTTTGAACTTACATGTATAGAAATTCTAGAATTTGAAATAAAATATTTAATATAACTAAATTTACAGATTTAATCGCGTTTAATTTGACTATTTATAACTCGATTATTCGAGCGCTTTTCAGAACCCCTCAGCTGTCCTGATGCCATAGTGAACCCGTTAAAATCCGTAAACTAAGTTTGAATAAATATATTATATTCACGCAAATATAATAAATCAATAAAATATTTATTTACAATTTAGTATGGAGGTTTGAAAACTGCCTTCGCCAATTTTTACTCTCCGCCTTCATTTTATGTTTAAAAACGAAAGAAGGTTTTAATTAATGGAATTAGATTACATAGCCAAAATCGTAACCTATGAAAAAAAATTGATTTGTGATATGTATATGAAAAATTAGACATTGCGGATTAAAAATTGCAGAATCTATGCACTAGTGGAGCTTAAATGGTATCGTGTCCCAACGCTAAAAGAGAAATATATTTATACTAGTTGTTTCATATTTATTGATGTTTTTTTTCGGTACAGGTAAATGGCTGGCGAGTACTAGGATCGCATCACGTTGAAGTAGTAACGAGGCTACGGGCTGTAACCTCACCTGTTCTATTAGTTTGCGTGAGAAAGAGACCAGAAGAAAATACAGTCCGCAATGAAGGTAGCTTTGCAAAGGTAAGAAATATAATTTATTTATTGAATTATATCCTTTCTATTCCATAATGATATTATAAAAAAAATGGTAAGCTATGATACTAAATGGCGCAAACACAACATTTTTTTCTGAATTACTGTAGTATTTCGACCATTAACGGGCTCTGAAGAGACGGAGCTCCAAATCCTGAAATTGTATGCTTTAATAGTTTTGAATTCAGTCTACCATACTGCTTTCTACAAATATATTAATCTCGGACATAATGGTTTCCTTATGTTGGTTTATTTACAGTGGTCTTCTTTTATCGCGGATTACTTAGCTGGTTGTGATAAAGATTTATTTCCACGTATTTCATTAACACTGGCGTAATGCAAACCAACTTTACTGGTGCTACTACTTCAGTGGTTTTTTTTATTGGATAAAGTGATGAAACGAGCAAAACGTTCACCTGATAGTAAGTGCAACTTCTGACCATAACATATGCTGTGTCACCAAGAAAATTTCTGTGTGACAACGTACTATGCCTATCACCCTGAGACTTAAGTTCTAAGGTCTATGCCCAGTGATCACGCTAGCACGCTACTGCTTCACGGCAGAATTACTGGCCCTGGGGTGACCTAGACGGATTCCTGCAAAGGAATACTACCGCCAGTACTCATGGTTGGGTCATACGAGTAATATACACCTTAAAGTAATATACGCCGCGTCTAGGGTTTTGTATAGATCTTTATAATCAAATTCTGGGTCACATACTGTTTGGGCTGTCGTGGCACGCATTTTTCGATCAAACTCTGTTAAGATTATCTTTAATTAAACAAATGTACACATAAAATTGACTTTCAAATACTTATATTAATCGTAAGTATTGAAAGATGAAAGAAGAGAGAGAGGATGGATGAAAGAAGATTGACGAAACAGATTTATGCGGCGAGTGTGAATGGGAAAGCCGGTAAGGGTCAACGTAGGCGAACGTATTACGATCAGATCGAAATCGTTTGAAGGCAACCGACGAGCTTGTATGAAAACACCAATGAAAGCAGAGGAAGCTAAAGATGTGTGTCAGGATCGTAGTAAGTGGAAAGATGTGGTCTCTGCCTACCCCTATAGGAAAGAGGCTTGACTCTATGTTAGTATTGAAAACGGATCTTTGTTTTCCAGAGTGCTATAATAGGAGGCAGCTTACAAGATCTCCTCACACCGCCGCAGCGACTTATAAAAGCCAAGTCTGAAAGCTCCGTTGCTTCGCTCTGTAGTGCCACAACTGTCATGTCTGCTGGAAACGAGCATAACGGTAAATTTTCATTCTTAGATAATTAATATATATCTTAAATTAAAGGGAAAGTAGACGACAGATTTGTAACCCGGGTTAACTCCTTGGTAAGGTAAGATTTGTTACACGGGTTAACTCGCAATAAGGTGATGCTGTGTGTACGGTGGGATTGGAAGGGCGTTGTATAATATGCTATTACTGCCGGGCAGAACCATCGATTCAGGTATCTACTGCCAACAACTGATGAGAATAAAGCAAGAAGTTGAGAGAAAGCGGCCGGAATTGATCAATAGAAAAGTTGTGGTCTTTAATCACGACAACGCTTAGACCACAGACATCTTTAACCACTCAGCAAAAATTCAGAGAGTTTGACTGGGAGGTGTTAATATGAAGGTGCAACTTCAGATTTCCACCTGTTTCGGTCTCTTCAGAATTCTTTAGGTAGTGTCAGGTTAACATCAAGAGAAGCTCAGAAGTCCCAAAATTTCTACAGCAACGGGGTGATGTCACTACTTTCAAGATGGCAAAAAGTCATCGAACAAAATGGCACATATATACTGTTATTAAATTAAAGGCGAGAAAGTTAATTTGCCAAGATCCGCATGCAAAATGTTAGCAAATTAACTTTCTCTGCTTTACTATAATGGATTTCCGGAAAGTAACGCCTGATTCTATTAACTGTTATGAAATGTAAATAAACTTAGAAAAAAAAATGTCTTGAGATTTCATACAGAATGCGAAGAATCGTTTTCCATAACACTTTTTAGGAAGTCTTTGTTTGAAAAAAGATTTAAAGTTTTTGTTTGAAAGACTGTGCACTTTCTGAGATTTTGTTGTAAAAACGTATACCTTGCCCCATAAAAGAGTTACTGACCCTGGGAAGTCGAGCAACTGGCCTTATTAATTTGTGCTTGTTCCCGGTGTTTACATTATGAACATCACTTTTGTTAAGTAAACTGTGCTGTTATGTTCTCGTGTACACACAAAACGTTTTCATATATATACACTTTAAAGCCAAGGTTATAAATAGCTCTTACGGCCCTCTTTTGCAAAACAATATCACCTCTAAGTAAGTTGCATTTCCCCATAGCAAAATAAACAAATCTAGCAGTTTCAACATTAGTTAAGTTTCCGTCAAGCTAAAGAGTTATTTCAAGAAAAACAGTTACATCCGTAAGGCTTAACTCTTTCCAATTTATACACACACATTTACATCCAAAAGCTTTTTTTTTCTTATGAATTTAATACATTTAGTTAACGCTAAACCAATGTTCTACTTTTGAAATAGCATTTGTCACTTCGTCATATAAGTTGACGTTTCATTATGAAAATGATTATTGTTACAATTTATTTATAGCAAAGACTTTGTTTCGATCGACAGTAAAATGATAGTTGACTTTTACTGCAGATTTGCTGCTGGACTGATAGAGATAAAACTAAAAACACAATTTTGATCTTGAATTTAATTTCCCAATCACTGCACACTTTCACGAGCACTTGCTGCGTAATAAACCATCACTGTTAACAAGTATCCGATGAAGCTGTAAAAGCCAAAAAGGCTAACAGCAATTACATCACCGAAATTATATCACTGTTAACAATCAAAACTCAAAATATGCTCAGTAATTACAAAACTCAAAAAACACTACGGCCGCTTTTCGAGTTGGCGCCTACTATCTACTGTGTGTACTACTCTTACGACATATCGATATCTACCATATTATGTGATCCTTCCATATCGATAATTTATCAATGAATTTATAGTTGTATATCATGTTAAACTAAGACGGCTTTTTAATAGATATTTGTTAATTTAGCGATGAAAACAACCAAAGCCTTTTTATTTCAGAATTTTGTTCCGATGACTTAGAACGGAACCGATCCCGGTCTTTAGAACCTTTAAGCGGTCTGGCAATGTGGAGCGATCACATAGAGTACATTCAGTTGCAGAAGGAAGACAGAGGCCTTGGGTTCTCCATTTTAGACTACCTGGTAAGCACAGTACGTATTTATAACCTCATTTTAGATTAAGTCATCATATTTGAAAGACTTTAATTTCTTAGGATTTGTTTGAAAAATTTATTTATTATGCATATTATCTGATTAGAATTAAGTAATTTATAATCATTATTATTATTGTCCTCATCATTAGCTTGTAAAGTGTCGACTGTTAAATATAGGCCACTCTCATAGATAGTCATAAAGTATGGTCCCTAGCAACCTAATACATCCATCGAATTCCTTTCAGTTAAACCCAATTGGTCGCCACTTTCTATAATAAGGTTGTCACTGTGCAGCACGAGAATATTTTTAGGTTTAACTTTACTATATAACTTGACAGGCTATTATCACTTCCGATTACTAATCCATATATCTTTTTCCATATAAAGCGTAGTAAAAGACCGCACCCGTACCCACTTTTCGTCTCCGCGAAAAATGAGACGTGGCAGGTGATGCCAACTAATATTAGGAAATAAATATAGAATTCTAAGATGACATCGTTCCTTAAGAAATTATGAATAAAAAAAATATAAATTTGAGTAAAAAATATTGCGTTACAACGAGCTGTATAGTGACAGCATTGCATATTCTGGTCCTATTCCGCACGAATAAAGGCTGTCCGTAAAATATCTAAGTCGCTTCTTACGACACCTCCGTGAGAAAGAGGTAGGTGACATTCTACTCTGCCGGACACCTATCGGCATCCTTGATGCCCTAGCAGTTATCGTGTAACTAGTGTATGCATTAATCAATGCATTTTAAGCCATGTATTTCTAACATATGCCTTATCGTTTTTCCTGTTGTTCAAGGATCCATCAGAACCAGGCAGTTCAGTGATAGTGGTGCGGTCGGTCGTAGCTGGCGGCGCTGCAGCGGCCGACGGGCGACTTGCTCCTGGAGATCGCTTAGTTTCAGTCAATGGCATCGATGTGTCGAGAGCTTCGCTAGCGACTGCCGTGAGGGCGATTAAAAGCGCATCTAAAGGTAAATGACGTGTAAATTGGGGTAATTTATTACATTTAATTTACTACAGTAATGTGAAAACGTTACTGTTTGGATCTGAAAGGCACTGAAAACTAGTGTAATGACTTGGCATATGAGACTTAAGAACTGACGTCGCCGGGGGACTATCGCAGTTTTTTTTAGAAGAGGGGTTAAACGAGCAAGCAGCTCACCTGATGTTAAGTCATCTCCGCCGTCCATGAACATCCGCAACACCAGGGTGCGTTTCCGGCCTTTAAGAAAGGAATATGCTCTTTTCTTGAAGCTCCCTAAGTCGCATCGGTCCGGAAAAACCGCTGGCGGCAGCAAGTTTCACAGAGAGGTCGTGCGTGGCAGAAAAGTCCGCGAAAAGCGCACAGTTGTGGAATGCCAACCATCAAGGTGATGTGGATGGAATTTGGTGGTGTGCCGCGCTTGTGGATGTCCAGAGAGAATAGTACTTTGTGCACAGAGCTCTGCAGAAACGTCACTTTTGGCATGGAGTACTCACAACGCAGGATGGTCAGCGGTGAGTTCGCCCTGTCAACCAGATTCGAGTTCGACGCAAAAAGAGATCCTAAAAGGTCGGCTTCCTCTTTTGCGGCGTGGGACAACGAGTCATCCACCCTGTGTGAAGCGATGGCTGACAGAAATTCCCTAGGACAGCCTTGGAAGAGACCAGAACGCACGGGTTCCCGAAGAAAGGCGAACTAGTCTCTCGCCAATTCTGCCAATGTGCTCTGACTATGACTTTCCAAAAACTCTTTTGAAGGACCCGTGGGCAGAGTTATATTTTTTCTTGAATTCTCTGTATTTTACATTCAGGGACGCTAATGCATTGACCCAGACCCGGTAACACTACCGGTTTTTCTGGCGAGTTGCCATTCTACAGGTACTACCAAACCAAGGCTGGAATCTACCTCCGATGGGCACCACTGAGGACGGAACGAAGAGTTCCATACCCTGAAATACCACATCGGTAACAGACTCTGCAACGGTGTTATGATCACCCAGCGAGAAGCAAACCTGCCTTTATGGGTAGGATGCAAAGAAAAACCGCATCCCATCCCAATATACCGATCTGCAGTGCCACGCACGGCGGAAGCCTGCAGATCGAGACTGCAATGAGCGTGTGATAGGCACCATACTCCGGATCACACAGTGGTCCGAAAAGCCCAAGGGGGCATCAACGCAGACATGATAGTTGTCCGGATGAAAGGTCAGCAGAATGTTCAGCAGGGAAAGTGTATGGTCCTCAAAGTCTGGAACTCGCGTGGGCGAAGTTACCAGTTGAGTCAGATCATATGCCAAGGCAAAGTCATAAACAGGTCTCCTCGCATGATTGGTGGTACGTGATCCTAGCCATTCGGCGTGGTGGGAGTTGAATTCACCGAGTATCACCATCATTACGGATGGGATCTGCTGTAACACGGAATCTGCAGCCATTTGGATGTGGTCGATGATTCGGTCTGTTTCGGTAATACCGCTGTGGGAACTATAAAGGCACCAATAGAGGCGAGGATGGTCGTCGCTGCCTATGCGCAGCCAAAGGATGGAAAAGTCGGTACCTTCAAGACTGCCGAGGCGTCGAGAACAAATATCCTCTCTGACGTATACACAAACCCCCGCCCGCGGCACAAAAGAATGTTCCAATTTGTACTCCGGCCAGTAGAGATAAGAAGTATCGGCCGAAGTGGATATCTGGGTTACGGTGAAAAAGAGCATGGCCGGCTTTGCCGTCTCGAGATGATAGTGGACGGCGTTAAGGTTGGAATCAAGTTCCCTGATGTTGCAAAAATCCACAGCGAGCTAGGCGTGGTGGAGATGGAGATATGGTAGTTATTTTGCTCTGTTTGCCCCGAGCAGTGTGCGAACAAAGCGGAACTTTTCAGTCTCTCTTTTTGTTCCGGCTAATCTCCGAAACAGCTGGAACGATTTTGACGGCTAGGATATTCACTGACAGATAGTTAATATTATCGCGGTGACTTAGGCTACTTCAATTTTAGAAAAATAATCCGCGCAGGCAAATAAAAACCCCAGAATCCGATTCATTATACGATTATGTATATCATCGATAGGGATCGGCTTTTTTACGCGGGTCAAACCGCAGGGCACAGCTAGTTCTTCAAAAAAAAAAAAAACTACAGAAATAAACATATTAGAAGCATTTAGGATTGCCGATCTATCTGTCAGGTGATTATTGCGAATCCTTAATATTCGGGAGAGGTCTAGCAACCAGCATTAGACAGCGCAGAGATTAAAAATTAAAAAAGTAACAACGAAAAGTATTTCATATCAGATAAACAAGAAGAATTACACATTCGTTCCCCATATGTAAAAAAGGGCATCTAATTGCTTGCTGAAATCGGGCTGAAGTACCTGGTGAATAACGAAAAAATACTACTCATTAATAAAACAAATTTTATGGATTTTATCGCGTTCAATTTTAAACTATTTATAACAAGACGTGACCATGGGTGCTGTACAGCGCTCGAAACGTCGGGTTATAAATAAATTAAAAGTAAACGCGATAAAATCCACAAAATGAATATATGCACGCATTTTCATTCCTGCTTTCTAAAATGACTTAGGAAAATTACCTGCTTAGCAAAATTATTTCCAGGCTAAGACTTGTACCGCATCAAAACTTCTATAGATATATTGCAGACTCGATAATATGTGTTACATCAATTGATTTTACGTAAAATACTGGAGCCAATTTTAAGTCCTATAATTAATATTTGTTTGAGACACGGCCGTTGAGCAAAATTTAAAAAGAAGTACCTGCTATCTTATCAAGACAAAATAAGCCGGCCGACATGCGCCGTACGGCATGCTGCCTCGGTGATCTGAGCATTCACAGTTCGGCTCTTTTCGGAAATGTTCGGTTCTCAGCGTGTGGCTCTTTTAGGATGTAGGCTTGGTATAAGTGTCACTACAGTCTTGAAAAGGCTGTCGTATCGCTATTATTCATATATAAAAGAGAGGTCGTCGTGTGTGACATCGCCGTGTGGTGGCGGCTTAAGAGAATCTACCACCCCATCTCATCCCGTGGGTGTCGTAAAAGTCGACAGAGGGAAAATGAAAACCAAAAGATGGGCAGCAGCATCATTCTGGAACATCTGAAAAAATAAACTGCGGTTGCCAACCCGCCTGCCAAGCGTGGCAACTATGGCAAATCCCCCCCAAAATGAGAGCTACAAACTTTTGTGGCAATCTATGGGGGAGGCCTATGTTCAGCAGTGGACTAGTGATAGGCTGAAAAGAAGAAGAAGAAGAAAAGAGAGGAAATATATTTCCTAGCATAATCGACTTTTGAGTTGCATCGCAGTATTAATTCCCCCGAAAATGAGACCTACAAACTTTTGTGGCTATCTATGTTGGAGGCCTATGCTGAATATAGTGAACAAATGATAGGCTGAAATGATGATGATAAAAAATTGCATATTTCGGACCCATCAATGTTTATCACGACAGTTGTTATTCGAGTTGCATATTCGAGCCAATTTTAAAGTTTCTCTATCATAATTAACATTTGTCTAGTTAAGACTCGACCGTTGAGTAAAATTAAAAAATACCCGTTATCTTATCAAGACAAACATTATGAAGTATTATGGCCCATAAACAAAATTTAAACTGTTATTAAAGCAAATAATACATGGAGATAAATGTATTTTGTTTCGAATACTGCTTTGTGTGAGGTTGTGCGGTTATTTTAAATTAATTAGGTATTTATAATACTAATGAATAATAAATTACGAAAGAATTGCTTTCTGATACACTGTTATAAGTGAAAATTAAAAATAAATCTGGAGTGAAAAAAGGTGATTTAGTTTTCTTTGTATAATTTAAGTCTATCGTGTTATTGTTCAGAAAAAACAGAAAGGTTTTAAAAGGTATTTATGTAAATAATGTCTGCTTAAGTTGCCGACCGTAATATTTTATTACCACGTTTTTATTAACTCGCTTTCATGTATATCGGTTCGGGTCAAATTTAGTAATTGATTTTAAGCTAACTTCCCACGGAGCAAGAGACTTAAAACTTTAAAAAGTCATACATACATAGCTCATAACTGGATGACGATCTGTTATGTACACATTTTGCAATTACATACTAATATTATACAATACAATTACAATACAATACAATTACAATTACATACTAATATTACAATACAATTACATACTAATAATTTACAACTATATAATTGCACAGACTAAAAATCTGGTTATTACGCATGATAAATTGAATAGTGACAGAGATACAGAAACTTTTTTTTCTTTTTATTTTTTGTTATCTGTTTACACTGCATTTGTGTTTAATATTTAATAACTTTGTTTATATGTAAGTATTTCAGACCTTTTTGTTTTTTTTTTGTAATTTGCGCATGAATTTTTTTTTTTATTTTTTTTTTTATTCTATTTTATATAATGCATGCGCATGTATGTGTATATGTGTGTGCATGTATGTATATGTATATATATATGTATATGTGTGTATGTATATGTATATATGTATATATATGTGTGTGTGTGTATCCGTGTACATGTGCGCATATTTATTTCTTTTAAATTAAACTAAGTCAATTAACAATGTGTCCGGAAGCTGCTCGTTAAACCTGAGGCATCGACAGAATAACAGCGCTGTGGCAACTCTGCCATAGCATTATGCTGAGTCGACAGCCTTTTCGTTGCTACAACCCAACGTACGTCTGACAATGTAATACGTCGTATTTTTTGTTTACTTATTTTTTGTATGTTGTGTTGTAGTATTGAATAAAACAATTTTCTTTCTTTCTTCTTTCTAATATTACAATACAATTACATACTAATATTATAAATTCGAAAGTAACTCTCTCTGTTAAAACAGCCGCTGATGCATTCTATAGACGGACAAAGGATACTTTTTATACAGAAAAATGAAATGTTCCCACAAGATATTTAAAAAACCTATATCAATACGAAATTGCGGGCATCAGCTAGTTCATTATAAACTAACTTTATGTACTAAGCGTGATATATAATTATTTTTAATCGCGCAGCGAGCTATGGAGAGGGCTATGCTTGGAGTTTCTCTGCGAGATAAAATCCGTCACGATGTTATCCGCAGCAGATTTAGAGTAACCGACATAGCCCAAAGGATTAGCTAGCTGAAGTAGTTTGCACTAGAACTCTGTGCATTAGCATTATAGCGTTGCACTGTCACTATAACACATCAATCCATAAGTGTTGTATGCCCCATAATTACACTAGCCTCGAAGTGATTCGAACCAAAACACAGTGATGTTCACATCACTGAAAGTCGGACATAGATTTCGAAAAAACTTGTCAAAAAACATTATTAGATAAAGCGTATTATAAAATAAATCATCATATAGAGGACAAAGATGTGTAGAAATAACTCATACTCTACACTTGCAAATTTAAAATTTATAAATGGTGGGCTGGTGGTAGGATTCCCATGCAGGAATCCGTCTAGGTAAGTACCACCCCAGGACCAGTTATTCTGTCGTGAAGCTGTAGTGTGTAGATATTACTGTGTTTCGGTCTGAGGGACACTGAGAGCTAGTCTAATCACCGGGCATATGAGACTTAAGAACTGATGTCTCAAGGTGACGGGCGCAGTCTGATGCCACTCGTTGTTCTGCGTGACACAGCATTTGTTATAGGCAGACGTTGCACTTACCATCAGGTGAACATTTTGCTCGTCTCGTCACTTTATCCAATTAAAAAAAATGTAATATGGTATTGAAAAAAAAGACCCCAGAGTTTCTTGGCAGAGATTTTGACGTTCATAACAGTTTAAAACAAGCCTAAATTGAATAAAGGGATTTTGACTTTGACTTTGACTGATTGCCAAGAGAGTAACTAGCACTGCGGTGGTACTAACACTAGGCTAGTTACTATACAATAAGTTTTTGTTTAGTCACTATTAACGATTTAAGATATTAATTCTATGGCGCCAATTTCTACTTGCGACACGTGAGACAGTTTGACCACAGACTAGTATGTGTTTGACATTGACAGTATGTAAATAAACGACAGGCTATTATGTGATTGACGTTGTCAGTATGAACGTAAATAAAAAATATTTTATTTCTTATTGAATTTAAGGTATTTCTAACACATTATACATACATTTTAGCTTTCTCGCTTGTTCTCCATATAAACTATAACCAAATGTCCTACCCAGTATCTCACATTTCTCGGTGCGCGGAATATACTTAAAAAGGGGTACAATTTTTTTTCTTTACGCATTAATATATAGAATATATATATACAATGATACAGGATTGGCCGTAGTCAGAACGTATTTACCGTAATTATCCATCCATGTCAGCCAATAGGTGTCCGGCAGACTAGAATAGCACCTACCTTTTTCCTACCCAAGTGTTGTAAGAGGCGACTTGTACGGACAGCCTTTATTCGTGCAGAATATCACCATAATATACAATACTGTCACTTAATTGCTCATGGGAACGCAATAGGGAATAAGAATTACCAAAATGGTAACAAGTAGGCTATATGAGTGGCATCTGCCTACCCCTTACGTGGGAAAATGCGTGACTGTATGATGTAGTGATGATTCATCCAAATTGTTGTTGCTATTACAGGGACTTCTCTTAGTTTTTATCTATGTTTTGAAATTCCTATTTTATTTTTACTCTCAATTAATTATTACATACATACATACATACAGTCACGCCTCTTTCCCATAGGGGTAGGCAGAGACCACATCTTTCCACTTGCTACGATCCTGACACACATCTTTAGCTTCTTCTACTTTCATTAGCGTTTTCACACACGCTCGTCGGTTGCGGGTACTTTTAACGTGACCTTTCCTCAAAAGTTCACCGATCTGATTGTGATACGTACGCCTAGGTCGACCCTTACCGGCTTTTCCATTCACACTTGCCTCATAAATCTGTTTCGTCAATCTCCTTTCAGAGATTGGACACGTAGAGAGGATGAACCTCTCTACGTGTCCAAACCATCTAAGCATGCCTTTCTCTATCTTTTTCACTACATCTTCAACCACACCGCAACGTTCCCTTATCACGCTGTTTCTCACTTTGTCAATCAGAGTTACTCCAGCTATACTTCTCAAACTTCTCATTTCCACAGCGTTAATCCTACTTTCATGCTTCTTCTGCCAGACCCAGCATTCACTACCATACATAAGTGTGGGGACCAGAACTCCCCTACGTACAGCCAGTCGTGCCTTTTTAGATACGTTCTGGCTACACATAAAGTTATGCAGAGCCCCATTCACTTGATTTCCTGCCAATACTCTTCTCTCAATATCACAGTCATACTTTCCGTCTCTCGTAAATTTAGAACCCAGGTACACAAACTCTTTCACTTGTTCCACTCTTTCTCCTTCAATCAAAACTTTGCAATCCGACATACTTTCTTCTCTTTCAAGAACCATTACTTTCGTCTTATCTACATTAATTTTCATTCCTATGCTTTGTAGAGCACCATGCATAATATTAACCATCGCCTGCAACTCCTCCTCCGATGATGCTAATATAACCTGATCATCGGCGTATAGGAGGCATTTGACGGTCAAATCATTCATTCTTAATCCAAACACACTCTCTTTCAAATCTTTTAAGCAATTGTCTATGAATAGGTTAAACAGCCACGGCGAGGCCACACATCCCTGTCTAACACCTTTTTCGATGTTAAACCAGTCTGTGTAAGCCCCGTTTACCCTGACACAAGCACTGGAATCCTTATAGAGTGATTTCAGTGCTCGTATCAAGCTGCCGTTCACCCCATACATATGCAATGTCGACCACAATTCAGTCCTCACTACCCTATCATAGGCCTTTTCCAAGTCCACGAATGCGCAATAGACCTTTTGACTTTGAGTCAAGAATTTTTCGGCTATGCTTCGTAAGGAAAAGACCTGATCCATGCATCCCATTCCTCTCCTGAATCCCGCTTGTACATTCCATATCTTCTCTTCAGTTTCATTCATCACTCTCTTAATCAAAACCTTTGCATACAGTTTGCCGACGATACTGAGCAAGCTAATGCCTCGGTAGTTTTTGCAGTCTTGCTGCGACCCTTTTCCTTTGTAAAGCGGTACGATAACGGCCTTACACCAGTCTACTGGTACGTTGCCGCTCCTCCAGCAAAGGTTAAAAAGGCGGTACAGCTGACTAGCTACCACGCCCTGTCCAGCTTTCAGCATCTCAATCGTAATTCTATCATACCCTGCAGCTTTTCCCAATTTCATACTATTCATCGCTTCCACAATCTCTTCCATACTAATATCTCTTTCATCGCAACCTTCATTCATGTCCCCAGATGGGGCCTGTGCTCGTATATATTCTTTCTCAAATAAGCTTTCGAAATATTACTTCCATGTCTTTAGAATGCTTTCCTCACCTCTTACAATACTTCCATCCTGGTTTCTGATTTTGTCCAGTTGCGAGGTCGTATTTTGACCTCCGGCTGTTCTTATGGACTTCCAGAAAAACTTAATGTTGTTCTGAAAGTCGTCAGATAACCTCGTATCAAATTCATCTCTATCATTCTCTTTCTTTCTTCTCACAACCTCTTTTGCCACACCTTTTAACCTGTTATACTCACTCCTTGCCATGCTTACGTCCTCATTCGTTGCTTTTTGCATTCTTTGATTGGCTCTTGTAGCCAACCAGTCCAGCCAAGCTTTCTTCTTCTCGGACACTGCCTTTTGAACCTCTACACACACAGTCTTTAACTTACACCCTTTTCTTCTTTTACTTACACCACACACTTCAATAGCAACTTCCACAATTCCTTGCTTAAACGGCTTCCATACTTTTTCAACCTCACATTCCTCATTTAAAGTATCAAACTGCTTGGTCAGTTTACTAACAAATTCTTCTCTCACCTTTTTCTCTTGCAAATTCTCAACTTTTATGCGCTCTAGTACACTAATAGGTTCATGCACACGATGCCGCCATCGCTTAAAGAGCCCTCTTAGTCGGCTTAACACCAGAAAGTGATCTGTGTTGATGCCGACACCGCGGCATGCCCGAGTGTCTAGCACTTTCTTTCTCAGTCTTTCATCCACAATCACAAAATCAATCATACTTCTCAGGTTCCCTTCTTCTCTAGTATACAAGTGGATCTTTTTATGGTCAAACATTGTGTTTGTTACCACAAGATTCCACTCCAAACATACTTCAAGCAGACTTTCCCCATTTTCATTCACTCTATCATCGCCGAACCTTCCTACCACACTCTCATATCCATCACGCTTCACTCCCACCCACCCATTAAAATCGCCTAGCATTATGATCCTTTCATTTTTGTTGCATTTGTTCAAAATATCTTTCACGCTATCCCAAAACTCCTGTCTCTCAATTTGGGCTTTTGAAGAGTGGTTTCAACTCGCATCTTGTGGAGCATAAACTGCCAATATAAAGATGCGAGTAAGGCCAACCTTCAACCTCACCCAGAGGATTCTTGGGCTAACACATTTATAGTCAGTCACACATTCATTCATTCTAGCAGAAAGCACTACACCAACTCCCTGACAGCCTCTACTGGTTTCCGGAACTCCCGACCAATAGGCTGTGTAGGGTCCATGCGTGGTGGTGTCGCATCCTTTCCGCTTGGTCTCATTCACACAAAGAACATCAATCCGTCTTTCACTCATCATCTCGTATACTTCTTCAATTTTATCATTCATACCTCCTCGAACATTCAGCGTAGCAAAGTGGCTATCCGCAGCCCACTTTTCGCCCCCACGGGAAACGAGACGTGACGAGTGGCGAAGCACATCGCCGCCATTCTGGTATGAGTCTAAATGCTTACTACCCATTGCGTTCCCACGAGCAGCTAGGGAAAATGCTGTCCACCCAAACAGAGCCCCGCATGCTTGAGTAAGGCTAGCCTTATTCTGGGGTCGCCCGGTCCCAGGGCAGGTCGGCACGCTAACGACTAGACTCGCCCCTAGCCACGCAGCCATCGGCACGGCAACCATTGGCTTGGCGGAGTGGAAGGGAAAAGGATTAGGTAGGAAATGGACTTGGGGTAGGGAATGCGGGAGTTTGAAAAGGAACGATAAGGTGTAGGATACTACTATCTCGGAAGAAGCAGGGTAAACATAATTATTATTAACACATTATTTTGTTGCGAATAGTGTTTTTGGTCGCAGAAATGCACCACCCATTTTTCAAACAGACCTGAGTTTAAGTTTTAGATACCTCTTATCTTAACTTATTTTTATTTTGTTACAGGAACGGTTACTATTGGAGTGGCAAAACCTTTGCCTTGTAGCACTGTTGTGGGCGGTGAAAAAGCAAATGGTCACAGCATACACAGTAGTCAGGTCAGTTTCATCTACGATTGTATTCAGAATTAAAATTGTTTAATGTATACAACCGTCTCATTTGTTCATTAATAAGTCGATCTGAAATTATGCGAAAAAATATTCTTCAAGCATATATGTATCGTAAAGACGATATATAAAGATATGGAAATTTAAAAATTACGCTACGGAATTATAATGAAAAAATATTAAAGAACTGTAGTGAACATTGACTTTTTCAAATTTTAATTGATGTTTTTAATGAATGGCATAATAATGGAGTTTTAATGCAATAGTTTAGAAAAAAAAATGTGTATCTGAGAAAATTCAAAGTTATTTGTGATATAAAAATTAAATACGGCAAAATACAAAAATATTAAGCTCATATTTTTGAACTATTTAAAAATGTATGCGCGATCTATATAGTGACATAAGTCACCGCCAAAATTCTGATTAAAAATTACTCGTTCGCATTTTTACGTCGTTAATCTATAAGAACATATTTGTTGTTGTTGTAAAATGTTCTGATATTGTACACTGAGGGGAAAAGTCTAAAGTAAGTCAAACTTTTCTTTACTAAAGCTTTTTCTTTAATAATGCTTAGAGCAGTACAAATTTGTTAAACATATAAAGCATGCGATTTTCTTAACATTTGAACTATTTTAACTAATTTTGTACAATAAAGGGACTTTATTTTACCGCTCTAAGATGTTAATTAGTTCAGCTTTTTAGTCGATTTTGTTATTGTAACACCATCTGTTATAATTATCCCTTTAGTGTACAATATTTTATTTTGCATGCATTCACTTTTCAATAAATATTATTGGTAAAAGCGTAATATCAACTTACGCTGGACTTTGTTAATTAGGCGGCAACGGACCGTTTTCAACATTCAACATCAGCCTGCAAATATTAAATCGCAAGACATAGACCTCTTTCAATTAATTGCGGGCGGGGTGGCAATTCTTCTGTACACACACGTACCGTAAGCACTGCTGTCCGTCTTTTGGTCTAAGCACATTTGTTGAGACTGTACATATATAAACTTTATACATAAACCTTGAAATTTTCCGGGATTTTTCCTTAATTCGTTTTCAACCTGTACTTAGTACAAATATTTTCTTTTCCCGCCATCACACGACACTTCCATAGATTAACGAATTCCAGAATTTTCTGAAATCAGAAGAACACAATAAAATAACTTAAGTATACCTAACTAACATGGGTCAACTTTGAAAGTCCTGTCTTGTCACAAGTATCCATTTTTCAAGAAGAGCAAAATTTTGACAGCGCCATCTATTTCAATGTCTATGTATAAAATTTAACTATTTTGAAATAATTAAACAAAAGATGTCACTATTATAAAAGGGAACCTAGAAACAATTGGAAGTCTATAATTACTTACATTGCATTCATAAATTTATCTTTACTTAACGCATATTAAGTAAACGACGTGATTAGAATTTTGAGACATTTTATATCTAATAAATACTTTTTGTTTTTACAGAAAATCGAGTACTTTACTAAAATTCTTCGCATGATTATGTCACTACATCGAGACATTATGGAACTACAGCTGCAGTGTAATCAAGATACGATGCACTCGACACCTCCATTGCACCCTCCATTTGGGATAACACCGAAAATAAAAGCCGAACTCACAATGAAATGACAAACAGACAAACTGAAATACACTGTTAGTATTGAAGTACCACAGACTCGAAATGATATTGAAGGGAATTGTTCAAAAGACGCAGAATCCAGAATTTAATAAATAGCCTAAAACAGATTTTTTATTTAATGTCGATTAATTACACAATACTTATTGAAAAAAAAAATGATTTTATCCTGGGAAGAAGTAAAACAAGCAAAAAAACCAGTGGAAAGTTTTTTTTATTATCTTTTTCTTTTCATTATTTTGTCTTGTGATCATTTCAGAAATTGCAACATTATTCAACGATTATCAAAATGTATAAATAGCAGCAATTACCCTAAAATCCCTCTTATAATCGCTGTTTAATAAAAAAATAACTTTTTAAAGGAAAACTGACTTTCTGGGTTTTTTTTTTTTGTAAAACTGATTGTGAAGTCGAGTAAGCGTTAACACGAGAATGAAATATAGGATAGTATAAAAAGAAATGAGAGTATATTGAAATATAGGATCTTTGGTAAAGTCTACATAGATTTATCCTAGCTTACTTCGTTGTGCGTCCTTTTCACAGACGAATTTATTTTAACTTTTACAGATGTTTTTTGTTCCGCTGACAGAAGAAACTTTGAATGTTTAGTTACGAAATGTTTTTTCATATAATTTAATTATTTTATAATTCTTCTTTTATATTCAATTTTATTCTGACATTATTTTAATCTCAAAGCGATGCCTAATATCATTAATTAATATAAATTCTGGATATTTACTTAACAATAATCACAAGTCCTAAGTGCATTGATTTGTAAATCAGACGATTTATTAGATCTCGTAGATAAAATCTACTGCTTCTTACTGTAACACAGTAACTAGTAAATATAGTTACGACCCCGTGGCCTAGTACCGGGACACTACGCTGTGGGTCCTGGGTTCGAAGCCAGGAGTCAACATTGTGCTAAAACACACATTGTTGGTTTTCTGGGCCTGGTTGTGTAGCCATTGTTCCCCTGTTTCTGACACTGCATCCTAGCCTACCTCCAATCTGATCGCATCAGCGTTACTGTGGACGCGGGAAGGCTGGGACCAGTGAGTGAGTGAGTGAGCGAGCAAGAGACACTTGAGGCACTTTAATTTCTCCTGCGCAGTTGATAGGTTAAGACAATATTCATAAGTTGTCGTCGTGGTCGAAATCGCCAACGAGGCGCTTTGTCACATAGTTACTATGTTTATTCCGTAGTAGTAATTTGATGTTGTTGTTGATAATTGTCACGTAACAACCAGATTTTTGAATTTAAATTGGAAAACAACCATACGTCATGAGAGGTGATAATAATAAAATGCATTCAAGAAGATGTTATGATTTATATCGAGTAGGGTAAGGCTTAGTAAACACTTAATAGTTTTTAGATTTAAATCTTGTGCATTCCTTTAATATCTACTTTCGATTAAAATATTTTTTTTTGTATATATAAATCTGATGTGTATTTATGTATATGTAGGCAATTTTTATGAAAGAAATAAAGATCACAAAAAATACAGGTCATAATTTTCCAATTAATGAACATATAAAACAACATTAATAATTTAAAAAAGGAACAACAATTTGGCTAATGTCATTAAAACTTAAATTTAAAGAAAATAAAAAAAATATGCGGAGTGGATAGTTGCCAAATCCTTAAATTTTTGTTTTTTGCATAGGTGTGTGGCACTTTTACTTTCTTTTGTATTTTTATTTACTATTGCTGTCTTGTGCGTTAACTTTTATAATTTTTTTATGGTAAATAAGGAAAACGTGTCATTAGCTTTACTTTTGTAATAGCACTGATATGTATATATTAGTAGTGTCGCTGTTGGTTTTCTTAATAAATAAATACATAATAAAAAATAAATAAATGCGAAATAAAGTTGCATTATATAAACCGATGCAATGCAGTTGGTATTTCTACATAACATAGTCTAGGAAAGAGTAAAGATTCTTAGTATGTTAGGTATATGATATAATTGTTAAATAAATTGATGTATTATAAAAAAAAGGTAAATGGGAATTTCTTTGTCAATTTTAAATGTGATAGAAGTACAACTGTTGGTAATAAAAAAGTTAAAAGAATCATCAGAGATGAAAAGTAATTTCCTATTTTCTTGCTATAAGAAAGCTTTTTAATTCATTTATAATATTTTGAGCTTAGACACCGTCCATTTGTGACATAGAATAAGATTTTTGGCACAGTTTGGAATTGAGATTTTGACTTTGCGTTAGTAGCCTCTCGAAAACAACAAGAGCAGGACGTCCATAGGCTGTTAATTATATTTTTAGCATTTTTTTAATGTACTAAATTTAATAAATTCGATTGCTTTAATACGGACATATCATAGATCGTAAGGTTATTGAGAGAATGTTAATATAGATATTTATAATAGTAAGATGTAGTAGAGATGAAATAGCATGTTCAGTCACAGTAGTGAAAAATAAATATATTGCAAAAGAAATGTACGAGTTTAAAGCTGTTAATAATTATTCATCATTGAATAGAAGCTGTGAAGTACGTATTACGTACTTACTGATCCTGCGATAATGTAGATAATTTATGAGGTAATTTTCCCAATTACAAGCTGCTTACTCAAGCTACCCTACTCAAGCTGTTATGATATAGTGACATAGTAATTTCAAATATAACATTTGTGCATAAAAGCGTCCAAGTATCTAAGACTGCCATCACCAACCCGCCTGATAAGCGGGGCAAATCAACTTGAAAAATAACCTGCGCTGGTATGTTAAGAGGTTGATGATGAGTGGCTTAGTTGGTCTGGTCGGGTAAAATTTTTCTGAATAGCTAAGCGGATAGGCGGACAGTACTCTATTTTACTTTATTATTTTAATATGCTAATGGTGATTATGATAAAATTTAAAGCTATTTAAAAAGATAATTAATATCTTATGTATAATGAAGTTGTGAAACAATTTTTAGTTTTCATAATGATTTCTTATATTTACGCGAACACTACACATTTAAATGAAACTAATTTTACGGATTTTATCGCGTTTTATTTTATTATTTATAACCCTATATTACATTATATACATTAGGGTTATAAATAATAAAATAAAACGCGATAAAATCCGTAAAATTAGTTTCATTAAAATTTTTAGTTTTGTTCAATAGTCAGCCAAATATAGGACAAATTGTGTTACTATAAAGTATATATGACTATAAAGTATGTATGTAAATCTAAATAATAATAAGTAATTAAATGGATGTGAAAAATGCTACGATGACTGTAATGACCTTATTAACAATGGAGTTCAGTACTTTACCTTGCGCTAGTTGCTACATTTAAGACTACTTATTGACGTTAAAGAATGTTAAAAAAATATGTCACTATTCCCTAATCACTAATGAGCAATGTAGTTGCAGCTACAAGGTGAATGTGCCCAAAACTGAACAACACTATTATGTAGGCTAGAAAATATTGTTCACGTATTAAGTGTATGTAGACAGCAACAAAATTTATGTTAAATGTCGTGACAAAAGGCTTTGTTATATGTATTGCAATAAATGTTATAAAAATGAATTGATTTTTAATTTATATGTTTATAATTTTTTGATTTTTTTTTTCCTTTCAATGTTTCGTCATTCATCATATCAATTTATCATTTGATAGTGAATGCGAACAAATAATATGACGTAAAATCAAATTCAACTTAAGTCAATCATTGCTTTCCTTAATACTAGTTTTAATCCACAGGATTGTGTGAACTCCATCGCTTCTGACGACCACACCGGCATGGACTCTTATCATGAATGCCTTCAAGAATATGGAGAAGGAATAGAAGTTGTACAGATCTGTTTAGAACCTGAAGATACATCAATCAAAGATGATGAATTGTCTGCACTATGTGACCTCAGTTTCGATGATTGTAATAAGAACGAAAACGTTTTAGATGACGACATTAATAAAGACAAAATGGATAAAGAAAAGTTGAATGGCATAACAGAACTTAAGTCTTCCAAATCTGAAGAATCCTTGGATGAACAGGATGACGATATGACAATAACAGAAGATGACATCTTAGTCTCTCCAAGGGAGTTAAATATAAGAAGTAAATCGGCTGACAGAAGAGAAGCAAACGGAAGTAGGTGTCTATCTAAACAAAATAGCAAAGACTTATCTACCTCTGATGAAATGGTTTTTGCCGTAACACCTACGGGCTTGGAAAGAATCAGTTTTGAAAAATACTGGAAAGACAGCAATGTAGAGGAAAACACAGAAGAATCATTACAAAAGGTAAAAAGCGAGGAAAGTTGGAAAGAGTGTTTAAATTCGCCTACGGATGAAGCGAGTAGCTTCTATGATACAACTGCAAGAATATCCGTCCAGGAAGAAAATAACACACTACTGTACATCGATCATGAAATAGACGGTTACGAAACGTGTCTCGACGATGACTCTTTGTCCATTAAGTGTATAGAAAAAAATGGCTATAAAACCAACGGAGATCGGGAGATCAAAGAGTTAAGTAAACAAGATAAAATAGCTAAAAGAAACAAGAACAACGACGCATGTGCCAAAACAAATCACGATCAGAACACTTACGATGGTGTTGATGAAGTATCGTTTTACACTCGCCCTTATGTAGAGGAACATATTATAAAACAAATGAAATCACTGAGAATAGAACCATTAAATGTAAATGTTACTAACAAGAAATTAAGGAAAAAAAGTCCAACTAAGCCGTCCAAAAACGAACGCAGATGCATCGAATACTATAATGATCAAGACGAGTGCTTGAAGGAAATACGACAAAAAAAGCTGGAAGAATTAGAAAAAAATCATAAAGAACAAACAAAGAAAATTGTAAAGAAAAACTTTACGACGATGGAAAGGAAGATGATGCTAAAAAAGCAAGAACCCAGCGAAGAATCAACAGACTTGGAAAATAATTATGTGCCAGGTTGTCATAAGTGTTTCTTAGAAAATTATGCGTATGAAATTACAAAGGCCTACATAGCGGAAGCCAATGCTTGTAAATATTGTGAAGTGATCAGAGATATGCTGGAAGCTCCAAAGACTATACCAGATAGAAGAATGTCAGCGCCGGCGATTGTTAATTTGGAGAGTCCAGCATCGGAAACAGACGAAGAAGATTTATTAGCTGTTCCTGTAGTGAAGGACAGGAGGAAATCGGCGGGTCCTCTCTCATTTTTAGTGCCTTCCAGAAGACCAAGGTAAGATTACTCTAAGTTGCTATATATTACCTAATTTCATTATAAGATAGACAAGACCTATAAATTAATGTCCCACTCCTGGGCAACGGCCTATTCTCTTTTTTAGACAGGGTTTTGGAGTTGTTAAGTATCGATAAGTATTCCTCCAGTGCGGGGGATTGTGAATTCCGTTACGCACTTCAGGAAACTTTGTATGTTTGAACGCACTAAACTCAGAAAATACTAATCCGATATGAAAAAATATATTTTCATTAGATATGCCGTTTATGGAAAAAAGTTTTGGGCTATAAAAATTCAGGCTACGGCTTTAAGACCCGTACGCTGACATCCGAACAGTACTGGGAAGGGTCGAACTGTGAATGCTAGGCTCAGGTCATCGAGGTACCATGCAGTACGGCGCTGTCATGTGGTCGACTTATTTTACGTGCTAATACTTTATATTTATAAGACAGGTAGGTTTCCTCACTAAATGTCCCACTGCTGACTACAGGCCTCCTCTCATTTCTGAGAAGGTTTTAGAGCCGGGGAGAGTCCGCCACGCTGTTCCAATGTGGGTTAGCGGATATTATTTCCTTGTAAGTAATATTTAAAATAAACAATATTTAAAATTGCAAATAAAATAATTCGTGGCACCAGTATCAGGGATGTTTTCATTACAGGAATTTGAGGGTACAATCCCTGAGCTGTTAGAGCTACCAAAATTAATATTTAAATGCTAGTGGTCGCCCATGGGCCGAAATTCTACTCTAAATACTACACGTAATTGATTAACTTTCATTTATTGAATTTTATGAATTTGTAACAGTTATCATATATAAATTTTAGCTTTCATTACATACATACATAAGATCACGACTGTATCCCGTAAGGGGTAGTCAGAGACTGGGCACTCACTGCAAAAGTAGATGATGGCCACAATCCTCGTTTCACCAAAACAATATAATGCACTTGGTGTGATAGGTATCCATCGCCACCATGCGCTGTTGGGTGCACAGTGCAGTTTAATTCCTTACTCGCCTTTTACGAGATCCATTGGATGAGATGGAGTGGTAGTATTCTTTTAACGACACTAAAAAAATATACGTACTATAAAGGAATCCGTCTAGGTAGGTACCACCCCATACCCTGTTATTCTGTCGTGATATATACTTTCGGTGATGTAATTGCTGTTAGCCTTTTTTGGCTTTTACAGCTTCATCGGATCCCCCAACGGATCCTACTGTCGTGAAGCAGTAGTGTGTAGACATTACTGTGTTTCGGTCTGAAGGGCACTGAGAGCTAGTTTAATCACTGGGCATATGAGACTTAAGAACTGATGTCTCAGGGTGACGGGCGCATTGTGGTTTCACACTGTACTGGGTGACACAGCATTTGTTATGGGCAGACTTTGCACTTACCATCAGGTGAACGTTTTACTCGTCTCGTCACTTTATCCAATAAAAAAAATTGCTAAGAAAACTAAGTACCAGTATTAAGTGAGTAACCCATGAGATACATTATACTCGTATAAACGATTAAATAAACAAACGGCAGTCTACGACTAACCGATCTAAACATTTCGTATGTGTCTTTGTGAACACTGATCATAATTATAAGCCTTAATCAAGTTTTGATGTTAGTAAATTACTAACATTAGAAAATGTGATTGGTTTTCGTGTATTGATACATAATGTTTCTGACGTCCTCACCGAAACTTTGACTATCCATACTAATATTATAAATACGAAAGTAACTCTCTCTGTCACTCTGTTTGTTACCTTTTCGCGGTTCAACCGCTGAACCGATCTTGACGAAATATGGTACAGAGATAGCTTGCATCCTGGAGACGGACATAGGGCACTTTTTATTCCGGAAAATAAAAGGGCTCCCACGTTATTTTTAAAAAACCTAAAGCCACGCAGAATTTTGTGATGTTGAACACCGTTCTTAACGACCTTGTGGCCTAATAGTAAGAGTACCCTGTACCATCTTATCCAGTTGGTGTCGTAAACATCGACTAGAGTAACGACTGTCACAAAAATTCCAGACTGAATTATTCACAAGCGTGACAGGTGGGAGCTATCGGGTGCTACGACCGCTTACTTGGCTACCAAGCGTAGTTATTTCATCTAATTATCTCAAGTGACGAGCATAACGATCACCTGATGATAAGTGCAACGCCTGCCCATTACAGTTGGTAACTCAGAAAATTTCTGTGTGGCACCACACTGCGCCCGACCCCTTGAGACATCAGTTCTTAAATCTCATATGCCCAGTAGTTATTCTAGCTCTTAGTGCACTTCAGACCGAAACACAGAAATGTTTGCGCACTACTACTTCACGGCAGAATAACTGACTGCGGTGATACATACTTAGAAGGACTCCTGCAAAGGGGATTCCTTTTCAGGAGTCCTTCTAAGTATGTAGTACCAGTAAAATATCTCATCGCTATAATAAAATAATATACCATTTAAGTACCATATGTCAGCATATGGAATAATTAAGGGCTGGTTATGATGATTATGAACTACTTGATAAACTTGTTTACAGCCGACATACATAACTCCCTGCTGGGCACAAGCCCCCTCTAATTTTTGAAGGAATTCTCAAAAATAAGATAAGGCCGTAGCTATGCGGATTGGTGGATATCACATAAGTACTCGAATGGTTTTATATTTCGCAATTATGTAGGGTAAATTGCGATAAAATTAATTCTCATAAACACAATTGTTTGTTTACGCTAACATATATAATTCCTCCATAAAAGATTTCCTGAAACACGTGATACTTAATGCGATGAAGCCTTTCAACGAGGCCAAGCCACATATGTTGTTATTCGTTTAACGGCCAACGCAATACCGACGTATTTCACCTGCAAGTAAATTTCAATTTCCGTTGCAGCCGTTTTAATCGTGCATGGCCATTTGTTAACAATGAAAAATATACTTTATCACTTCGCGGTAAGGTTTATAATGTTATAGTATGAATTATCATACAATTTTATGTACATCATAATCATTTTTATTGAATTGATCAAGTTCATGACGAAGTTCATTGTTGAGTCCATGCATCGCTAACAAGGATTTTAATATTATATCCCAGTTAACCTCACGATGCAGGTTTCGTACTTGTAAAAAACGTAAAGTAAAGCTTAAAAATTTCACACTACTATGAAGGACATGGAGCTCGTCTAATTTTTGAGAGGGGAAGAGTCCACCATGCTGCCCATGCGTCGGATGGCGATCTTCACAAGTCGTCGAAATAATTTTTCATTGCTCAGACATGCTGGTTTCTTTACAATATTTTCCTTCACCAGCGAGCAAGAAGACGAGAATTTGAAATTACAATTAATAATGTAAGATGTTGTGGCACCGAGAATCGAACCTGCACACAGTAATAAAGTTGCCCTTAGATTTTATAATAGTAAATGAGTCGTGCGCTAAACAAAGGTTTTTATGCATTCGCCATTGATATTTATACTGTTTACTCCCTATGCCAGTGGCTAAGAAATATCTTGCAATGCAGGGTTGAAAGGGTTAATTAATATAATCCTTAAAGACTTACTGGTGGTAGGATTCCTATACAAGAGTCCGTATAGGTAAGTACCACCACAGGCTAGTGCTCGTATTACTGTGTTTCGGTCTTATGAGCGCTGAGAACTGTGATGTAATTGCTGTTAGCCTTTTTGCCTTTTACAGCTTCTATAGTTAATAGAATCAGGCGTTACTTTGCGGAAATCCATTATAATGAAGAAAAGTAAGTTACTTTGCTAAGATCCGCATGCAAAATATAAAAATGGTGTATATTACCTAGTTTTTTGAAGTGCACCACCCGCCCTCCCTCAGTAGCGTGCACAAGCAAACTAACACCGCCACCAGGAACCGCCACCAGGTACCCTCCACCAACCACTACAATACCACCACTAGATAATATACACCACCGAAGCCGAGAACACGACACGTGTTTCGCCCCAAAACGAGGCATTATCAAGCGTAATAGACTCTACGACAGACGGCCGCCGAGTGGACCACTCGGCGGTGTTCTCGGCTTCGGTGGTGTATATTATCTAGTGGTGGTATTGTAGTGGTTGGTGGAGGGTACCTGGTGGCGGTTCCTGGTGGCGGTGTTAGTTTGCTCGTGCACGCTACTGAGGGAGGGCGGGTGGTGCACTTCAAAAAACTAGGTAATATACACCATTTTTATATTTTGCATGCGGATCTTAGCAAAGTAACTTACTTTTCTTCATTTTACAGCTTCATCGGATACTGTGCTCACGGGCCAGGGGCCCGAGTGCCAGGTTTGGTTTGACCGTTCGCTGCGTGCTTTCGCGATTTCTAATATCTTAAATGTTTTAAGTCGTCTAATGACTGTCCGAGGCAGGCTGCGGGCCTCCATTCGGACTGTGGACTTGTGTGTCGGTAACCGTGGGCGGTGAGAACCGCCCTGGAATACGGGTGAATCGTGTGTACGCGGTGTGATTATTGACTATTGCGCGCCTCGCTCTACGGCGGTCACGCGTCGTGGTGCATGTTATATTAAAGCTATTGACTGTGTGTACAGTGTGGCCTGTGTTGTGACTGACCGTATCGTGGTCAGGAAGAGCTGAGACGTCCGAGTCGTTTAGCACGTTTTTGAGAATAGAGAACTGATGTCTCAGCGTGACGGGCGCAGTGTGGGGCTACACAGAAATGTTCTAGGTGACACAGCATTTGCTATGGGCAGACGTTGCACTTACCATCAGGTGAACGTTTCGTTCGTCTCGACACTTAATCTTATAAAAAATGTGTTTTAAGTACATGCGGCACGATTTTTATAGGATTCAAAATATACAATATATTCATTGGTCACTTTTCTGCATTAATTTGTGTAAGTGGCCAACCCGCATGGGAGCTGGATAATGTAATTGGCGATATCATTCGCCAAAATCCCCACGGAACCGCTTATTGAATTGATGTCAATGAAAACTATAGGTTATTTGGTCACGCTATTATCTATTTGAAAACTTTTTCAGTTATTTTTTTTTTATTTAATAATAGTGACGGAACTAGCAAAACGTTGACCTGATGGTAAGTGCAATGTCTGCCCATAACAAATGCTGTGTCACTCAGTACAGTGTGACACCACAATGCGCCCGTCACCCTGAGTTATCAGTTCTTAAGTCTCATATGCCCAGTGATTACTCTAGCTCTCAGTGCCCTTCAAACCGATACACAGTAATGTTTTCACACTACTGCTTCACGGCAGAATAACTGGCCCTGGGGTGGTACCTACCTAGACGGATTCCTGCATAGCAATCCTACCACCACTGTACCACCACCTATTTTATACATGCGATAGTTATTTAAAAATTATACTCTTAAAATGTAGAAAAAAAATGAACAATATAGCGTAGCGTAACCTGAGTAAATATGTAAATCTCTCGTTCTGTGATGTCGCACGATGACAAAGACGGATTTACTTTTACACATTTTGCATAAGTTGTCTGTTAAGAAGATGCATAAAAAGCAATACCTACTCATATAAGGATATGAGCAGTTGAAAGTAGATAATAGAAATTCGTCTCGCCCTACGATTTTATTTTAGTTTGCTCTAGATTCATGAGTGAGTGGGTGGAGTGATGACTGGTACCTGGTACCTACCTAATTATTTTTTCGATTTTAGTACATTATCTGCATCTAAAGTCTATGTCTATAACTATTTATTATGATTTTTTACAATAAAACCATTACCATAAAAAAATACTTAATTTTTACTTTTCAACTTCAAGTTTTTAGTTTTTTATTTAGTTACTTAATATTTCTTATTCTATAAAGTTCATTTAGTGCATCATTATTACAATATTTCTTTTCTGAAGCCCTTTGTTTTGATTGGAAACAATATGCTGAGCGATGACCCTTTTGGCATGACCCGCGACGCACTTACAATAGCGAAACATACAGCTTAGTTATAAGATTAGTGGTAAGGATCAACTTTTAATGGTTACTGTTATTTTAATTTTTGTTTGTAAATGCATGTTTTGTACGACAGCGGTTTTTGCCGAATAAACTTTTCTTTCTTTCCTTATTCTTTCTTTCTTTCTATTAGATACCTAGATTTTAGTTTTAATGTATTGAATATCTAAACTCTATGATCCGCCATTTTATTTCGGACTCCATTTTGGATTAGGATTTTTTGATTTGATTTGATTTGGAATGTGTACTATGTACTACATGTGAAGCCTTTTCATTTGATAACCATATTGAAGGGAATGAAAATAAAGTAATCCGCCATTTTGCGGTGGCGGCCATCTTGTATTTGGATTTTTTTCAATATGTACTGAATTCTAATATTACCCTTTCATTTTATACCCATATTGAGAAGGTTTAAAAAAATATGTCGTCCGCCATTTTGTGGCGGTGGCGATCTTGGATTTAGTATGATACTGAATATATAAAATTGTATACTCATATTATAAAAATATCAGATCAATCGATCAGCAGGAAGGTGGTAAAATTTCAATTACTAGATTAGACCCACACAAGTCACAAACAAATCAAGTTTTAAATAGGCCTTTCCCACAGAATACCACAAAACACGACGCCTTGAGCCACTAGGATCTATCGACTTTCTTGAAAACGTCCTCTACCGCGCCGATAGATGATAGAATAACCGGCTCTAATATGCCAGAATAGTGATGCGATCGCAAAGTCGCCAGCCAAGTCTGGTGAATTTCAAAGAAAGGAAAAATCCTCTCAAATTACAAGAGGCTACACTAAATGTACATCCTGCCTTTATAAGTTATATATACCACCTGATAGATGCTGATGATGGTGATATCTGTTTATGCTTTATACCCAGACAGTTCTCGCCTTGAAGTGTGACGGCTGCCACCAGACTTGACTCTGACGCCAACACTGCTGAGCGTCTAACGTTGAATTTAAAAAGATCGAGTCTGCTCGAGGTTTTACTTAAAAGAGCTTATTTATCTAGGATTTTATGTGGTTACGGGTCTTGATTTTTTTAAGAGAAACCAACGAGACGAGACAACCGTTTGATGGTGAGTGCAACGTGTGCTTATAACAAACTAGATGAAACCCGCGACTTCGTCCGGGTGGAAATAGGTTTTTTAAATATCCCGTGGGAACTAAATCAGTTTCCGGGATAAAAAGTATTCTATGTCTGTCCCCAGTACGAAGGCTATCTCTCTGCCAAATTTCGTCAAGATCGGTTCAGCAGTTGAACAGTGAAAAGGTAACAAAGAGACAGAGGGACAGAGAGAGTTACTTTCGTATTTATAATATTAGTATGGATGTTGTGTCACCAAGAACATTTTTATGTGTACCGATTCAGACCGAAACGGAGTAATTTTAGCAAAATCTTCATAATCATAAACCATCAGTAAATTACATGCCTTATTTTCATATACATGAGCAACCGGAGCAAGTAATTTTGTATGTTAATAATTAACATACGGAACCGAGACTTGTGTCTTTTACCGCAGGTCGCTTAGCGAGCTATGGAAAGGATATAGAATCCTTGACGAGAATATCAGCAGCAGAACTAGTGTAACCGACATAGCCCTAAGGATTAGCGAGCTGAAGTGGCAATGGGCCGGCTTTATAGTTCATGGAACCGTACCGGCTTAATGTGACGAAGGGAGCATAACGTTCACCTGATGGTGAGTGCGCCCGTCACCGGAGTCATAAGTTCTTAAGTCTCATATGACCAGTGATTACACAAACAGTGCCTTTCAAACGGAAACACAGTAATGTTTGCACACTTCTGCTTCACGGCAAAATAATTAACCCTGGGCTGTATCTACCTAGTCGGATTCCTGCATAGGAATTACAAATACTGATTACTACGTACTACTTGGCGGCTATAGAAGATATACATACGTCACGCTTCTTTCCTATTGGCGTAGGCAGAGACCATCTTTCCACTTGCTATGATCTTGACACATATCTTTCGCTTCTTCTACTTTATTTAGTGTTTTATACGAGCTGATCGGTTGCGGGTACTTTTAACGTAGCCTTACTACGTTCGCCTACGTCGACCCGGATTGCCCGACTTCCGGATGGTTTCGTCAATCTTCTTTCATCCATCCTCTCTACGTGTCTTAACCATCTAAGCATCCCTTTTTCTATCTTTGTCACTACATCTTCTACCACACCGCAACGTTTCGTTATTACGCTATACCTAATTTTGTTCATTCGAGTCATTCCAGCTATACTTCTCAAACTTTTCATTTCCACAGCATTAATCTTATTTTCATGCTGCTTCTGTCAGACCCAATATTCACTGTCGTACATAAGTGTGCGGACCAGTTCACTCATAGAACACACAGTGTATTCTGCACGTATATTTTTTTATCTTTTAAAGTTAGCAAACCTACGGGTATATTGATGCAATGTAGTCAACTTTCTGGTCCTATACTGGTCCTATTTACTCTTATAAAACAATTAAAGGAGACCTAAAGTTAGCTGTGGGCCTTTGATATTACTTAATTTCATCTTTCTATATGGACGATTTTATTTGTATTCACGCTGTAATTATGCCGCGTGGCCTAGTAGTTGGAGTACCTGACTACCACACTGCGGGTCCATAGTTCGAATCCGAACCGGAGCCAACATTTGTTCAATAACACAAATAGTTGGTTTTTTGGTCTGGTTGTGATTGTCCTTTTGTCTATGAAACCTCATATTAGCCTACCTCCGTTATCGCACCAGCGTTATATCGAGGACGATACAGGTTAGAACGAGAGAGTGCCCCTGTGTTTGCGCGTACACTTGTGGTACTATAATATCTCCTGCGCAGTTGATAACTTCCGACAGTATTCGGTAGTTGTCGCCGTGGTCAAAAATCAGCCAGGAGAACATCGTCAGATTAGATCATTACCATCATATCTGTGCCAGAGTAACGTTCGTAGCTTAAACGTGCAAGGACAGGTTAGAACGACTGTGTGTAAGCGATAGTTTATGAAACGTATCCGGCTCGGGGGGCCAATTTCGTTGATTACCGGAAGAAGTTATTTTGGGTGTTACATCAAAGTCTTACAAATAACAAACAATAAAAGCAATTTTAGGCATTGCATACCATAAAACGTGCATAATTGTATAATGCACGCAGAAGTGTGCATTATTCATTCATCATTAGTACTGCTTTATGGCAGAACTGTCCCGGGGGTGGTATCTGCCTAGACGAATTATTGCATAGTAATCCTACCACCAAAATAAAACTTATTTTGCAGAACAAAGGAATTTTCCCGGCTAAGGTGACCAGCATCTTTGAAGTTTTTATAATGTAGCCATTCCATGATGGTATTCTAACCAAACGTTGCCTTATTCACAATAAAAATGTCAGGCTTCACAGGCCTTAGGATTATAAAACATAGTCTTTAAAATATACATAACACATATATCGTCACCGTCGTCATCATTTCAGACTATCATACTCCACTGTTGAACATAGACCTCCCCAATAGATTGCCACAAAACAAGGTCCTGAGCCACCTGCATCCATCGTCTTCCCGCAATACCGTGCAGGTCGTCGCTCCATCTAGTGGGGTACACTACGTTTGCCTGTACGAGGTTGCCACTCGAGAACCTTTCTTCTCCAACGATTATCGGTTCTACGAGCTATATGGCTGGCCCATTGCCACTTCAGCTTGCTTATCCATACACACAACAGGTACATGTAATCATGTATTCGTGCTGTTTTTTATCGGCTACATGTCAAGAAATATAAAAAAATATTCGTTTAAAATCCCCAATACAGTTAAAGATATTGTATAGAAATTACTCATTATCAATTACATTACATTTCCATTGAACCACACTTTAGTATAATTTCTTCTTTAAATTCAGTTTCAAAGCCGTACAATGTTTGAGCTGAGCCATTAAGTTAATAAACTAGGTACGCCGAAGAACTGCATATGAATAACAGAACAAATCATAACTTCATATTCAAACCTCCGCAGGATTAAGCAACTTGTATCTCAGTGTTGTAACATTGTCTTCTAGGTTGTATCGATGAAAATTTTGGATTTTCTTATATTTGGAAGAACTTATGCATGCGAATTCGCTTACGACTTGGGTGACTTCCATTGTGAACAAGTTTTTTTTATTAAAATTGAATAATGAAAAGAAAAAAAAATCGGTCCTGGGAACAGTGTTTCAAAAAAATCGCTGTCTCGAATGGGTCATGTAGAATTACGATTATAATTAAATTTTGATGATCGATTACATATAAAGGGATTATCAAACATTTGGATAATACACTAAGAATTTAATTTTGAATAAAATTATTTAATTTAAAAATTAAAGTAATCGCTAATACGCTAACAGAAATTAAAATTTATACTGAGGAATGAAATTTTAATATAACACTGCAGTGATAATATAGTGATAGTGTCACCTGCAGTGTTAATATTATATATTAATATTTATGCAGTGATATGTGATTATAAGTAAAAACTGTGAAGGGAAGTGTTCATCACGTAACTTCAGATACTTTCAATTTCTAGAAATATTTAAGACATGCCTTTACGCAACTAAATATCAGGTGCGATTTTATCACACTAAAAATTCATTTGAGGTTTAACTGTCATTTTGTATGCATATTTTATTTAGGACTCTGTTCTGTGTTACACTATCGGTATCGATAAATCCGCCCCATGCGTGGTGCAGCACTATAACAAAATTGCTAATGCTGGTAATTGAGTTATGGTTAGGCGACCTGAATGCTCCATTACCGATTGACAAGTCGCACTCGATCCACGTTTATTGGCAATTTTTGTTCAGTTTCACCATTACAAAGTTTTTTTTATGTGAAGAGAAGTTTTGCGGGGCTTGCGTTGGGAAAGAGATGTAGTGTTGTCCAATTGTTTTTGGCCATCGGTAAGTTTATTCACTTGTATTGTTTCAAAGCACTTCTACGTTAAACATTTGACGTTTTATTAAAAAAAAATACTAATTCTCTATGTGGATATTAAATTCTTCTCTTACTTATTTAACATTGTCGCACCGTAACCAAAGTCCTTGAAGCGCATTTTACGGTCAAGTTATTATAATGAAAAGATTGTCGACAATATAAGGTTTCATCGCGTGAAGATATTACGTATTTGTTACCTAAGCTGGCTTCTGTGTCAATGTCAATATAATATTATTTCCATCATTACGAAATATTGCAGTTTTAGATACTCTTTCTAATAGAAAATTCGTTTATCCATGTGGTGGCGGCTCGATAAAAGAATACCACCACTCCATCTCATCCAATGGATCTCTTAAAAGTCGAGTAAGGAATTGCACTATGCACCCAACAGCGCATGGTGGCGATGGGCTCACCACCTATCACACCAAGTGCATTATATTGTTTTGGTGAAACGTGGAGTGTGGCAGTCATCTGTTTTTGCAGTAAGTGCCCAGTCTCTGACTAACCCTTATGGGATACAGTCGTGATCTTATGTATGTATGTATGTATGTTTAACTAAGCACCCTAATAAGTTCTCTGCTCAACCCAAAGGTACACTGGTAGAGAATGCTTCTAGGCATTAAGTCCGCCTTTTTGTACACTTTTGTGCAAATAAAGTTAAAATAAATTAAATAATTAAACACTTAAAGGTTGCTTTACTTTCTTTGCCCAGTGTCTGACTTCCCCTTATGGGATACAGTCGTGATCTTATGTATTAAACCAAATAATCTGACGTTCATGTTTTGCTATCGGTCGGCCCGAGTCTCTATAATTCAACACATAGGTTAAGTACCTACAATTTGAATTACTGAAACTTTTGGCGAAATTCTACTAAATTTAAAAATAGTAACCCTGAAAGTAACCTGGTTGTAGCTTTATCATAATATCTGAAAAGATCCTGTCACACGTATTTCTGATATCTCCGTAAACTCAATTTACTTGCACATTTAGTTAATAAAGTCACCCGATTCGTAACTTAATTTGCAATAACTAATTTGACTTTGTAACTGAATTCGTAAGTTTCAAATTTCAGAATTTGTCAAACGCAACTTATGGCACACTAAATTGTAGCTGAAATTGCTCTTACCTCAACGTATTATATTTCTTAGATTTTAGAGAGCTTCGTAACAATACATTTTTAAAGATTTTTGCTAAGAACTATATTAAGTCATCATCGTTTTTATACTCTTTGTTAGTCACATTCATGTTTTAAATTCGTCCTCTTACCGTCTCGATTTCTATTCGAAACAACATCGCCATATGTATTATATAAGCCCTATAATTGAAATATTTCCTACATATGTAGTTTTACACCAAAATTGCGCTGACGTCAAAATAATCAAAGAAGAAAATTACATGAGGATGAATAATAATAAAGTCGGTTCTATGATTGTATAAGTTTTGGACGTATCTATTTGATTTTATAAAAGACGTTTAAGAGGTTTTACGGTGCATAATAAAAACTTCAACCTCTCCTGCACGCGGTGCACTAATCCAACTGGCGAGCGAGATTGTGGCGATCAACTGATTGCGAAAAATCTTCCTTGATTTAAAGCTCAACAGCCACAGGCTAGTGATGGAAAGAAATATCACATGTGCGGGGATATCGATACTGCACCTGCCTAGCCAGATTGTTGAGTAAAGGCAAACCATTCAAGAAATGTCAGACTTTTTTTTAAAAAAGGCGTATGGCTAGCAGTGGACTTTGGAAGACTGATAACGATGAAACCAGTTTTCAAATCATATAAAATGTAAACGATTTTTTTTTAATGGATACAGTTTCGAGACGAACAAACCGTTCACCTGATGGTAAGTGGAACGGTCGCCTATAACAAAAGCTGTGTTATCAAGAACATTTCTCTGTGTGGCACCACACTGCCCCGTCACCATGAGACATCAGTTCTTAAATCTCATATGCCCATTAACTACACTAGCTCTAATACCCTTTAAGACCGAGACTAAGTAATTTTTACACACTACTGCTTCAGGGTAACAGGCCCTGGGATGGTACCTACCTAGACGGACTACTGCATAGGAATCCTACCACCAGTGAAAAAATATAAATACAAAAATTTCCGGGAAAGGAGATAGACGAGAGTTTAAAGATTAAATTTGTGCATCCAGTGCAATAGACCGCTGCGAATTTTCCGTTCGACGAAGCGTGTTAACAGATGTACTCGGTGGAGCGTTTCATATATTTTCTATTCGTTTATCGAAAATTGCTGTTGTATCAAATGTTATTAAACTGATTAATTAATAATTATTTTATTAATTACTAACTATATTAATTAATTAAACTGCACTGTGCACCCAACAGCGCATGGTGGCGATGGGCTCACCACCTATCACACCAAGTGCATTATATTGTTTTGGTGAAACGTGGATTGTGGCAGTCATCTGTTTTTGCAGTGAGTGCCCAGTCTCTGACTACCCCTTATGGGATACAGTCGTGATCTTATGTATGTATCAAATGTTCAATACCAATGAAGTTAATAACTGAGATTGTTGTCTCTTGTTGAAATTCCGTTTACACTCACAAATATCTCATATAAAGTCACTTGTACTTCTCCTTCTTCTTCAGCATGATAATAGTCCACTGCTAGACATAGGCCTCTTTAACCAATCTATGTATTTTAGGTCCGCCAATCAAATAAGAAATAATAATTTTCAGGCGTCTCCCTTCATCGGATTTTACGATACGCACGGAATGAGATAGAGCGACAGATTTTCCTGTGCTTCCACCACACGGCATTATGTCAAATTTGTTCGGTAGACTTCAGTTTTGTTTTTTTTTATTGTTTAACTCGTTGTTAGCCCGGAGGCTTTTACAGCTCAATAGAGTGAAGTAGAGTTGTATTCTTACGTCATGTGCTCGCTAAAGTGTCTCTGCTTGCGGCAGCGTCGTGTGGTGAGCCGCCCACGTCCCTTAAATATGGTTGAGGAGGGCGATGGCTGCCACTTGCATCATATTGTGAAAATGGCTGTTGGTGGAGGTTGGTCTGCTTGAAGCTTTTTTTTTAAAAAAAACCGAAGCTCCCCAGTAGGATTTCTCCTGTGTCGCTGGTGCGTTTTACAGACATTAATTCCACATGCACAAACACACCGACCCGATTTGTCCCGTGCGGGATTCGAACCCGCGACCCACGGCGCAGAAGCCAAGGGCTTAGCCACTGCACCAACCGAGCCGACAAATTGATCGAAATCTATCCAGTAATTTTTGCGTGATACGCGCACAACGGCAGACCGCTGTAATAAATTGTTTTTTTTCTTATTTTTTATTATTTTTTAGATAAGAACTAAATGTCTATGAAGTAAAACTTAAAAAAAAATATTGAAATCTATCCAGTTACTACCCACTATGTACCCTTCAGACCGGAACACAGTAATTTTTGCACAATACTGCTTCACCTGGCCCTGGGATTGTATCTACCTAGACGGATTCCTGAATTTTACTTTCTTAGTGTATAAACTAATAATTGTCTTCATCAATTACATTTTATTACTAATAGCGAGATATAGTCTTCATTTCAGGACCCATTAAGAGTTATTATTTAGTTAAATAATACTGCTATGCTATCATTGTTCCGTGGTAACTGGCTACATTAATTAATTAACAAGCGCAATTGCAGTTTATAACGTTTTATGGGGTAACAATGAAAGACTAAAGAACCGTTGTAATAATTACTACAGTTTGATCTTTTTTTTGTTCGTTTAGTAAAAGAGACGTGGTGGCTCAGAGGCCGGCTCTTAAATTTCTTAGAACGCGAGTGACCTGAATTCGATCGCAGTGTCGGTACTTTCAAAATTGTCCTGCGATTTCTAGTGTTTATTTACCAAGAGCTTATCGGTGAAGGATAACATCTAGTGGACAATCTGCATATCTGAGGAATAAAAATATTTGGAAGACGTTGTCGTTTTAAAAAAAAAACCTGTAAGAAGCTGTAAGCATTTGGGCTAACAGTGACCATCAGTCTTAAAAAAGCGATGTCACAAATACTGAAATCGCAAAAAGAAAAACTGCTCCGAATTTTGCTGCCACATATTGGTGCTCTAGTCTGCTGAACACCTGTTAGCCGGTAGGTGTCTAGAAGAGTAGAATAGCACCTTCCTCTTTCCTGCCGAGGTGTCGTAAACGGTGACTAAGGTATTGTAGAGTATTTATTCGTGCAGAATATGCAATGCTGCCAACATACTGCTCGTGGGAACGCAACGGAGAGTATTTTTGACTCGTACCAAAATGGCAGTGATGTGTGTCGCCACCCGTCACGTCTGGTTTTCTGCGGGGCTGAGAAGATGGCTACATGTGAAGCCTCTGCCTACCACTTATACGGGAGATAACCGTGACTATATGTATGTATAATAGTCAATGAATGTTCATTGGTACAGACTGTTAGTGAATAGGAAACATTCATCTTATACCTACCACGTTTTCTTAAATCTGACCCAAATTTGTTTATGTTAACTAAAAAAGTACGCTACATTCCAATTCCATTCCATTTTCATGACGAAAGGATTCCTATGCAGCAATCCGTCTAGGTAGGTACCGGGGCCGGTTATTCCGCTGTGAAGCAGTAGTTAACATTAAAAAGCTTTGTTTCGGTATGAAGGGCACCGCGAGCTAGCGTAATCACTGGGCATATGAGACTTAAGAACTGATGTCTCAGGGTGATGGACACAGTGTGGTGTCACACAGAAATTTTCTGGGTGACACAGCAACTGTTATAGGCAGACGTTACACTTACCATCAGGTGAACGTTTTGCTCGTTTCGTCAACTTATCGAATAATTTAAAAAAAAAACTGCAAATATAACGTATAGTGACCATGTGCTGGCGCTCAAAACGTCGAGTTATAAAACTTAAACGTGATAAAATCCGTAAAAATTCGTTTGAAATAAAAAAAATCTCAACATTGCGTACAAACGCACAAATATTGGGATTTTTTTTTATTTTATTTTAAAACGATAGTTTTCTAGTAGGTTTACCTGTAATCTATAAGTAAAGATCAATTTTCTGTATGGTTATCAAAATTTTAGGTACAAGATATAGGGGATCAATTTTCATGCATTTTCTTAAATAACTTTAAAGCTATTTATTTTAAAATGATTAAAAATTGATTTGAAATCCTTACAACAAGCCCTTTCGTTAGATATATCACACAGTACATTTTTTCAAATTTTCTAATTTGTCCCCCAAAAGTGACCCCCACATTTAGAATTCATATATTGACGTTACACGTCCGCGTGTCACAGACATAAGTCTACCAAACTTCAACTTAATCGGTTGGATAGATGCAGAGCACATTGCTGTAACAGATGAACAGACAGACACACGAGTGATCCTATATGGGTTCCGTTATTTTATTCGGAGTCACGGATCCCTAAAAATATATCATAGTAGAATTATTTAACCGCTGCCAGTATTTTTAAAAGCTGACCTTTTTAAAGGTATGGATGTTAAATTTTTTTTTAATTTAAAACACATATTTACACTTTTCGCTCAAACATTACAATTTATCGAAATAAACTTTACGTTGTTCAGTGTACGTGCACTGGCATTAATATACGTATGTGTAGTGACAAGAGGCGTGTTCATCCATCCGTGTAGCGCTGTGCTAAGTGATTGAACTGTAGGCATCCTGTATTATCGAGCAGAAAAGTGTTCGGGTAATCTATTTTATTATAGCTGTTTGTTTTTATGGGTTATTAAGTATTCAGTTTTATGTGAGTAACGCACGAATACATCTTATCTAAAAAAAAAGTGTCTTTTTTTAAAGTAGATCCGTTTACAAAATGAAAAAATATTATCTCGGCCATCACGTACCGCCAAACCCAATGTAGGGCTTTAAACTTTTTTATAAAAGAATACTATCAATTTTTTTTTATTGTATCAAGTGATGAAACGAGCAAAACGTTCACCTGATGTTAAGTGCAACGTCTGCCCATAACAAATGCTAAGTCACCCAGAAAATTTCTGTGTGACACCACACTGTGCCCATCACCCTGAGACATAAGTTCTTCAAGTCTCATATGCCCAGTGATTACGCTAGCTCACAGTGCCCTTCAAACCGAAACACAGTAATGCTTGCACACTACTGCTTCACGGCAGAATAACTGGCACTGGGGTGGTACCTACCTAGACGGATTCCTGCATAGGAATCCTACCACCAGTAACAAAAAAAAGGCTTAAAAGCCTACTAACTAGAAGGTTCACTACTCCAGCTTGATCCTATGACGTCATGTTTCGCTATCAGTACCCTAAACCATTAGACTATGGCGCATGAACTGCATGGTTAGTTTGAATGCGAAGATGGTCATGGAACATGGTCCTGACCATGTTTTGTGAGTACATTCAGCAGAAGATTTGTTGCTTTTGTTTTATATTTATATCAAACGCGCCACATGGCTGTCATGAACAGCTCCCGCCAATCAAATAATTACAAGCCACATCGCAATGTGTTAAGTATTCAGCCTCCCCTACAATTAAAGCGCGGCGCGGGTGCGGTGGAATCGCTTAAACACATTTATAGTGAACGAGCGGGCATGGTGTGATAGCGCTATAGTTTTATTTCGCCTATCCGCGCCCGCGTTCAATGTAGATTCCTCAAGTTATAAAAAATATCATGCATATGAAATTCACTAGAATTTATCTACCTTCATTACTAATAAACAGCCGTGGTAGCTCAGGGGCTAGGCGCTCGCTTCAAATTTCAAAGTATGCGAGTGACTTGGGTTCGAGCCTCGGTGCCGGCACCACTAAAATTTTTAATTGCAATTTTAAGTGCTTATTTACCACGTGCTCGGCGGTGAAGGAAAACATCGTGAGGAAACCTGCATGTCTGAGAAATAAAAAATATTTCGAAGACATGTGCAGTCCGCCAACCCGCATTGGAGCAGCGTGGCGGATTCTTCCTAGCTCCAAAACCCTCTCAGAAATGAGAGGAGGCCTGGGCTCAGCAGTGGGACATTGATAGGCTGAAACTTTACTTTATTTTACTTTTTTTTTATTACTAATAATCACAAAAATATAGCGCTGTTCAGATTCCTATGAACAAATCCGTCTTAGTACGCATTGCCAGTTATTCCACTGTCAAGCAATAGCGTGCAAACATTACTGTATTGCAATCTGAAGGGCATTATTATCTAGTCCAATTACCGAGCATATGCAACTTATGAACTGATGTCTCAGGGTGACGAGCTCAGTATAATGCCACATGTAAATATTCTAGATGTCACATCATTAGTTATGGGTTGGCTTGTCTTTCTTTTGGCTGTCGCTGTCCTTCCGTCTGTTTGTCGCCTTTTCACGGCTCAGCCGCTGAACCGATCTTGACGAAATTTGGCACAGAGATAGCTTGCATCCTGGAAACGGACGTAGGATTTCATCTCGGAAAATTAAATTGTTCCCGCAGGATATTAAAACTTATACTTCCCTGGACAGAGGCATTTTTTTGCAAACCAGTGTAGTTTAAAAAAAAGAAAAAAAAATGACTTTCAATAAGTATTATGTAAATAATCTATATTGAATAAAAATTTATTCTATTCTATTCTATTCTATACCCATCCACGCAAATGAAGTGGGGGCATCGGTTGATATAGTAAATAGTAGCTTAAATTAAAACAGTTATAACTTTTCCGCCGACTGTACCTCACGCAAGGATGGTCCAACGAGTCGATTGGATAAAGTTAGCGTTTTCAAATTGAGTTCCATTTTGAATATAGGTGAATGCAAATTGTGAATGTAATGTTGCAATAACAGTCCAGCGCTGGACATGCGTTGGTGTCTGTCGGGTTTCCGCGACCGTACACGCAGGAAGTCGAGGTAAAGTGGACTTTGCTTAGGATTAAGTGGCGGGTTCAGTTTTTAAATTGTATATAAAAATTTCTAGCCAGTAGAAATAGTGTTTTCATCCTTTGATCTTGAACATATTGAAAGCAAAATTTTCGCTGATGTATTCTTCATTGTCTACAACTACGGTCACTACTACTGTTGCCGTGTGGTGGCGGCTTAAGAGAATCTACCACCACATCTCATCCCAGGTCAGACCACCCGAACTGTTCAGTATTTGGCAGATGAAGGTGCCTTTCCTTGGCACCAACATTTACCAAATACTAACCAGTGCCGGTAGCCGTGTGGTAGCGGCTTAAAAGAATCTACCTCCACATATCATCCCGTGGGTGTCGTAAAAGTCGACAGAGGGAGAGTGAAAACCAGGAGGAGGACAGTAGCATCTTCCTGGAACTTCTGAATAAATAAACTGCGGTTGTCAACCCGCCTGCCAAGCGTGATAACGTGCAAGATCCCCCAGGAATGAGAGCTACAAACTTTTGTGGCAATCTACTGAGGCGGTCTATGTTCAGTGGACTAGCGATAGGCTTAAATGATGATGATGATGACAATTACGGTGTTGTAAGATATAGCTTTAAGTCCAATTTGAAATAAATTTTTGAAGACTTATTTATGATTTTAACTGTAATTATAAATTTCGGATACAAGAACAATTTCGATGATGTGAGTAGGACAATGGTTCTGCTTGTAGTCGAGTCAATTTTACCCGCAATAGCTCACATCGTCAATTTTTCGCTGATGAACGGCACTTTTCCTACACTCTGGCGCAAAGCCTTTATTATTCCTATTCCTAAATCCACTGAATGTAGTCTTCTTTCCAATTACAGGCCTATTTCCATCCTGCCGTTTCCATCTAAGGTGTTAGAAGCTGTTGTACATAAACAGGTTTCTACCTTTATTTTCAAAAATAATATTCTTTCCCCATATCAGTCTGTTCCTCCAATATGAGAGCTACAAACTTTTGTGGCTATCTAAGGGGGAGGCCTATGTTCAGCAGTGGACTTGTGATAGGCTGAAACGTATATCAGTCTGGTTTTCGACCTGGTCATGGTACAACAACTGCCCTTCTCAAGGTCACTGAAGATATTCAAGAGGGTATGGAAAACTTCAAACTTACAGTTCTTATATTAATAGATTTTTCCAATGCATTCAACGCTGTTGACCACGATATTCTGCTAGCTCTTCTCTCTCACTTGATATATAATTTCGGTGATGTAATTGCTGTTAGCCTCTTTTGGCTTTTACAGCTTCATCGGATACTACTCTCACTTGAACATCTCATCTTCAGCTCAGGAATGGATCTCATCTTATCTTCGAGGGCGCCAGCAGGCCGTGTGTACTGGCCAAAAAGTGTCTGATTGGTCTAATGTACTCACCGGCGTTCCTCAAGGCGGTATACTCTCTCCTCTTATATTTTCCATTTTTATTAATCTTATCACATTGAATCTCAAATGCTCTTACCATCTGTATGCTGATGATTTGCAACTATATATGCAAGTGGGACCATCTGAAATCATTAATGCGATATCATTATTGAACGAAGAACTGCAGTGTATAAGTAATTGGTCCGCTGTTTATGGTATTAATGTAAACCCCTCCAAATGCCAAGCCATAATCATAGGCAGCTCTAGATTTATATCAAGACTCGATTACTCCACATTGCCATCGGTTATGTTTAACAACAATGCTATTCCATTTCGTCCACATGTAAAAAATCTCGGTATGTATATAGACAGCTGTTTTACATGGAGCAAACAGATTCAGGAGGTAAGTCGCAAAACTACTGCAACCTTACGATCTCTTTATCGTTGGAAGAATTTTCTTCCAACCTCAACCAAGGTTTTGCTTGTCCAATCTCTTATTCTGCCGATTATCGACTATGCTGATGTGTGTTGCCCCGATTTGTCGCAACAACATCTTAACACATTGGATCGTCTCCTCAATAACTGCATCAGATACATTTATGGTCTACGTAAGTTTGATCATGTATCTTCCTTTCGTAATCAGCTCAACTGGCTGCCTATTCGTCAACGCAGGTATGTTAGGATACTCTGCACCCTATTCACTATACTAAACGATCCATGTGCTCCTGAGTATTTGAAATGTAGGTTTCAATATCTGGGAGATTCTCATGACTGTTCTCTCCGGTCCTCGGGCAATCTCAAATTGCTTACGCCATTACACCGATCTGGTTACTCATCTCACTCTTTCGCCTTAACGGCTATAAGACTCTGGAACGATATACCTCTTGATATTAAAAAGCTCCTAACAAGTTTGCGTTCAAAGTTAAAGTACGGGAATATTTTAAAAATTCGCTGCAAGTATGAATTCTATTTCTCTCTCTTATTCGTGTGTATGTGTTTTTACTTATAATGTATGTATGTATGTATATATATATATATATATATATATATATATATATATATATATATATATATATATATATATATATATATATATATATATGTATATGTATATGTATATCTGTGTATATGTATGTATTGGTATAATTATGTATATATTTTATAGTTTATGTATTTATATTTAAAGATAATAAATTATTTTTTACTCTGTTATTGTTCGCTGCACCGCCTATCATATTATGTTTTTCTCTGCTTTGCCTTATGGTTGACTGGTAGAGAATGCCTTTAGGCATTAAGTCCGCCATATGTACCATATGTGCATAAATACTTAAATAAATATATAAATAAAACAATGTACGATAAAGTCAGTTTATTTAATGACGGCTCGTTAAAAGAATACTACCACTCCATCTCATCCAATCCAATCTCGTAAAAGGCGAGTAAGGAATTAAACTGCACTTAGCACCCAGCAGCGCATGGTGGCGATGGGCTCACCACCTATCACACTAAGTGCATTATATTGTTTTGGTGAAACGTGGATTGTGGCAGTCATCTGCTTTTGCAGTGAGTGCCCAGTATCTGACTACCCCTGATGGGATACAGTCGTGATCTTATGTATGTATGTGTTTAATGACAACGATTTTTTCAGGTTTTCGAGAATCGTTAAATTCAGTAAAGATTATTAACTCCTAAGGCTTCCCTCACAGTGAGAGCGTGGATGCGGGCGCGGAACGACAAAATGAAACTATAGCGCCATCATACCGAGGCCGCTCGTTCGCTGGAAATCTGGTTGCGCGATTTCATACTATCTAAAAGTGTTTGATTTTGCCAAGCACGCGCCCGCGCTTTCAATGTGGGCGAGGCCTAAGTAAGGGACAGTAAAAAATATGTAAAGTAACATCCTGTAAATGTCCCACTGCTGAGCTCAGGCCTTCTCACTAATTTCTGAGAGGGTTTTGGAGCCGGGAAGAGTCCGCCACGCTGCTCCAGTGCATGTTGGCGCACTTCAAATGTTCACGAAATAGGTCAGGGTTCGGGCGCTCGACTAAAATTTCAGGAAATGGAGAAAACTAGACTGCATATAACATTACGATTTGACAACGACTATATTACAATCGTTTACCATAAATCATATTTCTCTCAGAAAAAAACTCCGTATTTTACTGTAAAATTTCTCTCAAAAAAAACTCCATATTTTACAGTAGTAGTAAAATATGTTTTTTTTTTATAACTCAATATTTTATTAGTATTTATTTAGCCGTTAATGTTTACGTAAAAACATCAGTTCAATTTTTTTTTACTATTGTATTTATTATTTAGTAGTTATGATTATCGTTTCCCGCGGGGGCGAAAATGGTGGCTACGTGTGTGACCTTTGACTACTACGAGTATGTCTGGGCGGTTCTCACCGCCAAGAGTTACCGACACACAAGTCGACAGTCCGAATGGACGCGCGCAGCCTCCCTCAGACGGTCATTAGACGACTTAAAATATTTAAGATTTTCGAAGTCGCGAAAGCACGCAGCGAACGCGACACAGTCCGAACTTCGAGGTTTTTGTAGGAGTTTTTATTATTATTATGTATTTTTTATTATTATTTATGTTTGGGTCAAACCAAACCTTATACGGTATCCGATGAAGCTGTAAAAGCCGAGAAGGCTAACAGCAATTACATCACCGAAAATATATATTGAGTACTACGAGTATGTATGTACGTGTATGATTATCTAGCTTGTAAGTTTTCCATATTTAATTTTGTTTATAATTAACACTAATATATATAATTAACTAAACTATATCCCTTAAACATCGCCCAGGGTTCATGTCGCGCAAATAAGATCTTGTTAAACCACATGCAGCCAGAATAAACGATATGAATATAAAAATGACTATAATTGTTTATTTTATTCCTACAGTCACGTCACTCTTCCGAATATGACGGTGACCGTCTCTCCTGACCGCCACACTGTTGGCGCACAACGCTGGGGTCCGCCACGGAGTGTCACTTTGAAGAGAAGTCCAGGGGCTCCCTTAGGGGTCAGCATTGTTGGTGGAAAGGTAAGGACATTTACGCCGCCCAAAAACACAAAGGTTTAACAGCTCTATCAACATATCTATCAGCATATGTATGCCTTTTTCGTTAGCAAATAGCAGGATAGTGTAAATTCAAGAGTGAAATATAGATACCCAACAAAGTTACAAATACCATATTGTACAACTAGCTTGTAGAAAAAAAAAACAGCTTCATGATGTCAATAAAAGTATTTACGAGTAATAAGATTCCAAAATCAATAAGAGAATTGCCAGTTATACAGTTCAAAAATGAACGTTACTGATTTATATTTGCTTAATAATGATGATGACTATTATTAATCTATATAGTGAAAATTATTAGGTTTTTAAAACAATATAGTGAAAAAAGTCATCAACAAAGGATTTAGAGGGATTACCATTATAACACTTGGGACTCTAAAAGTTTTAATGACTTTAATTTCTCTGGAGCGCGTAGTTTCACGTGTAAACAGACAGTTTCATTAAATTCCAACATGCATGAGAAATTTTATGAACAATTAAACAAATTAATTTCACGTTTTGTTGGCGACACTAGTGCTATGCAACTAATATCATTGTGTAGAACACGACGAAACTGGTGTCGCGAAAGCGCATTCCGTCCTGTATCAATTTTTTGTTGATTGCTTCTAGGATAAAAAAATATTGATTTGGTACTCCGAATTTATATGATTATCATTGGAAACTATTTCTATTTGCTATATACTCGTATCGTTATCGATATGTATAACTATCTGTAGCAAATGGAACTCCTGGTGCCGGTAGCTTTAAAATTATTCTTGCAAAAAAGAATATGATGATGATGATGATGATGATGATGATAATGATGATGTTCATCTAGCCGATTTCGACCACGGCGACAACTGCCAACTACTGTCGAGAGCCATCAACTGCGAAGGAGATATTATAGTGCCACAAGTGTACGCGCAAACACTGAGGCACTCGCTCGTCCCAACCTACCCGCGCCCGATGTAACGCTGATGCGATAAGATCGGAGGTAGGCTAGGATGCAGTGTCAGAAACACGGGGACAATCACAAAACAACCAGACCCGGAAACCAACAATTTATGTTTTAGCACAAATGTTAGCTCCGGCTGGGATTCGAACCCAGGACCGCGGCTTAGAAGTCAGGTATTGTAACCACTAGGCCACGCGGTCGTCATACAAACTTTGCAAACAGTGGTCCGTCAAAAGTCAACGCACCAAAGTGTCCGAGGTTTAAAAATATTTGATGACGTGTGAAGTGCTCCAGCGCACATTGGAATACCGTATCGGATTCTCCCGGGTAAACCCTCTCAAAAATAAGAGGCGGCCTGTGTATTTAGTAGTGGGAGATTTATAGGCTGTTACTTCATTTTCTTTATATATCATTGTAAAAGTAGTGCTTATTTTGATCCGTTTCCTGTGCGTTGTATATTTTTAAAAATGGCCTCACTGTTCAGGTAATAGTTTTCAGGAACATCATCTACTAATTGTCCGTTCATCTGGATCGTACCCACATGCTTCCTTGACAACTTCTCTCGAATCCGCCATAGTCTTTTCATTCATGAAATTACTTATTTTATTTTGAACATCACCATTATGTTCCATAAAACTAAGCATTTGAAATAATCAAAAAACCGACTTCTGCGCAGTTTGTCTGAAATACAGGATCAGATATTTACCGAACTTCTATCGAACTACAATAAGTAGATAATTTTAAAAAAATATTTTCAGAAGAATTGATTTCTCACTTCAAAGAACACACTTAGTGCGTTTCATTTCAACTCAAAATAAGAATTGAATAGTGTTTTGTCATGGATGTCATCATCAGATTTTGACCAAATTTACATAAGACTACCTCGAAAGTAGCTCCTCTCTAACGTAAAGAGAATTATCGCAATCAGTATACTTGCTAAATAATTATTGCTGAACGTACTTAAAAAAATAGATTCCGGTGAATTGAGAACCTCCTTCTATTTTTGAAGTTGGTTAACAAGCTTGTGTACCATGAAGGTATCATGAAGAAAGTTTCGCACGACTAAATTTTATGCACTTTTTGGACTGATGCGCGACACCATCAATTTAGACCATCCATTGACATCTTCAGATTTATTAATTCAAATGTAAGTTTAATTGTAACGCACTTAAGTAAATTGTTAAAAGTCTCAGACTAATTTTCATAAAAAAAAATTAAGAAGTTACAGAGCGTTCAAAATCGATTCTTGCGAACTGCCACCGGAGCCGGAGCAACGTAGATCTTCACAGCGACTTGACCTTAATCTCTGACCACTTCAGAGCATTATCACGACGATTTATCGAAAATTCGATCGGTTCATCAAAACCCGCTGGTGGTTTAAGCAGCAAATTATCGACCATGATAGAAACGCGACCGATCGCAAACGTCGTCCCGCGAAACATGCTAGACGACACGGACGTCTCAGCACTCCCTGATACGATCAGTCACGATCCAGGCTACACTGTACACACAGTTAATAGCTTTAATACTCGTATAACACCACGCACCACGACGCGCAACCGCCGTAGAGAGCGGCGCGCAGCAGTCGACAATCACACAGCGTACACACTTTACACCCGTGTTCCAGGGCGGTTCTCACCGCCCCGAGTTACCGACACACAAGTGCACAGTCTGAATGGAGGCCCGCAGCCTCCCTCGGACGGTCATTAGACGACTTAAAATCATTTTGGGATATTTTAAACCGCGCAAGCAGGCAGCGAACGCGACAGTCCGAATTTTGAGGTTTTTTGTAGGAGTTTATTTATTTATTTATGTTTGGGTCAAACCAAACCTGGCACGCGGACCCCTGGCCCGTGACCACAGTATCCGATGAAGCTGTAAAAGCCAAAAAGGCTAAAAGCAATTACATCACCGAAATTATATATTAAAAACTGCTTTAATTGCTAACTTAGTAGTATTGCGATCCTTTCATCGACAAAAAAATAAACTTAACGAATTTCGACGCCAGAGTAATATATATATTTGCCAATAACCAAATGTAACAATTCATCCCTAAACTTACCGGAATTTATTACGTGTAGTATTTATTCCAAAGTTTAAAGTCAATATTCATAACCCTTGGGATTTGGGATAACGTAAATTTCAGATTAGTTTAGGTTTCGAAGTGTAATTTGTTTCAATTAGAATTACGAAATTTTTTTTCACTTTAACGTCACTATGATAAGCGATTCTGTAATATAAAAAAAATTGTCCAGTCGGGGGACCCCCGTCAGGGGCGAAGTTATTTTTTCCACTCCCACGCCTAAAAGGACAGACTCTCTCTATTATTTATTCGAAGCCAAAATGTTAAGTAAGTTTAAATCGATAAGGTTCATTTAATATTTTAGGAAAAATTGTCATTTATTCAAATTGAAAAATTAAATAGTGAATTATAAATTATATATAAATAATATTTACAAGTGTTTAGAATTGAGTTTATACAGCTGACCGCATACAATGCTTGCTGCTTGAATCTCAATAATCTCACGAACACACATATGCAACTATATATAATAGGAAGAGACAGAGAGAAAGAGAAAGAGAGGGATAGGTCGCCGGTTTTTCTTTACGTGTTTTTACGAGTTTACTGTAAGCCGCGTGAAAGAACATCGTTCCAAAAACCTACGTTAAAATCATTAATAGCTAAACAAGGTCCGCACAACTTGTCTTGTAGTGGCGGCACAAGATTAAGTCTGTAGAATTTCTTTCACTAGATCCTAAAAGTCGACCAAACAGTCGATATGTCATTAAAATGGTCATCATCATCTCAAAAAATACTGTTAGCGAAAAAAATGGTGATGCACGATATAAATATAATATAACAGAAGATAATAAATTAGAATTATTTCTATGTAATACACTTCTCATCTTCTAATTAAAAAAATATTAAGTATATTTATTTTATAACATGTCTCTATCTGGCTTAAGCTGTATGTTGTTTGTCAGTCAGTCAGTCTTTTAAATACGCAAAATATATGACCACCACCGATAACATATACTCACTTTCGATTTAATTCTTTTTCGAAAAATATCTATATGTAATACGGAATTTATTGTTTTTATGAAAACACATGGCAGCAGAACTGTCAAACAAAACATCACATTTTTTTCTTGTGGTGAAAATACTTCTTCCGTGGATTTTTAAAAAAGAAATCTTTCTTACAAACCTTGTCCTGACAATTACGAACACAACAAAAAAAAATCAGCCAAATCGTACAAGCCGTTCTCAAGTATTATATTTCATACATGCGTTTGCAATTGATTTTGATTTATATTTATATAAGATAAGACAGATAGATGGAGAATTCACATAATAATGATTGACCGTTATTTTGTTCAACTAAAAATGCCCCTGTCGTGGTAAGACCCACCCAGAGAGTCAGCGGGTCGTTTTTGTCTCTGTTATCATTTTTAAAGCAATACACTGTTACTATAGTGTCATAAATGTAAAGATGTAAAAATAGTTTGGCAGCGATCACCTCCTCTTCAGGGATTGTTATCTTCCAAGTAGTCTTTAAAATCATAATAACCTTTTTTATTAAGTATGGTTGATGGTCAATGAGGGTTCACGAAAATCCGCCATCCTATCTCGTAATCGTTGGAAAATTTCAAGATCTTCGTCTAGTCTATCTTAGTCTATTTAGAAAATATACAAACCTAAGACAGGCAACAGCGTCTAAGGGGCAACGCCTCTAGTACTGTATTTGTCAATCCGCGAGCCAAGCGTGGTGATTGCGATGATATGTACATATACTCAAGAGTTAAACACTAGCTTATTCATTTAATAAAAAGATATGATGACCTAGTTATGGCCGATATCGACCAGAAGGAAATTATCGGCACCAACTTCACGTTGTCTTCTAAAGATATTCATTCCTATTGGACTACATAATGCATCAAGCCTTTTCTTTTGTATGTTTGAATTTACTATGAAATGATTTTTATCAACTATTACACTGTCCAGAAAGTGTGTTTTTACAGAGTTTACTTATTCAATTAATTTTATGCAGGTTGATATTATATCACACCAAAATACTGCCAATGGCGACGATAAGGCGATATTCGGCATCTTCATCAAAAACGTTGTCCCCAACAGTCCAGCAGGACTCAGTAGGGAACTACAGGTCAGTTTTTCTATTCTTTCCTATTTATTTTAAGCTTTTTGTAGACCTAATAAATTTAATGGTTCATCTTCATTCGCCGCGGGTTTGATTCCCGCGCGCGAAAATCGTTTGTATAACCTATTAATCTTTGTTTCGGATCTGGGTTTGTATGTGTTTTGCATTTAAAATATTTTTATTTTTTCTTACAGACCGGAGACAGAATCTTAGAAGTGGACGGTACTTGTGTTAGGACAGCACAACATGAGCGTGCCGTTCAACTTATCAAAGCAGCTGGTAATACCGTCACACTCACCGTACAGAGTTTGATAGCTTGGGTGAGAATTTTTCTTTTTCTTCCCGCAATTCGACATCAAGATAGACGAACACACGTAAACACGTGCTGACATAGATCCGTGCATATGTTAATACATGTGTGCGAGCGCATACACGTACACATAGAATTTCGCGTGTTTCGTAAATAGTCATAAAACTGCATATATAATTTCGGTGCTATAATTGCTGTTAGCCTTTTTGACTTTTTACAGCTTCATCGGATACTGTGCTCACGGGCCAGGGAGCCGCGTGCCTCAAAATTCGGACTGACGCGTTCGCTGCCTGCTTGCGCGGTTTAGAATATCCCAAAATGATTTTAAGTCGCCTAATGACCGTCCGAGGGAGGCTGCGGGCCTCCATTCGGACTGTCGACTTGTGTTTCGGTAACTCGGGGCGGTGAGAACCGCCCTGGAACACGGGTGTAAAGTGTGTACGCGATGTGATTGTCGACTGCTGCGCGCCGCTCTCTACCGTGACTAGCCTGAACCGTGACTGACCGTATCGTGGTCAGGGAGTGCGGGAGTGCAGAGTGTGCTTTATATTTGATAAATACTTAAATAAACTCCTACAAAAACCTCAAAATTCGGACTGTGTCGCGTTCGCTGCGTGCTTGCGCGATTTCGAATATCTCAAATGATTTTAAGTCGTGTAATGACCGTCCGAGGGAGGCTGCGGGCCTCCATTCGGATTATAAAACTGCAGTATTCCACCGTTAGCTAGAGTGGTTACTGGACGTATGAGACTTAAGACCTGATATCTCAAAATGACAAACTCAGTGCGGCGCCCATACAAATGTGTTCTGAGTGATTAAGAATTTGGTCGTCTCTTTACTTTCTTTTATAAAGGTAAAGTAACAGCCCATAAATGTTCCACTAGCAAGTACAATTATCCTCTTAAAATTGAGAGTAAGTTAAGAGCAACACCCACACCCAAAACCACTGTCTATATGCTGTACAAGTATTTGTCCCGTGCGGGGATCTAACCCGCTACCCGTGGCATAGAAGCCAATCGCTCAGCAATTGTGCCCACCAGATCAGTAAGAAATCAAAAAAAAGAAACATAATAGTATGAGAAGCCATATGCTTGTCGATCACCTTGCAATAGAAACACTTCAAAATATACAAGTGGAATGTTTTTGCGATTTTATATTTAACAAAAATATTTAAAAAAATCTATGAGTGCTACTTGATTACAGATAAATTTTAACAAGATGATTAAAACCTGAAAACCATAAAATAAGATTTCTTCTCTTTTTCTGTTTAGAACAACGACTCTACAGATGTAGAAGCTTCATCGCTGGTTCCGTCGCCAACACCCTCGTATAAGAAATCTCCAGCTCCGACAGTAAAAGAACGACTTCCCAAACATGAAATAAAGGTAAGCGTATTGAGAAGATCAGTAAAGCTACACTATCCGATCCCAACTACGTTACTGACATCGCTAATGTAGTTCTCACATTATCTATTATACTTGTTGCAAAATATTGTGGTTTCTTAACACCGGTTTTGGCTTTAACAAAATCTTCATCAATTACATGACTTTACAGACACTTTAGGCCGTGTGGTAGCGGCCTAAGAGAATCTACCACCCCATCCCATCCCGTGGGTGTCGTAAAAGTCGACAGAGGGAAATTAAAACCAGGAGAATGGGCAGCAGCATCTTCCTGGAACATCTGAATAAGCAAACTGCGGATGCCAACAAGCCTGCCAAGCGTTGCAACTATGGCAAAATCCCTCCAATATGAGAGCTACAAACTTTTGTGGCTATCTATCGGGGAGGCCTATGTTCAGCAGTGGACTTGTGAAAGGCTGAAACGACGACGACGACAGACACTCTAATACACTTTTCATAGATTCTCTGCTGTTCATTTATAAATTTCAAATTCGATAGTCATTACCCTGTTTTAAAAGAGTCGCAGATTCCAATGCCGCTGTTGAAAAATATTTGTATGATGAAAAAATCATTCAGATTTTACTCGAGTCGTGAACGTTTCATTATTATGTATGTATATTTTATCAATCCTAGTTTTGGTTTAAATACCGTGTGTGACTTTTGGATTTTATTGTAAAGGCCTATAGAATACTTTATAATTGGGAAAATGTATTAACTGAAATGCGAACAATTAAATTAATTAATTTGCAATTGAAAATATTTTTTTTGTTTATTTGTAACAAAATCCGATATATCTAGCTAAAAATACTTTCAATGACAGATTACCGTGACATCCGAAGCTGGTACAGAGAAAGAAGGCGAAATAGATGCAGTAACCAAAGAAAAAGGGTCTTCAGAAACAGAATCTTCAAAACCCGTCTACTCAGATTCTGATAGCAGTGATGAAGAGGACGAAAGAGAATTGAGTGGGAGGACCTACTCGGAAAAAGGAGTTGAGGTGAGGTATTACAATTTTTCAGATAGTGTCGCGTGGTGACAGCATTAATCGACCAACTCTCTTATCTTGTGAGTGTTTTAACAGTCGACTAAAGAAATTTCTAAAAAATCTTACGGCTTACGGCAGGTGGTAGAATTACCAACTAGTAAAATACCAAACCAATATCTGACCACTGGCAGGCAGCAGCATCTAAGGTATGTGGTTTGTAGCACTGTAATCGCCTGCCTAACGTAGCGATTCTGGTAAAGTGTTACAGTTGACAATTCAATAAGTGTCTCACAGAGGGTAGATCCTGTATAACGAAGGTAGCGAGTCTCACAGCTCAGAATCCCTGGTTGCCGTGTCGTCGGTTCCATGTCCTTTATGGTACACTAATTTTTAGTTTTTGCCAACATGGATTAACTAGCATCATCTCTCTGAGACTGATTTCCATCCTTTTACTGATCTTATCGAATATCGGGTTACATCGGGTTAGGGCGAAGACGTAATACTCTTTGGTCTTCACGAATATTTGAGTTTATTAGTAAATCTTGCGTAGACGTCGTCGAAGACGGTCAAGAACACATTTTTATCATTTTAAAATTACGAAACACTGAAAAAAATACATATATTTTAGATTGATCGAGCGTCTGCTGGAGCTATCAAAAGGACAAAAGAAGAGAAAGAGGCGGATCCGGAAGAAGAAGATGACTTCGGTTACACTACAAGTGAGTGGAAAGATACATTATTCACGTTATTTAATTTCTCTTTCTATTTGGTACATGTTTACCTCTACTCGTGTCTTCTAGAACATAATAGGTGATTGAGAGTTTAACACGTATATCGCCATATTTTAAATGAAGTTACTTTAAGCGGTTTTTAACCTACTATATTTTACATTCCAACGATAGTTTTATTTGAAATGCTAATACCACAGACGCATAATCTTACATTGTCTATGCAACGACGCGATTGTTTTCGGGTCACCCGAAATTTTTCCTTTGGATCAACATAATATTACTCTTATCTCTGTATTTCATTGTACCTTTAAAAATTATTTAAATATTGTTGTACTGTACCATCCCGTGGTAGCTCAGGGACTGGGCGTTCTCTTTAAATTTCATAGTAATTTACCTGAGTTCGTTCCCCGGTGCCAGCCTCTCTAAAAGTTATTCTGCAATTTTGAGTGCTGATTTACCACGCGCTCAAGGAAAACATCGTGAAGAAACCCGCGTATCTAAAGAATGAACATATTTTGAGGACACATGAAGGCCCGCACTGGAGCAGCGTGCCGGATTCTTTCCGGAACAAAAAACCTTTGAGAAATGATCGTTTTCATACACGCTCGTCGGTTGCTTTCGAGGCAAGGTTTGAGGAAACGTCACGTTAAAAGTGGGTACTTTTACCTTTCCTCGAAAGTTCTTCGATCTGATTGTGATTTACTTTACTTACTGCTCCTTTATACCTGTTGATAATGAATCAACACTTATTAATTTTAAAATCGTGGTAAAATTTTAGTTACGACAATTAGACACAATTTTTTTGGATTTTGTAGTAGAAACGGACCTCTTACCTGCTCTACAATACTATGGTGCAATTTCGAAAAAGTAGTGGTGACACGCCATTCACACAACTGAAAAAAAAATCAGCATAAGCGTGTGAGGTATCGTAAGCCTTGAAAAATGATAATCAAGTTTCAGAATAACTATTTTATTTGAGCCAATAGTTGGTGAGATATACGCTTCTATAGTCGTAAAAAGTGACAACGAAAATTGGTTTCAACAAGATATGTCGGTTACTTTGTATTTGTGAAATATATTGAATTACACGCTATTTATCACTACGGAACCCTTCAATGTGCTTTATCCAACACGCACTTGGCCGGTGTTATTTTTATTATATTTATTCCTGACGTCTGCGACTACGTCCGCGTGGATATAGGTTTTGAAATATCCCGTAGGAACCCTGTTATTTTCCGGGAAGAAAAGTATTCAATGTCCGTCTCCAGGATGCAAGCTGTCGCCGTGCAAAATTTCGTCAAGATCGGTTCAGCGGTTGAGCTATAAAAAGATAACAAACAGACAGAGAGACACATTCGCATTTATAATATTAGTATGGATTATCATCAGCTTTTATATAGACGCTGCAGGACCGAGGCCTTTCCCAAGAAAAGATTTTATGTTATCACCACTCTTGGCTATCGAACAAAAGTAATCGCGGTTCTGCCTGTTGGAAGCCATGGAATTTTTCGGGAATTTCTCTTAGTCGGCTTTTACAATATTCACGACTTCTCTACAATATTCACACTTTCTACAATATTCAGACTTTTACAATATTCACGAGATGAAATGTGGTAACTGAATTTCTACGCCACCACCTCATGTCGATTGTATCATTAGTGATGGACGATTTAAGAATTTCCACGTAGTTCGCAGCAATAATCGAACTTCGATAATAAACAACATTATGCAAATCACTATAACCGATATGTCGATCATGGCGCGTGTTTACTTTGTTAGCTTTATAATATACATTAGCGTAAGAAATGTTCACCCAACCAAAAAACGGAGAGATCATAGAGCTAGGAAGAAGAAGAATATACATCAGAAATAATTAAACGTGCTGCTTTCGACAAAACTATATTTTCGTAAATCAATGTTCATTGTTGTTATCTCGCCTTGTTTATCCTGTGGTTAAAATTTGTGTGATTTGATAAAAATTCCGATTTGGAAACAGTAAAAAAAAAAAGTAAAGTTTCAGCCTATAAATGTCCCACTGCTGAGCACAGGCCTCCTCTCATTTCTGAGAGGGTTTTGGAGCTAGGAAGAATCCGCCACGCTGCTCCAATGCGGGTTGGCGGACTTCACATGTCCTCGAAATATTTCTATTCCTCGGACATGCAGGTTTCCTCACGATGTTTTCCTTCACCGCTAAGCACGTGGTAAATCAGCACTTAAAATTGTAGAACAATATTAGAGGTGCTGGCACTGGCAAAAACTGCGAAAATTTCATTCCAGAAATTATAATTGATTAAGAAACTTCGTTTAATAGTTAGTAGTATTAAAACTTTTTAATCTCCATTACTTGGAAATTTTAACTGTACGATAAAATAAAACGGAAAGAAAAAATTCTTTCTTATTCTATATTTAAATAAAAATCGTCTTTTTTCGCGTTTTGACGGACGACACGGAGGCGGAAGAAACTGCGCAGATATTCCATTTATTGCCATATTTTCTTTCGATGTATTTAAAATTAAAAAAACATCATACAATAATAGTCCCATCGGTAACAGAAGTATGGTCTACGATAAAGCATAAAATAAACCCACACTTTCTTTTATCACATACTCAGCATTTCAAACTCTACCAGTACATTTTTTACGTGGGGAAATCTATACAGCTATCGCTTCTCCGTGGGGACATTGAAAGGGATATACCGGAGAACTACCAACTAAACCTACATAGTGTTTTGCTCGCCGTTACTCTGTCGGGATTGCAATAATACTTTCGCTTACTACCATCAACTCTTCCCCTACGACACTAGCCCTTAGAAACTCTCTCCTTGTGCGCACCACCTCGAGGCATTAGTAACCAAGCGACGGATCTCCCTCTTATCCGTCGCCAAAGGTAATAGGCTTTCCTCCATATCCTATAGGGACACCCTGGGCCACAGTGAAGGAGAAGAGTTGGACTCGATTCCACTCCGTATCTCTAACAGGCCTTCTCTTATTGATCTCTTATAGATGAAGGAGTCACCAGCTAGAGCATAACTCGACCAGCCCATCTTTTTTCATAGGGAAATGCCATGCAGGGGCAAGAACGGGTTATGTCGGAATTGCACCAACTAAAACCCCCTTTGTGTTTCGTCTTCGCCGCACGTTGGTAGGGCCACGGATACGCTCTTGCAAACATCCGCGACTCTACCAGCGCTGGCCGCCAACGATTGGCAACGCCCTCTGAGGAAAATACAAGCCTCGTCTCTCTTCCACTTAGCAAGACATTCCAGAACATTGGACGCGCCTTCCGAAACGCCCTCTTTCTGTGTGCGGAAAGGACGCCTCTTTCCCCGAGTCTGAAATGCGGAGGCCACGAGGCCAGGAAAAAGAGTACTCGGAAGCAGCAGCCTTCTCGGAACCAGCGGCAGAACTGATACGGATTGCCCCGGCTCCCCCGTGACTCCACCTCGGCTGCGGAGGGCAGGGTGAGCGGTGGCAACAGATCTGCTATATAAATGTGTTAAGTTCCTGTAAATTATACAATAAAAACAGTAGCATACAATGAATATTGTTCGAAGATTGGCAGGGTGCCACTGCCGTGGTGGCGGCTTAAGAGAATCTACCACCCCATCTCATCCCGTGGGTGTCGACAAGTCGACAGAGAGAAAATTTAAACCAGAAGATGCGCATCAGCATCTTCCTGGAACATCTGAATAAATAAACTGCGGTTGCCAACCCGCCTGCCAAGCGTGGCAACTACGGCAAAATCCCTCTAAAACGTCAGCTATAATTTTTGTGGCAATCTATGGGAGAGGACTATGTTCAGCAGTGGGCTAGTGATAAGCTGAAATGATGATGATGATATTACCTACCCGTTCTCGATTTCTCGCTCCTGCGATGAGATCGGAGGTAGGCTAAAATGTCAGAGACAATCACTGGGGCGATGAAAACACTACCAAACCTGAAAACCAATTATTTGTTGTGCAATTATCACTGGCAACATGACAATATGGGAGCAAACCATATTGTTTTTTTTTATTTATAAAACATCATTCCCCGCACTGGGATTTCTCCTGTATCATGAGTGCATTTTACGGACCCAAATTTCACATACACAACAGCATCCGAAAGCAGCAGCAGATCCAAATACAATTACTCTGCCCATTGAGTCATGTGGTCGGTTATGAATGAATGAAAAATCAGAAGTTAAAACAACATTCGGATAAAATAAATGTAAATGTGTAAAACTGTCTTGTCTATTATTTCCTAACTCTTAACTGGTTAATGACGACGAGATATTTGAGATTTAACACCTTCCTGGAATTTGTTTGGTCGGATTTTTCGGGAGATTGTCTGGCAACTTTGAACTACCTGTAATGCCAGTGTCTGGCAGTTTTTTAGGTTAAACATTTTCACCGCAAACATAAGCCCAAAGATATAATAGAGCGATTGCCGTGCATTAAAAATACTTTTCGCTATTAGAAACTATATATATTTAGATTTTCTGATGCATAGGTTTTTCATTATAAAAATATACAATATATCTACACATGGCACCGATTAATACACAAATTCTGTCCGGCACCCTCCGCCAACCCGCATTGGAGCAGCGTGGCGGATTCTTCCTAGCTCCAAAACCCTCTCAGAAATGAGAGGAGGCCTGTGCTCTGTAGCGGGACATTTATAGGCTGAAACTTTACTTTTACTTTACCCTCTTTCTAAAAAGCAACAGAAACAGCAACTTTAAAAATATATTGAAAATATGTATCCCCTTTTTAAACTTAAATCCAAGCCATAAATTTAAAAAAAAAACTATCAATGCTACTCGTATTAACATTACTAATATTCCTGTTACTACTCTATTCTTATAAGTTTGTGCTAGGAGACGGTACACGGCAGTAGTCCAACATCTGGCTCGATCTTGCGACGTCATGTTTTGCAGTCCGTAGTCCAAATTATTGGGCTATAGCCGCTTTAAAAATTCTGCAACTCTTTAGAGGAAATTTCATCCTATACTCCATTCTGATATTACAATTGCGAAAGTAGTTCTCTCTCTGTCCCTCTGTCTGTTTGTTACCTTTCCACGGTTCGACCCCGGAACCGATCAAGGCTAAATTTGGCAAAGAGCTTACATCCTGGGGATGGACGAAGGATACTTTAAATCCCAGAAAATCATCAGCATTATCGCTCCTTAACGCCGTATCTAATAAATAATCCTTAGCAGTTATGATTCACTAATAATATAGTTTATTAGTATATGTGTAGTCTGTGTGTTACTTGGAATATTTCTGTGTAGCACCACACTGCGCCCGTAACCCTAAGACATAAGCTCTTAGGTCAAAATAGTTCAGATGAGTGAAAGGAACTTCTGTTTATTATTAGTATGTGGGATATTGTCTCAGCAGGTGCACCAACGATTTCGACCTTCTGTTCCCAAGGAAATTTACCATTGTAGGGCTGAGTTCAATTAAAGTAATAGTAGGGTCAATTGACGTCTCTCTCAGGACACAATAATTTCAATATTTACACGCACACACTTGCAGATATACTTGTAAAAGTACGTACGTAAGAGTTTGTAGTTGCATGTAGAATTGCCTACTGACTCTAGCGGATTAAGACGACAAATTATTATATTGAGAAAGAAACGTTCACTTGTTTGTATCAATCATAAATTAAAACGCAGTTCTTCATAATTTATTTTTGTACGTACACTAATAAGTACCGTGTGTTTGCGGTTCAAGAGAATCTACCGCCCCATTTTATCTCGTGGCTGTCGTAAAAGTCGACAGAGGGAAAATAAAAACCAGGAGATGGATAGCAGCACCTTATTGGAACATCTGAATAAATAAACTGCGGTTGCCAACCCGCCTGCCAAGCGTGGCAACTATGGCAAAATCTCCCCAAATTAAGAGCTTCAAACTTTTGTGGCCATCTATTTGGGAGGCCTATGTTAAACAGTGGACTAGTAATAGACGGAAATGATAATGTTGACTATAAGTGATCTAGTTTGTCACTGTCTTTATCTTAAACGTGTTTTATCTACGGAAATCACTCCACCGCGGATATTATGAAAACTACATCGAATTTATACTTATTTATACCATAGTGACGGTAGTGTGGATGATATTTATTGGTGTTCAGACCTCAATTTATTTTGGTAAAACAAATTGAGGTCAAGGTCAAACACGACGGTATCTATAATTGATGTCCTCCTGGCAGATTAACGACTATGGCGTCTACTACCGAAGACTGTCCGAAGATATCAACAGGAAATATTAAAGTTCTACAAGTGAAAGCGCAAACGCAGGGACACTCTCATCCCAACCTACCCGTGAGCGATTTAACGCTCATGAAATAAAATCGGAGGTAGGCTGGGATGCGGTGTCCGGAACACAGGGACAATGAACGAGACAATGACGAAACGAGCAAAACGTTCACCTGGTGGTAAGTGCAAAATTTGCCCATAACAAATGCTGTGTCAACCAGAACATTTCTGTGTGACGCCACACTGCGCCCGTCACCCTGCGACATTAGTTCTTAAGTCTCATATGCCCAGTGATTACACTAGCTAATAGTGTCCATCAAACCGAAACACAGACATTTTTGCACACTACTGCTTCACGGCAGAATAACTGACCCTGGGGTGGTACCTACCTAGACGGATTCCTGTATAGGAATCCTACCATCAGTAAACATTTTTTGGTGTAGGTTCTTCAGAACAAAGGTACAGACAGTATGACATCGTATTAGACTTTTGGCGTCAATTCGAAAAGTGACGGTAGTTTTATTGGATTTATGTAATTTCTGTGTATATTTTGAGTTTGGTGTTCAATATTGATAGTTCATAATGCAGCAAGTGCTTGTGAAAGTGAATAGTGATTAGAAAATTCAATTTAAGACCAGAATCGTACCTTTCGTTTTGTCTCCATCAGTCCAGCAAATCTTTAGTAAAGTCAACTATCCTTATACGCTTGATCGAAATTTTGAATAATCTATTATCGCTCCCGTGACTGATTTGACATTGACAGAATTCTATTGAGGGATGCCAGAATTAAAAGAATAAGAAGATATCGTAATACTACACTATCTCTTAACTGATAAAAAAGACTCAATGTTCAAGTACCATCTTACCGGACTCGACGAACGCCGCTGCTACGCGCTCATTTAACCAGGGGCTATGCTGCCCATAATTACAATAAATACTTTTCTAGTTTTGACATATTTCATGTTATTTATGTGTCCAAAAATAAATTAAAATATGATATCTTCAAGATCACCGTCCCACTGTTTTTTTATTGTTTAAAACGACCGAACGAGCAAAATTGATGGTAAGTGCAACGTCTGCCTATAACAGATGCTAAGTCATTCAAATTTGTGAGGCACTACACTGCGCGCTGAGACATCAGTACTTAAGTTTCGCATGCCTAGTGATTACACTAGCTCAGCCTTTCAAACTGAAACACAGTAATATTTGCACACTGCTGTTTCACGGCAGAATAACTGGTCCTGGGGTGGTAACTACCTAGACAGATTCCTGCATAGTAATCCTACCACGAAAACCCAATTACATTACTATAGTGCCTTTAATACCGAAACAGTGATATTTGATTTTGAACGTCTCTGCTTGTCGGAAGAATAACCTGAATGTAGAACATATCTATATATTAATACGCTAAGAGAAAACTTTGTACCCCTTTTTGAACATATTGCGCACACAGAGCCGTGTGGTGGCGGCTCGTTAAAAGAATACTTCCACTCCGTCTCATCCAATGGATCTCGTAAAAGGCGAGAAAGGAATTAAACTGCACTGTCCACCCAACAGCGCATGGTGACGATACGTTCACTCCCTATCACACCAAGTGCATTATATTGTTTTGGTGAAACGTGGATTGTGGCAGTCATCTGTTTTTGCAGTGAGTGTCCAGTCTCTGACTACCCCTTATGGGATACAGTCGTGATCTTACGTATGTATGTATGTATGCGCGCACAGAGGAGTGTGAGATTTGGCACAGTTAAACGTTTATAAGAAGAAAGAGTGCAGAAAGCTGAAATGTATGTATAATATGCGGGAATTACGGTCGAATTGCGACCATTGGGGGACAACCAGTAATAATTAATAAGTCGGTTCACTCAAGTCGCAGCTATAGAAGCTTAAAAAAATAAGGTGCTTGTGCATGCCGCAAGTAATAAAAATTCCAAGATAGGCAATTCGAAAATAAGGTTGTTGTACAGAGTAAAGTCGCAGGTGAAGATTTGGCACATGACTCTATATTTCTGAACTAGCTGCGCCCTGTGGTTTCACCCACGTAAAAAGGCCGATCCCGATCAATGATATACATATATACTTCCCTATTTGAATTGGATTTCGGGGTTTTAATTTTTTTGCGCGGAACCTTAATTATTTTTCTAAAATTAAAGTAGCGTAAGTTACCCGCTATAATTTCAGCTATCTGTCAGTGAAAGTCCCATAAAAATCGGTCTTGCCGTTTTGGAGATTAGCCGGAACAAACAGACAGACGTCTGTCTGTCTGTTTGTTCCGGCTAAATAGACAAAAAAAAGACAAAATTTTTAAAAATTGTTGTTTTTTTTTATACTTACCGTTATATAGTACCGTATATACTTTCATAAGCATTGAGTAAAAATCTGTTATTTTGTTATTACAAACAGACACTTCCATTTTATTTATTTGTATAGACTATGATATCAGCTCAGTGTCTCCAGTGACCTTAGTGAGCTACGTTGTAGTGACTCTAATAACTTCCAATGTTGTTAATCAATGACGTAAATTGACCGCATCAAAAGCAGCAGTATAAATCACAGCACTTTACAGTAATATACTCGTACCTTTACGTTAGAGAGGTACAAAGTTAATTTTTATGTTCTATTTAAATAAAAACTTTACAAAAAGTTCTTATCACAACCAAATAATGTATCTTTTCACGCTTTATTACCTAGCATTTTTTTTAATTTATGTTTTACAAATTACATTTAAATGATGTAAGTTTAAATATGTATATAGGTACTATATTCAATTTAATGTTATAACGGAATACATAAATTTTGAAATTGTAATGTTTTTTTTTAAATATTGACTTAGACCTATGGTAGCTCAGGAGCCGAGCCCACGTTTTAAATATTGTATGAGCGTGAACTGGGTCCGATCCTACATCTGAACTGGGTTTGATACCCTGTGCTGGTAACACCTAATTACGAGTATAATAATTGAAATTTTAGTGCCGATTTACTACGTGCTCGGTAATGAACGAAAACATCGTGAGGAATCCTGCAAGTCAGAACTTTAAATGGTGTATATTACCTGGTTTTTGAAGAGCACCGCCCGCCCTTTCCCAATAGAGTGCTAAAGCAATGTAACACCGCCACCGGGCACCGCCACCAGACACCCTCCATCACTGCAACACTACCACTAGACAATACTAACTTTGGAAGTAGATAACACATCACGTGTTTCACCTCACAACGAGTCATAATCAAATGATAATGCATTTTTTTTGCAAGGGGATCTTAGCAAATTAACTTTCTTTCCTTCAGTAGGAAAATTCTGCATTTTGTGGCCCTTCCATTGCTTGGCTGATGATAGCCCGTCTTCGGGCCAGTACTCACTGTTCCGAGCACCCTCTTGGTGTTATCGTCCTTCCCAAAGTCGCTTTACTGGGCATTCGGTGCCCCCATCGTGATAGCCCGCGACACCGAAGGCTTGTTTCTGGTAGGGAACCACGGTTCTGTCCCGATCCTTCTCGGCGGCCTGTTTCTGGACCATCACGAGTTTGCAGAAATTACCTATGGCTCTCTATGCCGTATCCCCGATCAGCATCGCCGACAAGGATGTTTGTTATTTACCTATTACAGAAAATACATAAATACAATCATAAATATTACTATGTACTATTCATACCAATCTTATAAAAGCAAAAGTAACTCTCTCTGTCCCTCTGTCTGTTTGTTACCTTTTCAACCGCTGAACCGATCTTGACGAAATTTAGCACAGAGGTATCTTACACACTGGAGACGGACATGGGATATTTTTATTTCGGGAAATCAAATATTTCCCACGGCATATTTAAAAAACCTATATACACCCAGATGAAGTCGCGAGCATAAGCATTAAATAAATTAAAAATATATTAAAAACGAAAAAGTTTCGAGGATAGCACTCAATTTTTAACTTGTTTTTAATATTTTCAGTTGCGTTACTGGTGCTAGGAGTCCTACGCAGGAATGCGGCTATATATATACAACCGCAGTGCCAGTTATTCTGTCGCCAATCCTTGTATATCGCTTTGATGTGCAATGAAGCTAGTGTAATTATTCCCCCGGCATTTCTTTTATGACTCTCTTATTTCTCTTATTGACTTTTACGTTCTATAACGCAACACGTCCCTCTTAGTTTTTAACACGCTTTTATTTACATGACCTGTATGTTTGTAGGTATGTTACTAACTATCACCATCAGCGTCATCATTTCTGCCGATCCACTGCTGAACATAGGCCTTCCCCATAGATTGCTGCAAAAGTTTGATATTCTCATTTCGGGGGATTTTGCCTTAGTTGCCACGCTTTTCCCCCTTTTGGGTAGACGCAGTTTATTTATTCAGATGTTCCAGGAAGATGCTGCTATGTAATAATTACATAACTATTTCCTGAAATTCTCGCCAGGATCATCAGCTCATTCAAGCATTTTTTTTTTATTTTTAAATTTGTTATCCAAATGTACTGGTGGTGGGATTCCTATGCAGGAATCCGCCTAGGTAGGTACCACCCCAGTGCTAGTTATTCTGGAAGCAGTAGTGTGCAAACTTTACTGTGTTTCGGTTTGAAGGGCACTGTGAGCTAGCATAATCACTGGGCATTTGAGACTTAAGAATGTCTCAGAGTTATGGGCACAGTGTGGTGTCACACAGAAATTTTCTGGTTGACACAGCATTTGTTATGGGCAGATGTTGCACTTACCATCAGGTGAACGTTTTGCTCGTTTCATCACTTTATCTAATAAAAAAAAATGTGGTCGTTTTACAATCTTCACGTTACATGCAATGCTTAGTAGGCCAAACATGTCATGTCAGAATAACTGACTTCTACACTGCGGGTCCTTGGTTCGAATTCCAGCCGGACTACTACTTACTGGTGGTAGGATTCCTGTGTAGGTACCGCCCAGGGCCAGTTATTCTGCCGTGAAGCAGAGTATTGTGCAGACATTACTGTGTTTCGGTCTGAAAAGCGCTGAGAGCACTTATCACTGGTCATATGAGATTTTCAACTGTTATCTCAGGGTGACGGGAGCCACACAGAAATGTCTTGGGTGACGCTGAATTTGTTATGGGCAGATGTTGCACTTTACATCAGGTGTACGGTTTGCTCGTCTCAGTCACTTTATCAAATGAAATCAAATAAGATAACCATATCTGCGCATGTCAATACAATATAAAATTAAGCGTAGTGACTATTGCAACACTCAGTATAATTTTGTATTATGTTTTGTAAGTTGGCAAGAGGTGTGTGCAATGTTGACGATTCAATAAATAAATAAACATAAAATAAATCCCAAAGCTTATTCGTTACTATGTTCCGCAGACTTTTAACGCTCGTACCGACCATTTGTTATATCCAGCCGTATCTGCGCTATCTAATCTATGAGCGGCACCTGTTAACAGCATTGTTTATTATGCGCGACCTTCGCTGATCAGAAATAGAAGCGAACCCGGTACCTCGTATATCGATCTCGGCATGTTATACTTTCGCACCGGATTCGAGTGGAATTTGGGGGCTTTGTTACACGCGTTGAGTGAAGGAATCATGGATTGTATAGTTCCTTGAAATATACACATCTTATTTAAAAATAGAACTCCAGCAACAATGAAATAATGATCTACTGATGGCTTGTTTTTTAACTTAGAAATAAGCAAATTGTTCAACTAATGGTTTTACGTGTCCACGTCCGCCCGTAACAACTGAATCTCACCAAGCAATTGGAAAGTTGTGGTCTGCCTCATCCGCCTGAATATAGGTTGATGGTAAAATAACTTCCAACATAGGACTTCTGCTACCACTAAAGATATCAGAGCCATTTCTATATGAAAGAGAAAAAACAATCTCTTGTGCATCGTTAATCTGATTTAAATTAAGTCCAGTTGCGATGATCCGAGATTCAGATGAAGTATCGGCGACACAGGGAAACTAATAATTATCGTGATGCAAACGCTGAAATATGTGTGATTGGATCGCACGACAGCCTAATGGTTTAGGGTACGGACTGCGAAACGAGACTTCGCGGGATCGGGCCCGCCATTCGAATATTGTCGTGAACGATCTCCTAGCACAAGCTTAGTTAGAGTGGTTAACAGGAATATTAGTAATGTGTGCAAGCATTACTGTGTTTCTATTTGAAGGGCACTGTGAGCTAGCGTAATCACTGAGCATTTGAGACTTAAGAACTGATGTCTCAGGGTGACGGGCGCAGTGTGGTGTCACACAGAAATATTCTGGGTGACACAGCATTTGTTGTGGGCGGGCGTTTCGCTTGCCATGTGATCGTTTTGCTCGTTTCGTCACTTGATACAATAAAAAAAAATGTTTAAAAATATATATAAGCTGTGCTAGTATTCCTTATAAAAAAGTGGATAAATTATTAATTACTATAATTGATGACCTCGTAGGTTAGGTCACCAACTACGAGGTTATCAATTATAGTAATTTATACTATGAAGTAAATCAGAGGATAGGAATAATACGATTGCCTTACCTCAACATATTTTGCTATGTGATGGCGTCAAAGGAGAAAGCCGTCACAGCATCCTTCATTTCTCATAACAAACATTCACAACATCTTGACACATTTAACGATCGTAATGTTAAATATTAGAGGAATCTGAGACAGACATTTTACGGCACTATTAAAACGTAAATAAACGTAATAAGACAAGGAATTATTCCTTGTCTTAATACGTTTATCTGTATTAGCTTAATTATCCTGCACCTACTCGCTTTTTTATTTTAATGTATAATCTATCATTGGCAACTTTACTGATTTTTGTAAAATTTAAATGTTCAATTCTTGGAAGTTAGTTAGTTAGTTGTTAAATTTTTGGATTTGGTAAAACGAGCAGAACGTTCACGTGGTGGTAAATGCCACGATTGCCCATAATAGTTGCGATATCTATTACAGATTTAAGTAAGAGAGTTCTGCGTAGCACACTGCACCTCACTGCGCACATCACTACGAGATATCGGTTCCGAAGTTTTATATGCCCTGTAATTACACTTGCTTCAGTATCATTCAAACTGAAACACACAGATGTTTGCAAACCGCTTGACAGCAGAATAGCTAATTTGTTTTTTTTATTTTGTATCGGAGAAAATGACGAGATAAGCAAAACGTTCACCTGTTGACGAGTGCAACATACATACATACATATGATCACGACTGTATCCCATAAGGGGTAGTCAGAGACTGGGCACTCACTGCAAAAACAGATGACTGTCTCAATTCACGTTTCACCAAAACAATATAATGCACTTGGTGTGATAGGTGGTGAGCCCATCGCCACCATGCGCTGTTGAGTGCACAGTGCAGTTTAATTCCTTACTCGCCTTCTACGAGATCAATTGGATGAGATGGAGTGGTAGTATTCTTTTAACGAGCCGCCACCACACGGTAACATACACTCATAACAAATGCTGTGTCACCCACAACATTTCCGTGTAGCACCACACTGTACCCTTCGCCCTGGTACAACGGTTCTTCAGCCTCATATGCCCAGTAATTACACATTTAAATCTGTATACATGTATACACTTACGATATAGAAACAATCCTAGTAGGGCCTCTATACAAAAGACCTCCCATGCACACTAAAGCAGCGTGCTGGCTTTCCGGCTCCATAACTCTTCCTCCTCTTATGAGATATATTCGAAGGTTGACTGGTGGTAGGATTCCTATGTAGGAATCCGTCTAGGTAGGTACCACCCCAGGGCCAGTTATTCTGCCGTGAAGCAGTAGTGTGCAAACATTACTGTGTTTCGGTTTGAAGGGCACTGTGAGCTAGCGTAATCACTGGGCATTGGCATATGCGACTTGGGAGTGGGTGATGGACACAGTGTGGTGTCACACAGAAATTTTTTGAGTGACACAGCAACTCTTATGGGCAGAAATTACATTTACCATCAGGTGAACGTTTTGCTCGTTTCATCACTTTATTCAATAAAAAAAAGAAGGAAACTTCGAGATGTAGCTTCAGAAACACAGAATGCTTTAGACAGTAACAAAACAAATATACTATATTTTTTTTTACGGAACAGAGGGTGCCAAACCAAATAGTTCACAAGACAGTAAGCGGTCACCGTAGCACATACATAGATTCCTACATTATCCCTATTGAAGAATCTAGATGTAGGTTTACTGCTGGTAGGATTCATATGCAGAAATCCGTTTAGGTAGGTACCAACGCAGGGCCAGTTATTCTATTCTAATCTAATTATCCTGCCGTGAAGCAGTAGTGTGCAAGCATCACTGTTATTGGATCCGAAGGGCACTGAGAGCTAGTGTAATTATTGGGCATATTGTTTTAGGGTGATCTGCGTAGTGTAGTGTCACACAGAAATGTTCTGGGTGACACAGCATTTGTTATTAATAAAACGGTCCAAGTATGCGGGAACTGTTAGTATATTGTCATTCTGCAATATATGGAAGGAGCGTTTGAGCTTTCGATCTAAAATAATGACGATGATGATGATTAATTGTTCAAGCAACTGTCCTTACATCGTCTTTTTATTACATGCGAAAAAACCATTAATTGATAGATTTCGAGGTGTTTTCGACGTGACGAAAAATGGCGACATTCACATGTACAAAACCCGTATTAATATTACGTTTTTATTTCACAAATATTGTCTGCGATTAGAAATCTTAATCGAAACTCGTAAAGCAAATGTACGCGTCACAGTTATAAATAAAATACTTTTTAAGACTGCCAATAACGTAGGTGGTTGCCAATGAAGAAATAATTCAAAGAAGTTTCCAGATGTCTCGGGTATTTCCAAACGTTTTTTCCGCAAGAATATTCTTAAATTTTAAGTGCTGACGTGCTCAGCGATGAAGAAAAACATCGCGAGGAAGCCAGCGTGTCTAAGATATAAAAATATTTCGATGACTTGTTTAGTCTCGGGTCCAAAACCCTCTCAGAAATGAGACGCCTGTGCTCAACAGTGGGACATTTATACATACGGACACGCCTCTTTCCCATTGGGGTAGGCAGAGACCACATCTTTCCACTTGCTACAATCCTGACACACATCTTTCATTAGCGTTCTCACGCTCGTCGGTTGCGGGTACTTTTAACGTGACCTTTCCTCAAAATTTTCCGATCTGATTTTGATACATACGCCGAGGTCGACCCTTACCTGCTTTCCCATTCACACTCGCCTCATAAATCTGTTTCGTCAATCTTCTTTTATACATCCTCTCTACGTGTCCAAATCATCTAAACATCCCTTTTTCTATACATTTATAGGCGCGGATACTTTAGTTCTTATAACTTTTAGAATATATTGAATTCAAACGTCACATTAAGCAGTAAAATCCACTCCATACTGTCTTTGTAGTTTTCGGGCAGTTTCACTACCTTTAAATCGATAAAACGAATCTTGTCTCGAATCCATTGTTCTCCGGTAATGGCAATGCAAACCTACAATATATCGCGGGACGTACATCGATCAAACTAAAACGGTGCTAGAGACATGAGGGATCGTTTTGTCGGGAAAGAAATATTTCTGTTAGAAATAAAGATGGATATGCAATTTATCAAGACAACTCCTTCAAAAATACATATACTATAATTGTTTTTATTTATTTATGGAAACAGTCCTAAACTATTTTCCAGTGTCAAGTAACACTTTATACAGGTTATATACCTGTATAAAGTGTTACTTGGTCTTTATAATCTTGAAGCAGCGAGATTTAAATTCTAAATTTCGATCGACAGTAAAATGATAGCTGACTTTTACTGAAGATTTGCTGGACTGATGGAGACAAAACGAAAAGTACAATTTTGGTACTGGAATTGAACTTTCCAATCACTTTACACTTTCACATGCACTTTCATAATAAACTATCAACATTAAACTTAAAAACTCAATATATATACAGACATTACAAAATTCAAACACAACCGCCACTTTTAGAGCTGGCGCCAAAAGTTTTTCTAGTGTTTTAAGTGTTTTTTGAATATCTTTGCTAATAAAACACTGCCTTTTAGACTTTTTCTTCCCAGGAAAGACTATTCTTTGAATTATTTTGAAGTGTTTTTTTTAAAGTTAAATTATATTTGTTTTGCTGTAAAGGCCTTTGATTTCTTAAACTTCTAATATGTTCGTGGTTATTTAATGTAGGCATATATGTAATGAATTGGCCGTGGTGGGCCGACCTCAATGTAATTACGCCTTAAATATCATATTATGCGAGAGATCTGGATACCGGCCGCACGATTACTATTTACCGATGGTAGGACTTCTATTCAGGAATTCATCTAGGTGGGTCTCATCACAATGCCAGTTATTCTATCGCCAAACAGTAGTGTAAGCATTACAGTGGTAAAGTTTGAAAGGCACTTTAGCTACTAAAATGATTAGATATACGACACTTAACAAATGATGCGTAAGGTGACAGATCGTGAAGGGATCGTTGCAGTGTGGTAGAAGATGTAGTGACAAAGATAGAGAAAGTGATATTTAAATGGTTTGGTCACGGAGAGAAGATGGATGAAAGAAGATTTACGAATCATATTTATGAGGCAAGTGTGAATGGGTAAGTAGTGTAACAAGTAATGTAGCAAGTAGGCGGTAAGGGTTGACGTAGGTGAACGAATCAAGATCAGGTCAAATACGTTTTTAGGAAAATCCATGATCAAAACTACTCGCAACCGACGAGAATGTATGAAAGCACACATGAAAGTAGAAGAAGCGAAACTTGGGTGCTAGGATCGTAGCAATTGGAAAGATGTGGTCTTTGCCTACCCCAATGGGAAAGAGGCGTGACTGTATGTTTGTATGTCTAAGCTGACGAGCGTAGTCATACAGGTCCTTGTAGCTTAAGGTTCTTGATGAATCTGCAACTGTCGTGGGCAAGCATAGTACTTGCCATACCACGTCCTCGACGGTGAGGAGAACCATCATTAGGAATGTCTTTGTAATAAAAAAAAACTTGAACTTCCCATATCCGTGATATCCGCCGCAAAGGAGCAGCCCCTGAAAGCCTCTCATAAATGAGAACAGGTCTATGATCGGCAGTGGAATATTAAAAAGCAGTCCAGAACCATTTTTCCTCATTTTTATTGACTCGCTTTCGTGTATCATCATTACTCATGGTTTCAGCCTAATACAAGTCCACTGTTGAACATAGGCCTCACCCGTGAAAGATGCAAAATTTTGTGGCTTTCATTTTGGGGAGATTTTTTTTTTCATTGGATAAGGTGACGAAACGAACAAAACGTTCACCTGATGGTAAGTGCAATGTCTGCCCATACCAATGCTGTCTCACACGGAAAACTTCTGTGTGACACCACAATGCGCCCGTCAACCTGAGACATCAGTTCTTAAGTCCCATATGCCTAGTGATTACGCTAGCTCTCAGTGCCCTTCAAACCGAAACACAGTAATGTTTGCACACTACTGCTTCACGGCAGAATAACTGGCACTGGGGTGGTTCCTACCTAGACGAATTCCTGCATACTACCACCAGTTATAATGTATATAGGCAAATTAGACGGGTTGGCACACGCAGTTTATTTATTCAGATCTTCCAACAAGGTGCTGCTACCCGTGTTTTGAATTTATTTTTCCCTGTACCGACTTTTACGACACCCACGGGATGACATGAGGTACGAGATTCTTTTAAGCCGGCACCGCACGGTATGTCGGTCAAATTTAGTTTTAAACTAATTTCCTGATGAGTTTCATTATTACATCGCTTTCTTGTCTGTCTATCTGTTTGTTTGTCTGTTGGTTACAAATTTTGCAAATGATTATAAGCTAACTTTATACTTTTAGTCCGTTTTAAAAACCGTGACATAAAAAAAGTTAATGATTTCTTATATTTACGCGAACACCACACATTTAAATGAAACTAAGTTTACGGATTTTATCGCGTTTAATTTATTACTATTTATAACCCGACGTTTCGAGTGCTTTACAGCACCCATGGTCACGGGAGGACTGAGGTGACAGATGTCCTGATGTCATAGTTAACCTGGGGTACCTTCAGCTTTTAATTATTATTTTTGGGTCCGATCTACGCAGAAAGAGCTAACTGTGTCTTGAAGTCTTGCAGTGGTATGCTTGGTTTTTGATTTAATTTTATTTATTATTGGATCCCAAGCTGGTGGTAATACCCAACCATCTTCTCTATTGAAATTAGGATGTTTTTTGATTTCAATAGCCTCGCGAATCATCCTTGGTAGGAATCGGTGTTCTTTTGCAAGGATCTGTGGTTTATCAAATCTGATGTAATGGTTGGGATGATCCAGAACATGGTCACAGACTGCAGACTTCCTAGAACGACGATGCTTCACGTCAGCTATGTGTTCTTTTACGCGGGTTTTAATCGATCTTTTTGTTTGGCCTATGTAAGAGAGACCACATTCACAATCTAGCTTGTATACTCCTGCGTCTTGTAGAGGGATGTTACACTAGTTGGGATGTTACAAGTGTAACATCCCTCTACAAGACGCAGGAGTATACAAGCTAGATTGTGAATGTGGTCTCTCTTACATAGGCCAAACAAAAAGATCGATTAAAACCCGCGTAAAAGAACACATAGCTGACGTGAAGCATCGTCGTTCTAGGAAGTCTGCAGTCTGTGACCATGTTCTGGATCATCCCAACCATTACATCAGATTTGATAAACCACAGATCCTTGCAAAAGAACACCGATTCCTACCAAGGATGATTCGCGAGGCTATTGAAATCAAAAAACATCCTAATTTCAATAGAGAAGATGGTTGGGTATTACCACCAGCTTGGGATCCAATAATAAATAAAATTAAATCAAAAACCAAGCATACCACTGCAAGACTTCAAGACACAGTTAGCTCTTTCTGCGTAGATCGGACCCAAAAATAATAATTAAAAGCTGAAGGTACCCCAGGTTAACTATGACATCAGGACATCTGTCACCTCAGTCCTCCCGTGACCATGGGTGCTGTAAAGCACTCGAAACGTCGGGTTATAAATAGTAATAAATTAAACGCGATAAAATCCGTAAACTTAGTTTCATTTAAATAAAAAAAGTTTTTCATATCTGTTTGTCATCTTACTGCATTAAAATGCCTTTGCCATTTAGACCATCACATTGCAAATTATGCCTCTTCATGTGGCTGATATGCAGAAATGCAGGCGCGTTATTTTACGATTTAAAAAAAAAGGTCACATTTAGAACGTTTTTATGATATAATAAAACATTTCATCGCGAAGTTACGTCTTGTGTTTTGCTATTTTAATCGCCCTTATATAACATGTGCTTTACGAACGAGGGCGATAAAATGATTTCATCAAAGTGCCTTCGCGCTTGTCCACTTGAACACGAATAATGTTGAAAATCGAACATCTACAAAGGTAGACAGTACTCTATAACTCAATTGTGACGTACATTCTCCACGTAATTCTGCGTAGGAGAACCCACCGGAGGTGACGTATTTTTTTTACAGATTTAGTTGGCAAGCATATTTGATAGCACCCGAGAAAAGATATAGCCATTTCAAGGTTGTCTGTTTCGGCGGTAGTCAAGCTACGAGCAAAACGTTCACCTGATGACCGAACGCAAACGTTGACCGCGAAACGTGCTAGACGACACGGACCTCTCAGCACTCCCTGACCACGATACGGTCAGTCACGATCCAGGCTACACTGTACACACAGTTAATAGCTTTAATATAACACGCACCACGACGCGCGAACGCCGTAGAGAGCACATGTACGTACACACGATACACCCGTGTTCCAGGGCAGTTCTCACCGCCCAGAGTTACCGACACACAAGTCGACAGTCCAATCGTGGCCCGCAGCCTCCCTCGGACGGTCATTAGACGACTTCAAATCATTTTGAGATATTCTACGTCGCGCAAGCGCGCCACGAATGCGACAGTCCGAATTTCGAGATTTTTGTGGGAGTTTATTTATATATTTATGTTTGGGTCAAACCAAACCTGGCACGCGGGCCCCTGGCCCGTGAGCACAGTATCCGACGAAGGTGTAAAAGCCAAAAAGGCTAACAACAATTGCATCACCGAAATTCACCTGATGGTAAGTGCAACATCTGTCACCCAGAACATATCTGTTTTTTTTTATTGGAGATATTGACGAAACGAGCAGAATGTTCACCTTATGGTCAGTCAAACATCTGTCCATAACAAATGCTAAGTCACCCAGAACATTTCTGTGTTGTAACACACCGCGTCTTTCACCCTGAGACATCAGTTCTCTAGTCTTATTTGCCCAGTAATTACCCTAGCTCTCGGTGCCTCCGGATCGAATTTTCACACTACCTTTTCACGGTAGTATACGCAGACGGATTTTGATGATGGAATGTCGGACGTTCATCACTCTTAACAAAAGTATGGAGGAGGTCATTTCTCAGAGGGTTTTAGTTTAATCTGTGTTGGCGGATTTCACATGTCATCGATATACTCGTATCACCCTTAATGTAAATAAAAAGAAATATTTGTTTCCAAACGTAACCGTCCTTAAAGGGAACGTAGAATTTCTACACGCACAAAGGACATGTCTGGACTATGTGATAAATATCGTTATTAAGGCCTGTTTCCATTTGAAATGACGATGATGATAATGATGTCGCATTAAAACCATAACTTCTTACTCAGCCGTACAATACATTGCGTAAGAATGCGAATATGAAAGAAAACATTATCTTCTTTCGTAGATTAAAAAACTTCTAAGAGACTTTCAAACAAACCAGTAACAAAGCGTAAACAACAAAAACAGCACTGGAAATTTTTCCGCTCTTTAAAAGAAATATCGCATCTACATTTGTCATGCGAAAATATTTTTACACATCATTGCCTAAATATTCGTCGCCTTACGAAAAGAAGCAAACTTATTCTATTGTCAACAATATTTTTTCGCATTTTATGAGCCTTACTGCGTAAGTAATAGAGCTTGGTGCCGAATTTCAAGTCCGTAGCCCTATTAAACAATACCTATGAAATCGTACTCTCTCTTATGCATGTAAAAGCTTCTCTAATAATGGACACGAAGGCTGCCGATTTAATACGAATATTACCGAAAAAACTTTTCCATCGCTGAAATGTTTTTTTTAACACACGCACTCTGGAAAATTCTACTTTATTAAGTTTGTATACGGTGTAATTTTCAGTTAGTTTCTCTCGGCGTATTATGTTTTGTTTTCATCTAATTTCAGCGCATAAGAATTTTGGAACACGCTCCATTCCATTAAGGTTAAATTTCACTTACACAAATGTTGTCGCTTACTGTGTTTTGCTTCTCTAGGTATGATATATTCAACCGCACGTGTTTGCTTTTTCAGTATCGCGACAGAGATTCCCGCGCGCGGTATACATATTGTATTCCTCGCGTTTTTTTCACACTTCGGAAGTTTATCGAAGGAAATTAGAAATTTAAATTTAGCTAGCGTATTTATGATAATGTATTTTTTATTATGATGGGCGGATAGTGATTCTCGTGGTGTTATATTATCTCAAAGGTCTCTAAAAATACGATAAATGTGTGTGTTCGGTGATTTCGTGAGTTTCATGTGATATGTTTTTGAAAAAGATAAAAAGTGCGGGATAAATTTCTAAAAGTTATAAAAGTTTAGAAATATAAGCATCGATATAATCAGAGAAATTTTGGTATATTTTTTGTATGTTATAGTACCTTCTGCCAACATTAACAGAGTAAATAATACAGCTATATTATTTTTCATTTATGACAGACGAATACTAAAAAATAATCGTGATGGATTTTCGAGGTTAAGGACATACAAATACGGTTTAGTATTCATTTCATCTCAACGGTGAAGTTGTAATATTTAATAATAAATAAGTACTAAGTTCTCTTTTGTAAGCTGTGACTTTTATTGTGGACTTAACTAACCATGTAATTAACAGAGTTCTTTGAGATAAAGTTTATAGTCTCTGCGCATTTTATGTCCATAGTTTTATTAGTTGAAAAGTTACATCAGTACAAACAGACGGACGGACAGAGTCAGCTTGTAACCTGTCGTAGGCCACTCCCAAAGCTTAAAGAAATAGTCTTAACCACACCTGGCAGAATGATTGATAATTATAGTATCATACACTTCGCACCTTGGATGCTGCCTGTTACCAGTTTGAGTGCCAATGTCTGGCATATCTGAGATGCTTATTCCGCCAACTGTCGGAAGCCATGAGAATTTTCTGGCATTACACTTAATGAACTTTAACTACATCCACAGGAGGAGGTGGGTTTGTAGATTCTCTTAGTTATCTAAGGGGCTGGGCTCGCCTTAAATTTTATAGCACAGCAGTGGACTAGTGATAGGCTGAAATGAACAAGTTAAATAATTCTTATATGTTACTAACTTTATTTTTCGTAAAATCAAATCTTATTCAAAAGCAACTTTAGGTGGACGCTCTTAGTGCAATAGTCAATTAAACGAAGCCTATTCCAATGTAGGTCATAAATGGCGGCCTATGGCAAAGTTTTCACTAGTCGAGGCTTCTGCTACTTTACCGTAGATCACGTTTTGTAGTTCTCGAGTTAAATCCGTTCGGTAATCAGACAGACAAAACGTCGAGTCGTTGAACAACTTCGCTCCTATTGAAGATTTCTCAACATAATTTTTATTAATTTTTTTTACGGAAATTGTTTATCTTATAAATAACAAAAACATCTGTAGAACATAAACCAATAGTTTCTACAAATAATTAGTGCTTACAAACTAAACAACGGCAGTTTTTGTTTTTGAATATATGCATCAAAAACAAACGCTAAAAAAGGCACACAAATCTAAAGGGTTCGGATTAGCTCATGACAAGGCTAGAGCAAAATCCCCCCTAAATGAGAGCCACAACTTTTGTGGCAATCTATGGGAGAGGCCTATGTTCAGCAGTGGACTAGTGATAGGCTGTAATGATGATATGATGATGAAGGCTAGAGCAGTTTCCAGAAAACTTCTCTTATACTGAGCAGGAGTTACGGAAAAGATGTCAATGTGAAAACAATTCTAATTGTACTATTTGCATGCACGAAAGATAAAATTATTTTTACAAAAAAAATTAATAATACAAAAAGTACGTACGTGCGTCTGTGTATGCAGTTAAATTGTGGAATTCACTTGCACATGAAATGAGGGCAAGTCGTACAACAGGATTTTTTTTAAAAGTGTTGTTAAATCCTATAGCGTTAGATTTGTCCAATATTTTAATACATATTAATGTATGTTTCATTTGTTTAATATGGAAGTATATTAGAATATGTATGTACCATATATATGTATAAAGAGCCTATTCCTTTCTCAAACGCAACACATCTGCTATTCCTCTGGTATTGTAGATGTTCATGGGCGGCGGTGATCACTTACCATCAGGTGAGCCGCTTGCTCGTTTGCCCCCTCTACTTTTTAAAAAAAATATGTTGTCAATTATAATTAAGTTATATAGATTTATTGTTAAGTACAAAGACTTTTTTTTGTTTGTTGATTCTACGTACACTTTTACCCGCAAACATCAGCCCTTCTCTTCCCTCCAAGTTTTACTGGAAGAAAACTCTATCAGAGTTAAGCTCGCCTCTGTACATAAATTACTCATCATCGCATTTAATGTAAATATCATAGTGTAAATAAAGAATAAATACGGGTACTTCAATTTATATGTACGATGCATGATGAAAATATGTTGTTGATATGTGTAGAGATACATATATTAACAAAATATTTTTTATCATAAAATCTCCGGCTCTAAAATCCTATTAAAATTGGAGAGAGCTTGTGCTCAGCAGCTGTTCCTTTACTGTACTAAATATTGATCTTAAATAAACCCAATTTTAGACAGTAAAGAATTCTTTAAGTATCAAAGCACTTAAAATTAAAGGAGGCCTGTGCTCAGCAGTGGGACAGCTGTAGGCTGTCTACTTTACCTTACTATTCATTACTCCTTCTTCACCTTGAGCTTCATCATGATATTGTTGAAGACTGCACTTTTTATTTATTTTTCTTCATTTGGTCTTAAAATATTACTACACACTGTTAGTTTATTTGTCTCTGTCAATATTGCTAAAGTAACCCTAAATTCTTGAACAGGAATTCGTAAAAGTATTTTGAAGTATAATTTGTCAGTTTGTGGAATTTGTAAGGTTTACAAAAGCAAACTTCCTCTTTAAATTCATAAGCCATCTGCAAATAAAAATCATAGTTGATTTTATACAAAAATTTATTTGTTTATTTAGACTTGGCACACAAAATGAACACAAAAGCGGATTTAATGCTGAGAGGTTTTTCTGGTGCAATCAAGGATAGACATCGTTTAAAAATCGAAATAAACATTACCGTTACAAACAAAAACTTACCGTTAAGCATTTTACAATTTCTATATTTTAGCAATAATATCAAGTTTAATAATTCTTCATCATCATCATCATTTCAGCCTATTACTAGTCCACTGCTGAACATAGGCCTCTCCTATAGATTGCCACAAAAGTTTGTAACTTTAATTTTGGGGGGATTTCGCCATAGTTGCAACGCTTGGCAGGCGGGTTGGCTACCGTAGTTTATTTATTCAGATATTTAAGGAAGATGCTGCTGCGCATCTCCTGGTTTTTATTTTCCCTCTGTCGACTTTTACTAATGTAATACTAATGAAATGGGGTGGTAGATTACCTTTAGATTAGACCAAATGGCACGTAATTCTTATATTTTACTAACTTTACTTTTCGTGATAGCTCAGTGATTACAAATAGGGAAGTAAATATGTATAACATCGATCGGGGTCAGCTTTTCTACGCAGGTGAAACCGCGGGGCACAGCTAGTGCTAAAATAAAATTTAGTCTGATACAAATAAAATTAAAAACATAAAATTTAGTCTGATACAAATAAAATTAAAAACATAAAATTTAGTCTGATACAAATAAAATTAAAAACATAAAATTCGTTACAGTTTTCGCGACGCTCGCGTGCTGAGACATGTCGAGTTTATTCTACCGGCAGGAAAGATTATTCAAAAAGTTTTGCAATATTATAAGAATTACGTTCTCTTCACTAACTCAATAAAAGTAAAAAGTTAAGTTTCAGCCTATAAATGTCCCACTGCTGAGCACAGGCCTCCTCTCATTTCTGAGACGGTTTTAGAGCTAGGAAGAATCCGCCACGCTGCTCCAATGCGGGTTGGCGGACTTCACATGTCCTCGTAATATTTCTGTTCCTCGGACATGCGGGTTCCTCACGATGTTTTCCTTCACCGCTAAGCACGTGGTAAATCAGCACTTAAAAATGAAGAACAATTTTAGAGGTGCTGGCACCGGGGATCGAACCCAGGTTATTCGCTTACTATGAAATTAATGGCGAGCACCAGGCCCCTGACTAACTCAATATTCGATTCTAAATTTTCTTTTAATCAATAAATTTTTGAAAGATAAAAAATGTAAATCACGTAACCAACGATAATATCCGCGACACAAATGAACCAATTGTTTCTTCACATCTATATCAAGATTTCATCGCGGAAATTTCACTTCAAGATATTTAGAAGATCCCGACGTATTTATAACTGTAGATTATTCGAGAACATGAGTATACTATGACACAACTTTACTGTATAATAAAAGAAAAAGTTCTCACATGATCCCCCTTTCCCGAAAGAAGAGTGGACGATAATGGAAATAACTGGGAATCTGGAAGTAGAAGGAAAGAAGAAGGAAAGAATAATTTGTTTGCTGCTGTAATTCAGACATTCGACAATGAAGGTCATAAACAATTAGACAATAGACTTGATCAAAAAAGCATCCGACTCATTATAATGCTGCAGTACTGTTATTCTGTCGGTGCCCTCAACCAGAATAACTCACGAGCAGCCATTATTCAAACATTTAAAAAAAAGAGAAAACAAACACGAAAATGTTATTAATACTAAAAAAACAGATTTTTTTTTATTCGATAAAGTGATGAAACGAGCAAAACGTTCACCTGATGGTAAGTGTAACGTCTGCCCGTAACAAATGCTGTGTCACCCAGAAAATTACTGTGTGACATCACACTGTGCCCGTCACCCTGTGACATCAGTTCTTAAGTCTCATATACCCAGTGATTACGCTAGCTCACAGTGCCCTTCAAACCGAAACACAGTAATGCTTGCAAACTACTGCTTCACGGCAGAATAACTGGTCCTGGGCCACCCCACTACCTAGCAATATTAATACTTAAGTGGTGTTAAAGTAAATAGTTACGTACAACCTTGTAATGTCAGGCCTTATTTAGGGCTTTGTTTTCTATAGTTTTCCCTTGTACCTGATTTCGTTGTACATCAGCACCTATTTTCAAATTGCAATTAACAATACTTAAAGATTCAACGGGGATCGAAGCGAACGATTAACCACCGCCTTTTTCCCATACAAGGGGTAGGCAAAGGCCACTCACGTAGCTCATTATACGACCTAGCGGGACGTGACAGGAGGCGAAGCACGTCGCCGCCATTTTGGTAAGAGTTGAAATTTTTTTACTCCTCATTACGTTCCCACGAGACAGCATTGCATATTGTAGTGTTATTCTGCACGAATAAAAACTATCCGCACAATACCTTAGTCGCCTTTTACGACACCTCGGTGGGAAAGAGGTAGGTGCTATACTCTGTCGGACACCTACTGGGGGTTATACCTAGTGCATTAACAACGTGAACCCCTACACTGTCATTTGTAAACTGTTTATCCCAGAAAGTTGTAATCTAACTATAATTTATGTCGAGTATGAACAGAATAATATGTGGAAGGTCAAAAAAATTAGTACGGAACCTCACAGAAACCCTTCAGATCATGCACAGTGATCTGAAACCCATTGGATCTTTTTGCATTCTGTATTGCAACGCTTGCGCACTTTTTGCAAAATCTAAAAATCTCTTTACTTATGTTCTTCTAGTATCCATCTTACCAAAATATTGCAATAAACTGTCGGATGTTAATCGTGCCTATGAGTTGTCGTTAGGGATTTGAATTCCAGCTAAAGCCAATTCTTAATAAATCCTACCCGAAAATTACATTTTTTTTTTAATTTGATAAAGGCACGAAGCGAGCAAAACTGGTAAGTGCAACATCTGTCCATAACAAATGCTGTGTCACCCAGAACATTTCTGTGTGACACCACACTGCGCCCGTCACCCTGAGACATCAGTTCTTAAGTCACACGAAACACAGTAATGATTGCACAATACTGTTTAACGGCGGAACAACTGGCCCTGGGGTGGAACCTACCTAGACGGAAACCTGCATAGGAATCCTACCACCTCAAAAACCTATATATTGTCTGTCATTTGTGTCTGGTACTCTGTCCAAAACTGTTATCAGATTTTCTTATTTATCTCTTTCGATATTTGGGAAGTGTAATATCAGAAGCGTTTGCAGAACTATATCTGTATATTAATACGTGAAGAGAAAACTTTATACCCCTTTTTAAGCATACGGCGCGCACGAAGGAGTGTGAGATTTGGCATAGTTAGTTTGTATGGAGAAGAAGCCATATAGTTAAAATTTATGTGTAATGTGTGATAAAAATACATTTAATAGAATAAAAAAAACATTCGGTATTTACGTGCATACTGACAATGTCGATCACATCTATTATGTGATCGACATTGTCAGTATCGTGATCAAACAAAACCAATTATGAATTACAATCAAATTTTGACCACAGGGCGACCACTAGTTAAGATAATCTCTAGATAATCTCAATCACTAGCCATTCAAAGTCTACTGATGCCGAACCCGGGACGCATTTCATACCAAGTTTCACAGGCTGTTTGGTGAACGTAGTGTTAATAGCCTCGTACCAGTGACGCTACTTCCCATCACTGGGTAATGGAATTTGACCTCAGACCTAATGGATTTTCCGCCTATAGTTGGCCGCTAAAGCTTTTGTCAGTCAGGTGATTTGAAAGTTGAGTTAATATTTACAAATAAGCTTGTATTTTTCCCACACATGCACGCGCATTATACTGGTTCTACCTTATTCAACTGTCCATATTTAGATTGCGACTATTATGCTACTAAATATGTCTCTATGTTTGTAATCTATGCTCAATAAATGAATCACAAATAATCGATTTTGAATCTGTTATTTTCTTTTTTGTTCCTTCACCGTCTGACTGTTAAGGTCTAGAGTTTTTAAGATGGTTATGCCCCTATTTTTGAAATGTCGTAGAATTATCTTATTCTTTATCATTTGGCACTTTTATTATATTTCTCATACATACACACCCCACCCACTTTGAACCCCCGCGGGAAACGAGACGTGACGGGAGGCGAACCACGTCGCCCCCATTTTGGTACGAATCAAAAAATTCTTACTCCCCATTGCGTTCCCATGGGTAGTATAGTGACTGCATTGCATATTAAGGTCGCGTGCAGACACGCGAATCCAGCAGAGAACTATTAACAAGGTGATGAAAAATAATAAGAATCGTTAGTAGACGGAATTCTTAGCTAAGCTTCGGATACTGGAACATGTGCTGCAGGAACGATGAATTTGTAGATTAATTTTATTTTTGTTATTTTTTATTTGATAAAAGTGACGGAACGAGCAGAACGTTCACCTGATGGTAAGTGCAACGTCCGCCCCCAACAAATGCTGTGTCACCCAGAAAATTACTGTGTGACACCACACTGCGCCCGTCACCCTGAGACATCAGTTCTAAAGTCTCTTATGCCCAGTGATTACGCTAGCTCACATTTGCCTTCAAACCGAAACACAGTAATGTTTGCACACTACTGCTGCACGGCAGATTAACTGGCCCTGGTGGTACGTACTCGTACCTAGACGGATTCCTGCATAGGAATCCTACCACCAGAGGTAGTTTATATTAAGTAAAAAACCACGGCTGTATTATGATTTGACTTTCAAACGCGTTAATTTACCGCGACAAATTTTATCACTACTATCACAAAAAAAAAGATTTTTAGAGTTTATTTATTAAAGCACACCATTTCTCGGGCAATGACACTGTTGTCTTATTCATGATAATAGGAACATTTAGTTAATTGAACAAAGTTCCCGTGTGTGAGGGGTCAAGTAGACTACAATAACACTAAAATAAATTATAACACTGTCTTAATTTCTTTTAGTATCCTTTTTTCTCTTTTCTTCTATCCGCTGTCGTATTGTAAGTTATATTAATGATTTGCTTAAGATGTTTTTAATCTGTGTTGAATGAACCAACTTGAGTTTCCCGCCAAAATATATTTTTTTAATTGAAGCTATTGATGCGATCAATCATCAGATGGTAACAACGCCTACTCATAACAGTTGCAGTCTGTAATTATTAAAGTAAAACCCTGTATTCTGCCGCGTCTCGTAAGCCATGAGATATCAGTTATTAAGTCTCATATGCCTATATCGCATATGATTTTTAATTGCCTATGCCATTTTTTTGACACGTTCCAAAATGGCGGTGGCGTGTTCCGCCACCCGTCACGTCTCATTTTCAACGGGTGCGTAAAGTGGGCTACGTATGTGGTCTCTGCCCTACACCTTATATGTGAAAAAGGTGTCTATGTATGTACCCTTAGTCGAATCTTAATACACTCACGATATAGAAGGGCGAATTATCTTTCAGTCTCCACCAGTTTCAAGCTGTTAACCAGAATAACGTGAGAGTTGTGTTCTAATAGGCAAATGCTTTATGTGGTAGCTCTTATTAGAATTTATAGGTGGTAGGATTCCTATGCAGGATTCCATCTAGGTGGGTACCACCCCAGAGCCAGCTAACTCTTGCTCGTTTCGTCACTTTATCCAATAAAAAAAGGGATAGGAGCTCGCTTTAAATTTCCTAGTAGGCGAGTGACCTGGGTTGGATTCCCGGTGCCGGCACCACTAAAATTGTTAATTGCAATTTTAAGTGTCGATTTACCACGTGCTCGTCGGCGAAAGAAAACATCGTGAGGAAACCTGCATGTCTGAGGAATAACAAATATTTCGAGGACATGTAAAGTCCGCCCACCTGCATACGAACAGGGTGGCGGAGTCTTCCCGGCTCCAAAACCCTCTCAGAAATGAAAGGGAGGCCAGTGCTCAGCAGTGAGACATTTATAGGCAGTTACTGTTACGGCAGGAATCCGTCTAGGTAGGTACCACCGCAGGGCCGGTTATTCTGTCGTGAAGCAGTAGTGTGCAAACAGTAATGTGTTTCAGTTTGAAGGGCACTAATAGCTAGCGTAATCACTGGGTATATGAGACTTCAGAACTGACGTCTCGGGGGACGGGAACAGTGTGGTGCACACAGGAATATTCTGAGTGATACAACATTTGTTATGGACAAATTTTGCACTCAACATCAGGTGAACGTTTTGCTCGCCTCGTCCTTTTCTCCAATAAAAAAAAAGATAAAGCTGGACCATAAGAATATGTTAGTGTCCTGCCAATAGGTAGTAAAACTAACGTTGTTATTTATTGCTTAAATCTTATCCAGACACTATTTTACGTTTCTTTTACTAAATAAGTTTCGTTCGTTTTCGGGTCTTGTTGTGTTGTGTAAGGGAAATGTATGACTGAAAAATGCACTCACGAGAGATCCTAGTGTAAGGCATTGTGCTTTAAAAAAAGTACTAAAAAAGTAAAGTTTCAGCCTATAAATGTCCCACTGCTGAGCACAGGCCTCCTCTCATTTCTGAGAGGGTTTTGGAGCTAGGAAGAATCCGCCACGCTGCTCCTATGCGGGTTGGCGGACTGCACATGTATTCGAAATATTTTTTATTTCTCGGACATGCAGGTTTCCTCACGATGTTTTCCTTCGCCGCCCAGCACGTGGTAAATCAGCACTTTAAATTGCAATTAACAATTTTAGTGGTGCCGGCACCGGGAATCGAACTCAGTTCACTCGCGTACTATGAAATTTGAAGCGAGCGCCAAGCCTAGTAGTAATTAATCTAAGTATCTAAAATAATGAAAAAAAACTCCTACTGGTAGTAGGATTCCTATGCAGGAATTCGTCTATGTAGGTTTCTTCTTCTTCTTTATCGTTCCCTCACTGCTGAGGTTCGCGGCCAGTCAGTCTCCATTGGTGCGCATTTGGTGCGGTCATATGCGGAGTGGACCGCACGGTGCATGCTGCCGCCCACAGCTTTCTTGATGGTATCAGACCATCTTGTAGGCGCCGTACCCTGAGCGCGTTTGCCGTCCATTTTGCCTAAAATAATCTGCTTCTCAAGACAGTGCTTTGAAGACCGCATAATGTGTCCGAAGAAGCTAATGGATCTGTGTCGGCAAATTGTGGAGAGCCGTGTGGTGATTTTAAGCTCTTTTAGAATAGACTCGTTGGTTCTCATGGCAGTCCAAGGTATACGGAGCAATCTTCGCCAACACCACATCTCGAAAGCATCGATCTTACTGTTATCGCGGCTTTTCACAGTCCAAGTCTCTGTAGGTACCACCCAGATATTCTGCCGTGAAACAGTAGTTTGCAAACATTACCGTGTTTCGGTCAGAAGGGCACTGTGGGCTAGTGTAATCACTGGGCATTTGAGAATTAAGAATTGATGTCTCAGGGTGACAGGCGTAGTGTGGTGTCACACAGAAATGTTCTGGGTGATACAGCGTTTGTTATGGGCAGACGTTGCATTTACCATCAGGTGAATGTTTTGCTCGTTTCTTCACAAAATTCAATGAAAGAAATACCTATATCATTTATGTTATTTTACTTTTTTGACACATTGAATAAAGTCAAGACTATATTATGAATTGACAAGGTTTCTTGTTTTTGTGAAGCCCTTTTTAAAATATGAAATTGACATGTTTTTCTCATATTCAAATTTTAGCGGAACTCACCCAAACCGTCGGAATAAATTGTTCAATTTTTAACAATCGCAACAATGGACGCTATTTTTTAAAAATATTAATAACTTTTCCCAACATTTTATAAAACTCGATTTACAGATTCTATCGCACATTACTTTAATATTTATAAATCACTAGCTGATGCCCGCGACTTCGTCCGCGTGGATGTTGTAGGTAATTATATAGCCCGTAAGAACTATTTGCTTTTCCGAGATAAGTAGTATCTTATGTCCGTCTTCAGTATGCAAGCAATCTCTGTGCCAAATTTCGTCAAAATCGGTTCGTGAAAAGGTAACAAACAGGCAGGGGTACATAGACAGTTACTTTCGCATCTATTATAGTAGTATGGATTAACTTTTCCCAACTCTAAGAGTTATATCATGTTGACAGTGAGTTTACAGAAATTCGCGCATACCTAAATCCCCGGAAGCACTGTCTGTCGGTGAAACAAATATTCGTTTCCAGGATTAAACGCCCGTAGCTCTGTACACAACCGCATTTAACCACTGCGTCAACCGAGCTGTTAAATTAAAATTTAGCCAGGAGGTCTCATTAATATTTAATTAAACCTCCTGGCTATAGTGTGGGTCGAATTGAAGTCTATTAAATTTTTAAATTTGAATCAACTATCCTGTTGCGTTTTCCATGTGTTCCATGTTCCTTGCATAGTCTGTTACCCCATCTCATCTCGTGGGTGTGGACCAAAGATAATAGTGGAATAAAAAAGTAAAAGTATAGTAACAGTGAAATATCTGAGAGGGTTTTTGAAGTCGAGAAGGGCTTCACTGCTACAATGCAGGTTGACGGAGTTCACGTGTCCTCGCTTTAATTTCATTCCTCACCCATGCAATTTTTCCTGACAATGTTTCTTCTTGCAAAACAATTTTAGAGGTGCCGGGACCGGGGATCGAACTTAGATCACTCGCGTATTACGAAATAAAAGACGAGGCTCGGCCTCGAGCTACCACGGCTAAACAATATCTTCACGGAATCAGACATGCCAATAGTGAGATCGGTGACTGGGAGCACTGAAAGGCGTCTGATAATGCCAAACGTAACCATTAAGACTAATCCCTACAACTTGAGGGAGGGATATATCCAACATTGGACTGCTAACATACTGATGGAGAAATTCGTCTTTCATTTATTTTAATTTCTACTGAATTAGGAACTGAAGAAAACCAAGGTCTGATCAAAACCTATTCCGAACTCGCGAGAAGCCTTGACTTAACAGTGTATCGATTTCATATTTTTTTTCTTAAATCTATCAGAGAGTTTATCTGTGGTATATTTAGCTTAAAAGACAGAATAACTTTTAAGTATTCTACTTTAGGTAAAAATTATTACAGACTATAAAATGTCACTTTCGTAAACGTTGTAGATAAATTGTAAAAATAAAACGTGTCGACACTGGCTGAAAACAAAATAAAACCGAACAACAAACGATAAAAAAGTAAAATGTTAGTAATAAAATAAAATAGTGCACTAATTATATGTTATTCCCCGTCGAATTTACGACTCATAAAGCCGCCTTAGCAGCCAGTATTCCGTTGTCTTAATTCCCAACTTTGTAGTTTAACGGCGTCACGGTTATAACTACGATACAATTGTAACAGTTGTCCGGTGTGTGGATCCCTGTTCTCCAGCTAATAAATACGGCGTGTAGCTCTGTTTTCGATTTACAGTTCGAATATCAACATCTTTATGAGGTACTTGACTTTTATAAAAAGACGATTGAAATTGTGTTTTGGTATTGAATGGCTGTTATTTTTAAAGACTATCATAATATGAGAAATTTAGGGGGCCTTTCGTCAAATTTGAACCACACAAAAATCGACATCAGATGACAGATACCGTCGAATGATCTATAATTTTACCGTGAGATGAGCAAATTGATGATCGAATTGAAATTCACCTGATGGTTAGGGCAAGGTCTGCCTAAAACAAATTTTGTTTCACTCAGAAAATTTCTAGGCGGTTTCACAATGCGTGATAGGGGAACGTTGCGGTGTGGTAGAAGATGTAGTGACAAAGATAGAGAAAGGGATGCTTAAATGGTTTGGATACGTAAAGAGGATGGATGAAAGAAGATTGACGAAACACATTCATGAAGCGAGTGTGAATAGGATCGAAATCGTTTTAAGAAAGGCCACATCAAAAGTACCCGCAACCGACAAGCTTCTATGAAAACACTAATGAAAGTAGAGGAAGCTAAAGATGTGTGTCAGGATCGTAGCAAGTGGAAAGTTGTGGTCTCTGTCTACCCCTATGGGAAAGAGGCGTGAATCTATGCATGTATGTAAGTATCACAATGCGCTCGTCACCCTTAGACATCCTTTTCCGTTGTCAGACTGAGACATAATTTCAAAATCAAATTACATTTTTTCATGGAAAATAATATATGATTCATCTAATTTCATACATTTTAAAAAATCAATAGTTTTCAAAATTTTCATTCACGGCGTGCGAAGCAGGCAGGGAACAGCTGGTTACAAATATTTCATGGACATGTGGAATCCGCCAACCAGTCTGTTTGATTAATCCCGGCTGACAACTCCCTCAAAAATTAGAGAAGGCCTGATCTCAGCAAGACATTTGATGATAATGATGATGTCCTGGCCGATTTCCGACAACGGCAGCAGCTACCGAATACTGTCGGAAACTGTCAACTGCACAAGTGATATTTTAGTCCCACAAGTGTACGCGTAAACTCAGAGACACTTGTCCCAACCTACCCGTTGATCGGAGGTGACTACCTCACGCAGTGTCAGTAATACGGAGACAATCACAACACAGAATCACTTGACGGCTCGGTTGGCGTAGAGGCTGAGCTGAGAGATTGGCATCTGCGCTACGGGTTGCGGGTTCGATTCCCGCGCGGATCAGATTTTTGTATGGATAGTAGAAATATCTGTAAAGCTACATACAAGAGTATTTCTAGTACAGAACAACTTTTTTTAAATAATATTTCGGGTTTGCCTTTCCGAACCCGGTTCGTCACAAGTCTGCCCGCTGGTAACTGGCTCACATCAGTACGCAACGCTGTATCGTCTGAGTCCAACGCCAATACGCCGCGAATGATATTTCGGGAGGGAATTCGTTACGTCGGCAGTTTCCACTCGAGCTCGTGATTTAATGCTGTTAAACGTAATATAGCAAAGATTCGCACGCTTGGCAATAGAATCAACCATTGCTTTGCGATTTCTTATATTTGCGAGTTTTTAAATTCTCAAATGTCTGTCTCACGGCTGAGCACAAGCCTCCTCTCATTTCAAGTGAGGGTTTTGGAGCCCGGAATAGTCCGCCACAGCTGCTCCAATAACGGGTTAGCGGACTTCACGTGGCCTCGGAATATTTTTATTCCTCAAACGTGATGGTTTCCTCACGGGTTTATTGGAGATAGGGACGAAACGAGCAAAACGTTAACCTGATGGTGAGCGCAACGTCTTCCCATAACAAATGCTGCGTCTCCAAAAACAATTCTCATATGCCCAGTAATTACACTAGCTCTCAGTGCCCTTCAAATCGAAATACAGTAATGTTTGCACACTACTGCTTCACGGCAGAATAACTGGACCTGGGGTGGTACCTACCTAGACGGATTCCTGCATAGGAATCCTTCCACCAGTAGAATTGCAAAATTGCAATTAACAATGCTTCAAATTGCAAATAACAATTTTAGTGCAGATTTACCACGAGCGTCCAGCCCCTGAGCTATCTCGGCTCCTCACTACAATGCTAAAGCAGCACTTAAAACCGCAGAACAATTTCAGAGATGCCGGCATCGGGAATCGTACACAGGTCACTCGCAACGAAATGCGAGCGCCTAGCCTCTGAGCTACTAAACACTTATAAACCTGCCAAATACCTGCAGTAACTGCCGTATAATTCAATCGAAGGTACGCTAGTAAATGTTTATTCAAAATACTCACACGTCAGTATTTACGGCGGAGCATGTTTCCCTCATGACGTCATTCACATCCACCAGGAACTAAGAAGCCGTCAGAGCTTACGCAATAAATCCAAACGTAAAAACTCTTATGTAATTTTGATACTGAAAATTACTTTACCCATTCTGCAATATCGATTTTCGAAATTAGTACAAATATTACACAGACGTTATTTTAAATTATTAAAGTAACGGCCTAAATAATTAATAAATGGGCACAGAGCTCGTCTAGTTTTTGGATGGTTTTCGACGTGGGAAGAGTCCGCCTGTGCCTTATTCTATATTGTGCCTACCCTGCGGTGGTACCTACCTAGACGGATTCCTGCATAGAAATGTGAGTAAGGCACCAAAAACAAAAGTTAGTGGTAATATTAAAATGTTATTAAGCAGTTAAAACAGTTTCAATGAAAATTGTCTTTTATGGATTTATCATCTAATGGTTTTCTGTCGATTCAAAAGTAGGTTTTCAAAAAAAAATTATAATATTCGAAGTAAGAAATTTAAAATCGCGGATTTCCCACTATTAAGCTAATGCATGCTTTGGATTATTATTTATTGACCATGATTGTTCCCATGTAAGTGACTTGTAATTTTTAAGGATTTCTTTTAAACCTACATACAATATCCCATAGTTTCTTAATTAGCTTCCTCTGAGCGAAGGACAATCGTCGTTTCAGCCTATCACTAGTCCACTGCTGAACATAGGCCTCCCCCATAGATTGCCACAAAAGTTAGTAGATCACATTTAAGAGGGATTTTGCCATAGTTGCCACGCTTGGCAGGCGGGTTGGCAACCGCAGTTAATTTATTCCGATGTTCCAGGAAGATGATGCTGCCTATCATCTGGTTTTAATTTTCGCGATGATGATGCTGTGGTACTATCATATATTGTACTTAAATAATGTGATACAATGATACGTCGCAATTATAGTACACTTTAAATTTACATTCCATCAGTCTTACGGCGAGTGCATCAGCTTATGTAAATAAGATCGCTCAGCGTCTTGAAGGCGAAAAGATTCAGCTACGTGCCATTGCCTTTTGTAAATGGAGGTCGGTCATTTGAATGCATAGACGCCGGGAAATGCATATAATAGATTTAATGGTAATAGTATTACTATTAGGTATTTTCAGTTCGCAAGTTGACTAAGGACATGTTCAGCGTTTTAAGAATTCAATTCGAGTCCGAAAGATTGTTTTTTTTTTATTGTAGAGGGGGCAAACGAGCATGTGGCTCACGTGATAGGTAACTGATCACCGCCGCCCATGAACACCTACAATACCATGAGGAATAGCAGATGCGTTGCCGGCCTTTGAGAAAGGAATAGGCTCTTTTCTTGAAGGTCCCTAACTTGTATAGGTCCGGAAAAACCGCTGACGGCAGCACATTCCATAATGTTCAAGTGCGTGTCTGAAAATTCCGCGAAATTGTGGTGGAACTGCCAACCGTATCCAGGTGGTGTTTTTCGTTCTGTCTCTAAAAGTCCCACATATTTTCAGTAAGAGAATACTATCATTTTTATATATAACACTATCATATTTAGCATATTCCTAAAAATTTCTTTTGACTTTTTTATTTTTTTAAACTATCCCACACATCTGGATTTCTCCTGTGTCGTGTATGCTTAGTACAGATAAATTTCACATGCAACGACACAACCAGACCCGAACAACGATTTCTTGGCCCCGACTGGGATTCGAACACAGGGCTCGGGGAGCAGATATTAGGTACTCTGGCCACTATACCGGCAAAGTTTATTAAAATCATTTCTAAGCATACTCTAGAACCTGTTGTCTGGAAAATAAAGACGCGTCCTACGTAATCTAGGTCACCTTTGTCGTTTAGTGTTTTTTTTTAATCTGAAACGAGGCAATAATATTAAACGTTTGCTATTTTAGAAAAGAATATGATTAATAATATTAGCCACTCACGCACGATATTCAGCTGGCAAATAGGTAATCCTGGCATTCTCTTGGCACGGGCTATGGTGATTTATAATAGAGAGAGTCATATTTATTTATTAAATTTAGACTTTAGAGGCTTTATGACAAGACAGTCAAGAACTACCACTTCTTTGAAAAATAGGATCTCGGAGAACCCGCAAGAAGCTCCAGGTGGTAGGATTCCTATGCAGGAATCCGCCTAGATAGATACCACCGCAGTGTCAGTTATTCTGCAGTGGTACGGAAACGTCACTGCATTTCAGTTTTAAACATACATACATACACGCCTTTTCACATATAAGTGATAGGCAGGGACTACACCCGTAGCCCATTTCTCGTCTCCGCGTGAAACGAGACGTGATGGGTGGCGATTCACGTCGCCGTCACTTTGGTACGAGTCAAAAGTCGTACTCCCTATTGCGTTTCTACGAGCACCATAGTGACGGCATTTCATATTATGGTGTTATTAGGCATCGAATAAAGGCGGTCCGTACAATATCTTAGTCGCCTCTTACGACACGTCGGTAGGAAAGAGGTGGGTGCTGTTCTAGTCTGTCGGAAACCTTCGGCACATTAGGTTATTGATATACGTTTCTTTGTTCGGTATTTAAATGCAATTTTAAATGCCATGAAACACATGCTTGGCGATGAAGAACTAGAGAAGCAAATCGGATTCCCAACTCCAATACCCTCCCATAATTCAAAGGAGGTTTGTGCACAGCTGTAGGTTATTTATTGGCTATTTCTGCACGTTTTAACCGTTTTCTCTAATAAGCCCATCAAGCGTAGCCACTGTCTAACAACTATCTAATCTATGAGGGAAGACCATTTTTACATAACCCTACAATGAAGCAAAGAAAGTTAATTTGCTAAGATTCTCATGCAAAATATAAAATAGTGTATATTAAAAAGAAAATAGTGTAATTAGACGAAGTCCTGGGTTCGAAAACTAGCCGGAGGTAACTTATGTGCAAAGCACAAATTCTTGGTTTTTGAGTCTGGTTGTGAAGTGCATGTGAAATATATGTCTCTAAAACGCACCCACAATACAGGAAAAATCTTACTATGGGGCATCGTTTTTATATACGAAAAAAAAATACGAACATTTTGAAGAGCACCGTCCGCCCTTTCACAGTAGCTTGCACAAGCAAACTAACACCGCCACCGTGAACCGTCACCAGATACCCTCCACCACTACAACACTACCACTAGCTCACTCGTCGGACGTCTGTCGTAGAGTCATTGACACTAGATAAAACCTCGTTTTGAGATGAAACACGTGTCGCGGTCACGACTTCAGTAGTGTGTAATTTATATTTTGCATGCGGATCTTAGCAAGTTAATTTTCTTTCCTTCTTTACTAATGGAATTTCTTTTTTTTTTAAATTATAAAACTAAAGTATCCTTTAAGATGTAAGAGACTGAATGTGAAATAATTGAAATTAAAAACGCGACCATTTTTTAATAGTGTTTGTATTTCTAGTGCCAAAAGAAAGAGATAACACTAAAACGAATATCTAGCTTAAATGAAGTGAATGTGAATCTATTTATGTAATCCTTAAACATAAAGCGTTAAAGTGTATTTTAAACACGAATATAAAGTGCCATAGAAACAATACGCTTATTTTGCAACCATAAAATTAGCTCGGCGTAGCGCCAGACTGTTACATGCAATTTTACGAATTCGCTACGCAGTATACGTGCAAATACAAAAGATACGCCGGTATTGCGTTATTACAAAGACGGCGTATAGCTGCCATATTGTGGGGCATACGTGCGCGGGTCGCGCGAAAACGCCACGTTGTCGCACGGCCTGTGCGCGGAGTGTCAGCGGCGGGCGGGTCGCGCGCGGTCGACACTCGCGCGCGACCTTGAACCATGTCCTGAAAGGGTCATGGAGACGATCTCCGAGGATGCTGAAGCCGAATTGGAACTTGGTAACTATTTCCGCATTTTATAACTCAATTCGTACTCGATACAAATTTACTAAACATTTGTCGTTTTTTTTTATTCATCTATCACGAATGCTAACAGAACTACAGTGTGTTCAGCGCTTATAATCCGAGCCGGTTTAACGTAAAAGCAAAGGCATGCGATCTTAGAGCCCCAAAACCCCTTGCGGCCTGACAAAATTTCATATTTAATTACAGGAACAAAATGTTGCCGGTAATAAACTCCAAAGTGGTTCGGACAAATAAGAAGATCACTTGTTATACGAGTCGAAAAAAATATTAGAAAAGTCTTCAAAACTTTTTCAACTTGGGATTAATCGTAAATAACTTCACAAGTGTATGCCTTTCCAAAAACGTTTTCCAGCTAATAGAGATTCTGTCTGATTCTTTTGAACAGACGTGTTAGGATCAATATTTGTTAAACAAAGGCTTTTTATGAAGGGTTATTATATTATTAAGGAATACATAGATGATAATAACCCCTGGGAATGAGATGATCGCTGCCAAGCTATTTCTACATCTTTAAAAAAAACTGCTGTAAGTATCTGTATATTAAAAATGAATGAAAAAAAATCCGGCTGGGTTTCTTACTGGTTCTTCCCAGGACAGAGGCATTTCTTTGCGAACCAGTGTAGCTTAAAAAAATGACGTTCAATGAGTATTATGTAAATGATCCATATTGAATAAAAAATATTCTATTCTATTCTTCTATTCTATATACTATTGATTAAGATTGAATGTTTACCAATTCATTTAATTACTTAGAATAAAGATATATCGAGGACTTATGTGCCGTGTGGTAGTGGCTTAAGAGAATCTACCACCCCATCTCATCCCGAGGGTGTAGTAAAAGTCGACGGAGGGAACATTAAAACCTAGATGATAGGCAGCATCATCTTCCTGGAACATCGGAATAAATTAACTGCGGTTGCCAATCCGCCTGCCTAAGCGTGGCAACTATAGGCAAAATTCTCCTCAAAATGAGAGCTACAAACTTTTGTAGTAATCTATGGGGGAGGCTTATGTTCAGCAGTGGACTAGTGATAGGCTGAAATGATGATGATGAATGATGAATGACACTGTGATCCGTTTTTAATGACAGGTTGGGACAAGTTAGCACGCGTGGAATTAGCTCTATTCAACTAGCACATTTCGTCAAGATCCAATTCAGCGGTTGAGCCGTCAAAAGGCAACAAACAGACAGAGGGACAGAGAGAGTTGCTTTCGCATTTATAATATTATATAAGTATGGATATGGATGAATGCTTATTGCTTTACTTACCTTCGTACCTTGAGACATTTAATAGTTACTTAAAGACTTATAATATTTATATAGAACAATCAATACTAAGGAATTGCTTGATAGTTAAATATCTTTGAGTGCAATATTAATTATGACCGAACAGTATATAGCCGTGGTAGCTCAGGGGCCGGGTGCTCGCCTTTAATTTCATAGTACGCGAGTAACCTGGGTTCGATCTCCGGTGCCAGCACCTCTATAATTGTTCTACAATTTTAAATGCTGATTTACCACGTGCTCTGCAGTGAAGGAAAACATCGTGACGAAACCTGCATATCCGAGGAATAGAAATATTTCGAGGACTTGTGAAGTCCGCCAACCCGCATTGGAGCAGCGTGGCTGACTGTTCCCCGCTCCAAAACCCTCTCAGAAATGTGAGGAGGCCTGTGCTCAGTAGTGGGACATTTATAGGCTGTTACTTTACTTTACTTTTTAAACAGTATATGCCTATAATTATTATTTATTTACATTGTATAATAAACTAGCTGATGCCGGCGATTTCGTCGGCGTGGATATAGTTTTTTTTTTTATATTCTGTATGAAAAAAGTGCCTATCAAAAAGTATCCTGTGCCGTCCTCGGGATGCAAGCTTTTGTATATGCCAAATTTCGTCAGGATCGGTTTAACGGTTATACCGTAAAAAACGATAACAGCCCTCTGACAGAAAGAGTTACAGTCGCATTTATAATGTTAGTATGGATATAATGAAGTAAAATTATTTATCAATCATCGTATAATATCATTCTTCTTTTTAAAATCTACTACAATACAGTTCTGACCGGAGAAGATCTAGGACCTTAATCTAAAGTAGAAAAAGGCCCGGAGAATAAACGGGTGAAAGCACTTCACACACAAATAATAAAGGCAGCCAATATTAAAAAAAAAAATAACTCGAAAGCAATCGGTAACAAACTGTCGAATACAAACGCGATTGATTGATGTAAAATCGTAAAACTCGTATTTATCTTCTCCGTCATATTATGATTTACCGCCAAATATTTGTCTGTTATAAATAAATATTTGACCGTAAATCGTAAAAAAAAATTGGTTTACAAATATTCTACGATATCGTTTCCAGTGTAATTACGTAAGGAGCATTTGCGTATTTGCAATTCGACGATTTACAAGTTTGCTTACGAGTAGAGACACCATATGCAAATAAAAAAATCTAGGACAGCCTGAACTTCTAGCAATGGGATTATTAAAGAAGGTTCATAGTCCACTTCTGAACATAGGTTTTCCCACTATCGGATTTTTTGCTACTATCCTCATCGTCACCGCGATTAGACCGTCCTGACCTGTCTGTGAATTTTCGGTTCTTTTTACGAGGTGGTCCCTCCTCCTGTCGGAAGGCTGAGATTTTACTTTTGCGTTTACCTTAGTCGACTCTTACGGCATCTGACGGGATGCCGCAGTAAATAAACCTATCACAAAAGTAAGCAAGCCCTGTTTTGTAAGTAGAAAAGGCAAAATAGCTACAAGATCCTTGATTTCTTTTCATGGTAAGTGATCACCGCCGTGCAGGAACCACAAAAGCATCACGGACATTGCCTATGCTATATTTTGCTAAAATGTAAGTGAATGGAAATACCTCCGTGAAATTCCGTCTTTTGTGGTATGAAGAAGAGAGAACAATTTAGTTTATTTTATTTTTAACAAATTTGAGATCGTTATTCAGCCATCAGATCAAGATTTATGTGTTAAATTTCTTAGTTTAAATAATTCAATTACCATAAATTATTAACGTTAATGGATTGTAATTAGTGTATATAAACTTACCTATATGCCAATGAAATCCAAACATTGGAATCTTTCCAAACAGATGTCAAACACGAAGTGGTGACAGATTGCAAAAAAATTACAACAGCAAGGAACGGATGACATTTTCATTTATTTTGTCACAAATAAACTAATCTTTGTACCTCAAGCAGCCCCAGTTTACAAATGTGACCAATACGGCAGCCAAACGTGTTTATTTCAACATATGAAAGTATTCATCAGTTTCATTTCAGCCTATCACTAGCCCGTTGCTGAACATAGGCCTCCCCCATAAATTACACAAAAGTTTGTAGCTCTAAAGGGGGGTGGGGGGGGGATTGTGCCATAGTTGCCACGTTTGGCAGGCGGGTTAACTGCAACCTCAGTTTATTTATTCAGATGCACGGCGCCTAAAACTTTTACAATAAATTTTTCTTCATTGTTGACAGATAGCTATTGCAATATAGTATTGTAAAATGTGTGGTGGCAGACTTAGAGAATCTGCGAGTCCATTTTGTCGATCGCAAGGAACTGATGATTTTTAAATGTTGCTACAAAGAAACTGGTTTCTTATTAGATAAAGTGACGAGACAAGCAAAACGTTCACCTGATGGTAAGTGCAACGTCTGCCCACTATGAATGCTGTGTCACCCAGAACAGTTCTGAGTGGCACCACATTGCAACCGTCACCCTGAGGCATAGGTTCACACATGCTCAGTGGTAGCATGCACTAGCTTTCAGTGCCCTTCAGTCCGAAACACAGTAATGTTTGCACACTACTGCTGGTCTTTTAGATCAAAACTTACAAAACTTATCCGGTAAACTTCAGAAATAGGGACACCTGTTTAAAAGCTAACGGTAGAAGCCTGTATCCTTACTTCAAACAATATTTACTCAGGGTAATTAATTGTTGATTACGTTCATTTAGGTTTACGGGACTCTTAACAGTCATACGGACTAAAATATTGATGATGATGTTGATGATGATGATGATGATGATGATGATGTTCTTCTAGTAGATTTCGACCACGGCGACAACTTCCGAATACTGTCGAGAGCCATCAACTGCGCAGGAGATATTATAGTGCCACAAGTGTACGCGCAAACACAGAGGCACTCACTCGTCCCAACCTACCCGCGCCCGATGTAACGCTGATGCGATAAGATCGGAGGTAGGCTAGGATGCAGTGTCAGAAACACGGGGACAAACCCGAAAACCAACAATTTGTGTTTTGCAACATGTTGGCCCCGGTTGGGATTCGTACCACCCGCGATGTAGAAGTCAGATACGCTGACCACTAGGCCTCGCTGGGTGGTAGGATTTCTATGCACGAGTCCGTCTAGGTAGTTACCACCCCAGGGCCAGTTATACAGCCGTGAAGCAGTAGTGTGCAAACATTACTGTGTTTTGGTCTCACACACACACACACACATAAATATTTTAACATTGCATTATTGGTTTAAAAAATGTGAATCTGCTGTTTGGCATACACTCAAAAATTTTAAATATTGTCTAATGTAAAGCTGTAGATTTTGTATATAAAATAAAACTGAAAAAGAATAAAAAAAAATCTACCATTGTCTGTTAAAGTACCGCCAACAAATGTCAAACGTCAAACGAACTCGTCGAACATCAATAATTCGACAGGAGTGGCCACGAAAATAGACTACATATCTAATACATCGAATATCATGATATTAAATCTGCTCAGCCACAAGTTCATTGACCTATACTAACATGAACTGTTCTAAAATGCATTACATCTACATTACCTCTAAAAGGTACGCGATGATGCATTGTATAGTCGCGTTGAAAAGTTTTTTATTAATATTTTTAGCCGTCGAAACCATTAAAAACGAAAAAAACTAACTAAAAGATCTCAAAGTCGATTCGAATAATGATGACACTGCCAAGGAAAAGGCTACCCGCCAGATCGTTTGGTCTGATCAGTTAAGGACGTCTCCTCGTACTAGTAATATTTAGATGTTGTATCTATAGTTCGCATCACAGAAACTTTCGTAGCCCGATTATGGAATGTATGAGATATTTCTTAAGCTTCTGATGTGGCTACATATATGTCGCTACCGTTTGTATGACGAAGCATAACTTATTTGTTTTTGAACCGATTTAAATAATTCTTTATAAGAAAGACAGTCCCATATAATTTTGGTCAAGTTCTGATGATCTAAGTGAAAATCTTTAAATTCGCATAAGCATGTTTGTTGCTGCTGTGGTGAAGTTGGTTTTCTGATTATTTTGATTTATAATGATATTTTAAACAGTATACTTATAAGTCATCGGCGCAAATTGAAAATTATATCTTAAATTAATTTCCAAGTTTATTGTTTTACAAAATGCCGATAGGTGCCCGGCAGAGTAGAATAGCACCTACTTCCTTCTTACCGAGGTGTCGTAAGAGGCGTCTTAAGGTATTGTACGGACGACCTTTATTCGTGTAGAATAATACCATAATATACAATGCTGTGACTATACTGCTCGCGAGGCACATCTGACAATACTGCTGTAATAATATGGCCAGGGATATACTCCTTTCCACCGTGTATCACCTAACACTACAAAATAGACAATATAGAGATAACACTACGAAATACCAAACCTTCTACCATATTTAACAGCTTTAGTGATTGACTTCATTTAAAAAGAGAATTATTCTATGGTGTAAGTCTTTTTTCTTCAGTAGAATTGGTTTCAAATGATGATAATTGTGACAATTGTGGCGTCTCGTTGCTAAATACTACCACAGACCAGTGTAAATACTACTAAGTGGTATTCTTTATCTGCGTTAGTTATAAATTCGTCTTAATCTGTTGAAAAAACCTATAGACTCGCTTTTATTAATTTTAATGAAGCTTATCGAGAAAATTTTTCCTTTATTCTGCACCCTTTGAAGCTTACTTCCATTTAACGATTTCCAATCGTAAATTCATCGTAGACGTCTTTAATCCGATTACTGTCGTTGACTATTACAATGAAGATATTTTTCACGAGACGAGTTTAATCCCGGCTTTGCTAAACTTTTTAATTAAAATTAACTAGTTTTTTTTTTGAAATTATAATATTTAACGAATTGTTAAAACTATTGTATAAATCTATACCCTCACGCACAATGATAAATGAAAAACTTATACGAGACAATTTACTTTACGCAAAAGTAAGCTTAGCGTCACACACGTAATTTGTCGGTGCCCGTCGTTCTTGCTGCCGGAGTCCATGGGTCCGCGAAACATATCTTATCTCACACTAGTTATCGTTTTCGGATCTTGGGTGTACTGTAACGGCTTTCATGTATCACGTTTCAGTCACTACTTCTTCATTATGGGCTTCTCCCAAAAATATTACTTAAATATTTTTGTGTTGATATACCGTGAGGTGTGGAGATATATGTACTCTTGTATCTTGTATGTGTTGTATTGTAAATTTGGCATTCAAGTTAACCCTCGTAAATGTCAAGCTATAGTAATTGGTAGTGTTCGGCAATTAGCCAAACTAGATGTTATGAATGGATCACCTGTCTCGTTTGCGGGTTCTATCATACCGTTTTCCGATCATGTTAAGAATCTGGGTGTATACTTTGACTCAACGTTAAGTTGGTCAACCCAAATTCAAAAAATCAGTGGTTCAGTGATTGGTAAGCTGAGTGCTCTGAATCGCCTTAGAAACTTTCTTCCAATCAAGGTAAAGGAAACTCTGGTGCAATCACTTATTTTTCCCATAATTGATTATGCTGATGTGTGCTATCCTGCTATTAATGAGGATCTTTTGGACAAGCTGGATCGTCTCGTCAATAACTGTATCCGTTTCATCTTTAGCCGTCGCAAGTTTGATCATGTTTCCTCTTTCCGCTCTCAGCTCAATTGGCTTCCTATTCGTCAACGAAGACATTTCAGGATACTTTCTACAGTTTTCTCTGTTTTATTTGATAACAACTACCCTGATTATCTTAAACGCAAATTTCAGTTATTGTGCGACACTTACAGCCGACAGCTTCGTTCTTCAGAGACTTTTACTCTGACTATTCCACTTCACCACTCTGGTTTCTCTTCATCATCGTTCGCTGTCCAAGCCGCCCGACTATGGAATGCGCTGCCTTTCTAATTATAATTTCTAATTATAAATCTTATCCTAATAATGATCATCATCATCATCATTAGTATATAGTATCCTTGTTTAGAATAATACGTATTATTTATATTGTATTAGTAACATGTATTCGTATATTGTCATATAGTATTTAGGTATGTTTATCTATGTATATGTATGTGAATATTCGTTTATTTATTTAATAATATTATATTTATTTTAATAACCGCAATCGCTGTTTACTCACTGCCCTAAAGTTGACTGGCAGTGAATGCTTTTAGCATTAAGTCCGCCTTTTGTTCCTTTTAAATTTTTCAATAAAGAATAAAAAAATAAATAAACTCTTACACCTCTTTTGTCAAAATCAGTCTTGAGAATATTCTTTATCATATATATCTGACCATTACTGTGTTTCGGTCTAAAGAGTATACGAGACTTCAGAACCGATGTCTCAGGGTACGCAGTGTGGTGGCACACAGGAATGCAATTAATGTTCTGGGTGACACAGCAACTGTTCTTTCTGTTACATATTCTTAAAATAACGTAGCACAGACATTTTATATCTACCCACATTGGAGTAGCATGGTTTTTGGCTTCATAACCCTCTCAAAATTAAGAGGAGACATGTGCTCATTAGTGGGACATTTATCACATGATTTTATATGATAATCTGCGAGCCTTTTATTTCAGTATATTAAACTTGTTCAAGTAATTAAATATGAACTCACTTTGAAACCTTTACCGTGTTCCACATTCTACTTTAAAAGCTCTGTTTCTGTAAACCAACCATTAAAACTTTATAATGAACGAAACATCTAAAGTATTAAGTTATACTTAACGCCGCAAAGGTTTATAATCGTAACTTAAACTTCACCTCGTAAATCCTCCACGATTTCTTTTGAATTCGGAAGATTTTTTTTTTAATTATTATTGTATAAAGTGACGAAACGAGCAAAACGTTCTCCAGATGGTAAGTGCAACGACCGCCCACAACAAATGCTGTGTCACCCAGAATATTTCTTAGTAACACCACACTGCGCCCGTTGCCCTAAGACATCAGTTCTTAAGTCTCAAATGCCCAGTGATTACGCTAGCTCACAGTGCCCTTCAAACCGAAATACAGTAATACATGCACACTTCTGCTTCACGGCAGAATAACTGGCACTGGGGTGGTACCTACCTAGACGGATTCCTGCATAGGAATCCTACCACCAGTGAAACCATTTGTTTTGGTTTGCGGTCAGCATGAGGGATATTTAAATTTTTTTGTCAAAAGAAAACTTCTTATTCTTATGGTCTGACTAATGCGGCCCTGGCAACCAATAGATACCGGAAAAACTAAACTATCCGAAAACCTAAAATCTAAATCCCAGAGATCAGTGATGGCGAGCAAAGTCACTAGTACTGCGCTCAACAACGCGAATACTAGTGTGGTAAATATTGAGAAATCTTTCATGATCCGTCTAGTTTTTGCTAGAGCTTTCCTCAAAAGCATATGTCTTACTGGTGGTAGGATTCCTATGCAGGAATCCGTCAAGGTAGGTACCATCCCAGGGCCAGTTATTCTACCGTGAAGCAATAGTGTTTGCACATTAATGTGTTTCGGTTTGAAGGGCACTGTGAGCTAGCGTAATCACTGGGCATAAGAGACTTTAGAACTGATGTCTCAAGGTGATGGGCGCCGTGTGGTGTCACACAGAAATTTCCTGGGTGACACAGCAGTTGTTATGGGCAGACATTGCACTTACCATCACGTAAACGTTTTGCTCGTCTCGTCACTTATTACAATAAAGAAACGATCATTTAAAAATTAATCAAAACAAAAGTTACTCACGAACAGGGCCGAAGGCTGGTGGGATTTTTTGGTAGGCGAGTACGGTGCTATTGTAGCTTATCGGAAATGGCTAGTCACTGCGTTTTGTTTATAGAAGAGGGGGCAAACGAGCAAACGATCCGCCTAATGTTATGCTCACTTAATATCATCCATAAAGATCAGCCTAGGCTCCTTCCTTGAAGTAAGTCGTATCGGTCAAAAAAAACCGCTGGTTGCAGCAGATCCCACAACGTGGTCGTGAGTGGCAGAAAATTCCTCGTCGTCCATGAAGATCCGGCTCTTTTCTTGAAGTCAGTCGTATCGGTAAAAGATCCGCTGGTTGCAGCAGATCCCAAAAAGTGGTCGTGCGTAGTAGAAAACTCCTTAAAAATTGCATAGTAGTGGAATGCCAACCATTGCGGCGATGTGGATAGAATTGTTAGTAATGCCTCAACGGGCTATTTATATTTTGGCCAACAACCTTTAGCAGAGTAAAATAGCACCTATCTCTTTCCTGCCGCGCTGTTGTAAGAGGCGTGGTGGTAGGATTCCTATGCAAGAGTCCGTCTAGGTAGATACCACCCCTGGGCCAGTTATCCTATCGAAGCAGTAGTGTGCAAACATTACTGTGTTTCGGTCTAAAGGGCACCGTGAGCTAGCCTAATCACTGGGCATATGAGACTTAAGAACCTATGTCTCAGGGTGATGGGCACAGTGTAGTGTCACACAGAAACTTTCGGGTGGCACAGCATTTGTTATGGGCAGACGTTGCACTCACCATCAGGTGAACGTTTTGCTAGTTTCATCATTTTATGCAAATAAAAAAAAGGCGACAAAGGTATTGTACGGACAGCTTTTATTCGTGCAGAATTACACCATAATATGCTATGCTGTCACTATACTGCTCGTGGGAACGCAATGGGGGGAGTAAGGATTTTTGACTCGTACCAAAATGGCGGCGACGTGGTTCGCCACAAGTCTCGTTTCGTTTCCCGCGAGGGTGAAAAGTGGGCTACGTGAGTGGCCTCTGTCTATCCCTTGTATGGGAAAAAGGCGCTGTAAGTATGTATGTATGCTAATCTGAAAAGTCCCATCCTGAACTGAACTTACTTAGTCGTGCATTGCTCTTGTTAAAATAGTTCATGCTAATGAAGATTCACTATATCTCGCAATGACTGTTCATTAACAAATGGGCACGAATTAATTAAAATATTTTCATTTACAATTTAAAATATTGCGTTCTTTTTTCTTTTCTAATACTAAACTCTATGATATTTTTAGTACAAGACTCCATTTATCACTCACGCTCCAAGCGACACAAAAAAGGCGCACATTAATAAATATTTCCGTAACAAAGCGATTTCCCACGCGACTATCCCGTTATACATCGCATAATGGAATCGAGATAACGCAAACGTCCACTGTCGATTGACTTATCTGAACTTTTCGTATTGGTTATACTCTTCCATACATAAGCATTTTTTGCTGCAGATTTTTTTTTATGGCATAAAGTGATGAAACGAGCAAAATGTTCACGTGATGGTAAGTGAAACGTCTGCCCATAACAAATGCTGTGCCACTCAGAAAATTTCTGCGTGACACTACACTATGCCCATCACCCTGAGACATAGGTTCTTAAGTCTCATATGCCCAGTGAATACGCAAGCTCACAGTGCCCTTCAAACCGAAACACAGTAATGTTTGCACACCACTGCTTCACGGTAGAATAACTGGCCCTGGGGTGGTACCTACCTAGACGGATTCCTGCATAGGAATCATACCACCAGTGTTCCACCTCCCTTCGCAGTGGACTTTTAACAAGCTGACGACGACGATGCCAATGACCATTTTTCATTATCATAAATCTACTGCTAAACATAGGGATCGCAAATGGCCCCGGCAGAGGATCTGGTCGGTGGCTCTTTCCATAACTCGTTGAGCAATTTTGAACTTTCTCATGCGACTCGCAGTGGATGACCACGTCTAGGCTCGAAATTTTATCACACTGGTTGAAGACTTTTGTTTTAAGACAATTAAATGTAATGGCCGTCTATTGGAGGGTAATCATTTGTTTCTGGAATGGATTCTGGTTTCACTAGGTATGTGCCCGACATTATACGTTGACAATAAATTCAATCTCCGAGTCGCAGTTTAACAAATCTTATCGCTAACTGTCACTGCTGCACACACGGGTGTATTAAATTTCCTTTCAACTGACTTCGTTACTTTTCTCTAAAATTTTCTTTCACCAGTGTTTTCTCGTTTCGATAAAATAAAAACATAGTAATTCATAGCCACGTTTACAATATCCTAGGAGTCTCTTTGTTTGTATCTTTTTATTTCAATTGTATTTTATTGTGTAGTACCTGATTCCTCCGCAACGGGTTCGAATCCTAGCCGGAGCCAACATTAGTGTAAAGCCATAAAATGTTGGTTTTCGGGTCTGTTTGTGTTGTCATTGTCTCCGTGTCTCTGACACTGTATCCTAGTGTATCTCCAATTTTATTGGTTAGGACGAGTGAGTGGCTCCTTTAACACCTTTTTTAGCTTTAGCATACTTCTATCACTATAATATCTCCAACGCAGTTGTTAGCTTCCGACAGTATTCGCCACAATGATCAGGCAGGAGGACATCATTGCGTCTAACGTCATTACGTATGGTTACGGTAATACAGTACGGCAACTACTAAAGGGATGTCATACCGTTTATTATTGAGATATGCCTTCGGCAGGTACGTAAGTGATCCTCACGCCAAGAGACCTGACGGTATGGCTGGTTTCTTGGGAGACCGATCCCTCGTGTATGGGTTACTTTTGTTAAAGCCGCAGACGGTCTTTATGGGTCATTGCCTTGTTACTACAGCCACTGGGCTCAGCGTAACGTATTTACTCAAGTCGTGAGTCTAGAATTCCAATTTCAGATGAAGTTATGTTTATTGCTTTTTCGTACATAACTGAATGAGACTGTCCTCGTGTGTAATACACCACGACAGACACTAGGATTCAAACCAACTACGATTAAAATTGAAGGTAATGGTCGAATATATAGTTGTCATAGAATTTTTGGTCTAGGCGCGTTAAAATATAAAAGTACTGAAGTGATTATAGATTGCACTATTTTGCGTTTTCGCTCGACATGTAATCATTATTTATCATTTTTAGACAAGGAGTTGTTTGCTCGTATCTTTTAGGAGGTTACGTAAAAGCCAAAAGTTGAAATAAATTGTACAACCTTACAAAATTAATAATGAATTCATGACTTGCTAAATTCTGTCCTCCAACTTTTCGAATATCACGGCTAATGTGAGTGGCAGTATATCAGATTTAATATATTTAAAATCCTTTTATTCTTTACTAAGACAAAATGGCTAAAATCTATAAAATATTAAATAGAGAATTGAGGCTCTCGCCACTATTTAATCTACAGATTTTGCAAGTAAGATCGCACCGTTGCGCACAATGCATCGTTTCCCGCGCTTTTGCGCTTTGTAAAGATATTGTTTTCCACTGTAATAATGCTCGATTAGCAAGCTGAAGTGGTAATGGGCCCGCGATATAGTTCGTAGAACCGATGACCGTTGACAACAAAAGTTCTCGAGTGGCAATCTCTTACCGGCCAACGCAGTCTAGGACGCCCTCCTCTAGATGGAGCGACGTCCTAAACAGATTGGCGGGAAGTCGATGGATGTAGAGACCGTATTTTGAGGCAACTATGTCGGAGGCCTATGCTCAACAGTGGACTAGTGATAAGCTGAAATGATGACTGATTTATTTGGTGGTAGGATTCCTATGCAGGAATCCGTCTAGGTAGGTACCATCCCAGGGACAGTTATTCTGCCGTGAAGCAGTAGTGTGCAAGCATTGCTGTGTTTCGGTTTGAAGGGCACTGTGAGCTAGCGTAATCACTGGGCATTTGAGACTTAAGAACTGAAGTCTCAGGGTGACGGGCGCAGTGTGGTGTCACACAGAAATATTCTTGGTGACACAGCATTTGTTGTGGGCGGACGTTGCACTTACCATTAGGTGAACGTTTTGCTCCCTTCGTCACTTTATATAATAAAAAAAAAAGTTCATGAATGCGCGAGATTTCGGTGTGGTGGCGGCGTAACATAATCTGCTATTACATCTTGGGTGTCGTAAAATTCGATGAAATGGTGGTGGTGGTGGGATGGGATGAAATTCTTAAGAAAATCAGAAGATTGAACAACCTGTTGACTCATCTATGCCGACATAAAACCGGGACATGGATGAATTTACTTTTATCTTTCGAAATTAAAACGTGTTAACATTGGCGTATAAGTGTCGTTATAATTTGGAAGTTAATCAACCTTAGATAGCTTGGCTAGGCGCTCGCTTTAAATTTCATTGTACGCGAGTGTCCTGGGTTCGGTCCCGGTGCCGGCACCACTAAAATTGTTAATTGCAATTTTAAGTGCCGATTTACCACGTGCTCGGCGGTGAAGGAAAACATCGTAAGGAAACCTGCATGTCTGAGAAACAATTATTTCGAAGACATGTGAAGTTCGCCAACCCGCAGAGCAGCGTGGCGGTTTCTTCCCAGCTATAAAACCCTCTCGGAAATGAGAGGAGACCGGTGCTCAGCAGTGGGACATTTATGAATTACATCATTCTGTATATTTTAAAAATAACGTCTTCGTATTTACCCACACGTTTCCTTATTTTGGTTTATACAACATTTTATATAAATACTGAATGTTTATTCACACACGTCATATTAATATGATCAAACAAAATATACAATAGTAAGATAAACAAACTAAAATTATTCACGACTATGTTCCTATGAATTTAATAGTGACTTTGTAAGTTTTTCTGCGAAATACTGCGTGTGGCGACGAAAGAGTTCTTTTATATATGATTCTTATACATAGTTTAATTTCGGAACCTGTCAATATTTATGTATATATATATATATATATATATATATATATGTATGTGTATAGATATGTATCTATTTCGTTACTGTGGATTGATTGTTTCGGATTGTTGTTTTACTAAGCTTTTTACCGTGTGGTGGCGGCTCGTTAAAAGAATACTTCCACTCCGTCTCATCCAATAGATCTCGTAAAAGGCGAGTAAGGAATTAAACCGCACTGTGCAGCCAACAGCGCATGGTGGCGATGGGCTCACCATCTATCACACCAAGTGCATTATATTGTTTTGGTGAAACGTGGATTGTGGCAGTCATCTGTTTTTGCAGTGAGTGCCCAGTCTCTGACTACCCCTTATGGGATACAGTCGTGATCTTATGTATGTATGTATGTTTTACTAAGCACCCTAATATGTTCTCTGCTCAACCCAAAGGTAGACTGGTAGAGAATGCCTCTAGGCATTAAGTCCGCCTTTTTGTACACTTTTGTACAAATAAAGTTAAAATAAATTAAATAAATGAACTTTTATAGGTTGCTTTACTTTCTTTTTCATTAAAAATTGACTTCCACCGAATGATGGGATTATCCACTTCAACGAACATTTCTTAGAATTACTTCCTTAACTGCTTTTTTATTAACAAAATCATCCGATCCGATACGAGATAGGGAAGTCTGTGTTACCGAAACTTTACCAAAACTAATATCAATTTATCATTTCTGTACTATGGGGATGGAGGAGCATGATTTATAAAACAGCCAGGAAGCAAGTCATTGAGTAACTTCTAATATTAAATTTGGGGTGATACAGATATAACTTATAGTCAGGCAATTTCGTGCGCGACTGTCCTGCGGGCGACAGACGTCTGACGGACGTCTGTCTGATGGACACAGAAAATTCTGTGACCATCAGACATTGGTTCTTAGTTCTTTCATTTACACTGTAATTACACAAGCTATCAGTGCCATTTACTCACAGTTTTTTGCACACTGCTGCTTGGCGATATAATAACTGGCAAAACGTCAATTTATTTAACAAAAAATATCCCGTAGAATGGTTCGAGGCGACACGCTAAAGGTTCCTATGTTTAGGTTGGCTAAAACTAGAAAATCTTTTCTTAAGTAGATGTATAATTTTTTATAATTAAATTCTTAAAAGTGTAACACAAAAATCGGACATGGGTTTTAAAAAACTTATCAAGAAGACATTATTAGATAAGGCGTATTATAAAATAGATCATTATATAGAGTACAAAGATGTGTGGAAATAACTCATACTCTGCACTTGCAAATCCCCTGGTTACTAAATTTATTATTATTTATTTTTGTAATTTATACCCATACCCATGTAATATTTATGGGTAATTTTTTTCTTACCGGTTCTTGTCTGAGAAGGTAATTTTTCTAACCGGTGTATATTTTGACGTTCATAAGAGCTTTAAACAAGCCTACATTGAATAAAGAAATTTTGACTTTGACTTTGACTTTGTGGTGGCACTTATGTGCACACTATTGCACATTGGCAGAATGAACGCCTAGGTATCTACCGAGACGGAAACCGCGTAGATATCCTGCAAAAAGTAAAGTGCACACAGATGATGCCACACAGATGGTGCCACACAGATGTGTTCTGGTTGACAGATTTTTTATGGACCTACGTTTCACTGACCATCAGGTGAACGCTTAGCTCATCTCGTGGCTCTCTTCAATAAAAAAAAACGACAAACCAACGACCCTTAATGTATAACGCTATTTTATTTGTATTGACTCTAGTGATAAAACGAGAAAAATGTTCACCTGCTGGTAAGTGCAACGTCTGCCCATAACAAATGCTGTGTCACACAGAAATGTTCACCACTACTGCGCCCTTCACCCTGAGACATCAGTTCTTAAGTCTCATATGCCCAGTGATTACACTAGCTCTCAGTGCTCTTCAGACGGAAACACAGTAATGTTGGCACACTACTGCTTCACGGCAGAATAACTGGCTTTGAGGATGTACCTACCTAGACGGATTCCTTCATAGGAATTTGCATCGTCACCTTTAATTTACTTTATTACTTTCATATATTAGAGGATCATCGTGATATAACGGGTGGAGCGTTTTAATTCTGCCTAAATTATGTAAACCAATTTTCCTAATGGATTTTAATGTACCTTTCACTATTATTTTTTTATGGATCAAACGTTGACAAATGAACATACAGCGGCAGTGGTGAATAATTATCGATAAAGTATTGACGTGTAGAGTGGGGTCCAATCTCCGGTTCATCCATACTAATAATATTATAAATTCAGGGACGGACATATCATCCTTTAATTACGGAAAATCAAAGAGTTCCCGCGGTATTTTTCAAAAAAACCTAAATCCACGAGGACGTAGTCACGGCCTTAAGCTAGTTTACTGTAAACAGACATTTTCAAACCGTCGATAGCTTTTTTTTTACTGTATAAAGTGACGAAACGAGCAAAACGTTCACCTGATGGTAAGTGCAACGCCCGCCCACAACAAACGCTGTGTCACCCAGAATATTTCTGTGTGACACCACACTGCGTCTGTCACCCTGAGACATCAGTTCTTAAGTCTCAAATGCCCAGTGATTACGCTAGCTCACAGTGCCCATCAAACCGAAACACAGCAATGCTTGCATACTACTGCTTCACGGCAGAATAACTGACTCTGGGGTGGTACCTATCTAGACGGATTCCTGCATAGGATAGATTATCATACAAAGTGGTAAATTCAGAAATGAGAATGGAAGTAGGCGCGATACGAGAAGCAAAACAAAATCACATAAAACCCCATATGATAATATCATTTACGGAAACTGAAATAAAAAGCAGTTTTCAAATCTTTGAGCCCTAAAAAACATCAGGATTTGATGTCTTACTGTAATAAAACCGGAGAGTTTGTATGTTTGGGAATGCTAATATCGGGAGATACTAATTTGATTTAAACAACTATTGTTGCGTTAGATAGCTCGTTTATTGAGAAAAGCTCTAGGCTATAAAACTATTAGCCAAGACCTTAGGGAGCTGCTCACTAAGAACCGAATATTACCGATAGGGTCGAGCTTAGATTGCTCAGGTCAGAGACGTAGTCTTTTTTTACGCGAGTACCGCTTGGTATAGGTAGTTGGTTTTAAAGCTTAATTGACTGAACCTAAATCTCTACTGTACTATATACAATAAATGTTTACTGCTGGGTTGGTTACATTTAAGAAATTCGGTACAGTGCTAATATTCGCATCATACCGAAATCAAATAATGAACTGTAATCTGTTTTATCTGGTGTCGAAATCACACCGCGCTATAGGGCTATTATTACATATTATTTTCCTGGTGGTAGCAGGAATCCATCTAGGTAGGTACCATCCCAGGGCCAGTTATTCGGACGTGAAGCAGTAGTGTGCAAATATTACTGTTTCGGTTTGAAGGGCACTTAGAGCTAGCGTAATCACTGGGCATGTAAGACTTAAGAACTGATGTCTCAGGGTGACGGGCGCTGTGTGGTGTCACACTGATCTGTGTGACACAGCATTTGTTATAGGCAGCAGTTGCACTTACCATCAGGTGAACGTTTTGCTCGTTTCGTCACTTTTATCAAATAAAAAAAAACAAAGTTATTGCTAGTAAAAAATCCTCTGACAATTCCTAATACTCATAGTTTTAAAAAAGTTTGTTGAAAAGGTAACATATTCCATACATTAATTTTTTTTCTACATTTCAATAAATCTTTGTTCTTCGAGTTAATAGAAATGGAGAACTCTCGAAATGGAGAAATGCTATTTGTTTGTTCATTTTCTAGACAGTAATACGAAATACGGTCCCGTTTCAACAATAATGGAGTTAGATTCAAGAGGGTAAAAAAACTTGGTCCGTAAACAAAACTTTCCCCAAACTATTTCAATTTACCGCACATCTCTTCGAAAACCGAACATGATCTGATTTAAATCATTTCCTAGTTTTTCGTTATGATGCCGCCTCTTTTTTATTTAACACATTTTGCTAAGACGATGACGTATTTTACGAGGCACTGCACTGGCAAGTAAATTAAAAACATGAGAACCAGATTCCTATGCAGGAATCCGTGTAGGTAAGTACCACCCCAGGGCCAGTTATTCTGACGTGAAGCAGTAGTGTGCAAGCGTTACTGTGTTTCGGTTTGAATGGCACTGTGAGCTAGCGTAAGCACTGGGCATTTGAGACTTAAGAACTGATATCTCAGGGTGACGGGCGCAGTGTGGTGTCACACAGAAATGTTCTGGGTGACACAGCATTTGTTGTGGGGGGACGTTGCACTTACCATCAGGTGAACGTTTTGCTCGTTTCGTCACTTTATACAATAAAAAAAAACAGCATTTTGTAAAATTCACACAACATCACACAATTTGGAAGTTACGAGTATATAGTGTTCGGAAACATGATCCACTATCCATTTGGCATGTACATATTGTATTGGCTACTGTGTTATGCAGGTCGTATATAATGTAATGTAATTTATAATGGAGCACACACACGCTACGAGAAATCGCTGCGATCGCACCGTACGGTTTTAACGGCGCAGTTAAACGTACGTTCCATACTGCCTACACACGTTACGACATAACTGTATGTTGTTCAGTCCGTTCCACAGTGGCATCGACAGACGACGCATTAGTTGGTTATTCGATTATAATTCGCTATAAAATACAATAGAAAAACAACCAAGAAGCGGAAACTTCGAAGAAAAATATTGGCTAATGAAAAGGAAACTGATGTCAATTTGTTAAAAGAATTGGGACTTTATATGTCCTCCAAATTTTTTTTCAGACATGCAGATTTCCTCACGATGTTTTCCTTCACCGCCGCACGAGCACGTGGTAAATCAGCACTTTAAATTGATATTAACAATTTTAGTGGTGCTGGCACCGGGAATCGAACCCAGGTCACTCGCGTACTATGAAATTTAAGGCGAGCGCCTAGCCCCTGAGCTACCTTACTCTTACGAATGGATGAAAATACTTGGTTTAGCTTGCTTGCGATTTAGCATTAACGCCATATAAGCTAAACTTTTTTTCACGGTTAAGATATTTCCTTTTTATTGGATAAAGTGACGAGACGAACAAAACGTTCACCTGATGGTATGTGCAACGTCTGCCCATAACAAATGTCATGTCACCCACAACATTTCTGTGTGGCACCACACTGCGCCCGTCACCCAGAGACATCAGTTGTTAAGTCGTATACGCCCAGTGAGTAAGCTAGCTCCCAGTGCCCTTCAGACCGAAACAGTAGGAATTGCTTGTTATCTGCCACAGACGAGGTTCACTTCTATATGTTTCGTTAATCTCTTCTAACCATTCGCTGCTACTCGTAGAGAACACAATTTCACAAGCTCCCTTCGACGATTCAGTTAAAGAAAATTCAAACCGTAGACTGCGATCGTAGCGATTTCTCGTAGTGTGTGTGACCTGAATAATACTTTCACGCATGAAGTTTGTATATTATTAACTATTGTATATATACCGTGTGGCAGCGGATCAAGAGAATCTACCACCCCATCTCATCCCGTGGGTGTCGTAAAGGTCGACAGAGGGAAAATTAAAACCAGAAGATGGGCAGCAGCATCTTCGTGAAACATCAGAATAAATAAACAGCGGTTGCCAACACGCCTGCCAAGCGTGGCAACTATGGCAAAATTCACCTCAAAATGGGAGCTACAAACTTTTGTGGCAATGTACGGGGGAGGCCTATGTTCAGCAGTAGACTAGTGGTAGGCTGAAATGATGATAAACTGTATTGTATATACTATATTATATCTGTATAATTTTTACCGTCTAAATGATTACAGATGTACGCGTAATAATTTAAAAAAAAAGAACTAAGTCTCAATTCTCGAACGAAAAGGTACTCGTATAAAAACTCATGAAGAGTTTTTATACGAGTACCTTTTCGTTTTTAAGAATTTAAATTTAATATACACATATGTACAATTCTATATACGTACAGTCGTAAATGACGAAGCAGTTGAATCTTCATCTCGTTAATGTTGCGCTTATATTACTTCCCAGTCACTAGGAGATAATTAAATTGATTTTAATTAAATTCAGAGCAGGAAGACTGCGAACTTGATGTGACAATAAAACGACTTTCCCACAGTCCACATGCGTAGAGATTTTCGTATATGAGTCTATAAACAAAAAACGTCATCCTTGTCAATTGATGATCATCATTACGACCTTTATGTCCAATAGAATGTTGTTTTAAAATCTACATGTCTATCCATGAACAGTATGTCCGTAAAACCACGATCGAACGATAGGGAACCACCTACGATACATGAGATAATCTTAGTGTGAGGGAAAGGAAAACTATTTTTTTTTTAATTTATTGGCAAAAACAAACAATTGTACACGATTATTACAAAGCAGTTAGGTAATTGTGTAAAACTATATGTACAGTCCATACCGTTTTCCACATATTGCTTTGGAGAACAGAAACAACTATAGTAGTCAGCAGCAGGTTGACCCTGTGTCCGTAATTGCTATTAAACGATCTTTGTATGAAATGTATTAGTTTCGGGAATACCCATTTGTTAATTACTAGCTTTGCCGAGCGGCTTCATCCGCGTAAAACAAGGCGACCACACTGCATGATACCTCGCTGACCTGAGCAGTCACAGTTTGGCCCTTTTCGGCAATTCGTTCACCTGATGGTAAGTGCAACGTCTGCCCATAACAAACGTTGTGCCATCCAGAATATTTCTGTTTGACATCACAGTCCGCTCGTCATCCTGAGACATCAGCTTCTTAACTCTCATATGCTGCGTATCTTTTTTCTTTTGTCGCGTAGTAGAAGTTCCTAACTTAGTTCGTACTCTGAACTCTTTTTGTTTACATCCTAAAATATTTCTAGACGTTAAATCGTAAATTATTAATGACTGGCCTAAGAGGGACTTTTGGCGCCAACTCGAAAAGTGGCGGTGGCGTTTTATTTAATTTTGTAATTTCTGTGTATATTTTGAGTTTTGATGTTTAATATTGACAGTTTATTATGCAGCAAGTTCTTGTGATAGTGTACAGTGATTGGAAAATTCAATTTAAGACCAGAATTGTACTTTTCGTTTTGGTCTCCATCGGTCCAGCAGATCTTCAGCAAAAGTCAACTATCATTTGTGATAGACTGACTGATAGATATACTGTTGATAGAAATTTAAAATTATCTATTGTCACTCCCGTGACTGACTCAAGTCAAGACTGAGAATTTCAAAATTCAATTGAAAGAGGCCACAATTAAAAAAAAGAAGATCATCTTACTATTAATTGATATATCGCATGCTTAATATAATACTGGCTTAACTCAACATAGTAGATTTCTGGGAAATCGACATTAAATGTCTTGCAATCGAGGTCTGGTCGCCTTACTACTACTGCTTCATGGCAGAATAACTGGCCCGGGGGTGCTACCTACCTATACGTAGAAATCCTACCACCTGTAAAACTATAGCAAGAATTATTTTAGCCTAGAAAATTCTTCAATGAACAGAACACGGGGATTGTCCCCGTGTTCTGTTCATTGAAGAACCTGGGACCCGCGTCGTAGAAACCAGGTACCCTGACCACTAGGCACCGCGTTCATCAGTTCAGTAATAAGAAAGGGAAAACTGCACAAGGTTCAATTAAGGACTAATAAAGTGGAAGGACGAGGGCATAATTCCGAGGTTATTCGGATTATGTCACTATAATACGGTATTTAAGTGCCCAATAAACGAATGCTAGCGGTCTGATTAATGGTCTGGCGGCTCTAGATTGGCCATGGAATGCAATAAAGATATACGAGTATATACGTCTGGAAAGAACGTCTACTGGAATGAAGATATACGGAAAGGATTACTGTTTCGTTACTTTCTTGTTTATCCACTACCAGATAATTCCGCAACATGAACTGACTTGAGAATGAAATGAGAATGAAAGACATCAAGGCTTGTACTACCTCGTTGGGTTTTGACTAACAGTGCCAGTGGAAGTGTTTTAAATATTGCTGACCTAATTTTTTTTTAAAGACGAGACGAGCAAACCAACTAAGTCAACGTCTTCCCATAACAATTTCTGTGTCACCCAGAACATTATTGTATGGCACCACGCTGCATCCGTCACTCTGAGATATCAGTTCTCAGTAGTACATTCCCAATAATTGCACTAGCCATCAGTGCTCTTCAGACCTAAACACAGTAATGTTTGCTCACTATTCTTCTGCTCTGCTTCACGAGAGAATAACTCGCCCTTCAGTGGTACCTACCTAGACGGATTCCTGATTAGAAATCCAATAAACAGACTCGTGACATTATCTGCCAGTCAGTTCTGGGGATGAAAAAGAAATGTTAGAAAGTGAAATAAATAACTAAGTGGAATAAAGAATTATACCGTCCGGTACACGAAGGTGTCTCGTGTGGACCGAGAATCAGAGCACCTCGCTTTCGCCAACAAACCCGATACATCATAGTCACCATCGTAATTTCCGCCCATCACTAGTCCACTGCTGAACAAGGCCTTCCTCGATTTTCCCCTCTCTCTCCCTCAGTTTGCCACAAAAGTTTGTAGCTCTCATTTTGGGGGGAATTCGGCATAGTTGCCACCCTTTGCAGGCGGGTTGGCAACCGCAGTTTATTTATTCAGATGTTGAAGGAAGTTATTAGTGCCCATGTTCCGGCTTTAATTTTCCCTCTGACGACTTTTATGACAACCACGAGATGACGTGGGGAGGGACGGGTAGATTATTTTAAGCCACCACCACCCGGTACAGCTGCGTGTTAAATTGCGTGTCAATGTGTCTGGGATGACTGACCTCGTATCAGTCGTTAATATTTGTTATAGAATAGAATAGAATATTTTTATTCAATATAGATCATTTAAATAATACTTATTGAACGTCATTTTATTTAAACTACACTGGTTCGCAAAGAAATGCCTCTGTCCTGGGAAGAACCAGTAAGAAACCCAGCGGGATTTTTTTTTTCAGTCATTTTAAATATACAATTACAGCAGTATGTTATATCTTTAATTCGATAAAATGTCGAGCAGCAGTGTTTTCTAAAGCCGCCTGTAACAGAAAGAAATAAATATTTATTTTGTCACATAAACACAGATAGACTTTTAGTATTAAAAAACCGACCAAGTGTGTATCAAGTCACGTACAGTGAAGGGTTCCGTAGTGGGGGGGGGGGGAATACCGAAAATATCCCATATCTCAAAAACTATGCAATCAACTTGCAACTATATATCATTAATAGCTATGTAGACGACAGCACTGGTGATACTTTATGCGATGAGAATTTTGTTAGACAAAAAACTCGGAATGGGGCGGACTAAATTTAGTCCAAATCAACCCTATGAAGACACAGGTTTGCACGTTTACCGCTAAAATTAAACCCTTTGTCGTCTCCTCAGTTTTGAGAGTACTCCTCTTGTTGCCTCAGCCAGTTGCGGAATCTTTGGCGTTGACATATCTAGTGACGTTCAGTTCCTTTGTAACCTGGAGGAGGAGGCCAAATTGGCGTCTAAAAAGTTGGCGTTTTCAGTAAGTAAGACAGGTATTTGCGCTGCATTACAATTTTAAGATCTTTTCGATACCTCACGCTGAAATTATGTGCACTGACATTTTATTTCATTTCTTCAGTTATATGGATGATGTGCCACTCCTTATATTTTTTCGTAATTTCACTACACCTTTGTATAGCGGTTCTCCAAGTAAAATGGCTTTGGCATAGGGACAGACGCACAGGTCGAAATTACGCAGGAATCCGTCTAGATAGGACCACCGCAGGGCCAGTTATTCCGCCGTGAAGCAGTAGTTTCGGACTGGAGAGCACTGAGAGCTAGTGTAAACACTGGGCATATAAGACTTAAAAACTGATGTCTCATGGTACCTTGCACTTACAATCAGCTGAACGTTTTGCTCGTCTCGTCCCTTTCTCCAATATAAAAAGTAAGGGTAGCAAAAATAATTGTGGTTCCGGGTTTAAAGGTGTTTTAATCTTGGCGATGAAAAATATTTCAATTTAAAGGTTTTCTTTCGATCGTTCAGAGCCGAAGATATTGCATTCGCTCTGCTCCATAAAATCAGTGACATGATATTTCGCTTAGGAGCTGTAATTTTACTGCTTCGCAGATGACTGGAGTTTGGTTATGATAAAGAGATGTGGAAGCGTCGTCGATTTATAGAAAAATCTCTTTTCATTATTCATCAGGGAAAAAACGCGACACCTTCCTAATCCTCAGTCGATTTTATTTGATATTAACGCTGTTTGCACCAGAGCAACATTAATAATTAGTTTAATAGTGCAAGGACAGGGAAGGACGACTGTGTAAGCGATAGTTTATGAAATGTATCCGGCTCGGGGGGCCAACTTCGCTGATTACCGGAGAAAGTCATTTTGGGTGTTACATCAAAGTCTAACAAATAATAAAACCAATTGCATTGCATAATACAAAACGTGTATAAGCGTATAATACACGCAAAAACCATTGGCAGCAGAATTAAAAATAAAGAAAAACTAGCACGATTCGGTGATATGTAATTGGTTTCGTGATCGTGATGATACTCGTACATATCACTTTCCAAATTCAAATCATACACATGCTTATGCGAATCTTTCGGCTCGGTTGGCGCAGTGGCTAAGCCCTTGGCTTCTACGCGCGGGTCGCGGGTTCAATTCCCGCACGGGACAAATATTTGTATGTCCTACAGATAGTTTTTCCGGGTCTGGGTGGTTTGTGCATGTGGAATTTATGTCTGTAAAACGTATCCACGACACAGGAGAAATCCTACTGATGGGGCATCGTTTTTTTAAAAAAAAAAAAATTATGAGTTTGATGATTTTCTCATGGATCCCTTCATCCGAACTTGACCACATTTATACGGGAACATCCCTTAGGTACCCCCTTTCTAATAAAAAAAATCATTAAAATTGGTCCACGTGGTAAAGAATTATCTCTGAACATACCGTGGTAACGCAGGGGCTAGGCGTTCAGCTTGAAATTTCATAATACTCGAGTAACCTGGGTTCGCAATTTTAAGTTCTGATTAACCACGTGCACGGTGGTGAAGAAAAACATCGTGAGGAAACCATGCATGTCTGAGAAATAAAAAAAATATTTCGAAGTCATGTTAAGTCCACCAACCAGTATGGGAGCAGAGTGGCGGATTCGTGCCAGCTCCAAAACCCCTCTCGGGAATGAGATCAGGCCTGTGCCCAGCAGTGGGACATTTATAGGCTGTTACTTTACTGATTTTATACATAAAAAAATTATTCCCAACTCCCTCCTTTTTTTGAAGTAGGTTAAAAATAAATACGTTGATTGTAGAGCCATAGTACCACAAAGCCGGGCGCTTTCAGAGCACTCGCGTAATCGCGCACTTGCGTACTATGAAATTTCATAGTACGCAAGTGCGCGATTACGCGAGTGCTCTGGGTTCGATCCCCGGTGCCGGCAACACATAAATTATTAATTGTAAAATTGCAATTAATAATTTCAGTAATACCGGCTTGTTCAGCATGTGTTCGACGGTAAAAGAAAATACTAAAAAAAATTCATCTCTGAGGAATTTTAAAAATATTTTCGAAGACATATGAATTCCACCGCCCCACAGTCGAGCACCATTAAGAAAAAAATGTAGAAGAAAAATCTGTTATTTGAAAACGGAGGCCGTTCTTACATCCGTCTATGGACGACAGTCTTACCATACCATTAAGAGGACTTTCTATAAGTAATGCTTAAAAAAATTTAACACACCACCACTTAATTGTCAGAGACATCGATGACAAGATCGCTGTAACTAACCACATCCCTATTGAGATTCTAAGTGATGTCCTCCTGTCCGATTTTCCACCACGGCCACCATTTCCTAATATTTTCCGAAGCTATCGACTGCGCAAGAGACATAGTGCCGCAAGTTTTCGAACAACCACCCAATGTAACGCTCGTGCGATAAAAACGGGGAAAGGTTAGTTTGCAGTCTCATGGGAATAATCCCAACATAACAGTCAGAATAATCCTAACATAACAGTCACGACCAGTCATAACAGAACATAACAGCCACAGACAGTCTGGTCCTATGCAGGAATCCGTCTAGGTAAGTACCGCAGGGCCAGTTATTCTGCCGTGAAGCAGTAATGTGCAAACATTACTGTGTTTCGGTTTGCAGGGCACTGAGAGCTAGCGTAATCACTGGGCATATGAGACTTAAGAACTGACGTGTCGGGGGACGGGCGCAGTGTGGTGCCACACAGACATATTCTGGATGACACAGCATTTGTTGTGGGCAGACGTTGCACTTAACATCAGGTGAACGTTTTGCTTGTCTCGTCCCTTTCTCCAATGAAAAAAAAGTCTAAAAATCCCACAGCTGAGCAAAGGCCTCCTCTCATTTCTGAACGGGGTTTGGATCCAGGAAGAGTCCTGCTACGCTGCTCCAATATGGGTTGGCGGACTTCACATGTTTTGGAAATATTTTTATTCCTCGGACAGTCAGGTTTCCTCACGATGTTTCCCTTGACCACTGAGAACGTGGTATGTCAGCAATTAAAATTGCAGAACCATTTTAGAGGTTCCTGCAACAGGGATCGAACTCAGGTCACTCGCGTACTATGAAATTTAACGTGAGCGCCCGGCTACCATTTTTCGCACAATAGTCTCCGGCTGGAACTCAAATCTCTAACCACGCGATAGTGCGTATTTTTAATACATAACTATTGCGTACGATGCACCTATGCACAGTTCATGCCCTATCGATCCGATCTCTGGTACTCGTTCGGTGAAGCCTTTTCAGCCATATGTGACGTGGCTTCGAACGCACTTGACCTGGAAACATTTCAAGGGGCGCCCAACACTATCGCACTAAGTTAAAGGTGCATCTAAAAAAAAAACAATTGCACGATCCAGTTTACTTTTTATTATAATTCAGATTACTTCACAGAAAGCAAAAGTCGAGAGAAGAGCATATTTTAGTAGTCGTAGACTGCCTAGTGGGAAATTGATTCATTGTCGACCGCGTGGCGTAGTGGTTAGCGTACCTGACTTCTGCGCCACCGGTCCTGGGTTCGATTTCCAGCCGGAGGTAACATTTCTGCAAAAACACAAATTGTTGCTTTACGGGTCTGTGCATGTGAAATGTATGTTTGTAAAACGCACCCACGATGCAGGAGAAAATCCTAGCTTAGAGCACGGATGTTCTCGATGTGATGTCACATACATACATACTTACTGTCACGCTTTACTCCCATATAAGCGGTAGACGCCCGTTAGTCACGTCGTCGCCATTTTATTAAGAGTCCAAAAATACATTGCAAATTCGAACGCAATGGGAAGTAAGCATTGCGTTCCCACTAGTATTGACATCTATAGCAATTGATGATATTCTCCTGGCCGATTTCGACCACGGCGACAACTATCGAATATTGTCGATAGCTATCAATTACGCAGGAGATATTATAGTGCCACAAGTGTACGCGGAAACACAGAGGCACTCACTCGTCCCAACCTACCCGCGCCCGATGTAACGCTAATGCGATAAGATCGGAGGTAGGCAAGGATGGCAGTGCCAGAAACAATTTGTGTTTGATCACAAATGTTAGCTCCGGCTGGGATTCGAACCCAGGACCTGCGGCTTAGAAGTCAGGTACTCTGACCACTAGGCCACGCGGTAGTCTCGTAGCAAGTATAGTAATGTCAACAGCGTTGCATATTATGGTGTACTTCGGCACGCTCAGGGGCTAGGTGCTCGCTTTAAATTTCATAGTACGCGAGTGACCTGGGTTCGATTCCCGGTGCCGGCACCACTAAAATTGTTAATTGCAATTTAAAGTGCTGATTTACCACGTGTGATAATTGGCGATTGGCTCACCAGCTATCACACTAAGTGCATTATATTGTTTTGGTTAAACGTGGATTGTGGCAATCATCTGTTTTTGCAGTGAGTGCCCAGTCTATCTACTACTACATACTACTACCCCTTATGGGATTAAGTCGTGATCTTATGTATGTATGTATGTATTTACCACGTGCTCGGCGGTGAAGGAAAACATCGTGAGGAAACCTGCGTATTTCGAAGACATGTGAAGTCCGTCAACCCGCATTGGAGCAGCGTGGCGGATTCTTCCTAGCTCCAAAAAACCCTCTCAGAAATGAGAGGAGTTCTGTGCTCAGTAGTGGGACATTTATAGTCTGTAACTTTTACTTTCAAGGCTGTTCGTACAATACCTTAGTCGTATCTTACGACGCCTCGGCAACGAAGTTGTAGGAGCTATCCTACTCTGCCGGACACCTATCCGCTAGACCAGAGGTTCTCATACGCCATTTTCAAAATTTAGCTGGTTCCGGTCGAACCCCTGCAGCTACATTTCTACCATATTCTTAAAACTATAACCAACTGACCCATTTTTTGTTACGCCAACGTAGAACCCAGTCGAGTCTCCCGTGGACTCCTGGGTGTCCATCTGGACCACTTGCACCACGGGAACTAAGGGGCTAGACTATGTCTATCACACCTAATACTTTTTTATGTTAAAAAACGATGCTTCATAATAGGATTTCTACTGTATCGTGGGTGCGTTTTACAGACGCATATTTCGCACGCACATCACAACCAGACCCGAAAACCAATAAAGTAAAATTTCAAGGACGAATTTGAGGGCAGCGTTGTCGTGCAACTTATCAGCCTATCACTAGTCCACTGTTGAACATAGGCCTCTTTCCAAAATTTCCACAAAACACGTAAGTTTGTGGCTGTCATTTTGGGGGGATTTTGCCATAGTGGCGGGCGGCTTCTGTCGCGTGTACTGCAACTTAGTACACGTAAACTCAGTACAGTTACACACGCACTCTTTATCTAAACTAAAATTATAAAGAAGAAAGATTTTATTTTTTGTGTGTTTGGTTGTAATGATTCAACTCAAAAACTACTGAACCGATTTTAAAACATTCTTTCACCTATATACAACTACATTATCACCGACTAACATGAGTTATATTTCATTAAAAAAAAAACGGTATCACTACGAAAATTGCAATGATGTAACTCAAGGTATCAAAAATTTACTGATAAAAGTCATTTCTTGGCGTGCGCTGCAAAAACTATTAATGATAAAGAAAATAATGTACTACATTTTCATAGTACTCATCATTATTCACAAAAAGTCCGTGAGGCTATGTGTCTAACTATTATAGTTAAGTCACAATAACCGCTTTTTGTTCAAATTAGTCTATCAAAACACGGGTAGAATCGAAAGATGATGACATTCGTATCATGATATTAATCCTTATCCTACAAAATAGTTTCATAATCAAGGTTGATTATGTACCTGTAAAGTTCTCTTTAAATTATTCGAATCGGACCTATCGTTTAGAAGTTACGATAGGTGTAAAAATGCTAAAAGTAAGAAAAATTCCGCGGTGTGAGCGAACAGCCCTACGCTCGCCCGCGCTACTCGCGAATATACTAAGATCTATTAATTACTTACCTACTCATATTATTTTTTGTGAACTAGAAACAATTGAATAGTGGTTTGTAATTTTAATTATATATTTTATTTTATTTAAAACTTTAAAGCGCTCTTTACAAAACACACATATACAGCGGCCTGCGGTGTCTCTCGAACGCCGCGCCGCCGCCTGCCTTCATGCAACTTGGGCATCATCGAGGTGCGCGGCTCCCTTTGCACAGCGGTCGGGAACGGTTGTTTTATTTTCCTACCACGACATCAAATATTGGCTACATTTCATGGCTTGTGCCGATAAATAAAACATTATTTTGGTAAAATAACGTAATCTTATCTGACCAGCTGCAGAGCCGCCGATGAGAATAGTCGCTACAAAAAATGTTAGTGTAAGGAATTGTGGTTGTTCTATTTGTCCAAATAAAGTACTAATTTATCTTTATAATATATATCTACCCGTGCGAAGCCGGGGCGGATCGCTAGTTACAAATAAACTCTTCACAATCACAGAGTACAATAAATATTACTTATTGGATTTGTTTCACCGACTCCCCTTTGAATTTTTATTATCTGCTGTTGGTAACAATCGGGTCAAGTGTGACCCGACCTTCGCTTATGACTGTTGTTGAGGAAGTGCGTCTAACAAGACAATTGATTTGAAATACTATTGTGTTTCGCTTACTCTTTGTCATTGTACAAACAATCGAAGCTTCGTATTTTGTTATATTTCGTCTATGTTCCAATTTAGAAATATATTTTACTTACTCTGCGTTGTGTAAGCATAACTCATTATTCGAACGTGTTCCAAATTTGAAATTTTCTTTACTCTTTTGTCGTGTAATAGAAGTTTCTAACTTAGTTCGTACTCTGAACTCTTTTTGTTTACATCCTAAAATATTTCTAGACTTTAAATCGTATACGAGTATTATCAATGACTGGCCTTAGAGGATTTGACGAAAAGTGGCGGTGGTGTTTTTATTTAATTTTGTAATTTCTGTGTATATTTTGAGTTTTGATGTTTAATATTGATAGTTTATTATGCAGCAAGTGCCCATGAAAGTTTACAGTTATTGGAAAATTCAATTCAAGAGCAAAATTGTACTTTTCGTTTTGTCCAGCAAACCTTTAGTAAAAATCAACTATCGTTTTACTATCGATCAAAATGAAATTATAATAAAATTATTTGGCAAAAATAGCTCAGTTTGGTAGTTAATTGCCACGATCAAAAAAAAAGAAGACTAACCTCGAAAAACGAACCACCACAGATTAAAGATTCTAGAGTGGCAATCTCTCTCAAAAAATATAGATAAACATAGTACTTATATGTATAAGATCTTTAAAAACCCGAGTAAAAGAACACATAGCTGACGTGAAGCATCGACGCTCTAGGAAGTCTGCAGTATGTGACCATGTTCTGGATCATCCCAACAATTACATCAGATTTGGTAGACCACAAATCCTTGCAAAAGAACACCAATTTCTACAATGGATGATTCGCGAGGCTATTGAAAAAAAAAACATCTTAATTTCAATAGAGAAGATGGTTGGGTACTACCACCAACTTGGGATCCTACAATTAATAAAATTGAATCAAAAACCAAGCATACCACTGCAAGACTTCAAGACACTGTAAGCTCATTTTGCGTAGATCATATCTAAAATAATAATTAAAAGCTGAAGGTACCCCGGATTAAGTATGACATCGGGACATCAGACACATCAGCCCCCGTGGCCATGGGTGCTGTAAAGCACTTTAAACCTCGATTTATAAATAGTTCGAAGGGCCTTGAGAGCTAGCGTAATCACTGGGCATATGAGACGTAAGAACTGATGTCTTAGGGTGACGGGCGCAGTGTGGTGTCACACAGTAATTTTCTGGGTGTCACAGCATTTGTTATGGGCAGACGTTGCACTTACCATCAGGTGAACGATTTGCTCGTTCCGTCACTTTTATGAAATTTAAAAAAAAACGCGATAAAATCAATAAAATTAGTTTTATTAAATAGTACTTATAGAATATCCCATCACTAGATAGAGTAACGACCTTACTCAGAGTGCGGGAAATCGATAGATTCTGATAGCTCAGGCACAGAGTAAAGATTGCATACGGAGGAGCGACGAAGCAGTCTAGACAGAGCAATTGATCGGTAAGTGCAGAGCGAGGCAGCGACCCATACTGGACTCAGCAATATGGGACCTACGTTGAATTGTTGTCGTATCGCACTCGCGTAAAGTCAATAACTGTAAGCCATTTATTTCTCTAAGTACAGTATATTTTATGGAAATTTGTGATTCGGTTTGAATGTTTTGCGTTACGTTTGGTAATGCTTTTGCGACAAGATTTAATTCACATTTAATTTATAAACTAAGTAACTGTCGTCGCAGTGGCTAAGCGATCGGCTTCTGCGTCGTGGGTTCGATTCAAGCACTGGACATATTTTTAATGGCCCACATGTAGTGGTTCTAAATATTTGAAATGAATGTCTATAAAACTCAAATATGGTATAGATGAAATCCTAATGTGGGGCTTCGTTATTATTTTAATAAAGAAAAGAAATATAATTATTTAATCAAAAAACCGACTTCAAGGCCGGTGCCTTCAAACAGAGTTTAATGATTTTCTCATGGATCAAATCATCAGAAGTTAACCTTACAATGACCTTAAAACTTGAACTTAAATGAGACCACCCTTACGACATCCTCTTTCCAATAACAAAAAATACAATTGGTTTACATTTACATTAAAAAAATACAGAAAAATTGAGAACCACCTCCTTTTTCAACAGTCGGTTGAAAAGGCAAGGGCCCGGCCACAGTGCTTATTACGACTTAGTATTTTCCATTTAGCTACGGAACCCCACAAATACACAAGGAAAAACGGTCCGTAATAGCAGAAATTTTCCCCTTACAGTATTACGTTATCGCCACCAACAAATTGCAGTTGTCTCCATTCCGATCGCGATCGGCAAATTGGTATATAACAGCCACTTTGGTGCTGTAACTGAATTCTCCACGTCTGAACCCATAATACTGAGTAACGCTTTATATTTCACTACTTGTACCGTTCCTTCGCATAGATATTATGATTAATCATAATAGATTACCACTAAGCACAGCCGTGTGGTAGCGGCTTAAGAGAGTCTACCACCCCATCTCATCCTGTGGGTGTCGTAAAAGGTAAAAGTCGACAGAGGGAAAACGAAAACCAGGAGATGGGCAAGCAGCATCTACCTGGAAGATTTGAATAAATAAACTGCGGTTGCCAATCCGCCTGGCAAGCGTGGCAACTATGATAAAATTCCCGCAAAACGAGAGCTACAAACATTTGTGGCATTCTATGGGGGAGGCCTATGTTAAATAGTGAACTAGTGAAAGGCTGAAATGATGAATGATGAAGTCAGGAATCCGTCTAGATAGGTACCACCACATAGCCAGTTATTCTGCCGTAAAGCAGTAGTGTGCAAGCATTACTGTATTTCGGTTTGAGACCTAGAGTAGACTGGGCATACGAGATCACCGGGCACTGCGCTCGTCACCCTGAGACATCGGTTCTTAACTCTCATATACCTTCTAATTACACAAGCTACAATAACTTCTTAATACTATCGGCAGTTATCAACTACGCTATAGATATTATAGTGCAGCAAGTGCACGCACAAATAGAAAGAGAAAGAAAGAAAGAAATCATTTATTTGTTACGCGCACACGTAATTCACAGACAGATTAACAGTGTAGAAAAAAAAACAGGCAACACAGGAAAAGTATATATTTAGACTCCATTCATTCATGGTGCAATGCTCTGTAAAGGACCGCCACTCAAAATATGCTAGGATTGTATCATCCTGCCCAGAGACCTTCGCGAGACCAACTGTGCTGTAGTATGTTTACTCCACGTAAAATAAGCCTTCCACATAATTGCCCCGTACGGCCTCGCTGAGTACTTTACATTAATCTCAAAATGAATAAATCAAAGATGTATACATCAACAAAAAATACCTTTTTTTTTGTATAAAGTGATGAAACGAGAAAAACGTTCACCGGATGGTAAGGGCCTGCCCATAACAAATGCTTTGTCACCCAGAACATTTCTGTGTGACACCTCACTGTGCCCATCACCCTGAGACATCAGTTCTTAAGTCTCATATGCCCAGTGATTACGCTAGCTCACAGTGCCCTTCAAACCGAAACACAGAAATGTTTGCACACTACTGCATCACGGCAGAATAACTGCCCTGGGGTGGTACCTACCTAGACGGATTCCTGCATAGGAATCCTACCACTTGTAAATTATAATACTAGTATATTATGGTCGCTACTGGGTAAGGCAATATCGATATTAAAAATTAAAATCGCAATGCTCTTACTTAACAATTAATAAATGATTAATTTATTTATCAAACATTCTGTAATCCGTTAAGCTACTGAAACGATACCCACCGGATTACCATCAAAGCCCACGTTCAGAAAGATTCTCCTTCATCATCGTTTTTATAGGCTTATAAAACAACTCTTATTGGCCTCCACTGTTTATATTAATTGGATCTTTAGATAAACTCAGGAATAACAATGGGCATTATGAGCAACGACATCTATCGACGATAATGTAAACGACACGTTCATTTTAGTGTTTTTGTATTTGAAAATCCCTATTAATATTAAAATGCGAAAGTAACTCTCTCTGACTGTCTTTCTGTTTGTTACCGCTGAACCGATCTTGACGAAATTTGGCACAAAGATTGCTGGTAAGTAGTATGAATCGATCCTGACGAAATTCGGCACAGAGATAGCTTGACCTATATCCGCGCTGACGAAGTCGCGGGCATCAGCTTGTGCTTTATATCTCAACTAGCTGAACCCCGCGACTACGTCTGTGTTTTAACGGTTGAGCCGTGAAAAGGTAAAAAACAGACAGAAAGACAGAGAGAGTTGCTTTATAATATTATTATGGTTAACCGTCATTTGAAAATTACAGACATACATATTAAACGGCAACTGTTACCAAAGCTATTCCTTGAACCTTTGCACTTTTTATTAGTTTATTTTACTTTAGATTTTAGAAAAGTCTGGTTATTATAATGACAATAACTGCATAAACGCTTTTTGGCGCCAACTCAAAAAAGTGACGGTATTGTTTTCTGTTGAATTTTATTACTTCTGTGTATATTTCTAATTTTGATGTTAAATAAATAAAATAAACTAACAGCCTATAAATGTTCCACTGCTGAGCACAGGCCTCCTCTCATTTCCGAGGGGTTTTGGATCTAGGAAGAATCCGCCACGCTGCTCTAATGCGGGTCGGCGGACTTCACATGTCTTCGAAATTTTTTATTATTTCTGAGACTTGCAGATTTCCTCACGATGTTTTCCTTCACCGCCCAGCACGTGGTAAATGCAGCACTTAAAATTGCAATTAACAACTTTAGTGGTGCCGGCACCGCGAATTGAACCCTGAACTACCACGGCATGTTTAATATTGATAGTTTACTACGTAACAAATGCTTGTGAAAGTGTACAGTGATTGTAAAATTCAATACAAGACCGAGATCGTATTTTTGTTATAGTCGTTACGTTTCGTTTTATTAGTGAAACTAATCCATACTAATATTATAAAAGCGAAAGTAACTCTCTCTGTTTCTCTGTCTGTTTGTCATCTCTTCACGGCCCAACCGCTGAACCGATCCTGACGAAATTTGGCATAGGATACTTTTTATTGCGGTAATTAGATCCCACGGGATATACAACCTAATCTATAAAATCTATAAAACCTAAACCCACGCGGATGTAGTCACGGACTTCAGCTAGTTAAATATAATTCAATGCCGGAATATGTAACATATTTATTTATTTATTAATGGAAACAGTCATAAACCATTTTCCAGTGTCAAGTTACATATTCAAGTATACAGTCTTCAAATTTCAAGCAGCAAGACTTCAAAATTTTGATCGACAGTAAATTGATAGTTGACTTTTACTGAAGATTTGCTGGACTGATGGAGACAAAACGAAAAGCACAATTTTGATCTTGAATTGAATTTTCCAATCACTGTACACTCTCAGAAGCACTTGCTGCATAATAAACTATCAATATAAAACACCAAAACGCCTAATATACTCAGGAATTACAAAATAAAATAAAAACACTACCGCTACTTTTAGAGTTGGCGCCAAAAGTCAATATGTTACATTTTAAAAAAGAAAAAGCTCATAACTGTTGCCATAAGAAACTGTATAAATATTTAAGTAAAATAACTAATATTATCTTTTGTCACGAACTCGAAAACTGACAATGTTGTGTTTCCATGTGTATTATTGATATTTTATTTCGCAGCTAGTACCCGTGAAAGTTTACAGTGATTGGAAAATTTAATACAAAACCAAAATTGTACTTCTTAGCGTTTTGTCTCCATTAGTCCAGCAAATCTTCAGTAAAAGTGAACTATCATCTTACTGTCGATCGAAATTTTAAAGTTTTGCCCGCTTGGAGATTACTTACTTATCTAAATATATATATTTTTAGAAAGGATATGTAAAAATATATGGGATATGTAGTATGTAATTTTTTCCTGTGAAAAGTATACACCGGAAAAAAGTATACGACCGTGTCCATATAAAAAACTAATAAAAAGTACTTTAGGCGCCAACATGAAAAATGGCGGTAGTGTTTATATTGAATTTTGTAATTGCTGTGTATATTTTGTATTATGATATTTAATATTGATAGTTTATTACGGAACTAGTGCCCGTGAGAATATACCATGATCGGAAGATTCAATTAAAGACCAAAATTTTTATTTCGCTTGATTTTTCTTGTTTTATATGCGAATCTTAGCAAATTAAATTTGTTTCTTGCCTTTTCTCTTATAGATTTCCGCTAAGGAACGCCTGGTTTTATAAACTATCATATATATCGGATTTAAATGGCGCAATGGTCCAGACCCGTAGTGTCTTAGGTTTGTTACGCTTCTTAAGGGACTATCCGGGACTGGTTATTGCCGCTGGTAACAAGGGTTTACTTTTTTTTTCGAAAATAACGATAAACCAAAAAAAACGCAGCCAGTGTTTTAGGCCAACGTAGGTGTAACAAGATAACTTGCGACTTGCGCCTGAAAGCCTTGTTCTGTAGGTGTCGTAAAATGTTGCCTGTATCACCATTACTGTGTTTCGGTTTGAAGGGCACTGAGAGCTAGCGTAATCACTGGCCATATGAGACTTAAGAATTGGAATTGAATTCTGGGTGACACAGCAGTTGTTATGGACAGACGTTGCACTTACCAATAAAAATCTAAACGTCAAATGTAATACACATGATATTTTCATCATCATCATCATTTCAGCCTATCGCTAGCCCACTGCAGAACATAGGCCCCCTTCATAGATTGCCACAAGAGTTTGTAGCTCTCATTTTAGGGGATTTTGCCATAGTTGCCACGCTTGGCAGGCAGGTTGGCAACCGCAGTTTATCTATTGAGATGTTCCAGGAAGATGCTGCTCTTCTGGTTTTCATTTTACCTCTGTCGACTTTAACGACACTCACGGGATGAGATGGGGTGGTAGATCTTAAGCCGCCACCACTGCAGCCTCGAGGGAAGCCCGTCGACCAAGCAACTTATACAACTTATACAGGACTTAACCCTTATTATTATTAATGAAATTTGTCGTCCCACAGATAAAATCCGCAAGAAGTATGCATCGCTTGGGGACAGTGTGGTCGTGGTCAAGTTGGAGCGGACCCCGAAAGCCGGTCTCGGTCTCAGTCTCGCCGGGCATCGAGACCGCAGCCGGATGGCGGTCTTCGTGTGCGGTTTGCATCCGGCCGGATCGGCGGCTAAGGCTTCGCCCGCTGTTAAAGTCGGCGATGAGATCCTGGAGGTTAGTAGTATTTGACACAGGAGATTCTATACTACAATTATATAAGGTTAACGATCGCGTGACCTAGTGGTGTGCAGTACCTGAATTCTAAGCCCGAGTGCGAATCATCATCATCATCATCATCATCAGTTTCAGCCTATGACTAGTCCACTACTGAACATAGGCCTCTCCCATAGATTGTTACAAAAGTTTGTAGCTCTCATTTTGGGGGAATTTCGCCATAGTTGCCACGCAGGCGGGTGGGCGACCGCAGTTTATTTATTCAGATCTCCCAAGAAGGTGCTGCTGCTCTTCTTATGGTTTTAAATTTCCCGCTGTCGACTTTTACGACATCCGCGGGACATGAGATGGAGTGGTAGATTCTCTTAAGCCGCCAATATTAGTGTAAATAAAGAAATAAAGAAAACATATATTGGGAAAATTTGCCTCAGACACAAATACATAAAATTAGGCAATAAACATCAATGCAAACATTTTGGGGCGGATTACACCGTTGAAAATAAAAGTGATCAGTACAAGCTAAACGAAGTTTAAGCGTTAAACTGATTTCTGAAACTGTAGGTTTGCATTTCATCAACATCAAATAAACGCAGTTAAAACTAAACGCGATTAAAGTTCAGAACGCGCAATTTTCGACGTTCAACTCTATAAACGCGTTAAGAGAGCTGTCATTGTCAATTTAACAACTATATAAATTCAAAAATAGCCGCGGTTCATCCAAACCCGCTGGTGGTTAAAGCAGCGAATTATCGATCCGGCAGAAACGCGACCGAACGCAAACGTCGCCCGCGTGATAACTAGATGCAGCGACGACCTGCATGGTTTTGCGGGAAGTCGATGGATGCAGGTGACTCAGGACCGTGTTTTGTGGCAATCTATGGGGGAAGCCTATGTACAACAGTGGACTAAGATAGGCTGAAATGATGATGATGATGACACGTCTTCGAAATATTTGTTATTCCTCAGACATGCAGGTTTCCTCTCGATGTTTTCCTTCACCGCCGATCACGTGGTAAATCGACACTTAAAATTGCAATTAACAATTTTGGTGGTGCCGGCACCGGGAATCGCACCCAGGTGACTCGCGTACTATGCATTTAAAAGGGAGCGCCTAGCCCCTGAGCTACTACGGCTACAAATTGTTACACAATTGATGTTGATGATGATGTTCTCCTAGCCGATTTCGAACACGGCGACAACAAACGAATACTGTCGAGAGTCATCAACTGCGCAGGAGATATTATAGTGCCACGAGTGTACGCGCAAACACAGAGGCACTCACTCGTCCCAACCTACCCGCGCCCGATGTAACGCTGATGCGATAAGATCGAAGGTAGGCAGGATGCAGTATCAGAAACACGGGGACATTCACAACACAACCAGACCCGAAAACCAACAATTTGTGTTTTAGCACAAATGTTGGCTGTGGCTGGGATTCGAACCCAGGACCCGCGGCGTAGAAGTCAGGTACTCTGACCACTAGGCCACGCAGTCGTCAAGGTTGTTACACAATTATTGTAGACACAGTAGTATAGAAATTGTTGTTTGTGTTGCGATCGTCCCCGTGTTTTTGACTCTGCATCCTAGCCCACCTACTGGAGGTTGGCTAGCCTACCTCCGAAGGTAGGCTAGGATGCTGGTGCATGGTAATAAGAACGGTCTTATCACATGAGAGATACATCAGGCATGCGTAGGCTGAGATGAGTGATTACCTCTGTGTTTGCGTGTACACTTGTGGCACAATAATGTCTCCGGTGCAGTATGCTACGAAGTCAGCTACTTTGCCACTAGGCCACGCGATCGACATGTCGTACGTATACGTATATACACACTAGCTGTACCCGCGGTTTCACCCGCGTTTAATTTAAAAGAAATTCTTCCTCTATAAATGGGCTATCCAACATTAAAAGAACGTTTCAATTCGAACCAGTAGTTCCTGAGATTAGCGCGTTCAACAAAGCAAAATCTTTAGCTTTGTAATAGTAGTATAGATTTAAAAGACCTAATGTTGGGCAATGGGCTAAACTACCAGGATAAGATAGTTTAAACAAGTACAGAACATGTTTGATCTCCGAACAAGAGCAATCAATGGGTGAGGTTAGTTTGTCTTGGCCAATCTCCAGATAAGGAAAGTCATCAAATTCTATTACAACGCAGAGAACCGCTCTTCTTGGAAACTCATTGTTTATTTTATTAAACCCTATAATACTTACAAGACGTAACATAAATGTTTTCTGACTATGTACATAAACGGGTGCCATTGGGTCACTGAGAGCTTTACCAGTTCATAAATATTATTCAACTCCTATAATCTAGCACTGAGAAAATATTCTCTCATTTGATTGGTAAGGTCAATCAGAGGTTGAAATAACGAATATAAATCGGAAAGGTTTGCGAAGTGGAAATAGAATTCTATTGTTAACAATAATTCATAACTCTTTCCAGCGATTTGGCCTAACGCTAAGATAAAGGTCTAAGGACGCGCACTAACTGGAGCGACAAAAATTAAAATTATATAAAAAATTAGATATGTTTTTCGTCTTATTATTGTTAGAAATATAGTAAACAGCTCATTTACTGCAGAATGAATAAGCAAATTTATTTTATATGGGAACGTGGAGAGACGAGCAATACGTTCACTTGATGGTAAGTGCAACTGCCCATAACAAATGCTGACCCACCAATAATATTTCTTTGTGGCACCACACTGCGACGCTTCCCCCGAGACATCAGCTCTCAAGTCTCTCACGCTCAGCAATTACACAAGCTCTCAGCGCCCTTCAGACCGAAACAGTACCGTTTGCACACAACTGATTCACGGCAGAATAGCCGACATATCGGATTCCTGTATAGGAATCCTATCACCAGTTAAAGATGCTCTGTAGTTAAGTACTGAAAACTATTTCCGACAGAAATATATTGTCTATGTACGCACCCGAAATGAAAAAGTTATGTATGGGTGGAAGTAGTCAGCAAGGTAAGGAATGCTCTCAAGCTATGCTTTGAGCCGTCTAACGCAGTATATTAAACGTGCGACTAGATCAATTGACGGCTCGTTTTAGATCGTAAAAGTAACAAGTAGCAGGTCTTGAATGTTCCACTGAGCACAGGCATCCTCACCATTTTAACAGTTTTATAAGTCGTAGCGATTCCGTCGCGGTTCTCCAATACGTAACGGCAATATAAGAAATAATATTATTAATACGATGTTATCCTTCACCGCCGAGTACGTGATACTGGTATACCAGGACCTGTAATTGCAATTGACCGTGACGTGCACGTTACACCTGCTATCATAAGGAAGGTAACTCACGTTCTATAAAATCTATGGCGAGCCCGACTCTTTACCCGACGGAACCAGAACTAAGGACCGTGCTTTGCTAATATATATTTTTCATGTTCAGCATACATACATACATTCGCGCCTCTTTCCCATTGGGGTAGGCACAGACCACATCTTTCCACTTGCTACGATGCTGACACACATCTTTCACTACTTCTACTTTCATTAGCGTTTACTTACTTATCAGCATTATTTATGTTCAGCAGTGTACTTGTAAAGGGTGTGAATTATAATGAGGGTGGAAGTTGTTGTAGTTGCTGTTTTTTTAATCGTCAGATGGCAGAATGTTGATGAAAGCAGGAAAGTCATTCTATTACAGACTCTATGTAATACAGTGATGTCCAAAAATTACTATATACTATACACTAGGCAATACACACCACTGAAGTCGAGAACACGACACGTGTTTCACCCGGCGATTGACTGTCGTGTCGATTGAGAGTCAATATCACTTGATGCCTCGTTTTCATGTGCCCGCTGTTGAGGGAGGGCGGGCGGTCCTCTACAAAACTAGATAATACACACCATTTTACATTTTTAATGCGGATCTTAGCAAATTAACTTTCTCTCATTTACTATTCCTTACGTTTTCCTACGTGGTATTAATCAGTAGTAACCTGAACAAACAATTTTTGAGATGGCGGCACCAGGGATTGAAATCAGGTCTTCCGTACTATTACTACTTAGGTACTATTAAAATAGAAGCGCCCGACCTCTGAGCTACCGCGGCTCACTCTTGATGAAAGCAAGACAGTAATTCCACTGCAGACCTCAAGCAGTTACTGTCAAAATATCACACCCACAACGAAAATTTATTGACACACTACAAGGGTGACAATTTATTTCATGCTAAACTTGACAGGCAGTAGGCTATAATTATTTCGTCAATCATTACACACCGTCCTAACACTTGGATGGAGTCCAAAACCGTAGCTGAAATATAAATGTACAGCGAGATGGATGACCAAGGCCCAGATATTTCAATGAATGGATGAATAATTCGGGAATATGGAATGAGTGATCGACTAACTTTTTATTTATTTCTTTATTTATGGAAACAGTTGTAAACTTGTTTCCACTGTCATATCAAATCAAATCAAATCGTTTATTTTGTGAACATAGATTATTATAAGATTTAATAAAACTTATTTAACGGATTTTATCACGTTTTATTTTAAATATTTATATCCCGACGTTTCGAGTGTTTTATAGCACCCATGGACACGGGAGGACTGAGGTGACAGATGTCCTGATCTCATAGTTAACCCGGAGTACCTTCAGCTTAATAAGAATTAAACGCGATAAAATCCGTAAAATTAGTTTTATTTAATTGTGTTGTTTTCGCGTAAATATAAGTAATCATTATTATAAGATGTCAATACTTGTAAATTATAACTATAATTTACAAGTACTCTATGTCCCACCAATAGGCATACAAAATACAAATTATTTAACATACTAAAATTATATAAATTATGTACATATTATGGAAATGTTTTAATTACATTATTATCAATTATTGTTTCAATTTGATATAATAAAAACTAAAGTGGAATATTTATATAAAAGTAAAATCAAAACTGTCATTACATCATAATTTGTTACTGAGAAACTCATTGATAGAGTAATATGATTTGTTAATTAAAAATTTAAAAAGCTTTTCTTTAAATTCAAGTATAGTAAAAATATACATTTTTAGTTAAGAAGCAATCTTCAAGCAGCAATGCTTTAATAAAACGATAGACGATAGTTTACCTTAACTAAAGATTTGCTGGAATGATGGAGACAAATGAACGAGTACAATTGGTCATGAAATGAATTTTCCATTTACAACATCAAAACTCGCAAAAAAAAAAACAAAAAAAAACCGCTAAAACTAAAAGATTTAATAAAAACATTACGGCCACTTTCAGAGTTGGCACTAAAAGTCGACAACTAAATTTGCATTATCCATTCTTATGATATTTTTTTTTTTATTTCTGGCAACAGTCGCTAGATTTCTGCCATTGCAAAAATGGGTGGAGGTCTCAACAGTGGGACATTTATAAGCAGTTACTCTTCTTTTTTTTTACTTTACTATTATAGATCTTTATGGTGGGATATTTCGCCCCGTTAGTTAATATTGCCCCGTTAATGAATATAACTTTTTGTGATGGTTCGAGCTAGGAACTAGTTATTTCGTGATTTGATTGATGAATAAGTCATTATGAAATAGTCATTCAGTAATACGTCAAGTGTTACAAATGACTCATTAGTGCATTTTTATGGAAGAAAGTGTCGAGGCGAGCGAGGCGTTTACCTGATGGCAATTGCAACGTCTGCCTATATCAAATGCAGTGTAACCCATCATATTTGTGTGAGTCACTACACTGCGCCCATTCCCCTGAGATATCAGTTCATTTCATTCTCCGAATCCTGCATAGAAATCCTAACCACCAGTAAATAATAGTTATGCAGGAATCCGTCTAGGAAGGTACCACCCCAGAGCCAGTTATTCTGCCTTGAAGCAGTAGTGTGCAAACATTGCTGTGTTTCGGTTTGAAGGGCACTGAGAGCTAGCGTAATCACTGGGCATATGAGACTTAAAAACTCGTATCTCAGGGTGACGGGCGTAGTGTGGAAATATTCTGGGTGACACTCCATCAGGTGACAACTATCAGGTGAACGTTTTGCTCGTTACGTCACTAAAAGAATATCTAATAAAACTTTAAAGGAGTTTATTTTTGTTGTCCTCATTTAATGGTCAAACGATCACAACCACAGCCACTTGCTTGACGTCTAATAAAGTTTGATATCAACGGTCGTAATCAGAAAAAGCTTTCGTACTACAAAAAGGGCACCCAACGTTATCAGTCCGATGAGGGTGTATCCGAAAATAGAAAAAATGAAATTTCTCTTTGTCGATCGTGGAATTTCTTTGACGTGGGATTTAAGTCTTTGATACTTCTGAGTGTTGCCAAAAGATTATTTTTGTGATTCTAATAGACTTGACGTTTGATCTTTTTCCCGTAAGCCGTCGGTACTTAGTGTTGGCTGCGTAGATATATTATTTATGTATAACAGAAAGTGACAAGACTGGCAAAACTTTCCCCTTGTGGTAAGTGCAACGTCTGCCTATAAAATGCTGTGTCACCCAGAACATTTCTGTATGGCACCACACTGCTCCCGCCACCCTGACATGTTAGTTCTTAAGTCTGATATGCCCAGTAATATTACTGGTGGTAGGATTTCTATACAGGAATCCGTCAAGGTAGGTAGCGCCAGATCCCCCAGGGCCTGTTATTCTGCCGTGAAGCAGTAGTGTGCAAACATTACTGTGTTTCGCTTTGAAGGGCACTGAGAGCTGGGCACTGGACTGGACACTTAAGAACTGATGTCTCAGGGTGACGGGCGCAGTGTGTTGTCACTCAGAAATGTTCTTCTTGACACAGCATTTGTTATGGACAGACGTTGCACTTACCATTAGGTGAACGTTTTGCTGTTTTCGTTACTTAATACAATAAAAAAAATTACACTAGCTCCCAGTGCCCTTCAGACCGAAACACAGTAATTCATGCACATTACTGCTTCAACTGGCCCTACGTTGGTTCCTACCTAAACGAATTCTTGCATAGGAATCCTACCGCCAATAATATGTTTTTATTTCACCGTGTGTGTGGCGGCTTAAGAGAATCTACCACCCCATCTCATGCCGTAACTGTCGTTAAAGTCGACAGAGGTAAAATAAAAACCAGGAGATGGGCAGCGGCACCATCCTGAAATATCATTTATAAACTGCGATTGCCGACCCGCCTGCCAAGCGTGGCAACTATGGCAAAATCCTCTAAAATGAGAGCTGTAGACTTTGTTATAGTCCAATCTATGTGGGAGGTCTATGTGATATGTATTGTATTGTTATGTTAAAGTCTGTATAGAGAAAAATAGCACCAGCCCGCTTACACATTTAGGAGTAAGCATTGGTAAAATCCGACTAATCAAGTAGGTCTTGTAGTTTAGGACAACAAAATATTACTCGTCGTTTCAGCCTATCACAAGTCCACTGCTGAACATAGGCCTCCCCCATAGATCGCCACAAGTGTGTAGCTCTCATTTTGGGGGGATTTTGCCATAGTTGCCACGCTTGACAGGCGGGTTGGCAACCGCAGTTTATTTATTCAGATGTTTCAGGAAAATGCTGCTGCCCATCTCCTGGTTTTTATTTCCCCTCTGTCGACTCTTACGACACCCACGGGATGAGATGGGGTGGTAGATTCTCTTAAGCCGCTACCACACGGCAAAAAATATTACTCACTGCAATATAACTGCTTAATATCATCATCATCATCATCATTTCAACGAATCACTAGTCAACTGCTGAACACATCTCATTTTAATTATTGCTGCAAGTTTAATTATTGAGATGTTCCAGGAAGATGCTGATGCCCATCTGGGGTTTATATTCCCTTTGTGGATTTTTACGACACCCACGGGATAAGATGGGGTGGTAGATTAACTAAAGCCGCCACCACACTACACTACATATACAATTATTACTTAATCAATAAAGATTTAAAATAATAAAGATTAAGAGCCGTGGTAGCTCAGGGGCTAGGCGCTCGCTTTAAAGTTCTTAGTACGCGAGTGACCAGGGTTCGATTCCCGGTGCCGGCACCAATAAAGTTGTAAATTGCAATTTTAAGTTCTGAATTACCACGTGCTCGGCGGTGAGGGCAAACATCGTGAGGAAAGCTGCATGTCTGAGAAATGAAAAATATTTGCAATACATGTGTAGTCCGCTAACCCGCATTTTTTTTATTTTTTATTTGATAAAGTGTCGAGACGAGCAAAACGTTCACCTAATGGTAAGTGCAACATTTGCCCATAACAGATGCTGTGTTACTCAGAATATTTCTGTGTAGCACCACACTGCGCCCGTCACCCTGAGACATAAGTTCTTAAGTCTCATATGCGCAGTGATTACGCTAGCTCTCAGTGCCCTTCAGACCGAAACACAGTAACGTTTGCACACTACTGCGTCACGGCAGAAGAACTGGCCCTGGGTACGTCCTCGGTACCTACCTAGACGGATTCCTGCATAGGAATCCTTCCACCAATACGGCGCTAGCAGTACGCAACTTCGCGGGTCGCGGCGTTAGGATCCTTTGACGCCGGGCGATGTATCTGTTCACAAAATTTTATTTTAGCGTCCGACTAATATACTGATAAAACGTGTGTTAATACTTCGTTAGGACTGAAAATCTGTCAGAATTAATTCGGAAACACCCATGCTTATATAATATGAAGGATAATTCTTATAAAAACATAGCAATAAATATGTAAAAAACGGTCTACATGGGATGAAAGCTCGCGACACAAACGATGATATTTTCCTAATTCCTTTCTCTTTTTATTGATGTCGTGAATTCTTCTCTGTGATCGTGATAAAGCGTATAAAAGTCATAATTCTTCCATTGTCTGGTGAATGGTACGTTGCGTAAAGGAGCGTTGCGCTAATCTAGTCAATTAGTGTGACATCAAAAGAGCGGCGACGTTAAAACGCGACGCCATAACGCGTCGTTTAGTACGCGTTCTGTTTGGCGAAGCCTTTAGACTTCTATTGGCATACCACTTATATTTCCGAAACGAAATAAAAACGAATCGTCGAAAATCAAGAAGTAACATACAAACCTGCCAGTTATTGTCAGACGTTTCTTTGCAGTTCACGAAAAAATAATATTTAAAAAAAAATATATGTTTTTAAATCAGACCGCTATTTTGTTAGTTCTATTTTCGTCATCTACTCGTATTTTAAATAAACTAGACTAGCAATATTTCTGGCAGACGATGAGCGAGGAAATATTACTCTAATTAAATATAGTATTTTAGTCAGAACTCACATTCTTCACCGATGTGCCGATAAGTGTACGGCAGAGTAGAACAGCACCTACCTCTTTCCTACCGAGTGGTAGTAAGAGGCGACTGAGATACTGTACTAAAGTATTGTACAAACAGCCTTTATTCGTGCAGAATAATAGCATAATACGCAATGATGTCACTATTCTGCTCGTGGGAACACATTTGAGAGTAAGAATATTTGTACGTCACGTCTAGTTTCTCGCGGGGGCGAAAAATGGGCTACGGGTGTGGTCTCTGCCTACCCCTTATATGAGAAAACTGCGCGACTGTATGTATGTTGATAGTAAATGACACAGGTGTACATAATAGTCGAAATGAAATCTAGAACTTTGAAATAGACCACTGGGTCGGTGAAAACGCACATACACACATACACAAGTCAAAGAGTAAATGTAAGTGTAAGTGAAGGAGTGGGGAGGAAGAAAGGGCTGAACGTAGGTCTCCCCCATAGATAGCCACAAAAGTTTGTAGCTCTCATTTTGGATGGATTTTGTCATAGTTGCCACGCTTGTCAGGCGGATTGGCAACCGCAGTTGGTTTATTCAGATGTTCCAGGAAGATGCTGCTGGCCATCTCTTGGTTTTAATTTTCCCTCTGTCGACTTTTACGACACCCACGGGATGTTATGGGGTGGTAGATTCTCTAATAGCTTTTTTTATTTCATAAAGTGGTGAAACGAGCAAAACGTTCTTCTGATGATAATTGCAACGTCTGCCCATAACAAATGCTGTGTCACCCAGAAAATTTCTGTTTGACACCACACTGTGCCCATCACCCTGAGACATAGGTTCTTAAGTCTCATATGCCCAGTGATTACGCTAGCTCACAGTGCCCTTCAAACCGAAACACAGTATTGTTTTCACACTACTGCTTCACGGCAGAATAAATGTCAAAACTATTTTTATTTTAATGAGCTATTTAGAGAGCTTCATTATCGACTAACGCAAGATAATAGTTTTGAAAATAGAAGTAATTATAACTTATGTTAGGTCGCAAATTTGCTGTTCATGACAATTGTGTCTATCTAATGGAATAAATTTAGACGGCCCGGTTGGCATTAAACGACTGGCATTTGCATTGTGAGTGACGGGTTCGACTCCTCCAGTATGAATCGTAAGTCATTTCGGAGCCTAGAATCCGCCACTATTTAGTTTAGTGGACTTTCTTTTATTTAATTCTAATAATCAGCAAATAAACGTGCAATTAACATTTTTAGTCGTGCAGACACCGAGGATTAAACCTTACTTACTCGTATGCATATGAAATTTAAAGCGAGCGCCCATGAGCTACCATACCAGCTCTTGTGTACATATAATGTGGTTTTATGTGCTGTAACAAAGTTTCTCATTAAAGAGATTAATGAACATGCTGCACAAAGTTTGTTCGCTCTATTGCAACGTACATGTTGAAAGGTTTTTAAATTTAATAATTGCTTTCACCTTAATTAAGTAAGGCAATTGTGCCATAATCAGTATTTTTAAGTATAGTTATTAATGCACAACTTTATGAACAACATTTAACTGGTGGTAGGATTCCTATGAATACGTCTAGGTACCACTCTGGCCAGTTATAAAGAAAGAAAAAAGTTCAACAGCGACAGATAGGGTCGCATGATTGGTAGGTGAACAACAATGTGAAATCTAGGTCGATTTAACGACCGCTCGACCTCATAGTCAGAGTACCAGACTTCAACGCCGCGGATCCTCGGTTAGAATCCCAGCTGGAGCCAACATTTGCAAAAACGCAGCGCATGTGAAATTACTTTCTATAAAACACACCCACGATACAGGAGAAATCCTACAATGGGGTATCGTTTTCATTTTTTAGTAAAAAAAAGTAAACAAAATCGCGGAGCGCCCATTACAATACATGGAGAGCTTCACACCAATAATACATGCACATGTTGTAAAACAGTTTGTCGCGACTAAGATACAAACCCGGATCCCACGGTGTTGGCTAGTGCAGCGTCTGCCCATAACAGATGACGTGCCACTACATTTCAGACTGTGCTCATCACCCTGAGACGTCTGTTCTTAAGTCTCGTATGCCCAGTGAGTACGCTAGCTGTCAGCGCCCTTCAGACCGAAACACAGTAATGTTTTCACACTGCTGCTTCACGGCAGAATAACCTAGACGATTCTTACACAGGAATCCTACGACTAGTAAATTTATCGCTCATTCATCATCATCATCAGTTTCAACCTATCACTTGTTCACTGCCGAATATAGGTCCTTAATTAAATCCTTATTTTGTACTAGCCGTGTGGTGGCGGCTTAAGAGAACTTACCACCCCATCTCATCCCGTGGGTGTCGTAAAAGTCGTCAGAGGGATAATGAAAACCAGGAGATAGGCAGCAGCATCTTCCTTAAACATCTGGTGGTAGAATTCCTATGCAGGAATCCGTCTAGGTAGGTACCACCCGAGGGCCAGTTATTCTACCGTGAAGCAGTAGTGTGCAAACATTACTGTGTTTCGGTTTGAAGGGCACTGTAAACTAGCGTAATCACTGGGCATATGAGACTTAAGAACTTATGTCTCAGGGTGATGGGCACTGTGTGGTGGCACACAGAAATTTTCCGGGTGGCACAGCATTTGTTATGGGCAGACGTTGCACTTACCATCAGGTGAACGTTTTGCTCGTTTTATCACTTTATACAATAAAAAATCTGTATAAAGCGTGCGTGGCAACTATGCCAAATACCCTCCAAAATGTAGGTTACAACTATTTGACGCAATCTATGGGGGGCCTATGTTCAGCAGTGGCTTAGTAGATAGGCTGGAATTATGATGATGATTGTACACTTGTTTATCTGTCAGAACTTCCCGCGTATTTTCGTTCAGCGTTATTGCATTTATGTCAGACTCCATCTTTATCGCTTGAACAATCGTAACACGCAGCCGGCCAATTATATGTGCATTTGCATACATTAACAGCTGATCTCTTGAGCCCCGCTCGTATCTCGACGCATTTTGGAGCACCGCCAATTATAGTATAAGGAAGCTGTTATGAACGCTCGGAGCGGAATCCGTGTAATATATATTCAACTGTAATTGTTTCTACTTTCTACTTGACGACCGCGTGGTCTAGTGGTGAGAATACCTGACTTCTACGCAGGTCCTGGGTTTGAATCACAGCCGGAGCTAACATTTGTGCTAAAACACAAATTGTTGGTTTTCGGGGCTGGTTGTGTTGTGATTGTCCCCGTGTTTCTGACATTGCATCCTCGCCTACCTCCGATCTTATCGCATTAGCGTTACATCGGGCGGGTAGGTTGGGACGAGTGAGTGCCTCTGTGTTTGCGCGGACACTTGTGGCACTATAATATGTCCTGCGCAGTTGATGGCTCTCGACAATACTCGGAAGTTGTGGCCGTGGTCGAAGTCGATCAGGAGAACATCATCATCATCGTTTCTACTTAATAGTTGATCAATTTCATTTTTGGAACAAAGTTCCTTATCAATACTCGCTTGCCACGATTCCGTAGGTCTTCAAGCATGTTCTCGGAGGATGGAGTGGAAGGATTTCAGGCTATTATACGAAAGCGGGCGGCGTCCATGCTCTTTACACTGCGGGGCAGCTGTAACGGCACCCTGAGTGTACTGGCAGTGAAAATCGACAGGCCCATTTGTAAGGCACTGGTCTAGGCTCCATGTGATTAAGTAGAGAGCTGAGAGCAGTCTTTGTAACTCACTAACATACTAATTTTAATTTTGGTGTTTTATAAATAATCTTCTACTAATTTATATGGAATATATTTGAATATATCTGATTGTCGCACGTCATCCTCCAGAAATTTTGAGAATGAGAGCTAGGCCGAAAAAATATAAGACTTCGACCGTCACCACACTTTTGGTATAGTACGTTACAGTCATGCATGTAGTGCAGTGCAGTTATATTCGTGATATGGGTGTCGTCGCCGTCGTTTCAGCCTATCACAAGTTCACTGCTGAACATAGGCCTCCCCCATAGAAAGTCACAAAAGTTTGAAGCTCTCATTTTGGAGGGATTTTGCCATAGTTGCCACGCTTGGCAGGTGGGTCGGCAACCGCAGTTTATTTATTCAGATGTTCCAGGAAGATGCTGCTGCCCATCTCCTGGTTTTCATTTTCCCTCTGCCGACTTTTATGACACCTACGGGATGTGATGGGGTGGTAAACAAAACATACCTTCTTTTCTATTTTTCTTTTAATTACTTTATTAAACCAAACGTTGTTAATTTATTTCATTGTGCCTGTTATTTACCTTGCCCATTAAAGTTCTGGTGTCACTCACAAGCACCTGTGTAACACCGCCCTGCGGTCTTAAGAGCTATTCATAATCTTGATTCTAAGTTATCACTGAGATGAATTAAATGAAATTAAAAATATTAACTCCGGCCTCTCAGTATGTATATATACACACACACTGAAGACCGGAATATTCTACTACAGGCATCATTTGCTTAAAAGTAAGGCTCCAGCAACGATTATTGTAGCTAACTTTGTTGATAAAGAAATAAATAAATTTGATTTGATTTGAACTATCACTCAAGCACCCAACACTAGATATTTATGGTTCTACGGTTGCTGGAATAATGGGCTGAGTTTTTATTAGTTTACTTTCTTTGACTGAGTCTTTTTTATTTTCTTATAATTTTTTATTCGACAAAGTGACGAAACTAGTAAAACATTCACCTGATGGTAAGTGGAACGTCTGCCTTAAAACAAACGCCGTGTCATCCAGAACACGCGTGACGCTCCCGTATCAACGATGTTACAATTTTTTTTATTGGATTTAGTAACGAAACGAGCAAAACGTTCACCTGATGGTAAGTGCAACGTCTGCTTATAACAAACGCTGTATCGCGCAGAACATTTCTGTTTGACACTACAGAGCGCCCGTCACCTCGAGACATCAGTTTTTAAGTCTCATATGCCCAGTGATTACGCCAGCTCTCAGTGACCTTCAAACCGAAACACAGTAATGTTTGCACACTACTGCTTCACGACAGAATAACTGGCCCGGAAGTGGTGCCAACCTAGACGGATTCCTGCATAGAATCCTACTACCATAATGTAGTTTCTTTGTATTTTGGTCACTCATCCACTCACGTATAATTAATGCCAGTGTAACAATATACAATTGGATATTAATCTACTTTTAAGCCTTTAATGTTTACTTATGTTATGCATATTATTGTTTGCTGATTGATAATCTGTTTGCTGTTCAACAAAAAAAAACATGCACTGCAACATGCAACATGGCACTGTACAAAAAGACAACACACACAATGTACAATCACACTGGTAAAAGAAAAGTACGGAAATTAAGTCTTACAACTACAACCAGGAATCATACTACCTATGCAGGAATCCGTCTAGGTAAGTACCACCCCACGGGCCAGTTATTCTTCGGTTTGAAGGGCACTGTGAGCTAGCGAGTAATCACTGGGCATATGAGACTTAAGAACTTGTGTCTCAGGGTGATGGGCACAGTGTTTTGACACAGCATTTGTTATGGGCAGACGTTGCACTTACCATCAGATGAACGTTTTGCTCGTTTCATCACTTAATCCAATAAAAAAAAAACAATTATATATAAATTAAAAAATGCATACCTCGTGTCTCATGGTACGACCAAACATTGATAGCCATTAGGGTTTCCGCAAGTTTAGGATAGTTCCTCTCTATCAAGGCGTCGTAGGAGGCGACTAACGTATCGTTGTAACGTTTATTTGTGCAGACTCGAGGGAACGCAACGGAGAGTAAGAAAAACCAAATTAGTATTTCTCACATCAGAGAATTATCATGAAATATTTCATTCGATATCACTTACTATTGTTACTGCTAAGGTTTTCATCACAGCATACGTGGAACAATTTTCATAGAGTTTTAACTACGGCCGTTCGAAATACTTGATTCAAGTTTCTATGCCAAACGGTTTTCAAATCACAATGGGAGATATACTCGTAGATAGGGAGACCTTGTCGCGGTATATTTCGCAAACGATACGGGACATAATAGCATTCTATTGAATCGGAGCGTTATTTGAAAAGGTCTTTTCATCGAAACCCCTAATGAGGGGATCGCAGCTAGCAAATGACGTAACATGAACTGATACAATTTAAGATCGAGTAATAATCGGAATTGAGAATCAGAGGGAAATAAAGTTAATTTGCTAAGATTCGCATGCGATGTTTAAATTGGTTGTGCCGATGGCCAGCTACTCGTGGAGCCGCAAAGGGGAGCAAGAATTTCGAGTCGTACCAAAAAAGTACTTGCCACGTCTTGTTTGATGACTAATGGGCTGAGTTTTTATTAGTTTACTTTCTTATAATTTTTTATTCGACAAAGTGACGAAACTAGTAAAACATTCACCTGATGGTAAGTGGAACGTCTGCCCAAAACAAACGCCGTGTCATCCAGAACACGCGTGACGCTCCCGTATCAACGATGTTACAATTTTTTTTATTTGGATTTAGTAACGAAACGAGCAAAACGTTCACCTGATGGTAAGTGCAACGTCTGCTTATAACAAATGCTGTATCGCGTAATGTAATTGGTTAATGAATTACGGTCGAATTTGAACCATTGGGCGACCACTTAAATAATCATCCGCTACCGCTCATTCTAAGTATCAACTCCCTAAACTGTCCAGAATCGACTCAGTTACCAAGCCAGACTATTCTTGTTTTACGCCCAGTTCTGATTGAAACGTAACTCACTGGCGGTTGTAATTTAGTAGAACAATACGTTCACCAGTACTATGCCGTGGAGCAGTAGTGTCCAAAAATTACTGTGTTTCGGTTTGAACGGCACTGTGAGATAGTGCACTATGGGCATATGGGACTTAAGAACTGATGTCTCAGAGTGACGGTCGCAGTGTAGACACAGAAATTTTCTGGGTGACACAGCATTTGTTATGGACTGTCATTGCACTTACCATCAGGTGAACGTTTTACTGGTTTTGCCACTTTATTCGATGAAAAAAGGATAGGAAGCCTAGCCTAGCTTCTATATAGAAAAAGTCTATGCTTGGTTATGGAATGCAAAAAGGCTAATATTCGTACTTAAATAGTATACGCAAGACCACTGCTGACGAGTCAATCAAATCGTTTATCCTGATGGCAGGTGTAAAGTCTGCCCATAACAAATGCACTGCCCCCTTCATTCTGCCCAGTACTTACACTAGCTATATACTATATACTATATACTATAACTAGGTACTTTTGAAAACCGAAACATAGCAATGTTTGCACACTACTGCTTCACGGTAAAATAACTGGCACTGCGGTGTTACCTGTCTAGACGGATTCCTAGAGTATACTTAGAGAGTTAATTGTTAACAAAGACGTAAGATCATTTACCAAATTATCGAAGGCGAAGGAGACATCGAGAGCAAACTTACGTCTTTGAAAATAATAAATATCCCCATATTTATTATTTTGATGACCTGTGGACTAGCGAAAATTGTACCCATCTATTAGTTACGCATAGATAATGAACATTTTGGAAGTGGAACTATTTTGGGCGCGATGAAAGTAAAAATTCATGATAGAATTTGAGGGCAACGTTTTTGTCATTCTTAATTAATATTTATCGATTAATTAATAATGGTTTATATACTGAACAGTTATTTCACCTTGAGTAATATTTTTGTTAATTCATGTTCATTCATTTTAATTTTCATTCATTTTAATTATTATTTTTATGAAAAGGAAGAAAGAAACTAATTAATTGCAATAAAAAACAACTTTAATCAAAATATAAAAATAACTTAGTAATGACAAAATGTACTAAGTTCAGCTCTAGCTATAGATGTTTACATTACTAAAAAAACCTAGTAAAAAAATCAATATAAGGAAAAAATTATTATTCCCAGCTTTAAAAGAGCAGATGACGTCATCGCTTTTTGGCGGCTTAATGATTTTTTTTTTAACTTTTAATCAATGTTACATGAATTATGAATTAACACAAGAATGAGAGGAGGTATATTGTTCCAAATGATTGCTGCTGCATATTTAAAACATTCTTGCCTGGAAATTATAACGTGTTGGAATTACTTTATTTAGACAACAACAGAAATAATGTGGTTTTTGACTGGTAGCTATTATTTTTGTGAAACAAGCTTAATGTAACTCTCGCTTGGACTTCATATTTAAAAAAATATTTTTGTTAAGTACAGTGGAAATATGAGATCTTCTGGGGATTCCTATGCAGGAGTCCGTCTAGGTAGGTACCACCCCAGGTTCAATTATTCTACCGTGAAGCAGTAGTGTGCAAACATTACTGTGTTTTGGTTCCCTTCAGGCACTGTGAGCTAGCGTAATCACTGGGCATATGAGACTTAAGAACCTATGTCTCAGGGTGATGGGCACAGTGTGTTGCACTTACCACCAGGTGAACGTTTTGCTCGTTTCATCACTTTATGCAATAAAAAAAAACATGGAAACAAAACCATCCACAGTCATTCTGAACACGTTGTATTTTTATTAACTTTACTAATATTACATAAATGTGTTAGTTTCCTGGCGGCTTAAGAGAATCTATCCATCCCATCTCATCCCGTGGGTTTCGTAACATCCACAGAGAGAAAATGAAAACCAGGCGGTGGGCAGCAGTTCCAGGAAGATGCTGATCTTCCTGGAACATCTGAATAAATAAACTGAGATTGCCAGCCCGTCTGCCAAGCGTGACAACTATGTCAAAATCCCCCCCAAAATGAGAGCTACTAACTCTTGCGTCAACCTATCGAGGAGGCCTATGTTCAGCATTGGAGTAGAGATAGGCTGAAATTATTGATATATCGTTCCGTAGAAAAAAATTGGTAGAGATTTATCTTCGACAGCCGTCAACGCCAATCGCTAAAGAACTGCGAAAACCAAGCCAACAAAATCCTTCTACTATTACGTATAATAATAGGTTTATTGATTTCTTTCTTACATCTATAGTACAAGGTTCTACGTAATCGAAATTAAATAAAAATGTTTGAACTCTATTATTTTCCGCAGGTGAACGGCATAGTGCTGCATGGGAGGTGCCATCTAAATGCGTCCGCTATCATCAAGGGTCTGGTGGGGCCTGTATTTAAGATCATCCTCCTAAGGTGAGCACAATTGTAAATTTTTAAAAGATTAGAAAAATACCTGCGTTTCAGTACACTTGGTGGTGGTTTGAAGGGCACTGTGAGCTAGTGTAATCACTGGGCATATGAGACTTAAAACTGATGTCCCAGGGTGACGGGTGCAGTGTGCTGTCACACAGAAATGATCGGGGTGACACAGTATTTGATATGGGCAAACGTTGCACTTACCATCAGGTGAACGTTCTGCTCGTTTCGTCACTTAATCCAATAAAAAAATTGTGGTTTATTAACTCTAAATTGTTAATAAACCACGGCAGTCTCGCGCCGTTGTTGCTTAGGTGACGTACCACAATCTTTGTAAACTGAATTTTCGTACTACAACAATCCGAGTTCATACCCTCATACCACTAAAACGCAATGCAAAAAGAGCCAATTTACCACATTCTCAGCGACGAGGGAAATCGGCATATTAAAACCTAGCACGTCAAAGTAACAATAAATATTTCGAGAGCGTATATATTATATACATATATATACTAATCATTCCGTGTCATATATATACTAACCGTGCCGTGTGGTGGCGGAAAAAGAATACTACCACTCCATCTCATCCAATGGATCTCGTAAAAGGCGAGTAAGGAATTAAACTGCACTGTGCACCCAACAGCGCATGGTGGCGATGGGCTCACCACCTATCACACCAAGTGCATTATACTGTTTTGGTGAAACGTGGATTGTGGCAGTCTGCTTTTCAGTGAGTGCCCAGTCTCTGACTACCCCTTATGGGATACAGTCGTGACCTTATACTCTGAGACATCAATTCTTTAGTCTCATAGGCACAGTAATTACACTAGGTTAATACATTAGGTTAAATGCTAAGTTATTTTACCAGCAATAACTATTCTGCATTAGAATGGGAAGCGTTGTAGAGGTAGATCACCATTACCACACCACACCATCCATGATCAATGATCATGGATGGTGTGATTAAAGTGCAAAGCAAGTGTGCTGAAAAAGAGTGCAAACAGTAGTGTGCAAACAGTAGTGTGCAAACATTACTGTGTTTCGGCTTGAAGGGCACTGAGAGCTCGCGTAATCTATGACTTAAGAACTGATGTCTTAGAGTGACGGACACAGTATGGTACCACACAGAAATTTTCTGGGTGACACAGCATTTGTTATGGGCAGACGTGTCACTTACCATCGGGTGAACGTTTCACTCGTCTCGTTACTTGCTCCTATTAAAAAAAAATCTTTCCTTGTAACCAGTTATGAACAAGTGTGGTAATATCAGCTGAATCAAATCAAATGAAATCAAATCATTTATTTTGTGAACATAGGTTATAGTAAGATGTCATTTATAATTAATAAGTACATACACTATGTCCCACCAATAGGCATACTAAAATATATAATTACAAATTATTTAAATTATTAAAATTATATAACTGAACAACGATTAAATAATAACGATTAAAACATTACGTAATGAGCGATGGTAGCTTAGGAGCGAGCCTTGGTACACGTGTGACTCAATCGCCAGTGCAACTTTAAAATCGTTTCATAATTTTAAGTGCGTATTTTTCAATAACATGATCAATGGACGGCAAAGCTGCTTGATCAACAAACAATTTTCGTGGAAAGTGAAATTCCCTTAACCTGTATTCCTTCTCCAAACCGAAACCCTTCCTAGCTCCAAAGACCTTACAGCTTTGCAGTTGGAGATTATTAGCCAGCTACTTTTTTATTGCATTTATTTTAGAGTTTATGAATAAGGATTAAATACCAAACACTGAGCCACTCCATCTCATCCAATGGATCTCGTAAAAGGCGAGTAAGGGAATTAAACTGCACTGTGCACCCAACAGCGCATGGTGGCGATAGGGCTCACCACCTGTCACACCGAGTGCATTATAATGTGTTGGTGAAACGTGGATTGTGGCAGTCATCTGTTTTTCAGTCTCTGACAACCCCTTATGGGATAAAGTCGTGATCGTATGTATGTATGTATTAAATACCAAACCAAATATTGACCTATTAGAGATTGAGATTACCTTGGGTAACAGGTTATTTTTAGCTCCAGAGTTGATATCTAATTTTTTGAAAGAGTCGGTAATGTATGTTGATATTTAGTTATCAATGACTTATTTATTGCATTTGCCAATAAGCCGATCAGACCTATACCTAACTATATTGTGATTAGCCAGTATTCTATTAAGCGTACGATAAGTGACATTGTAATTAAATAATATATTTTATACGTGACATTATGTAATATGATATTGAGAAAAAAGACACGATTTCTTCTCGGAGGTCCTATTTTTTAAACCGGTCTAGATTATGAAATTCACAAGAGCTTTATACGAGCCTAAACTAAATAAAGAAATGTCGTCCTCCTTGATAACAATTCAGAAAACAAAATAACATAAGTGAAGCAAAATACAATAACATAAGATAAAGTAATAAATTCTTTAAAAAAATGTTTACAACCCATGAAATTTAACACTGAAGCATTTAATTTCCTGGTCTGTGAACACGATTCTTGGATAATATTAAGAAATTATTAACTGACAGTGTAATAAAGGACAGTATAACTTAGGGTACATGTTTTAAATTTGGTTTTTTCTTTCTAGTCTTTTGATTTTTTTGTTTTCATTTTGTTCGGCTAGCTCTCCCAATGGTTCGAGGGGTTCAGTTAGAGAACAGTGATAAAAAATCGAAGGTTATCATTATGCTATATAAACTTCTATTATCCAGTTTGTTACACTTACAAATTTGTATTAGTCATTTAAAAACGCATACATTAAAAATTATAATTCAATTGACAATTGATTTTGCCACCCTATTTCATCACCTGGGTGTCAGTAAGAGTCGACTTAAACAAATGCTTTTATTTTTAATATGAGAAACTGAAGAGACGAGGAAAACCTTCACCTGATGGTAAGTGAAACGTTCACCCACAACAAATGCTGTGTTACCCAGAACATTTCTGTGTGGCACCACACTGCGCGCGTCCTCCTGAGACATCAGTTCTTAAGTATCATATGCCCAATAATAACACTAGCTCTCAGTGCCATTCAGTCCGAAACACATTAACGTGTGCATACTACTGTACCTACCTAGACGAATTCCTGCGTAGGAAGTCCTACCACCAGTTCGATGGTTGGATGGCGGAATCACCATCATCAACCATCATCATCGGATGACGTAAACTGCGTCTAAGGTGTTAGGTGTTTAGTACTGCGATTTAGGCGGAAGTTGTGCCAAGGATGCCAATCCGCCTGCCAAGCGTAGCAACTGCGGCAAATACCCCCCCAAAATGAGAGCTATATACTTTTCTCGCAATCTGTGGGGGAGGCCTATGTTCAGCAGAGGACTTTGGATAGGCTGAAATGATTATGATGTGCCAAGGAAAAGTAATTAATGTGTATATAGTAAGTGACGTGAAGTCTATGTATGTATATTTAGCGTCCGGATGGCCTAGTGGTTAGAGTACCCACACCGCGGGTCCTGAGTCCGAACCGCAGCCGGAGCCATCATTTGTGCAAAAACACAACCAAAAACGTTGGTTTTCGGATCTGGTTGTGTTGTGATTGCCCTCGTGTCTCTGACACTGCATCCTAGCCTACTAGAGAAGTCAAGGCTGGCGAACCACGTCGCCGCCATTTTGGTACGAGCCAGAAAAATTTACTTCCCATTGCGTTCCCACGAGCATTATAGTGACAGCATTGCATATTAATGTATTATTCTGCACGAATAGAGGCTGTACGTACCATACATACCCTTATCAGTCAGAGTTGGTTAAGGAGCCGGTTAGTCTAAAGATTTTTAGGTACGGTTAGCAATAAAGATTAAATGTATACGAAAATAAATTTCGCATCCACACTATCCATACTAATATTATAAATGCGAAAGTAAATACTTACTGGTGGTAGGATTCCTATGCAGGAATCCGTCTAGGTAGGTACCACCAGGCCAGTTATTCTGCCGTGAAGCAGTAGTGTGCAAGCGTTACTGTGTTTCGGTTTGAAGGGCACTGTGAGATAGCGTAATCACTGGGTATTTGAGACTTAAGAACTGATGTCTCAGGGTGACGGGCGCAGTGTGGTGTCACACAGAAATATTCCGGGTGACACAGCATTTGTTGTGGGCGGACGTTGCACTTACCATCAGGTGAACGTTTTGCTCGTTTCGTGACTTTATAATATTAAAAAAAAACTCCCGCTGTCCCTGTGTCCGTTTGTTACTTTTTCGCGGCTCCATCGTTTAAGCGGTCTTGACAAAATTCGGAACAGAGATAGCTTGTCCCGCCTCGGTATTTTTAAAAAACTTTATGCGGACTACCTAGTAAAAAATAAAAAATAAAACGAATACTGCACCACGGGTCCTGGGTTGGAATCCCGGCCGGAGCCAATCTTTTTACAAGAACACTGGTTGTGTTGCGACTGTCCCTGTGTCTCTGATATGCATCCAAAAAATCTGTATTTGCACGTACATTTTATACATCTGTATTTTTGCCGTGTGGTGGGTGTCGTAAAAGTCGACAGAGGGAAAATGAAAACCAGGAAATGGGCGGCAGCATCTTCCTGGAACATCTGAATAAATAAACTGCGGTTGCCAACGCGCCTGCCAAGCGTGGCAACTATGGCAAAATCTCTCCAAAATGAGAGCTACAAACTTTTTTGGCTTTCTACGGAGGAGGCTTATGTTCAGCAGTGGACTTGTGATAGGCTGAAACGACGACGACGACGACGTACATTTAAGACACTATAATATCTCATGCGTAGTTCATAGCTTCTTAGTGAAATTCAGAAGTCGTCACCGTGGTAAAAAATTAGCCAAGAGACACGACCGCGTGGTCTAGTGGACATAGTATCTAACTTCTACGCGGATCTTGGGTTCGATTTCCAGCCGGAGCCAACATTTGTGCAAAAACACAAATTACTGCCTTTCAGATCTGTGAAAGGCGCTCACGATACAGGAGAAATCCTAGTGTGAGGTATATTAAAAAAAGTCATAGTTAAAAGGAGGACGAACTAAAATTGTTATAAAATGTTACTAGTTTGCAAATTCATGGCGCGAAGCGGCGTGAGATAGTGCTTTATACCCGACATGTCAAGGTCAAGCAAAGATTCGGTGGTCTTCAAGTGCCTCTATCACAATTATATTTTGCGCTACTTATATGCTAATTTGTATACACTCATATCAAGAAAACACTTTAATTAATTCATTAAAATTATTTTGTAAAATCATCTCATATTGCTACTTTGAAAAAAAAAACAGTTTGAAATAAATTTGACGTGGACGTCCAGATTTTTTCAGGGATGTGGTCACGATAACTCCCGAAAAAATGACGTATCGACACCGGGTTTATTTCATCATGTCCAAAATTTTATCTACTGGTTTCGTGTTTCATGTAGTAATTAAGAAAAATAATTATTTTTCTGTTACATATGAAATGTAAATGATTCGAAATATTTGAACCTCAATACGATTTTTTTTTCTTAATAGTTAAATGAGCGTCATGAGACGTGCACTTTGGGATTTTCCACTTTTTTTTTTAATTTACCCGAAAGCCTCGCTGCATAATATTCAGGAGAAATAGGTTAACAAAGTAATAAATAATAAAAACAGCCGTAACAACGTACGACTTTTTATTATTTCCTCTCCCTAGTCGAGTTCAATGAACTGTTATTGATCAAAACTTTTGGCGGTGATTTTGTCTGCCGAAGGCGACTATTTATTTTGGAGCGGTCCCTGCTCGAACTTTCAATAACTATTTTTTATGAAAGTGACTTGTGATTAGGGTTGCCACCCGTACTTTATGGAAAGTATTGTACGTTATTTCGATCAATTGTACTCTATACTCTATGAGAACTATAATGTACGTGAAAATACTTTATTTCACATAGGTTGACATTAAGTGGCAGGACGCAAGAAACAAAAAGTCTCTGAATTTGATAAAAAAAAAAAACATTTTTTTTCTAAACTTAAATGTAGATCGCAAAGACGCTGAAGATGAGGAGCTGTTTAGCAGTGAGAATTATTTGTTACAAGCAATAAAAGATTTGTATTTTTTTATATGATTAAGTGACGAGACGTTCAACTGATGATAAGGTCTGCTCATAACAAATGATGTGTCAACGGGAACATTATGTGACACCCAGTCTTGCTAGGCGTCTCCGATTTTCGCGGGACGTCCCGATTTTCAGAGGTCTGGTGACACTCGGCGTCACGATTAAGGTTAATCGCGTCGCCGAATGTCCCTAGTGTTCACTAACCTCTACATTTTTCTAGTTTGTTTAAGTTTTATTTGTTTAGTTTTTTTACTAAACAATGGTATGGTATTTTTTACTACTATAATAAAGCTTGAGAGTTTGTATGTTGGAACGTGGTAATTAAAGGAAATACTAATTCGATTTCAAAAAAATCCTTTTGCATTAGATAGCCCGTTTATTGATAAACGTTAGAGGCAGTAAAACTTTGTGCTATGATAAAAAAAATATGCGGTTGAACCGGCATACAGATGTATGAAATCAATAAAGAATTCAATGTTTTTTTTTCATCCCAACCATCGCCACGGTAAGGAATTATTATTTATTGTTCATTCATTGTTCCAGACGCAAATCGGCTCTAGAGGACTGCGCTGTCAAACCTTTGACACAGTTCCCGGTCGCTATAGATGAAGAGGTAAGTGATTCACCATTCGTAATAATCGAAATAGTTGGTTTATTCTGCTTAAGCAATAAAAGTTGCTTTTTCTATGTCGATGACCCGAAAGCGTAGTGTTGTCCTGCGTAAAACTTTTCTAATTTTATTCTTTTTACGAAAACGGTAAGGTTGCTTTTAGTTTACGCTGCTTATGACAACAGGTGAAAATCGTACTTTAACAGATATTTTTTTTGTTCAAATTACACAAACCGAAACTGTGAAAATAAACTTAAATATATTTTTGGGACCTCGACCTTATTTGTTATTGACCACTCGACCATTTTGTTGTATTTATATGTTTGAACTTAATACGAATGCATAACGTGACACGATAAAGTAATAAACCTACAGGAACTATAAATAAATCAAAGCCGAATTAGTTCCGAATAGGTCATGTGTTCCGTATAAAATGCAGCAATAATAATATTAAACTGCTTATCGTGACGACGCAAATATAATTATTATTTATTTATGTCTACTTTAAATATTACATACGAGTAGGTAATTTAACTAAGATTCAAACGCTATTGCATATTTATTATTTGCATTATACTCATAATTATGTGTACTCTCGCTTAACAGTGACCTTGTAGTGTTATTATTGTCTGTCTCGCTCTTTTATTCTACAGGTTACATACGGTCGATTTCCGCATGGTTTTCATACGATATTTTACCAAACGATTATGCGTATTATTGCAATTGAATTAAAATTCACAACGGTCTGTCTCTCGTTTATTTAAAGTGACTATTCTAAATAATTTTAAGCAAAAACATATACAAGATATTTCAAACTCTACAGCTTCTATTCTATGGTATAAATTTATGTGATAAGTAGTAGCAGTTATGGCGTTTTTACACTGCTCACGTCTATGTTATCTTTCATTTAGCAATGTCATACAAACAGTGTGAAGACGCGTCGGCTTAGATTCGAACGTTTACGCGAATTTTGTTGAATTTTATTGTGATATAAAGTGTTTTTGGACAAGTGTACAATGCTGATCAGTGATAAGTGACAAGTGAAAATCAGTATATTAAACAAGTGTACGTTCTTGTGACCGTTATACAGCGGATTAAATCTACACATTTTCAGTAGTACCGGTATTCGGTTTCATAGAACTGGTTTGCCTATTATATTATTACTACAATACTTTGTTTATCCGTTACAAACATTGTGAGGTTAGCTAGGCTTTGAAGTAGTATTTAAATTATATATTATCATTATATAGACGATTAGACCGGCATGAAATCAAAAAATACCTACCTAATAAATTATGATTTATTTGATAATCGAATGACTCTACGTGATAACTGTGTGTGTTTTTTTATTTAAACACATAACATCTAAAATCACGTGATATTGATCTTAGGTAAATCTCGAACACGAGTTATTCCTTTTTCCATTGTTTATTCTTGAATTAAAAAAAAGGAACTGTTAGTTTCCGACAGCTAAGCTAACTAACACTGTTTTAGTTGTTTATTATGTAGGTGTAGGTATGCATCGCTAGCAAATGTAATGGAAATTAATTTATATAAATGATTTGCAATTGCTTTTTTTGCTACGTTGCGATAGTGTTAACTTTTCTGACACATGAATCCGTGTCGCGGTTTCAGTGTCCGGTTATGTCTTGTAAAGTCCCTATTCAAGTGTCATTGCCCCTCTCTCTTTTTCTACCTTCCTAAAACAAATTCACACTAACATACTTGTCTGTTCATCCTGGACCGTCAGTTAAAAGGAGTCTGTCAGAATCCCTACGAGCTCTACCACTACGTCGTACTGACGGACTTATTTGGAGAGGCAAGATACAAGGTTTATTTAGGTATAAACCCAAGTTAATTCTGGTATCTTTTTTATTGATTATTGGACTTGTTCAGTTGTTCTTGCCGTTTTGTTATTTTTTTAGGAAACCTTCGACAAATAGGGAATTCGATCGATAAGCGACAGGCGACGTAGAACCCAAAAGCAGCTATTTTAACTTTAGGATAATCCGGCTCTGGCCGGTTGACATCTGAAGTCCTTAAAAATTATATAACTTTGACATTCAGGTTTGAGGACGATTTCTTTCGTCGTAGAGGAGTTGTATATACTTACCTTATTAATACGCTATAAAGTAGACGGCCCATTATTAGAGTTGTATTGTACAGTATAACAAAAAAATTAAAAAATAGTGATTATATATTAAAAATAAAATAAATTAAGTATTATATCGTAATTAATTCGCTTAATAGAATCTACTACCCTATGGGTGTCGTAAAAGTCGACAGTGGGAAAATAAAAACCAGAAGATGAGCAGCAGCATCTTCCTGGAGCATCTGAACGAATAAACTGCGGTTGCCAACCCGCCTGCCAAGCGTGGCAACTATAGCAGAATCCCTCCTAAATGAGAGCTACGAACTTTTTTGTGGCTGTCTACAGGATGGCCTATGTTCAGCATGTGGACTACTGATAGGCTGAAATTATGATGATGAGTTCGCTCGAATTATTATTTATGAAATGCAAGTATTACGACAGTTGTGAATGGACTTTATGGAAAGCGTCAATAATTACCCGCAATGGGCATCCATTTAACAATAATGTTGTCTTTCCTATTGAAATAACGACAAAATCGTGGATTTGAACATTCAAAAATGGTTAATATTTTGATATTTAGTAATTTTATGCAGCGTACAAACACTCTGATGCTCCATACTTTTTGGACCATCATCCTCCTTAAGGGGTATATTATAGGGCCGTGGTAGCTCAGGGGCCTGGTGCTCGCCTTTAATTTCATAGTAAGCGAGTTACCTGGGTTGGATTCCCCGGTGCCAGCACCTCTAATATTGTTCTACTATTTTAAGTGCTAATTTACCACGTGCTTAGCGGTGAAGGAAAACATCGTGAGGAAACCAGCATGTCCGAGGAATAGAAATATTTCGAGGACATGTGAAGTCCGCCAACCCGCATTGGAGCAGCGTGGCGGATTCTTCCTAGCTCCAAAACCCTCTCAGAACTGAGAGGAGGCCTGTGCTTAGCAGTGGGACATTTATAGGCTGAAACTTTTTTTTTTTACCCCCTTAAGAAGTGAAGGTAAGATACGAACGTAGAGCATTCTCGATCGTTTATCATACCTACCAGTCATGCACTAGATACACTATACGCTAACGATATAAATTTAGATCCGGGATTATTAAGATTATCTACTAGTTAATTAACGACGACCGCGTGGCCTAGTGGTCAGAGTACCTGACTTCTAAGTCGCCGGTCCTGGGTTCGAATCCCAGCCGGAGCCAACATTTGTGCTAAAACATAAATTGTTGGTTTTCGGGTCTGGTTGTGTTGTGATTGTCCCCGTGTTTCTGACACTGCATCCTCCTACCTCCTACCTCCGATCTTATCGCATCAGCGTTACATCGGGCGCGGGTAGGTTGGGACGAGTGAGTGCCTCTGTGTTTGCGCGTACACTTGTGGCACTATAATATCTCCTGCGCAGTTGATGGCTCTTGACAGTAGTCGGCAGTTGTCGCCGTGGTCGAAATCGGCTAGGAGAACATCACATCATCATCAGTTAATTAATTAATTACACCTCTGTTAATTATGTTTTTCACATTCCTCTGTTAATTATGATGACTAATATCGACGACGGATAAACCTAAAAGTTTTTCGTTTTTTTTTTTGGAGATTGGACCAACGTTTAACGTTTCCATCCCAGTAAATGGTCCCGTGGTATGGGTTATGGCTACATTTTTTTTTAAAATAATGTAACGAGTCGGGCAAAACATTCATCTGATGGTAAGCCCAATCGTGTTCCCTGTGCTGTCACACACAACGTTTCTTTGTGATTATAGTAAGTTGATGTTGATGTTGTTCTGGTCTGTATTGTCGGCTCGGTTGGCGTAGAGGCTAAGCTGTTGGCTTCTGCGCTATCACGGGTTCGATTCCGCACGGGACAGATATTTGTATGGCTTGCGGTTAGTTGTCCCAGGTCTGGCTGTGTTGTGCAAGTGAAATTTATTTTCTGTAAAACGCACCCACGATAGGATAAGAATTTCCAGTGTGCAACTTTTTTTGACCACGGCGCCATCTGCTGGTTAACGTCTGCCCATGACAAATGCTGTACCACCCAGAACACTTCCGTGTAGCACCACACTGCGCCCATCACCTTGAGACATCAGTTCTAAAGTCCCATATGATCATAAAGCCCAGTGATTATACAAGCTCTCAGTACCCTTCTGCCTGAAACACAGTAATGTTTGCACTCTACTGCTTGACAGCAGAATACCTGGCCCTGGGATGGTATGTACCTAACTGTGCGGTTCACCCGCTTAAAATAAGCTATTCTGAGCATTCACAGTTCGGCCCTTCTCAGTAATGTTCGGTCCTCAGCGAGCTCCTAAAAATCGTAGCATAAACATAGCATAGAACCTTCCCCAGTCCAACTATCTGAAGGTCTGTCAAATACGCCCCGTGCGGGATTTCAACCCGCGACCCGCAGCGCAGAAGCCAATCGCATAACCACCGCGTCTATCGAGCCGACGCGCAATTCGCGAGCTAAGCTCTTTTTAACAAGCTTTACCTGTATGTATGTACTTATATATCATTATATAATTATCTTTCATTTTAACTTTCACCTACTTCCAGACGTCTGAATAATTTAATATTTTTGCGTATTAAAGATCGATGTGAAAAGTAAAAAGTAAAGTTTCAGCCTATAAATGTCCCACAAACCTCCTCTAATTTCTGAGAGGGTTTTGGAGCTGAGAAGAATCCGCCACGCTGCTACAATGCGGGTTGGCGGACTGCACATGTCTTCAAAATATTTTTTATTTCTCAGACATGCAGGTTTCCTCTCGATGTTTTCCTTCACCGCCGAGCACGTGGTAAATCGGCACTTAAAATTGCAATTAACAATTTTAGTGGTGCCGGCACCGGGAATCGAACCCATTCGCGTACTATGAAAAACTTTAAAGCGAGCGCCTAGCCCCTGTGCTACCACGGCTCGATGTCAATACAATTATTTCATGACTAAGACCTGGATCGTCAGCTCAATGCCGTTCAAGCGTGTTTATTTTTAGTTATTTGAATATTTTCATATTAATAATTTCAGCCTATCAGTAGTCCACTGAACATAGGCCTCACAAAAAGATTGCCACAAAAGTTAGTAGCTATTACTTTGAATGGATTTTGCCATAGTTGCCACGCTTGGCAGGCAGGTTGGTAACCGCAGTTTATTTATTCAGATGTTCGAGGAAGATGCTGCTTCCCACCTTCTGGTTTTACTTTCCCTGTGTCGACTTTTACGACACCCACGGGATGTATTATGAATTATATATGATTATTTATATTACTACGATTGTCAAAATAGTATCATTAAAATTCCCTCCATACTTCCCGCCGAAATGCAACAGCCGGATATTCGGCCATCGATAAAATGGCGCTCCGGTAGCCATGTTGTAATTGTATAACCTTATCGTAATGATATTTTTAATTTAAACCTATTTGTGTTGTCGTTTTTCTCCACACTTTATTATATGATTCAATTGCGTTTTTAGTTATTATTTAGTGTTTTTACATACATTGATGTTCTCCTGGCCGATTTTTGACAACGGCGACAACTACCGAATACCATCGGAAGTTATCAACTGCTCAGGAGATATTATAGTGCCAGAAGTGAACGCGCAAAGACATAGGCACTCACTCGTCCCAACCCACCCAACCGAAACACAGTAATGTTTGCACACTACTGTTTCACGGCAGAATAACTGGCCCTGGGGTGGTACCTACCTAGAAGGATTCCTGCATAGGACTCCTGCCACCTATCAAAATCTTATCGAGCGTGGGCAAGCGGGGACGAGTGAATGCTTCGGTTTGCGCAAACACTTGTGGCACTATAAGATCTCCTGCGCAGTTGATAGCTTCTGACAATATTCGGAAGTTGTTGTTGTTTGCAAATTAGAGCCTGTAAAAGTATCGCTGCTGAGGACAGGCCTCTCCTAATTTTTTGCGATGGTTTTGGATCCGGGAAGAGTCCACGCTTCTCCAATGCGTGGCCGACTTCATGTGCCACACCGGGGATCGATCGGACTTCTGCCAGGCGGCCCGCAAAAAAAAAGTAAAATTATAGCTTATAAATATCCCAGGCCTTCTCACATTTCTAAGAGGGTTTTGGAGTCGGTTAAAGTCTTCGAAATATTTTTATTTCTCAGACCTGCAGGTTTCCTCACGATGTTTTCCATCGCAGATAATACAATATTAGAGCGTGCCGGCACCGGGGATCGACTTCAGGTCACTCGCATACATTGAAGTTTAAGGCAAGCGTCCAGCCCCTGAGCTAACATAGCTAAAAAGATTCAAGATTCAATTTCGAATTATTTTAGAAGCTCAAGAAAAAGCTCATACATCCTTCATTGCGCTAGGAAGGTTCATGGATGCTTACTATACTTGAGAAGATGTCCCCCTGACTGATTTCCTAACTTCCGAAAAATGTCGAAAATTGTTAAATGCGCAGGAAGTATTATATTGCCACAAGTGTAAGCGGCAAACACAGAGGAATTGAAATTAAATGAAATGAAATTTATTTATTCTTCAACGTCAGAAATACAAATTTCGTTTGTCAAAAGTCTTTTTTTTACAATCTACCACCAACGAGGTTCCTCTGACGGAGAAGAAGCAGGCGAAAGAAACTCCGTAGGTATCCTCTATATATTTTTTTTATCTTTGTCAGAAGTACATTATTAATAAATTTGCAAAGAACAGTCTCATAGAAAACCAAAGCACGCTCCATGACAAAATTTTGTACAAGATTTAATAGCAAATTAATAAACGCATTGCAAACTCTTCCAACTCCCAACTGTTAACTCGTCCAACTTACCCGCGCCCGATTTAACGCTCATGCGATAAGATCGGAGGTAGGCTAACATGCAGTGTAGGAGCCACGGGGACATCCTAAAACAACCAGACCCCGAAGACCAACAATTTGTGTTTTTGAACAAATGTTGGCTTCGACTGCGATTCGAACCCAGAACTTGCGGCATGGGTACTCTAACCACTAGGCCGCACTGTCGTAGATGTTTACAATATTTAAAACAATAGTGTGGTGGCTGCTTAGGAGAATCTACCACCCCATCTCATCCAGTGGGTGTCGACAGAGGTAAAATAAAAACCAGGTGATGGGCAGCAGCATCTTCCTAGGACATCTGAATAAATAAACTGCGGTTGCCAAGCGTGGCAACTGGGACAAAATCCCCCCAAAATTAGAGCAACAAACTTGTGGGGAAATCTATTAGGGAGGCCTATGTTCAGCAATGGACTAGCTATAGACTTAAATGATGATGATGATGGTAGGAATATGTCACTTCAGATCAGGCTACCCGAACTCGCGGATATTTATTTATTTAAAAACTTTATTGTTAACCTTAAAATAAAGGTAACAATGGGCGAACTTAATACATTCTCTGCCAGTCAACCCATGGTGTTGTGAAAAAAGCGGTGGCAGGTGTATTATTTAATAAATAAGAAAAAAGTAAAATGAAGTTAATGAATATTAATACATATACATTAATAAATATATACTTATACACATACACATATATATATATATATATATATATACACAACATTCATATATACCTTCAGCCAATAATATATAAAGTGATGAAACAAGCAAAAAGTTGTTCACAATAAATGCTGTGTCACGCAGAAAATTGCCGTGTGACACCACACTGTGCCCATCACTCTGAGACATAAGTTCTTAAGTCTCATATGCCCAGCCAACAAATACTCTATAAATAGCTTTATTTTTAATTATCCTTATTGTCCTAACGAGCACAGGGTTGCATTATAAATTAATTAGTTATAACATTTCCTGTATATTGAATTAATGAATGAAATATCATTAAATCTCTACCAGTAAACATAGGAAAATCGCACATACACATCAATCGTAAATATATACAGCCACGTATAAATTTTAGGCAGAAACCACACACGTAGCCACTTCCGCCCCGTGGGAAACGAGACGTAACCGGTGGCGAACCACGTCGCCGCCACTTTGGTACGAGCAAAAACAGTTCTTTCTCCCCATTGCGTTCCCACGTACAGTATAGTGACAGCATTGCATATTATAGTGTTATTCTGCACGAATAAAGGCTGTACGTACATTATCGCTTACGACATCGCGGCAGAAAAGAGGTAGGTGCTATCTTTCTCTGCAGGCACCATAACAATTGCAGTCACATTCAAAATTGCATTGGAAATAAAATGTAGCCGCACTACACTGCTAAATCTGGTAAAATCCGATTAAAATAGGGAAAGATAAGTATATCATCAAACGGCTTTTTAACGCAGGTGACATGTACACTCGCGTCAAAAAAATCGCACATCCGAAAAAAATAATTTAAATACTATTTTAACACAACAGGCCAATGGCAATGTTGTGGTTTGAGGGTATCATTCGAAAGGTAATTTCATTAGCTTTCAGGAATTTTAATTGAATTTTACTTTTATAACGAGACGAAAGAGAAATTAAAGAAAAAGACACACAATAAATACAAAAAAAAGTTCTTAAAACCTAGTGTTACCCCCCCTTGCCTTGATAACGGCTTCCATGCGTTCTTTCATGGACCTTACAAGGATAGCAACAGCCTCTTGGGGTATTTGTTCCCACTCTTCAAGTACCGCATCCTGGAGCTCTTGAAGAGTGGCTGGAGCTGGATCTCGAGCTCGCACGCGCCGTTTTAGGTCATCCCAGAGATGTTCTATTGGGTTAAGGTCTGGACTTCGTGCTGGCCAATGCATAACAGGGATATCGACCTCCTGTAAATAATCCCGTACAATAGCCGCGGTGTGGCAACGAGCATTATCATGCATTAACATGAATCCATCACCGACATAACCAGCATACGGGACCACATGTTCCTCCAGGATTTCAGTAATGTAGCGACCAGCATTTAATGACCCTTGCCCACGGCCACCCCGAGTCCGGAAAACGCACACCAGTTCCGTTTTCCCGTCGACGGAAATGCCGCCCCAAAACATACACGAGCCACCCCCGTATTCGACGGATTCCTCGAAGCAGGGTTGAGTGAACCTCTCCCCCTGTCTTCTGTAGACCCTTCTACGTCTGTCATTGCAGAAGAGACAGACCCTCGTCCCATCAGAGAAGAGTACGGTCCGCCACTGTTCTAGAGTCCCCTCGCAATGATTGCGAGCAAACTCTAGGCGATCTCTGCGATGCTGTGCAGTAAGTTTTGGTCCTTTAGCAGGTTATCATAGAAAGACTCACAGATGTTCTCCGAGTTGATCGAAGCTGTTGTTGCAACTCAACAGCATTTGTAAAACGGTTTCGTAAAGATGTCGTAACGATGAAACGGTCATCTCTTTCTGATGTGCACCGTTTTCTTCCAGATCCCGGTTTTCTTACATAACCACCAGTCTGCTGAAAACGTTGGAACAACCGTCGAACCGAAAAACGGGACAGGTTCAACTGTCGAGCAACGTCACACTGCCGCATCCCCGACTCCAATAGGGCAATCACTTGAGCGGCTTCTTCAGAGCTGGTGTCCATCTTTACTTGTTCTTACTTGGGTTACTTGTTCACGCGTGTTCACTGCAAAGTCTAAATTACGACTGGCCCATATTTCATCCAGATCGACCCTTTTATACCCTTTTTAGGTGGTGTAACTAGCGTACTTACTAACGAGCATTTGACAGTGTTTATTTTTGACGCTCTATGATGATAAATGTTTTAATGATTTCATGATTTTTTTATTAATAATGTAAAGCTATTCAAATACCCATTTCAAACATACCAATATTTATATAAATATAATTCGTTTCTAGCCATTACAGCCATTTTTCGCGCAAACTCAGAGAGGTGCGATTTTTGTGACGCTGAGTGTAGTATACAAATACTGGTTGTAGGATTCCTATGCAGGAATCCGTCTAGGTAGGTATCAGCCCACGGCCAGTTATTCTGCCGTGAAACGGTAGTGTGCAAACATTACTGTGTTTCGGTTTGAAGGGCACTGAGAGCTAGCGTAATCATTGGGCATATGAGACTTAAGAACTGATGTCTCAGGGAGACGGGCGCAAGTGTGGTGTCACACAGTTCACAGTTTCTGGGTGACACAGCATTTGTTATGCGCAGAATTTACACTTACCATTAGGTGAACGTTTTGCTCGTTCCGTCACTTTTATGAAATATAAAAAAATTGGTTATGCAAGAATATAAAAGAGTAAACAATATTAAATAAAAGCAAGGAAATATAGGTAATATTTTTTTTCTTAGGACTTTACATTACAATTTTAAATGCTGATTTACCACGTGCTCCGCGGTGTAGGGAACCATTGTGAGGAAACCTACATGTCTGGGTAATGTAGATATTTCGACGACATTTGAAGTCTGCCAATCCGCATTCGAGCAGCGTGGCGATTTAACTTAGCCCTAAAGCCGTTCAGAAACGAGAAGTGGCATTTGCTCAGCAGTGGTACATTTATAGGCTCTAATCCTTTCTTTCACATACATGTTAATTTCGTTAAACGACGAATCAAGGCAACCGAGATTATAACAATACTTATATTTAAGGCCGTAGCATTTTTTAGTTTTTGTAATTAACTTCTGAAATCGTATTACTTTTTCCTGAGATTAGCACATACAAACAAATTCTATTATAATTTTGTAAGGTGAGGACACGAGCAAAACGTTCACCTACTGTTAAGTGCAACGTCCCATAACAAATGCCTTGCCGCCCAGAAAATTTCGGTGTGACACCACAATGCGCCCATCACTCAGAGATATCAGTTCTTAAGTCTCATAAGCTCAGTGATTACGCTGGCTCACAGTGCCCTTCAGAACGAAACACAGTAATGTTTGCACACTACTGCTTCACGGCAGAATAGCTGGACCTGGGGTGGTACCTACTTACCTAAAAATTTATTTATAAATAAGTCACTGTAAGACAGTTGGAATCGATTCCTCCGAGCTGTTGAGATTTAACCAATCATTGTGATTTTCTTTTGTTGGGTAAAGTGACGATGCTGTGTCACTTTTCTATGTGGCATCACATTGCGCCCGTCACCCACAGTTATCAGTTCTAGTCTCAGATGCCCAGTGATTACACTAGCTCTCAGTGCCCTTCTGACCAAAGCACAGTAATATTTGACTCCCGCATAGGAATCCTAGCACCAGCGGAACGAATGTTCACTCCGCGCTTCCCGTTTGGTAGCTCTCGTTTTAAAAAACATATGGAGCAAAGTATTATGCGAAGAAGAGTGTAGTAATAGTCAGATAAGCGTTCGCCTTTCGTAAACGTTTATTTTAGTTCGATATACGTAAATGTTTTTAGATACTTCGTCCATGTACTACTTAAGGCTGCGGTATTTGACTCGATGTGTTCGATTCTGAAGTGAATATAACGTAAATAAGGAAAACGCTTCCGAATTTAAGATTTATTATGAAGTAGCGGTATACGTGACCTCGTCTGCCTAGACTTTAGTTAGGACTTTGTTTAGACAGATTGTTTTATTGTATTATGAGTGTTTCCGTGAAGCAGTAGTGTTCAAACATTGCTGTGTTTCGGTCTGAAGGGCACTGAGAGTTAGTGTAATCACTGGGCATATGAGACTTAAGAACCGATGTCTCAAGGTGACGGGCGCAGTGTGGTGCCACTCGTTGTTCTGGGTGACACAGCGTTTGTTATGGGCAGACGTTGCGCTTACCATCAGGTCGTTCAGCTCGCCTCGTCACTTAATCCAATAAATGAAAAATCCACGCGGACGTGCGGGTATCAGCTAGTACTTAATAAATATCGTAAATAAATACTGTCAGTTCATATAATACTTAATCAAGTCATGCTACTATAAACATGTTACACTGTATCACTGTTTTTATCCATATTCTCCGGAAAATTAAAGAATTCTCACAGTATTTTTGAAAACCCTAAATCTACCGAACGTAGTCGCCCGCTTCAGCTAGTCCATACTAATATTATAAATATTAAATCAATATAAAATTTAATATTATAAATGCGAAAGTAACTCTCTTTGTCGCTCTGTCTGTTTTTTACTACATTTTCACGGCCCAACCGGCCCAACTGATGTCTCAGGGTGACGGGCGCAGTGTGGTGCTACACAAAAATATTCTGAGTAACACAGCATCCGTTATGGGTAGACGTTGCACTTATCCACTAGCAAGTAACGCAATAATCTGCTATCCGTTGATAAGTGGATTTTTTTTTTAATGAAATGAAATGAAAAATTTTTATTTTTCGAAGAAATATAAATAAAGTTCGTACGTTTATCAAACGTCATTTCTTTACAATCTAGCCTCCGTTTCGTAATGAGGTTCATCAGACGGAGAAGAAACAGACGAAAGACATTCCGTAGGTATCCTCATTTTTTTGTAAATCCTTTTTGATCGTAGTCAAAAATACATTACAATTAAATTTACAAATAATACTCTCAAGGAAAACCAAAGAACGCTCCTGTGTTCAAGTTTCAGACGAGATTAATTTAATGAACATACATACATAAGATCACGACTGTATCCCATAAGGAGTAGTCAGAGATTGGGCACTCGCTGCAAAAACAGATGACTACCACAATCCACGTTTCACCAAAACAATATAATGCACTTGGTGTGATAGGTGGTGAGCCCATCGCCACCATGCGCTGCTGGGTGCACAGTGCAGTTTAATTCCTTACTCGCCTTTTACGAGATCCATTGGATGAGATGGAGTGGTAGTATTCTTTTAACGAAGCCGCCACCACACGGCTTAATTTAATAAATATGTAATTATATTGTAAACTCGAGCCGACCAGCCTCCAACAAGAGCACCTGTTCACAAGTATGACGCGCTAGGCAATACCGTGGAAACTCTTAGATTTTCTGAAAAAAGTATAATTTTAGAATTCAATCCAGATCGATGTAACGGTTGAGCCTTAAAGACACAAAAACAGACAAAGGCGCATAGAGAGTTATTTTCGCATTCATAATGTTAGTATGAATTTGCCTATTAATTAGTCAATAATTGAGGATGGCCGCATGGCTCAGTGGTCAGAGTCCTAGTCTAAGCCGCGGGTCCTGGGTTCGATCCCAGCCGGAGCCAACATTTGTGCTTTAACACAAATTGTTGGTTTTCGGGTCTGGTTGTGTTGTGATTGTCCCCGTGTTTCTAACACTGCATCGTAGCCTACTTCCGATCTTATCGCATCAGCGTTACATCGGGCGCGGGTAGGTTGGGACGAGTGAGTGCCTCTGTGTTTGCTCGTAGACTTGTGGTACTATAATATCTCCTGCGCAGTTGATGGCTCTCGACAGTAGTCGGAAGTTGTCGCCGTAGTCGAAATCGGCTAGGAGAACATCAATTGAGGATACTTGAAAAATAAAATTTATTGAAGATTTAGTGGTAAGATGCCTATATAGGAAGCCGTCTAGGTAGCGTCGCGTCGAGTAGTAGTGTGCAAACATCAATGTGTTTTGGTCTGAAGGGCACTGTGAGCTAGTGCGAGCTAGGGTCTCAGGGTGACTAGGTAATTAGTTTTGAAGAGCACCGCCCGCCCTGTGACACGGCGGCTGACTGTCGTAGAGTCAGTATCACTTGATAATGCCTCGTTTTGAGGTGAAACACGTGTTGTGTTCTCGACTTCAGTGTTGTGTATTGCCTAGTGGTAGTGTTGTAGTAGTGGAGGGTATCTGGTGGCGGTATTGGTTTTCTTGTGCACGCTGTTTGAGGGAGGGCGGGCGGTGCTCTTCAATACTAGGTACTATACACACCATTTTACATTTTGCATGCGGATCTTAGCAAATTAACTTTCTCTTCTTTACCGTACTATGCGGTCAATGGAAATTACCTAAATTACTTTTAAAAGTTCTAGCTTGAAAAAGGACACACCTGTTACGAAGCCGTGGTAACTCAGGGGCCTGGTACTCGCCTTTAATTTCATTAGTATGCGAGTAACCTGGTTTCGATTCCCGGCGCCAGCACCTCTATAATTATTGTACAATTTTTAGTGCTGATTTACCACGTGCTTAGCGGCGAAGGAAAACATCGTGAGGAAACCTGCAGTGTCCGAGGAATAGAAATATTTCGAGGACATATGAAGTCTGCCAACACCGCATTGGAGCAGCTTGGCGGATTCTTCCTAGCTCTCGGAAATGAGAGGAGGCCTGTGCTCAGCAGTGGGACATTTATAGGCAGTAACTTTACTTTACATTTTTACTGAACTAAAATGCGGTTCATGAAATTTACCTAAATTACTTTTAGAAGTTCTGCTTTGAAAGAGAACACACCTATTGCTACGAGGTTTTCTTAGCGGTATATTAAAATGAATTCACAATATATGTCACTATGAACATTTTCCATTCAACAACTAGGACTACATAAATGTGGAGGTATCAAAAGGTTACCCACAGTCGTCCCTACTTTAAGTGCCACCTAACGTTTACAATATAATAAAACTTTATCAGCGCGGTATCACGCCAATCAGAGGTACAATAGGTACGTGTGTCGGATGTAAACGGCCCTTTAGATAGCCTGTAGAGATACCGGCAGTGTTTGCACTGCTCGAGTTACTGAGTGGCGCCTTTTTGCCAGTGATTCTCAAAGTGTGCCAAAAGTAAGTAAAGTCACAGCCTATAAACGTCCCACTGCTGAGCACAGGCCTCTCAGTCCGCGGGTTGGCGGACTTCACGTGTCTTCGGAACATTTTCATTTCTCAGACATGCAGGTTTCTTAACGATGTTTTCCTTCACCGCCCAGGCACGTCGGTAAATCAGCATTTAAAATTGCTATTAACAATTTGTGTAAAAGTGTGGTGGCGGCTCGTTAAAAGAATACTACCACTCCATCTCATCCAATGGATCTCGTAAAAGGCGAGTAAGGAATTAAACTGCACTGTGCACCCAACAGCGCATGGGCTCACCACCTATCACACCAAGTGCATTATATTGTTTTGGTGAAACGTAGACTGCGGCGGTCATCTGTTTTGGCAGTGAGTGCCCAGTCTCTGACTACCCCTTATGAGATAAGTCGTGATCTAATTGTATGTATTAACAATTTTAGTGGTGCTGGCACCGGGAATCGAATACATGTCACTAGCGTACTATGAAATTTAAAGCGAGATCCTTGACGCTAAGCTACTACGACTCTTCCTGTGGCAATAATTAAATCATAATTATAAAAAAAATACGCGGAAAGTGCTCCAAGTGTGTAATTAATAATTGTAGTAAAATAATGATATAATTATTTAATAAAAAACCGACTTCAACGCAGTAGCTACGAATTCATGAGTTTTATGATTTTCTCATAGATCCCATCATAAGTAAAGTAACAGCCTATTAATGTCTAACTGCCGAGCACAGGCCTCCTCTCATTTCTGAGAGGGTTTTGGAGCGGGGAATAGTCCGCCACGATGCACCAATGCGAAATAACGGACTCTCACCCATCATAAGAATTTGACCAAATTATATAGTACCAATACCTACACTATGGTATCTCCTTCTTATTGAAAAAATCATAAATAATAAAAAAGAATCATTAAAATCGAATCATTATAATCCTAATAAAAATAATCATTAAATAAGGAAGAACAAGGAAGTTATTCCCGAACGTATATAAAAATATTGTAGATTAATTGAGAACCTCCTCCTTTTTTGAAGTGGGTTACAAATAGGTCAGTTTGGTTGGGGTCCGACCTCGTCTTTCGGCATAACAATGTTTTTAATGGTAAACGGTGTAGTATAACTGACACTGAAGTGGTACCTAACTAGGCCGATTCCGGCATAGGAAGTATTAATGTAGTGTATTCCAGTAAAACCTTCTCTATAACTGTTTCTCTTGTAATAAAGTATAAAGAAATCTTACGTCGATAGTTACAAATTTGAAACTAAAGTGTGCCGGGTGTTTCATCAATTAAAAAAAATTAGCAAGCATCGGAAACACAGCTGCTGAAAGAAAACTATGTTCGGACATGATAAGTGATGACAAGTGTAGCAAGTGTTCGCAAATGATAATGAGTGTAACAAACTAATGACTGTGATGAGCGAAGTGCCCACACGGCGGAGCGACAGTGAACTCTTGTACAAACCGACCGTGCTGTTGAGAAAAATATGGCGGAGAACCTTATCGTTCAAGAGACGGAAGGTAAGTTGTCAAGTTATTTTTATATTGTTTGTTTTTTATAAAATAAATAATTACTAAAATAACCTATTTTTTTTTTTGCATTTATACGAAAAGTTTTATACATACAGTTACCGTATTAATTAAAAACGCAATTATAGCTTTTTCTCTTATAACAATTTTAAATATAGTCTGTGCGTCAAATTTACAATTTTCTAAGAAGATTAGAAATACTTAAGATCTTATAATAACTTTGTACTATCAGTTGTAAAAAAACTTGTGAAATTAAAATATGGGAACTTTTTTAGTTTATATTGTAATTGTTCAATGAGGTGTCATAGTTAAGGATTACGTCTTAAATTGCATATATTTGAGTTTGTTATGGCGTTATATGGCACAGATAATTAAATAAATTACTTCAGTCTAGAATTTGACATATGACAAATGATTTGTCATTTCTCTCGCTGATTAAGTAGCAACGTAGATAGCGCTAAGTACTATTCAGACCTGACGAAGCAAGGAATCCTTTTGGCCGGCAGCGCAATCCACGAAATGTATTTGGCTACGTTCGACAAAAGGGAAAATAAAAAACAGGAGATGAATTTTTTTTTTATTGCATAAAGTGATGAACGAGCAAAACGTTCACCTGATGATAAGTGCAACGTCTACCCACAACAAATGCTGTGCCACCCAGAAAATTTCTGTGTGACACTACGCTGTGCCCATCACCCTGAGACATAGGTTCCTTAAGTCTCATATGCCTTGAGTGATTACGCTAGCTCACAGTGCCCTTCAGACTGAAACGCAGTAATGTTTGCACTCTACTGCTTCACGGTAGAATAACTGGCCCTGGGGTGGTACCTACCTAGACGGACTCCTGCATAGGAATCCTACCACCAGTAACATAAGCATCAATACCAGAATAGCATCTTCCTGGAACATCTGAATAAATAAACTGCGGTTGCCAATCCGCCTGCAAGCGTGGCAACTATGGCAAAAATTCCCCCAAAATGAGAGCTACAAACTTTTGTGGCAATGTATGGGGGTTCAGCAGTGAACAAGTGATAGGCTGAGATGAAGGCCGTAACTGATCGGATACCAACGGCTCATAGCATCAAACTAATCATTCGATTTGCTTTGTGTCTTTCCCATGCGGTTGCATCCGCGCCGACGCGCTCACGTCACGTCTGAATCGTACTCAAAACTCACAATAGAAACGGTTCCTAACTATATTCTCGAGCTTAAGTCGGTAAGCAACAGTCGTCGTCGCCGTTTCAGCCTATCACTGGTCCACTGCTGAACATAGGCCTCCCCCATGGATCGCCACTAAAGTTAGTAGCTCTCATTTTGCGGGGGATTTTGCCACAGTTGAAACGCTTGGTAGGCGGATTGGCAACCGCAGTTTATTTATTCAGATGTTCCCGGACGACGCTGCTGCCCATCTCCTGGTTTTTATTTTCCCTCTGTTGACTTTTACGACACCCACGGGGTGTCGTAAAAGTCGGGTCACAGATGAGATGGTAGATTCTCTTAGGCCGCTACCACACGGCAACAGCAAAGTCAACAAGCAACAGTCGTGGTTTCAATAATGTTCAGTTTCAGACGTCACAAGCTCGCGGTTGGCTAGGGTTGGCAACCAAAGTTCATACTTATATCCATTTGATTGATGTTCTCCTAGCCGATTTCGACCACGGCGACAACATCCGAATACTGTCGAGAGCCCACGAGCACAAGTTCAACGCGCAAACACAGAGCCACTCACTCGTCCCAACCTACCCGCGCCCGATGTAACGCTGATGCGATAAGATCGGAGGTAGGCCAGGATGCAGTGTCAGAAACACGGGGACAACCACAACACAACCAGACCCGAAAGCCAACAATTTGTGTTCTAGCACAAATTTTGGCTCCAGCTGGGATTCGAACCCAGGACCCGCGGCGTAGAAGTCAGGTTCTCTGACCACTTGGCCACGCGGTATCCATACTAACATTATAAATGCAAAAGTAACTCTGTCTGGCCCTCTGTCTGGCCCTCTGTCTGGCCCTCTGTCTGTTTGTTACCTTTTCACGGTTCAACCGCTGAACCGATCTTGATGAAATTTGGCACACAGATAGCTTGCATCCTGGGGACGGAAATAGGATCTTTGTCCCCGAAAATCAAATAGTTCTTTCGGTATATTTAAAAAACCTATATCCACGCGGACGAAGTCGCGGGCATCAGCTAGTTATAAATACGAAAGTATCTCTCTCTTTCCCTCTGTCTGTTTGTTTGTTAACGAAATCCGGCACATAGCTTGCATTCCTGGATAGAGACATAGGATACTTTCAATCCTGGAAATTCAAAAAGTTCCCACAGAATATTAAAAAAAAAACATATTTCCACGCGGACGCAGTCGCGGGCATCTGCTGGTTTGTTATAAAGTATCATACTTTTTTTATAGTAGAAAGGGAGGAGCCGAACAAAACGTACATCTGATGGTAAGAGCAACGTCTGCCCATAACAGATGCTGTGTCCAAACATTTCTCTGTAGCACCACACTGCTCCAGTCACCCGGAGACATCTGTCCTTAAGTCTCATATGAATTTACGAGTATGTTGCTTTGATAGAATTTTATGATTTAACATAACATAAGTGAAGGAAAATATTATACTGGTGGTAGGATTCCTATGCAGGAATCCGTCTAGGTAGCTGCCACCGCAGGGCCTTGTTAATCTGTGATGCAGTAGTGTGCAAACATTACAGTGTTTCGGTCTGAAGGGCACTGAGAGCTAGTGTAATCACCGGGCATATGAGACTTAAGAACTGATGTCTAAGGGTGACGGGCGCGGTGTGGTGTCACACAGAAATGTTCTGAGTGACACAGCATTTGTTATGGGCAGACGCTGCACTTACCATCAGATGAACATTTTGCTCGTTTCATCACTTTATACAATTAAAAAGTGAGGTGTGCACTTTCAGTTTTACCAACATCCTAAAATATTATTTACGATTTATGTCAATTTATAAATATTGATTTTTTAACAATAAATACTCATTATATCCATAGAAAGATATATTTATAAGATTTTTAGAAAGATATATTGATATTTATTTCTATCGAGAAGTGTAAGTACATTATTTTACACAGAAATAGTTGCTAACCCTACGATAGACCCACGACTATACCAGACAGTGTTTAGCGAACGCAAACATTGGACAGTAGTTGACAAACATTTGCACAAGTGTTTCACAGTTGTGCAAACGGTGGCACGAGGCATGAAATTCATATTGTTTTTCATTAATACAAATGGGCATTTTGCATTACAATACAATAGCTTGGCTCGTGAGACGTATAAAATTGTCGACATTTTTAGAAAATGTATATGGTAATGGTAAGGTGTTAGTAAGATTCCAATGCAGGAATCCGTCTAGGTGAAATGATATTAAAAGAAAATCTTTATTTTTCGATGATTTCGATGTTACTGGTGGTAGGATTCCTATGCAGGAATCCGTCTTGGTACGTACTACCCCAGGCCAGCTACTCTGCCGTGAAGCAGTAGTGTTCAAACGTTACCGTGTTTCGGTCTGAAGGGCACTGAGAGCTAGCGTAATCACTGTGCATATTACACTTAAAAACCGATGTCTCAGGGTGACGGGCACAGTGTGGTGCTCGACAGACATATTCGGAGTAACACAGCATCTGTTATTGGCATGCGTTACTCTTACCATCAGGTGAAATTTTTGCTCGTCACTTTATCAAATAAAAAACAAAAGAAGTATAAATTACGATTGTCAAACGTCATTTTTCACAATCTACCACCGTTTCTGTATTGAGGTTCCTCTGACGGAGAAGAAATATGCGAATGAAAACTCCGTAGGTATCCCTTTTATTGTAATATTTTTTTTATCTTAGTCAAAAATACATTATATTTTTTTTATAAAGAATAGTCTGAAAGAAAACCAAAGCACGCTCAATGTTAAATTTTCAAGATTCAATAATAAATATATAAGTATATTGCAAACTCGAGCAGATCAGCCTCCACCAACAGCACCTGTTCACAAGTATGACGAAGGTGACAGCCTGAGATGGGTACCACCATGGCTACTCTGTACTAGTTATTCTGCAAGGCACTGTAAGCTAGTGTAACTGCAGGATTTATAAGACTTAACAACTTATTTCTCAGAACGACCAGTTAGGACTTTTCGATTGAACATTCTAGATGACACAATATCTGTTATGTACATCCGTTTCATTTACCATCAGGCGAACGATTTGCACCTTACATAATATACTGGATTAATGAAATTGGTACAATGGATAGGGATAAAGATGCAGTGGCTGACACAAGAATTGCAGTATATTAAAGACATAAAAACCTGTTTATATTCACAAATACTGGCAACGGATAATACTTTCAAAACCCTACCTGTTATAATTGTTGGTCGGCTGGTATGTTAATTGTGGACCACGTGCTTATATAATCAAGTCACAATAAAATTAAGTAACTGAACTACAATTAAAAAGAACGTCAACTGACTCAGTCAGCGTACTTGCCTGCCGAGTCATGTGTTCAGGTTTCGAATCACAATATGTATGTGACAATGTTTTTTTTTTGTTCAACAAGTGATGAAACGAGCAAAACGTTCACCTAATGGTAAATTCAACGTCTGCCCATAGCAAATGCTGTGTCACCCAGAACATTGTAGATCTGTGTGACACTACACTACGCCCATTTAAGTCTCATATGCCCAGTCATTACACTAGCTCACAGTGCCCTTCAGACCGAAACACAGTAATGCTTGCACACTACTGCTTCACGGCAGAATAACTGGCCATGGGGTGGTACCTACCTAGACGGATGCCTGCATAGGAATCCTACCACAAGTAATGTATTGGTTTTCGGGTATAGATGTTTCTCCCTGTGTGTATACGTAATTCGTTATTTCGTTCAGAGTGAAGAAATTACGTTATTCATTCGTAGAAGCTCCTATTAAATATATTGGTTGTAGATACACGTAAGCAAACGGTTGCTATTTTTTATCACTAGGCGCATCACTTTATGAATTTATTTTAATACAAATAAATAATACTGAACCTTTCTGGATAGATTATAAATAGTATTTAGTCATGAAACTAATTAAGCCAGTGCTTCATTTTGATAACACAAAATATGGAACTTATTAAAAGCATGTGGCTCATAAAATCACGGGCACAGCATTTTGTTTTGTTAGGAGTTTCTAATAAAAGAGGCATTTTCGTTACGCCTGCTCTTTTTGATTAAATTTTCATCATATCCTTATTGTATTTCATTTTTTGATTTACAAAAATATTTATATAGGATCTTTGTATTATTCATTCCAGGGCTTAGTAAGGAAAAAATTATAACACATTAATCCATAATGTTGTATCGTTTGATATTATGTTTTGCTTACTGAAACGAAAATTTTGAGTGTGGAACCACATTACGCTTGCCACACAGACTTCAGTTCTTTAATTCTCATATTAATTAATTAGTAATTAGTAGTTTATTAGTAATTATACTAGGTAACAGTACCCTTCAGACCAGAATACAATAATGTTTGCACACTGCTACTTCGACGACAGAATAACTTGGCACGAAGGTTGTACCTGCTTAGACGAATTTATCAAGCTTACTTGCATAAGCAAAAGTTCTCTTCTACATCAAATCGTTCCAGGAACTCACTCTATCATCTTACACAACCGGTACGAGGTAGCTACTCGAGAACCCCCTACCCCAACGTTAATCGACTGGGGGGTAAGGCATGCCGTGTCGGCAAACGGCATGACACTCTCTTATGCCATCAGGCACCCTCTTCGCCGCTCTCTACTTCGTTGTGTGGGCGTGGCGCGTATATTATTTAAAATATTTATTTTTCTTGTATTTATATTCTGTATATATTGTTATAATAAGAATAATTAGAAAAATATATTTATTAACGAAACTATGTTTTAATCGTTTTCACTCCATATTTATTTATTGGTTTTCTTTAATTTTCATCTGCCACATTTTTGGCTTTTTTGGGCACCCTAGTTCTGCTGCGAATTTCATCGTTGCGAATTCTAATATCTATCAGAGAGCCTCTATCAGAGGAGCACCGAGCATAGCTTACCATAACTGCTACCAACTTCTTCATAAAGCATGCAGTGTGCCGGTGTGTTTCAATTGTCATCACTGGCAACATGCACGCGTATAAGGTATCGAGTGATAATATCCAAACACAAGAACAGAAACATTCTGTCAAATATTTATATCGAATTGCAATATACGAGTATCTATGATGACCCATAATTTTCTTTTTTCAGTCGGAGGATCGGTTTGCGGGCTACAAAGGCGTACGAGATATAACTATCAAGAAGGTAATTATACGTCTCGTAAATATAAACTAGATTTTACCCGCGGCTTAGGCTGCGTTAGAAACATGATCAATTACTTATAAATTGGTCCTGACGTTTTAACGTAGTTGAATAACAGACATCCAAACCAATACAACATAATAGTCTATATATATTTTATTAAAGGCGTTTTTTGTCGGTATGCAATATCTTGTTACGCCATTTTGAATATTATTTTTCCCTGTAATGACGAAAAGTAAGTAAATGTCTTGAAATTAATGTTTCGTTAAAAAAAGATTGAATTTTTTTAAGAAAAAAAACGCCATCTGTTGCCAATCTCGGTCGGTTGGAGTTGTTTACATTCTTCAAAGAAGGTAGATCATCTGTTCAAATCAGGGGCCGGGCGCTTCCCTTTTTTCTAATTTTGTAGTATCTGAGTGACCGGAGATGGTTCCACCGGCGGCACCTCTACAATTGTTCTGCTGTTTTAAACGTTTACTTACCACGTGTTCAGCGGTGAAAAAAACATCGTGTGGGAACCTGCATGTCTGAGGAAAAAATATATGAATGCGAAGTCGATCAATCCGCATTGGAGAAGCGGAGCGGTCTTTTACCGGCCCCAAAACCCTCTCAGAAATAAGAGGTCTGTGCTTAGCAGTGGGACCGTTATGAGTATACATGCTTGCATGCATACATATATACACACAACAAGTCATACGTCCCAACAAAACAGCCGGTCCTGAATTTAATAAAACAAAAGAAACAAGAAAAGCCGTTGAGTCGTGGTAGCCAGTCCGGGCATTCGTTCGTGACCTTCAAAGTACGCTAGTGACCTTAGTTAGGTTCCCGGCGTTGGCACCACTGACTCTGTCAATAACGATTTTGAGTTCTTATTCATCACATGAAGATCTTGAGGAAACCGGCATGTCTTAGAAACATAAAAAGAGTAATAAAAAGAGAGACAAACTGACGAGGCTAGCAAAACGTTCACGACATAGTCAGTGCAACGTTTGCCCATAACAAATGCTATGTCACCCAGAACATTTCTTTGTGGCTAAACCGCGCTCGTCACCTTGAGACATCATAGCCCAGTAATATAACTTAGTCGGCGTCCAGCATAGGAAACCTACCACCAGTAAATTCTACTGCTGGATATAGGAACCTCCCAACAAGCGAAGATATGTAATAATCACCACCCTTGGCAGATGGATTCACGATCGCAGTACCAGTAGCTTAGGACCGCAGATGCTACTTTCAGACACGGGTCTGTCTGCTAATATGCTGTAGATAGTCATAAGATTATCCTGGCACTGCCTTAAGTGGTATTATACAAAACCCACGGGACATGGTGGCAGATTGTCTTGTGACTCATAGTTCGTAGTCTCAGTATGTTCATATATGATTAAATAACTGAACATGAAGTTTACTGTAGTCTGAAAGAGTGTCATTTTTTATTTAAAGAAGAATACGGGACGCGCAAATCGTTCACCTGATGATAAGTGCAACGTCCGCCCACGACAAATGCTGTGTCGCCCAGACATTTCTGTGTAGCATCACACTGCGCTCGTCACCCTCAGACATCAGTTCTTAAGTCGGATATTCTCAATAAATACATTAACCATCAGTGCCATTCAGACCGAAACACTTTAATGTTAATGTTTAATTTATTTCCAGGGTCCTTCAGGCTTGGGCATCATGATAATAGAAGGTCGGCACACGGAGGCCGGTCGTGGGATATTCGTTTCGGATCTTCAAGAGGGTAGTGCAGCCGAACAGGTAAGCAATTGATATTGACATTGCTTAAAGTTCGTCGGTACTGTATACGACCAACATAACAAGAACTCCCCCACCCACGTTGCGAAGAAACTGTGCTCAAAATTTTCGTCCCAGTCTCACAGTGGATTTATTTGTCAATATACATATGCTCGATAAAAGAATACTTCCACTCCATCTCATCCCATGGATCTCGTAAAAGGCGAGTAAGGAATTAAACTGCACTGTGCACCCAACAGCGCATGATGGCGATGTGCTCACCACCTATCACACCAAGTGTATTATATTGTTTTGGTGAAACGTGGATTGTGGCAGTCATCTGTTTTTGCTGTGAGTGCCCAGTCTCTGACTACCCCTTATGGGATACAGTCGTGATCTTATGTATGTATATGTATGTATACAAAAAAAATGTTCTTCAAATGGAGGTCTAAATACTATTGCTGTAGAAGTAATAGACTGGAACAGATGGACGGACTCACTGAGTGGACTTGATGTCAGACCACGTAGCCCTGATTAAAAAGTAAATTTTTTTTTTCTTCTTTTTTATCTTTTTTATAAAGCCCCACAGTAGGATTTCTCCTGTGTCGTTTACGTTTTACAGACATAAATTCCACATGTACAAACCACCCAGACCCGGAACAACTATCTGATACAAATATTTGTCCCGTGCGGGAATCGAAGCCGCGACCCGCGGCGCAGAAGCCAAGGGCTTAGCCACTGCGCCACCCGAGCCGAATTAATGATAATATACCATTTTCTTTTAAGAACATAAATCGATATACAGCGTTTTTATAGGCCAATCATAGTTTCACATTCTTTTTAACATTATATACATTGGAGCAGGCATTTATAAAATATGTGTATGTTTGCGGGTTTATCTTTCTTTTCTTTAATTACCTTTTCCACGTTCCCTGTTAACAGGCGGGACTACAAATCGGTGACATGATCCTCGCTGTCAACCGGGACTCCTTACTAAGTTGCAGTTATGATGCTGTGAGTATTCAGATCAATTAAAAATTTACATTGTTCCGGCGCAGACGCCTAACTAATGCTTCATAGCAATGTAGCGTTTCAACATATTGTTGGTATCATTAATCCCCAGTGCCGGCACCACTAAAATTCTTCTGCAAGTTTAAGTGATGATTTAAAAGGAAACCTGCATGTCTGAGGAATAAATATGTCGGAGTCAGCGATGGCTGAGCGACAGCGCCGCCTACCTCTTGATTAGGCTGTACAGGGTTCCTTGTGTAGATAGCGCAGAATAACAATTTCAAATGCATCTTGTGTAATAATTTCACCTTACTACGCTTAACCACCATTTAACTAGGTAAACCGACAGTTTCGTTTCGAAGGAGTGACAAGGCAGGTGTCTCGAATTCTACTAAAATAAGAAATTACTAAAGCAATCGGTTATAATTATTTTTAAATCAAAAATAGAAAAGATTTCACGGAACTAAAACCAATGATCGGAAACGTGGTGCGCTCGCCGTGGTCGTTCGAGAAAGAGTGAAGCTGAAGTTCAACATGGCCGCGCTAACCATCGCCTCGACGCACCGCCAGACTGACAGCTGTCAAATCTCGTTCCGACGTATCTTCTAACAGATGGCGCTAGAAATGCGCCGTCAAATATATCCCGAAGACATGTGAAGTCCGCCACCCCGCATTGGAGCAGCGTGGCACTCAGCAAAACTCTCAGAAACATGAGTAGGCCCGTGCTCATGAGTGGGACATTTATGGGCATTACTTTCTTTACTTTTATATGCGTAGGAGTACTTCCTGGCGATTCTTAGAGCTGTATTTATAAATATGTTTACTTCCATAGCAGGGCCGTCACGTGGTAATTGTAATTTAAGTGCATGCTCGACCTTGAAAGAAAACATGTGAGTAGACGGCATGTTTGAGAAATATAAAAATTCGGGGACATATGATGTTGCGGGCTCATACCGGCGTCAATCCATTCTAAAAGTGAAAGATTCCTGTGCAGGAATCCATCTAGGTAGGTACCACCTCAGAGCCAGTAATTCTGTCGTGAAGCAGTTGTGTGCAAACATTACTGTGTTTCGGTTTGAAGGGCACTGAGAGCTAGCGTAATCACTGGGCATGTGAGACTTACACAGAAATGTTCTGGGTGACACAGTATTTGTTATGGGCAGACGATGCACTTACCATCAGGTGAACGTTTGGTCGTTTCGTCACTTTATTCAATAAAAATTAAGGAAAGACGCCGCAAAACCATTTGTACGCGTCCAGGGCACTTGTAGTACATGATGTCTTGCTGGTAGATTTTCGTCCATGGCGATAACTTCCGAATACCGTCTGAAGTTATCAGCTGATATTGTAGTGATATACAGTGATATGAAGAGTGACACTATAATATTATACATATTATAGTGTCACTCTTCATCAAAAGATCGGAGGTAGGCTAGGATGCAGTGTCAGAGACAGAACACAACCACATCATCATTTCAGCCTATCTCAAGTCCACTGCTGAACATATGCCTCCCCCATAGATTGTCACCAAAGTTTGTAGTTCATTTTGGGGGGATTTTGCCATAGTTGCCACGCTTGACAGACGGGCTTCAGATGCTCCAGGAAGAATCTTGTGGGTTTTTATTTTCGATCTGTCGACTTTTGCGACATCCGCGGGATGACATCGGGTGGTACGAGTAGATTTTCTTAAGCCGCTACCACACGTGTATCGATCTACTTTCCGCAAAACCGTACACTGCGTTCGTGAACTGGTCGTTTCGTCACTTTATCCAAAAAAAAAAAAACGCAAGGCATCCTCTGCCCATCTGTGAAACGCTTGTGGGGTCTTACTGTAACCTGTTTTCATATCTTAGGCGGCAGCCAAGCTCAAGCACACGGAAGGCGTTGTGATACTAACAGTATGCAGTCCCAACATGAAGGATCCAGACAAAGAGGACCCCTCAGGCACATCAGGTACGGATCCAAGCGAGTTCATCTGAGTTGATGGACGAGCTCAAAGTAATTTGCTGCTAAATTTTTTGGTTGCATTTCCATTGTGATTTTAAATTAAAAATTGAATTAAAATTCAAGTAAGCTCAGACTTTCATCATCATCATCATCATCATCATTTCAGCTTATCACTAGTCCACTGCTGATCATAGGCCTCCTCCATAGATTGCCACAGAAGATTGTATCTCTCATTTTGGGGGATTTCGTCATTGTTGCCACGCTTGGCAGGCGGGTGGGCAACCGCAGTTTATTTATTGCTGATGAAGATGCTGCCGCCCATCTCCTGGTTTTCGTTTTCCCTCTGTCGACTTTTACGACACCCACGGGATGGGATGGGGTTGGAGATTCTCTTAGGCCGCTACCACACGGCGGTGATACTGGTCGTAGGAAATGTAGGAATGTAAAGTAAGATTTATCTAGTAGGTACGGTTTATGTTTGACGTCCGATTTTCGTAGAGGAGCCTCCCCCTTGATGTAACGATGGCCAGACCGTCCAAGAATGAGAGGATTACTAACTGCGGTTGGCCACTTTCAGAATGAAAGAGGTACATGCTTGTGTATTTAATAAAAAATGTAATTTTAATACATTAATACATACATACATAAGATCACGACTGTATCCCATGAGGGTTAATTAGAGACTGGGCACTCACTGCAAAAACAGATGACTGCCGCAATCCACGTTTCACCAAAACAATATAATGCACTTGTGTGATAGGTGGCGAGCCCATCGCCACCATGCGCTGTTGGGTGCACAGTGCAGTTTAATTCCTTACTCGCCTTTTACGAGATCCATTGGATGAGATGGAGTGGTAGTATTCTTTTAACGAGCCGCCAAATTAATTTAATACCAAATTATAAATACGTAAGTAACTCACTCTCTATCCCTCTATCTGTTTCATACATTTTCACGACTCAACCGTTGAACCGATATAGAGATAGCTTGCATCCTGGAAAATAATAGAGTTACCACGGTATATAGCGGCTTCAGTTAGTATATAATAAATTAAAGTATTATTGAAATAGGTCCTACTTTAACGCTACCGCTACAGATATCTCTGCTGTATTTCTGTATTTTTTTGTTTTACTTAGTTAAACAAAGTTAGACCTGGCGCGTTCGATAGTACTCTGAAATGAAATGAATTACCCTTGCGTGGGGTTTTTAACTATATCATTATTTATCATTAAAACTATATAAATTGTATTCCTAACAGCGAGCGGGAATCAAACTCCAGACCCGAGTGGTGCTTCCCGACCGACCACACCGAGGCCCGCACCTTCACCAGTAAAAGGTACGCAAACATTTCTGATTCCAGGTGCAATGGCTAAAGTCCTCCTACTGACCTGCTAGGCCGGGCTTCGCTCGGGCAAGTACCTCAGGTTCGATTCGCGGTGGGAACAAAAAAAAAATATTTGACTGTTAACAGTTAATTTACCATGTGCTCAGCGGTGAAGGTAAACGTCGTGAAGAAACCTTCATGTCTGAGAAATTAAAAACATATTTCAAGAAAATATGAAGTCTGCCACCACGCACGGAGTGGATTCCTCCCCGCTTTGAAACCCTCTCAATAATAGAAGGAGGATGAAACGAGCAAAACGTTCACCTGATGGTAAGTGCAACGTCCGCCCACAGCAAATGCTGTGTCACCCAGAAAATTTCCGTGTGACACCACACTGTGACAAACGTTCTTAAGTCTTATATGCCCAGTGATTACGCTAGATCTTAGTGCCCTTCAGACCGAAACAGTAATGTTTGCACACTACTGCTTCACGGCAGAATAACTGGCCCTGGGGTGGTACCGACCTAGACGGACTCCTGCATAGGCTGTTACTTTTGGTTAACAGGCACGTACGCCAGGTACTGACGTCTCGTTCTGATTTGAAAAACCCCACCTCGTAACAAGACGAGCAAATTGTTCACCCGATTGTAAGCGCAGCGTCTGCCCATAACAAATGCTGCGTCACTCGAATTTTATCGCGTTCAATTTTATAACTATTATAAACAGACGTTTCGAGCGCTTTACAGCACAGCGCTTTACAGCTTTAAATGTGTAATATTCGCGTAAATATCAGAATAGAAAAAACATATATTCGGCACATGAACATAGGACAGTTGAATATGTATCTTCTTCTTCTTCTTCTTCTTCTTTTCAGCCTATCACTAGTCCACTGCTGAACATAGGCCTCCCCCATAGATTGCCACAAAAGTTTGTAGCTCTCATTTTGGGGGGGATTTGCCATAGTTGCCACGCTTGGCAGGCGGGATGGCAACCGCAGTTTATTTTTTCAGATGTTCCAGAATGATGCTGCTGCCCATCTTTTGGTTTTCATTTTCCCTCTGTCGACTTTTACGAAACCCACGGGATGAGATGGGGTGGTAGATTCTCTTAAGCCGCCACCACACGGCGAATATGTATAAGAAAACGAAATAGTTCTATGTCGGAAAGGGGTTGGCTCAGCATGTACTGTGTAGGTATGGACACACACAGCGCTGAGCCAAAAACCTTAGTAAATCCGACAGGTCAGATATAAGAATCATCCCGGTGAATATTGCCGTGATGTCTCTGGGATTCAGTGAGAAAGGTCTTGTTTTTTTTTATATTCGAAGAAGTGATTAAACGAGCAAAACGTTCACCTGATGGTAAGTGCAACGTCTACCCATAACAAATGCTGTGTAACCCAGAACATTTGTGTGTGGCACCACACTGGGCCGTCACTCAGAGACAGTTCTTAAGTCCCTTATGCCCAGCAATAACACTAGCTCTCAGTGCCCTTCAGACCGAAACACACTGCTGCTTCTAGTTGCTGTATGTATGTAATTTATAGCTTCTCGTGACGGGAACTTCAAACGGGTTACTAGATAGGAATCCTCCCAGTAAAGAACCTAACTGTGTCCCGCAGCGGAGCCACCACCCGACCCAGCGACCGCGCCGGTGGTGCCCAACCAGGAGATGGTGGTCGAGATCAACTCTGCCAACGAGAACCTCGGATTCGTTCTGTTAGGAGGGAGCGATACTTTAATTAATGTAAGTTATTTTCATTTATTTTTTTCGCGTACGTTGTCACGTACACAGGATATGCCGCGTGGCTCAATGGTCAGAGTACCTGATTTCGCCGCGGGTCCCGGGTTCGAATCCACATTTGTGCTGAAACACAAATTGTTGGTGTTCGGGTCTGGTTGTGTTGTGGTCGTCCCCGTGTTTCTGACACTGCATCCTAGCCTATCTCCGAACTTATCGCATGAGCTTTACGTGGAACGCGGGTAGCTTGAGAAGAGTGAGTGCCTTCACTTGTGGCACTATAATATCTCTTGCGCAGTTGATAGCTTCCGTCAGTATTCGGTAGTTGTCGCCGTGGTCGAAATCAACCAGGAGGACATCATCATCATCATCATATATCTTGCGTGAGTGCATTTTACAGATATTTACTGGGAGTAGGATTCCTATGCAGGAATCTGTCTACGTAGGTACCAACCCAGGGCCAGTTATTCTGCAGAAAAACATTACTGTGTTTCGGTTTGAAGAGCTAGTGTTATCGCTGGGCATATGGGGCATAAGAAATGATGTCTCAGGGTGACGGGCGCAGTGTCCTGTTATACAGAAATGTTTTGGGAGGCACATCATTTGTTATGGGCAGACGTTGCACTTACCACCAGGTGAACGTTTTCCTCGTTTCGTTACTTTAACCAATGAAAGAAAACTTAGTGCATTCTAGTAGAAGACAAACCAGACAGTGGGTACCGACTGATGGCAGAAAATCCATCCACATTTACCGAATCTGAATCCCACTGACTAGTTCCAGCCGTTATTCTGCCGTGAAGCAGTAGTGCTCAAGCATTACTGTGTTTCGGTTTGAAGGGCACTGAGAGCTAGCGTAATCACTGGGCATTTAAGACTTAAGAACTGATGTCTCAGGGTGACGGGCGCAGTGTGGTGTCACACAGAAATATTCTGGGTGACACAGCATTTGTTGTGGGCGGACGTTGCACTTACCACCAGGTCAACGTTTTGCTCGTTTCGTCACTTTATAAGTCCGACCCTGTCGTTGACAGACATTGGTCACATTGGAAAATTGGGCGCAATCTAACTTAATACGCTATCTAAAGATCTTGAATGTCTTGTTCTCAGGGCGCTGCGGCGGTGATATTAGACATTTACAAAAACGGTGCGATAGCTAAAGATGGTCGACTGAAAGTCGGCGATCAGATAAGGGAATGCAACGGCATCGCGATCACGAACAAAATGGCGCACGAGAGAGTTTGCTTAAGCATCAAACTGCGTGCTCCAAAGGTAAGCAACGCAATCAATAATATAATAATAATATTTAAATTAACTAAATTTACGGATTTTATCGTGTTTAATTTTTTACTATTTATTACCCGACGTTTCGAGTGCTTTACAGCACCCATGGTCACGGGAGGACTGAGGTGACTAGATGTCCTGATGTCATAGTTAACCTGGGGTACCTTCAGCTTTTAATAATTATTTTTGGTCCGATCTACGCAGAAAGAGCTAACTGTGTCTTGAAGTCTTGCAGTGGTATGCTTGGTTTTTGATTTAATTTATTTATTATTGGATCGTACTTGTGACAACAAGTCCTGTAGTATTGATTACATAAGTATATTAAACAAAAGAAAAAATTAAACTTATATCTAGGCTGATTAATATTGAGTATGTTCATCAATAGTTAGTATGATTAGTTCGACGGTGGGCATGGTTAGAATACAATAGCACTGTTACGAAAATACTAGGAATGTTATGTATCCCCGTTAAATTTTACCTTTGCCTTAACGAATAGCGAAGTTTCTAGACTTAAAACGAACAAATAATGTTTCGGACTTTTGGCGCCAACTCGTAAAGTGTCGCTAGTGTTTTTATTGAATTTTGTAATTTCTGTGTATACTTTGAGTTTTGGTGTTTAATATTGATAGTTTATTCTGCAACAAGTGCTCGTGAAAGTGTACAATGATTGGAAAATTCAATTCAAGACCAAAATTTTACTTTTCGTTATGTCTCCATTATTCCAGCAAATCTTCATCTCTATCATCATTCTTCAGTCCAACAAACCTTCGTTATAATAACAACTATCATTTTACTGTAGATCGAAACGAAGTCCTTGTTATAATAAAATTATTACTCGATTGGCAAAAATAATACTATTTAGTAGGTAATTGCCAGGATCAAAAAAGAAGCTTTAGATTATTCGTTGGCCTATATAAATTTGTCTTGAGTTATACTAGCTAAATAATAAATAACGTGAAAGCAAATTATTTACACAATATGTACTGAACCATTAAAATTTTTCTGTCTGTCTTAAAAAATAGTAATAACAAATATAATGTTAAAGAAATGGCTCGGCAGCAATCAGGTTATTTTCAGAGGTCATTCGTCATCGTCATTATTTCAGCTTATCACTAGTCCACTGCTTAACATAGGCCTCCCTATAGATTGCCACAAAACGTGTAAGTTTGTGGCCGTCATTTTGGGGGATTTGGTTTTGGGCGACAAACACTTTTTTACTTCGTTTGTAATTGTATGTTTTTAAATTATTGTTATGGGCAAACGTCACTTTGTTCCTCCTTCAATTACATGAAAATGATTCTATTCTATTAAATTCTATCGACTTCTAGTTACAATCGGAGGAAACGGAACCGCACTGTATATACATGCTTTCAATTTTATTTTACTTGCGTTTCATTTCACCTTGGATTCCATTCAGTGTATTTGTTGTACTCGTATATAGTGGCAAAACGAGCAAAACGTTCACCTGATAGGTGCAACGTCTGCCCATAACAAATGTGTCAGCCAGAACGTTTCTGTAAGACACCACACTTCCCCGTCGTCCTGAGACATCAGTTCTTAAGTCTCATATGCCCAGTGGTTACGCTAGCTCACAGTGGCCTTCAAACCACCCAACCAACCACTACTGCTTCACGGCAGAATAACTGTCCCTGGGGTGGTAGCTATCTAGACGGATTCCTGCATAGGTATCCTGCCACCAGTAAAAAGTATTGACGTGATGTGTTGTCTTCCAGCTGAAGCTGACCGTGTTCCGTCCGGAGCCGCTGCAGTACGAGGAAGTGGACGTGGAGCTGTCGCGCAAGGCGGGCCGCGCGCTCGGCCTGGCCTGCGTCGCGCCCGTGCAGGGCACCGGCGTCTACGTCGGCGAGCTGGTGAGTGACGGCATCTTTTTAAACTCCCATGACACCGACCCCCCATGACATCGACCCCCCACGACACCGATCCCCCGTTACAACCACCCCCCATGACTCATAACCCCCTGATATGCCGCTTTTACTCCGTCCACCATCACATGGGGAGCATCCATGTCCATGTCGTTAATGTGCCTAATCACTTTAACCCCCCATGATACCCCGTCCCCAACTAATTTTTTTAGTCATTAAAATTAAATGACAAAATTTCAAATATTACGATATTAACAGAACGAAAAACATTATTTCAACTGTTTGTTTGTTTATTTCTTTACTGTTAAACATTAATGCTAAATGCAGTGGTGTTTTAATATGTCGATTTTTCCGAATCAATCGAACAAATGGCGCAATGGGATGGAGTGCACTTACCATCAGGTGAACGTTTTGCTCGTTTCGTGACTTTATGAAGTAAAAAAAAAAATCAATTCCAAGTTTGTTGCATCGTACAAAGCTGCCTCACAGCCGCGAGCTAGTGACGTTCCGTGGAGATTCTAATAGTCGATAAAATTAACTGCTATTAATTACTAGTATGGTATATCGGGTGTGATCTGGATATTCCACTACGTATTAAATGAGCGGGTTTTGGAGCCGGAAATATTCCGCCGCGCTGCTTATATGTGGGTTGGCGGACTTCAGAAATGTCCTCGAACATTGTTTATTCGTCGAACATGCAGATTTCCTCGCTGCTGAGTACGTGGTAAATCTGCCCTTAAAAATGCAGAATGATTTTAGAGGTGCCGGCACCGGGGATTGAACTCTGGTCACTCGCGTACAATGAAATCGCCTGGCTAACATTCACAGTATTGTAAATCCTGGCCAATTTACCATGATGTCATCGTGATCCAATTTACCCAGAAGAACCTCCTGGTGGTAGGATTCCTATGCAGGAATCCGTCTAGTTAGGTACCATCCCGGGCCGGTTATTCTGCCGTGAAGCAATATTGTGTTTCGGTCTGAAGGGCACTGAGAGCCAGCGTAATCGCTGGGCGTATGAGACCCAGTGTGGTGCCACACATAAATGTTCTGGGTCACACAGCATTTGTTACGGGCAGACGTTGCACTTATCATCAGGTGAACGTTTCGCTCGTCTCGTCAATTATCCATTAAAAAAACAAGTATATCTGTATTTTTGTTCCAGCTTCCCGGTTCCCCTGCCGAAGTAGACGGCAAAATCCAAAGGGGCGATCTGCTGACATCTGTGGACGGCAAGGACCTGTCCAGTGCCGATTACTTAACGGCCGCGACGGCACTAAAGCTTTGCGCGAATAAAACAACAATCAAAGTGAAAAGATTCAAAATAATTAGTAAATAAATTGTAATTATTAAATATATTTAAGTTACAATGCAAAGTCGTTTTTATTGTGTTGAAGATAAGATTTAGTTTCGGTTGACTATGCTACAGTGGAAAGAACGCAGTGTATATTTGTATTTATTTCGTTTAATTTAACGATTATTTTAGGTAGTAAATTTAATAAAATATTTGTAAGTTAATTTGTAGTTTGAAATAACGTTATACTAACTACAAGCGAAAATAGGCTTTATCAGCACTGTGTAGTGATTGTTAACTAAATAACAGTTTTTTTTTTATGTTTATAAAATTTCTTTTATTTAATTTGTTGAATCGCTAAGGTAGGATCTTGTGGCATTTCTAACTTGCATTTTTTTACCTTAAAAGGTAGCTTTGTCATAAACTTGTTTAATCAAAGATGAAAATGAAGAATGCTTACACGTTGTATGCCATGACCATTTTGTTGTATAAAGATTTAAAAAAAAAACTGTGAATCAAGTTCTTTTTTAATTGCTATGTTAAATAAAGTTCCATTTCCCTACATTTGTTTCCGAATAGTGTTTGAAATTAAATTGATCAAGCTATGCCGCTGTTTTGATATCATATATTTCATTTAATAACATAATTATACGTGATATTCAATTTCGAACAGCCTGTAGATTATATATGTTCTAAAGTATTCAACATTTTTAGTATTTATTAATATTCAATTTTATTCAACAATTTAAAATAGCTGTAATAACTAATAATGTTGTTTAAGACAAAGTTAGCTTTGGTTATGAAATCTTTCATTCTGTACTATTATTTTGTAAGAAAATAGAAACTTATCGTCATTTTCATTCCTATTAAAGATAATAGTATAACAGCTGTTCTGGTCAAATGTGCGAATGTTTTTATTAAAAAAATCACACAATTACTGTGTAAATACAGCATGTTTCAATTGTCGACAACATCATTATCTAAATGAACTAACTTCTTATAAGGGTGGTAGTATTCCTATGCACGACTCCGTCTGGGAAAGCAACCACTACAGGGTCACCAAGGCAAGCAAGTTCTGACCATCGCGTGGAAACTAGTTTTTAGGTTAAATTGATAGAACTGAAAATTAGGAAAATAATATAATTTGTAAAAAACTATAAATTTTTCATTACTGCTGTTCTTTTTGGAACATCTGAATGAATGAACAGCGGTTGCCAACCCTCCTGCCAAGCGTGGCAACTATGGCAAAATCCCTCCAAAATGGGATCTACAAGCTTTACGCGTTTTGTAGCAATCTATGGAGTTATTATAAGCCTATGTTCAACAGTGGACTAATGATAGGCTGAAATGATGATGATGATGATCATGCTGTATTTACAAAAATATGTATTTTATACTGTATACAAAAGTAGCGGAACATTTAAAAGACTAGCTTTGATTCGGCCAGCTTTTGTAAGAAAATTAAAACAAAATTAAAATTCGAAACCAAAACAAAAAGTTATTTATTTCAATATTAACATTTTTTATTTATTTTACATATCTTGTGCATTGTTACAATAGTTATATTAAAAGTGAATAGACAATAAGAATTTTGGTTTATTCTAACGGCTTTTAATATATTAAGGAATATATTATGCAAGTTTTCATCAATTATAATCTAGACTTAGGCACTATAGATATATGCCTAGATCGTAAGTAATAGATTTTTGTAGTTGAATAATACATCTCGTTAATTAAACCGAATAATTTATGAACATGCTTTTCTAAATATTTACATTATTACCATTTTGATGAATATGGCGCGAAAACAAATATAGTTTGACGTAAATTTGCAATTGCCAATAAAAATAAATCCTAAAAATGTTTAATAACAGTTTGTTTACATAACATGAATAAATTTAAGATAAAGCGCTGAATAAAATAACTATTAAATTTTAAATATTTAATTTTATTCAGAAGCGCCATTTTGTTTTCGATTTGTAACGGTAATAGAGCATTGAAACATTTTAAATGAAAAAAAAATACAATTTAGTACCTATACTGCAGTTAAAAAATGCCAAATATTATTTTCATAATTTTCAAAAAAAATAACGTACTTAAATATCATTATAAATTGCATATATTTTGTAAATAACTAAACTTCGTTTAAAGTATAATTTTATTGTTTTATCGTTGTTATGAATTGTAATTGGTTATATATATATATATATATATATATATATATATATATATATATATATATACAGTATTTATACTTCATAATGTCTGCGTTTATTAAGTTAAACTCTGCAATTAATTGGGCCGCAATAACCCTGCTTTGTAGTTAGTAATAAATTGCTTTTTCGCTTGATGTTTCCTATAATTTAAAAAAATGATCACGTCAAATAATGAGAATCGTTACTCATGGATAAAAATGACTTAGAAGTAAATAAGTAAATAATTTTATACTTCCTAGTGTAACGAAAGTGTGTGAACATTGAGTTATTATGTACTACGTACTAGAGGAGACGCCTCAACCAGATTGTTTGTAACACAAGTTATGGTGCATGCGCTGAAACTCATTCAGTATGTGCCTGCAGTTTGTCCCAACGTGACAAGTTCGAGTGTTATGTTTTAATTCGAATTGAAATCCATATTTTATCCCGACTACACAAAGCGAAAAGTAAGGTTATGTGGTTGAATATAAGTTAGTTAGGTAAGGTTGAAGCAGAGATTGCACCACGAACAAAAATTTGATTGTAATAGCTTCTCTAGTACGTAGTACATAATAATTTAATTTCTTTGAACCATTTATTATAAAATCTACATAAATAATACATACCTCATACTTCTAGAGTTATACGAGTAAACATTCTTGGCAAGTTTTTTTATTACATTTGGGCTTAGTTTAAAACTGAGACTTATTTTGTTGTAAACGTAATACCATTCAGGTTCCAGTTATCTTCCACGTGAACTTGTTTACGGAGAATATTCGCAACAATAAATCCTTTCCTTTTTTTTTATTTTTGTCAAACGTTGTTTGTTGACAGACGCAATAGCATAGCTAATATTAGAAAAAAAATTAACAAAATTGCTTAGAGCGCAAAAACCTTTCATTCGATGACTTTTCTGTTCCTATATAAGGCAAGAGTGAATAGTCTTATAGGTAACGTGATCACCATCTTAGATCTCTTTGCAATATATAGTAGTATTTTGAGTCGTTGCCGATTTTCAAAATGAAAGTCAGTAGTGTGTGATTCTGGCGCTAAGAGCACATCACTAGGACTTCAGTTATCGATACATTGTCTAGAATGACCTGAACATAATAAATACATGTTAAAATACTTTTAGATATTTTCATTCATAATAGCAAATCTAGTCCGTTTTTCTATAAAATAAATTTAGTATGATAGGAATAGGAAACTTAACAAGGCACCCACCTATTAGTTGCGGTGCTGGGAGGAGCTGGACATTATAAAACATGAAACGGCTATATAGATTAGATCTAGAAGGTTTGCGACATACAGATGATAAATAAAAACAAGATTGTACATAAACATGCTTGTTCGTATCTTACATATTAGAAAGCTAGTTGCAACATAGTGTAGAAAATGACATACCCATTAGGCATTATATAGAAATTAATCGGATTACTTATTTACTAAGAAGACAACGACAAACTTGCCTAATGAGTCACTGCGTAGTTTTCAAAAAGTTTGTCAAATTATATAATAATGTACGATCGGATTCAAAATGGCACCTATAAATTAGATAGTTTTTCTTTCGCCATAGTTTCACATTTACGGTTATATTTATAAAATACGACTAAAATATAAGTATTTCCGTTTACTTACTAAATTATAAAAAATGAGAAATCGGTTAAAAGTAAAAATAAATGTTTATTGCGTACGACAGTGTTATGCATTCAATTGTGTATTATGATTAAATATTGTTACCGAACCCAAATGTAACCATGGCCGATTTTCGAACACGGCGACAGGTATCAACTGCGCAGGAGATATTATAGTGCCACAAACACAGGGGCACTAACTCATCCCAACCTACCCGCGCCCGATGTAACGCTCATGCGATAAGATCGGAGGTAGGCTGGCATGCAGTGCCAGAGACACGGGGACAATCGCAACACAACCAGACCGAAAACCAACAACTTGTGCTTTTTGCCGACCGAGCATAGAAGTCAGATTCTCTAACCACTAGGCCACGCGATCGTCTACATATTTACATTTGAACAGCGATTGTACCATATTCAATGACGTGGTATCGTTTATGAAAAGCGAAGGATGGGAAATTAAGCTTTAAAAAAAAATACCAAAACGCTACTAGCCAGGTGATAACTTTGGTTCGATAAATATAGGGAGAACAAAACGATCGGGAGTTTACGTACCCAACACGGTTTTACACGGTTAAGTACAAATGAAATATCGTAAATTAGCGATCCTACAATTAGATGTCAACTGGGATGATAAAAGTATGATCGGTGGAAGTTCGGACGCACGTTCGTCATGAACTGTACTGATTCGCGCCAATCTGTTACTACGCATTCTTTTTCTTTTTTGATCCTGGAAATTAGCTACCAAATAGTAATTTTTGCCAATGTCGAGTAATAATTTTCCTATTATATTTTTTTATTTGTTTATTTATGAAAACAATTATAGAATATTTCCCAGTGTCAAGTAACATAACCAGCTATAAATATATTATTTTTTGATAAGTAGCAATTTTCTAGCAAAAAACTTCAAAATTTCGATCGACAGTAAAATGATAGTTGACTTTTACTGAAGATTTGCTGGTGAGAGTGATGGAGACATAACATAGGAAATTACCAAATTCATATTCTACCGCCAATTTTCGAGTTGGCGCCAAAATTATTGAACATGCGCGCATCCATCCGCAGCCAAATTCACTCAGCCGCTTATCTATGTTAACTGTGTTTGATGATAACATTGCATTTGTTTTGACATTCAATTATTTAATATTTTGTCTTTAGAGCCAAATTTAAAACCAGCCAACCCATTAAACACCTCTTAACATTGATAGCAATCCGTAAAACATTTTTGTTTGTTTTTAATTTATGCAATTAAAGCAACAATATGATGTGTCAAATTATGCCAAGTACCAGTGCACTGTACCTTGTTACTGCTATGATAATATTTAAATATTACCTTCCGCGGAATTAATTACCTAACATGAGTCATCTATTGTAGATCGTGACCTCAGTCTAGAAGAACACTTAAAAGGTTCTTTAGTATGTATGAATTAGGTTTTTTTAATGTAGTTTGTTTACAATTTACAAGCGTTTAAACACGTTCAGCGTAGCCTAATTCTAAATCAATGTAAAGTGTATAAAAACCTCTTCCTGGTTACAATGTATTAGCTATAGCTATAATAGGTAGAGGTAAAACTTTCAGTAATACATAAATATCTTACGTAGGGAATTGTATGGCGTCGATTTTTGCCGATTCATTGTATAAAATTTTGACGTTTTTAATATGCGATAGTTATGTACAACTTTAATGATCTACACTATTCTTCTTAACATAAAGTTAATATATTAACAATATTAAAACTGTTTCACGTGAATTGTTTTTAAAATGTGCCACAGATAAAATTTAAAAACGTAGATGCAATCATATTTATTTCTGTAAAGGCGATGGTTCGATATACAAAAACAAACATGGCCATAATGATTCTTCGAAAAGATTTGCCTTGTATTTTATGATATACTTAATAGGTAGTAGCTTTTCTTCTTAACCTTTGATAAAATAAGTTTAGCGGTAATTATTTATAAAAAATAAATAAATACGTAGAGAAATTGAAAACTTTGTATTAATATTTGTAGAATAACGTTACAGACGTTTCGATTTTATAGCAATTTCGAAATTGCATTGACAACTCTATAGATTATTTATTATTTAATCTGTGTTGTTAAATAAGGGTTAATACAATTTAGTAATAATACATTTTAGTAATGTACCAAACAAATGCCACTTGTTTGAAATATAGAAAATAAAATACTGTAATAAACTGTGCGCTTTTTAATCTGTAGTTTTATTTTCAGCTGTTATAATAGTGAAAATGTAGTGTATAACCCAGACAGTGTAACTGTCTGGGTTATACACCATTCCGGTTTCTAATTTTCAATGTCATATCCCGTTTCTTAGCCACATCACACGATCATTTGTGTAATCCAAGTTAGCATTCCCGCCTGTTTGGCGCTATTTTTAAAGGCTTCTACCGCTCTTATAAGAAAATTATTGCGTGTTCATGTAGACACATTCTCTATTATATATAATTTAACTTAAATCGTTAATTTAACTTAATTCGTTTTAATTGTATGCAGGGTTGTTAAACAACATTGTTTTTTATTATGTAGACGTATAATACCTCTTGGTCTTGCATTTTAGTTTAGCCAAGCAGTCTTTAAGTGGCAATGTTATCCTGTAACCGCCACCCTTATCTAACAGTTTGGCCACCGCAGTATGACTCGAATGTACTAGACACTATGCACCTTATACGCCCGCCGCACCGGCTGCGTCACTGGTCTGGAATATTGTCGCGATCACCGCCATCTGTCGGAATGCGTGAGACTTACTGCAACCATAGAACGAGAAAGGATGGTAGATTCTCTTTCGCCGCCAACACCTGACAAGATATACACTCGGCGTCAAAAAAATCGCACATCCGAAAAAAATAATTTAAATACTATTTTAACACAACAGGCCAATGGCAATGTTGTGGTTTGAGGGTATCATTACGAAAGGTAATTTCATTAGCTTTCAGGAATTTTAATTGAATTTTACTTTTATAACGAGACGAAAGAGAAATTAAAGAAAAAGACAGGGTATGTACAAATTTGCAAATTAATAATTTAAAAAAAAACTTAATAAATACAAAAAAGGTTCTTAAAACCTAGTGTTACCCCCCCTTGCCTTGATAACGGCTTCCATGCGATCATTCATGGACCTTACAAGGATCGCAACAGCCTCTTGGGATATTTGTTCCCACTCTTCAAGTACCGCATCTTGGAGCTCTTGAAGAGTGGCTGGAGCTGGATCTCGAGCTCGCATGCGCCGTTTTAGGTCATCCCAGAGATGTTCTATTGGGTTAAGGTCTGGACTTCGTGCTGGCCAATGCATAACAGGGATATCGACCTCCTGTAAATAATCCCGTACAATAGCCGCGGTGTGGCAACGAGCATTATCATGCATTAACATGAATCCATCACCGACATAACCAGCATACGGGACCACATGTTCCTCCAGGATTTCAGTAATGTACCGACCAGCATTTAATGACCCTTGCCCACGGCCACCCCGAGTCCGGGAAACGCACAAGGCACACAAGTTCCGTTTTCCCGTCGACGGAAATGCCGCCCCAAAACATACACGAGCCACCCCCGAATTCGACGGATTCTTCGAAGCAGGGTTGTGTGAACCTCTCCCCCTGTCTTCTGTAGACCCTTCTACGTCTGTCATTGCAGAAGAGACAGACCCTCGTCTCATCAGACAAGAGTACGGTCCGCCACTGTTCTAGAGTCCACTCGCAATGATTGCGAGCAAACTCTAGGTGATCTCTGCGATGCTGTGCAGTAAGTTTTGGACCTTTAGCAGGTCTATGGGCTGTTAAACTCTTTTCGTGTAACCTTCTTCTTATCGTAGAAACACTCACAGATGTTCTCCGAGTTGATCGAAGCTGTTGTTGCAACTCAACAGCATTTGTAAAACGGTTTCGTAAAGATGTCGTAACGATGAAACGGTCATCTCTTTCTGATGTGCACCGTTTTCTTCCAGATCCCGGTTTTTTAACATAACCACCAGTCTGCTGAAAACGTTGGAACACCCGTCGAACTGAAAAACGGGAGAGGTTCAACTGTCGAGCAACGTCACACTGCCGCATCCCCGACTGCAATCACTTGAGCGGCTTCTTCAGAGCTGGTGTCTATCTTTACTTGTTCTTACTTGGGTTACTTGTTCACGTGTGTTCACTGCAAAGTCTAAGTTACGACTGACCCTTATTTCATCCAGATCGACCCTTTTATACCCTTTTTAGGTGGTGTAACTAGCGTCCTTACTAACGAGCATTTGACAGTGTTTATTTTTGACGCTCTATAATGATAAATGTTTTAACTATTTCATGATTTTTTTATTAATAATGTAAAGCTATTCAAATACCCATTTCAAACATACCAATATTTATATAAATATGATTCGTTTCTAGCCATTTCGCGCAAACTCAGAGAGGTGCGATTTTTGTGACGCTGAGTGTACTTAAAAGTCCATAATTATGTTACGAAAGCTATGGCTACCGTAACATAAGTCCAAGTTTAATGCAACACAAAACGACTTTGGGTTTAGACAACGTTTATAAAAATATACGCAACGCTTTAGTCTGAAACAAGCCTGGATATATATTTTCAATGAAACAAATATAGTTCAAAACACTTTTATTTTACATTTCTGACTAGACATATACAACTTTTACGTACACAAATTAATTATATACATTAAATATTTTCCGAATGCTATCATACTCGTACTTTGAAATAGTTTAATACAGACTTATCCGAGAGCGGTGGTATTTCATTGTGATTCAGTACAGTCGATGTACGGACAAAGGAGTACACTTCTAAACACCTAATTTAATGTACCTATTTATCGTAGCTAGTGTAATCATCAATTTGAGACTTAATAACTGGGTTCAACATTATATGTTATGGGCAGACGCACTTACCATCAGGTGGACGTTCTGCTCGTCTAGTCACTCCCTACCAAAAAAATCATAATGACGATAGCATTAAAAGCCAAACTAAAGGAAATAAACGTAAATAACATTTGAAATCATTTCATGACTTTTTCTTAAAACGACCTTTCAAAAAATACAATTAATTTACATTTTGTATAGCAATATAATTTAATAATCTTTTCAATAGTTTCTATATAAAATAAGAAGAAATTCGGTATACTTTTGTAGCACGTTTCTTTTTAAAGTCATGAAATGGTTACAGGTACACGATAAGTTAAAAGATAAGTACATGGTAAAAGTCAATACTGTTATATTTTTATATGTTAGTCTTTGCATCTTTAATATTAAAATCTTATAAAGGCATAAATATCTGGAATAAATATTAAAAAAAGATAACACCTTATTTATAAGAACAATAGGTATTAATAATATATTGATTTCCTAAACTTAAAATTGTAATTTTTTTACCTACTTGTTTACACAAGACCTTGTGACTTGTGACCGAATCGCACGGAGTTATACAAAACTAAATTTATCGTTAACTGGTATGCTACACTGGTAACAAAAAATGACGTACTAGCTGAAACCCGATCTACGTCCGCGTGGATTTGGGTTTTTTTAAAAATACCTTGGGAACTCTTAAAATTATACGGAATAAAAAATATCCGATGTCCGTCTAGCATGCGAGTCTAGTGCGAATTTCGTCAAGATTGTTTCAACGGTGCGCTGTAAAAGGTAACAAACAGACAGAGAGGCGGAGAAAGTAACTTTCGCATTCATATTATTCGTATGGATAAGTGACACGATTGCGGTTTTAAAAAAAATATGCAATTAAGAGTATCCGTATAAAGTTGATTGTTTTTCAGCATACTCTTTCAAATGTGCATACATTCAATACTAGATGGCGCTGTTTTCAAAAATAAGATATCTTTATGTTATTAGCACCTATTAAATAAATAACATTACTAAATGTGTTTTTAAAATGCCTTACCCTCCCATTCGCAGCAATACTAAGAAAATTATTTCGTTATCATTACTTTTTTGTGCCAAATTTGCATTTGAATTGAAGTAAAACCGGCTGTTCTCGATTTTTTATCGAAATTAATTAAATTACCGGCGTTAGTTTACGAACCAGTTATTTGGTAACCACGATTCCTAAAATGTAATTTTAAGACGAATTACATCATAAACATTTAAATAACTCTGAATTCTGAAAAATGTAATGGTAAATGGCTGTGACGGAATCCATCAAAGTTGTTTTTCATATAAAATATTCGCATCTATAACCTTTCATCGGAACTTTTTCTTATTACTAAGGGCTTCAATTTGCCCCTCAATTTCACCAAACGTTTGCTAACTTTTGCGTTTTGCGGATTTCTTAGATCCGGCATCGATTTGCTTTCATGTACGGGGGGCGGCTCTGTTGGTTTCACTGTTCCGTAATACCGGGGCATGCTGAAATCGTTCTCTTGGAACATTAGCGCCGTCTTCTGTTTTATACTCTGCAAGCTAGTTTCGCATTTGTATTCAGTTAACGAAGGACTGTCCGCGAAGAACTTCGGTAGGTTATTGCTTCTTATAATCGGCGTATCAGGGAGGTGACTTAACTTGAGTTCGTGCTCTGCTAGTGACGTCACGCCGACCGTAGATTTACTTTTCATTAACGGCGGCTTCTCTGGTATCAGATGCTCGGGTATATTCAAAAATGATGCGCTCCTATGCGGCACTCTTGATAGGACCTTGTTAATTTTATTGGGATCTATGTTCTTCAGACTTTCGACTCGAATTAGCGTTGACTTCAGAAGTTTATTCCCGCTGTCAACTCTCTCTAAAGTTCTCGAGCTGTCGCTTCTGTGGATGTCGCTTTTCTGTCGTAAGATACCCTTCACACTTTCGACTCTTGGTAAACTTAGATTCGATGGTAAATTCATGACTGATACTGGGTCATATTCGTAGACTGGATTTGGAGTAGTCATCTTCGGTTCTCCTTTCAACGTCACCGTGCTTGGCTTAATCACATCTTGCTTCTTTATTGACACGCTCATCGTCAGTCCGTCTTCAGTCTCCTGACTCTTTCTGTCTTCTTCCTCTTCGTCGATTTTGAACATGTCGTAGCTCGCCAACAGTTCGTCTTTGAACATTATTTCAAAGTCTGTTACTGGCGAGTCCACTTCGTCTTCGAAGTAAACCTTTGTTCTATTTGGTCTATCTGATAGATAATCTGGTTCGGATTTTGTTTCAATATCGTCCAGTACGTCGTTGCTGTCTCCAGACTTGAGTTCATGATCGTCTCTAAATATCAGTGACTTAGAGAATACCTGTAAGTGAAAAACATGAAATTTAATTTTGCGAGCTTCATCTGTACTACGTATTATTAAACAACGATTAGAAATTTATAATACAATACTGACAAATTGTTAATAATTTACACACTAGTGTAATGACGAAATTTTTTGCAATAATAACTATTTTAACATTTCACAATATTATTCTCATAACAGTCATAGAGTAGCTACCGCACGTAGTGCTAGGGTTGACAAAGCATACGTAAAAACGTTCGGAAATTTTGAAGAATGTTTCACGGCACTGGCTACAGGGTATTTTATAATTTAGAAAAAAATAAGATAAAAAGAGAGAATTTTAAATTTGTCATAATAGTAGTAGAAATCAGTAGTAGAATACTATATTATAGAGTATATTTGGCAACCCAGCTAGGTGCTCGTCTTAAATATCATAGTGCACGAGTAAATTGGGTTCGAACTCGCCGGTTCTAACAGTGCAATTGCAAAGAGAAAATGCGCTGTAAGAAAACATCATGAGGAAACCTGCATGTCTAACGAATAAACATTATGACGATATTTGAAATCCGCAAACCCGAAACGGAGCAGCGTATCTCTTCTCAGCACTAAAACCCTCTCTAAAATAAGAAGTCCTATGCCCAGCAGTGGGAGATTAATAGGCTTTTACGTATGCCATGAAATCGGAGTAAGGGTCTGGTGCACTGACAGACACATTGCCATACAACCAGACCTGAAAACTAATAATTAGTGTTTTTCTCTAATTGCGTAAGGCTGCGATTCGAACCCGGTGTAATTCTATCAACTGAGCCACGTCGCCTTTAAGAGCCATAATAAGGGTTAGAATCTCTGAGAATTTACCACCCCATCTCATCCCGAGGGTGCCATAAAAGTTGACAGAGGGAAAATGAAAACCAGGAGATGGGCAGCAGCATCTTCCTGGAACATTTAAATAAATAAACAGCGGTAGCCAACCCGCCTGCCAAGCGTGGCAACTATTGCAAAATCCCCCCAAAGTGAGAGCTGCAGGCTTTTGTGGCCGTCTGTGGCTACGTGTGTGGTCTCTGCCAACCCTTTATATGGGAAAAAGGCGTGATTGTATATATATGTGTATGCTGTCAAGAAATCCGAAATTTTTGTCTTTGAAAACAAAGAGGTATTTTCAAACTGAAATGCCATTTTCGCTCCTTATTGTGTTTCAATAGATGCGTTACTAAACTAAATATCAATGAAATGAAACTAATTTTACGGATTTTATCGTGTTTAATTTTACTATTTATAACCCGACGTTTCGAGTGACCCTAGTTAATTAAAAGCTGAAGGTACTCCGGGTTAACTATGACAGCAGGACATCTGTCACCTTAGGTGCCACCACGTGCCCATGGGTGCTGTAAAGCGCTCGAAAAGTCGGGTTATAAATAATAAAATTAAACGTGATAAAATCCGTAAAATTAGTTTCATTTAAATGTGTAGTGTTCGCGTAAATATAAGAAATCATTAAATATCATTGTTAAAAGAATTTTTATTACTTCGTATGCTCTTAAAAAAAGAAAAGACTTTTACCTCATAAATTTTATCGGCATGTATCGGTAGTTCCTTCACCTCCCTCCCCACCACCGCGGTGGGGGGCAGGTGGTTGTTGTTGTGGGGCTGCTGGGTGACAACGCTGTCCAGACTCGCGCCCATATTCGTGTAGCCGTTGGAATAGACTGAACTGTCATTGTCTTCTAGCCTGGAAAGGAAAAAGTAAGGTATGATTCGTTTCTGTGATCACTCATCTTATTTTTGAGGATTTCGAAGCCGGAAAAAGTCCGCCACGATGGTACATTTCGAGTTAGCAGAATTCACATGTCCTCAAATAGTTTATGAGACATGTCGGTCTCCGCACAATGTTTGTATTTTCGGCAGACCACACAATCTTTTCAAATTGCCATCACCAATTTTAATGATGGCTGCATCGGGAAACGAAACCAGGACAATGGCATGCTAACACCATAATACAATAAAATAGATATTCTTTTCTTCGAAATATTACCCTGAGCCAACACTTGTACAATGTAACAAATAAACAATTTTTTTTCCGGGTGTGATTGTGTTGTTACGTGGCGACACATCGGGCGCACAACCTACCCGGGTGATGAGTGTGAATCGGAGTTACCGGATACACTTGTGGCACTATAAAATCTAGTGCGCAGTTCAAAAGGTCCGACAGTATTTGTAAGTTGTCGCCGTGGTCGAAAATTGGTCAGGAGGGCATAATAATATGTGTAAATAAATAAACGTAACATCCAATTCAAGTCACTTGATCAACCTATATCTTGATTCTCCACCGTATCCGTGTCTTTTGGTCACAGTTCACCACTTACTATCAGGCGGACTGTCACTTCCGTCACCCTTACTTATTACAACTTGGAGTAATTTTAGCCAACGTGAAAAAGAAATGGTTCTGAATACGACTTCATTTTTTATTCATTCGGAGACCACTAATGGAACTTTTCTGACTTTAAAGAAATCTTAAAGTAACTGCCTAAAAATGTCCCACAGCTCATCACCGTCCTGTTTTCATTTCTAAAGTAAAAAAAAAGTAAAGTTTCAGCCTATAAATGTCCCACTGCTGAGCACAGGCCTCCTCTCATTTCTGAGAGGGTTTTTGGAGCTAGGAAGAATCCGCCACGCTGCTCCAACGCGGGTTGGAGCAGCGTGGCGGATTCTTCCTAGCTCCAAACTCCACTTCACATGTCCTCGAAATATTTCTAATCCTCGGACAAGCAGGTTTCCTCACGATGTTTTCCTTCGCCGCTAAGCGCGTGGTAAATCAGCACTTGAATTTATTTCATTTAATTTTAAATTCATCATTTTTCATTTCAGCCTATAATCAACCAGTCCACTGCTGAATATAGGCATCCTAGATAGCCATTAAAGTTTGTTGCTCTCATTTTGGGGGAATTATGCCATAGTTGCCAAGCTTAGCAGGTTGGTTGGCAACCGCAGTTTATTTATTAAGATGTTTCAAGAAGTTCTCTTCGTTTTCATTTTCCCTCTGTCGACTTTTACTACACCCACGGTATGAGATGGGTCGGTAGATTCTAAGCCAGCCTCCACACGGTATTTAATTTATGATTGTTTAATAATCGATTGATTATTGTTTATATACGGAGCAGTTAATTTACAGTGAATTATATTTTTGTTAATTCATTTTAATTATTAATGTTTATTAATTTTAATCCGATTTCTAACAAACATAAGAAGTAGAGTATGCGGTAAGTGCTCGTGAAAGTGTTTTTTTTCAAAGGCCGAAATGTGTTTTTTTTTATTGCATGAAGTGATGAAACGAGCAAAACGCTCACCTGATGGTAAGTGCAACGTCTACCCATAACAAATGCTGTGTCACCCAGAAAATTTCTCTGTGACACCACACTGTGCCCATCACCCTGAGACATAGGTTCTTAAGTCTCATATGCCTATGATTACGCTAGCTCACAGTGCCCTTCAAACCGAAACACAGTAATGTTTGCACACTACTGCTTCACGGCAGAATAACTGGCCCTGGGGTGGTACCTACCTAGACGGGTTCTCCAAATTGCAAAAAGCGTAACCCTACCGTAATTAGGTAAAACCGGTCGGAGACGACTGCATGTCTAAGTAGCCACAGAGATCAGTACTAACCTTGAAGCAAATACATATACACCTTATTACGTGAATGTAACATCCGAGATTTGAAGTACATTACAGCTCGACAGTTCTACACGTATATTACGATTAATAAAATTTTATTGTAAGGCAATTATGTATTAACTAGCTGATGTCCGCGACTTCTAAGTTTTTTTTAATAATCCGTTTTAGTAGTAATTTTATTTTGCGGGATAAAAAATATCTAACGTGACGGACGTTAGATATTTTTTACAGGATTCATGCTATGTGTGAGCAAAATTTCGTCTAGATCTTTTAAGCAGTTGAACCGTGAAAAGGTAACAAACAGGCAGAGGGACAAGGAGAGTTACTTTCGCATTTATAATATTAGTATGGATAATTATGTATATGATAAAACTTAACGCGTTAACAGGTTTTACATCTGAGATAATATTGTAGCTTATTATTGCAAATTTATGAGGAAAATCATTTCCAGTATTATGCTCGGCAATTTTGTTATTATGTTGTCGGCGATGATTGCAGCGTGATACCGTCATGGCACCTGTCTCATAAATCTATTTATGTAATCCATCCCATCATTGTGCGCTGAACCCACTCGCAAAATCATGTGGCGGGAGTAATTTTTACGTAATGCGCGCACAAGGGTAGACCTCTATCAATAGTTAAATAGATTGATGCATAAAGATGGGACACAGGAAGTAAAAGTATGGCATGCAATCTCAATCTCGCGCGATCGGAGTCATAAGTAATTTTACAGGATCATCACCACAAATTGGATGCGATGTCGCGAGATTAACGTGATTGTGCTTTGTGCTTTAAATAAACATACATATATACAGCATAAATGTCTGAGAAATAAAAAAAAAATACTTCGAAGACATGTACATGCGGGTTGCATTGGAGCAGCGTGGCGGATTCTTCCTAGCTTCAAAACCCTCTCAGAAATGAGAGGAGACCTGTGCTCAGCGGTGAGACATTTATAGGCTGAAACTTTACTTTACTTTTATTGTACATAGGGATTTTTAGAATTTTCTCGGCGCTCTAGAATATTCGATGGCATATATAAGTGCGACCGGAGGGCAAATTAGGAGAGTCTTAGTTCTAACTTTGAGATTGGTCCAAATCCAGAACCAGAACAATATTATGGTCTTATTCTGCGAGAGTAAAGGTTGTTCGCACGATACCATAGTCGCCCCTTACGACACCTCGGTAGGAAAGAGGTAGATGCTATTATACTCTACCGGACACCTATCGTCTAAAAATAAAAAAATAAACAATATATTTTATCTTACTAGTATAATAAAGGTATAGAGAGTGTATGCAGGAATCCGTCTAGGTAGGTACCACCCCAGGGCCAGTTATTCTGCCGTGAAGCAGTAGTGTGCAAGCATTACTGTGTTTCGGTTTGAAGGGCACTGAGAGTTAGCGTAATTACTGGGCATTTGAGACTTACGAACTGATGTCTCTGGGTGACGGGCGCAGTGTGACACAGCATTTGTTGTGGGCGGACGTTGCACTTACCATCAGGTGAACGTTTCGCTCGTTTCGTCACTTTATACAGTAAAAAAAACTACTAATCCGATTTCAAAAATTCATTTTGAATTATTAACCCCGTTTATTGAAGATGGTTCTAAGCTATAAGACTTTATGCTACAGCTTTAAGGAGTCGCACGCGATGCGGTCATCACCGAGTAGGGCAGAACTATCAACGCCGTACGGCGCAGTCATGTGGCGGGCTTCTTTACAGCGGTAGTTATACCTACATATAACGACGTGACCTTGTGATCAGATTACTTGAATTCTACGCCGCTGGTCCTGGGAATCCCAAGCGGATCTAACCTAACATTTCGTACAGAAACACAATTTGTTTCGAGTCTGAATAGTTGTTTATTTATGTTTGTCAAACTTAAGGTTCGGTCGGACAGCGGAGCAGTTGTAAGGCAGCACGTCGCGCCCGACGGGACGCCAGCTTTGTATTTAATTACAAAAATAGACAACGAAAAAATAGAAAAGCTCATTGAATTGTTTGAGGCCCCCTTTTTTTTTGTATACTTGCAGTACAAAAATGGTCTAAAGTCGCGAATTGGGAATCAATTTGCTGGTGGTAGGATTTCTATGCAGGAATCCATCTAGGTGGGTACCACCCCAGGGCCAGTTATTCTGCCGTGAAGCGGTAGTGTGCAAACATTACTGTGTTTCGGTCTGAAGGGCACTGAGAGCTAGCGTAATCACTGGGCATATGAGACTTGAGAACTTATGTCTCAGGGTAGCGCTACACAGAAATATTCTGAGTAACAACAGCATCTGTTATGGGCAAATGTTGCACTTACCACCAGGTGAACGTTTTGCTCGTCTCGACACTTTATCAAATAAAAAAAAATCAATGGGAAAAAAATGCTCGAGAAATCACGCTGAGTGCGACGGGCAGCCGACATGACGCTGACGGGATCGCCACGCCCCCAGTGTGATATCCACGTCGCGTCGCCGTCCCGTCAGCGTCGCGTAGCCGTCCCGCCACGTCGGCTGTCTGACCAAACTTTTCGATAGGGGAAATCCTAGAGTATATAAATAGCAAAACAAAACTATCAGGTGCTCTTCAAAAACTAACTTCAAAAGAATTTTATATCATTTTGCATGTGGATTTTGGTAACTTAACATCATCACTCGATAATGCCTCGTGGTGAGGCGAAGCACGAGCATAGTTCTCGACTATGGCTCGGCGATACACACCGTAGTGGTGGTGGAGATTTGGTTGCCGAATACGGCAACCAAATCAGATAGATAACTAATAAGTTATCTCATCAAAAACCATGATAGGGCTCTTCGTTCCTCATCTAACCTTAAGATTAGTATTCCACAACACTTCGCCAATTTCCATGGTAACTCTTTTGTAACACAAGCTACACTCCTCTGGATCTCCTTACCCGAAGACATTAGGAAGGTGTCTCATAAGCTGACGTTCAAAAGATTAGTGCGAGAATATTTTTTAAATTCATCTGTGTATGTTGATATCAACTTTACCATCATCGTTCATTGTGTATTAATGTATATATTTTAATGTATGTATCTATGTATATATATGTAAGTGAAATATGATTTGAAATATAATTATTACTGATAACATATATTTTGGTCGTAATACTGTAATGTTTTTATTAGTAAGTATTTAAACCTATTGGCCGTGTGGTAGCCGGCTTAAGAGAATCTACCACCCCATCTCATCCCGTGGGTGTCGTAAAAGTCGAAAGAGGGAAAAATATAAACCAGGAGATGGGCAGCAGCATCTTCTTGGAACATCTGAATAAATAAACTGCGGTTGCCAACCCGCCTGCCATGCGTGGCAACTATGGCAAATTCCCCCCAAAATGAGAGCTACTAACTTTTGTTGCATTCTATGGGGGAGGCCTATGTTCAACAGTGGACTAATGATAGGCTGAAACGACGACGATTTAAACCTATAACAATATATCTGCATGCTTTGGGTTGACTGGGAGAGAATGCCAAAAGGCAAGTCCGCCCTTTGTATTCCTTTATTAAATAAGGTGAATTTAATATTTTTTCTCTTGGGACTGTTTTTTATTTTTATATACATGCTAGTTATATATGCTAGTTAGATGCCCGCGACTCCGTCCGCGTGGATATGTGTTCTATGAATACCCCGTGGGAACTATTTTGTTTTTCTGGTGTAAAACATATCCTATGTCTGTCTCCAAAATGCAAGCTACCTTGACTTCTACTTCGCGGGTCCTGGATACGAATACCAGCCGGAGATAACGCTTTGTGTTTCATGTGCAATTTATGTCTGTAAAACGCAACCCGATATAGTATATATACAGGGAATAGTTTAAAAAAACAATTTAAGAAAAGATTAGAAATCTCGGCATTATGGTTGATGGCGAGAATGACATCATCGTCATGGGTTCAGTGTACAAAAAATAATTTATGAAATTTCGTAATGTTTTTAAATATTTTTGTTGGGCAATAAATTTAAAAAAAAAACTGAAGCCCGTGACTTCGTCCGCGTGAATATAGGTTTTTTTTAAAACACAGTGGGAACTCTTTAACTTTCCGGAAGAAATAGTATCCTATGTCCTGTCTTCAGGATCTGAGCTATATCTGTGCCGAATTCCATCTAGATCGCTTCAGCGGTTGAAACGTGAAAAGGTAACAAACAGACACGAGGGACAGAGAGAGTTACTTTCGCATTTATAATATTATTATGGATGGATGGAAATGTAAGTATGGATGACTAACGACGGGTTAGCAGCGTACGTGACTGCCGAGGCGTGGACCATGTAATTTAAAACACTAATAATATTGCTGAGAAGGTAAACCAATTGTTATCCTTTTAAAAACGATAACCGCACTAGGATTTCCCTGTACCGTGTGTGCGTTTTACAAACATAAATTTCACATACACCAAACAACCAGAAACGTAAACCAACAATTTATGTTTTTACGCTTATGTTGGATCTGGCTGGGGTTTGAACCCAGGACCCGGTACGTACATGACGCGGTCGTGGTTGATAGCCAAATGACAACTGATTTACTATTTACAGTTTGAAATAAGTTACGATTATTAAACAATATGTTACATCGCCCCTCTAAAAAACGTTTTTTATTGTGATTGAAGAAATGAGTAAAACATTTACCTGATGGTAAGTGCGTCTGCCCATTACAAATGCTGCGTCACCCACACTGCGCCCGTCACCCTGAGACATCAGTTCTTAAGTCTCATACGCCCAGTGATTACACTAGATCTACGGCAGAATAACTGGCTCTGGTGTGGAACCCTTGCATTGCATTTAATTTTTGGGCAAAATTTATTACCCAAAAATTAAATGCAATTTTTTGTGGCATTCTATGGGAGAGGCCTTCGTTTAGCAGTGGCTGATGATAGGCTGAAATAATGATGATGATAGAGGTCCTACATTAAACACCAAGCTGACATCAATATTTTCGGAACGCGCAGTAATGATTTTAAAATCTGTATGTATTGTAATTGTCTCAGTGTTTCAGTATTTCATTCTGTCTCCGATTGAGATTGGTCATCAGTTTGTATAATGTAAATAGACGCTTATTTGAGATTCATGAGATACTTCAGTTATTTCCTTTCGACCACCACGAAATGAAATAAGGTAGCGTGCTAAAGTACAATCAAATCTATAGTCTTGAATGGAATGGAATTTACATTAATATCAGAAAACAAGGTGTTTTCACTTCAATATGACGGAAGCGCACCTTGAGATATATCGACAGTGTAGGCATTTGATATCTTATCAAGGATGTGAGCCGATTATAATAACGAAAGATAAATATTGATTGCGAACATAATTTATACATGAGTATATGAATACTTAGCGCCGTGGTTGCTCAGGGGCCTGGAACTTCCCTGAGTAAGATCCCGGTGCGGGCACCTCTAAAATTTTTCAGCGGCGAAGGAAAACATCGTGAGGAAACCTGCATATCTGAGGAATAAAAATATTTCGAAGACATGTGAAGTCCGTCAACCCTGCATTGGCGAACTCCCCCCGGCTCCGAAACCCTCTCAGAAATGAGAGGAAGCCTGTGCTCGCCGAGCCGAGTAGATAAGCACCTACCTCTTTCCTAGCGAAGTGTCGTAAGAGGCCACTAAGATATTGTACGGATCTTTATTCGTGCAGAATAACACCATAATTTACTGCTCGTGGGAACGCAATGGGAAGTAAGATTTTTTTTGACTCTAACCATAATGGCAGCGGCGTAGTTCGCAACCCGTTCCCGTCTCATTTCCCGCGGGGGCGAAAAGTAGGCTAGGTGTGTGGTCTTTGCCTACCCTTTATCTGAGAAAAAGGCAAGATCCTACTCGACCTTAGAAATGTAAATTTCGTTTGTCAAACGTCATTTTTTACAATCTATCACAGTTTCGTAATGAGGTTCCTCTGACGGAGGAGAAACAGGCGAAAGAAACCGTAGGTATCCTCTTTTTTATCTTAGTCAAAAATACATTATAAATTAATTCACAAAGAATAGTCTCCAGGGTCAACCAAAGCAGGCTACATGTTAAAGTTTTAAGACAAGATTCATTTAAAAAATAAATAAGTATATTGCAAACTCGAGCAGACCGGCCCCCACCAATAGCACCTGTTCACAAGTATGACGCATGTGGCAGCCATCGCCCTCCTCAACCGTTTCATAAAAAAAGAAGAAAATAATCAATTACTTGTAAGTGGCAATTTTCTTGTCGAAGCAGAATCTCTCCTCGCAGCAGTTCCAGTACATCGTCTCCAGACAGCTGTAGAAAGAGAAAATATATTATAGCGTATACGAGTACAGGCAAGGTTCACGTATACAGTGAACGCAACAATGAAATATTTTTTTTTATGTAATCACTGGGCATATGAGACTGACAAATGACAAAAATAAAGTATTTTTTTTTTACTTTTAAATTGTTTTGATGTATTATTATCCAAAGTGACAAAAGGGGGAAAACCTGCGCGGTTTCTTTAGTTTGTTTCTTCTTCCAAGGAACTTCGAACTATCTTTTTTAATAATGAAAGATTTGCCGGTGTTTTTTTGGATTTAAATATGGCCACTTGATTAACTCCGGTTTTAGACCATGGAACTAAGAAAATACAGATGAAGTTCAACCGTTGTAAGATATTGTGTTTTGTTTTTTTTTTCATGATTCATGGTTTAACGGCTAAATAGCGTCTTAAAACGTGCCTCATGGTAACTGAAGGAGGCGTTATGAAATCCGAATTCACAAGGGAAGTTAGAAATAATATTATCTATTTGAGTAGCATGTAGAGGCAAGCGGTTGTAATAAATATTCATCACCAGCGTCACGTACTAATTTGAATACTGTTGTATTTTCGTTATTAAGACAGTCTTTGTTAAAATCTCCAAATAGTATGCGAGGGATGCAACAAATTACTTAAAAAACTTACTGAAACACTGTTTGGGCATTTGCATGATATTTTATATGGTTCATAAACCTTGTAACTACTAACTCTTTTACACAACCAACGACGTCATCTAAGTAATTTTCAATTAAATTTATACGACTTCAAGTACATTTAACAAGTTGGTCGACTAATTACTCGTTACCTTGTAAAGCCTACTTAGCTGTGATAATGTTCTTTTTAATTTCGTAATATATAAGAGTAACTACTATATCCAGAAAGAACCATTTAGCTGGCAAATGGTAGGGACACTGGTCTCTTACAATAATTATCACTGTAAAGCGTAATATTACGCAAACAAATCCCTGGATCATAAAATGGTTTTCACAAACCCCACAAATTTTTGAAAGACCTACCCAACGACACCCCACACCATGAGATAATGAGATAAAATTCGTCCCCATCTTACGTGTAGGGGAGATACCCTAAAAAAAGTGTTTTTTCAACATTTTATTGTACCACTTTGTCGGCGTGATTGATATGTATACTCATGCCAAATTACAGGTTTCTAATAGTTACAGTATCTGAGCTAGGTCGCTGACAGACGGACAGACGGACATGGCGAAACTGTAAGGGTTCCTAGTTGACTACGGAATCCTAAAAACATAAGTCATGGTGTGCAGTTAGTAAGGTTTTTTCTACCTTCCTATGAATAATTAACCTCCTTCCTTTGGATAAGTCGTGCCATTGTGTGTTTATCTATTTTTGATGTTTCGTATTATTGGATAGATAGCCGTGTGGTGGCGGCTCGTCAAAGAATACTACCACTCCATCTCATCCAATGGATCTCGTAAAAGGCGAGTAAGGAGTTAAACTGCACTGTGCACCCAACAGCGCATGGTGGCGATGGGCTCACCACCTATCACACCAAGTGCATTATATTGTTTTGGTGAAACGTGGATTGTGACAGTCATCTGTTTTTGCAGTGTTTGCCCAGTCTCTGACTACCCCTTATGGGATACAGTCGTGATCTTATGTATGTATGTATTATTGGATTATTCGTGGATTGTTGCAGTCATCTGTTTTTGCAGTGAGTGCCCAGTCTCTGACTACCCCTTATGGGTACAGTCGTGATCTTATGTATGTATGTATTATTATTATATTGTCTTTTTATTTTTAGGTGTGCTTTAACTCGCCGTTTTGATATACGTAATTGTAAACGTTAGACGTTTTGTAATTTAGAATTTATAAAAGTAGGTTTTATGAGGAATCGGAATTGTTATATTAGGAATTTTAAACAATTCGGCGTTATGAAATTTAGTTTTGAATTTTATTATTTAATTATAAATTAGTTTTTCGCATCTGTCTAGTGTACGCAGTGGGCACAGTATTTTTTTTTATTTTTTTATTTGTTAAAGTGACGAAACGCGCAAAACGTTCACAGACGACGAAACGAACAGAACATTTCAGTGTCACACTTCACTGCGTCCGTCACCCTGGGACATCATCAGTCTCATATGCCCAGTGATTACGCTAGCTCTCAGTGCCCTTCACACAGTAATGTTTGCACACTACTGTTTCATGGCAGAATAACTGGCCCTGGGGTGGTACCTACCTAGACGGTTTCCTGCGTATGAATCCTACCACCACTAAAAATATTGATTTTAAATTAACTTAATAACACTAAATGCACACATTGAATATTAATCGGTTGATTGGCATTGATTAAAAAATTCCTTTACAGTTTTCTAATGTTATATGAATTTTTAAGAGAATTACTTAAAACTTATACAAGTAATCACTATCAGAGGTTCAATTTTCTTCCTTGCTCAACTACGAGGTAAAGTCTGAAGCCTTCGCTTTGGCTTCGGATACTATCAGACATCATTGTTTTTGTATCTCGCACATATTGTGTCTCTGTCATTGCCGAGTGAGTAGCGATTCAGTATACTCTTGTGACACACGGGACGAGACGGAGTGGTAGAATTTCTTGCGCGCCATAACACGACTTTTCTTTTATTTTTAAAGTAAGTAAGTAGCATATAAATGTCCCACTGCTAAGCACAGGCCTCCTCTCATTTTTGAGAGAGTTTTAGGAGCTAGGAAGAATCCGCCACGCTGCTCCAATGCGGTTCACATATCCTCGAAATATTTCTATTCCTCGAACATGCAGGTTTCCTCACGATGTTTTCCTTCACCGCTAAGCGCGTGGTAAATCAGCACTTAAAATTGTAGAACAATTTTAGATATGTATATTTTGGAAGTCGGATATTTTGTCAAAACACATCCAGAACTTTATGAGACAGTTGAAATCAATTCGCGACTAGGACCGAGAGACCCAACACGTTTAAAAACACCAACATGCAAGGGTGCCATATATAAAAAGAATTGTTAATTAATGTCAATAAAAATTTACAATAAGTTACCACAGGACATAAAAACATTAAACGTGAAATATTTTAAAAACAACAAATGTTTTTATGACATAAAAGAATTTTTAGGTTAATGTAATATGATTTTTATACGATACCACCAAAATTTGACATTTTCACGAATATTTGCTGACCTGTAACTACTATTTCCTGTGCTGTTACTACTATGTCTCTAACATATTATATTAATTAAAATTGATAAACACTTACATGCCAATAATGGCGAAATATATGATACTATTTTAATAATTCTCCACCACCTAATGTACCATATTTCATGTGAATACAAATAAATAAATAAATAAATAAATAAAAGATGTGTTGGCACCGGGGTTCGAACCCAGGTTACGCGATTACTATGAAATAAAAATTTTATCATTACGTTTATATTTTTGAGTACCCATGCTTGAGACACTGGCATATTAATAAAATAAAAATATGTAAAAAATAATGTAAAATTGACAATGACATTAAAAAAACCTTCACAGAAACAACACTATCTAATAAAGACTACACATTACATAACAAAGCAAAAAATAATTGATAAAAATCTAGAAGTATTTTCGCATCTTCTCACATTTTATCTTGGCATTTGATGTCGCTATCGTGATCGAACTCGGAAATTTCGTTGGGAAATGATAGTGAAGACAGTGATGTAGCTTACGTTATATCAGTTACGTTATTCATAATGGCGCCTGGATTTTGGCAAACTACTTGATATTTTGTAAGTTGACCTAAAACTGCCAAGTGGCTCAGTTCAATAATCTTTCTACTAAAACAAATTTGATGAGTTTGTAAGTTTGAACGCGCTAATCTCAGGAAATAGTGATCCGATTTGAAAAATATTAAATACTATATTTTGCGTTAGATAGCCCGCTTACTGAGGAAGGTTATAAAAATTAGTGATTAGTTTTGGAGCTGGGAAGAGTCCGCAACGCTGCTCTTATGCGAGTTGGAGGACTTCACACTGACCTCGAAATATTTTTCTAAGACGCGCAAGTTTCCTCACGAAGTTTTCCGTCACTGCTGAGCACTCAGTAAATCAGCACTTTGCAGAACGATTTTAGAGAGAGGCATCGGGAATCGAACTCAGTTCACTCGCGTACTATGAAATTTAAGGCAAGCGCCCGGTCCCTGAGCTTGTGTTAATACTATTTTTAACACGCTTTTATTATGTATGTAATGGAATAGTCCTTTTCAATTTTCAACCACTTCTAGACGTCTAGTTGTTTCTTTTCCAACGTAATTTTTTTTGTTATTTAAATACACTAACTTCATCGTCATCGTCATTTCAGCCTATCACTAGGGCCACTGCTGAACACGGGCCTCCCTCGTAGATTGCCACAAAAGTTTGCAGCTTTCATTTCGGGGGATTTCGCCTATAGTTGCCACACTTGGTGGGCGGGTAAATAACCGCTGTTACTTTATTCAAATGTTTCCGGAAGATGCTGCTGGCCATCTTCTGGTTTTAATTTTCCCTCTGTCGACTTTAACGTAACCCAAGCGATGGGAAGGGGTGGTAGACTATCTTAAGCCGCCACCATACGACAAACTCACTAACTTTGCCCTTCAAATCGAAATTACAGGATAGGATTGCAGGAATCCGCCTAGGCAATGGTGTGAAAACACCAATTCCTGCATAGATATCCCACATATTTGGGCTCTGGCATTTGTTTATTTGCTACAGCTTAGTGTGTGCGTTTATGTGCTTGTGTGTGCATATATGCATTTCATTTTTATATTTATGAGGTATGTGTAGGGCAAACTTAATAAGCGTTTGAAGTTATGTATGTATTTTTTTTATTATTTTACAGTTTATTGTTTACCCTTAGAGGATACAATAGGCGGACTTAATGCCAGTTGGCATTCTCCGCCAGTCAACCCAGGACGTAATGAAACATTGTGGTAGGTGTAAAATCCAATCCAATACTTAATTTATTTATTAATTTTTACTATTTCGGCTGCTGTTAATAATAAACAACTTAATACTCACTACTGACATGACTTGCAAAAACTCAGCAGCATTTTAGGTGTTCACATTATAACCGATTGTACGTCGTCCACTTGATAGTCTTCTTAATGCCGTTATATCTGTAAAGAATAAATAATGTCATACATCGATTGAAATTGCTCAGACGATTCAGTATCTTTATTTATTTTATGAACAAAAGTGACAAGACCAAAAGTTATACAGGTGGTGGGTAAGTATTCCTTTGCAGGAATCCGTCTAGGTAGGTACCACTCCAGGGCCAGTTACTCTGCCGTGAATCAGTAGTGTGCAAATATTACTGTGTTTCGGTTTTGTACACTGGGTATGTATGAGACTTAAGAACTGATGTCTTAACGTGACAGGCGCAGTGTGGTGTCGCACAGAAATGTTCTAGGTGTCACTTTTGATAAAATAAAAAAAATTAAAAAAATTCAGACCTAAATTAATTTACCGGTGATATGGCGGGCATATCAGTCTAAGTTACAAGGTGTATAAAAATATAAAATAATAAACAAACCTACAGCCAATAAATGACCCACTGCTGAGCACAGGACTCCTCTCATTTCTGAGAGGGTTTTCGAGCCAGGAAGAGTCCGCCATGCTGCTCCAATGCGGGTTGGCGGACTTTATATGTTCTCGAAATATTTATTATTTCTCAGACATTCAGTTATCCTAACGACATTTTCCTTATAAATTTAAATTAACAATTTTAGTAGTATCGGTACCTTTAATCGAACCCACGTGACTACTATAAAATTAATAGCGAATGCCCAGCCCCTGAGCTAACGGGGTGTATTGCGATCGTCAATTTCCGTACCAAGTGTAACGGTTACGTTAAATCCTCTCAACCAGAGGCAAACAATGATATTATAAAACATAGATACGTCATATCCCAGAAGACAATTAAAGAAAGCGTTCCGAACGCAGCGACAACATACACTCATCATCACGCGATGTATCGTCACTTTTCACGCTCGTAAACGGAGTAAGGTTGTCTCTTTCCCTGCGGTTGCGTAGTCTGTGCAAGATTTAAAAAGGCGACAATTATCGTGTGCAAGGTTTAAAAAGGCGACAATCGTCGCTTTTTCTTAGCTCTATAGGCGAACCCGATCGATGATATACATATATCCTTCCGTGTTTGAATCGGATTTCAGGGTTTTAGGTTTAGTTTTCGAGAAACCCTAATTATTTTTCTAAAATTGATGTAGCCTAAGTTACCCGCTATAATATCATCTATCTGTCAGTGAAAGTTCTGTCAAAATCAGTAAAGCCGTTTCGGAGATTAGCCGGAACAAACAGAGACAAAAATACCGTAAGTACCGTATGTACTCGTACTTTAAGCATTGTGTAAAAAGCTGTTATTATGTTATTACAAACAGACAGATCATTTTATTTATTTGTATAGATAATAAGCAGCTTGCAGTGGACTGGTAAGTGGAACGACTGTTCACAACAAATGCTGTGTTACTCAGAACATTTCTATATGGCAGCACACTCCTCGTCACCTTGAGACATTAGTTCTTAAGTCTTGTATGCTCAGTAATTAGGCTAGCCCTCAGTGAACCAAACCTAAACACAGTAATGTTTGCACACTATTGCTTCATGGCAGATAACTATGATGATGATGGTGACGATGATGGTGGTGGTGATGATGATTAATTCACTCAAACAACATTCTTAACTTTGGCCATGCTATTAATCACGTCCTATGATAATATTTTCAATTCTGCTGACCCATTTATCGTCGCTAAGAGTGCATTCATAAATAAAATAATCAAATACATTATATAATGTTGTCTTTGCGGCATTCATTATACTTGCAATTCATTAATGGTTATAATATATTTATTAATGGTTATAATTTATATTGTGTTAGCCAATAGGTTGTACGTCAGAAAATAATAGCACCTAACTTCTTTCCTACCGAGGTGTCGTAAGAGGCGACTAAAGTGTTGTACGGTACAGCCTTTATTCGTGCAGAATAATACCATAACCTGCAATGCTGTCATATACTGCTCGTGGGAACGCAATAGGGGAGTAATAATTTCTTGAATTGTACCAAAATGGCGGCGAAAAGTGGGCTACGGGTATGGTCTCCGTCTACTCCTCATGGGAAAACGGCGTGACTGTACGTATGTATAATATATTTTAATATTATTATTATATTTTTAAATAGTATCTATTTAATTTTATTTAGGTACTGTTCAGAGTTCGTTCGTTATTGCATTTATAATAACAAATTTTGTATCTGTATATATTTATAGTAACGATGATATCAGTAGCAGAATTTGAGTAACTGACGTAGATCTTAGGATTAGCAAGCTGAAGTGGCAATGGGCCGGCCATATACCTCGTAGAACCGATAACCGTTTGGGGAAGAAAGGTTCTCGAGTGACAACCTCGCATAGGCAAACGCAGTATAGAGCGACGACCATGAACGGTTTGCGGGAAGAAGATGGATACAGGGGTCTCAGGACCGTGTTTTATGGTAGTCTATGGGGGTGGCGTATGTTAAGCAGTGAACTGGTGTTGGGCTGAAATGATGAAACAAATGATAATAATATATTTTATTGTTTCTTTAGGTAATGCGTTTTTACATATATTTATACATTAAGACTGCTTAAAAAAGTTAAGTAACAACCTATAACTGACCCACTTCTGCGATAGGACAGTATAAGGTATATCCCTAGTGTCTCCACCGGAAGAGGAAACTGACAAGATGCTTACGTCACCATCCAGAAGGTTCTTTACCACATGGTGACTGAAAAAATCTTTCGATGAAATATGAACATAATTATTCAAATGAACGATGCGTAAACAATGACATTTGCAAGGTTGTAAATGTAAATTTATGAAGGTAATAATATTGTTCCTGGCTGAAGAACCTTAAGGTGACGCTTTGATTGTTCTGATGTGTTGTTATCATTAACTATTGCCAATATAATAATATATTCTTACATTGTTTATCTGGCAAATACAGTGTATAAAAGGACAGCGTTTACATATTATGTGGAAGATTCAAACATTATATTAGGTAATGCTACTTGTGCCCACACATACAATCATCATTCACACACACATACACATGCACACACACAATCAGACTCGCAATATGCCCCTTATAAATTTCGCTAGATAGTAGAAAGATAAATTAGTACTTTTACATTTGGACAAACAGAACAACAACAATCCCGTCACTAACATTTTTTTGTAGCGACTATGCTCATCGGCGAATCTGCAGCTGGGCAGGTAAAATTAAGTTACCAAAATAATGTTTTATTTATGGGAACAAGCCATGAAAGTTTAGAGGCTCAGAGCTTTCTTGTAAACAATATTTGATGCCGTGTTAGCAAAATAAAACGACCGCTCTCTCTTTTTTTTTTTTTTTTTATAGAATAGGAGGCAAACGAGCAGGTGGCTCACGTGATGGTAAGTGATCACCGCCGCCCATGAACACCTACAATACCAGAGGAATAGCAGATGCGTTGCCGACCTTTGAGAAAGGAATAGGCTCTTTTCTTGAAGGTCCCTAATTCGTATCGGTCCGGAAAAACCGCTGACGGCAGAACATTCCATAAAGTGCAAGTGCGTGGCAGAAAATTAAAACTCTCTCTCGACCGCTGCGCATGAAACCATGCATCATGAAACCGGGCGGCGCGGCGTTCGAGACCGCGGCCGTTGTATTTATTATAGAGCGTTTCAAAGTTTCTAGATTACAAAAAATATAATTAAAATTACAAACCACTACTCAATTGTTTCTAGATTACAAAAAATAATATGCGTAGGTAAGTAATTAATAGATCTTAGTCTATTCGCGAGTAGCGCGGGCGAGCGTATGGCTGCTCGCTCACACCGCAGCATTTTTCTTACTTTTCATTCATATGCATTGATAAACCTATCATAACGATACGAACGATAAGTCCGATTCGAATAATTTAAAGAGAACTTTACATGTACATAATCAACCTTGACTATGAAACTATTTTGTAGGATAAAGATTAATATCATGATACGAATGTCGTCATCTTTCGATTCTACCCGTGTTTTGATAGACTAATTTGAACAAAAAGCGGTTATTGTGACTTAACTATAATAGTTAGACATATAGCCTCGCGGACTTTTTTGTGAGTAATGATGAGTACTATAAAAAAATAGTACATTATTTTCTTCATCATCAATAGTTTTTGCAGCGCACGCCAAATAATGAATTTTATCAGTAAATATTTGATACCTTGAGTTACATCATAGCAATTTTCGTAAGGATCTCGTTTTTTTTTTAAATTAAATACAACTCGTGTTAGTGGGTGATAGTTGTAGTAAAGGTGAAAGAATTTTTAAAATCGGTTCAGTTGTTTTTGAGTTTATTCATTACAACCAAACATACAAAAAATCAAATCTTTCCTCTTTATAATATTAGTTAAGATTTAGATTAAATACTTCTTGTTTCTAGAGTTAAATTCATAAATCTTTTTAATTTTAATTGTTAACTACATTAGATTTACTATATTCATTCAAATGCTTTTCCTACAGACTATTTTTGGTATTTATTTTGAGTTATTATATAGTGTAATGGAAATCGTATTTGCTTCCCCCATAGGACAGGCATTTGCCTAGTGTGGAGCGTTTCAATCATTGTAAAGAAGGTATGGTAAAAGAAATAAAGTATAAAGATATAAACAGAATAGAATACAGTATCTTTGCAGAGTCTAGGTAAGTACAACCGCGGTGGAAGTTATTCTGCCGTCAAGCAGTCGTGTGTAAACACTGCTGTTTCGGTCTGAAGGGCACTGATAGCTGTGGTTGTGTCGTGCTGGTGAAATCCTACATCGATAATCGGTGGGGCATCGTTTATACATAAATATATAAAAAAATACTGAGCATGTTTAGGGCGTCTCTCAAGTTTGCCCAAAGAGGACTTTCCGTGATTGCCGCGCTTGGCAGATGAATTGGCAATCAGACATTTAAGTACCTCACATGCTACCGCCACTCTGAATAACTCAGTTCCGTCATTCATTCAGGTCATTATTATTTATTTATGAAAGAAAATCAAAGATGTCGGGTTAGAAATAGCTCTAAATTAAACGCGATAAGATCCGTGAAAATTAATTTTATTTAAATGTGTAGTATTCGCGTAAATATAAGATATCATTAAAATGAAAGAAAGTTAGCCGAGAGGTCTCCGACAGAGTAGAACAGCACCTACCTCTTTGTTGTGCCGTAAGAGCCGACTAAGGTATTGTACCGACAGTCATTATTCGTGCAAAATACATACATACATACATAAGACCACGACTGTATCCCATAAGGGGTAGTCAGAGACTGGGCACTCACTGCAAAAACAGATGACTGCCACAGTCCACATTTCACCAAAACATTATAATGCACTTGGTGTGATAGGTGGTGAGCCCATCGCCACCATGCGCTGTTGGGTGCACAGTGCAGTTTAATTCCTTACTCGCCTTTTACGAGATCCATTGGATGAGATGGAGTGGTAGTATTCTTTTAACGAGCCGCCACCACACGGCACTCGTGCTCGTGCAAAATAACAACATAATATGCTATGATACTGCTCGTGGAGAGTGAGATTTTGTTCTGACTCTCACCAAAATGGTGGCGACGCGGTCCGCGGCACGTTACGACGCCGAACGTCGAAAAGTGGGCGAAGTGTGTGGCCTCTGCCTACCCCTTATATGGTAAAAAGGCGTAACTGTATGTATGTATGAAGGAAATGACGAGACGAGCAAATCGTTCGCCTGATGGCGAGGGCAACGTCTGCCCGTAACAAATGGTACGTCACCTAGAACATGTCTATGCGGCACCAAACTCTACGCGTCAACTGGAGACATAAGTTCTCAAGTTTCATATGTCCAGTAATTACACTAGTTTTACTGGTAATAGGATTCCTATGCAGGAATCCGTCTAGGTAGGTACCACCCCAGTGCCAGTTATTCAGCCGTGAAGCAGTAGTGTGCAAACATTACTGTGTTTGGATTTAGAGGCCACTGAGAGCTAGCGTAATCACTGGGCATATGAGAATTAAGAACTGATATCTCAGGGCGACGAGCGCAGTGTGGCGTCACACAGTTCTGGGTGACACAGCATTTGTTATGAGCAGACGTTGCACTTACCATCAGGTGAACATTTGCTCGTTTCGTCACTTTTTAATATAAAAGAAATAGCTTACACTACGCTTCAAACTGAAACACAGTACAGCTTGATCACGGAATAACGCTGCGGTTGTTCCCACCTAGAAGGTTTTCTGTAGAGGAAACCCACCACCGGTAGATGTTCCCTGTCGGAAGGGAAACATTTTTTCAGGCATTTCCCTTAACCGACTCGTACGACACCCACGGGGCGAGACGGAGTAGGTTTTCCGATACCCTCACCACTTACATACACTTACTTACATTGATAATATTTTACTAGAAGTCCTTGCTCCTAATTAAAACATATGAAGTCTAATCTTAAGGTCGTTATTAGCATACAATGGCGTCGCGTAACGTTCAATCCAATGTTGACCCACAAAGCTAACCTATTGCGGCATTTTAGCTCATAATTATAATAACAACTGCGTAACAATTTGACGACCGCGCTGACTAGTGGCAAGAGTACCTGACGTCGACTCGGGTCTTATATTCGGGTTCGAATACTTTTCCTTATGGTAAGTGCAACGTCTGCCCATTGCAAATGCTGTCACCTAATATATTACTGTCTGGCATCACATTGCGCTCGTCACTCTGCGTCATCACTTCTTAAGTCTCATATACTCAGCCATGCTATTATATAATATTAAGGTAAGGATTACTATGCAGGAATCGGTTTAGTTACGTACCACCGCAAGGCCAGTCATTCTGCCGTGAAGCAGTAGCGTGCAATTTTACTGTGTTTCGGTCTGAAGGGCACTGAGAGCTAAGTATCACTGGACATATGAGACTTAAGAACTGACCTCTCAGGGTGACAGGCGCAGTGTGGTGCCACAAGGAAAAATTCCGGGTGACAGCATTGCTATGGGCGGACGTTGCACTTACCATTAGGTCAACGTTTCGCTCGTTTCGTCACTTTATCCAATAAAAAAGTAACAATGTATAACAATAAAGAAAAAATATCACTAAGTTTTGCCGCCTACTCGGCCTATAGGGACATCCGCCCCAGCACCCAATCAACTACCAACCAATAAGTTTTCATTATTAATTTTCGTTAAAGTAAGCCGAGAGTATTAGTTAATACGAGTATTGTTGTAGTATACAGACAGCTGTGGTAGCTCAGGGGCTAGGCGCTCGCTTTATATTTCATAGTACGCGAGTGACCTGGGTTCGATTCCCGGTGCCGGTACCACTGAAATTGTTAATTGCAATTTTAAGTGCTGATTTACCACGTGCTCGGCGGAAGGAAAACATCATGAGGAAACCTGCATGTCTGAGGAATAAAAAATATTTCGAAGACATGTGCAGTCCGCCAACCCGCATTGGAGCAGCGTGGTGGGTTCTTCCTAGCTCCAAAACCGTCTCAGAAATGAGAGGAGGCCTGTGCTCAGCAGTTGGACATTTATTGGCTGAAACTTTTATGCAGATAGTAGCCCTTTTTATACAGATGTTCAAGCAGAGACCCGACTTAAACGGAACTAATAAAGTGTTGGCCGTGTGGTAGCGGCTTCTAAGAGAATCTACCACCCCATCTCATTCCGTGGGTGTCGTACCTTTCTTCAACATAAAAAAAAACTTAAAACCGTTAAAAAGCAATGCAGTACCTTCACTATTGATTTACAACTGTTTAATTACAACTTTTTCTGTAATTTCATAATCATGGACGTTTATATTGAAAGCTGTCGGTTGGTTATACTGTTATTAGACTCGGTCTTAAGTCCGTTACGAATCGTAAACTTATTTGTGAACGTTAATCAATGTTAATTAGTAGCGATCATAATTCTGGGCATTTTTAATTTTCAGCAACGAAACGATCAATGCAACTCACATTGAATGACCACAATTTTATTTAAAACTAGCTATGCCCCGCAGTCTTAAACGCCGTTTAATATAAAAGATCGTAGCGTGATGTTATATAGCCTATAGCCTTCCTCGATAAATAGACTATCAGACGCTAAAAGAATTTTTCAATTCGAACCAGGAGTTCCTGAGTTTAGCGCGTCTAACCAAACAAACTCTTCAGCTTTATAATATTAGTGTAGATTACATTATGCGAACTCACTCTATCATTTTTGACGGTATTAGTTCGTTGAATTACCTTAAAATATCAGGATAATTTAAAAACAGGAAAATTCAAAGGTTATCTGACATTGTTACAAATAAATTGACTTATTAACTGAATTTTTAGTAAAGTAAGTGTAAAAGTAAAGTAAAGAATGTTACGTGATGAATGATGGAATTAAATACGAGTACATCTAATTTTTGAGAAGGTTGTTGAGCCGGGGAGATTCCACCACACTCTTGTATTAGTGGAGCTGTCATGTCCGTAACATAATATATATTCAGGTTTTTTACAAATATTTTTCTTCACCGCAATGAATGTGTAAAATTATTGCTTACAAAATGAGAATTATGTAAAATTTTAAGGGTGCAATGAACTTTAATGTGCCCGCCGTCTCTGTTACAATTCTGATAGACAAGCTTCTAAGCATTGAAATTAATTAAAAAGTAATTGGGACTAATTTAGTCTTTATTTAATCATCATTATGTACAACCTAGTAGTCAGAGTACCTGACTTCTACGCTGCAGGTCCTGAATTTGAATCCCAGCATGAGCCACCATTTGTGTTAAAACACAAATTGTTGGTTTTCGGGTCTGGTTGTGTTGTGATTACCTCCGTGTTTCTAACACTGTATCCCTTATTTTTTGTTTCGTGGGGAAATCATGCATGGATAGCCAACCGGCGTAAAGGGAGGGCAGCCAGGTTATGTCGGACTCCTACCGACTAAAACCCCACGGTGATCTCAATCGGCGTTAAAGAGGGGTCACGGGATTTCCGTTCGGAACGCAACTGAGAGAGAGGGGGCATCTAACGCTTTGCTATAGCCCGACCCGGGGGCAGAATTCACTACCCCAGCACTCTCTCGGTGCTATCCCGATGACCCGAGACTACTTCGAGTCCTTCCCGGGGTCGCTGTACTGGGCTTTCGGGTCTCCTATCCCGATTGCCCGCGATCTAGAAGGCGCCGTTTGTGGTAGGCGAACACCGATGGTGATAGGAGGGCCGTGGCGAGGTCCGCCGTTGCCTCGGCGACGTCGTCTCCGAGAGGGATCTGTCCTCTCTCGATCCCTCTCGACAGACTCCTTCTGGACCATCACGGTCTTTCAGAAATTGGATATGGCCCTCTACGCCATGTCCCCGCTCAGCATAGCCGACACTACAGCTGGCAGGAAGAGGTTCCGTCTGATTCGGTTCACCAGGATACTCCGCTCCAACACTGTACCCCTACAACCTAGCCCTATGTCCGATCTTATCGCATGAGCGTTCCCTCGGGCGCGGGTATGTTGAGGCAAGTGAGTGCCTCTGTATTTGCGAGTACATTTGTGCCACTATAATATCTCCTGCGCAGTTAATAGCTTTCGACAATATTCGGAAGTTTTCGCCGTGGTAGAAATCGGCCAGGAAGAACATCATTTCATCATGGTATCTCTAAAAGCTATTAATTGAAATAGATTCTAAGTCTACACGAACAAAGATGAGGGGACAGCGTAATATATACTTGTAGAAAAGACCGCGAATAATTTGACACTAGAGATGACATCTCAATTTTCGATTAAAAACCAATACAGATTAATTTAAAATTTAATTATACTAATAAGTTTTAAGCTGCGTAATAACCGGATTGTTTACCTTATTTAAAAATTGTTTGATGAAGAAACTACTTTGATTGACATGTTTACCGAGACGTAATAAAAATCATGAGCCGCTATATTATCTTATCGCGATTGTGTCTACGGGGAAAATACTCGTATCAAGCTACCGTGAGTTTTTACAGTGTCGAAAGTGGTAACATTGTGTTAATTTCTCTCCCATTTTGTGATGTTTACTGGTGGTAGGATTCCTATGCAGGAATCCGTCTAGATATGCACCACCACAGGGCCAGTTATTCTGCCGTGAAGCAGTATTATGCAAACATAACTGTGTTTCGGTTTGAAGGCCACTGTGAGCTAGCGTAATCACTGGGCATATGAGACTAGAACTTTAGTCTCAGGGTGATGGCACAGTGTGGTGTCACAAGGAAATTTTCTGTGTGACACAGCATTTGTTATGGGCACTTACCATCAGGTGAACGTTTTGCTCGTTTCATTCATTTCATACTTTATCCAATAAAAAAAATGTGAGATTTAAATAAGAAATCCCTTAAACCAAAAAATCGGATAGTGACCCCCACGCTGTCTTAATTTTTGTAGTTCTTGATTATACGAGTATATTATGATGGTAGGTTCGCTGTATAATATGGCGTATGGTACAATGGTGTGTCGTGTTTTAAACGCTTTATAGTTTATTCTTCTTTATTATTTATTTTTCGCGTGATATTACATTTTAATGTGGTGTATACCGTAAGATTCAACGCACCTGCTTTCTTAGTCATGGTTTCTAAATTCGAAACCGAGCCGTGGTTATTTATGCGTATAAGAAATTATTGATGTGCGTATCGTTATTACGATAACAGTATAATTGCCCTCCCGAATGAAGTAACTGACCGAGCAGAGGCCCAAGCCGAGGTCACCTCTCAAGGGCCTTTGCGCTGGTCATCCACAAATAAAAGTTTCGGCTGACCGCCCCCCAATCCGGTGAAGCTGTGAAAGCCTAACAACGACCATTAGTCAAAATAAAATAATAAAAAGTACGTATCGTTGGGCCTATCACGTCTGTGAAACTTAATTTGTCGGTAACGCTAAAGAATATTTATACCTAAATAAATAATAGGTAAATTCCTGAAGCTGAGACCATATTAAACATTATTGGAGTTATAATGCTGTTTATTTACCTTAGCTAAAGAAATAAACACCAGGAAAGTTGTATGTTTTACTACCATTAGCGGATTAGCGACCGCCAGAGCGTATCGCCTGTTAGTGCCTGCTAGATTGCAATGCACGGTGGTCACGCGATTCCATTTTTTTTAAATACTCTTAACTTTGCCGCGTGGTGGCGGCTTGAGAAAATCTGCTACCCCATCGCGTCCGGTAGGTGTCGTAAAAGTCGACAGTGGGAAAATGAAACCACGAGATGGGCAGCAGCATCTTCCTGGAACATCCGAATAAATAAACTGCGGTTGCCAACCCACCTGCCAAGCGTGGCAATTATGGTAACCCCCCCCCCCTCCCCAATGAGAGATAATAACTTGTGTTTATTGGCAATCTATGGGGGAGGCCTATGTTTAGCAGTGGACTAGTTATAGGCTGAAATGATGTCGATGATTATGATTAACATTACTAGTTTTTATGTTAACTATATTAATGCAAGTTCCGTACCCTAGACATTACACGACTCCAGGGGACTCAGTGGTTAATTTACCTGCTTATTGAGTCGTCGGTTCTGGTATGAACCAAAGTCGAATTTCAACTGTAGTCACTAGTTCACGCAATTCACCCGCATTTTTATTCTGTATGAGTCATCATTGAAATTGAATGAAAACATGGTTTATATTTTCTTCCATTTTGTACACAGCTCTTATTAAAATCGATAGCGTTAAACGACATAGAAATAAAACCTGCAACGTCTGCACATAACAACTGTGTCACGCACAACATTTCTGTGTGACACCACACTCCGCACGTCACTCTGAGACATGAGTTCTTAAGTCTCATATGCCCAGTGATTATGCCCTCGGGTGGTACCTACCTAGACGTATTCCTGCATAGGAATCCCACCACCAGTATGTTCTACACATTTGGAAGCAGAATTTCGTGACTAGAAATCGTGCAATCACGTGTAGCAGTAAGGCATGCGAAACAGTCGCACGAACGACAACCTACTAAAGTGAAGTCGCCAATCTCTGAAGCGAAATAACATTGAAAACTTCTAGTCCGTGGCTAAAGCTAAGGGCGTCGTATGTACGGAACCTTTTATGACTAGCGCGATGTAGTAGCGAAGTGCGAAACTTAATCATCTCAACTGGTAGTAGGATTCCTATCCGTCTAGGTAGTTACCACTCTAGGGCCAGTTATTCTGCCGTGAGGCAGTAGTGTGCGAACATTACTGTGTTTCGGTCTGAAGGGCACTGACAGCTAGTATAAATACTGGGTATGTGACTTAAGAACTGATGTCTCAGAGTGACGGGCGCAGTGTGGTGTCAGTGAAGCAGTAGTATGCAAACATAACTGTGTTTCGGACTGAAGGGCACTGAGAGCTAGTATAATCACTGGGTATGTGACTTAAGAACTGATGTCTCAGGGCGCACTGTAGTGTCACACAGAAATGTTCTGGGTGACATAGTATTAGTTATGGGCAGACGTTGCACTTACCATCAGCTGAACGTTTTGCTCGTTTCGTCACTCTATCCAACAATAAAAAATACTAGATTCTAAAAATAAAATTACTTAGAAATCTTGTTAATTGGTCTAGACGTTAATATACGTAAAGAACAAGAACTTAATTACTGGACAAATTATAATAAATTAACAGCTTATAAATATTTCACGGCTTTGGACATGCTACCTTTTTAATGGTATAGCGATATGTATGTCACCACTTGAGCAGTTTAAAAAATATCTCATATCGCGCTATCAAAGTTTCTTAGAAGTTAATTACAAGATCTAAGGATCACTGGTATGCGGAGACGTCCTCTCCAGATTCGATCACCCGAACTAGCGGATAGCTATCATTTTTTCCACCACATTTGCCAAAAGGGTTTAGGAGTCGGAGAGTGTCATTCTGCCCCTATACCGGTTGAGGAATTTCACACAATCACAGCAGCAACTAGTCCACTGCTGGGAAGGCCACCCCTTAAAATTTTTAATCTCGATTTTGGGCCAACTGCTTTCATTGACTTTCCGTAAAATTTCGAAGATCATCGCAATATCACGACGTTTTAATTTTTTTATTTTATGGATAATGTGACAAGACAAGCGGAATGTCCACTTGATGGGAAGTGCAACGTCTGCCCCTAACAAAAACTGTGTCAAAAAAAATCTGTGTAGCTGCTGCACTCATCACCCTCAGACATCAGTTCCTAAGTCTCATATGGCTAGTGATTACACTAGCTCTTAGTGCCCTTCGCACCGTAACACAGTAATGTTTGCACACTACTGCTTCACGGCAGAATAACTATACTGGAGTGGTACCCACCTAGACGGATACCACCAGTAACTGCGTTTGCAGCCACGAGCTACGAGCAGCTGGCACCGAATCTCTCTTACCCAATTTGTTTCCGAATTCGACACGTTCTCATTTTTTATTTCTCAAACAAGTTTATAAGTTTCCTCACGAATTTTCCGTCACAGCGGTGTGGAGAATCAGCATGTAAAATTGCAGTGAACAATTTTTGCACCGACACCGGGACGATTTTTTTTGACGAAGTTAATGACAATCGAGTACAAGTTCAACATAATAATAAGCGGCCACAGAAGTCCATAGACTCCTTCATCTATCCTCAATCCAAACTTATGTGCGTTAACAACGCGGATGCGGATCTTAGCAAATTAACTTTCTCACCTTTATTATTATGGATTTCCGCAAAGTAATGCCTGATTCTATTAACTTAGGTGCGTTGTCACCTTTTTTAATTGAAACAAGTTGAGACCATTACGGTTAAAAATACAGTCACCTCTTACAGTCACTCTTTCAAAGCTGGGATCAGAATAATGTTGATATTTTTTGCGAGTCTTTTTGTTTTAAAGAAAAATGTATTTAACTACTCGTACATATGCAACATTCAGTTAGAATGTAGCGTCATCCTAGTTTTTGTCTTGCACATAATTATAGCAATTAAAATAAAATATCTTTATAATTTTCCGAGCTGTGTGGTGGCGGCTCGTTAAAATAATACTATCACTCCATCTCATCCAATGGATCTCGTAAAAGGCGAGTAAGGAATTAAACTGCACTGTGCACCCAACAGCGCATGTTGGCGATGGGCTCACCACCTATCACACCAAGTGCATTATATTGTTTTGGTGAAACGTGGATTGTGGCAGTCATCTGTTTTTGCAGTGAGTGCCCAGTCTCTGACTACCCCTTATGGGATACAGTCGTGATCTTATGTATGTATAATTTTCCCGTCTCTTCATCACAACGTTCGCCACTTCCTAATTAACTTCTGTCATTGTTTGATATCATTTAAGTTACAGGTTCAGTAACCTTTAAACTCTTTTGTAATACGCAATATGCGGTGTTTAAATGTAATTTTTACTGGTGGTAGGATTCCTATGCAGGAATCCGTCTAGGTAGAAAAATTGCTTATGCACAGACACCCAGTTTTTTATCTGTAAATTTCTATGTGACACCACAATGCGCCCGTCACTCTGAGACTTCGGTTCTTAAGTCTCATATGCCCACTGATTCCACTAGCTCTCAGTGCCCTTCAGAACGAAACATTACTGTGTTTCGATTTCTAAGCAGCATCTAAAGCAGTAGTGTGCAAACACAGTAATGTTTGCACACTACTGCTTCATGGCAGAATAATTCGCCCTGCGGTGGTATTTACTTAGACGGATTCCTGCTTAGGAATCCTACCACCAGCCAAAATGTATGTAAAACGATGTAGCTGGCTGTGCGAAAACTTTATGTAGATGTGTGTGTAGATTAAAAACAGATGTCTTTAATCTGTATTTAATCTATGGTTAGCAATATTTAGAGTATGATTAATTACAGACGTACTAAGTAATCAGAACAATATCAGATAAATTCATTAAACAATGTCATAATATAAAAAAGATCGCACACACAATGAAGACAATGGAATACATTCTTAGTAAGTTATCTTAAGCATGGTAATAAATAGGTTTACAGAATACATATGTATATATTTCAAGGTTCGGGAAATAGTTAAGATTTATAGACTGCACAGTATACACATACTAGCTGATGCCCCGCGACTTCGTCGCCGTGGATATAGATTTTTTTAAATATCCCGGAAATATTTGATTTTCCAGGACAAATAGTATGCTATGTCCGTTCCCAGGATGCAAGTTACCTCTGTGCCAAATTTCGTCAAGATCGTTACAGGGGTTGAACGGTGAAAAGGTAACAAACAGAGAGAGGGACAGAGAGAGTTACTTTTTCATTTATAATATTACTAGGTGATGCCCGCGAATTCGTTTGCATGGATGCAGGTTTTTTAAAAGTCCCGTGGGAGCTAAGTGATCTTCCGGACCGAAAAGTATCCTTTGTCCGTCTCTAGGATGCAAGATATCACTGTGGCAAATTTTGTCAAGATCGGTTCAGCGGTTAAACCGCGAAAAAGTAACAATTCGTAACGCACAGGCACTCTCTCATTTCAGAGAGGGTTTGGGAGCTAGGAAGAATCCGCACGCTGCTCCAATGCGGGTTGGCGGACTTCACATGTCCTCGAAATATTTCTATTCCTCGGACATGCAGGTTTCCTCACGATGTTTTCCTTCACCGCTAAGCACGTGGTAAATCAGCACTTAAAATTGTAGAACAATATTAGAGGTGCTGGCACCGGGGATCGAACCCAGTTTACTCGCTTACTATGAAATTAAAGGCGAGCACCAGGCCCCTGAGCTTTTGGTACGAGTCAAAAAATTCTCACTCCCCATTGCGTTCCTACGAGCACATATTATAATCTAATAAACATAATTTAATGTAGGTAGGAGTCCTATGCACGTGGTGTCCGTCTTGAACGGTACCAGCGCAGTGAAAGTTATTCTGGCGTTGTGTATACACCACAATGTTTGTACAACACCATCGGTGGATGGTTAGAATGCAGTGCCATTAACTGGTGGTAGCATCACAATTCAACCGAACTATAAAACATGAGTTGGATTTAGCTGGAGCTCGAACTCAGCGCCCACGAAGCGGCAGGAGCGCTGATCACTGAACGAGGCGATCGTAAAATATACGAGTATTACAAGTGACAGCAAGCATACTTCCGCACCTTGGGACCCTCGAAACCCAGTCTCGTTCCGCTCTCAAATGCAAGAGGTCAAGGACCAGCCCTTGGCATTTCTTATAAAATGACAACTGTATTGTTAAACAAGCTTCGTCATCTCTTTACAATTATAATTATCCATCGACCGCATGAATCAGCAGCCAACTATCGCCGATGCGCGGTTAGAACCTTGTTAATTTTTTTTTAAAGAAGATAGCGATGAGACGATGAAATCATTCGCCTGATGTGTACCCATAATAATTGTTGCCTAAAGGGGAATGCCCAATTTAAGCCCTGACCGCACATGAAATTCAATTAATCGAAATAACATAAAATAATAATTCTGATTTTTTAGTAGGAATGTTTAGTCGTAACTAGTCGGCACATTTTAATTCGTTTATGAAATTCTTTAAACAACTAGTAGCTAAATGTTCCTATTCATTTATATTCCTTCCTGTCATTTGAATATAATGTTGCCTTTGTAAAGAAATATTTTCCTCTGTTAAATATTTTGGCCGTGTGGTGGCGGCTCGTTAAAAGAATATTACCACTCCATCTCATCCAATGGATCTCGTAAAAGGCGAGTAAGGAATTAAACTGCACTGTGCACCCAACAGCGCATGGTGGCGATGGGCTCACCACCTATCACACCAAGTGCATTATATTGTTTTGGTGAAACGTGGATTGTGGCAGTCATCTGTTTTTGCAGTGAGTGCCCAGTCTCTGACTACCCCTTATGGGATACAGTCGTGATCTTATGTATGTTAAATATTTGATTATTATTTTTATTATTGTTTGTTGTAACGCGAAATCTAGTATGTACATAAAAAGTACATAAAAAACCTAAATGTAATAATGTCAATTTTAAGATTTATGATTATAGTTCTGACGAAACAGACTTCTATGGTTTTTAAGTATTATTTATGGATGCCATTTTGTTTTCGTTGTCTTCGGAACTAATGTAAATGGAGAATTTTTTTCTTTTTCTTTTATGGCTGCTCTTAAAAGTATATAGTCATAGATATTAGAAATAAATACTATTTCTCTAAAAAGGCACGACTAGCTGTACATAGAGGAGTACTGTTTCCCACACTTATGTATGGTAGTGAATGTTGGGTCTGGCAGAATAAGCGTGAAAATAAGATAGCGTGACTTTGATGGCCAACGTGAGGAGCAGCGTTGTAACGGAACGTTGCGGTGTGTAAGAAAATGTAGTGACAAAGATAGAGAAAAAGATGCTTAGATGATTTGGAGACGTAGAGAAGATGGATGAAAGAAGATCGACGAAACATATTTTATAAGCGAGTGTGAATGGGCAAGAGTTGACGTTGGCGAACGTATCACGATCAGACCGAAGACGTTTTAAGGAAAAGCCGCGTCCAAACCCGCAACCGACGAGCATGTATGAAAGCGCACATGAAAGAAGAAGCGAAAGATGTGCCAGGATCGTATCAAGTGGAAAAATGGGGTCTCTGCCTACACCAATGGGAAGGAAGCTTGCTTATGTATGTATTACAAAGAAAGACATTTAATAGTAGAGTAGTTTCTATGCAGCTATCTATAATCTGTGCTAATTTCACATCTTTAGCAGTTTTTCTTTGGTATCCCATTTGTTTACCTCCGAAAACTTGCGTCGCGTGATCGAAACGTGAAAATTGTCACAGTAACATATAATTTTTTTATTTCATTTATTATGTTACTTATAACTATATTGACGTATTTTAAATATGATATTGACCAGTTGCGCAATGTGGAGTAAGATTTTTTTGACTCGTACCAAAATGGCGGTGACGTTGTTCGCCTCACGACTCATTTCCCGCGAGGACGAAATGTGGGCTACGTGAGTGGCCTCTGCCAACCCTGTTTATGGGAAAAAGGCGTGACCGTATAAATGTATGTTGCTATGTCTTTATAGACGGACAGACAGATATGACTGTACTACAGGAATGTTGTAAGTGAAAAACTTTACACACTACAGGATTCCCCTAAAAGAGCAAGTAATAGTCACTACTCACTTGACAAAGCTGAATAAATTTCGAAGCGATCCAAAAACACAACTTACTGGTGGTAAGATTCCTATGCAGGAATCCGTCTAGGAAGTTACCACCCCAGGGCCAGTTATTCTGCCGTGAAGCAGTAGTGTGCAAACGTTACTGTGTTTCGGTCTGAAGGGCACTGTGAGCTAGCGTAATCACTGGGCATTTGAGACTTAAGAACTGATGTCTCAGGGTGACGGGCGCAGTGCGGTGACACACAGAAATATTCTGGGTGACACAGCATTTGTTGTGGGCGGACGTTGCACTTACCATCAGGTGAACGTTTTGCTCGTTTAGTCACTTTGTACAATAAAAAAAAAAACACATTCAGAGAAACCAATATCTGGTTAATTGTTGTGAATAATTCTCGTTGAACTTCCATTCTCTTACCTCTTCTTATTTTAAGTGCTCACTTCATGTAGGATGATACGTAAACGTTATATTTTACTGGTAGTAGGATTCATATGCATGAATCCATCCGGGCTGGTACCACCACAGTGCCAGTTGTTCAGCCGTCAAACAGTAGTGTACAAACTACTTTCGTTCTGAATGGCTCTGTCAGCTAGTACAATAGGCATATGAGTCTTAAGAACATTCTCTGGCAGACGTTGCTCTTACCATCAGGTTAATAATTTGCTTTTATCGTCACTTACTTCCATAAAAAACATAATTAGAATTTCACCATAACTCACCATCGGCATCTCGTAAATAGATCTCACAACATAAGCTCCACTTAATTTGCAGTAACTTTGTAAGTACCTTAACTTCCTCACTTTCTAATTAGATTAACAATAAATTAATCGTACGATTCTCTACGAGAACTATAAGACATACACTTATTATGAAATTATTCACGAAATTACATCTAGTTATAATTAATATTGTATTAGAAACACGTACACCTCCAACTGAAGCACTTTCCTTTGCATAAAATAAATAGATGAACGCGTACGACGCGGCGGTCGTAGTGAAACTGACGAGTGACGACGTGATAGGACTGTTGTGTATGGTCCAGTGATTCATTGAGACAGCTGGGGAGGTTGGTGCAAGAAATAGAAGCGAAGCGGGAAGGGAAATATATTTGAAGTTCTCTTTCGAAAATGGGAAAAAAATAAGTCAAATTCTTTTTGCACGATGACTGTTTAATGATTATTTTATGATGACAAGCGCAAGTAGCTAAGAAAAGAGGAAAAAGAACGAAATCTTCTTTCTTATTTTTAAACTGCCATATCTTTCGTAGATCCAATAGCCTACTAATTACGAAACTGCTAGCTATAGGTTCTCCAGCAAACCCCGCATTGGTAGCCCCCCGCTAACTCAGTGAAATGCATAAGCACTCATGAACTTGAAAAGCAGATATTGGAGCCAAAAGGTCTCTATTTTTTTTGTTTTAATAAACGAAGCCCCGCAGTAGGATTTTCTCCTGTATCGTGGGTGTGTTTTAAAAACATACATTTCAAATGCACAACTCAACCAGACCCGAAAATCAACAATTTGTGTTTTTGCACAAATGTTACCTCCGACTGGGAATCGAACCCAGGACCGGTGGCGCAGAAGTCAGGTACGCTAACCACTACGCCACGCGGTCGACAGGTACATTTTTATTTCTCTGTAGTGCTTTGTTAAATTTTGATAATTGTACAGGATTGATCCGGGACGAGTTTGACGATATTCTTTTGACGATGAAGCGAAGCTTCTTAACGTACGATGAGGACTTAGAAAAAGTGAAACGTCACACCCGCAGTACGAACGAAAGTTGCAACGCTTCACATTGGGTGGGCTGGACTGGTGGCTTGGCCATGTTAGTGACCCAGACAGAGTACTGGGTAATTTGCTTATAATTTGTTGCGATTGTTGCGAGTTACGATAGTATAATTTTTAATTACGTAAATATACTTAATGTATAATAACAAATTATGTACAATTTTTTTATTATTTATAATTTTAAATAATTAGAATTTAACGTTTATGCTCTAGGTTATTACCACTGACTGTCATGTTATTTTGTTATTCTCGATAATCTTTTTCAAAAAGAATAGCGTAAATAGCTTCGCTTCTGGAAGGGAGGTCCACTACCTCATTATTTTGCTTTTCCATTGTAAACTTTTTGGAAACACCTTCATCATCATTTCGGCCTATCACTAGTCCACTGCTAAACATAGGCCCCCCCATAGATTACCAAAAAACACGTCAGTTGATAGCTCTCATTTTGGGGAGATTTTGCCATAGTTGCCACGCTTGGTAGGCGGGTTGACAACTGCAGTTTATTTATTAAGATGTTCCAGGAAAATGCTGCTGCCCCTCTCCTGATTTCTTTACATTCATATTCTATACATACATAGCCATACAATTTCAAAAGTATGCACACGAGGTTTTTTTAATTTTTAGTATCGTTGTAACAAGTCCTTTTTATCTTTGTTTTGCTTTGTTTTTAGTCTTTTTTACTGGTGGTAGGATTCCTATGTAGGAATCCGTCTAGGTAGGTACCACCCCAGGGCCTTTTATTCTGCCGTGAAACAGTAGTGTGCAAACATTACTGTGTTTCGGTTTGAAGGAGACTTAAGAACTGATGTCTTAGGGTGACGGGCGCAGTGCGGTGTCGCACAGAAATATTCTGGGTGACACAGCATTTGTTGTGGGCGGACGTTGCACTTACCATCAGGTGAATGTTTTGCTCGTTTCGTCACTTTGTACAATAAAAAAAAAACAAATTTTGATTGATTTTCAGACTTATATACATAATATTGTGAGCGATGGTAGCTCAGGGGCAAATTAAAGGCGAGGACCCGTTCTCGCCTTTAATTTCAAATTACACGTGTTACATCCCCGGAGCCAGCACCCCTAAAATTGTTCTACAATTTGAAGAGCTTTACCACGTGCTCAGCGGTGAAGGAAAACATCGTGAGGAAACCTGCATATCCGAGGAACAGAAATATTTCGAGGACATGTGAAGTCCGTCAACCTGCATAGTACAGCGTGGCGGACTATTATCGACTCCAAAACGCTCTCAAAAATGACAGGAGGCCTGTGCTCAGCAGTAGAACATTTAAAGGCTGTAACTTTACTTTTTTTATATATAATATTAACAAAAAAATTATTTACAGTGTTTTTTATCACCTGTGGGCCTAATGTCCTTTGTTGTCACCAGCTAAAACCCTATCAAATTACTTGACCCGCTCTTCGTTCTCACTTGTACCACACGCATAGCCAAATCTAAATTATAATGAACTGTCATGACCGTAGGGACCGGTTCGACGCTTATGTTATTAAATATGTAATGATAAACACGACCAAGAAACCCCACAGTAATTCCGATAACAGGTTTAAAGGTAACTCTTGGTATTTTATGACGTGATTCGAGACAACGTACATTACAACAAGAGCCACACCATGATTTTAGTTAGTTATTGCAAAACTTCTTTAGAATCGCTGTAATTTGAAACTCAACACAGCAAAATGATTTGAAATACATACTTACATACATACATAAGATCACGACTGTATCCAATAAGGGGTAGTCAGAGACTGGGCACTCACTGCAAAAACAGATGACTGCCACAATCCACGTTTCACCAAAGCAATATAATGCACTTGGTGTGATAGGTGGTGAGCCCATAGCCACCATGCGCTGCTGGGTGCACAGTGCCGTTTAATTCCTTACTCGCCTTTTACGAGATCCATTGGATTAGATTGAGTGGTAGTATTCTTTGAACGAACAACCAGAACCGAGTAAGTTAAACAAAAACAAAACCAAAATTGGCGTTAACGAAAAAAAATCACGTTTTAATTAACAATATGGGAACCATTTTTGATTTTATTTGCAGCCAAAGAAAGAGACAAATATGCTCTACTAAGGACAGAGAAAGGTTGACAAACTTTCCTTTGTAGCAGCCATTTTGGTTGTGCTTATAACATATCAGAAATAAGACCTATCCTATAGTATAGATCATCTCTAGGTGATAAAAAAATTATTAGATCATAATCTTGACTCAGTTACATTGTCCAAAAAGTATTAAGAATAATTTTAATACAATAAGAACCATTTATTCATGAAACTATGTATTAAAGCTTATTTTAAAAATTATACCCAATGGTTTTATTGAATTATGTATTGACTCAAGTTGATAAAAAAAGTAAAGTTTCAGCCTATAAATGTCACACTGCTGAGCACACCTCTTACTTCGGAGAGGGTTTTGGAGCTAGGATATCCGTGGTAGCTCAGGGGCTAGGCGCTCGCTTTAAATTTCATAGTACGCGAGTGACCTGGGTTCGATTCCCGGTGCCGGCACCACTAAAATTGTTAATTGGAATTTTAAGTGCTGATTTACCACGTGCTCGGCGGTGAAGGAAAACAACGTGAGGAAACCTGCATGTCGCCTGTCATTACGAAAGGATGTCATCTTTAATGCATAAAATGCGTCTTACAAAGTGCTTTATACTTTTTTATTGTGAATCTTGCCACAATCGTTTTATTAGATCGTAACAATCGTTTATAAGTAACAAACTTATTTATAGTCCTTCGTGTCTAGTTGACATCTCTGAGGCTATTTTTTTTGGCGGGCAAATTCGTTAGAATCGTTCCAGTAACTGAGATAACTGTGCCCATCGCCATATTCCTGAATTTGTAAGAGATTTCGTGTAACAATTAAGCTTAATACTGTTAATCTGTTACAAACTAACTTTATCTAAAAAAATACTAATCTGCAACAACTGCAACTATGAGTGTTAGTTGAAGTTTTTTACTACTGATTTGGCCCGCGAAAACCAAGACCAATTATGAACACAGTAAACAACAATGGTGTAACATCGGCAGACAGAACTATCTTGCACCAAATAGTGTAGATCATTAATGTAAACCAAGAACAGAAATGGACCAAAGATCGATCCCAGAGGAGCACCCATTTTTACTGCACAACCGTCTATGCTTTCTATTTGTAAGGTAGGAAGATAAAATCCAGTGCGGTTTCACAAAAGCTGTAGTAAGTTTACTATATTCAATTATATTAAATTTTTATGTTCCACGCCGTCAAATGCATTTGAGAGATCACAAAACACACCAACTGTGTCATAAAAATCTTCCCAGGCTTGTAAAACATGTGAGGCTAGTTCAACATTAGTCGTTGGACTTCTATTTGTAAAGCCGAATTGCTTGTCATTTAAAACTATATTTACTAAAATGAACGACCATATGCTCTAACATTATTTTTTCAAATATTTTACTACAACCTAGCAACGCAGAAAAAGGACGTTAATTAGTAGAAATATCTCTGCTATCCGATTTAAAAACTAGTACAACCTTACTATGTTTCATCAGTTCAGGGAAGTCCACACAGAGATTAAAAATAATCGCCAATATTGGGGCTATATAGATAATAATTATATAACCTGCCCAGATCGAGAGCCCCCAGAGATCCTACATATTCTTTTTAATAATTTGCTAAATTATTTTACGATATCTGTAATGTGATTAAAACGAAAGTTAGGAATGTCAATATTTACATGTTTCCTTATATATGACTGAAACTACAGCACTTGACTACAAATGCTTCGTATTTTCAGCAGGTACATTTGAAAGAACTTCAAGAAACTCATTTTTCAGCATTCAGCAACTTTGTATTTATCTTTTACTACATTGCCATTTAATTTCAAAGCAGTCTTCTTTCTTAGCATTATGCCTGCCAGTTTCTAATTTAAATATGTTCCAGGTGGCTTTAGTTTTATTAGGAGAAAACTTACTTTTATTGCTCAAAAATAAGCTTTTGCTAAACATTTAAAAAGAATTGTATACTGTTTAACATACCGATGATACATACTTGCTACAATACTGACACAAATCTTTAGCTTCCTCTACTTTCATTAGTGTTTTCATACAAGCTCGTCGGTTGCGGGTACTTTTGACGTGACCTTTCCTTAAAACGACTTCTATTGTGATACGTTCGCCTACGTCGCCATTTACCGGCTTGCCCATTTACACTCGCCTCATAAACATGTTTCGTCAATCTTCTTACATCTATCCTCTCTACGTGTCCTGCTCAGATGGTTTGGACCCCTTACTCTAACTTTGTCACTACATATTCTACCACACCGCAACGTTCCCTTATCACGCTGTTCCTCACTTTGTCCATCAAAATCACTTCAGCTATAATTCTCACACTTTTCATTTCCTCAGCTTTTATCTGGTTTTCATGCTTCTTCTGCCAGACCCAACATTCACCACCGTAGATGAGTGTGGGGAGCATTACTCCTCCTCCTGTGCATTTTATAGATATACATTTCACAAGCTCAACACACCCAGACCCGAAAACCGTCAATTTGAGTTTTGCACAAATATTGGCTCCGGCTGGGATTCGAATCCAGGACCCGTGGCGTAGAACTCAGATACGCTATAATCCGTAATATAATCGTAATCGTAATATAATCCATACTAATATTATAAATGCGAAAGTAACTCTCTCTTTACCTTTGCCTGTTTGTTACATTTTCACGGTTCAACCGCTGAACCTTGATCTTGACGAAATTTGACACAGAGATGCAAGCTGCATCCTGGAGACGAACATAGGAAATCTTTGTATCCCGAAAAGTCAAGTAGGCCCCACTGGATATTTAAAATTCCTGCCTATGCAGGAATCCGTCTAGGTAGGTATCACCCTATGGCTAGGTATTCTGCCGTGAAGCAGTGTAGACATTACTGTGTTTCGGTCTGAAGGTCACTGAGAGCTAATGTAATTACTGGGCATATGAGACTTAAGAACTGATGTCTCAAGGTGACGGGCGCAGTGTGGTGCCACTCGTTGTTCTGGGTGACACAGCGTTTGTTATGGGCAGACGTTGCACTTACCATCAGGTGAACGTTTAGCTCGTCTCGTCACTTAATCCAATAAAAAAAAATCCACGCGGACGTGCGGGTATCAGCTAGTACTTAATAAATATCGTAAATAAATACTGTCAGTTCATATAATACTTAATCAAGTCGTGCTACTATAAACAGTTACACTGTATCACTGTATTTATCCATATTCTCCGGAAAATTAAAGAATTCTCACAGTATTTTAAAAAAACCTAAATCTACCGAACGTAGTCGCCTGCTTCAGCTAGTCCATACTAATATTATAAATATTAAATCAATATAAAATTTAATATTATAAATGCGAAAGTAACTCTCTTTGTCGCTCTGTCTGTTTTTACTACATTTTCAGGGCCCAACCGTAGAACTGATGTTGTCCAAATTCGGCACACAGATAGCTTAGATCCCGAAGACGGACATAGGATACTTTTTATCCCGGAAAACGAAACGGTTCCCACGATATACAAAAACCCTCAATTCACTCGGACGAAGTCGCCGGAATCAACTAGTTTATTATATCACACAGTGGTATTACTTTAAACCGTTATACTGTGGCATTGACGTGACCATCAAGGTCGTGTCGGAAATCGAACTGAGTCGATGTCCTTTAGACCCGCACCGACGAATAAGGAAAATGATAATGGGCATATCACTACAATGAAAATAACGACGGACGCACAAAGAAACTGATTGAGTTTCGTATTTATTTATTAAATTGCTGCTGCGTGCACGCATTAATAGACAACACACACACACACATCATCATCATTTCAGCCTATCACTAGTCCACTGCTGAACATAGGCCTCCCCCATAGATTGACACAAAACACGTAAGTTTGTTTTTCTCATTTTGGAGGGAGTTGCTATGCCACTGCGGGTGTGTAACCGCAGTTTATTTATTGAAATGTTCCAGGAAGATGCTGCCGCCCATCTCCTGGTTATCTTTTTCCCACTGTCGACTTTTACGACACCCACGAGACGAGTTGGGGTGGTAGATTCTCTAAAAGCCGCCACCACATGTCATTCTATTTACATATTAACACTTACACACAAACAATCAATTTTATTTACGCAATTTACAATATACGCAATAAAAACAAAATAGAACTTCACCGTCCAAGAATAACGTATGGCAAACGCAGCATACTGTACGAAGGAGCACAACTATTTAATAACCTCCCAAATGATATAAAAGATAGTGACACTCTTAGAATATTCAAGAAAAAACTTATGTTACACTTGAAAAAAAACATACTTAAATAAATAGATATACGTAGCCTACCACATTGTCTTCTGAGCTCTGGAAAAAAACCATTTTAAATTGAAAAATTTATTTTCTCTTTAATAAAATTTTATATTTGTATGAGTTATTAAAGATCTTTAAACCCAACTCAATGTTTTACCGCCGTGAACGCGCAGTTTCAATCAATTTCGACATATTTGGATTATGTATAGGCACGCGCCAATACTTTACCATAAAACGCTTCATGAACAGCCATTATCGTGCATTTACGTTTAATTTTTAATCATACTAATATTAGAAATGCGAAAGAAACTCTCTCTGTCTCTCTGTCTATTTGTTACCCTTTCACGGCTCAAGCGCTGAACCGATCTTGACGAAATTTGGCACAGAGATAGCTTATACGGAGATAGACGGATATTCTGTGAAATCAAAGAGTTCCTATGGTATTCTTGAAAAACACGCGGACGTAGTCGCGGCCTACAGATAGTTACTTATGAGCTTTTCACCATAGTTGTTTATAATATTAGTACGGATTAAGAACCAGAGACAATGATTCCGATCGCGTTTGATACAAAAAAAAAGTGAACCATACATTTTAACTTTAACCCACATTAGTTTTAGAATTAATAAAGACTGCCTTTGCGAAATAAACCAGTGCGTTTGCAGGGAAGGTGAGACAAGTATATTTCCTATGGTCCCCATACTAAATTAAAAATAACCACAACATAAAATCACATTTAATAGGCCACAAATCCTCACAAAAAAAGGATGATTCGCGAGGCTATTTAAATTAAAAACATTCTTATTTCAGTACAGAAGGGTTTGGTTAGAATAAAAAGTAAAAAAAGTAAAGTAACAGCCTATAAATGTACCACTGCTCAGCACAGGCCTCTTCTCATTTCCCAGAGGCTTTTGGTGCCGGGAAGAATCCGCCGGAAGAATCACTACTTAACACTACTAGACCCGTGGTCACGGTAAAGTGTAAAGCCCTCGAAATGTCGGATAATAAAAAGTAAAATTAAACTCGATAAAATCCGTAAAATTTGGTCGCGCGTAAAAATATGAGTAATCATTGGCATATAAGAACCGATGTAGCAGAGTAATACCAGAATATGTAATGCTGTCACTATACTGATTGAGATTTTTTTTACTCGTACCAAAATGGCGGCGACGTGGTTGACCCGTCACGCCGTGTTTCCCACGGGATATGTATGTATATTTCTAACTATCAGGTACTTTCTCGTCTTGTCACTTATTTCCATAAAAAACTGTCTTACAGTAACATCTCGTAAGTTCTAGTTCTAGAACAACATGAATTTTGAAGTCCCAGATACAGATTGTTATGAAATTAAAAAAAAAGTAAGACAAATGAATATACGTCACACATTTCGATTCCTTGTATTAATAATAAAATATCATTGAATCTGAACTTCAATTGAATGTATACGAGTACAATCATGCGTAACCGTACAGTCACGATGAACGCTTTAAAAGAAAACAAAACAATATGCCGGGTCAGTGGGACATGCTGGTACAATTTTGAGTATAACTTACGTACAGTCGCGTACATAATGTCTTGACATCTTATAATTCCCATGTTTTCGCCGATTAGTGATAATGATGAACTTTTGACATCGAGTGGCCTAGTGGTCAGTGTACCTGACTTCTACGCCGCAGGTCCTGGGTTAGTATTCCAGACAGGGTCCACATTTGTGCAAAAACACAAACGGTTTCTGTGTTTGGTTGTGTTGTGCTTGTAAAATGTGTGTCCGTGCAACACGCTCACGATAAAAACATAAACTTTTAAGAAAATAATAACATTTACCATTTTTCAATGGCATTCCGCTCATACCCTATTTTTTAATATACGAGGTATGTACGTGAAAGTACATTAACTTTTCAATTTGGTAGGTTAAATAGTAGGATCATAAATGAATTTGATATCCAACCTCAATAATACTTGTTGTTGTCAATTTGTTCTTGACATACATTATGCCGAATTGTTCACAGCAATAAATAAATGCGCGTGACTGTACTTATTGTTATGATACGAACTTAAATCGATCAGAGATATTAGAGCAGTAAAAAGTAACAAAAGTAGTAAATAATAGCCTTCAGTATCACAATGGTAGAAAGAGGCTGCCTTACATATTTTGATTATCGCGTGTCAGTCCATCACAACATAATCATTTCTAAGCTTGTGGTACATAATGCATATATTAGAAATACTTTGCATATAAATTTTATGAAAACAACATCATGGATATAAATAGTTATGTGTAAATATAGTTTCATTCAATGTTTTTTATTTAAATAAGAGGATGTGACGAAACGAGCATAACGTTTATCTGATAGTAAGTGCAACATCTGTCCATAACAAATGCTGTGTTATCCAGAACCTTTCTATGTGGCACCAGACAGCGCCCGTCTCTTTGAGACATCAGTTCATTGTCTCTTATGATAGCAATTACACTAGCTATCGGTGCCATTCAAACGGAAACACAGTTATGTTTGCACACTGTTGGTAGGATTCCTATGGAGGAATCCGTCTAGGTGGGTACCGCCCCAGGGCCGGTTATTTTGCCGTGATACATAATTTCGGTGATGTAATTGCTGTTAGCTTTTTTGGATTTTACAGCTTCATCGGAACACTGTACTCACGGGCCAGGTTTGGTTTGACCCAAACATAAATACTTAAATAAACTCCTACAAAAATCTCGAAATTCGGACTGTGTCGCGTTCGCTGCGATCTTGCGCGATTTAGAATATCTCAAATGATTTGATTGAAAGTCGTCTAATGACCGTCCGAGGCAGGCTGCGGGCCTCCGTTCGGACTGTTGACTTGTGTGTCGGTAACTCTGGGCGTTGGAACTGCCCTGGAACACGGGTGTATCGTGTGTACGCGATGTGATTGTCGACTGCTGCGCGCCGCTCTCTACGGCGGTCGCGAGTCGTGGTGCGTGTTATATTAAAGCTATTAACTGTGTGTACAGGACTTTTGCCGTGAAGCAGTAGTGTGCAAACATTAACGAAGGTTTCTTGCAAGAAATTGTCAATTAAAAGCCTCCTGTCATATTTTGTATGGTAATTGTGTATGGTCATAATTGCGCTCGCTTTAAATTTCATAGTACGCGTGTGACCTGGCTTCGATTTTCGGTGCCGGCATTATTAAAATTGTTAATTGCAATTTTAAGTGCTGATTTACCACGTGCTCGGCGGTGAAGGAAAACATCGTGAGGAAACCCGCATGTCTGAAGAAATAAAAAATATTCCGAAGACATATGCAGTCCGCCAACCCGCATTGGAGCAGCGTGGCGGATTCTTCCTAGCTCGAAAACCCTCTCAGACATGAGAGGAGGCCTGTGCTCAGCAGTGGGACATTTATAGGATGAAACTTTACTTTGCTTTACTTTACTTTTATTTATGAGCGTATTTTTTTAATGGAACCAAGAGAAGAGACCAGGGTCTCGTTCGCCTCGCGGTTAGTACCAAGCATGTCTATAACTGTTGATTATTTGCTTAGAGAAGTTCTGAGCAGTACCACACTGCGCTTGTCACCATAAGACATTCGTACTAATATAGTAATACTAATCCATACTTATGAGTATATTACAAATGTATGTGAATATAATATCTGTACCTATCTGGCTGTTTGTCTGGTGTATAAAGTATCTGGTTGTGTAAATCGGTCTCTAGGGTGCAACCTATCACTGTGCCAAATTTCGTCAAGATCGGTTAAGCGGTTGAACCGTGAAAAGGTAACAAACAGACAGAGGAAAGGAGACAGCTACTTCCGCTTAAAAATATTACTATCTAAAGCCCGCGACAGTCCGACAGCTGATTTCGATCATGGCGCAAATTTCCGAATGCTGTCGGTAGCAACCAACTGCACAGGAGCGCCCGATGTAACGCTCATGCTATAAGATTCAGTGTCTGAGACACGATAATCACAACACAACTAGACTCGAAAACTAACGTCTTGTATTTTTGCACAAATGTTGGCTTTGGCTGGGATTCGAATCCGGCCCGGCGTAGACGTCGGGTACTCTGGCCGCTAGGCCGTGCGACATCAACTAATCGTGGTAAATAACTTTACAAAGTACCTGTCGGTCTGGTAGTTCTATTTCCTTCCTCGATTAAAGTAACCGCACACAGTTTATATCAATATCTACAACTAATTAATTGCTATCATTATATTTCTATCGGTATATCAGGTTATAATAAATATCGGAAAATGATAAATGCTTGGAGATAAATGTATGAATTCTAACATGATAGTGCAATTAAAAAAAATAACCGTGTTACAGTAGGCGAGAGCTGTGGTAGCTCAAGGGCCGGACGTTCGCGCGTTTGTCTATAGATGGCGCTGATTATGTTAATGCGTCTTTTGTGAGTCGCGCTGTAGAGATACGAGTATATGTATAACAAAATGAAAAGGTAACAACAAAATTTACTGTGTATCATTCGAACAAATAAGGTTCGATAGCAGCTCAGATTTTTATGTCTGATGCCCCGAACCCCAGGTTTATTCATTGGCCCTTCTAGCGGGATTCCCAATTATTGCTTGGGTATCTACAGTGGTGGTTCACCAACCCCTTCGCGTCACTTTATTGTGCAGTGGATCACTGCCAGTGCAACCTATCGACTGAAGAGTTGGAGGTGCGAAGCGGAGCGGAGCAAAGGAGTTTGGAGGAGAGACGAAGAAACTAGTTGCTGGCGGAGGTGCCTGGCAGGAATGGGAAGTGAGGGGCGCTTCAACTGATGCTGTCAACACAGCCCGGATTTAGCAGAAGCACCTCTAGGACCCACGCCTTAAATTTCATAGCACATGAGCGACCTGCGTTCGATTCCCGGTGCCAGCACCTCCAAAATTGTAATTTGAAGTGCTGATTTACCACGTGCTTAGCGGTGAAGGAAAAATCGTGAGAAATCTGCATGTCTCATCGAATATTGTGAAGTCCGCCAACCCAAATAGGAGCTGCGTGGGAGATTCTTACTGGCTCGAAAACCTTCCTAGAAATGAGATGAGAAGGCCTGTGCTCAGTAGTGGAACATTTATAGGCAGATACTTTAAGGCGATAGACTGATTTGGAACCTCAGCTTCAGCAATATTTAAAATTGAAGCATCGACGGTCTAATAAATCTACAGTCTGTGACCACGTTCAGAACAGTCCTAAACATTACATCAGATTTGACAGCCACCGATCCTTGCAAAAGAACACGGATCCCTAGCAAGGATGATTTGCAAGGCAAATGAAATTAAAAATTATTCTAATTTCAATAGAGAAGATGTTTGTGTACCACTATCGTCTAGGGATTCTACATTCAGTCTATAGCTAGTCCACTGCTGAACGTAGGCCTCCCCTATAGATTGCCACACAAGTTTGTAGCTCTCATCTTGGGGGGATTTTGCCGTAGTTGCCACGCTTGGCAGGCGGGTTGGCAACCGCAGTTTATTTATTCAGACGTTCCAGGAAAACGCTGCTGCCCATCTCCTGGTTTTAATTTTCCCTCTGTCGATTTTTACGACACCTGTGGAATGATATGGGGTGGTAGATTCTCTTAAGCCTCCACCACACATACATGCATACAATCACGCGTTTTTTCCATATAATGGGTAGGCAGAGAGATTGAACCCAGGATTTGTCGACTCAATAGGTAAACAACGATTACTTCCCGCGAGCTTAGAGAAGTGAATGATTAAGGAAACCTACTACCTATTATCGTTCTACTTTCACTTGCATTTCACATTAATGTCATTTTCTGCTCCACGGAATCGCTGCATAAATATCCTTTCAACGGCACTGATATTTAAAAAAGTTCTCTAAACAGTATAACAAAAAGTATATTTTAACTACAGCATTAAGCTTCTTGGTGAATTCATAAAATATTAAACTTCACGAATTCACACAATAAATTAGTCATAACAGTTGAAATTATCTTTTTATTTATTTGTGACATGGAAAACTTCCCATACCGTGGGTAGGCAGAGACCACGCACGCCGCCCACATTACGCCTCCGTGGGAAACGAGTCGTGACGGGCAAACCACGTCCCCGCCTTTTTGGTTCGAGTCAATAAAAATCTTACTCCCCATTGCGTTCCTACGAGCAGTATAGTGACAGCATTGAATATTATGATGCTATTACATACATACATACATTCACGCCACTTTCCCATTGGGGTGGGTAGAGACCACATCTTTTCACTTGCTACGATCCTGACACACATATTTAGCTTCTTCTACTTTCATTAGCGTTTTCATACACGCTCATCGGTTGCGGGTATTTTTAACGTGATCTTTCGTCCAAAGTTCACCGATCGACGTACGCCAAGGTCGACCCTTTCCGGCTTTCCCATTCACACTTTCCTCATAAATCTGTTACGTCAATCTCCTTTCATTCATCCCCTCTACGTGTCCAAACTATCTAAGCATCCCTTTTTCTATCTTTTCCACTATATCTTCAACCACACCGCAACGTTCCCTTATCACGCTGTTTCTCACTTTGTCAATCAGAGTTACTCCAGCTATACTTCTCAAACTTCTCATTTCCATCCACAGCGTTAATCTTACTTTCATGCTTCTTCTGCCAGACCCAGCATTCAGTACCATACATAAGTGTGGGGACCAGAACCGCCCTATGTATAGCCAGTCGTGCCTTTTTAGATACGTTCTGGCTACTCATAAAGTTATGCAGAGACCCATTCACTTGATTCCCTGCCAATACTCTTCTCTCAATATCACAGTCATACTTTCCGTCTCCCGTAAATTTAGAACCCAGGTACACAAACTCTTTCACTTGTTCCACTCTTTTTCCTTCAATCAGAACTCTGTCTTCCGACATACTTTCTTCTCTTTCAAAAACCACAACTTTGGTCTTACTTACGAGTACATTAATTTTCATCACCTTGTTTTTTAAGGTGCTATTCTGCACGAATAAAGGCTGTCCGTAACTTAGTCGGCTCTTACCGATACCTCATTGGAAAGAGGAGGTATGATTCTACGCTGCCGCTGGTGGTAGGACTCCTATGCAGAGATCCGTCTAGTTAGGTACCACCCCAGGGCCAGTTATTCTGCCGTGAAGCAGTAGTGTGAGTCTATGGACCTCTGTGGTCGCTTATTATTAAGTGGACCTTGTACTCGATTGTCACTAACTTCGTCAAAAAAAAGTTTGGCCTCCCGGTGTCGGTGCAAAAATTGTTGACTGCAATTTTACATGCTGATTCTCGACACCACTGTGACGGAAAATTCGTGAGGAAACTTATAAACTTGTTTGAGAAATGAAAAATGAGAACGTGTCGAATTCGGAAACAAATTGGGTAAGGGAGATTCGGTAGCAGCTGCTCGTAGCTCGTGGCTGCAAACGCAGTTACTGGTGGTATCCGTCTAGGTGGGTACCACTCCAGTATAGTTATTCTGCCGTGAAGCAGTAGTGTGCAAACATTACTGTGTTACGGTTTGTAGGTCACTGAGAGCTAGCGTAATCACTGGGCATATGAGACTTAAGAACCGATGTCTCAGAGTGACGGACGCAGTGTGGTGTCACACAGTAAATTTCTGGGTGACACAGCATTTGTTATGGGCATATATCAGGTGAACGTTTTGCTCGTTCCGTCACTTCTAAGAAATAAAAAAAAAACCTATCGGCTAAAAATCTATAAAGTGATGATACCCCTAATGTAGTTAACAGTGAAACCAATAAAGTCTTAATTTTATTCCAGTATTTTAATACTATATGATGATGATGTCTCGCCTTGACCGATGTCGACATCTTGCGATTACGATCCGAAGTTATGTAAATATGTATATGTGTATACTTTATATATGTATATGTGTACACTATGTGGCAAGTATGCGCCCAATCACAAAAGCACACTCTTGTCCACACCTTCCAGTGTGTCCGATTTGACGCTAACGCGACAAGTGCTTAAGGTCAGATATAGTGTGAGATACTTCAAGACTCAACAGCTTCGGCAAAAATGAATCCCTATCCGAAGATCGATCATTTATTTTTACTTCCTGTGCCCCGCGGTTTCGTCCGCGTAGAAAATCCGACCCCGATCGATCATATACATATATACTTCGACGATCGCGTGGCCTAGTGGTCAGAGTACCTGACTTCTACGCCGCGGGTCCTGGGTTCGACTCCCAGCCGGAGCCAACATTTGTGCTAAAACACAAATTGTTGGTTTTCGGGTCTGGTTGTGTTGTGTTTGTCCCCGTGTTTCTGACACTTCATCCTAGCCTACCTCCGATCTTATCGCATCAGAGTTACATCGGGCGCGGGTAGGTTGGGACGAGTGAGTGCCTCTGTGTTTGCGCGTACACTTGTGGCACTATAATATCTCCTGCGCAGTTGATGGCTCTCGACAGTAGTCGGAAGTTGTCGCCGTGGTCGAAATCGGCTAGGAGAACATCATCACATCATCATCATATACTTCCCTATTTGAATCTATTGGGTTTTAATTTTTTTACGCGAAACCCTAATTATTTTTCTAAAATTAAAGTAACCTTACTTTCCCGCCATAATATCAGCTATCTGTCAGTGAAAGTCCCGTCAAAATCGGTCCAGCTGTTTCGGAGCAAAATTTTAAAAATTGTTTTTTCCTTATACACTTTCATAAGCATTAAGTTAAAAGCTGTTATATTCTTATTACAAACAGACACTTCAATTTTATTAATTTGTATAGATATAAATCCTGTATTCAGCGCAGATTCAATACTTTAACAAACACTCAGCAAACAGTTTGTAAACTGTAATCTCAGTTGTATAAATTTAAATATTGGGGTTACATTATTAATTAAACAAAGGAAGATAGCGTTTTACTTTTTTATATTTACGCGAATGTTGTAATTAAACATAACTCGTAAACCGATAGGTGTCCGACCGAGTAGAATAGCACCTACCTCTTTCCTACCGAGGTGTCGTAAGAGGCGACTAAGGTATTGTACGGACAGCCTTTATTCGTGCTGAATAACACCATAATATGCAATGCTGTCACTGTACTGCTCGTGAGAACGCAATGGGGAGTAAGAACTTTTTGACTCGTACCGAAATGGCGGCGACATGGTTCGCCACCCGTCACGTCTCATTTCCCGCGAGAGCGAAGTGGGCTACGTGAGAGGCCTCTTATTGGAAAAAGGCGTCACTGTACGTATGTATGTTATGAATGTAATGAAACTATATTTACGGATTTTATCTCGACTAATTTTACTACTTAATTTCAGTCGTTTCGGGCGATAACATCCGTTAATTTATTTTTATTCAAAGAAAGTATCACGAATTACCACGAAATAGTTTATCTTTATCGATTTGCAATCTGTTCTAATCGTGTGTTTTTTTTTTAATTTAATGTCGTTACTGACTCCAGAGAATGTTGCCAGGAAGACATTAAAAAATTTTTTTTAGGATGACATTATATATTTATTTATTCTTTATTGTATCTACCTTATTTTAACTGAATACGACTTGCGTAACAACCGTTTCCATCAAAAATCTCTGTTAGGTTATCCCTACACCATTTTTACATCATCATCATCACACCATTTTAAGGGCCGCCTTATTTAAATCTATTCGAGACCGATGCCTAAATGACCCTCAAAACCTTTACATTCAGGTGACCTCTTAGCTTAGGATCTTCCCAGTAAATAGACTTTTTAAGGATCGCTGATGAAAAAGCACATTCGCAAGTCTTAGTATTGGTAGCATAAACTAAGTCTACTTCACCGTTCTAGATGGCATTTTAACTATACAGCTGTGACACGTCATCATCATGTCAGCCTATCACTATTCCACTGCTCAACATGGGCCTCCCTCATATATAGCCACAAAAGTTCGTAGCTCTCGGTCTTGGGGGATTTGCAAAGTTGTCACACTTGGTTGACGGGTTGGCAACCGCAGTTTATTTGTTCACATGTTCCAAGGAAGATGCTCCTGCCCATACTCTGGTTTTAGTTTTCCCTCTGCCGACTTTTACGACACCCACGGAATGAGATGGGGTGGTAGATTCTCTTAAGCCGCCCCCACACACTGTGGCTGTGACACTTACCATCAACATACATACATTCGCGCATTTTTCCCATATAAGGGGTAAACAGAGACCACACCCACTTCATGTAGCCCACTTTTCGCCCCCGCGGGAAACGTGACGGGTGGCGCACCACGTCGCCGCCCTTTCGAAACATTCTTACTCCTCCTTGCGTTCCTAAGAGCAGTATAGTTACAGCATTGTATATTATGGTATTATTCTAGGCTGTACTTACTCTTAAGACAACTCTACCGGAAAGAGGTAGGTGCTTTTCTACTCTTCCGGACACCTGTCGGTGTCTGCTGTCTACCAGCAAGAAAGTGTATAACCGCAATATTTCTCTGTCAGTGATTGTGTTGTGAAAGCGCACACACGGTACAGGAGCAATCCTAGTGTGGAGCATCGTTTAAAAAAAACATTTCTCTGCCGCTTCACTGGCGCAGTGGCTAAGCGGTTGACTTCTCCGCTACGGGTTGCGGGTTCGATTCCCGATTTTTGCATGTCCAACAGACAGTTGTTCAGAGTCTGGCTGTTTGTGGCAAATTATAGCTGTGAAACGCACCAACGATACAGAACATATCGCAGTGTGGGGAAATAGCTGTCAGAGTCTGTCAAGAATATATCTTAGAAATACGAAAACATTTGCATGTTATGTTGGCAGACTACATAGTAACCCTGATACTAACTTAATCGTTGTTTCGACGTAATATTTCAAGACTAGATTTGCCTGGACGCTAAGAGTTCGCAGTCGCAAAACTGTATAGAATTTATTTCTGGACAGAAGGTGGTTGCGTCAATGAGGGTAATGTCCTCCTGACCGCTATAAGCCGTGACGTCAGTCTTTCACCCAGATTACGTCATCAAAAATGTATTCTAGTGCAGGAATTGTATTTATACATTTATTAAAGGAAGGTGCACCAACTGCTAGCGTGACATCTAAGACCGGCCGGGATCATCATCATCATCATCATTTAAGCTTATCACTAATTCACTGCTGAATATAGCTCTCCCCCATAGATTGCCACAAAAGTTTGTAGCTCTCATTATGCGGGGAATTTTCCCAAAATTGCCACGCTTGGCAGGCGGTATGGCAACCGCAGTTTTTTTATTCAGATGTTTCAGGAAGATGCTGTTGCCCATCTCCTAGTTTTAATTTACATTTTCAGATGGGGCGGTTGATTCCCTTATGCCGCCACCCCACGCCGGGATCGCTTCCCTGAATTTAAATAGTACCTACGCGAGTGACCAGAGTTCGAACCCCAGCCAGCACCTCTAAAATTGTTATTGTTATTGAAGTGAAGAAAAACAACCTGCGACGAACCTGCCTGTCTAGAATAAAAATATTTCGTAGCAGTATTCCGTCTAGGTACCACCCCAGGGCCGGTCATTCTGCCGTGAAGCAGTAGTGTGCAAGCATTACTGTGTTTCGGTTTGAAGGGCACTGTGAGCTAGCGTAATCACTGGGCATATGAGACTTAAGAACTTATGTCTCAATGTGATGGACACAGTGTGGTGTCACACAGAAATTTTCTTAGTGACACAGCATTTGGTATGGGCAGGCGTTGCACTTACCATCAGGTGAACGTTTTGCTCGTTTCATCACATTATCACCCTGAGACATAAGTTCTAAAATCTCATATGCCCAGTGATTACGCTAGCTCACAGTGGCCTTCAAATCGAAATACAGTAACGTTTGAACACTACTGCTTCACGGCAGAATAACTGTCCCTGGGGTGGTACCTACCTAGACGGATTCCTGCATAGGAATCCACCACCAGATTGATCCCTGTTACAATAGATTATATTTATACATCTTATGTAAAATTAAGTTATCAATTTTGCTATCCTCAGTGTTGTATACGTAAATGTATTTGTTACGAATTCTAGAGATATGACTGTGTCATCGCAGGTAAGCTCTTGGGGGGTTAATTTAAAATTTTACGCGTAAATTAAAGGGTCACTCATCTCCACCTTCCCTTTAACAAAAAAGCGACCTTTTTAAAACGTTTCACCAGTATGTATGTGTGTAACTATGTAATGGAATCTTTTAATGTAATTTTCCCCCGACGAATAATTTAAAATTGTGCGTAATATCGAGTGATAACAATATTTAATGTATTAATTAGTTTTCTAACAGCCAACATGTAAATAGTTTTCTAAACAGATATTTTACGTCTTTAATTTAGTATTTTCCAGCCAGTATCGCCCATGGCGTTAAGGTTCAAGATTATACGTCGACTTAAAAGATCCCCTGAAGTGTTCTGTGTTGTACTGGTCTGGGAAGACCGACGCTGCTATAGGGTTTCACTCTTTAGCTTCGTGCATCAGAAATGAAGACCCAAATAGCTTTGGCGCTTTGTTTTGCGGGATAGGGGCACTTACACCACGTAAGGATGAAATCCATCCGTGTGTTGTGCCGTTCGATGGCAAAATGTGGGCCGAGGAATAAAAAAAAGCAAAGTTTCAGCCTATGAATGTCCCACTGCTGAGCACAGGCCTCCTCTCATTTCTGAGAGGGTTTTGAAGCTAGGAAGAATCCGCCACGCTGCTCCAATGCGGGTTGGCGGACTGCACTGTCTTCGAAATATTTTTGATTTCTCAGACATGCAAGGTTTCCTCAAGATGTTTTCCTTTACCGCCGACCACGTGGCAAATCAGCACTTAAAATTGCAATTAACAATTTTAGTGATGCCGGCACCGGGAATCGAACCCAGGTCACTCGCGTACTATGGAATATAAGCGAGCGCCTAGCCGTGGTTTGATTGAAGGAAACCTCGATGTGCCTTACTAACCTTATAGAATACAGAGACTGGCTATACATCGGCCCGCGAGACTATGCCTCAAACAAAGAAATATACGAGTTCTCTTTATTTAAGGCGAGTTTGTGGTGAATTTGGTGGTAGGTAGGTTCCGTCTAGGTAGGTACCATCGCAGTGCTATTCTGCCGTGAAGCAGTAGTGTGAAGACATTACTGTGATCCGGTCTAAAGGGCACAGTAAGCTAGTGTAATTAAACATAGGAGAACTGATGTCTAAGTTTTTCTAACGCAGTGCTGAATCATCCAAAACATTGAAGTGGAATACTGGGTGACAAAACAACTGTTATGGGCAGATGTTGCACTTACCATCAGGTGAAGAATTTGGTCATCATGTACTTTCTGCCATAAAATAAAAACTCGTCATTCTCCAATCGAGACACGGCAGTGTTGAGCTGCTAATTAATCTGTTATATCGATCGATCGGATGTATCAGAAACACAAAAACAATCACAATACATTCTAAACCCAACGTATTATTATATTTTTCTTCATTTGTTCCAAGGAGCTATTATGAATCAAAACTTGTCACAGATATGGTTAAACCTCGCGTTCGAAAAAAGTACAGATTAAATCAATTTTCAATAAATTCAGAATAATTAATTAAATAATGATTGATTTATTTTAAAATAATTTTGTTATTTGAAATTAACACATTATACTTATTTCAATTGAAACATTTACAAGAAATAATTACTCACAAGTAATATCGTAAAATCCTTGAAATATGGTTCAAGACCATTCAGATCTGATATTACCAACAATGACGTCCACTGAACCGATTATAAAAAAACAATCACACGCAACCTCGTTTTTTCAGCACTATAAATTAAAGCCAACCTTTAGTTTGCAAGTTTTCGAGAACTCGTTCCGAAAGACGACACGAGGCGTGCGCAATCACCGAGCACGTTTTATCAACTGAACTGACGGCAAGTGGCAACTGTCGCTCTTCCTTTCATGGCTTTATCTTGGCGACTCCTGAGCCTGTTTCAAATTAAAAAAAAAACCACTGTCATTTCCTTACTATTTTCCAATGCGCTGCTCTAGACCGAACTGGCATACTTCGTCTCCCCGTAATGTCATTACGATGATGTCTTTCTAGCCGGTTTTCGACCACGGCGACAACTTCCGAAGTCTGGAATATATCGTGGCGGATTGGCCACTGGAATTTGATACTGGAACTGTTTTGGGGGCGTTATATGTGAGGCGATTTTAGTAATTTTTCGACTCCTATCCTGTGGAGATGTCGTGAGATTAAGCTCGAACCCCCCGCAACCCTTAATATCAAGTGAGATTTTTGAATATGTGTATTTTTAGCGTAAATACGTTACTGTGCTTGATTGCGTTGGATTTACATAAAAAATATAATTTGCTTAACCAGTTTTCTTAAAAGAATGTTAATTCTAATTTACGGGAGCAAGTACGAGTATAGCAGGTCGGAACTGTCCGTGCGTCGCTGCCCCGCGGCTCTCGTGCCGCAGCGTCCCTCAAGTCGCGCATTTTGCTGGCCCATTGCAGCTAAACAGTCGAGGGCCTACTGTGCTGCTTTGTGGCGTTCGCGTAAACATGATAAATATTATTGTGTACAATTCTGCCATATTTCAGTGGAGAAACATGTTTTACTTAATGGAACTCAGTTCTCTTGCAATTTTACAGTTTCTTGCGGAAAAAAAATAACGTATGATTAGGTGAGATTTGGCTCAACATTTCGCTTCACGTAATTAATGGACGCCCCCTTTAGCTGAAACCTCTTTCGTAATTTTGTATTTCCTATTCTATCTGTCTATTTTGTTTTATGAAATTGTATCGTAATGAAGGAAAGTAAGTTAATTTGGTAAGATCCGCATGCAAAATATAAAAAAATGGTGTTGTTAGTTTTTGAAGAGCACCGCCCCCTCTCCCACAATAGCCTGAACAAATAAACTAATACTACCATTAGGAACCGCCAACAGATCTCCTCCACCACAACAACACCAGCACTAGGCAATAGTCGTGTTCTTGACTCTCGGGGGGGCTGACGTGACAGGAAACACCTGGCCACCGAGCTTCAGAGTGTCAAGCAAGTTTCGCAAGACAACAAGCTTTGGGTTGCGCGCCTACGTCGTAATGAGCGACAGAAACCGGGCACAGGCGAGCGTACGCGAGGGTACCTGCTGTACTACCAAATGTCTGCAGTACAAGATTTGCTATATCTTGATGCGGGCGCCCATACCAACATTTTTCAAACCGCCGAAGAAGATAGGTCTGTTTTTACCGTCTGTAAAGTGTAACATCCCTCCCAAGATGCAGGAGTATACAAGCTGGATTGTGAATGTGGTCTCTCTTACAAAGGGAAAACAAACTAACAGCTTTTTACTCAACGCCAGTGGTAGTGTATACGGTACTTATAAGAAAAAAAAAAACAATTTTTAAAATGTTTGTCTGTGTGTCTCTTTGTTCCGGCTAATCCGACCGATTTTGACGGGACTTTCAGTGACAGATGGCTGATATTATAGCGGGTAATATTTAGGGTTCCGCCCAAAAAAAAGCTGAAAATCCGATTCTAATAGGAAAGTATTATATATGTCTAATAGGAAAGTATTATATATTATGTATATATGTATATCATCGATCTGGGTCGGCTTTTTTATGCGGGTGAAACCGTGGGGAACAACTAGCTATTAATAAAATTAAATCTAAAATCAATCAATCATTCCGCTGCAATACTGTTAGACACGGTAAGCTCATTCTGCGTATTTTGGACCAAATATTGTAATTAAAAGCTGACAGCACCGCAGATTTTTTCGCTCCTTATTGTGTTTCAATAGATGCGTTACTAAACTAAATATCATTGAAATGAAACTAATTTTACGGATTTTATCGCGTATAATTTTACTATTTATAACCCGACGTTTGGAGTGACCCTAGTTAATTAAAAGCTGAAGGTACTCCGGGTTAACTATGACACCAGGACATCTGTCACCTCAGTCCTCCCGTGACCATAAGTTGGACTTTTGGCGTCAACTCGAAAAGTTTGAGTTATAGTATAATATTGATAGTTTATTATGCAGCAAGTGCTTGTGAAAGAGTGCAGTGATTGGAAAATCCAATTTACGACCAGAATTGTACTTTTCGTTTTGTCTCCACCAGTCAAGCAAATCTTCAGTAAATTCAACTATCATTTTACTGTTGATCGACTATTTGATTTATCTATTGTCACTCTCGTGACTGACTTGACATTGGCAGAATTCTATTGAAAGACGCCAGAATTAAAACAAAAAGAAGAACAACATAAATTGTTTGAAATGTCGGGTTATAAATAGCAACATTAAACTCGATAAAAATCCGTAAAACCTAATTTCATTTAAGTGTGTAGTATTCGCGTAAATCTAAGAAATCATTTTGTGAGCCATTTTAACAGGAAAGATGGCGTGTCGTGACGGACTGATTTATCTCTCACCGTTCACACAACAAAGCGTGGCCGACCTTCGCGGTTTGTTTAAATTCGCTAGTCGATGGATCATCTGTCACGATTAGTTCCGCTAGGCGGCCATTTCCATTAGTCGGCCATTTGCAGGACATTATGTTTATTGTATTACGTACGGCGGTGCGAGGAATCCATCACCCTATTTGTGATAGATATGCCTGAAATGTACGACCGCGCGGCTTAGACGTCAGCAGTTCGTGTTAAAACACAAATTGTGGGTTTCTCGGGTCTGGTTGTGTTTTTAATTTTTATTGGATAACGTGACGGAACGAGCAAAACGTTCACCTGATGGTAAGTGCAACATTTACCCATAACAAATGCTGTACATTTCTGTGTAACGCCACACTGCGCCCGTCACCCAGAGACATAAGTTCTTAAGGGCGGATTTCACCGTTGAAACTAAACGCGATCAGTTCAAGAAAAACGAAGTTTAAGCGTTTAACTGAGTTCAATGCTACAGTTTGCATTTCATCAACATCGAATGAACGCAGTCAATGCTAAACGCTGTTCAAATTCTGAACGCCCAATTTTCGACGTTCAGCTCTTTAAACGCGTTTAGAGAGCTGTCATTGTCAATTGCACAACTACGTAAACACGAAATTTATTTTTAATTCGTATTATTTATTGTTTGCATACTCATGTAACCTGTGCATAGAAACAGGCTGTTTGATGTCGCAAAATACGAAATAAGTCGTCTTTTTGTTTTAGATTGTAACGATATTTCATGTAAACTTCGTTTTCTAAACGCGATCAAAATGGAGTCGGTGAAATCGGTTAGACGAAAACCGAGATCAAATGATACATTTGAACTCAGTTAAGCAAAACGCGGTTTTATTAAACTTGGTTTCCAAAGCGATCGGTGAAATCGGGTCTAAGTCTCGTATGCCCAGTGATTACGCTAGCTCTCAGTGCCCTTCAAACCGAAACACTGTAAGGTTTGCATACAACTGCTTCACTGCAGAATAAGTGGCCTTGGGGTGGTGCATATCAAGACGGATTCCTGCATAGGAATCTTACCACCAGTCTGTCTACCCCTTATACAGAGAAAAAGCGTGTATGTAATGTATGTATGTATTCACAAGATCTTGAAAATTTATATTCTCTTATTATTCCAACAGTAGTGACCATACTCGTGAATCGTATAGTGTCAATTTCCTTGAAGAAAATGCCGAGACATTGGAGCAAAGGTATGTCACTCTACGCTAATTAATAAACATAATGTGTCTTAACACGATTGCTTTGTAAAGTATGGTTGACAATCTCAGAGGTCAGCGGACCTACTTGAGTCCTAGTCGTGTGTCATGTACAGGTGGATACCTGTACACTTCGCGACGCTAATTACGTTGTCATTTGATGCCATATAAATATGTATTTAAATAGCGATTGCCCTGGGCACTAGCGCTTAGTACTTCGCTTTAGACTTCTAGAAGTCCTGGGTTCGAATCCCAGGAGCCAACATTTCTGCTAATACACACATTTTCTGGTTGTGTTGTGTATGTGAAATGTGACACAGGGAAATTCCTATTTTACATTTAGTCACATTTTTGTTAATTCATGGTTATTTATTTTAATTTTAACCGAAGATTAAAAAGTTGGTTGGATATTGATAGGTTACCTACCACCCCATCTCATCTCGTAGGTGTCGTAGAAGTCGAAAGAGGAAAAATAAAAACCAGCAGATAGGAAGCAGCGCCTTCCGGGAGCATCTGAATAAATAAACTGCCAAACGTGGTAACTATGGGCAAATTCCACACACAAGTGAGAGCTACAAACTTTTGTGGCAATATGTTCAGCAGTGGACTTGTGATAGATTGAAATGATGATAACGATGATGACTTTTACTAGTGTTTACAAAGAAACAAACAGGAATAAATCGCGTAACCGTTTGCTAAATAATTTACCAGCCGTGCCAATGTTATGCGAACACTGAGCCCACGCCACCTGAATGCGAAATAATTTAGGGTTTCATTGGAATATATTATTTAACTATGACCGCAAATAAAACCCTGTTGGGTTTTGCAAGCGGGAAGCGGAAATCTTGCCTATTAACTTTAAACATTTTCCGAATTCGATTTGTATGCGTTTGCGTGAATGTTCATGTAAATAAGTTACGTTTAAATTAAAAGACGATAACATTCGAGTAGGATTATATATCTCTACCAGTACGTAACAGACGTGGTACGTAGACGGCACCTATTTTTTATTTTTATAACCAAAATGGTAGAGTATAATAGAATCAGGCGTTACTTTCCGGAAATCTATTATAATGAAGGAAACGAAGTTGATTTGCTAAGATCCGCATGCAAAATATAAAATGTTTTTTTTTATTGTATCAAGTGACGAAACGAGCAAAACGTTCACCTGATGGTAAGTGCAACGTCCGCCCACAACAAATGCTGTGTCACCCAGAATATTTCTGTATGACACCACACTGCGCCCGTCACCCTGAGACATCAGTTCTTAAGTCTCAAATGCCCAGCGATTACGCTAGCTCACAGTGCCCTTCAAACCGAAACACAGACATGCTTGCACACTACTGCTTCACGGCAGAATAACTGGCCCTGGGGTGGTACCTACCTAGATTCCTACCACCAACAGTGTATATTAATATGCATATTCCTGCATAATAGTTTCAAAATCCTTCCAAAATTCAACGGATATTTTCAGTCTATCACAAGTCCACGGCTGAACATAGGCACAAACGTTTGTAGCTCACATTTAATTTATTTACTTATTTAAACTTTATTGAACGTTACATATGGTAATGGAACAAAAGGCGGACGTAATGCTGAAAGCATTTTCTGCCAGTCAACTTTAGGGCAGAGGGTAAACAACGAAGGCGTTTACAATACAAAATATTCAAACACATACGTACTAATATACATACTTACATAAATTAAATATTTAAATAACTGAAAAAAAAATATATAATGTTCGGGAAAAAGTTTATTCGCATTTTATACGAATACTCAAGACATAAACAACAACGACAGTAATGTTTGGGTTCCTGCATAGAAATTCTACCACCATATTTACGTTTTGGTGAAACGTGGATTGTGGCAGTCGTGGATCTGTTTTTGCTGTGAGTGCCCGGTCTCTGACTACCTCTTATGGGATACAGTCGTGATCTTATGTATGTATGTATTTACATTTAATTACAATATATATGTATGCGCCGTTTTGATCCATGACATTTTGGCATCTTGAAAATAATGAAAATTAAACGCAAATAACGTGATCCCGTTGCTATAGAAAATTTGGGAAAAAACCGCAACAATTAGTTTTGGCAGTCCTCTCTTGATGTTAACCTGAAACTACCTAAAGAATTCTGAAGATACCGAAACACGTGGAAATATGAAGGTGCAAGGTCAGGGCTATATGGCGGCGCATTAACACCTCCCAGCCAAACTCTCTTAATTTTTTCGTGATTTAAGACCATACCCTTTCAATTGATCAATTCCGGCCGCTTTTTCTCAACTTCTTGCTTTATTCTCATCTGTTGTTGGCAGTAGAGATCCGAATCGATGGTTCTGCCCGGCGGTAAAAGCTCACAATGAATGTATTTTAACGTTCGTTATGAGCTTTCCCACCGTACACACAGCATCACCTTATTGCGAGTTAACCCAGGTTTTGGCCCAGCCTGTGCCGGTTTTGATAACCGGCACAGGCTTTTAAAAAACGCTTCGGTTTCATTACCTCTCAATAAAGAATCGCAAATGTGTTCACGGTTCATTAGGTTTCTTTAAGTGAGCTCGTACGAACTCAAATATCGAGCTTTTTTGTGTAAGCTTTTCTCAAATGGATCAAAACTGTTTTGTGGTCAATTCCCAGTGCTTCTGCTATGTTGTAACTACTGATATGCCGATCTTGCTTGGCAGGCGGATTCTCAGAAGTTTATTCAGATGTTCCAGGCAGATGCTGCTGCCCATCTCCTGGTTTTCATTTTCCCTCTGCCGACTTTTACTACACCCACGGGAGTGGGGTTGGTAGATTCACTTAGGCCGCCACCACTAGGCTGGCTGGCTACCAATGACTTAACACATTGCGAAACCATATTTCCGGAAAATTCATATCGATTATTTTTGTTATAATGATTTCTTTTATTTATGCGAATTCTACAAATTTAAATGAAACTAGTTTCATTTAAATACTTTTTGTTATTTACATTTAATCACCGCTTGCGTTATCCGCGCCAATGTAACACAACCCTTAAATACGGGTCTCACAAGCCTTCAAATGTAGGGCCATTAATTTAAATCGACTCAGCAAGTGTAGTACATATTGTCACAAGAGAAGGCGGCAAAGCCTGTATGTATATTTATGCATTACGTTGCTCTAAATTGGAGCAAATGTACCAAGCGATTATAAATTGATATAGTGACTATAGTATTGCTTTTAGTTTTATACAAAATGCTTTTAATACTATTTTCTATTAACGGAGTAGGCAGAGACAACACTTCTTTCGGGACGACGTTTTTAAACATCTAATTTACCACAAATTCGTAATGCGTTTCCGCTGGAGAAGAAATGGCGCAAGGAACTCCAGCGACACTTCTAATCATGATAAGTGAACCCGCCTGAGGGGCGGTATCGCGATATATTTGTATGCTAAATTTGATAGTGCATATGTGTGTGCATATGTGTGTGTAATGAGCCGTGGTAGCTCAGGGTCTAGGCGCTCGCTTTAAATTTCATAGTACGCGAGTGACCTGGGTTCGATCCCCGGTGCCGGCACCACTTAAATTGTTAATTGCAATTTTAAGTGCTGATTTACCACGTGCCCGGCGGTGAAGGAAAACATCGTGAGGAAATCTGCATGTCTGAGAAATAAAAAAGAAAAAAATATATTTCGAAGACATGTGCAGTCCGCCAACCCGCATTGGAGCAGCGTGGCGGAATCTTCCTAGCTCCCGAACCCTCTCAGAAATGAGAGGAGGCCTGTGCTCAGCAGTGGGACATTTATAGGCTGAAACTTTACTTTTACTTTTTTTTATATGTGTGTGTTTGTTACAGTGTGAGAGTATTGTCACAAGACATTAGGTTTGGAAATTAACTATAGCGGAGACTACGTACTGGTAACGCATCGATTGTGTGCGTACGCTGTATTTATTATATACTCGTACCTAACACTATTCGCTTCTAGGTGGTGGAATTCCTATGCAGGAATCCGTCTAAGTGCAATTATAAGGGATATTTTATATAGATAGTGACGAGACGAAGAAAAAGTTAACCTGATTGTATTGCAATTACAAATTTTTGTTAAAAAAATTGTTAACGTCCGCCCATGACGAATGCTGTGTCACCCAGAACATTTCTCCGTGGCACCACACTGCTCTCGGCACCCTGAGACTTCAGTTCTTTAGTCATGCTTAGTAAATAGACCAGCTAGTAGTAGACAAATAGTAAATAGACCAGTAGCTCTTCAGACCGAAACACAGTAGGTTGCGGACTACTGCTACCTATGCTAGAATCAGTTTAGGAAGGATTCCTTATCTTACCAGCAGTGGAAACTGTAGAAAATGTAATAACACGGCATCTGCGACTTAGAACTGATGTCTCAGGGTGTCGAACGTAGTGCGGTGCCACACAAATTTATCAATACAGATTTATAGGCGAGTCCGCGACTATTCGAGCAGGACTCCTGAGAATAATCTCAGGAGTCCTGCTCGAATAGTCCCGGACTCAGCACTCATTTGCCAAACAAGCAATGAGATTTTCCAGACATTTCATTGAGACTCTTACGAAACCCAATGGACGAGACACATTTGCTTACAATATTTCAACAGACTTATAGCTTAGTGAAAAGATGTGGTCTCTGCCTACCCCAATGGTAAAAAGGCGAAACTCTATGTTTGTATGTATAGCTTAGAGGAATATGTATTACACTATGTTACTCATATGCATTTTATAATCATTTACCAATTACAATATTACTATATGAATTTTACACTATATCCATTATATTTAATAATTTATTTATAATTGCAGATACGGGAGGGTAAATAATATAATTATTGAATTTCTTTTGTAGTTATTTTGCCGTAAGTATTAAACTATGCTCATTATCGTTGTATCTAAATATATCGCTTGTTACATACACTACGACACTATCACCAATATATACTTTTAACATAGACATACATAGAGTCACGCCTCTTTCCCATTGGGGTAGGCAGAGACCACACCTTTCCACTTGCTACGATCCCGACATACATCTTTAGCTTCCTCTACTTTCGTTAGTGATAATTAATTAAAAAGTAAAAGTAAAGTTTCAGCCTATAAATGTTCCACTGCTGAGCACAGGCCTCCTCTCATTTCTGAGAGGGTTTTGGAGCTAGGAAGAATCCGCCACGCTGCTCCAATGCGGGTTGGCGGACTTCACATGTCCTCGAAATATTCCTATTCCTCGGACATGCAGGTTTCCTCACGATGTTTTCCTTCACCGCTAAGCACGTGGTTAATCAGCACTTAAAATTGTAGAACAATATTAGAGGTGCTGGCACCGGGGATCGAACCCAGGTTACTCGCTTACTATGAAATCTAAGGCGAGCACCAGACCCCTGAGCTACCGGCTTCGGCTTGTAATTAAAAAAATATATTAAATTAAATAATAAAAACAAACACATTTCATACTTTTATCATGCATCATGTTTATTTATTATGTTTGTTCATTGACCGAAAATGCACTAAGTATGGCTTTTTTGTGTCACTGCAGCATACGCTATCTATATATATTGATTGATGATGATTATTTTGTATTTCAATGTTTTGTAGTGTTTTGGCTATCATTCTTGTAACGTACTAATCATTGTATATATAAATTATACCTGCGTTGTTGTGACCAAATAAATGAGTCATCTATCTATCTTATAAGCTTATGTGTGGCGACTCCGTGTTTCCCAAACTTCCAATAAAATAAACGCTAGCATGTAATATTTATCATCAACATCATCATCATTTCAGCGTATCATAGTCCACTGTTGAACATAGGCCTCCCTCATAGATTGCCACAAAATTTTGGAGCTCCTATTCCCATCTCATCTACCACCCCATCTCATCCCGTGGGTGTCGTAAAAGTCGACAGAGGGAAAATAAAAACCAGAGTATGGGCAGCAGCACCTTCCTGGAACAGCTGAATAAGTAAACTGCCGGTGCCAACCCGCTGGCCAAGCGTGGCAACCATGGCAAAATCCACCCAAAATAGGAATATTTATAATTTAATAAAATTAATAAACTTAATAAACTAAAGCAAGAACAAAGATAAGCCTGACGTAAACAGATGTCTTAAGGTGATAATCTTTTAAATTCTTAAAGTAAGCTTTTTAATAAACAAACTTTAAACCAATGCAATGTAACAAAATCTCTCTAATCTGAGTTAAGTACAGAACAAACCAAGCGTTTTCAAATAAACACCTGCGTGTTAGTAAGAATTCATTACAGATAAAAATAAAAATACATGAATGTAACGTTTTTCTCCTTTGTTTATTTCAATAGGTCTAAGCTTTCTGCCAGTGTCAATGTAGTTCGAAATAAGTAACTAACATAAGTTTTAAGGAGTAAAGCCGTGTGGTAGCGGCTTAAGAGAATATACCACCCCATCTCATCCCGTGGGTGTCGTAAAAGTCGACAGAGGAAAAATAAAAATCAGGAGATGGGCAGCAGCATCTTCCTGGAACATCTGAATAAACAAACTGCGGTTGCCAACCCGCCTGCGAAGCATGGCAACTATGGCAAAATCCCACCAGAATGAGAGCTACAAACTTTTGTGTCAATCTATGGGGGAGGCCTATGTTCAGCAGTGGACTAGTGATAAAAAAGGCTTAAACGATGATGATGATGCTTTAAAGAACAGTTGTACACTTTCACAAGTATTGTCAATATTAAAAATGAAAATTCCAAATACAAAGAAATACCAAAATTCAAAAACTAGGTAATACACACCATTTCAAAACAAGACCGTCACTTTTTGAGTGAACGCCAAAGTCTCGAACGTAATGTTTTGATTTACCTTGGTTGCATTCTTATGTAAATATTGATTTGGCGCGCTTTTCCAAAATTAGAATGCTATCTTTATGATGCTTTCGTTGCCACACCAGTAGTTTTTATGAAAGAAAGAGATGAGACTGGAAAATCGTTCACCCGACGGTAAGTGCAACGTCAACGCTCCGCGTCTGTCACCCTGAGACATCGTTCAAGTCTCATATGCCCTCTAATTGCACTAAGATTGCAAAACTGTTCCAACGATAGTAGACCTATTATTACGCCAACGATCGACTCGCGAGAAAAGGAGACCGAGGCCTCGAGGATCTGAACGACGCGACCACTAGGGCCCAAGCTCTCTAGTCAACATTACACACATCACAAACACCATCATACCACCCCTGCCGCCGGCGTAACAGTCATACATATTCGCGATATCGCCGCAGCCGGTTTTCCTATAGCATCACAAATATAAACGCTGCTGTAGTTTCCTATGCCATTTCTTCTCCAGGGGAAACGCATTCCGAATTGGTGTTATACTTAAATTTAGTTAATAGTGTAAATGCCCTGCCGAATGAAGTAACTGACCGAACTATGGCTGGCCCCATTGGGCACGCTCGAATAAGTTACTCTAGCCGACAGGATAACGGTCCAAGCCGAGGTCCCCTCTCATAGGCCCTTGCGCTGGTCATTCATAAGTAAAGGTTTCGGCGAAGCGCTCAGAGCTCGACCATCTAGTGAAGCAGTGGAAGCCTTCGGGCTAACAGTCCCTAAAGAAAAAGTAGACGCATTATTAATTAACATAAAACGTAACGTCATGAAATTAAGACATGCAAATATACATACAGTGACGCCTCTTTCCCATTGGGGTAGGTAGAGACCACATTTTTCCACTTACTACGATCCTGACACACATGATTCGCTTCTTCTACTTTCATTAGCGTTCTCATCCAAGCTCGTCGACTCCAGGTACTTTTGACGTGGGCTTTTCTTTAAACGTCTCCGATCTGATCGTGTTACATTCGCATGTCGACCCTTACAAGCTTACCTGTTAACATGGTGATTTCTTATATTTACGCGAGCACTACACATTTAAATGAAACTAATTTTACGGATTTTATCGCGTTTAATTTTATTATTTATAACCCGACGTTTCGAGTGCTTTACAGCACCCATGGTCACAGAGGGACTGAAAATGAGTCCCATTTCACTCGAAACGTCGGGTTATAAATAATAAAATTAAACGCGATAAAATCCGTAAAATTAGTTTCATTTAAATGTTAACATGGTTTCAAATTTTTGTGTATAAGCAGCCAATACACTTTATTTGAGATAAGGGTTTCCTTGACTAATTAACAAGTAATTATTAGGTTGTTTTACTTCTTCTTTCTCTTGTTCATAACAGCTAACGATAAGCGGCTATTTGGCCATTGGTAAGCATAGGCCGTTCTGAAGTTGAGAGTATTTGACGTAATAACCACTATGTTATTCGGCCACCTGTCGGAGGCCGTGAGTTTTTTGGCGTTTCCTTTATTCAACTTTTACAACACCCACGGGTTGAAATTAGGTAGGTTCTCTTAACCGCCAAAGAAACGTCACGCTTATAACAGAGACCTACTCTTATAACCTACATGAACCCATTTTCATCTGATTGACGGCGATTAAAAGAAGGTTTGCTCCCCCCCCCCCCCCCTCAACTCTGGAGAGCGGAGACATCGACAGCTTTACAGTAGTAGATGTGATTTTTTTGTTTAGTTTCGTATCAGGCATGTTTGATGAAAACACTATAGGAATGTTAAAAAACTGTTAAATTAAATCAAGTTATTTTGCATAATCTTTGAAATATTTTAAATGAAGTATCACCGAGCACCTGTATATAAAGAATACACACACAAGTTTTTACCGAGTGCGAAAGACTTGATTAAACGATTACAAACACCTAATACGAGTATAACCACCACATACTTCGGTATCCATCAGCAGATACCACTATATGAATAACGCAAATGAACTATCTGTGTGTCTGTTTGTCAGTCTTCACGGATATAATCTAAAATTTTGTTTTATCACACTATGTCAAACGTGAAAGAACAATGTATAATCCTTCAAAAATAATATAAAAATAAGTATACTTTTTTTTCCAATTTACTTTTTTGTAATTTATTTCACATAAGGGTTGCAGTAAAGAATATAAATAAATAAATATACTGGTATAAGCAACTGTAATGGATTATTAAGTAGTCACTATTTTAACTTTATAATTTACTTTGAATCCCTTCTGATGTTGCAATGCAATGCTCCAAAGCGTCTATTAATTTTGTACTTCAACCATCTCATCCCGTGGGTGTCGTAAAAGTCGACAGAGGGAAAATGAAAACCCAGAAGATGGACAACTATGTCTAAATCCCGCCAAAATGAGAGCTACACACTTCTGTCGCAATCCAGGGGGAGATTTATAACCTATGTTCAGCAGTGGACTGGTGATAGTCTGAAATGATGATGATGATAAAGTTTCAAGGATGTATTTAATGTAATATGGTATCGGGTACCAAGTATTCGCCATTACGTGAAGTCGCAAAAATAACTGCATCTGCATGTGGTTCCTTGGGTAGTAAACAACACTGAAGAGATAATGCCGGAAAAATATCGTGGCGGGACCGCGACCACTTGTTTATGTAGAATAATCATATCAAACATCTTCATCATCATCACTTCAGCTTACTAGTCCACTGCTGAACATAGGCCTCCCCCGTTGATTGTTCCAAAAGTTTGTAGCTCTCATTTTGGGGCGATTTTACTATAGATGCCAACCTTGAATTGGAAGATTATTACAGATGTTCCAGGAAGATGCTGCTGCCCATCTCCTGGTTTTCGTTTTCCCTCTGTCGACATTTATAACACCAACGGAACGGGGAATGGGGTGGTAGGTACTCTTAAGCCGCCACCACACGGCACATATCAAATACTAGCTGAACCCCGTGGTTTCACTCGCCGATTAATTTAAAAGAAATCGCTCTGAGGGTATTCGCGCGATGTTATATAGCCTTCCTCGATAAATGGGCTATCCAACAGGAAAATAATTGTTCAATTCGAACCAGTAGTTCCTGTGATTAGCGCTTTAAACCAAACAAACTCTTCAGCTTTTTAATATTGATATAGATACATACATACATAACATCACGACTGTATCCCATAAGGGGTAGTCAGAGACTGGGCACTCACTGCAAAAACAGATGACTGCCACAATCCACATTTCACCAAAACAATATAATGCACTTGGTGTGATAGGTGGTGAGCGCATCGCCACCATGCGCTGTTGGGTGCACAGTGCAGTTTAATTCCTTACTCGCCTTTTACGAGATCCATTGGATGAGATGGAATGGTAGTATTCTTTTAACGAGCCGCCACCACACGGCTATATATAATAGATATAGATATATCAAATATATCAAATATACCAAAATTTTAATAACGCGAACCGGCTTGCAGCCAGAAGCGTCTAAGGTGCGAGACATTTGAAATTAAGATAGCCAATTCACTGGGCGAGTTTGATTATTACGGCAAATTCTTCCAATGGTAGAGATGATTTTCAGCCGCGAACTGTTTTCAAAATGACTAACAATATTAGGAGTTAGTAATCAGTACATGTTTCATATTCAGTGTAATGTGAAAGTTCTAGATTTACACAGATCCCAAAATCCACCCAAGTAAAGTCGCGTGCGCAGCTGGTTTCTAATACTTAGGCGTCAACTCCACAAAGTATCAAATCTCTTAACGTACAAGACGAGCGCAATCCGACGGATGAGGCCGTATTTGGCTCTAAATTATGCAGTAATGCCCTTTAAGCATCCTGTCTAACGTCTCGTGCTAAACGGTTAAAGACCAAGTCTTTTTAGTAATGATTAATTTGAAAGTTTTTTTTTAATTTACTTACATACGCAAAACGGCGTGGTACTTCACTGACCTGAACATTCACGGTAATGTTCGGTTCGCAGTGTGCAACTCCTTAAAGGTGTAGTACAAAGTTTAATAATCTAAAACCTTTTTAAATAAATGGGTTATCTATTTCCAAAATCATTTTTCAAATCGGATTAGATTTTTCCTGACATTAACGAGTTCAAACATACAAACTCTTCAGCTTTATACTGGAAAGATAAGCCAACATTGAACCACATTCTAACTTGGACATCTATTTTGTAACAGTGGTAGATTTCGTGATCGGTTTTATTTTGACATACGAAGCTCATTCATTGGTTAATGGGATCATATAAGGTCAGTACGTTAACCGAGAAGATGCCTATTCTTTCTTGCTCTGTAGATGATGGTATCTGTGTTCTGGAAGACCGACGCCGGCAAATAATTCTATTACTTTGTTTCGGTATGAAGGGCACTGAGAGCTATTGTAATGACCGGGCATATGAGACTTTCATACAGCATTTGTTATGGGCAGACGTTACACTTACCATCAGGTGAACGTTTCGTTTCGTCAGTTTATTCAATAAACAAAAAGAAAAGACCAGCTAAACGATTTGTACGCGTCCAGGGCACTTGTAGTACGTTTATTTATTTATTTATTAGGAAACTCAAGAGCTTATTTTAAATAAGTCGAATATTTCCGACATTCACAAACTCTTAAGCTTATGACAGAGTTCCACGGCGAGACATGTTCCTTGGTATTTATTTTACTTAAAGTTTATTTACTAAGTGTACTATACTATACTATTAGTATACTCTCAATATCACAACAATATTAATATTGACGTGTTCTAAATATCACTTACAAATCATTCATATAATACAATGACATCAAGAATGGCACAATGACCTGGTGGATTTTCAACCAAGGCGATAACTTCCGATTACTGTCTGAAGCTATCAGCTGATATTGTAGCGATATAAAGTTACAGAGATATTATAGTGTCACATACTCACTCTCCCTAACCTACCCGCGCCCGATGAAACGGTCATGGAACAAGATCTGAGGTAGGCTAGGATGCAGTGTCAGCGACAATCATAACGCAACACGGTTGTCGACCGCGTGGCGTAGTGGTTAGCGTACCTGACTTCTGCGCCACCGGTCCTGGGTTCGATTCCCAGCCGGAGGTAACATTTGTGCAAAAACACAAATTGTTGCTTTTCGGGTCTGGTTGTGTTGTGCTTGTGAAATATATGTTTGTAAAACGCACCCACGATACAGGAGAAAACCCTAGTGTGGGGCTTCGTTTTTTAAGAAGAAAAAAAAAACCAGACCTGCAAAGCAATAATTTGCGTTTTCAAAACCCAAATCTGTGTATCCATCTACTTTTGGCAACACTGAGTTTGCCGCCATTGTTTTTTTTCAAAACAAATACTGTGCCATCCAGGACATTCCTGCATAGGAATCCTACCCCTAGATTCCTTTCGATGACATGTGAAGTATGCCAACCCGCACAGGAGCATGGCTGCCCTTTACGGTTTCGAAATTCTCTCAAAAATGAGTGAAGCGTATATACGCATATACGCTTCTCTCATTCTCACGCTGGAGACATTTATAGGCTGTTACTTTTTTTAAATTTAGTATACAATTTTTTTTATGCTGTGGTTAGCTGTGAGGCTAGGCACTCGCTTTAAATTTCATAGTGCGCGAGTGACCTGGTTACACTTAAATTGTTAATTGCAATTTTAAGTGCTGATTTATCACGTCCTCAGTGGTGAAGGAAAACATCGCGAGGAAACCTTCACGTGTGAGAAATAAAAATATTTCGAAGACATGTGAATTCCGCCAACCCGCATCGGGGCTGCGTGGCGAATTCTTCGCTGCTCCAAAACCCTCTGGGTAATGAACGGAGGCCTGTGCTCAGCAGTGGGACATTAATAGGCTGTTACTTTACTTTTATACAAGTTTTAGGTTACTAAATAGATTGTAATAAGGCAATAAATCTGTGCACGTCGAATCTAGATCAGATAGGTTAACCAACAAATCCAATGTACACCTGCTCATATAAGGAGTGAACGTATGTTGACATTCGGTTCTATTGGCTTTTAAAAGCGACAAATTGCATAAAAGCTATAATACGTTTAACTGATCAACACACGATGTAATATTTTCTTTTATTTACGCGAATATTACACATTTAAATGAAACTACTTTTTACGGATTTTATCGCGTTTAATTTAGAACTATTTTTAACCCGACATTTCGGGCGCTTTACAGCACCCATGGTCACGGGGGGACTGAGGTGACAGTTGTCCCGATGTCATAGTTAACCCGGAGTACCTTCAGCTTTTAATTATTATTTTTAGTCCGATCTACGCAGAAAGAGCTTACTGTGTCTTGAAGCCTTGCAGTTGTATGCTTGGTTTTTGATTTAATTTTATTAATAATAGGATCCCAAGCCGGTGGTAATATCCAACCATCTTCCCTATTGAAATTAGGATGTTTTTTTAATTTCAATAGCCTCGCGAATCATCCTTGGTAGGAATCGGTGTTCTTTTGCAAGGATTTGTGGTCTATCAAATCTGATGTAATGGTTGAGATGATCCAGAACATGGTCACAGACTGCGGACTTCTTAGAGCGTCGATGCTTCACATCAGCTATATGTTCTTTAACGCGGGTTTTAATGTATCTTTTAGTTTGCCCTATGTAAGAGAGACCACATTCACAATCCAGCTTGTATACTCCTGCATCTTGTAGAGGGATGTTACACTTGACAGATGGTAAATACTGACTTATCTTCTTCGGCGGCTTGAAAATGTTCTTATAGAAGCTCGCTTCAAGATATAGCCAATCTTGTCCGTGACTCCTCTGACATATGGAAGAACAGCAGGTACACGCTCGACTGTGGCCGGCTTCACTCGGTCAACCCGAAGCTTGTTGTCTTGCAAAACTTGCTTGACATGCTGAAGCTCGGCGGCCAGGTGTTTACTGTCACAGATCCCTTGTGCTCTCTGAAACAAAGATTTACCCACGGTAGCTAACTGTGAAGGATGGTGGTGAGATTCACCATTTAAATACCTATTTGTATGGGTCTTTTTTCTATACACAGTGTGACACAAGGTGTTATTAGGATTCCGAATTACTAACACATCCAGAAAAGCTAAAGAGTTATTTGCCTCTAACTCCATTGTAAATTGAATTTTAGAGTTTAGGGAGTTAAGGTGGTCTAGAAATGCAGTTACTTTATGCGATGGTAAAATTGTGAAAGTATCATCTACATACCGTTTGTAGAATCTTGGATTTACAGGAGAAGTACAGAGGGCTTTCTCCTCAAAGTCTTCCATGAAAATGTCGGCGACAATGGGAGATACTGGAGAGCCCATCGCCACACCATATACTTGCTTGTAGTACTGTTCCTTCCACAATAGATAGCCAGATGTAAGGCAATGTCTAAGTAGTTCTGCATATTTTGCTAGCATGTTGTTCTCCGCTAGCTTCCTGGATACAATTGAGATGCAGTCTTCTACAGGTAGGCATGTGAATAGCGACTGGACATCAAAACTGACCATAGTTTCATTGTCACTAAGATGTAGGTCTTTAATCTCACTGGCAAAATGGTATGAATCCTTTGTGTGTGCTCTTGTGATTCCTCTGAGCGGTGAGAGTATTTTCGCTACATGCTGAGCCAATCTATAAGTTGGTGAATCGATCTGGCTCACTATTGGACGCTAGTGGGCAGACGTTGCACTTACCATCAGGTGAACGTTTTGCTGGTTCCTTCACTTTTATCAAATAAAAAAAAAACTTTTCGGCTAATTACAGAAATTTGTATTCCCCAGTTCATGGTGTCATGCATATGCAAGCCAAGATTTACTATGGAATGAGAAAAGGGAATTAACATTAAGTTTTATCAGAAATAAAATTGATTTAAAATCAAACAACACATTTATGTTTTTAAAGAAATAATTATATTGATGCAATGTAATACTATTGTTTCTCTGAATTTCTCTTTCGAGAAATAGGATTTCCCGGGAAAAGTTGATTGATGTGAAATAAAACAACGTGTTTCTTAAGCCTAACCGTGTATTATATAAATATTATCAAAATACTATATTTTTAAAAATAGGTAACATTGTATGTACAAACGCTTAACGTTACATTTATTTATTTTATATACATATTTAATCTATCGTCAATAAATGCATTGGCAAAAATATTAAAATTACAATATTTCATTAAAATAACTATCAGTCTTGCGTCCTCAAAGAAGACTGAAAATTATTCTTCGCAAATCATTTCATACGTAAAACCTTAATACAGAATCTCATGCGTTCCCGCCTATTTATGCATTATTTTTCCGGCCTTCCGCCATCTTAGTTTTGATATTATTCATTGCCAGTCCTTTTAAACTATTGATATTTAAGCAGTTTAAAAGAATATTAATTATTGTTAGATAGTGTTAAAAAAATGATTGCCATAATAGCTTTTTCGGCGGCATTAAATTATTAAAAACAATTGCTTCGTATAACTCATTTACACTGGAATGTTTTCATAATTTCATTTCAAAGTTAAAAAATATATTTTTGTTACTTTGTTAGAATACACCAGTAATATTTATTAGTATATAGGTTAACATTTATCTGTAAAGGCTCAATGCAAAGTAACGTTTGCCAATCTGTCAAACAATGCAGATCATGAGCTGGTTGTGACATCAGTTCTTTCATTTGTCACTGTGAGCACAGTGGGTGGTGTTCTAGGAATCTCTGTGTTTCTATTTTCTGGAATATTCGTTGAGGCAACCGTTGCGGAGGCATTTTGCGCCATAGCCGTTGCTATGGGCTGTGCAATTGGTTGTATCTGTGGTGGTTGGTAGTTCGGGTAATGTATGCCCACTACCTCCTCATAGCTGGGTGGGGCCATTGCCTCTGTAATTGAAAAAAAAAATACGATTTTATGTACTCTAGGTTCGGTATATTTTATAAGTGACGTATGGTTCCGGCTTAAAAGGAGACCGTCACTATAACTCGTCCCATTGGTTGTTAATGGTCGATTGGGAGAAAAATCGCGAAATATTAATCGCAAATGTATTTTTTTTAATGCCTAGAGTGATAAAACGAGCAAAACGTTCACTGGTGCTGCTGGTAAGTGCAACGTCTGCCCATAACAAATACTGTGTCACCCAGAACATTTCTGTGTGACACCTCACTGTGCCCATCACCCTTAGACATCAGTTCTTAAGTCTCATATGCCCAGTGGTTACGCTAGCTCACAGTGCCCTTCAAACCGAAACACAGTAATGTTTGCACACTACTGCTTCACGGCAGAATAACTGGCCCTGGGGTGGTACCTACCTAGACGGATTCCTGCATAGGAATGTCCTGAATGGAACAGACATGAGACGAGCCAATCGTTCACCTGATATTAAGTGCAACGTCAGCCCATAACAAATGCTGTGTCAACCCTGAGACATCAGTTCTTAAGACCCATATGCCCAGTAATTACACTAGCCATCGGTGCCCCTGCTTTCCGGCAGAATAACTCTAGTACTTGAGCTGTCGCGGAGATCCACCATTGCCCCACCACTTCGTAGGCTAACGCGTAGACGGGCATCTTATGCGGATCTCTTCTAAATGCGATATTTATTTCCTTACGAAGAATTTTTTAACAATTAACAAATTAAATATAACCTAGTTTTGCTAGTAATAGGTAATATAAAATAATAAATAAGATATGACTGAATCACTTCCTTTACTTACACTATCACCAGGTCCTACTTTATGACCCAAATTAAACTAGATAAAGATTTCGTATCAGATAAAACCACGCTGCGGAATTGATCGGGGAAGTACCACACTCAGAATACCAACGTGACAGCATAGCCCTCCTACGTTTCATGTGATGAGTGAAGACAATCCAATTACGTGCAATGAATTGCATCTTAGGGCCCGGGGATCAGAACACCTACATTAAGATCATTACGGGTAGATAACGGAGTTAATGACGACGTTGTCTGCCTTGCCATCAGCCGGACTAAAAATATAATGATATTCTCCTGGCCGATTTCGACCACGGCTGACAATTTCCTAATATTGTCGAGAGCTATCAACTGCGCAGGAAATATTATAGTGCTACAAGTGTACCCGCGAACATAGAGGCACTCACTCGTTCCAACCTACCCGCGCCCAATGTAACGCAGTTGCGATAAGATCAGAGGTAGGCTAGGATGCAGTGTCAGAAACACGGGGACAATCACAACACAACCCGACCTGAACACTAACAATTTGTATTGTAGCACAATTTTTGGCTCCGGCTGGGATTCGAACCCAGGACCCGCGTCTTAGAACTTAGGTACCCTGGCCACTAGCACACAAATAATATTTTAAAAAAAACTTTTGAAAGGCCGAACACTATTCGCTTTTACTTAGTGCCATAAATCTGTATGTTATTCTCCATATAGAAAGAAGAAAAGGCACAACATGCAGCAAACTTTACATAAAAAATAGATATACGATTTAATTTAAATTAACTAAAAGCTATATAACACAAGATTAAAAGAAATAGTAACACCAACAGAATTATCAAAAAAAAACATGGGTCTGAGGCGTTATTTTATCTGTGCTGTAGAATTGCCGCGAATAGATTCTCGCTTAGCTATGGCCGACCGATATTGACCGAGTGTTTCGGTTTAGCTGCGACCTACTTATATACTCTTTGCTGCGAACTGTCCCGTTCCGTAAGTTAATGAACGATCATTCCATGGTACTTACCATATTTAGGCGGTGGGGGTAAATTGGCGGGACTGACATAAATAGTGGGGTCGGTTTGTGGTAAAGATGGCCGCGCCCGCGTCCCTATGTACTGCCGCCTCTGTTGCGGATTGCGCGTTTTTTGTCCTGGAATACACAAAAAGAGCAAAAGTTAAGAAAGGGTTGAGTTAGGAGTACGCGCTATAGGTTTTTTTTAATTATTTCATAAAAGTGATGGAACGAGCAAAACGTTCACCTGATGGTAAGTGTAACGTCAGCCCATAACTAATGCTGTGTCACCCAGAAAATTACTGTGTGACACCACACTGCGCCCGTCACCCTGAGACATTAGTTCTTAAGTCTCATATGCCCAGTGATTACGCTAGCTCTCAGTGCCCTTTCAAACCGAAACACAGTAATGTTTGCACACTACTGCTTCACGGCAGAATAACTGGCCCTGGGGTGGTACCTACCTAGACAATCCGTCTAGGTAGGTACCACCTGCATAGGAATTCTACCACCAGTAAAAACAGATAGTTCCGAAATTATGTGCATGTCAAATGTATATCTGCGAAAACGCACTCATGATAGTATCGTATTAGAGGTATCATAGTGTCGGGCAATGTTTAATAGAACAAAATGTTACTATGTTAATAATATGAAAAGTTCTATCTCGAGTCCATTTTACAGAAGAAAGGGACCAGTCGTGCAAAACGTTCACGTGATGGTAAGTGCAACGTCGGCACGTAACAAATGCTGTGTCACCCAGAACATTTCTGTGTGACACCACACTACGCCCGTCACCCTGAGACATGAGTTCTTAAATCTCACATGGCCCGTGATTACACTAGCTCTCAGTGCCATTTAGACCGAAACACAGTAATGTTTGCACAGTATAACTGTCCCTGCGGTAGTATCTACCTAGACGGATTCCTGCATAGGAATCATACGACCACCTAAAAGACGTCATATCTATTATCCAGCCGACTGACGTTTAGCAGCGCCTAGCGCCTATACCATGCGTGGCTATAATAGCATATTGCCCTAGCTTGACAGATGTCACTACTGTTGTTGATATGTCTGGAGACCGTATTTATTGATATTGTTACAGAAACCTGTAAAACATTGGTGACGTCCATTCATTTAAATGGTAATCAGGTCATTATCGAAAGTGTAAGAAATATTTTCATAATATAGCGCATGATAAATGAAATTAATCATTGATTAGCTTATACTGTATGAACCGTCAAGCGCGTTTTGGATCTCTCAATAAGGTTCCGTAGCAATATTTTCAATGTAGCACGTAAAAGAGTAGTAAAGTAAAAAGTAAAGTTACAGCCTCTAAATGTCCCACTGCTGAGCACATGCCTCCTCTCATTTCTGAGAGGGTTTTGGAGCTGGGAATAGTCCGCCACGCCGCTCCAATGCGGGTCGGCGGACTTCACATATCCCCGAGATATTTCTATTCCTCGGAGATGCAGGTTTCCTCACGATGTTTTCCTTCACCGCTAGGCACGTGGTAAAAAAGTAACTGCTTATAAATGTCGCATTGCTGAGCACAGACCCTCTCTCATTTTTTAGATGGTTTTGGGGCCAACTCCAGCGCGGAATGACGGACATTTCAGGCCTTCGAAATACTTTTTAATCAATCATCCTGTCTGAACATGCAGGTTACCTTATAATGTTTTTTTTTTACCGACTAGTACTTAGTCACTCGCGCAGTGTGAAACTGTAGCCTAATCCTGCCCTACCACGGTTAGGTAACCCATACAAAAATGAATTTAATTACTAATTTCGTTACAATCTGACCGACGATCGACGAACCGATATAGAGTGATCGATATAGAGTGGACAGAAGATAAATCACCTCGTAACATAACATGACGCATCGAAAAGATTTTCCTACAACTATTTTAATCTATCACGCATCCGGTTAGAACCAATCTATTCCTATAATACAAACGAATTTGCCTGCTAAAGGTAGGTGTACACACATACAGTCACGCCTTTTTCCCATATAAGGGTAGGGAGAGACCACACACTAACCAACTTTTCGCCGCCGCGGGAAACAATACGTGCCGGGTGGTACGTCTTACTCCCGATAAAAATAATACCAAGTTACTTATCGTATTTTTGTTTTTTTTTTTTGTTTTTAAAACCGTTGCGATTGTATACAGTGAATACAAGCATTAATGGCACAATACATACACATCGGGATACTAATATCTGTACAGATATTTGGTCATTGAGGAAATCGTACCGGCGATGCTAAGCGAGATGCCAGAGTCTTAGCTACTACGCCAACCGAGCTATATTTCGTATCATGTTTAGGTCTGAGAAATAAAAAATATTTCGAAGACATGTAAAGTCCGCCAACCCGCATTGGAGCAGCGTGGCGGATTCTTCCTAGCTCCAAAACCCTCTCAGAAATGAGAGGAGGCCTGTGCTCAGCAGTGGGTCATTTATATGCTGAAACTTTACTTTACTTTTTTTTAGATCAAATATAGTAAACTGGTGTTAATTTTTTGCATTTTCTTAGTGGATAAGGTGACGAAACGAGCAAAACGTTCACCTGATGGTAATTGCAACGTCTGCTAGCAAATAAACAAAAGCTGTGTCGCCTAGAAAATTTCTGTGTGACACCACAACCACAATGCGCCCGTCATCCCGTGACATCAGTTATTAAGTCTCATATGCCCAGTGATTCCGCTAGCTCTCAGTGCTCTTCAGACCGAAACACAGTAACGTTTGCACATTACTGCTTCACGGCAGAATAACTGGCCCAGGGGTGGTACCTAGACGGTTTCCTGCATAGAATCCTACCACCAATGAAAGTGATTTGACCGAATGATTGAATGAATGCACCAGCTGATAAAAAGTTAAAGATTATTTTACTATTAGACTACGGAAGCCTATAAATGACAACATCAAACAAAAATATTTTTGCCAATCTAACGATGACTCTTAATTATTAATCGATATTTTATACATACAGGATAAGACTAAATTATTTTCCTGCATCAATCTTTCCTTCCGATTAGAATCTTCTTGTGAATAGCCTTTTGCTGAGTTAGCGCGTTTAGCAAATATAGATACATTTACGCCTATTTCCATGAAAGAATTAGGCAGAGACCATTCACGTAACCCACTCTTCGCCCTCGCGGGAAACGAGACGTGATGGGTGAGGAAGCACATCGCCGCCATTTTGGCACGAATCAAAAAATTCGTATTCCCCATTGGGTTTCCACGAGCAGTATAGTGACAGCATTGCATATTATCATATTATTCTGCACGAACAAAGGCTGTCCATACATTAACTTAGTCGCCTCTTACGGCACCTCGGTAGGAAAGGCGTAGGTCCTATTCTTCTCTGCCGGACACCTGTCAGCATATATACAGCCTTATTCAATCAAATCAAGTTAACAAGTCAGCTGCGGCAAAAAAATCATAGACTTTCATCTCGTGCGGTGTCCGTCGAAATGTGCACCTATAGACCTTTTCCCCTGTGCGTCATCATCATCATTTCAGCCTATCACTAGTCGACTGCTGAACATAGGCCTCCCCACAAATTGCCACAATAGTTTGTAGCTCTCATTTGGGGTGATTTTGCCATAGTTGGCACGCTTGGCGGGCGGGTTGGCAACCGCAGTTCATTTATTCAGATGTTCCAGGAAGATGCTGCCGCCCATCTCCCGGTTTTTATTTTCCCACTGTCTACTTTTACGACACCCACGGGATGAGATGGGGCGGCAGATTCTTAAGCCGCCACCACACGGCCACACCCCAGTGCGTATCGGTCCTTTTTCAACTCCTTCAAATACCGAAGATAATAGTTGCGCACGAGCGAGAATGGTGTAGTTTTCACCGGGCGCACCAGCGGTAAGCACCGTATCGGGCCGCAGTGAACGTGTTAGTAACGAGACAACCTAGCACACTGTCCGATGGAAAGGGGTTGATGTGGCCTAAATCCATTAACATACAGTGGGCACTCACTGCGAGAACAGATGACTACTCCTTATGGGATACAGTCGTGATGTTATGTATGTATGTATGTTAATGGATTTAGGCCGCATCAACCCCTTCCCATCGGACAGTGTTGACTAGGTTGTCTCGTTAGTAACGTTCACTGCGGATGACACAAAATCGGTCTGCACTCACTGCAAAAACAGATGACTGCCACAATCCTCGTTTCACCAAAACAATATAATGCACTTGGTGTGATAGTCGGTGAGCCCATCCCCATCATGCGCTGTTGGGTGCACAGTGCAGTTTAATTCCTTACTCGCCTTTTACGAGATCCATTGGATGAGATGGAGTGGTAGTATTCTTTTATCGAGCCGCCACCACACGGCAAAATCCATTAACAATGAAGATTAATATGCTCTTTTTCAATCTCTGGTTTACTTTGTTTATATAAAGAAGTGCGCTTAGCTTCTACTTTACGTTTTTCTTTGAAAGCGTGGTACTTTCTTGGTCTAAGTGCAAAAGAAGCTCGACCCCGTTGATTCAAATTACTAATTGTTTTCTTTGTAAACAATTGTAAACTTTCCGCTTTAAATAATTGTAATTCGGTATAATACTTAGAAACAAGTAGCACTGAATGATTTCTAAGGTTGTAACAATATCGACCATAGATTATAGTTTCCTTTGACTGAAGATTTCTCGGACAGATATAGATAAAACGAAAAGCACAATCTCAGTCCTGAATGGAATTTTTCAATCATCGAACACCGTATCATTAATAAACATCTAAACTCGTAATATATACAAAATTAACAAAATTCACACATTAACAACCTTCCGTAATTTTTCTTATTATTATTATTTATTTATTTATTTTCCAAGTATATCAAGTATAAGTATATCTTCAAGCAACAAGCACTTCTAAATTTCGATCGATAGTAAAATTAAAGTTGACTTTTACTATGCTCTTATAAGATCTGCTGGATGGAGACAAAACGAACAAAAAGTACAATTTTGGTCTTGAATTGAATTTTCCAATTACTTTCACGAGCACTTGCTATCAATATTAAACATCAAAACTCAAAATATATATAGAAATTACAAAATTAAATAAAAAAAACTACTGCCACTTTTCGAGTTGGCGCCAAAAGTACGTAATTTTTCTTATTGGCGCTAAAAGAATAGTAAAAGATTTAAAAGGCAATGGTTCTAAAGCCTTCTTCTATAAATAATGTTATCGTATTATTATGTAAATATAAATATGCTCACCTAATAACAGCATTCGCATAGTAGTTAAACAAAAAACAACTATTAACAACGCCATACTGAAATATAATACATAGGACACTATATCCTTAGTATTATCTTTAATAACTTCGTCTATTTCATACAGTTCTGTATTATTAGATACATTAGATTCATTGTTGGACATTAAAGATCTCATTTTCCGTGTTTATATTTTTTAACTAAGACACTACTGACTTCGAAATTGTCCACTGAAGTAAATACTAGGAGAATTTATTTGCATAATAGTTACTCAAAAACACTCACTGTAGCTATATACGCTGCACTTTTTTTTAAATAAAAAGTCACTTTGAGTAATAAAAATCTTTTCTTTATATTTATATTTTGGTTTTATAATTCATTAATATTAACAACGACAGTATAAACAAACTGCGACTATGTTCACGAAACAAAATGTAATGTATCAATAATTTGAATTTCTATTAACTTATATCCGACAGATAAAAAAAATCAGCACAGATAATGAAAATATTATAATAGGTGTCCCCAATTTCAGAGACATGACGTGCGTAGTAATCATTTAGGGCTTTAGATTAATATAATGAAAACAAAGTAGAACATGTTCTTGATACAAGTTAAAGTGACGATCTGTATATATATGCTCGACTGCTTCGTCTGTACAAACGGAATGAATGTGTATAATCTAATAAAATTCAAAGAGACGTCGAAAAAAAGCGCTCAAATAGAAAAAAGAATTGATAAAAAATCGAATGTTAAAGAGAAACATTAACATTATCGGGCGATTTAAAAAAAACAAAGTGATTATTTGTTTATAACGTTTATCTTGAGTTTATCGTTTTAGGCTAAGCTATGACATAAATTTACATTTAGTAGCACAGATTAATAAAAATTGTGGCTGTTACTTGCACTTGCTTTTGTTGTTTATTTTACAGTAGGTCCACTGCCGAAAAAAAGCCTGTGTCAAAGATTGGATGTGAGCCAACTGCATTCATCGATTTTCATTGGTCATGGTCGAAGGTTATGGTTTCATCCATTATTTATCTAAATAAGTTCGTGCTGTTAACCGTTTTGGCTTCTACAGATCACCGGGTCATCGTTGTCGGCTGTTACAAGGCTGGCATGATAGGTTTGGTAAAAAAATACATCTTAAAAAAAATTCTTCTCAAAAACAGGCTTCGATTGTTTATGGTAGTACCTTGAAATTTGGACACTTTAAATTCACTTTAACGTTTTACAAACATTTTCACATGCACAACACAACCAGACCAAAAATAATATGTGTTTGCCCAGTGTTGGTAGGACCCTAGTACCCTAGGACTTGAGGCGTAGTAGGAAGGTTCTCTAACAACACGGCCACGCGTCGTCACAAAGTATGTAAGTGGTGCATAAAGCGCAAATGTCACTCTCAAGGTCGCACATCGAGAAGTCCTGATAAATATGTCAAATAAATAAGGAAGAATCATAATATGTATATATATTGTTAAAGGTGACATAAATGCTGTATCACCCACTTTTATGTGGAACCACACTGCATCCCCCAGAGATATTAGTTCCTAAGCCCAGTAATTGCAATAGCTCTCAGTGCCTTTTAGATCCGGAAATGTTGACACACTACTGCTTCATGGAATGCCTTGTGGTGGTGCCAACCTAGACGGACTCTTGCATAGGAATTCTACCACCACTACTATGTTATTTGTAGCCATTTATTGTCGTTCTAATTAAAATTGTATTGATTAACGTCTGAAATAAATTAGTGACTATTACAAAGTAACTGAAAGTCTAGTTTTATTTTAAAGTAAAGTTTCAGCCTACAAATGTTCCACTCCTGAGCACAGGCCTCCTCTCATTTCTGAGAGGGTTTTTGGAGCTAGGAATTATCCCCCCATTTTATGTGCAATTTATTTCTGTAAAGCAACCTCGATTCAGGACAAATCGTAATGAACGACAACGGTGTAATTAAATTCACCTATCGCAAATATATCTAAAGCGATGATGCATTCAATAAAACGATAAATATCATGTGACTAAAAAAAGCGATAACAATTTATACTTAGTGAAATTATCCGTAAACAGAAGAACATCAGAAGCCACAGGAGGAGCATCGCGATCAGTACAATCGTGTACCAGAACGCCATTTCCGTTAGACCGAAATAGGTCGTATCGTCGTCCTCTTTCTGGTCGGTTTCGCTTATAGTGGTTTCTTCCACAAAGTCGTAATTTGGATATCCGAATACAGGAGGCATCTTCGATATTGTTCGTTTGGACAAACGTTTGCACGATGTTTTGTTTGTTGGACAAACAAGACGAGTGCGGAAATCCTTCGAGTCACACTCTCAACAAATTGCTGATGCAAGTTATTGGAATGAAATTGGCAGTCACTGATTCACTTTGTCACTGTTAACATCATATTGCGCGTTTCACCTCTCAAGTGTATAGAAGTTTGGTAACTAAATGATAAAAAACGTTTTTCAAGTTCTTGCGACATATCAGAACGTTTATCGATCGAGATATTGATAGTATCGGTGACAGAAACGCAAACGCAAAATGTAACCAAATCGGCGCTATTATGTTCATTATACATATTAAATCTGTCTGTCTGTGTTCTTGTTTTGTTTTAAATACAAACATATTTACATGACATCGCTTCGAATGCGGCTGCGTTACCTAGTGGTCAGGGTGTCGTTTTCTACACTGCTTTTTGAGTCTTATTTAGCTGTGTTTGTCCCATTCTGTCACTGCCTACCTCCAATCTTATCCCATGAGCGTTACATAAGACGCAAATAGTTAGGACCAGTAAGTGATTCCGTACTTGCGTAACTTGTGGCGCTATAATATATCATACGCATTTAGTAGATTCCAGAAGATTCGGAAAATGTCGCTGTGGTCGAAACTCGGCCGAGAAGATATCTTTTACGTGACAAAACCTGACGAGCCGTTTACTGTTTCATGACCTCAGTCACTCTGTCCGAATTTAATTTAAACACTTTTTTTATAGCAGAAAGTGATGAGACGAGCAAAACATTCACCTGATGATAATTGCAACGTCTGCCCTTAATAAATGCTTTGTCACCCAGAACATTTTTGAGTGACACCACAATGCGTCCGTCCCCCATAGACATCCGTGTTCTCAAGTCTCATATGCCCAGTAATTTACACCAGCTCTCACTGCCCTTCAGAACGTAACAAAGTAATCGAATAACAAGTAACAGAATAACTAATACTGATACTAAAGACGTTTACATGAATTTTCTCCGTAGAATATAATATAATTTGATTGCATAAATGGTTAAGTTTCAACAGTATGTTACAATAATTAATTTACAATTTTTTTCTTAGCGTTTTCGTTCGGGTTAGCGAAATATTCTTTTAAATTATAAAATACTCTAGATGTACAGCCGGAAGAAACAGACGGACAGACAGACACAAAAAAATTAAAAATTGTTTTTTTTCTTATAAGTACCGTATAATATCCGTATTTACTACTTTCATGAGCATTGAGTAAAAAGTTGTTATTTTGTTATTACAAACAGACACTTCTATTTCATTTTATATGTATAGATGTATAGATTATTTGGCCACTAAGTTTTAAGCTTAGAAATTAGAATTCCCAAGAGCATACTGAGATCCGCGCGAGCATAGCCGCGAGCAAGGCTAGGCTAAAATAATTGTATTGCGATTCGTATCTTACTTCTCTCGCTATCTTTCTGAAATATGATTACAATTCAATTTTACAGGCGGAACCCGCGTCTTTGTATTGAATCCAGATTTTATTTATATATTAAAAAAAAACGATGCACTACAGTAAGATTTCTCCTGTATCGTGTGTGCGTTTTACAGACATATTTCACATGCCCAACTAACGCAATCAGACCCGAAAACCAACAAATTTTGTTTTGGCACAATGTTGGCTCCGGCCGGCTGGGATTCAAATCCATCTACATATATGGGATTCGAATCCATTTACATATATGATGATATATTAACGATTAAGTAAGTTCGCTTTTGGTTTTTGTTCGGCGCGTGGACTTGATGCGGTGGCGTGGCTCAGTGGTGAGAGTACCCAACTACCACGCCGCGGGTCCTGGGTTCGAATCCCAGGCGGAGCCAATAATTTGTGCAAAAACAAATTGTAAGTATTCGGGTCTGATTGGATTGTGATTGTCGCCGTGTCTCTGACACTGCATCTTAGCCTAGCCCCGATCTTATTGCATGAGCGTTACATCTGGGGCGGATAGTTTGAGGCATCGGAATGCATCTGTACTGAAGCGTACACTTGTGGCACTATAACACCATTTATCGCCCGCGCAGTTAATAGCATCCGACAGTATGAAATCACGCAATGTAAAAACAGTGTTGTAGATATGAAAATTTATAAGCGGCAATAGCCTAACGGTTTAGGGTACGGACTGCGAAACGTGACGTCGCAGGATCGTGCCCGCCATTCGACTATTGTCGTGAACCATCTCCTAGCACAAGCTTATTATATTTTATATTAGTAATGTTAATATAGCGTTGCTAGTATTATTTTAAAAAAAAAGACTATCTAATGCCCGCGACTCCGTCCGCGTGGGTATAGGATTTTTAATTATTTGAATTTTCCGAAATAAAAAGTATCCTATTTCCATATACAGGATGCGAGCTATCTCTGTACAAAAATTCGTCGAGGAAATTTAGCACAGAGATAGCTCGCATTTTTATTGGTGGTAGGATTCCTATGCAGGAATCCGTCTACGTAGGTACCACCCCAGGGCCAGTTATTCTGCCGTGAAGCAGTAGTGTTCAAACATTATTGTGTTGCGGTTTGAAGGGCACTGTGAGCTAACGTAATCACGGGGCATGTGAAACTTGAGAACTGATGTCTCAGGGTGATAGGCACAGTGTGGTGACACACAGAATTTTTCCAGGTGACACAGCGTTTGTTATGGGCAGACGTTGCACTTACCATCAGGTGAACGATTTGCTCGTTTCATCACTTTATACATAAAAAAAATCCTGGCGACGGACATAAGACACTTTTTATCCCGGAAACTCTAATAGTTCCCACGGGATATTTAAAAAACCTGTATCTAGTTGACCAAGTCACAGGCATTAGCTAGTAATATTATAAAGTAATAAAGTATGGACGATCGTTTAGAAATATATTTTTTTTCACTGTGTTGTATTGACGTCATACATAAAATCAATCACGAATTCGTCAGATTAAGATACGCCGAATTCACCGTTATTTAATAAGATTTACTAAATAATCCACCTATCTGAGATTGTTTGAAACGGAACGTAATTAGGGAAAAATCCGTAAAGATTACGATAAAGCAGAGGTTCCCAAACTATTTTCCGCGGAACACAAGTTTCGTTGTAATCTAAATAGGTTCATTTCAGCCTATCACTAGTCCACTACTGAACATAGGCCTCCCCCGGTGATTGTCACAAAACTTTGCAGCTCTAATTTAGAGGGATTTTGCCATGGTTGTCACGCTTGGAAGGCGAGTTGGCAACCGCTTGACAAGCGGTTTATTTATTCGGATGTTGCAGGAAGATGGTCCTGCCCATCTCCTGGTTTTTGTTTTCCCTCTGCCGACTTTTACGACACCCACGGGATTAGATGGGGTGGTAGATTCCCTGCGGCCGCCACCACACGGTCTGAATAGATGCTCCGCGAAAATTTGGAAAGTGAATACTGGTACACATTTAAAGATCTTCAGCTTTTTTGTTGAGCTGTCTGATGTCCGTGACAATGTCAACAAGGGTTTAAAAAACACCACGCAGACTCTATGATTTTCCGGAATAAAAATATGCTATGCTCCTGGATGTAAGCTATCTCTGTCTGTATTCGTCAAGATCGGTTCAACGGTTGATTAGTAAAAAGGTAACAAACCAGATGGACAGAGATACAAAAAAACCTAGCACTAGAGCACGTAATTGAAAAAAAACTAAGGTAGGATTCCTATGCAAGAATCGGTTTAGGTAGGTACCACCTCAGGGCCAGTTATTCTGCCGTGGAGCAGTAGTGTGCAAGCATTACTGTTTTCCGGTTTGAAGGGCACTATGAGCTGGCGTAATCACTGGGCATTTGAGACTTAAGAACTGATGTCTCAAGGTGACGGGCGCAGTGTGGTGTCACACAGAAATATTCTGGGTGAAACAAACTTTTTTATGGGCGGGCGTCGCACTTACATAAGGTGAACGTTTTGCTCGTTTCGTCACTTACGTCACTCACTACTATAAAAAAAAGCTATTATTATATACTAGCTGAAGCCCGTGACTGCGTCCGCGTGGATTTAAGCTTCTCAAAAATACCATGTGAACTCTATGAATTTCAGGATTAAAAGTATCCTATGTCCGTCTCCAGGATGCAAGCTACGCCGAACTTAAGTTTACACTGTGCCAAATTCCGAAAAGTTCGGTTCGATGGTTGGGCCGTGAAAGAGTAACAAACAGACAGCGGGACAGACAGACTTACTTTCGCATTTATAATATTAGGATGGATGATGATACATTGAAGTAGATAATAGAAATTAGAAAGAAACTAAAATATATTGGTATACACATAACGAAATCATTATAACTACAGAGTGTCATACTGCCGTAAATACTACATTTACTGAAACCTAAAATTGAAAAAAAAGGTTCAATATCCTCTTACTATTTTTTTAATGATTTCTTATATTTACGCGAATACTACACATTTAAATGATACTAATTTTACGGATTTTATCGCGTTTAATTTTATTATTTATAACCCGACGTTTCGAGTGCTTTTCAGCACCCATGGTCACGGGGGGACTGAGGTGACAGATGTCCCGATGTCATAGTTAACCCAGGAGACCTTCAGCTTTTAATTGTTATTCTTGGTCCGATTTACGCAGAAAGAGCTCACTGTGTCTTGAAGTCTTGCAGTGGTATGCTTGGTTTTTGATTTAATTTTATTAATAATAGGATCCCAAGCTGTTGGTAATACCCAACCATCTTCTCTATTAAAATTAGGATGTTTTTTAATTTCAATAGCCTCGCGAATCATCCTTGGTAGGAATCGGTGTTCATTTGCGAGGATTTGTTGTTTATCAAATCTGATGTAATGGTTGGGATGATCCAGAACATGGTCACGAACTGCAGATTTCCTGGAGCAAGAATAAATGCTGAATAATTAAATGCTGAAGGTACTCCGGGTTAACTATGACATCGGGACATCTGTCACCTCAGTCCCTCCGTGACCATGGGTGCTGTAAAGCACTCGAAACTTCGGGCTATAAATAACAAAATTAAACGCGATAAAATCCGTAAAATTAGTTAAATACTATTTTTTATTTTTAGTTATTCTGCCGGTCTGCAGTAGTGTGCAAACATTACTGGTTCGGTCTGAAGGGCACTAAGAGTTAGTGTAATCTCTGAGCATATGAGACTTAAGAACTAATGTCTTAGGAGGACGGGCGTAGTGTGGTGCCACACAGATATATTCTGGGTGACACAGCATTTGTTATGGGCGGACGTTGCACTGATGGTATTAGTTGAACGTTTTGCTCGTCTCGTTCACATCCATACAAAGAAATAAAATTGAAGTGTCTGTTTGTAATAAGAAAATAACAGCATTTTGATCAATGCTTATGAAAGTATATAAGTATATACGGTAGTAATAAGATATAGTTTATTTTTATTTTTGTCTGTCCGTCTGTCTGTCTGTTTGTTCCGACTAATCTCCGAAAGGGCTGGACCGAATTTGACGGGACTTTCACTGACGGACAGCTGATATTATAGTAGGTAACTTAGGCTACTTTAATTTCTTAATTTTAGAAAAATGCCGTGCAAAAAAATTATAACCCCAAAATTTGGTTCAAATAGGTTAGTATATATATGTATATCATCGATCGCGGTCGACTTTTATGAACGGGTGAAAACTTGAGGCACAGCTAGACTCCGATAAAAAGAAAATTGTATTCACCTCTGACGACTCGGTAGGAAAGAGGTAGGGACTATTCTACTCTGTCTGATACCTATCTGCCAAAGCTAGTCATTGATATAAATGAATCATCGGGTCGCAGTAATACAAACTATACATTTTTTAAAAGCGTTGAATCTTTAGTTACCTATATTGTTTAAAAAAACTCATGATATATATGAATTATGGTGGTAGGATTCCTATGCAGGAATCCGACTAGGTAGGTACCACCCCAGGGCCAGTTATTCCGCCGTGAAGCAGTGGTGTGCAAGCATTACTGTGTTTCGGTTTGAAGGGCACTGTGAGCTAGCGTAATCACTGGGCATATGAGACTTAAGAACTGATGTCTCAGGGTGACGGGCGCAGTGTGGTGTCACACAGAAATGTTCTGGGTGACACAGCATTTGTTGTGGGCGGACGTTGCACTTGCCATCAGGTGAACGTTTTGCTCGTTTCGTCACTTTATACAATAAAAAAATACAGTAAAGTTACGCGTGTTGTTTTTATTAAACAATGAGGAAATCCAACATTAGGTTTCCTGCCACAGAACTCAACACCGCTACAAAAATAAAACCCGCCACTTAGTTGACGTAACATAACACGAGTGAACTGAAGTCGCGTCTCGTATAATGCAATAACATAGATACTTAAATGATATAATACATAGATACGCTATATTCCTAGAGGACAACTTAAGAAAGAGTTCCGTACGCAGCGACAACACATTACACATTCATTAGCTTGATTTAGTTTAGAGTTTAGACAGCATTCGGAAGTTGTCGCTGTGGTCAAAAATCGGCCACGAGAACATCATCATCATATTTTGGAAGACCAATAATTGGGACAACCGGAAAAACCGCTGGCGGCAGCAAATCCCATTAAATGGTCACGCGGGGTAGAAAATTCCGTGAAAAACGCACGGTTGTAGAATGGCCTACCATTAAGGTGATGGGTGACGGAATTTTTAGTTGCGGCGCCATGTATGAATTAATTCGAAAAATTCCTCGGAACGAAATGCAAAGAGATGCAACATCTCTTCGCAAGGCCAGTACATTGATGAAGCCGATCGAAAGAACATGGTCGTCGACGATCCGAACCGCTTTTCGCTGATCTAAATGAATTAAAAAAAAATTGCCACTAATTAAACCACTTTTCGTTTCTTCTTAGTTTCGTTTTTTTTTTCTTTTTGTGACTTGGTGATACATATGTGATGACGTCTTCTAGTAGTTACTCAAAGACTGACGTCACTGCATAAATAGGACGGAAGGACATTACACCCATATTGACGTAATCCGCGTGGCCTAGTGGTCAGAGTACCTGACTTCTAAGCCGCGGGTCCTGGGTTCGAATCCCAGCCGGAGCCAACATTTGTGCTTAAACATAAATTGATGGTTTTTGGGTCTGGTTGTGTTGTGAGAACCCGTGTTTCTGACACTGCATCGTAGCCTACCTCCGATCTTATCACATCAGCGTTACATCGGGCGCGGGTAGCTTGGGACGAGTGAGTGCCTCTGTGTTTGCGCGTACACTTGTGGCACTATAATATCTCTTGCGCAGTTGATGGCTCCGGACAGTAGACGGAAGTTGTCGCCGTGGTCGAAATCGGCTAGGAGAACATCATTGATTCACGTAATGATCTTTCATCCAGAAACAATTTCAAAGCAGTCTAATATAATAAAATTTACATCATTTCACTCCAACGGTCCTGTCGCGTTTGGTCACAAACCATCGAAATAAAACACACCGCCAATTAAGTAAAATTTCGGGAAAATGCCACGCGAACATTTATATGCAACTAGCTGATGCCCGCGAGTTCGTCTACGTGGATATAAGTTTTCAAATATCCCCTGGGAAGAATTTGATTTTCATAGATAAAAAGTATCCTGTGTCCGTCTCCGGGATCCCTCTCTACGCCAAATTTTGTCAACATCGGCTCAGCGGATGAACCGTGAAAAAGTAACAAGCGACAGACGGACAGAGAGAGATACCTTCGCATTTATAACATTAGTACGGACTGCAGTTAGTAACGCCATCTCGTAGCGACTAGGTGTAAAAGTAAAGTAAAGTTTCAGCCTATAAATGTCCCACTACTGAGCACAGGCCTCCTCACATTTCTGAGAGGGTTTTGGAGCTAGGAAGAATCCGCCACGCTGCTCCAATGCGGGTTGGCGGACTTCAGATGTCTTCGAAATATTATTTTATTTCTCAGACATGCAAGTTTCCTCACGATGTTTTCCTTCACCGCCAAGCACGTGGTAAATCAGCACTTAAAATTGCAATTAACAATTTTAGTGGTGCCGGCACCGGGAATCGAAGCCAGGTCACTCGCGTAATATGAAATTTAAAGCGAGCGCCTAGCCCCTGAGCTACCACGGCTAGGTGTACTAACGGCTTATCTTGTCTTGATGCATAAAAGTGCTCAAGATAAAAGTTTACGAAAGCGATCATTCATTGCAGTACAGAAATGTAAAATGCGATTTACACTCAACCCGCAATTGATATATTTAATAGACTTGGATATAATAAATACACAGATCTATCTGCTATTTATATCTCTATCATACGCAGGAATAAACAAACAATGTAAAATAAATATCAAGGTGATTTTGAGAGGTAAGCAAACGCCCGACATCTCAGCAAATACAACTTTTTTATGTGATGTTCTCCAAGCCGATTTCGACCACGGCGACAACTTCCGACTACTGTTGAGAGCCATCAACTGCGCAGGAGATATTATAGTGCCACAAGCGTACGCGCCAACACAGAGGCACTCACTCGTCCCAACCCGCGCCCGATGTAACGCTGATGCGATAAGATCGGAGGTAGGCTAGGATGCCGTGTCAGAAACACGGGGACAATCACAACACAACCAGACCCGAAAACCAACAATTTATGTTTTAGCACAAATGTTGGCTCCGGCTGGGATTCGAACCCAGGACCCGCGGCTCAGAAGTCAGGTACTCTGACCACTGAGCCACGCGGTCGTCAACTTTTTTATATACGAAAGATTTTTCAATTTTCAACCATATTCAAGTTCAGTGTCATACGTTGGACTTCTCTGCAATATTACCCCCACCTTTTTTTTTGTGTATTATGATGCCTCCCCCACATTAGCATTCCCTAGCGTGCGCTCTCTTCGTGAATGATTTCGAATTGATCACTATAAAAATGGATTCTGACGAAGATGCATTATTACTGACATTTATTTTAAAAAGAAATTAACACGCGATAATATTTGTATACGATGGAGACTAATTTTCTGAAATGTGATTTTTTTGTACATGACATATCAATACCAACGAAAATAATTTGAGCTTACCCCGACGACGGCATTCAACGAACTTTAACATGCATACATACAGTCACGCCTTTTTCCCATATAAGAGGTAGGCAGAGGCATCACGTTTCCCAATTTTCGACCCCGCGTGAAATGAAACGTGACGGGTGGCGAACCACGTCGCTGCCATTTTGGTACGAGTCAAAAAATCTTATTACCCATTGCGTTCATTTCCATCGTAAGCAGTATAATGACAGTATTGCATACTATGGTGTTATTCTGCAAGAATATAGGTTGTCCGTACACTACCAAAGAAGTAAGTGCTATTCTGCTCTACCGGACCCTTGTCGGCGATAGGCGACCTATCGGAACATCAAATCGGACTACGATTCGAAATTCCGATAGGTGTACTTTAACCATTGATTAAACATGAAATATACAAAACCAAGATACACAAATTAATGAAAATAAATAAAGAAGGAATATTTGGTTCCTCAAAGAAAAGCAGATTAAAATACATCGATAAGACTTTATAATTTATTTATTTATTTATCCTTTATTGCTGACACCTTAAGCTAAGGGCTACAATGGGCGGACTTAATGCCTAGTGGCATTCTCTACCAGTCAACCTTTGTTATGGTGAAAAGTAGAAGGCAGGTGCTAACCAAAGAATAAAATATAAAAAAAAATAACAGGAAAATAAATTTATGATTTTATAAGATATATAATAAATAAATTATACATATATAAACACATATACAATTAAATAAGAACCAAATAATTATAACACTACATTCATAAATAAATATATTTATGAATGTAGTGTTATAATTATTTGGTTCTTATTTAATTTTTTATTTATATATATATATATACATACATATATGTAAAATAATAATAAAAACCGAAAATGAGATAAGCCGAATGACATCAATGATCCTGTAGGTAATGTTCACGAATTAATTTCTTGAACATGTTTCTATTAGGAGGTGTTTTGATCTTATCAGAGAGGGCGTTCCAGAGGAGTGTAGCTTGAACAGTAAAAGAAGAGTTATAGTATCCTGTATTATGTTGTGGAATGCAAATCTTAAGATGGTTTATGGAACGAGGTACTCTGTCATGAGCAGAGTGAAGATATTGGAAAGTATTCTTAAGATATGAAGGAGAATTGGAATTAGTTAATACAGAATACAATAATAATAAAATTCTGCTTAGAACTTAGAAAGCTTAGAACGATAAGAAGAGAAGTGGTCGTATTTACGTAAACCGAAAATGAATCTAATGAAATTGTTAAGAAGGCGCTCCAACTTATCAAGATGGGATTGGGATAGGTCCGTGTAACACACATCTGCATAGTCAATGATGGGTAAAACCAAGGACTGAATAAGCAACAGCTTAGTTTTAAAGGGCAGGAAATTTTTAAGACGATAGAGAGAACGTAAGGTGGCAATAACTTTCCGGCTAACTTCAGAAACCTGTGATTTCCCAACTCAGGTTGATTTCTAAAAATTTCTATGACATTGAAGAATTCTTTAACATTGTGAATTGATTAGTACTTATATAAATGAGTAAATAAGTAAATAAATAAGCAATTAATGATAAATAATTCGTTAAATTTAAGATATTTATGTTATTGAGTACAATGTTTGACAATTGTTGTAGTAATATGATGACCTTAATTTAATTTGCATGCTATTTAATAGCCGTGTGGTGGCGGCTCGTTAAAAGAATACTACCACTCCATCTCATCCAATGGATCTCGTAAAAGGCGAGTAAGGATTTAAACTGCACTGTGCACCCAACAGCGCATGGTGGCGATGGGCTCACCACCTTTCACACCAAGTGCATTATATTGTTTTGGTGAAACGTGGATTGTGGCAGTCATCTGTTTTTGCAGTGAGCGCCCAGTCTCTGACTACCCCTTATGGGATATAGTCGTGATCGTATGTATGTATGTATGTATAATAGAATAGCAAAACATGTGAGACTCATCAAGTAAAATAATTGTATTTTTACCATGTTTTATGCAAAAGATTATTATCGCGCGGCGCTAGCGTCGCGTTCACGCTCATCACACGCACACGCGAAATTTTAGTGTTGGGGAGACCTTATATGTTGATGATGACCTCGGAAATGAGTTGAAAGTTAAATGATTATCATCATCATTTCAGCCTATCACTAGTCCACTACTGAACATTGGCCTTCCACATAGATTGCCACAAAACACTTAAGTAAGTAGCTCTCATTTTTGGGGGATTTTGCAATAGCTGCCACGCTTGGCAGGCGGGTTTGGCAACCGCAGTTTTTCAGAGGATTTTTCAGATTCATTCAGATGTTCCAGGAAGATGCTGCCGCCCATCTCTTGGTTTTTTTTATTTTTTTTTATTGTATAAAGTGACGAAACGAGTAAAACGTTCACCTGATGGTAAGTGCAACGTCCGCCCACAACATATGCTGTGTCACCCAGAATATTTCTGTGTGACACCACACTGCGCCCGTCACCCTGAGACATCAGTTCTTAAGTCTCAAATGGCCAGTGATTACGTTATCTCACAGTGCCCTTCAAACCGAAACACTTACTGTGCTTGCACACTACTGCTTCACGGCAGAATAACTGGCCCTGGGATGGTACCTACCTAGACGGATTCCTGCATAGGAATCCTACCACCAGTAAAATTTGCCCTTTGTCAACATTTACGTCACCTACGGGGTTGCAGATTCTCTTAAGCCGCCACCACACGCGTATAGATTTTTTTAAGCTATAGATTGGCAATTTTCCGTGTGGTGGCGGCTCGATAAAAGAATACTACCACTCCATCTCATCCAATGGATCTCGTAAAAGGCGAGTAAGGAATTAAACTGCACTGTGCACCCAACAGCGCATGGTGGCGATGCGCTCACCACCTATCACACCAAGTGCATTATATTGTTTTGGTGAAACGTGGATTGTGGCAGTCATCTGTTTTTGCAGTGAGTGCCCAGTCGTGATCTTATGTATGTATGTATGTATGTATGCTCATATCGAATATAATTTTGCGGACAAGACAACACTGTTAAAGATAATTACTTCAATTATTTATTTACCATATGAAGACACCTTGATGCACATGATAACGAAAGACATAATTAACAATGTCGAGAGTATCGAAATGTACGCAATCGAAGTCTCGGTCAATTCACCGGGAGCGGTGTGGTTCAGATCGGTTTTTTCAGACGGCGCCATTTTGTATCTTTATGTGTGTGTAGTCAAAATGTCCGTTCACAAAATATTATGCTTTTGTAATGAACAAAGTTATGTTCGCGGCTTATGCTGAGGCGGTCCTTTACGACACTTCATCTGCTTCGATTTTATATTAATGAATTTTTGTTATACCCTTTATTTTCTTTTTATTTTATTTTTTTTGTTCATTGATTTTGGTTTTTTTTTATTATTTTATTCCTATTCTTATTAATTTTGTTTATTCACCTGTTGTATTGTAATTTGTGAATGAAATGAAGTGTCGGAATAAATGTCTTAAATAATATTCTTTTGGTTGTTAACACTTTGTGATTCTTCTCCACGGTAATAATTACCGCTTTCAATCTTATTCTTCAAGTTGCATTTACCGAAGTGACAAAGAATTAATAAAAATGAAGTTCCACTACATATATATATAATGCTTCTTTCAATTTGTATAATTTTGTAGACTACAAAATTGTTTGAAATTAAATAAATAATCAACAGTCACTTCGTTAATCTTCATAAATTAAAACTTCACTACGCTGTTTAAAAAAAAACAGGAGGAGTTACCGCGTTATGATTGATTTCGATTTTAGAATATGATTTTAATTTTGGGCGTCAAGTTTTTTTTTTAACACTAGATCACTTTCAGACAACTATTTTAAGAATGACAAAATAAAATTACATATGTACAATCCTCAAAGATAAACAAGGAATATGTTTCGTTTAAAATTATTTTATTTATTCAAAAATATTTTTTATTTATACTACTGTAAGTAACATATACTGATTTTTGTTACGAATCTGAGTTTTGAGTGATATCTGTCATTTTAATACTAGATAATCTATCAAGCTAAGATTTAAAAATGATATATCACCAGTAGGAAGACTCAAGTTAAACGTATAGATTTTTGTACGAAATGTACGGTTCCGTAACCGTCTTTGACTCTAGAAATAATTTGATAAATTTCAGAATTACTTTAACCATTTAATTTCAAATATTTTCGTATTAATTCCTTTTTACACCCTTACGACAGAACAAAAATCAGACAAACTGAAAGTAAACAGAAATAGTTTCTTCTTTAATTCAAGTAAATGTTACAAACGGGCCCACAAGTACATTTAATAATATGTGGTGATGACCACAATAATACTATTGACGTGCAAGATGTATACAACATGACCCTAGACTGATCCAGTAGTCAATCCATACGTTATATTTGCCTCAAGGCCAGTTGTACTATTGATCTTAGTCTTAAGAGTAAATATTTTTTAAAACTATTGTTCATATATCCAACATATTCTCTTGATGAAGATTTAAGATGTGCGTGCATTTTCACCTCTGAGGATTTAAATTCAAAACCACGTTGCTTGTAATTGGGTATCCGATTATCATCACTCGCTATTCCCGTGTGTCGACTCCATGAAAGAAAGTTTTTTGAATAGAAACTTCTTTGAGTGCGATGAGAGTTACATTTTAATATTTGTTTGTACACTGAGCAGTTATTTCACAGTGATTCATAGTTTTGTTAATTCATGTTTATTTATTTTTATTTTAATCACATTTCTAATCACATCAGTTTCACTTCTGTGAGGTGTACTGAGTTGCATGCGTTCTTTTTTATGCTTAATGTAATATTAAACAACATGAGCATGCCAAAGCAGCTTATAATAAGTATAGTAGAACGGAACGTTCCTAAAGATAATACAGCTAAGTCACAAATGACATTTAGTGACAGTTGCCATAGTTTGAGTTCTATCTCTCTCTCTATTTGACCAATAATCTTTTAGCGCACATATTTGTCTTTCTGGTAAATATTAATATAAGAAATACATGTGAAAAGTGAAAGAAAATAAAAAAAATTGAAGTCCTCGCAAATATCTTTTATTAACGACAACACATTAAGTGCCTGATCATAACAGTAGCCGAGTCGCTTAGAATTACAAAATATGTGTGCCATTGCATTTAACTCCTCACCTAGAGACATCAGCTATTAAATCTCATATGCCTAGTTTTACAACAGATAAAGTGCACTACAAATTAACACAATACAAAGTAATGTGCAGCAGTACAACCATACTTTTTGTATTTGGCTATAACATTAATATTTATAAATGCTAATACGCGATGGTAAGTAACTGATGGTAAGTGCATGTAGGGCGTACATAACTTTGAATTGCAAAATATGTGTACCACTGGACTGCGCTCATCATCATGATATAAAATGTAAACAGATAAAAAATATTTTTAAATAACCAAATATTTTGTACAATGATATAATATTTAAGAAAACTTGCAATCAAAATATCCTGGTAAAACAATTTTCAAATGTACATAATTGTAAATTAAAGAACAGTCTTGATAGTTTTTTTTAAGTAAACCATGCAACTAGAAAATCGATCGCTTGATAACTCAGACCAATGGCCTAAACCTGATAGAAGTGGAATGTCTGCACTGAAACTAATAACTGCACTATAAACAATCCGAAAGTCCAGTCTTACGTCAGTTATTAAATACATTTTTATAAAACAAGTGACATACGTTTTATTGTCGTGTTGTTGCGTTATCTGCATTCGTCACACTTATTTATTTATTAATGGAAACACTCATATATATATATTCGGTGATGTAATTGCTGTTAGCCTTCTCGGTTTTTACAGCTTCATTGGATACTGTGCTCGCGGGCCAGGGGCCGTGTCAGGTTTGGTTTGACCCAAGCATAAATAAATAAATAAAAACTCCTACAAAAACCTCGAAGTTCGGACTGTGTCGCGTTCGCTGCGATTTCGAAAATCTTAAATATTTTAAGTCATCTAATGACCGTCCGAGGGAGGCTGCGGGCGTCCATTCGGACTGTCGACTTGTGTGTCGGTAACTCTGGGCGGTGAGAACCGCTCTGGAACACGGGTGAATCGTGTGTACGTGGTGTGATTATTGACTATTGCGCGCCGCTCTCTACGGCGGTCGCGCGTCGTGGTGCGTGTTATATTAAAGCTATTGACTCTGTGAACAGTGTAGCCTGGATCGTGACTGACGGTATCGTGGTCAGGAAGAGCTGATTGATTGCCCGTCGCGTGAGCGAAAACAACGCAAGCATAGTCCATTACGGGTCTTATGCAAGTCTTTTAGAGGCGAAGTTTGTGTCTTAAGCACATTTTGCTTGAGAAGCAAGTTAATGGGTATAGACGGCTGGAGATAAAAGCCGCTCTATTGCGTATATTTTTAATGTGTGTAGCGAACGACATCGCTGCGTCTAAAGTGACCCCGAGGTATTTCACGCTCTTTTCCCAGGGAATAGGGCGTCCGAACAGGGTGATCGTGCCTAGCTGATTGTTGCCGATTGGGTGACATCGTCTAGCGGGCTTTGGTGTGCCCCTCGAGAAGTATATCGCTACACTTTTCTCAGGGTTTACCTCTATTCTCCATTTCCGGAACCATTCGCCTAGGCGATCGGCTGCGGCTTGGAGTTGAATCGTTATGCGCCCCTTTGTGCTTGTCGAAATAGTACAGGGCCGTGTCATCTGCGAAAAGCGCAAGATTGACTTTCGGGTCTTTAGGAATATCGCTAGTGTATAGCGAGAAAAGAAGTGGGGAGAGGCAGGAGCCCTGAGGGACACCCGCTCGGAGAGGGCGACTTGAGGAGCGCGTTCCCTCCACCCGGAAGCGAAATAGGCGGTTAGACAAGAAGGCTCGTATGATGTTCACGAGTCTGTCTGGCACTTTAGTGTGATACAACTTGTAATACAAGCCGTCGTGCCAGACTTTGTCAAATGCCTTTGCGACATCGAAAAATAAGGCCCCTGTGCCTACAGGCTTAGGGCAGTCGTTTAAATTCTCTAAAATGTGCTCCGTTAAGCGGTGCACTTGATGGGTGCACACGAGTGTTCGGGGCGAAAGCCGAACTGCTCGTCTGGAAGAATATTATTTGTAAGGACATAGTCTTTTAATCGACTGAGTATAATTCGCTCATAAATCTTAGCCATCGAGTTGAGGAGACTTATTGGGCGATAATTAGACGGAATGTTCCTAGGCTTATTAGGCTTCGGAATGCCTATAACGTCTGCTTCCTTCCAGTCGTCCGGGAAGGAGCAGCTGGAGAGGAGCGCGTTAAAAATACTGACTAACAGACACAATAACGGAGTAGTTAAACATTTCATCACCCTGTTGTTTATGCCGTCGAGGTCGGGCACGGATCGGTTTTTAAGATTTTTTGACTATCTTAGTGACTTCGTCAAGAGTCACTGGAGGCAGTGGTTCGCCCACTGGTGGTAGGAAACACTCATAAACTATTTTGTAGCGTCAAGTAACATATCAAACTATACAATCTTCAAGCAACAGGACTTCAAAACTTTGGTCGACAATAAAATGATAGTTGACTTTTAATGAAGATTTGCGGAACTGATGGAGACAGAGCGAAAAGCGTAATTTTAGTCTTGCAATGAATTTTCCCATGACCGTATACTTTTAGGAGCACTTGCTGCATAATAAACTATCAACTATGTTTATCATCAAAACTCCAAATATACACAGAAATTACAAAATTAAAACAACATACAAAATAATACTGCCAGTTTTTGAGTTGGCGTCAAAAGTCATTCGTCACACAGTGCAATTTTATATGGAAGGATGGCAACAGGCATAAAGTTTCAGTATATGATTTTCACATGTAGCAGTTGATTACTTATAAGATTGTAAGAATATCGACAATACGCGCGCATAGCTATTGTATAAGCTGTCTATGGCGATCAAACAATAAAAAACCGCATGGGAAGAAATATTACCTATTTGCAACCTTGTATTGGCAAATCCAATTTAGTACTACCCATCCCAAGGTGGAGCTACGATCTGCACGGTTTTGCGAAAAGTCGGTAAGCAGTTCAGAAGACTTGTGATGGGTTGGAATTAGTGTTGCCAGGTCATTTATGGCAAATTTGGAATTTCCGAATTTTGCTTTTCAAGTCGGGACGTACTTCTGTCTCTATTTCGTAGTCATCATTTTAATCGTAAATATTTTTTTTCTAAAACGCTTTCTCACAGTAGAATTTCTCCATTATCATGGACGCGTTTTATAAACATACATTTCACATGCACAACACAACCAGACCCGAAAACAAATGCTTTTGCACAAACGTTGGCCCCGGCCGGGATTCGAACCTAGAAACCAAGGCGTAGAAGTCAGGTACTCTGTCCATTAGGCCACGCGGTTCTTAAGCTCACAATTTTTTTTTTATTAATACCTAACAAATAATCTAGTGGATTCTTATCACCTGATAAAAAAATTGAACATTGGGCGTGCCGATCAACACTCAATCGGAACGTGTCTAAGTTCTCTAAAAATCGTGACTTGAGAAATTTGGGAAACCTGGTAACCCTATACGTATTAATAATGATGAAGCAACCAATCGGACTTTTGGCGCCAAATTGAAAAGAGCGTGTCCTTGGCGATACAAGAAATATTTAAAGTATTGTATCCCCAAGGCTTCTTAGTTTTATGACTTTATTGTGTCGTCCCATTCGAATCCATTTATTTAAATATATAAATCTATCTATAATATCAAATGGTTACTGAAACTATGATATAGGTGCATATGACACACGCATGTGGACACACATGCACGCGCAGACTCAACTTACATAAACACCTCAGAAATTTTAGGAGGTGGGCATTAAGGACAAACGGAGTCAGATTTTTTTATGTTGACTAATACCAAAATGGCAGCGACGTGGTTCGCCACCCGATACGTCCGTTTCCCGCGGGTTGAAAAGTGGGTTACATATACAGCCTCTGCCTACTCCTTATATGGGAAAAAGGCGTGACTATACGTATGTGTGTATGTACTGAAAATTAATTTAAAATTAATTTTCACTTATTGATTTTGAAAGGGTTATAACTTGTTACCAACCCATTATAAATGTTGTGTTACCATAAAACTGGTGATGATGGCGACAAATAAAGTAAAGAAATAATAACAAATAAAATACGACAACATTCCTACCACAATCTCAAGGGATTTTAATGTTTTTCATTGTCATTATTATCTTGATTGATACGGTATCATTATACGTTATTCTAATATGAAATCGCTTAAAGTATAGTTTGCTCAGCTCGCGAATTTAAGCGCGCTTTGGTATTATCTATAGAATTCATATATAACATAATAAAATGTAAGAAACATCTAACCAATCATGTCGCCAGCCAATGTACCAGGGAGGGTGGGGACAGACGACAGAATACCGAATACTGCTAAAAGCCATCAATTGCGTAGTATATATACAGTGCGACAAACTTTAGTTCATGGCAATTTAAATATTAATCTTAATATGTAGTTTAGAAAATGCGTAGATCATTATTCACGTCTTTATCTTATCTACACAAATAAATAAAATTGAAGTGTCTGTTTGTAGTAACGTATGTAACGTATCTTCAGTAGTGAACGTTGTCAGGGCTATAATACTTGTCAAGACGAATCTAACAAGCCTTAACACGATATGGCTACTGTAAGCTATTAAGAAATTGGATGGCCTGCAGGTGGCCCCGGCAGCAGAATTAGGTCCAGCTTACCAAAATATTGAATAGTCACCAGATTTATGATGAATACCAAATTTCAGCCTATTCAGGCTACGAGAACTGTTTCAAAATTCAGTTGCAAAGTTTAACCTAAACTAACATACAAACATACAAATAAAAGCGTGTAAAAAGACGTTGTGATTAATAAACACAGTATCGTGATCATGGACAGTTAGTGCTATTTACCTGCTTTAATGAATGTAAACAACTTCAACCGACTGCTGTCTGATGATTGTCAACAGATGGCGCTTTATTCAATTAATTTAGTAAGAGGCAAAAAAGTCTTACTCGCTATTGCGTTTCCACGAACAGTATAGCGACGGAATTGCATATTACAGAGTTATTCTGCACGAATAATGGCTGTCCGTACAATACCTTAGTCGCCTCTTACGACACCTCGAAAGAGGTAGATGCTATTCTATTTTTCCAGAAACCTATCGGCTTATCAATAGATTGTCAGTGTTTAATACTATAAGAGTTATTCATAGCTAGGGTAATTACTGGGCATATGAGACTTAAGAACTCATGTCTTAAGGGGACGGGGCAGTGTGGTGCCACGGCCAGACATAAATGTTCTGTCTAGATGTCATAGCATGGGCAGATTTTGCACTGACCTGATGGTAATCAGGTGAACGTTTTGCTCGTCACGTCACCTTCTATAAAAATAATCATAAAAAATCACACAGGCATTTAAAATAATATATAAATAAAAGTCTGTATATTTGAAGATTTGAATAGAAATTGCAATCGGCTCATGGTAAGTTCAAAATCCAAATACAGTTACTAAACAATTAAATCTCTTTTGTTTTAATCGTACACGTATTCACATAATTTATTAGTAATTATCATGCCTTAACAACATTAGATATTCACCAAACTTTTGATAATATAATTTTAATCCAATCGGACGAGAACTACGTCACTGATACTTAAAATTTTGGATTGTCAGGCGAACAAGTTCTTTCACGTACGGGGTTGTTAACCCCGAGTAAAAAGAGAGATCCAGTGATGTACTATATTTCTGCACTGTCTTGATTTTGTCTCTGCCATTTCACAGATAAAAAAATTTGTAAAAAACTACTTGTAGTGACATCTATTGAGAAATAGTAAAGTTATAGAAAGGTATAGAAATATTATATGTTCAATTTTGTATTACGTATTAGGTACTTTTAAAGCTAAAGGCAACAATAAATATCCTACATAATTATTTTAATATACATACAACGTCTACAATAAATCAGACAAACACTCCCCACTACATGGAACGACGTTAGTTTGTGAGGAATGAGGACAGTGCTTTGTTGCAATTTGTGGCGGAATTCCAACTCCAGCAGTGGACTAATGGACTATAATAATGATGAACGAAAGAAAACTCCTATTAAACTTATGATAACAATCGTTATAAAATCAACTTCTTATATCTGACGATAGATGTCGCTATAATATATCACGAAAGCTACGATGTTACATTTTTTAATTTGCATAGGCTGAACGCAAATTGCATAATAAATAGGTATCCGATGAAGCTGTAAAAGTCGAGAAGGCTAACAGCAATTACATCACCGAAAATATATATATATATATATAATAAATAGGTTTAACATTCACAACGAGCTACATAGTGAATTATAAAAAAATATACTTACTAAGGCGACTATATGCCACAAAGATTACTATAAATATGAAAATCGCCAGCCAAACTGTATAAGAAGGATACATTTTAATACGTTCCTTATTTTTATTACACGCACAACGTAGACACAACAACTAGTAATTAATTTTGCGGATCATATGAACGGCTATGTATATGATAATCGAAGTACGAAAATAAATCTTATCTATGGAAATACTTAATAATTGTTCGATAAAGTGCGATTAAAAAATATTATTATCAATTTCGTGTTGATGTATTTTTTATTTGCAACTAAAGATGACGTCACAGTCCACCTAACGGTAAGCTATTCAACATCTATCCGAGGATCTATCTGGAATCCGGATTTAGGTACATTGAAGACCGAGATGCCTATTCTTCTTCCGTATCCGCTGGTGATGTGTGCATTTTCACCAGCCGTCGGAAGCCGTAAGATCAGAGATCAGAGTAAGAGCGAGAAGCCGTAAGAGAGAGAGAGAGAGACCTATGAACCGCGGGTCACCAAGACACCCTTTGGATAATTTCAAGTGACCCACTTTAGTTAATATATAAAAATAAATTATGAAACATAAACATGAATCATTTTGAGAATTTAAAAAATCGAAAATAGATACTAAGAACAACATTTTAGTTCAATATATCTTATTATTTACCTCCAAGACTGTTTTTATACGAAAATATGTCAAACGTCTCTTTAATACTCACATTTAAGTCGATTTTGACCAGGAGCCAAAAAGGTCACGGGACTAGATGGAGAGGCATATTTTCTTTGGTGGCCACACGGAACATGGGATGTCGCATTATCAGTTCTCGTCACACACAAATATAGGAAACGTTATTACGAGGGTGGATTGAAAAGTACTCGGCCTAAATCAGATCCATTCAATTCTAAAAATCAAATCTACCCACATTATTTAGTTCAGTTCAGACTAGTTCATTGTGTGAAGTTCGAAACGTGTGCGATAATTAGTTGTGATTTTATAAATTTATTAACAAAGTAATCGGTCATAATTTCCGCGAATGGAGCAAATCGAGCAGCGTGCCGTCATTAAGTACCTCCATAAGAAGGGGCTATCATCAAAAGCCATCCATGATGACATGGTCAGTACATTAGGCGATTGTGCTCTGTCATATTCATCCGTCAAGCTTGGCCGTGGCTTTTAGCAGTATTCGGTATTCTGTCGTATGTAATAATAGCAGAATTTAAGCGTGGTAGAGAGAGTGTGAAAGAAGAACCCCGCTCTGGAAGGCCTTCGACGTCAACTACTGACGAAAATATTAAAAAAGTACTTGTTTTAATAATGGGAGACCGCAGATTAGAAATTAGAGAGATAGCCGAGATTATAGGCATCTCTTATGAACGAACTCAAAACATCATTGTCAACGAGTTGGGTTTCCAAAAGGTGTCTGCGAGGTGGGTTCCGCGACTGATTTCAGTTGAACAAAAAAGGACGCGATTGACTATTTCACGCGACTGTTTGGAGTTATTTGAAGCCGATGCAGATGATTTTTTGAATCGTTTTGTTACTATGGACGAAACATGGGTTCATTACTGTACACCGGAAACAAAACAACAATCAAAACAGTGGAGAAGACCTGGTTCACCACCCCCTAAAAAGGCTAAGTCGATTTTGTCGGCAAATAAGGTGATGGCTTCAGTATTCTGGGACTCGAAAGGTGTGATTATGATTGATTATCTTGAAAGGGACGGACTTTGAAGGGGAGGTCAGACTATAAACTCTGATTACTACTGCACCTTACTACGTCGTTTACGAGAGGAAATAAAAGAAAAACGTCGAGGAATGCTCAGAAGAAAAGTCCTGTTTCATCAAGATAACACCCGTGTTCACACGTCAGTACAGTCAATGGCTGGAATTCACAACTGTGGCTTTGAACTGTTACCGCATCCGCCGTATTCACCTGATCTGGCACCATAACCTAACCTAAAAAAGCACTTGGGAGGTCAAAGATTTTCGACAAACGACGAGGTCAAAGCAGCTGTAGACGCATATTTTGACTCTAAGGAAGAATCATTTTTTTTAACGGTCTAAATGCTTGGAAGGGGAGGTGGCAAAAGTGTATTGAACTTGATGGTGATTATGTAGAAAAATAAAAATATAACTGATTTAGTATGTGTTTATTTTCTTGGTTAGGCCGAGTACTTTTCAATCCACCCTCGTATGATGCTTCTTTTCGCTGGTCTTATCGTCGTTGGTACTATATACGAGTATGATAGTTACCCAGTCGAGCTGACACATTTATTTACTGTTACTCTTGTGGAATGAGAACCGAAAAAAAATATTGAACATACATATAGTCACACTATTTTCTCATATAAGAGGTAGGCAGAGGCTAGTCACGAAAAACTTTTCGCCCTCGCGGGAAATGAGACGTGGCGGGTGGTGAACCACGTCGCCGCCATTTTGGTACGAGTCAAGAAATTCTTACTCCCTATTACATTCCCACGAACAGAAAAGTGAGCCAGTCTATTACTAGTCCATTGCTAAACATAAGCCTACCCATAGATTACACGCATGGCATGCGGGTTGGCAACCGCAGTTTATTTATTCAGTTCTTCCGAGAGATGCTGCTACTTATCTTCTAGTTTAATTTTACGACACCCACGGGACGAGATGGCGGTGGTAGATTATCTTACGCCGACATCACACGGAAATAGCATTGCATTTTATAATTTTTTCTGCATGAATAAAGGCTGTCCGGAGAATATCTTAGTCGCCTCTTACGACACCTCGGTAGGAAAGAGGTAGTGCTCTAGTCTGTCGGACACCTATCGACTAAAAAAATGATTGAAACCTGATATAAATCTGTTACTAAAATAACGGGGAGTCTAACGAACTACGTTCGTAACTATTTAAGCATAACTTTGATAGTTAATAAAAACAGACTTACATATCAACGCCATCTATTAGCGAGTGTTCAAACTTTACATTGTTATGTTTATATGTTCATTATGTTTATAAGACGATAATACAATTTATTTCATAGAAAAGGCGACTCGGCTCAATTTCTTGACCCAAAAAACTATTGATTCGAAAATTTCATCGAAATCATTTAGACAGTTTTCGAAAACCCGGTTTACTGGTGGTAGGATTCCTATGCAGGAATCCATCTAGGTAGGTACCACCCCAGGGCCAGATATTCTGCCGTGAAGCAGTAGTGTGCAAACATTACTGTGTTTCGGTTTGAAGGGCACTGAGAGCTAGCGTAATCACTGGGCATATGAGACTTAAGAACTGATGTCTCAGGGTGACGGGCGCAGTGTGGTGTCACAAAGGAATTTTCTGGTTGACACAGCATTTGTTATGGGCAGACGTTGCACTTACCATCAGGTGAACGTTTTGCTCGTTCCGTCACTTTTATGAAATAAAAAGAAAAAAAAAACTTATTTCAAACTGAATATCATCATTATCATAGTCATTTCAGACTATCACTCGTACAATACTGAACATAGCCCTCCCCCATAGATTACCACATTACAAGATTATTCAGATGTTCCAGAAAGATGCTGCTCATCTTCTGTTTTTTTTCCCTCTGTCGACTTTTACGCACCCATGGGCTGAGATGGGGTTGTAGATTCTCTAAAGCCGTCAACACAAGGACCCAACTAAATAAATAAACATGAATCTCTCGCTTCAAAGTCTGTTATAATTTCTTTATTCAATTTAGACTTGTTTAAAGCTTTTGTGAAAGTCAACATCTACACCGGTTCAAAAAATAACCTCAGAGTCAGAGGCAAGAAACACCGGCAAGAAACTCTGGGGTCCTTTGTTTATAAATGTTTCTAATGATTGTGATAATCGATAATAAAAATAATTTGTTGCGTCACTGGTTGGTTTCCACTTTTAATGTAAATTTGAGTCCCAATCTGCTAGATAAGAATAAAAATTACGTAGATTTTTTATCTATTAAGTATAATAATCAAGCATAGATATACGTCTATACGGTATTGAAGATAATTTAAATAGTTTTATTATATAAAATAAAAATTCCACTGAAAATAAAAAATAAAACTTATAATGTTATAAATAACTTCATGTACGCTTTTAAACTTACCAAAAAATCGAATCAACAAACCATAGAGCAACCAAAACAATAACACATTTAACGTCATGAAAATCAAAACAGTTGTCAAATTAGCGTCCATTTTGAAATTGGAACGGAATAAAAACAAAACGCGACTGTTATGAGGTTAAAAAGATAAATGAATTATTTATCGCAAAATATATTACTCAGCGGATTGAAATTAGCGATATCTTTAAGTTACTTTATCTAAAGATTAAATTAATTACACACTTATGTAGTTGAAGTGTACCTTATATAGAAGGTATCTATATAAAAATCAATGTGTATGAAATCACTTTTCATGGGTGGGGTAGGATTACTGTGCAGGAATACGTCTAGGGCCAGTTATTTTACAGTGAAGCAGTTGTGTGCAAAGATTACCGTGTTTCGTTCTGAAGAGCACTAAGATCTAGTGTAATCACTGGGACTGACTGACCATATATATATATATATATATATATATATATATATATATGACTTCAGAACTGATGTCTCAGGGTGACAGGCGCAGTGTGTTGTCACACAAATGTTCCGGTTGACGCAGCATTTGTTATGGGCAGACGTTACACGTGCCTTTACATTATTAAAAAACAAAGTATATTTGATAAAGATCGCGAAGTGAAAGGCGCTAAGTTTTAATTTCATTAACATCTCTGCTAGTAGCAAACGAATAAGACAAAAATCCTACCTTTCTTTAATTGTTTAAAGTGACGAAACGAGCAAAACGTTCACCTGATGGTCAGTGCAACGTCCGCCCACAACAAATGCTGTGTCACACAGAATATTTCTGTGTGACACCACACTGCGCCCCTCAGCCTGATACATCAGCTCATTAAATCTTAAATGCCCAGTGATTACGCTAGCTCACAGTGCGCTCCAAACCGACACACAGTAATGCTTGCATACTACTGCTTCACGGTAGAATAACTGGCCCTGGGGTGGTACCTACCTAGACGGATTCCTGCATAGGAATCCTGCCACCAGTAGTATAACTATTTTATAGTGTTAGCAATAACATTCAAGTGCCTATCTACGCGCGGTAGGCACCTCTTGACGAATTTGTAATTTATATATCCATTAGCGTATCGCCGTCTAGCTTGAAGTGTCATAATTCTGAATGTATTTCCTGGTGATAAATGGAATTAACTAATCGGTTGTTGTCGGTTTAGTATGTATTTCTAGTATAGATTTATACTAACTTCGTTATTTGAATGTCAGTTTTCTTATTTTTTTCATTACCATGTAATAGAATTTAAAGTGACCAGAAGATGGCGCTCAAAAATCATTTAAATTTAATTAATTTAATAATAAAGGAATTCCCTTACGCCTCCTCCAAATTTACCATTGACACGCATTTAGTTTTAAATCCTTTAAAGGCAACTCATTATTTGTTTAAAAATAACGATACAAATTTACAGACATGCCATCTCAGATCATGTAAGTAATACATTCCAAAAAAAAAAAATATTATTTCGCTATAGACTTTTAATTAAATCAGTTTATTTTTTTACTGATAAACTAGCAACTTTTGCATCCGCCTTCGTTCACCCACCGCAAGGCTATCTGTCCATCACTATATAATTTCTAAAAATTATACTTACGTCTTTCGACACACGATCCAAAGCAGAACCACAACCAAAACAAATACAGACACATAAATATAAACACTCCAATCATTACAGATGATACTACGTCCATTTTAATATAAATAAGAACCTTACACTACACACAAAAACTAAACAAAGTATAATGTTCACCGCCTAAATTATAATATCACTATCTAATCTGTATTCTTAGTTTATCGGTCACAAATAAAGAGAAAACAATATGTAACAAAGTCTGATTTAGTTTTTATAGTCTGAACGTAAAGAAAAAATATGTAGTCTTCAATTTTCGAACTTATTTAAAAATTGAAGAATACGAAGTAGCGCGAAGGGACGACTGATAACGCGTCAACTGATCGTTTAAATGCGGTCAAGTTGATGCGCACCGTTTTCCAATTACCCCCGTGTCGGAATATTTGTCATAACATTTTTTTGCTTATCTATGAACTTTGAAAATATAATACAAATTTATTGCTAAAGCATAAAAATATCATATTCCAAAACGAAATTTGATGCGAAAAGACACACGCGGTGTCTTACAAATGTAATACGAACCCTACACTAAGATACACGATTAAGGGGTACACAAATAGTGCCGTATTTATGTACTCCTACATCTACACCTATAGAACCTATCCTATCTAATCCCGTAGCTTTCGTAAAAATATACAAATATAGAAGGAAATTTCATCGTCTTTGACGTGATCGCCAAACTGCTTGTCAATTTGGCGATTACGATAAATCCTTTGAACTGGAAGAGCCTTATGTCCTGCAGAGAACTACCAAGTATATGCTAAGGTTGTTGAAATTAGATGTCAGACTAACTATGTTGAAATTAGATGTTCGTTGTTTATTTGAAACTGTATGTGTTTAAATTTATATGATTGAATTTATTTCCTAATAGAATTCATAATTCCTCTCTAAATTAATAAAAAAACAATAATACTATTTACTAATTTAATTGGACGCCATTAAACTAATCGTACTATTGAAACATAATTTAAGATTAAATTAAAAATATATTAACCTGCTTAGGTTTAAATTACATGATGATGATTGATGGAGAACGCTCCAATTCGTTTTATGTTATATTTGGATATTGTAATTATAAGTGCATGTTTCTGGTAATATTTTCATTTTGATTTTATCACACATCAACATTACCTAAATATGAATCATAAACAAAAATACTTTTTAAGTGAAAACAAAATAAAGAAAACGAAAAAAGCATAATATGAGATTTACTTACGTATCCATATAGATAAAGTAATTATAAGTATGATGCAGAAAAAAAACAGCACCATTACAACTGCAGGCAACACTGTTAATATAACCATCGCTATTACATTCGACATACTTCTTGTAAAATTATATTAGTTTACATATACAGACAGTTTAAAGAGAACGAAATTTTATATCGCGTCTCAAAGACTCACTTTATTCAACTAATTTATTAAAACAACAATACATATAAACGATTGATTATTCTTTGAGATAATCCATTTTATCAACTTGATTTGTGCTTATATCGATAAAGTTTAAATAATTATGGACGTAAATAAATTATCTTTGTCTGAATGAAACATTAAAACAAAAAAATGTCATACGGCTGTCTTCTTTTTTTCTCTTTATTTCTTTTATCTATAGTTCTTCAAGTTATTGAAGATGAACGCACGAATTGATATCGTTGTTTATATAAGTGAAGGTAACAAACTTACACACAGTTCACGTAATGGTCAATATGACCCCTACCTATCTTTATCCAGTCTCGATAATAAAAATCTGGATCTAGTGTTACATCTCGTTGCCGGTTTTTGGATTTTCGATTTTCGTACTTACTAAAATATACAATTGTCGCGTATAGTTTATTAAGTACGAAAAACTAATACATACAGTCACGCCTTTTTCCCGTATAAGGGGTAGCCAGAGGCTATACACGTAGCCGACTTTACGCCCAAGCGGGAAATTGCTTGTGTCGGAAATATTCACTTTTGGCGACCGTGGAAAATAACCAGTTTCTGACAAACATTTTGACGTCAGGTAAAAATTTAGTTTACTACGTTACTTTGCAATTAAAAAATATTAAAAATGTTACTTCTGTTTGTGATTTATCTTTATGGTCTTTGCAGTATTATAACGAATTTTTATTTCTTTCTTTACTCGTAGATCGCGTTTGATCGTCACCATGAGACCACGGTTCTTAACCCGGTGTCAGTTAGGTTGGGTCATCAAGACTGAAGACATTTTAACGCGCGTGAAAAAATGCGTGACATCGCCATACTTCCCAGTACTTGGAATACAAAAACTCACCTGATGACGAACATGGAGTTCGTCATTCCCGTTTAGGGGATTTTAGACTTCGCAAGGTGATAGACAGATACGAACATCAATATGGTAAATATGACCATCCGTACATTCGACGTAACTTTGTATCAGTATCGTATTTCATAATTATATCCATACTAATATACCAATAATATTAATGCGAAAGTTACTCTCTCAGTCCCTCCGTCTGTTTGTTGTCTTTTCACGTTCATCCGCTAAACCGATCTTGACGAAAATAGCTTAGTATAGCGTCATGAAAACGGACATGGGACATGGCAAAACGTTCACCTGATGATAAGTGCAATGTCTGCCCTAACAAATGCTGTGTCACCCAGAAAATTTCTGTGTGACACTACACTGTGCCCATCACCCTGAGACATCAGTTCTTAAGTCTCAAATGCCCAGTGATTACGCTAGCTCACAGTGCACTTCAAACCGAAACACAGTAATGCTTGCACACTACTGCTTCACGGCAGAATAACTGGCCCCGGGGTGGTACCTAGCTAGACGGATTCCTGCATAGGAATCCTACCACCAGTAAAAGTCTTTGCCTAGGGAATACATACAGTCACGCCATTTTAGAGACACGTAGAGACCACATCACGAGACGGGTCGCGAACAAAGTCGCCGAGAATAATGCAGAAAAGTTACAGAATAGTTTGGTGAGTGTCTAAGGAGCCACATACAAAGATACACGTTATTCGACGAGACGTGGTGTTTGAAAAAGGGGCCAAATATTTACTGCTATTATATAGAAGAAGTTTTAAGAAATTTACCCGGAGAATTCGCTCTCTCACTCTGCCGTCATCATTATCATCATCATTTTAGCCTATCACTAGTCCACTGCTGAACATAGGCCTCCGCCACTGATTGCCAGAAAAGTTTCTAGCTCCCACTTCGAGGGGATTTTGCCGTAGTTACTGCGGACTGCTCTACAACGGCTCAATTAGTTCTCTCTTAAGTTGGTATTCCTATACAGGAATCCGTCTAGGTAAGTACCACCCCAGGACCAGTTATTCTGCCGTGAAGCAGTAGTGCGCAAACTTTACTGTGTTTCGGTTTGAAAGGCACTGTGAACTAGCGTAATCACTGGGCATATGAGACTTAAGAACTGCTGTCTCAGGGTAATGGGCACAGTGAGGTGTCATACAGAAATGTTCTGGTGACATAGCATTTGTTATGGGCAGACGTTCCATTTACCATCAGGTGAACGTTTTGCTCCTTTCATCACTTTATACATTACAAAAAAAAACAATTTAATTGTCGATTGCAGTGTGTCCTGATGGTTTAACGTTTGCTCATAACAAATGCTGTGTTACCCAGAACATTTCTGTGTGGCACCACACTGCGGCCGCCCCTCTGAAATATCGTTTCTTAAATCTCACATGCCCAGTAATTACACTAGCTCCACTGCTTCACTGCAGAATTTCAGTCGCAGGCTGCTAGATTTTTGTGGCATAACCTTATAAGACTTTTTCTACATGTGCGCGATAAGACTGCCAAGGCAAATATATTTTATAATTTTTTACAGAATTTTAGGTGCGTCATTTAAAAAAGTAAAAATAACGCGGGAAAATAACGCGGGAAAAACGAATGTAGAATACAATTGACAATTGTTATGTTTTTGATTATCAAGTTATTTCTGTGGAGCTCAGTTACGGTACATATATTACGAGTATAATCTCATATTTCATTAAGTATGGTATGTTAAAAAAATATTTTTTTTATATCTTAAGATCCCCGTTTTAAATAATACCAATAAACCTTAATAAAAAATAACAACTTGTTTATTGTTATATAACGTGATTTGGTCATTAAGAAAGGAGCTAATTGCAATGTCATTATCCATACTACGAGTAATATTATAAATGCGAAAGTGAATCTCTCTATCCCTTTGTCTGCTTGTTACCTTTTTACGGTTCGACCGCTGAACCGATCTTGAAGAAATTTGGCAAAGAGATAGCTCGCATCCTAGACCCAGATATAGGAAATAGGAAATAGGCGAAATGAAACGCGCCGAGTGTAGTTCTTTTTTAAATAGAAGAGGTGACAAACGAGCAAGCCGCTCACTTGATGGTAAGTGAACACCGCCGCCCATGGACATCCGCAATACCAACGGAATTCCGGGTGTGTTATCGGCCTTTCAGAAAGGAGTAGGCTCTTTTCTTGAAGACCCCAAAGTTGTATCGGTCCGGAAAAACCGCTGGCGGCTGCAGATTCCACAAATTAGTCGTGCGTGGTAAAAAAATTCTGACAGAACACAGTGATGTCAGTCATTCAGATAGTGCTGAAGAAATTTTGTGGTGACCCACAATGTAACAAGAGCTTTGTACAAGCCTAAATTGACAAAAAAACCACACCAAATATGGTGAATAGTTCTTGCCAACGGTACCGTTAGAGCTGAGAGAGGATGCAATTATTCAATTGGCATATGACCCGACCACGCTGGTCACATTAATTCATATAATCTGTTCTAACATTCGCATAGCGCAAACGTCACTGTTATTTAGAACTGTCTTCATGATACTTTTATCGTGACATATAAATTACTTTTTTAAGAAAAAAAAATCTCACTGGAATGAACACTAAGGCTTTCACTTGTTGTTACTTATCCGTTTTCGATAGAAACCCAATTAATACTTGGGAGGCTTTCTAAGCAGTCAGATATCCAAAAAGTATTAATAGTGTTTAACCTATTCATAGACGATTGCTTAAAAGATTTGTAAGAGAGTGTGTTTGGATTAGGATCGAATGATTTGACCGTCAAATGCCTCCTATACGCCGATGATCAGGTTATATTAGCATCATCGGAGGAGGAGTTGCAGGCGATGGTTAATATTATGCATGGTGCTCTACAAAGCAAAGGAATGAAAATTAATGTAGATAAGAAAAAGCGGTAGCAATGGCGTAGTATGCGCGCTAGCCAAATGCATTCATAGGGATAAGTATATCAGAATTCGCAGTCACTGCAATAAGGTGTGTAGGGATGCTCAACGCCTACACATTCATAAATCAGTTGAAAATGGTGATACTGCAAAGGTCTGGAAATTTCTTAGATCATTGGGTATTGGTAAATCTAAATATAATCCTATATCAAACGATCTTAATGTTGATCTATTAAATCAACACTTCTCATCTTTTTCGAACCGTCGATAGCACTGCTAAAGCTAACACGTTAACACTTCTTTCTGCAGTTCCAATACCCAATTACTCTCCTTTTGTTTTTAAACCGTTGTGTGTTTGTGACGTTGAAAAGAGCGTTTTATCTATTACTTCCAGTGCAGTGGGAAGTGATTGTGTCAGCCGTAGGATGATTCTTCCTGTTCTTGATATTGTCCTGCCCATTATATGTCATATCTTTAACTTCTCTATCTCTTCAGGTAGTTTTCCATCAACTTGGAAAAATGCTGAAATTATTCCCATTCCCAAGAAAACCAACCCCGCATCTTTTTCGGAGAATCGTCTTATTTCTATTTTGCCTTTTTTGTCAAAGGTCCTTGAACGCCTCATTCACACTCAATTCAGCAGTTTTCTCTCTGCAAATTCTCTAATAACTCCTTTACAGTCTGGATTCCGGCCTGGACACAGCACTACCACAGCTTTGGTCAATATCACTGATGACATCCGACTAGGAATGGAACACGGCGAACTTACTGTTCTTACGTTATTAGATTTCAGCAGTGCATTTAATACTGTTGATCATGACATCCTACTTGGTGTAATACGCCCTCTAAACGTATCTCCAACAGCGACTGGTTGGTTTAAGAGTCACCTGTCTGGTTGCCAGCAACGTATACGTACTGATGATACTTCCTCATCCTGGTGTAACGTATATGCTGGTGTTCCTCAGGGGAGCGTTTTATCTCCTTTACTTTTTACAGTATTTATTAACTCAATAGCCATTCAATTAACCTCGAACTACCACCTTTATGCAGATGACTTGGAAATATATACAAAGGCCGCTCTTCATGATCTCCCTAGTGCTATTAAAACTATTAACGCAGACCTGGAGCGGGTACTTAGATGGAGTAAAGCGTACGGCCTTCAGGTTAATCCTATTAAATCGCAGGCCATTATCATCGGTAGCTTTCGATTGATATCACGCCTTGGTTGTCTGCCGCAAATAGTGTTTGATGGAACTGTTGTCCCTATCAGTGATACCGTGAAGAACCTGGGGATCCATATGGACAAAAATCTTTCTTGGATACGTCATATTCAAGAAATTTGTCGTAAAATGTATGCTTCTGCGGTCTCTCTACGAAGATTGTGCTTGCTAAGTCTCTTCTTTTCCTGATTTCGACTATGCTGATGTCAGCTTGATAAACTTGAGCGTATCCAGAATTTTTGTATTAGGTTTATATTTGGCTTACGTAAATATGACCATGTTTCTCTTTTTCGAACTAAGCTCAAGTGGTTACCAATTCGCCTTCATCGGAATGCTCACATACTTCATCTACTCTATAGTGTTTTCTTCAATCCTCTCTACCCTTCTAACCTCAAAAAACGTTTTGAATTCCTTCATGATTTCAGGTCAGCAGAGAATTTGAAGTTGAAGATGCCGCTTCATAGTAGCAAATTTATGGACGCATCATTTACTGTTCAGGCTGTCCGCATATGGAACGCGCTGCCTTTGACAGTGAAACGTGCACCATCCCTTCCAGTGTTTAAGAAACTTTTATTAAATCATTATCTGTCTCTATGTAACTTATTTTTCGCACTAGCCTTTATACAATTCTTATTTATATTTTTTAATATTGTATATTTATAAATCATACGTATTAATGTATATATATATATATATATATATATATATATATATATATATATATATATATATATATATATATATATATATATATATATATATATATATATAAAACTAATTTATTCATGTATGATCGTATATGTGTAGTATATGTATATAATATTTTTTTTCTTTGTGCAATATATTTTATTTATTGGTTTTCCATGCCGACGCTCTCGATGTTTTCGTTGTCCTTGATATCATGTCCATCCAGCGGTTGTCTGGAAGATATTGCTGTCAGCAATAAGACCGCCCATTGATCACTCTTAGTATATCTTTTTTTAAGGTTTGCAATAAAGAATATATAAAAAAATAAGAAGAGAAGGTTGAAGATGTAGTGAAAAAGATAGAGAAAGGCATGCTTAGATTTGGACAGGTAGAGAGGATGAATGAAAGGAGATTGACGAAACAGATTTATGAGGCAAGTGTGAATGGAAAAGCCGGTAAGGGTCGACCTAGGCGTACGTATCACAATCAGATCGGTGAACTTTTGAGGAAAGGTCACGTTAAAAGTACCCGCAACCGAAGAGCGTGTGTGAAAACGCTAATGAAAGTAGAAGAAGCCAAAGATGTGTGTCAGGATCGTAGCAAGTGGAAAGATGTGGTCTCTGCCTACCACTATGGGAAAGAGGCGTGGCTGTATGTATGTATGTATGTATTAATAGTGTAGTGAGCATTGCTTTCGTATTTTCGGGATTTGAAAGATATCAGCAGAAGGAAGAAAGCAGAACTACACAGTACATCGTTACGTGGCTAGTCGATTATTTATATAGTTAGCATAAATAATCGACTAGCCACAGCCATAGGATCTTGTAAGAGACTAAAAATCTAATCAAATGCGTAGGTTACTTTAGTAACCGGCAATCGCACGATTTTGTTGTTTACTAAGCGTGTTTGTTGAATAAGCGGCGAAATTAACCTGTCTAATGCAGCGTGGATGCTCTCAAAACACCCGTTCGATCCTACCGCTTATCGGCCTATTAGCCTCCTTAGGGTCTTAGGCAAAATCTACGACCGATTACTTCCCGCCCGCTTAAGAGACTTCATGCAGTCTCACGGGATCCCCATCCACGAGCTGTTAAGATTCCGAGCGAAACATTCATGTACCCAACACGTGCACCGCATCACGGAGCACGTACAATACAATTTCCCTTACGGGCACCATACCGGAGCACTCTTCTCCGACGTGGTCAAAGCGTTCGACAAGGTCTAGCACGACAGGCTCACATATAAGTTACATGAGCTCGGTGTGCCAGATCGACGGGTACTCATTATACGAGATTTTCTTCGCGCTTTCGTTACCGCGTGGAGGGGGTGCGCTCGTAAGCACATCCGAGCCGGTGTACTTCATGGCTCAGCTCCTTGGTCCCGTTCTATACACCCATCTTTACCGACGACATTCCGCGCACCGCGGTGTTGAAGACGCCCTATTCGCCGACGACACACGTCTTGTGTATTTAATGTAGGCATGTAATTTTGTTACGTAGAGACCTACGTAACAAAATTACATTATAAAAAAAAGGAAAAAGAGGAAAAAGGAGACCAAGGCACGTTCTCGAGTATCCGGACGACGCGACCACTAGGGCCTAAGCGCTCTACTCAACATTACACACATCACAAACACTATCATATCGCCTCCACCGAGGCCCTTGACTCTGGTCATCCATAAATAAAGGTTTCGGCTAAGCGCCCTCAGCAGTCGGCCACCTTTCAATCCGACGAAGCTGTACAATTATATTAATGGATGTGCTGCATTCGGGTTAACAGTGACCTTCAGTCGTAAAAAAAGCAGCGTGGGTTATTTGAAGTTTTTAAGCTATAGAAATTTACTTTAAAAATTACATACTACCTCTTCAAACTTTGGCTGTATTGTAATAATAACCTCAGTAAAACTTTTCACGTTTTTGCGCCTGATTAAATTTATTAGCAAAATTCGTATCGAGTTATATTGCATATATAGATTAATTAACTGTGTGGTGGTGGAATCAGAGAATCCCCATCCTATACCGTGGCTGTCGCAAATGTCGACAGAGAGATAATAAAAACCAGGAGATATGCAGTAGCATCTTCCTTTTACATCTGAATAAAAAAACTGCAGTGGTCAACCCGCCAACCAAGCGTGGCAACTATGGCAAAATCCTCCAAAATTAAAGCAACTCCATTTATGGAAATATATGGGGGCGGTATATTTTTGGCAGTAGTGGTGGTGATGATGATGATAGATTTATTAGGTACTAATTAAGCCGTTAAAGACTTTAATGTCAGAATGTAATAATATCATAAAAAGTAGCATACAAAGAAATATGTTTAAAAATGGACATATACAGTTTAAAGTCAATACTACAAAGTCGGAGAACGTCTTGATCCAAAACAGATGACAAAAATATAATTTTAGAAAAGTAGTTAAAAAGTTTGTTTTTTATTATATATACTCACCAAAACAAAATAATGCACAATGCCGAAAACATACACAAATAAATATAACTCCAATAAAAATACTCGGTAAAAGAAATAAAATCGATGAGTTCATTTTTTAGAAGCACAAGCACAGTATTAAGTTTTTACCGCTCGAAAACTGTTTTAAAATTAATAACAATTAGAATAAACAAATAATTACAAAAAAATAAAATCACTAAGAGATTTTTTTTATCTGTATAAAATTTTAGAACTGTCACTTTGAAGTACGTTATTCTTTTTTTTGGATTACCATTTTTTTAGGTAAAGGTATACAACAAAAAGGAATTGATCCAGTAAAGATTAATATGGAAACTGGTATCAGCAAAGGGGGTCAATTATTAAAAAGCACTTTCATATAGCAGATAGCAGGAGTTTATCTAATCTGTAACTAGTTATCGTTAAAAGGGATAGATGCTAGAAGTGGTTTGTGACGTAAATGTTTTAGCTGTGGCGGAATTGTAATCATTAACTTCGATGTTATAAGGTTTACTAACTATTTTTATACACATACAGTCTCGACTTTTTCCCATATAGGGGGTAGGCAGAGACCACATCCATAGCCCATAGTTTTTGCTTCCGCGGGAAACCGGATTCCGGAGTAGCGGGTGGCGAACTACGTCGGCGCCACTTTGGTAGGAGTAAAAACAACTCTTAGTCCCCATTACATTCCCACGAGCAGTATAGTGACAGCATTGCATAATATAGTATTATTCTGCACGAATATAGGCTGTCCGCACAATCCCTTATTTGTCTTTTACGACACCTCGGTAGGAAAGAAGTAGGTAGCTCTACTCTGCCGAACTCCTATCGGCCGTATCGAAACCATATATGCTAAGATATTTTTTTAAAGATTCCCAACACTACGATTACACCTGTTTCGTGGGTACCACTGTCCCAACCGAGCCGTAATATATTAAAGCTAGCTTTGATTTAATATTCTTTTTATAAATTTTAATTCTTTGGTTAAATAAATACTATTATTTTATTTGCTTAAGTTAAAATTGCCTTAATTTGTCTTATTTGTTTATATAGAATCATATTTTTCTTATTAATCCGCCCGATAAAACCATTATTTGATTATTACCACGTATTTCTTTGAGAAAGAGAATGAGAAAAGTAGACAGTATTTTATGCAATTATTTTCTTTTCGTATCTAGTCCAGGAAAATTCATAAATATTAATAACATTATTGCCCGCTAGATGGCGTAAAACAAAATATTTATTTTAAATAAGTGTAATTTTTAATTTGTAATACTTATGTTTATTGTACTTATAATCCATTATATTGTCACGTTTTGCCGTGTGTCCTAGGTGTCCATGGTGTTTGTACACTACCGCATTGTCGACCTCTGCGGCGGCGGTTATCTGCATAGGAATTCTGGCGGCAGTATTAACAAATGTCTCTTAATCGTGAAGGCTTTTTTACCGACGTATTTCTTGCCGCCGCAGAGCCGAGTACGCTACGAGCGCGAGTACGCCGAGTAGTCGGCGTTGGATATTGGAGAACTACTTACGGCTACTTTATATCTCTGCTAGCTATGCCCCGCGGTTTCACCTGCGTATAAAATCCGACCCAGAACGAAGTCATACATAAATACTTCCCTATTTGAATCGGATTTCAGGATTTTAATTTTTTTGCGCGGATCCCATATTATTTTTTTAAAATTAAAGTAGCGTAAGTTATCCGCTATAAAATCAGCTATCTGTAAGTGAAAGTCCAGCCGTTTCGGAAATTAGCCGGAACAAACAATCAGACAGACAGACAGATAGACAGACAACAATTTTAAAATTAGATTTTTTCTTATGTGTACTGTATATACTCGTACTTTTATAAGCATTGAGTAAAAAGCTGTTATTTTGTTATTACAAACAGACACTTCAATTTTATTTATTTGTATAAATTACTTATAAATATTGTTATCATTAAAACGACATATTTTTCAACTTATAATAAACACTAGAGATCGGCCCCGGCTTCGCACGGGTATAAAGATAAATTAGTACTTTATTTGGACAAACAGAACATCAAAAATTTCTTCATCATTTCAGCCCATGCATAGTCCATTGTTGTACATAGGCCTCCCCCATAGATTGCGACAAAACACGGACCTAAGCCACCTGCATCCATCGACTTCCCGCAAAACCGTGCAGGTCATCGGCGTTTGCCGGTGATAATTCGATCCTTACACTAGCATTTTTGTAAGCGACTACTCTCATCGGCGGCTCTGCAGCTGGTCAGGTAAGATTACGTTATTATACCAAAATAATGTTTTATTTATGGGAATATAAGCCGTGAAAGTTAAGTGGCTCAGAGCTTCCTCGGAAACAATGTTTGACGTCGTGGTATCAAAATAAAACGAACACTATCGACCGCTGCGCAAAGGGAGTGCGACAGATGCCCCACAGTCGCATGAAGCTTGGCGGCGGCGCGGCGTTCGAGAGACACCGCGGCCGATGTATTTTTTATAGAGCGTTTCAAAGTTTTAAATTAATAAAAATATATAATTAAATTTATAACCCACTATTCAATTGTTTCTAGTTTACTAAAAACAATAAGAGTAGGTAGGTTATTGATAGATCTTATTCTATTCGCGCGTAGCGCAGGCAAGCTCAGGGCTGTTCATTCACACGGCGTCAAATTTCTTACCTATACCATTTTTATGCCCGTCGTAACTTCTAAACGATAGGTCCGATTCTAATAATTTGAAGAGGAATTTACATGTACATAATCAACCTTAACTATGAAACTATTTAGTAGGCTAATATTAATATCATGACACGAATGTATCAGTAATGAATGTAATGAAACTGGAGGACTTTTCTGTGAGTAATACTCATCGTAATAAGAAAATTTAGTACATTGTTTTATTTATCATCAATAATTTTCGAAGCGCACGCCAAAAAATGACTTTTATTAGTAAATTTTTGATACTTTGAGTTACATATTTTCGGTGATGTAATTGCTGTTAGCCTTCTCGGCTTTTACAGCTTCATCGGATACTGTGCTCGCGGGCCAGGGGCCCGCGTGCCAGGTTTTGTTTGACCCAAACATAAATAAATACATAAAAACTCCTACAAAAACCTCGAAATTCGGACTGTGTCGCGTTCGCTGCGTGCTTTCGCGATGTCGAAAATCTTAAATATTTTAAGTCATCTAATGACCGCCCGAGGGAGGCTGCGGGCGTCCATTTGGACTGTCGACTTGTGTGTCGGTAACTCTGGGCGGTGAGAACCGCCCTGGAACACGGGTGAATCGTGTGTACGCGGTGTGATTATTGACTATTGCGCGCCGCTCTCTACGGCGGTCGCGCGTCATGGTGCGTGTTATATTAAAGCTATTGACTGTGTGTACAGTGTGGCCTGGATCGTGACTGACGGTATCGTGGTCAGGAAGAGCTGAGACGTCCTTGTCGTGTAGCATTTTTCGCGGGCGACGTTTGCGTTCGGTCGCGTTTCTGTTTGGTCGGTAATTTGCTGCTTTAACCACCAGGGGGTTTGAATGAACCGCGGCTTTTTCGAAAAACCGCCGTGATAATTCTCTGAAGTGTTCAGAGAATCAGGGCATTTCACAGTCGCTGTGAAGATCTACATTGCGTTGATACCAACCGGCTCCGGTGGCAGTTCGCAAGAATCGATTTTGAACGCTCTGTAACTTCTACTTTGAGTTACAGCATAAAAGTTTTCGTAGGAATCTCAGTATTTTTTTAAAACTAAACAGAACTCATGTTAGTCGCTGATAATGTAGCTGTATAGTGATATGTTTATAATCGGTTTAGTAGTTTTTGAGTTTATTCATTATAACTAAACAATGATACGAAAAATCATATCTTTTCTCTTTATAATATTAGTAACGATAAACAAGCTTATTGATAATCAACAAAACAAAATATTTATCTCCCTTACCTCTCAAAAGATGGCATACATTATCGATAAGGGTGATACAAAATTATAACAACAACCTGTTGTTGTTATATTTTTGTGCTATTGCCGCGTAATAGCTTGACAAAAGCGTTCCGTCTAGGTAGGTACCACCCCAGGGCCAGATATTCTGCCGTGAATCAGTAGTGTGCAAGCATTACTGTGTTTCGGTTTGAAGGGCACTGTGAGCTAGCGTAATCACTGGGCATTTGAGACTTAAGAACTGATGTCTCAGGGTGACGGGCGCACGTGTGGTGTCACACAGAAATATTTTGGGTGACACAGCATTTGTTGTGGGCAAACGTTGCACTTACCATCAGGTTTTGGAATCAGTAACGTTTTGCACGTTTCGTCACTTTATACAATAAAAAAAAAATGTAAAATGTAAATTTGACATACATTTTAATGCGATGTTTATAAGCGATTTATTACTCTTTACGAAACGATGACTCATCACGAAATCCGTAACTACAAGACCTATTGACTTAGACATAGACACCCACTCAGAACAGATTTTACAGTTACTATTAAATGTGTAAAAGGGTGTGTTGCTTTTCTCTATACAGACTGACACGACAGTAACTATCCCGTGTCCATGGGTACTGTAATGAGCTCGAAATGTCGAGTTATAAAAAGTTCAAAATTAACTGTAATAAAATCCGTCATTATGGTATAAAATTATTCGTTTTTGTATACTTTGACATTCTCAAATTATAGTTAATAGAATCAGGCGTTACTTTGTGGAAATCCATTATAATAAAGTAAAGAAAGTTAATTTGCTAAGATCCGCATGCAAAATGTAAAATGGTGAGTATTACCTAGTTTTGAAAAGCACCGCCCGCCCTCCCTCAACAGCGTGCACAAACAAACCAATACCGCCACCGGAAGTCGCCACCGGATACCCTCCAACACTACCACTAGGCAATATACACCACTGAAGTCGATAACACGACACGTGTTATACCTCAAAACGAGGCATTATCAAGAGATATTGACTCTACGACAGTCAGCTGCCGAGCTGTCAGTCAGTCACTATCATTATAACTAAATGATTTTTTTTTAAATATTATTATGTGTTTAAAATTTATTGCCGCGTGGTGGCGGCTCGTTAAAAGAATACTACCACTCCATCTCATCCAATGGATCTCGTAAAAGGCGAGTAAGGAATAAAACTGCACTGTGCACCCAACAGCGCATGGTGGCGATGGGCTCACCTATCACACCAAGTGCATTATATTGTTTTGGTGAAACGTGGATTGTGGCAGTCATCTGCTTTTGCAGTGAGTGCCCAGTCTCTGATTACCCCTTATGGGAAACAGTTGTGATCTTATGTATGTATGTAAATTTTATACAATTTTTGTATGTCTATGTTGCAGTCCTATGTTCAACAGTGGCCTAAAATATGCGGAAATGATGATGATGATGATGATTAAAATCTTATTCAAAAGCAACATGGACGATCTAATTCAATTAACCGTAGTCTTTTCCGGTCTATATATTAATAAGTGAAGAGAAAACTTCGTACCCCTTTTTAAGCATATTGCGAGCACGAAGGACCGTACGGTTTCTCATAGTTAAAGTTTGTATGGATAAGAAGCGAGAGAGCTAAAATTTACATATAATATGTGTTACAAACACATTATACTAAATAAAGTATAATATTTCGTATTTCTCTGTCTGCCTGTCGTTTGTTTACGTTCATACTGCGAATGACAAATCGTCAAAGACTGTAGAGATTGTCGCCATGTAATTTTATAATGTTACCAACAAACAATTGCAGAAACCTCCATAACGTTCAAAATAAAACAATATGAACTCCGGCCGAATTTCGACCACAGGGCGACCACTACAAAAGTAAGGACATAATAGAAGGTCATAATAGTTACAGAATAGACTATAAATAAAGTGAGATTTGATTAAATTTTGGTTAAAAAGATTTTGAATCCACTACTCAGTATACATATCTGTCAACAGATTGTACGGTGCGGACAGTCGACGTATTTTATTTATTTTTTGTAGTCTTTAAAAAACGGTAAGATGTCGATACGGCCGGTAGATTTCCGGTAGAGTAGAATATCAACTACCTCTTTCCTACCGAGGTGTCGTAACATGAGACTAAAGCATTGTACGGATAGCTGTCATTATACTGCTCGTGGGAACGTAATGACGAATACATTTTTATATCTCGTAATGAAATGGCGACGACGTAATTCGCCACCCGTCACCCGTAGCGTCTTATTACCCGCGGAGGCGAAACGTGGGCTATGTGTGTGGTATATAGGCAGAGCCTACCTATATGGGAAAAAAGGCGTGATTGTATGTTGTTTTTGTATGTTTATAAGCGATGCCTAGGATTTCTCTTGTACCGTGAGTGCGTTTTACAGACATACATGTACCTGCGCTGGGAAATGAACCCAGAACCCGGCGTAAAAGTCTGATACACTGACCACTGGGCCAACGGTCGTTGTTGTATATATAGTTTACAAAATATTTAATAATTTTACGAACACACGTTTTGTTATAGAAATAGTCTCTACAGATATGTTAACAGTGCATTCATACAGTCACGACTTTCCCTTATAAGGTGTAGTCAGAGACCACACACGTAAGCCACTTTTCGCCTTCGTGGGAAACGAGACGTGACGGGTGGCGACTTGGCGAACCACGTCGCCGCCATTTTTGTACGAGACCTAAAAAAATGCTAGTCCCCATTCCGCTCCCACGACCAGTATGGTGACAGCATTGCATATTATGGTGTTATTCTGCACAAACGGCTGTACCTTAGTCACCCCTTACGACACCTCGGTAGGAAAGAGGTAGGTGCTATTCTACTCTGCCGCACAACTTATATGTTAAATGCTAAGTTTAATACTCACATTTTTATATTGCTTCTATAGCACTTCCATATTAAGCAGAACAATAACAGTATAGATATTCCGATAGGCACAAACACCATTCGCAACCAAACTGTTCGTACAATATCCCGTTCTTCCTTTTTTTCCATCTCTCGAGGTTTATTACAACGTTTAGAACAGCGTATATTATCTACTTTGTATTAAATAGTGATATACAGGCATATATAAATATCGACGACCGTAAATATGGTTTACGAATAAATATCGATATTATAAAATGATGAATTAACTCGTTAATTTGTAATTTCGTTTAAAATCGACGCTTTTGTTACAAACAATTTGTTTTTGATGCGAAACATCTGTTGGCGCGCTTTGGTGCGTGACGGTAACATATCTCAAAGTATAACGTAAAATTCATAATTTATAATGGCCATTATATTTTGAAGGAAATAAAAGGGGCTATAACAATAACGTATTTTTTAATTTACATTCCATTTTTAAAATTACATTTCAGCACCAAAAAAATAACTAGATACATTCGTACGTTTCAGATGATTAACGAAGTTACTGATTAGTGCATTACTAGATAAATAGATGTTACTGTTTTCAATTTATTAATAACCAAAGACAAAAATCGCGCCTTTTTTTCATTGGTTAAAATAATGATTTTGTGTTAGTTTGGCAACACGATTAGTGAATTTATCTATTATTATATTCCATATTTATTTATAAGTCTTCCTTTAATTATAAATTCTTTCAATGACCATCAATGTCGATGTTTCACATCTGCCGGGCTTCCTGTGACGGCTATATTTCTTTTTCTTTTTTCTTGTAAGATACAAGTTTGCAAGATGTAAGATTGTAAGATACATTGTAGAATACAAGTGAACGATATTTTCTTTAATTTTATATCATATATATATATATATATATAAAGGAAAATACTATGACTAAACGTTGGTACTACAACAGCCTGAATACACAGAAAACTTACACAAAAAACAGAATTTTCAACGGTGGTATGACGTGAATATGTTGTGACAACAGGATTCGAAATGTATTCAAAAATTTGGTTTCTTCACCTTAACCTCTTAAGCAACATAAAATCATACCGACGGTTCCCCCTTTCCCGGTTCACAGCTACAATAAAAACTCAGAAGTCAATGTATCGATAAATTTAGTGTCAATCACTATATCCCAATAATAACAATATAATCTCTAATCGGGGCTTATCTTTAAAATATCGATTTGTCTGTTTAGTAAAGTAATGGAACAATTAAAAGCACTAACCTTTTTTATACCATTACCATTACCGTATTCTGTATTAGAAATGACCTAATTAAACCGTCATTTAAAATGATTTCCATTGCTGATGGTGCTTATTGATCATGGAGGAGGATTTGCCACAAATATCATTCTTGAATCAGAATCCTCTCACCTTAGACGCGGCTCGTCATCAATGACCTGAGTAATCCGAGTGTGGTGTAGTTAAGGTGAGATTATACCATCGATAGAGATTTTCTGTCATTTCAACTAGTCCACTTTGATATCATTTTAGGATGGCAATACTCCGTAGTGTTTGATTCGTCATCATTTTAAAGGGATATGTGTCCGGCAGAGTAGAAATGCACCAAACCCTTTCCTACCGAGGTGTCATAAGAGGCGACTAAGGTATTGTACGGACAGCCTTTATTTTGTATTTGTAACGCTATGGGCAGTAAACATTTTTTAACGGGTAGCAAAATGGCGGCGACGTGGTTCGCCTTCCGTCAAGTTCCTTTTCCCGCGAAGGCAAAAAGTGGCTTACGTGAGTGGCCTCTGCCTACCCCATATATGGAAAAAAGGCGTGACTGAATGTATGTATGTCTATGTATATTTATAATAAAACAAAGTCTGATATATGTAACGAAAACACATTTTGCCATTAATAAAACAAAGCTAAAAATGATATTAGACTGCAGACATTGAAAAAACCATAGTGTCTCCAAAATAATCAGATATACTCGTAGGATTAGGATGAACAATAGGGCTTAAAGGTTTTAGATACACATTCCTTTCTTTATTTGTATTTTGTAAATAATAAAATTTCCTTTGATGCTGTTTGAAAAGTTAATCCTCTTCAGATAACTTCATATTTTTCTAAAAATAGCAACATATTATTCTTTGTTGTTCTGCATGTTACATAATTTAATAACCTAATTTTACTTTACATTTTAAGTTAGTTTACTTCCAATGCGTAGTTCGGAAGTCTTGAGGCGAATAGAAATTTATTATCAATTTATAGTTAACTAGCTAATGCATGCGAATTCATCCACTGGATAAAGGTTTCTTAACCCTGAGAAATCAGTGCTTAAGTCTCATATGCCCAGTGATTACGTTAGCTCTCAGTGCCCTTCAAACCGAAACACAGTAATGTTTGCACACTACTGCTTCACGGCAGAATAACTGGCCCTGGGGTGGTACTTACCTAGACGGATTCCTGCATAGGAATCCAGCCACCAGTAATTAACGTAGTGGTTTGAAACCACGTCATCGTCTGTCTGCAAGAAGTTTTATGTCATAGAAGATGGGAGTCAACGAGCAAGCGACGCACCTGATGGTAAGTAATCACGGCTAACCATGTACATCCGTTATACCAGAAGAATTGCAGGTCCATCGGCTTTTGAGAAAGGAGTAGCCTCTTTTCGACGAGGAAGGTAGGCATTTCCCTAGTAGGAAGGATTTGCCGTAACTGCCACTTTCAAACGAAGACTTTAGAATTCAATATTGCTCTGTAAACATATTTTGTAGCTCACCGCTAACAGCTAACTGCTGACGTCACTTGTTCCAAATTATTTTATAACACGATGAATCACATTATGATGCAAAAGATAATCGATAATCTTAGGCAAACGGAACACTATGACTAATGTGAATTAGTGTAGTGCGATTATTTTGTTGTAATTGTTCTTTCACGTCTATATAGACGACTAGCTGATGCCCGCCACTTCGTCCGCGTGGATAAAGGATAAATGGTAAATATCCCTTGGGAACTATTTAATTTTCCGGGATAAACGATAGTGATGCAATTACTCCTGGGATCCAATCTTGGCCACAATTAATTAATTTACACTCTTTTAGCCTCGATAAAGTTAAGATTGAAGCGTACCTTGACATGTTTGATATAAGGAAGGGAATGTTGAAATCCCTCAATTATTTTTGTATTACTGTCGTAAACAACTTTCTGATTATTTATATTATTTTCTCTTTCTTTTAAAAAAAATGCAAATATAGACCAATATCTAAGCTCACTATTCCAAAGTTATTCGAAAAAATTGTCTATGATTCGATCTTCCCCATTATCAGACAAATAATTATTACACAACAACATGGTTTTGTAACTCAGAGAACTACAGAAAGCAATCTCCGTGAGTATCTAGACTTTGTTCTCAGAGCTCTCGATGCCGGGTATCAGGTTGACGACGTTTATACCGATTATTCGAAAGCTTTTGACAAAATCTCTCATTCACTCCTAACTAAAAATTAAACGAAATCGGTATACATGGTGCTCTCTTGAGATAGCTCTTTTCCTACCTTAGGGACCGAAGTCAAGCAGTAACGGCAAAAGGTTATCTTGTTCGTCATTCTTGCCTGTTACTTCGGGAGTACCCCAGGGCTCGCATCTCGGTCCGTCATATCTGAATTCCCACATTCAAATGTGTTGTTATTTGCGGCTGACACAGAAAATTATAAAACTATAATAGATGAGTATGATTGTGGGTGGCTTCAACAAGATTTAAACAGACTGTATTCATACTGTTTTACTTACTGTCTTCTTTCTGTTCACTGGTGGTAGGATTCCTATACAGGAATCCGTCTAGGTAGGTACCACCCCAGGGTCAGTTATTCGGCCGTGAAGCAGTAGTGTGCAAACATTACTGTGTTTAAGTTTGAAGGGCACTGTGAGCTAGCGTAATCACTGGGCATATGAGCCTTAAGAACCTATGTCTCAAGGTGATGACAGTGTGGTGTCACACAGAAATTTTCTGGGTAACACAGCATTTGTTATGGGCAGACGTTGCACTTACAATCAGGTAAACGTTTTGCACGTTTCATCACTTTATGAAATGTAATATGTCATTACTTTCGGTAGAAAAAAGAATCCCATATTGTATAATTACAAAATAAATAATATACCGATATGTAGAGTATCTGAGCTGCGAGACTTCGGGGTGCAATTAGACAATAAGCTATTGTTTAAGTCCCATATTAATTAAATTACTGATAAGGCATATAAATGGCTTGGATTTATATTACGTATTACAAAAGACTTTAAAAAACCTTTCATTTCGTTGCTGTTATAGAATTCATTAGTTCGCCCAATTTTAGAATACAGTTCAACAGTTTGGAACCCTCAGTATAAAGTATACATTGATTTGATTGAACGAATCCGACACAAATTCATAAGAAGACGGGTCATAGCTTCATAACACCTCATTCTTCGCTTCGCAGTCGTCGTAGTGTAAGGGATCAAATGCTCTTATTCAAGATTATTCACAACTCTATTGATTCAATACCGCTTCTCAACAAAATATATTTTAAATGCCAAAGACCCAGTGCAAGGAAGAATCTTCTTCTTTTTGATAATCCTTATATGAGAAAAAAAGTTGTAAAAATAATTATATCTTTCGAGCATGCAAGTTGTACAATTAAAAATTTTCTCACATGAAATCTTTTCAGTAACTCCTGCTAAGTATAAGAGAAGCATTCTGGAAACCGTTCTAGCCTTGTCATGAGCTAATCCGAGCCCTTCAGATTTGTGTGCGTTTTTTTTTGGGTTAGGATTTTGAATAAATACATCGACGGTGTTTAGTTTTCAAGTACTAATTATTTGTGGAAACTTTATTTGTTTTTGTGCTACGGATGTTTTAGTTATTTATAAGATATATAATTTATATGATTCCTTTAAAAATAAATAAATAAATAAAAAGTATCATAAGTCCTATGTCCGTCTCTAGGATAAAAGCTATCTCTGTGGCAAATTTCGTTTCCGTTCTGCGGTTAAACCTTGAAAAGGTAACAAACAGACAGAGGGACAGAGAGAGTTACTTTCGCATTACAATATTAGTATCGATGGAAAAATATATTTTAGCCTATGTGAAGTACACCCGCCCTGGGGTGGTACCTACCTAGACGGATTCCTGCATTGGAATACTACCACCAGTAAAAGTTTTCCGGAATAAAAAGTCTCCTATTCTATGTCCGTCTCCAGGATGCAAGCTGTTCGTCGAGATCGGTTCAGCGGTTGATCCGTAAAAAGTTAACAAACAGACATAGGGACTGAGAGAGTTACTTTTATAATATTAGTATAGATGAAAATATATATTTTAGCCTATGTGAAGCTGGCAACTGATAAGACAATAATTATTTTTTATGACTACTTTTCGAACTTTTTTAAGGAACTGATGTTTCAGGGTGACAGGCAAAGTGTGATGCCATACAGATTATTCTAGACACTGCATCTGTTATGGGCAGACGTTGCACTTAACATCAGGTGAACGTTTAGCTCGTATCGTCGCTTTCAAAAAAAAATAAGCTTGAAAGCGATGTTTTTTAAACGACTTATAAATAGCCAAGCTCCGAATAATTTCTAGAACTTTACACACTGATACTTTACCGTGTGGTAGCGGTTTAAGAGAATCTACCACCCCATCTCATCCCGTAGGAGTCGTAAAAGTCGACAGAGGGAAAATAAAAACCAGAAGATGGGCAGCAGCATCTTCCAGAAACATCTGAATGAATAAACTGCGGGTGCCAACCGGCCTGCAAAGATTGGTAACTTTGGCAAATGAGATTTGATCCCCCCAAAATGAGAGCCACAAACTTTTGTTGCAATCTATGGGGGAGGCCTATGTTCAGCAGTGGATTAGTGATAGGCTGAAACGACAACGACGACACGCTGATGAAACGTGTGCATGACATAATATAGGCAAGTATTTAAAAACAATCTCGAAATTCAAGTGTTTATCTCGAGGTCTTACCTGTACACGAATATGACGCATGGATTTAAGTGAATTTACGAGAAATTGATCAGTCAAATTGTCAAACATGCCGCCAGCATCATGTGACCATCTGACATTATTTATATCAGATTTGATTCCGCTGTTTCCTTTGATCTGTTCTATTATTAGCTTTATCTGTGTAAACAATCTTGTAATGGCGATGCGGTGAAATCGTGTCGCTATAACTGGATCTGAGCGCGTGAGACTAATGTTTTATAGTTTTCATTTTCAGGCGATAAAGGTCAAGTGTTTGAAGGCGGAAAGTTAAATTGACATTTCAATGATTGGCTCCGTGATGCAATTTTGATAGATGGGGGCTTATTATGTGACAACTTATAAACGACGGCTGAACCCACATTGTTTTATTATTATTATTATTATTATTGGTTAAAGTGACGAAACGATCAAAACGTTCACCTGATGTAAAGTGCAACGTCTACCAAATTTTCGCACACTACTGCTAGACGGCAGAATAACTGGCCCTGGGGTTGGTCCTAGAGTCCTAGAGTTCGACCCTTTTTGGAAATATATAACCCGGTCGGTCGTTTTCTTAAATATGCGGATTTCCGTTCCGATGTTTTCCTGCACTTTAAATTGCAGTTAACAAATTTAGAGCTAGTGTCATCGAGGACCGAATCCAGGTCGTTCGCATAATATAAAATCTATGACGGGCGCCCGGGTGCTCCACTACATAAATTATTTATAGGATTTCGCATGCCGCCCACACTGCATCCGTCTTTATCTATTTTCAGTAATAAGGTAAGGTGGGAGGACTGTGTGTCGCTATGTTTCTTTGTATAATTACAGCACTATAATATATGCTGCGTGAATGACAGCATTTAAATGCATGGGTAGGTACCACCCCAGGCCAGTTATTCTACCGACGAAGTAACACAGTAATGTTTGCACACTAACATTACTGTGTTTCGGTTTGAAGGGCACTGACAGCTAGTAATCACTACGAATATGAGACTTAAGAACTGATGTCTCAGGGTGCTGGGCGCAGTGTCGTGTCCCACAGAAATGTTCTGGGTGACATAGCATTTGTTATGGGCAGAATTTGGATGAAGTGAAGAAACGAGCAAAACGTTCACCTGATGGTAAGTGCAACGTCTGCCCATAAAAAATGCTGTGTCACCCAGAAAAAGTCTGTGGGACACCACATTGAGACATATGTTCTTAAGTCTCATGTGCCGTAAAAGACAGATAGACAGAGGGACGACAAAAACCTGGAGATGGGCTGCAGCGTCTTCCGGAAACATCTGAATAAATAAACTGCGGTTGCCAACCCGCCTGCCAAGCGTGGCAATCTATGGGGGAGGTCTATGTTCAGCAGTTGACTAGTGATAGGCTGAAACGACGATGTCAGGGGGATGGGCGCAATATGTGTCACAGAGAAATGTTCTCAGCGACAGAGAATTTGTTATGGGCTGACGTTGCACTTATCATCAAGTGAAAGTTGATCCAAATCTAGAAAAAAAAGGTTCGGAACGTCTATTTGTAGGTTACTCAAAATATATTCCACGTTGATATTAATCTCGCGTCCCATAGCGTAGGCACCAATCTTTTAGCTACAGCGTCAGGCGAGCTTTCGAACGTCTTGTTAAAATTGTGTCATAATAATATATATTTTCGGTGATGTAATTGCTGTTAGCCGTCTCGGCTTTTACAGCTTCATCGGATACTGTGCTCGCGGGCCAGGGGCCCGTGTGCCAGGTTTAGTTTGACCCAAACATAAATAAATAAATAAATAAAAACTCCTACAAAACCCTCGAAGTTCGGACTGTGTCGCGTTCGCTGCGTGCTTTCGCGATTTCGAAAATCTTAAACATTTTAAGTCGTCTACTGACCGTCCGAAGGAGGCTGCGCGCGTCCATTCGGACTGTCGACTTGTGTGTCGGTAACTCTGGGCGGTGAGAACCGCCCTGGAACACGGGTGAATCTTGTGTACGCGATGTGATTATTGACTATTGCGCGCCGCTCTCTACGGCGGTCGCGCGTCGTGGTGCGTGTTATATTAAAGCTATTGACTGTGTGTACAGTGTGGCTTGGATCGTGACTGACAGTATCGTGGTCAGGAAGAGCTGAGACGTCCGTGTCGTCTAGCACGTTTCGCGGGCGACGTTTGCGTTCCGTCGCGTTTCTGTTTGGTCGGTAATTTGCTGCTTTAACCACCAGCGGGTTTGAATGAACCGCGGCTTTTTCGAAAAACCGCCGTGATAATTCTCTAAAGTGTTCAGAGATTAAAGGCATTTCACAGTCGCTGTGAAGATCTACATTGCGTTGATACCAACCGGCTCCGGTGGCAGTTCGCAAGAATCGATTTTGAACGCTCTGTAACTTCTTTAATTGATTGCCCGTCGCGTGAGCGAAAGCGACGCAAGCATAGTCCATTACGGGCCTTATGCAAGTCTTATAGAGGCGAAGTTTGTGTCTTAAGCACATTTTGCTTGAGGAGCAAGTTAATGGGTATAGACGGCTTGAGATAAAAGCCGCTCTATTGCGTATGTTTTTAATGTGTGCAGCGAACGACATCGCTGCGTCTAAAGTGACCCCGAGGTATTTGACGCTCTTTTCCCAGGGAATAGGGCGTCCGAACAGGGTGATCGTGCCTAGCTGATTGTTGCCGATTGGGTGACATCGTCTAGCGGGCTTTGGTGTGCCCCTCGAGAAGTATATCGCTACACTTTTCTCGGGGTTTACCTCTATTCTCCATTTCCGGAACCATTCGCCTAGGCGATCGGCTGCGGCTTGGAGTTGAATCGTTATGCGGCCCTTGTGCTTGTCGGAATAGTACAAGGCCGTGTCATCTGCGAAAAGCGCAAGATTGACTTTCAGGTCTTTAGGAATATCGCTAGTGTATAGCGAGAAAAGGAGTGGGGAGAGGCAGGAGCCCTGAGGGACCCCCGCTCGGAGAGGGCGGCTTGAGGAGCGCGTTCCCTCTACCCGAAAGCGAAATAGGCGGTTAGACAAGAAGGCTCGTATGATGTTCACGAGTCTGTCTGGCACATTAGTGTGATACAACTTGTAATACAAGCCGTCATGCCAGACTTTGTCAAATGCCTTTGCGACATCGAAAAATAAGGCCCCTGTGCCTACAGGCTTAGGGCGGTCGTTTAAATTCTCTAAGATGTGCTCCGTTAAGCGGTGCACTTGATGAGTGCACGAGTGTTCGGGGCGAAAGCCGAACTGCTCGTCTGGAAGAATATTATTTGTAAGGACATAGTCTTTTAATCGACTGAGTATAATTCGCTCATAAATCTTAGCCATCGAGTTGAGGAGACTTATTGGGCGATAATTAGACGGAATGTTCCTAGGCTTATTAGGCTTCGGAATGCCTATAACGTCGGCTTCCTTCCAGTCGTCCGGGAAGGAGCAGCTGGAGAGAAGCGCGTTAAAAATACTGACTAACAGACATAATAACGGCGTAGTTAGACATTTCATCACCCTGTTGTTTATGCCGTCGAGGCCAGGCGCGGATCGGTTTTTAAGATTTTGGACTATCTTAGTGACTTCGTCGAGAGTCACTGGAGGCAGTGGTTCGCCCACTGGTGGTATTGCAGCCCTGCGTTCGAGTTCCGCGGCTACCTGCTGCAGGTGGTCGGGATCCGCAGGCGCGAGAGACGGAGTGCATTGGCTCTCTAAACTGTCTGCGAGGCATTCGGCTTTTTCGCTGTCGTCGAAGGCGAGCGAGTTATCGTTAGATCTACTGAGTGGCGGCATGGGTGAGACCGGCTCTGCTTTGAGAGATCGTGCCAGCTGCCAGTAGGCAGTGTGCGACGGCTCGATTTCTCCAAGCATAGTGTCCCAGCTGTCTTGATTGTACTCAGATAAGCGCTCTTTAACATCCCTTTGTAGGAGGCGCAGTCTGAGTCTATTTTCGTCTGTTCTATATCTATCGTGCGCTTTAGTCGCACGGTTCTTTTCTCTAATCAGGCGTCGGAGGTCCGCCGGTAGGTTACAGCGTCGATCGCTCGACACCGTAACCCTCCGGGAGGATTCTCCGACGGCTATTTTGAGATGATTCGAAAAGGATTTTATCGCTCGGCAGGCTACCTCTGGCGAGTCGATAGTATTAGGAATTTCGTCTAAGTGCTGAGAGCTCGTAGCCTCGAGTTTGACTGCAAGGGTACGCCAGTCCACAATGGTTTTGGTCTGAGTGACCTCACCATTTGGCTGGCCCAGCTTAAAAATGACCGGACGGTGGTCCGACTCAAGTTCGTGAAGCGTAACTATAGAGTCTATTGCTAAGTTCACGTCCTTAATTATAGCTACGTCTAGAATATCCGGCTGCTGATGTAATTGCGTCGGTACTCTAGTTGGTGTTTCGGGGGCTATAACGTTTACGTTAAGTCTCTCCGCTATATCGTACAGTTTATTACCGTTCGTGTTATTAACGTTGGAATTCCAACTGCCGTGCTTGCTGTTCAAGTCTCCGGCAAGTATAACAGAACGACCTAAATCTAGTAGAGATTTTAAATCTGATTCTAATATTTGTCTGGATGGCGAGAGGTAAACTGATGCTAGTACAAGCGGCCTGTGGCCGGTCATTGCTAACCTACACGCAGAAGTTTCTATATTAATTAAGTCTGGAGTATCGAGCGCGATACAGTGCAAGGACTTTTTATAGTAAATCAGAGTGCCACCTTTCGCGGTCGCTCTGTCATTACGGATGCATTTGTAATTGGCTATCTTAGGATCGCGCATACTAGGTTTTAAGAAAGTCTCTTGCACTAGCATAACGTCGATGTCATGATCACGAAGGAAATTCGCGACTTCAACTAACTGCGTCTTAAGACCGTTTGCGTTAAAATACGAGACAGTCAGAGAGCGAGGTTTAATTCTACCTATATGGGACGCCATTGGTAACAATTAGTGATTTATTTTCAACGCGGCGCGTGATGTTTTAGGCGCATTGAAACGTCCAAATCGCGTCGATTACGCTCATGTGCTCTACGGTCGCCATGAGTCGGTCTTGAGGAGACTTTGCTTCGCGGATTTTGCGCGCTAAGCTTGATAACTCCGCAACATTTATGCTGCGCATGAAGCCGCAAATTAGCGAGAAATCTGCGGCGAAGTTTGATGAGCCCTGAATTTTGGGCGTTGTGATTTGAGGAGCGGGCCGTGAAGCGGCTGCGCTCTTCTGCGTCATGGGCAGAGGTTTCGTCCAGGCGTTAGGCGCCGATGCGGCGCTCTGGCTTTGGCTCGGCCCGGTAGTCCCGTCAGAGGGACCGGGTTTCGCTGCGGCCGGCGCGGGCGTTGTTTTTGGCGCGGGTTTAGTTGCCGGTTTAGGAGCGGGAGTCTGAGGCTGTGGGGCCCCGGGGCCCTTCCTACGGCCATTCTTTTTACCTCCCCTGCGCTTCTTACTCTTCGGCGCTCTGTCACACCCGCGGTAATTCGCAGGGTGTCCCAGCTCGCCGCAGAGTATGCAGCTTGGGGGTTCTTGCGCTTCGGGTGTACGAGCGCATTCCTGAGTGCCGTGATCCCCGAGGCATTTGACGCAACGAGGGCGGGCGAAACAATTACGGGCAGAGTGTCCGTACAGTTGGCATCGGTGGCACTGGCCAATGATGCCCCTGTTACGGGGTGCCTCTATAGAAAGGCCTAAGAGGCCGCAAACCGTTTTCACGTTGAAAACTTGTTTGCCTTCTGGAGTTAATTCCAGTATGGCAAGAATTAGGTCGTACGACTTTTTGTTTTGTGGGTGATGCATGCGATGCACCTCCAACACGGGTATATTCTGTGACTTAAGGTCACTTAGGATGTGGCTTGTCTCCAATTCCTTGGGCAAGCCTCTTATGACTACGCGGAGTCTACGTTCTTCCGCGAGCGAGTAAGTGTGGAAGCTGATGTTCCTTCCACGTAAATGGCTAGTGACGGCCCTGAAGTCGCTGACTGTGCTTAGGTATACGCGGATACCTTGCACTGCCGTCTGCGCCTTCGGGCACACAATTTTTTTGTTTGTCATCCAGAGTGACAAATCGTTCCACTGCGCCTTATCTTGTAGAATTATTGGCGGTGGAGACTTAGTGACTCGCGCCGCGGGATGCGCGGGCAGCGACTTTTCTATTGTTTTGCGTGTATTAGACACGCCCTTCTTAGCCGGGTTCCGTGAGGCGGACGGCGACGCGGTATCCGAGTTAGGCTCGGAATCCCCTTTCGCGGCGCGTTTCTTGGCTTTGCGCACGACGACGGTGAAGCCGACGTCGTGAGCACTCCTGTCTTCCTCGTAATCCATATCGGATCCCTCGTCCGAAAGGGCCGCGGGCCCAACAATGGATTGCGTTTCCCGGAAGGGAAGCGCAGGTGCGTTCGTCGCTTTGTTAGCTAGTTTATTGCACTCACTAACGGCGGGTTTATTACCCGCAGGTGCATTGGACTCGAACAATGCCGACTCGGTCGGCGCGGCCTTTTTATTGCTGGCAATTAGGCCGCTAATTGAATCGCACACAGGTGCGGATGAGTCACCGTGCGCAGGTGCAGGTGAGGCGGGCTCTAAAGCCGGCGATGACGGGCCATCGGTGTCGAACGAGGCCGTGTGGCTCTTCTGCTGTACCGAGTCGGTTACAAGGCAATTCGATCGGAACTGAGCCCAGATCTCGGGGTGCGCGGCACGCAAAAACTCCGCGAGTTGTATGAATTCCGGCGCGGGATTGCGGAAAGTCGCCATTTCGACGGTTCGGGTGGCGGTGTGTAACACAAAAGAAAATTTCTCCCTACGTAAGCAGGGAGGTGTGTACTAGAAATATTTCACCTACAGCCTTACGCTTTAGGTGCGAGAAGGTGTGTACCTGGCTGTTGCCTAGCGCAACAAGCGGACACAAAATACAATAGCCGCCTCTGAGGCGAGAATGTGTGTGTAATATCTACTCACGGTTTACCCAGCAAGGCGACACTTCACAACACAGCACTGTCGACGCTATCACGTACGCACACCACGAAACACGACACTTCTACTTCGAGGGAGACGATCAGTGAAGGCACGAATGAAGAAAACCAAACACACCGCTACGGGAGCGGGTGTTGGCCACTATCAATGACGATGACAACTAGCTACTACAGACTGCGGTCCGTAAATTGTGCGGGCTGTCAGCTTGGTTAGCATAGAGCGCTGTCGGTTGACGTCCGTTCTGCGCCAGAGCGCAGGAGCGAAATGTGTCATAATAAACGTCGAAAGATGAAACACATGAGCGAACAGCGCATTAGGTGATGAATCTATCTTTTTTGCTAAAAAATCTCGTAAAAACAAATCTGATAAACTACGCACTCCACTGATATGCATTTTCAGTATATCAAAAAGTGTCCGTAGGTTGTTCCGCTTTCTTGGTTATCTGTGATGTTTATTGATACTAGCTGCCCATCAGTGATCGAAGTTTGAACGTTATGTAGGTTTGAGTAAATATTTGTGGGCAACATTTTGAAATTCTACGGCGACAATCCCTACCGTGTTTGACATTGCCGGCATGGACGTCAACAAACTACAGACTGGCATGAGATTAACATTGTCAATATATACAAAACAAAATTTCAGCTCTCTCGCTACATACAAACTTTAACTATGACAAAACGCGCGCAATATGCTTAAAAAAAAGGATACAAAGTTTTCTCTTTACGTATTATCATATAGAAGACCAGCTGATATATATAATTTCGGTGATGTAATTGCTGTTAGCCTTTTTGGCTTTTACTGCTTCATCGGATACTGTGTTCACGGGCCAGGGGCCCGCGTGCCAGGGGCCCGCGTGCCAGGTTTGGTTTGACCCAAACATAAATACATAAATAAACTCCTACGATAACCTCGAAATTCGGACTGTCACGTTCGCTGCGTGCTTGCGCGATTTAGAATATGTCAATATGATTTTAAGTTGTCTAATGGCCGTCCGAGGGAGGCTGCGGGCCTCCATTCGGACTGTCGACTTGTGTGTCGGTAACTCTGGGTGGTGAGAACCGCCCTGGAACACGGGTGTATCCTGTGTACGCGGTGTGATCGTCGACTGCTGCGCGCCGCTCTCTACGGCGGTCGCGCGTCGTGGTGCGTGTTATATTAAAGCTATCTGTGTGTACAGTGTTAGACCAGATGATGCCCGCGTACTCAGATACCGCTGATGTACGGCGGACTTTGCAAACACAAGCATTTTGGGCAATCTTTCGGGACCGCGGACAAAGTTGCGGGCATCAGCTAGTAATCTATAAGCACTTGAAAAAGATTGGATCTTGTTGAAGTATTTCAAGATATGCTTCTAGAAAGTCACCATTACTTTGTTTATTTAATTTCACAATGTCTGAAGTGGATTAACGCAATGTTGAAAATTAAACGCGTAGATCCAATATATCGCTCTAACATAGAATATAACTGTAATGAAATAGATTCTGTATACTATCAAAAAATAAAAAAACAGCGCATTATGCGCGTGTTAGAAACTATACGTTATTGGCGTAAATAAAAAAAATATTACGCATGCCAATAACTTACGTAAGTAGGAAGATATTAACTTAATAAAGGTTTCATCATCTTTAGTAGTTCTCCTATATTTTTGGTAGATTTTGCAGTCATTACTGTCATATGCGAAAACACCAAGACATATACGAGTAGCAACTATTTGTAGACCAAACAAATATGTGCGGGACTCGAACCCTTCACCTGTAGGACAGAAGGCAAACGCTACGGTTCCAACCGAGCGGACTAAGACGTCTGTTACACATATATTTGTTTTATTGTTGTAAGTAAACGTAATATTTAATTTAAAAAAAAAAAAAAAAAAAAAAAAAAAAAAAAAAAAAAAAAAAAGTTAAGTTTCAGCCTATAAATGTCTGCCACTGCTGAGCGCAGGCCTCCTCTCATTTCTGAGAGGGTTTTGGAGCTAGGAAGAATCCGCCACGCTGCTCCAATTGGCGAACTGCACGTTTCTTCGAAATATTTTTTATTTCTCAGACAAGCAGGTTTCCTCACGATGTTTGCCTTCACCGCCGAGCACGTGGTAAATCAGCACTTAAAATTGCAATTAACAATTTTAGTGGTGCCGGCACCGGGAATCGAACCCAGTTCACTCGCGTACTATGAAATTTAAAGCGAGCGCCTAGCCCCTGAGCTACCACTGCTAATATTTAATTACTGATAATTAATATAATTGTTGTGTTGAAGCAGTGTGAGCTGATAAATAAGGTTATTTACCTTTTGAAATATAATTTGTATTATTATCATTACGTTCGCGACTTTCTTTTTATGGAAGAAAGAGACGAGATGAGCAAAGCATTCACGTGATGGTAAGGAGGTACTGACGCAGGGCTAGTTCTAGGGCGTGAAGCGGTAGTGTGCAAAATTACTGTTTTTCGGTCTGAAGAGCACTGAGAGCAAGTGTGGTGACGGGCTCAGTGTGGTGCTACAGAGAAATAGTACTGTGTGACAGACCATTTGCTATGACGTTGCACTTACCATCAGGTGAACGTTTTGCTCGTCTCGTCACTTTCTCTCTGATCGCAGTACTGTACGCCTCGCACCTTAGGCGCTTCTACCTGTCACAGATGGTTCCGCCATGAGCCGTGAGACTTCCGGCAGTTTTTTTAGTCAGACCAGAATTAACGGCAAAATTTGGTTCAGGTACAAAATGTTTGTTGCACTCAAATAAAAAGAGGCTCTTCCTTTCTCAAAGGCCGGCAACGCATCTGCTATACCTGTGGTATTGTAGAAGTTCATGGGCGGCGGTGATCACTTACCACCACGTGAGCCACCTGCACGTTAGCCCCGTCTTCTATAAAAAATCAACACCAACAACAAAACTAACAAACACAAAGTTTCTCCACAAATGTTTTGTTCGGGCTGGGATTCGAAACCGAGATTTCCGGCGTAGAGATCACATTTTTTTTTATTGCTCAAAGTGATGAAACGAGCAAAACGTTCACCTAATTGTAAGTGCAACGTCTGCCCATAACAAATGCTGTCACCCAGAAAATTTCTGTGTGACACTACACAGTGCCCATCACCCTGAGACATTGGTTCTTAAGTCTCATATGCCCAGTGATTACGCTAGCTCACAGTGCCCTTTAAACCGAAACACAGTAATGTTTGCACACTACTGCTTCACGGTAGAATAACTGGTCCTGGGGTGGTACCTACCTAGACGGACTCCTGCATAGGAATCCTACCACCAGTAAACCAGTTACTCTAGGCATAGCATTTTCAGCGTCTGTCGGAAACTATGACGCAATTCTGTCATTTTCCACAGACTAATTCTACGACCCAGTTACGACACAGTTGCAAGTAACTCAAATTATATACCCACGTAATTAGTTACATCGAAACGCGACGTCATTTTGCGTCAGTCAACATTAATTCCTCACTTTCCGTGACAGTTTATTCTTTAAATTCTGTGACTATAGCCATAAGGAAAAACCACTGCTAAAATTATAAACCAAATACTAGCGACGTACGGTCTACTATTTATAATTATTTAAGCAAAACACCGTCTTCAACGCAACATCTACAAACATGCTTAAGCGATTTTTTTTAATAGAATCTTCCGGAAACCAGCAAACGGCTCACCCGATTACTGGTGGTAGGATTCCTATGCACGAATCCGTCTAGGTAGGTACCACCCCAGGGCCAGTTATTCTGCCGTGAAGCAGTAGTTTGTAAACATTACTGTTTGCGGTTTGAAGGGCACTGAGAGCTAGCGTAATCACAGGGCATATGAGATTTAAGAACTAATGTCTCAGGGCGATGGGCACAGAGAGGTGTCACTCAGAAACGTTCATTTGTTGGGGGCGGACGTTGCACTAACCATCAGGTGAACGTTTTGCTCGTTTCATCACTTTATACAATAAAAAAAGTGATCACCGCCGCCCATGAATATCCGCAACACCGGGGGTATCGCGGGTGCGTTGGTAGAAAGGAATAGGCTCTTTTCTTGAAGGTCCCTAAGTCTTATCGGCAAAGACGCTGGCGGCAGCAAGTACCACAGTGCCGGCCGCGGCAGAAGAGTTCGCGAAAAGCGCACAGTGATGCAACGTCAACCATCAAGGTGACGTGGATGTAATTTTGTGGTCTGCAGCAATGTACGATGGTGATACTCAGCGGCTAGAATGATTCCGAACAATTCCTCGGAACACTCCCCGCGGCGAATTTTAGAGGCTTTCAAACAAAAAAAGATTTTTTTTATTGGTCCAAAATCGGCGAAAATATCGGGGAACACACAAAAATAAATTACAGACGAACCTAAAACCGCCTCCTTTTTTGAAGTCGGTTCATAAATGAGAGTTATTATTTGATCCCGAAAACCACTAAATTCAGATAGGGTTGGCACTGTTTCATAGCTTGATTATTCGGTAAGGTTTTAAGCTATTAAATTTGTGTAACATGCAAAATGTAATAAGATATTGACTTTAATAAAATATTAAGCCATGTGGTGGCGGCTCGTTAAAAGAATACTACCACTCCTTCTCATCCAATGGATCTCGTAAAAGGCGAGTAAGGAATTAAACTGCACTGTGCATCCAACAGCGCATGGTGGCGATGGGCTCACCACCTATCACACCAAGTGCATTATATTGTTTTGGTGAAACGTGGATTGTGGCAGTCATCTGTTTTTGCAGTGAGTGCCCAGTCTCTGATTACCCCCTATGGGATACAGTCGTGATCTTATGTATGTATGTTTTTCTTAATATCCTCACTGCGACCTTGCTTCTGGAAATAATCATTAATTCTGCCCCGGTAAAAAACTATAGGCAAACTAGGCGTGCCCCGCGTAAAATAAGCCGACCACACGACTGCGTCACAAATCATTGTACTTTTGACCTGAGCATACATAGTTAGCAACTTCTTGGTAATGATCGACTCATAACTCCGTAAGACCCGATTTCACCGATCGCTTTGGAAACCAAGTTTAATATAACCACTTTTTACTTAACTGAGTTCAAATGTATCATTTGATCTCCGGTTTTCGTCTAACCGATTTCACCGACTCCATTTTGATCGCGTTTAGAAAAACGAAGTTTACATGAAATATCGTCACAATCTAAAACGAAAAGACCGTATTTCGTATTTTGCGACATCAAACAGCCTGTTTTTATGCATAGTTTACATAGATATGCAAACAATAAATAATACGAATTAAAAATAGTTTTCGTGTTAACACAGTTGTGCAATTGACAATGACAGCTCTCTAAGCGCGTTCAAAGGGCTGAACGTCGAAAATTCGGCGTTCAGAATTTGAATCGCGTTTAGCATTGACTGCGTTCATTTGATGTTGATGAAATGCAAACTGTAGCATTGAACACAGTTAGACGCTTAAACTTCGTTTTTCTTGAACTGATCGCGTTTAGTTTCAACGGTGAAATCCGCCCTAAGGCAGCAACGTTTTATAACCTAAAATGTTCATCAGTCAACGGATTATAAAATGTGAAAAAACCCTTTCAAATCAAAATAGTATTTCTTGAGATCGGCGCGTTCAAACATACAAACTCTACAACTTTGTTTTAGTATATGTAACGGAAAGTGTTATGTGTTTAATAAACAAACTGTTTCCACGACGACCGAGTGTCTTTGTTTGATATTATAAATTACTACATTTTAATACATACATACATACCGTCACGCGTTTTTTGTCAATTTTTTTATTTGATAAAAGTGACGGAACGAGCAAAACGTTCACCTGATGGTAAGTGCAACGTCTGCCCACAATAGCTGTGTCACCCAGAGCATTTCTGTCTCACTCTCCGCTCGTCCCCCTGAGAGATCAATTCTTAAGTCTCATATGCAGAGTTTTTCTTCTCTCCCTTTTATTCTTTCAACTGCTTCACGGCAGAATAACTGGCCCTGGGGTGGTACTAACCTAGACGGATTCCTGCATAGGAATCCTACCACGATTGTGCTGCCGTGTATGTTATAGTATTATTCTGCAGGAATAAACGCTGTCCGTACAATACCTTAGTCGCCTCTTACGAGATCTCAGAAGGAAAGATGTAGGTGCTATTCTAATCTATCGGTCACCTATCGGCTAGCTTTTGCTATTTTAATAACTATAAAAAACGAAATTAAATATTTTATTGCATTTTAACACTTAACCGTGTGGTGGCGGTAACCGAGTGGTGGAAGCTTAAGAAAATCTACCACCCCATCTCATCCCGTGGGTGTCGTGAAAATCGACAGGGGGAAAATAAAAATCAAGAGATGGGCAGCAGCATCTTCCTGGAACATCTAATCAAATAAACTGCGGTTGCCAACCCGCCTGCGTGCAACTATGGCAAAATCTCTCCAAAATGAGAACTTCAAATTTTTGTGGCTATCTATGGGACGTAGGCCTTTCCCTTCAGCAATGGACTTGTGATATGCCGAAACGATGATTCTATGCAATCATTAAAGATGATAAGAGAAGATGATTGTTCCCGATCTGGGTGTTTGTGTTAACGCACTCGTCACGACTCATGACGCATTCGAAAAAAAATAATCGCCAATTCAGCAATTGAAATGAAATGAAAATTCTTTATTTTTCGACGTAAGAAATGTAAATTTCGTTTGTCAAACGTCATTTCTTTACAATCTACCGCCGTCTCGTAATGACTCTCTGACGGAGAAAAAACAGGCGAAAGAAACTCCGCAGGTATCCTCGTTTTTGTAAATACTTTTTTTATCCCATTCAAAAATACATTATAATTAAATTTACAAATAATAGTCTCAAGGAAAACCAAAGCACGCTTAATGTTCAAATCTTAGAAAAGATTAATTCAATTCATATATAAGTTAATTGTAAGCACGAGCAGACCAGCCTCCACCAACGGCACCTGTTCACAAGTATGACGCAAGCAGTAGCGTGCAAACATTACCGAGTATCGGTGTGAAGGGCACTGACAGCTTGTGTAATTAATGACCATATGAAACTCTAATGTCTCAGGGTGACGAGCGCAGTGTTGTGCCATACAGTAATGTTCTGGGTGACTGGCTATTGCATTTACCGCCAATTGAACGATTAGCCCGTATTTTCGAAAAAAAACAACGGCGGATATACGATTCTCGCCATCGATTTCCGATAGGGACATTGAATTGCGTTTTAAAATCAAAACCGATCAGTATTTGGCCGATAACACTTACACACACTACACCGACACACACTGTCTGGTGATACATACCTACATACAGTTACGCCTTTTTCCCATAAGGGTAGGCAGAAACCACACCCGTAGCACACGGTGTGCTACGGGTGTGGTTTCTGCCTACCCCCCCGCGGTAAAAAAAACGTTCTGGTGACGAACACGTTGCCACAATTTTGGTACAAGTCAAAAAATTCTTAGTCCTCATTGCGTTTCCGCGAGCAGAATAGTGACGTAGCGTTTGATGACACACAAAGTTTTTTTTTATTTGTTTCAATGAGATCGGGGGAAGGTTAGAATGCAGTGTCCAGAGACACACGGACTCAAACATAAAATTAATACCCAAAAACCAACGATGTGTTTTTTTGCCGAAATGTTGGTTCTGGCTAGGATTACAACCTCGGACCCGCAACGTAGAAGTCAGGTATATTGGCCGCTAGGCTATGCTTGTGTCCAATGTTATATGATAAGATGGGACGAGAAGGCCCGGTGTCGAAACATGATTACAACGTAATTTTTGTTAGGATCAGGTGACAAGACGGGCAAGTCGTTCTGAGGTGGTAAGTGCCACGTCTGCCCATAACACTTAAAACTTGTCATTGGAAAGTTCTGTGTAGCACCGCACTGCGATTGTCACCCTGAGACATTGGTTTTATGAGTTTCATATGCTCATTAGGTAGGTGCCTTTACGATACACGCTTGCCTAGTGTGGAGGCCTGTAAAGAGGATGGATGAAAGAAGATCGAAACAGATTTATGAGGCGAGTGTGAAATATTAAGTCGCTAAGGGTCAACGTAGGCGAACGTATCACGATCAGATCAAAATCGCTTAAGGGAAAAGCCACATCAAAAGTACCCGTAACCTAAGAGCTTGTATGAAAACTCTCATGAAAGTAGATAAAGCGAAATTTGTGCGTCAGGATCGTAGTAAGTAGAAAGATGCGGTCTCTGCCTACCCCAATAGGAAAGAGGTATGACTGTGTGGTCTCTATGTATGTATGTAAACACACCGATGATTGCACACCAACTTTCAACGGCAGAATAACTGTCACTGCGGTGGTAAGGAGTCCATTCGATAGATAAAATCAAGTGTTTGATACGCAAATTTTGGCTTCAACTGGGAACTGGTCCCACGACTCTGCCAGTAAATACAGCTACGCTCACCGCTAAGCCGGTGATCATACACGCGCTACATTTAGTGTCCAATAAGTGACCTTGTGAACTGTGTGTTCCAAGGTAGGTACCACAGCAGTGCCTGTTGTCCTTTCGCCTAGCAGTGATGTGTGAACATTACTGTCTCTCGTTTTGAAGGGCACTGATAGCTAGTGTAAATACTGATGTCTCAGGGTGACGACTGCAGTGTGGTGACACACAGAAATGTTCTGAGTGACTCTACCTTTGTCATGGGTACACTTGGTATCAGAGACTTCTTTCTCTCGCCACATTATTCCATAAAAATACTGTATTAAACCAAGCGCCTCATTGGCAATGAGAGTGGTATGGACCGCCAAAAGTACAATTTTTTTTATTAAAATTAAAATAGATTACATTAGGATATTGACCATGAGATAGAATCCGTTGGCGTCTACACAAATGTCTGTTACATAACTACATTTTACAGTCATTGTTTGTTGTCAAAAAGAGTTCCTGACATTTTAGGACATTGAACATCACAACTAAAAAATATACTAAGAATTTCATAATTCAATGGACTACCATCATGTTTAGAGTTGCCGGCAAAAGTTTAATTTTATTATTATTTATTTATTAATGGAAACAGTCATAAACTATTTTCCAGTGTCAAGTAACATATCCAAGTATACAATCTTCAAGCAGCAACACTTTAAAATTTCGATCGACAGTTAAATGATAGTTGAATTTTACTGAAGATTTGCTGGACTGATGGAGACAAAACGAATAGAACAATTTTGGTCTTGAAATGAATTTTCCAATGACTGTACACTTTCAGGAGCACTTGCTGCATAATTAACTATGATTATTAAACATCAAAACTCCAAATATACACAGAAATTACAAAATTAAATAAAAACACTACTACTACTTTTCGAGTTGGCGCCAAAAGTCAAAGTTTAATTGCTTTCACTGGAAATGTTACAAAATGATGTCATCAAAAAAAATATATATGTATATTAAATTCTATCTACTTTTCGCTTTATATATTTTTTTAATTAAACCGTCTGTGATTCTAATAATATTGATCGAAAAATTGTAAAAAGTTGGTAAATAAACAAATATTTAAAGATATTACTTACCGGAATTTTTATAGATCATAAAAACTATCCTCATGAATATAATTAATAACAATACAAATACAGGCAACAGTCCTAATATTCTTCCAGTCACCGCATTCATTTGGTTCTCTTGTTTAGTTTCGACTGGATCTTCACTATTTACTTCTTGCAATCCATCCATGACGCGGGAAAGTTTAAAAATCGAATGTTTTTTTAATCGCCTTTACACCCGAAAAAAAGTAGAAGCTACCAAAATAATCTTTTTATTTTTCAATATTCAATTACACTTTTTAAAATTTCGAACTTGAAAAACTGAACGCGTCGAATGCCGTTTAAAGACTGCTTCGAGTCGTAAAAGCGTTTATGTGTCGCTGTTCACGCGTGCTAGTATTTTATTGATAAACAGCGTCATCACAAAAACCATTTTTCTCTAAAGACGTATTTTATCAATGGGACGATAAAATTTATAAGTGGGTGTCTGTGATTCGGTCTCTTGAATTAAGTAACTCCTTAAAACAATAGAAGACATTAATGACATGTTTATAATTATACAAAAATAATTTATTACATGAACGTGTCGAGTCACAACACTGTGTTTTTTTTTCTTGTCCAAGACCATTTTTGTGCCTTCTTTTTTTGTTGACAGCATGGCCTACCACCTGACCACTATAAGTAATTTGTACAATCAGCGGTTTAGTGTTTAGCGTACTTGTCCTTCCTGGCTGAGTCTTGAGACCGGCTTTTTTATTGGTTGACGAGACGAGCAAAACGTTCACTTGATGGTGAGTGCAACATCTGTCCATAACAAATGCTGTGTCACTGAGAATATTACTGTTTGACACACTGAACTCGTCACTCTGAGATATCATTTCTCAAGTCTCATATGCCCTAAAATTACACCAGCTATCAGTGACCCAGTTTAAAATGCCCTTCAGACAGAAACACAGTAATGTTTGCACACTACTATTTGACGGCAGAATAGCTGGCACTGTGAATCCAACCTAGACGGACTCCTGCATAGGAATCTTTCCGCCATTTTATTTCAGCTACGATTCCTAATTGCATACGTCCGGTGAAGGTGAAGGTAAAGGAAAACATCGTGACGACCGCGTGGCCTAGTGGTCAGAGTACCTGATTTCTACGCCACTGTCTCTAGGTACGAATCCCAGCCGGAGCCAACGTTTGTGCAAAAACACAAATCGTTGGTTTTCGGTTCTGGTTGTGTTGTGCATGTTAAATTTATAATCTGTTAAATGCATTCACGACGCCAGAGAAATCTCAGTGTAAGACAAAACGAGTAAAACCTTCACCTAATGGTAAGTGCGACGTCTGCCCATAACATATGATGTGTCACTTAAATTTTTTCTGTGTGGCACCACACTACGCCCACCCTGAGATATCAGTTCTTAATTATCATATGCTAATTAATTGCACTAGCCCTCAGTGGCTTTCAGATCGAAACACAATAATGTTCGCACACTACTGCTCCACGGCAGAATAACTGGCACTGCGGTGTTAATCGATACCGCCATATGAATTCTTCTACCAAAAAAATAATAATAAAGAAATGCGGAAACAGTCGGAAAAACTAGTGATAAGGGGAAAATCCACATTAAAGTTATCATAACTCTGTAATTGTCGCTTCGGTACTTATCTTTTACAAATTTAATTCAACAAAAAATATAGGCTACAATAAAAACTTAATGCAATTACTCTTCCGCAAAGAAGACATTGATAACTTTTTAATCGTCGCGTCATTTTTTATCTGTATTCACATTGGATGGCGCGAGTAAATACAACGTATGTATGATTATGTACATTAGATTAAAGAGGGAACTGAAGAGGAAAACTAGATTGTTTTCAAATATCATTAAAATGTCAACTGATGACGCTTTAATATTTGTATGACCATTTTATCGTTCATTGAAACGGAGTGCTAGTTTCAAAACCATATTGAAAAATGTAATAACAACGTATGGCTAACTATAATGCTCAGCAAGTATAAAGATGTCACCTTTTTAGACGAGGGGAAATTTTATATGGATACCCGTCATTCTGGGGGGTGGGGGGCAGCCAAGTTATGTCGGACTCTTACCGACTAAAATTCCACAGTGTTTCCCATCAGCGGTATAAAGAGGTTCAAATTACGAATGATCGCATTATCCTCTTCCGTATTGGTCGGTCTTAGGAATAGTGAGTATTGAATGAGCGCTACAAGTGATTTACCGGCAGGCTATGTGATGTCTGATTGGTTTCATTCGCTGCTTGTAAAAAAAATTGAATAATCGCTACCGGAGACCGTCAACAGATACCCTTCACCACCGAAGTCGACAACATGACTCGTGTTCCATCCAAAACGAAGCATTATCAAGTGATGTAGACTCTATGACAGACACTACCGACACTACAGACAGCTGCCTAGTTTCGGCGGCTGACTGTATTGTCGGTAATGTTGTAGTGGTGAAGGCTATCTGGTGGCGATTTCCGGTGGCTTTATTGTATATGATGGTTTGCTTGTGCAAGCTATTGAAGGAAGGCGGGCGGTGTTCTTCAAAAACTAGCACCATTTTATATTTTGTTCTTAGTAAATTTCTTTCTGTATTTTTCTCGATTTCTGCAAAATAACGCCTGATTCTATTAACTATATTAAAAAGATTTTAAATAAAATAAACACAATTTTTTTCCACTTTGTTATTCGTCTTTCGGGTTACATTATGTCACATGTAACGTGAAAAAGTACGTTAGTTACATTACGAAATAAAATATTACAAAACTGTAACTACAACTGTAACGACAATGTAACAAAACTATAACGAAGATATTACAAATACTTTATAATAAAATCTATCTATCCGTAATAATTTAACTTAGAATCTCTTGACGTAAAATTTACATAATCTATGGATAGAAACTGTATTTAAAATTTTATTTTATGATATCTGTAATGATTCAAAGGAAAAAACCAGTTTCTAGCGTAGATCAAATTAATGTATATTATTTTCTTTGTGTAATATGAATATACTCATTATGTCATAAACTTCAGCAATAAATCATTCGAAATAGGGTACATTATCGAGATACGAACAAAATGTCTCCAATAAATTGTTACTATCTCTGTGATTCTTTTTTGTGAACGAGATATAATCGGGTATATTGATTTCAATATCAGATACTTATAGATAATTTTTGAACAAATATATTAAGTTTTTTTGCAGCCCGATCACGAAATTGTTTCCGTGCTGAAACTCACTTGGACAATAGGGCTGCCAAGGAAGACACTGTTGGTTTTTGTTGACTATTGGAACGCCTTTAACACTCACGACATCCTACTAACTAGTTTAGTATATTTATTATACTAGTTTTTCTCAATCTATCCCGAAGCACTGAATTGGTTCTTAATGTATCTTCGAATGCATAAGCAGTCGGTCCGCATTGTGGAGCTTCCATCAAACTGGTACGACATACTACCAGCTAGGATGTGTTGCTCAAGGTGGTATTTTAAGCCCTTTAGTTGTGTTTGCCCTTTTATTAATTTCATTACCTAGAACCTATAATGTTTGTATCATCTATATAGCAATGATCTTCAGTTTTAAGTGATTGGCGATTGTGTGTTTAAAGCGGTAGATATGATTAGCAGGGACCTAGATTACATTAGGAGCTGATCTCATAAGTTTAGCTTTCGCGTTTAACCCGTTCAAATGTCCGGCCACCGCACGTTCAATAGATTGGACACAGTAGCTCTAACTTCAATAGTTTATAATAGCTCCGTTCTACAATTACCTTATTATTAAGGGCCTTGGCTTATACGTGGTTTTCTATCTTAGCTGGCGAACCTAAGCGAAGAATGCGCCGGAAAGCCATCGGTACTCTGCGAGCTATAATACTTTGACGTGAATGCAGATGTCCTCAACAAATATGATCGATGTAGATTCATTTTCAATATTCTCTAGTATGACCATGCTCCTACAATGATAGAAACTAAGTAATCTGTTATTTTTTTTGGAATGCAGATCATCTTAATATTAGTACAAGTAGCAATCATTACGAGATTCTTTGCCGGAATCATCTTAGCAATACTACGTTTATATACATCATACGTTTACATACATACAATCACGCCTTTTTCCCATATAAGGGGTAGGCAGAGACCACACACGTAGCTCACTTTTCGCCCCCGCGGGAAACGAGACGCGACGGGTGGCGAACCACGTCGAGCAGTATAGTGACTGCATTTTATATTATGGTGTTATTCTGCACGTATAAAGGCTGTCCGTACAATACCTTAGTCGCCTCTTACGACACCTCGGTAGGAAAGAGGTAGGTGCTATATTCTACTCCGCCGGACACTTATCGTTACACATATCTATAGGTAAGTATACCTATAGTTTTATTATTATATATATAGAGAAGCTTGCCGAAATAGATTTACGAGGCGAGTGTGAATGATAAAGTCGTATAGAGTCGCGGTTGGCGAACGTATTAGATCGAAGTTGTTTTATGGAAAGGTCAAAAGTAACCGTCTAGCCTGTATGAAAACGATGAAAGCAGGAGCGAAAGATGTGTATCAGGATCGTAGCAAGGGGAAAGATGTTCTCTGCCTACCCCAATGGGAAAGAGGTGTATATATATTTTCGGTGATGTAATTGCTGTTAGCCTTCTCGGCTTTTACAGCTTTATCGGATACTGTGTAAATAAATAAAAACTTCTACAAAAACCTCGAAATTCGGACTGTGTCGCGTTCGCTGCGTGCTATCGCGATTTCGAAAATCTTAAATATTTTAAGTCATCTAATGACCGTCCGAGGGATGCTGCGGGCGTCCATTCGGACTGTCGACTTGTGTGTCGGTAACTCTGGACGGTGAGAACCGCCCTGAGAAAGAGGCGTGTATCTATGTGTTATATAGTATTGCCGTTAGTTGATTTTTCGACACGCGAGGGATGAGTTGTAATGGTAGTGGCGAGCGACAAGTCTAGTACTGCGATTCAACCAGTCTGCCATGCGGGCATCGGGGTATCAGGCAAATCCTTAAAACTTGGGACATATCTTTACCATAGCTTCGGCAGAGAGGCGAAATGTGAACTACTTAAGTGGACTCTGACTACCCCTGTTATGGGAAAAATGCGTGACTGTATATATGTATGTATGAAATTGAAACAAACACAAACCCAAAACCGCAATAAATATCTGTAAGTCAATACTACTATTTATTCTAGATATGAATAACACAAGATCCGCAGTCGCAGCTGATGTCTAAAATTATATTGCACGCCATCTAGTAGAATGTTTGTGCAAGTTAGATGCGATATATGATTTGTAACGTTTACTCCATTACACATTGTGGACGTAAGATGGCGCTAATACGATTCGCGTGCCTGACCATATTGTTATTGAATGTTAACAGAAGCAGTGTAATGGTATGTTATTTGCTGCATACTCGTATCTCCTGGCTGTGGTATGGTAACTATGTTTTCGCTGCATATAGATAGAACGATAGATGAATCGTTAATTTTAAAATTACAATACACACATAACATTTTTTAAAGAATAACTGTTCATCAATCTTCTCACTAGTCCACTGCTGAGCATTGGAAAATTTGTAGCTTTGATTGTGGGGTGATTTTGCCATAGTTGCCACGCTTGGTAGTTTAGTCAGGTGTTCCAGGAAGATGCTGTCAATTTAAGCTTGTTTATGGCTCTTATGAACGTCATAATCTACACCGCTTCAAAAAATTACCTTCGCAGAGATTATATTACATATAGATATTTAATTTTTAATAACAATTATTCGCCGTGTGGTGGCGGCTTTGGAAAACCTACCACCACATCTCTTCCCGTGGGTGTCGTAAAAGTCGACAGAGGGAAAATGAAAACCAGGCGATGGGCAGCAGCATGTTCCTGGAACATCTGAATAAATAAACTGCGGTTGCCAGCCCGCCTGCCAAGCGTGGCAACAATGGCAAAATCCCTCCAAAATGAGAGCCACAAACGTTTGTGGCAATCTATGGGGGAGGCCTATGTTCAGTGGACTAGTGATAGGCTGAAATGATGATGATGAAAATGAGACCACAAATCCTTCTTGCATCATTGCAAATTAAACAAACCTATGTGGCTATCAATGGGGGAGGCTTATGTTTAGCAGTGGACTTGTAGTAGGCTGAAACGACGACGACGAACATCGTGTTTAATTAATTTCGTTGTGTTTAGCGTAGGGTGTCACACAGATTTTTTTTGGTGACACTGCATTTGTAATGGGCAGACGTTGCAATTACCATCAGGTGAACATTTTGCTCGTTTCATCACTGGCATTACTAAATATGTTTGAACGCGCTAATGCTATGAAATACAAATACGATTAGAAACATGATTTATCCATTCGATAGCACGTTCATTCAGGAAAGTTTTCAAGTTATACATACATACATACATAAGATCACGACTGTATCCCATAAGGGATAGTCAGAGACTGGGCACTCACTGCAAAAGCAGATGACTGCCACAATCCACGTTTCACCGAAACAATATAATGCACTTGGTGTGATAGGCGGTGAGCCCAACGCCACCATGCGGTGTTGGGTTGGGTTTTATTCCTTACTCGCCTTTTACGAGATCCATTGGATGAGATGGAGTGGTAGTATTCTTTTAACGAGCCGCCACCACACGGCATTTTTCAAGTTATAAATTTTATATAAACTCTATGCAATGGTCTTAAGGATCCGTACGCTTATAACCGAACTGAGAAGGGCCGAACTGTGATTGCTCATGTCGCGAGATACCACGCCGTATGCCGCAATCATGTCTCTATGCATAGTTCGTGTGAGAATAACATACGGAGTGTGTTACGACTTACGTTTGTAAGTTTGAACGCGCTAATCTCAGGGAATACTTATCTGATTAGAAAAATAAATTGCATTAGATAGCCCATTTATTGAAGAAGATTAAGAGCCTGTAGAGGCTTATGCTGAGAACGGAACCTTACACGTGAGAGCTTAATATTGATTTCATTACAGTGAAACCTAAAGAAACCGCCAGACGATGCGGGCGGTGTTGAGGAGCACCGCCTTCGGCCAAAAATATCCTTGACTATGCCCGGTCGATATCAGGCTATTCGCAAGAACATTCCTGTCCATGATGGTGATCCTGTCCCTTTAGAGTCCGGCGCGACCCGATTCGTGAATTGCCTCCGGTAAGTACATATAAGGCAGTTTCCGATCCACAAGATCGTTCCTCACAACGAACTTCTGATGAAGAAGCCTGGCTACTAGGGCGTATCTGTGCAGACACTCATAGTTAGAAAGCGCAGATCAACCGGAGATGACATATACGATACGCCAAGACGGCGATATGCTCGCCAGACGGCGACAGTGTCATCCGATAGTTGTTGGTCCGTTAGGGATGAGAAAATAAATAAATAAAATCCCACAACCACATCAGACTCTAATTGAGCAATATGTTTGTGGCTTTACCACTACGTTCGATTTGAATAAGATATGAAGTGAAACATGTCCAAGTAACAACACAGCCCGCAAGACAAGCCGCAAGAAAGTTGATTCAACTGTGCACTGCTCGTGTTACAAATGCAATACAGTGAGTTTACACTGTAAGTGTTATACCAATATATATTATCACTTATTTACTTGTGAGGATAAGGGAACTTTACGGTGTGGTAGAAGATGTAGTGATAAAGATAGAGAAAGGGGTGCTTAAATGGTATGGACACGCGGAAGATGAATGAAAGAAGATTGACGAAACAGTTTTAGAGGCGACTGTGAATGTGTCATGATCAGATCGAATTCGTTTGAAAGAAAAGCCACGTCAAAAGCACCCGCAACCGACGAGATTGTATGAACACGCCATCAAAAGCAAGTGGAAAGAGGTGACCTCTGCCTGCCTCAATGGGAAAGAGGCGTGACATATATATACATAGATGTATGTATGTACTTACATCACATTCATTCGCAATATAGAACGGAACCCACAAAGCGCGAGTTTTTTTAATGTATTGCAGTTCGGTCGGCTGTTTTTACAGATTCGTCGGAAAAGACTCGCGGGCAGGGGGCCCGCGAATAGGGAACACCACGTATTTGCTGACGATGATTCGTCTTCTGCTCACCTGTAATCTGTCTCCTGTTAAAGAATTATTATTCTCAATAGGACACTCGACTAACAACGGGATTCGTAGCGATCCAATAGCTATTAAGCAGGCTCGAAACCTCGACTTGTACAGCTGTTGATAAGAGTGAGGTCGCGAGCTCTTGTACTTGTTCATTTTTACTGATGAACTTGGAAGCTATCCTGCTCTCGCTACCATCAATAATGTTTTTCCGGGGATACGATTACTGTATATAAATTACAAAATAATACTACTTATATAACTAACCATACTAAATGTATGTTAATTGCTGTTCACTTTATAAAAGCCAACAAAGTCGGCAGAGTACAATATCACTTACCTCTTTCCTACTGAGGTGTCGTAAGGTTGTACGGACAGCCATTATTCCTGCAGAATAATACCATAGTATGCAACGCTACCGCAATTGGGAACGCAATAGGGTGGGTGTACAAAAATTTCGACTCGTATCAAAATGGCGTCAAATTGGTTCTTCACTCATCTCTCGTTTTCCGCGGGGGCGGTTTTGAGACAAAAGCTGTTAAGTCTCATATGCCCAGTATGGAGTGCCCTTCAGACCGAAACACAGTAATGTTCGCACACTTCTGTTTGGCCGCTGAAAAACTGGTCCTGCGGTGGTACCTCATCATCATCATCATTTCAGCCTATCACTAGTCCGCTGCTGAACATAGGCCTACCCCATAGATTGCCACAAAAGTTAGTACCTCTCTTTTTGAGAGGATTTTGCCATACTTGCCACACTTGGCAGGCGGGTTGGCAACCGCAGTTTATTTATTAAGATGTTCCAGGAAGATGCTGTTGCCCATCTCCTGACTTTCATGTCCCCTCTGTCGACTTTTACGACACCCAAACGATGAGGTGGGATGGTAGATACACTTAAGCCGCTACCACACGGTGGTACCTACTTGGATGGATTCCTGCATAGGTATCCTACCATCGGTAAATTGTTGCTAATTTACTTCGCCTCAAGGTGCAACTGCTTCTGTTTCTGGCATTCTGGTATTGGACGTCTAAGAATATTCCGCCGATTGCTGCCATTACGGCCCCGAATTTATTAATCTCACTTTCAGTTTTTTTTTATTAATCTCAATTTCAGTTTTTATTTATTCAATTATTTAAGCAGCATCAAAACGCGAGCTTTACAAGTCGTAACAAAACACTTAAACTAAGAAACGAGCATATCAGTCAAGCCATATCTTAATTTCAGGTGGTTCCCTATGAGGGAATCCGTCTAGGTAGGTATCACCGCAGGGCCAGTTATTCTGCCGTGAAGCAGTAGTGTGCAAACATTACTGTGTTTCGATTTGAAGGGCACTGTGAGCTAGCGTAATCACTTAAGAACTTATGTGTCTGGGTGATGGGCACAGTGAGGTGTCACACAGAAATTTTCTGGGTGACACACCATCAGGTGAACGTTTTGCTCGTTTCATCTCTTTATCCAATAAAAAAAAAACCACGGCTAAGTTAAAAAGAATAATTACAAAAGTAGACAACTAAACTATTGAATAAATACAAATTTAAATACAAAAATTACAAAAAATTATAGCTTAATAAACAAACTAGAATAGAACAGAATGGGCAAAGTGGACCAGTTACGGCTTCATAAAGAAATGGGATTTTAGTGCTTTATATTTTTTTTTGTCTTTAGGTACATGTTTTGGAGAATAAATAAAACCAGATTTCTCTTTTAAAATTTTGCGAATACGTCGATATCCAATTTCTTGTTTATTAAATTAAGCTAAACCGATGTATTTATTTATTTAAACTTTATTTGCATACAAAAAAAATACATGTACAAAAAGGCGGACTTAATGCTACAAGGCATTCTCTACCAGTCTACCTTCTGGTCGAGCAGAAAAGATGTCGTTGGTGCCAAGATAAAAAACAAAATAGATAGATATAGATATAGATAGATAAAGAAGAAACAAAAGAAATAACCACAGTAATCTAAAAAAAAGTACTAAAACGTAAAGAAAGAAACTATTCTGTAATCGTCATCATCATCATCTCAGCCAATCACCAGTCCACTGCTGAATATAGGCCTCTTCCATAGATTGCCACAAAAGTTAGTAGCTCTGATTTCGGAGGAATTTCGCCATAGTTGCCACGCTTGGCAGGCGGGTTGGGAACCGCAGTTTATTTATTCAGATGTTCCAGGTAGATGCTGCTGCCCACCTCCTGGTTTTTATTTTCCCTCAGCCGAGTTTTACCAGGGATGAGTTGGGGTGGTAGATTTTCTTGAGCCGCTACCTTACGGCCAATATTCTGTAATACGTTATAATAATAACAAAAAATAGCTATAATATATACATACATACACGCGCATAAACACCTATATACATACATGCATTAACATATCCATATACGTAAAATATGACCAGTTTAATCACTAATTTAATTTATAGACCTAAATTATTTATCCAAAGTTAATAACGTTTAATAGCGTTTTCCTGCTGACCATACCGCATGTATACGGTCCGTTCGGATCGTTGAGAAGGATCCACCTGGTCAGAGTACCCACATCGCGTGTTCTGGATTCGAATCCCAGCCGGAGAAAACGGTATATGCAAAAACAAATAGAAGTAATTGATGGCGCTGCTACGGCACTAACACATGTCCGTAGGTATATTGTACTTTAGAAATAATAAATAAAATTGCGCCATGACAGAGACATTTTTGCAAGTGAACGTAATTCGAAAAGAAACGACTTTATATAAAAAAAATCTGTTTAAGTAGTAAAATCATTAAAATCGATACGTTAATCGCATTACTTATATTAGTATATTATGTTTTAAAGATAAATATATCAACGTATCAATATAGATTAACAATACACGTCCTTAATATAAAGTGCATAATGACCGCCACAAAGTGTAATAAATCTATACCAAGTTTTGACTGTAATCACTAGATGGCGGTGTTCGATGACGTTATGTACACAGAATTGTTTTCATTCTAATGTCAAATATTACATAGAACTAATGATATTTAAAACTTATATACAATTTTAACAATAATTCAAAGCCTATTAAAGTTTATTGATAAACTTACGCACAGAGCGATGACAGAACTTATCTATGAGTGTTTTCTTTTTTTTATGTATTTTCGTAATGGTTTATAGAAATGTTCATAATTCTATTAAATTCGTCTACGTTCATACTGGCCAATTGAACATTAAAAAAAGTTATTCGAAACAATTAATACAGGTAAAATCACTCACCGAATAACTGGCAGCAATGTAAACACATGCAGGTCAACGCGTAAATGACGATTAACATGAAAAAGGGGGCAAATAACACTATGTAATCCATTTTTTTTTTGGACGTCCCCCACTAAAGCACAGTATACAATGCTTCCTAACGGAGCATTATCGAAAAATAGCAGTACACGTAACTAGATAATGGCTATCAACAGCCGAGTGAAGATTCGATAATACACTAATTGCTTGGGCCGAGTTGCGGTCGATTTGGAAAATCGGATATTACGCGTACGCGTTAATCATTTCATTAATTAATTTGTTGTCATAGAAAAACAAAACGTGCTTATTGTTAGATTTTTGATGTTAAAGTATGTGAGACGGTCGGTTCGTCGGGAGTCCGCCCGTGACCATGGGTGCTGTAAAGCACTCGAAACGTCGGGTTATAAATAATAAAATAAAACGCGATAAAATCCGTAAAATTAGTTTCATTTAAATATTTGTATTAGTTTAAGGAGTAAATTGGCGAGACTAGCAAATCTTTCGCTTGATAGTAAAAGCCACGTCTAACCATTACAAGTGCTCTGTCATCCAGAAAAAAATTTTGTTGTGGCACCACACTGCGCCTGTCAATTTGGACATCAATTCTTGAGTCACATATGCCTAATAACAACACATTTTTATTTTATTTGATAAAGTGACGAAACGAGCAAAACGTTCATCTAATGGTAAGTGCAACGTCTGCCCATAACAAATGCTGTGTCACCCAGAACATTTTTGTGGGGCACCACACTGCGAACGTCACCCTAGGACATCGGTTCTTGAGTCTCGTGTGCTCAGTCATTACATTAGCTCGGTTTGCACACGACGTTTGCTTCACGGCAGTATAACTGGCCCTGCGGTGGTACCTACCTAGACGGATTCCGGCATAGGAATCTGACCCCTTGTGGAATTAAAATAAATAAAAATTTCTAATATTTTGTCAGCAAAACGTTCATATACTTTATGCAATGACGGATGCACTTACCTATAAATCAAAATGGATTAACTTTTACCATTCAATGTAATTAAAGGTTCGTCTAGTAATGTCATATTCAATCCGTCTGCCTAGCGTGGCGATCATGGCAGAACCTCCCTACTTGGGAGTGATCTATGTCCAGCAGTGAACAGTCCAGGTGCTAATTAGTTTTATGACTAGACTGTAGACTCATATGAAAATGAAGTTCACTCGCTTTGCGGAATTAAAGTGAGAATCTAAGATAAGATAAGATATTAATTCGTAGTCATAATTGTGTATAGTGGCATAAACTGGTCGCCATTTTGAACTCGACAATTTAAAATATTGCGTATATCGTATATGGTTTTATTATCATTGATGGTCCCATCACTATGACTGTGCATACATAATTTCTTTTACATTCTAAAACGATGTAGCAATTACCCAGCTGTGTAACTTTAGTATTTAAAAAACTTTAAAAGACATCCCGAATTTTAATAAATTTGTAATTCTAATACCGCCGTGTGGTGGCCATGTAAATGTATGATAGACACTCAATACGACTATACCAGACCTAACTTATCAGAAAGAAGAAAAACTTTAGTCACAGCTACAACACAACATCTATTAGAATCCATACTAATACTCGTATTATAAATGCGAAAGTAACTCTCTCTGTTCCTCTGTCTGTTTGTTACCTTTTCACGGTTCAACCGCTGAACCGATCTTAACGAAATTTGCCAGAGAAATATCTTGCATCCTGGGAACGGACATAGGATACTTTTTATCCCGGAAAATCAAATAGTTCCCTCACGATATTTAAAAAACCTATAACCACGCGGACGCGGTCGCGGGCATTAGCTAGTAATGTACTCGTATGTATTAATACGAGAGTAGAAAACTTTTTCAACATATTGCGACCACGAAAGAGTGTGAGATTTGGCATAGTTAAAGTTTATATGGAGAAGAAGCGGAAAACATTATATTGAATAAAATAAAACTATAATTATTTACGTTCATACTGACGAAGTCAATCACAAAATGGAACGTCAATTTAATATTTGTATGTATGTATTATTATTAAGAGCCGTGGTATCTCAGGGACTAGGCGCTCGCTTTAAATTTCATAGTACGCGAGTGACCTGCGTTCGATTCCCGGTGCCGGCACCACTAAAATTGTTAATTGCAATTTTAAGTGCTGATACCACCCACGTGCTCGGCGGTGAAGGAAAACATCGAGAGGAAACCTGCATGTCTGAGAAATAAAAAAATATTTCGAAGACATGTGAAGTCCGCCAACCCGCATTGGAGCAGCGTGCGGATTCTTCCTAGCTCCAAAACCCTCTCAGAAATGAGAGGAGGCCTGTGCTCAGCAGTGGGACATTTATGGGCTGAAACTTTTTACTTTTTTTTATGTATGTATTTATCTATGTTAATTTTGTGTGTATATATATATATATATATATATATATATATATATAAATATTGGTTATTTATATTATCATATAATTATTATCTAATAGTATTTATATTTTCACACCAGACTCCACATTTTTTACATATTTGCTGCTGCCATCATTGTTCTAGTCTCCCAGGGTTGACTGGCAGAGCATGCCTCTAGGCATTAAGTCCGCCCATTGTATTCCCTAGATAAAGGTGTTTCAATAAAGATTAAATAAATAAGTTAATAATACTCTATGGTCTAACAACCCGACTGCCTAGAGATTGTCGCCATATAATTTAAAAAAAAGTTCCCAATCAATAATTACTCGAACGGCTATCCCATCATTTCGCTGTAGCAGTGTTGCCACAGCCAGAGAGTGGTTATTCGTGAATTCGTGAATCTCGGCGGTGAAGAAAAACTCTGAAAAACAACTCTGAGAAATAAAAATATTTCGAGGACTCAGCCAACTTAGAGCAGTGTGAGGCGGACTCTTCCCGGCTCCAAAACCCTCTCAGAAATGAGAGGAGGCCTGTACTCAGTACTGGGATATTGACAGCGTTTTGATGTAGGAGGAGGTCTATATATTAGACTTTTTTGGCTGATGAAGAAAAAGTAGAAGATGACCAACGATATTCCAGTTAGATTTTTATGTTACCATTGAATACCAACATTTATATTAAGTATAAGAAGTTATTTTAATGCGTTTTTGATTTAATCTGTAATATATTATCAACAACATATACTAATATTGCGTGTGATACTCTTTTGCTCGCGGAAAACCCGCGTACATTTTTTCCTGTTTAATCTTTATTAGATTAAACAGGAAAAAACTCATAATAATTAGGCTTTAGGAAATGTTTTGCTAATCTCGGCAACGTGATTGATAAACGAAATAAAGCAAAGTTGGATTTCGATTGATTAGGCAATGCAATAGTTAATATATATTTATTTACGTTTAGCCGTGTGGTGGCGGCTCGTTAAAAGAATATTACCACTCCATCTCATCCAATGGATCTCGTAAAAGGCGAGTAAGGAATAAAACTGCACTGCGCACCCAATAGCGCATGGTGGCGATGGGCTCACCACCTATCACACCAAGTGCCTTATATTGTTTTGGTGAAACGTGGATTGTGGCAGTCATCTGCTTTTGCAGTGAGTGCCCAGTCTCTGACTACCCCTAATGGGATACACTCGTGATCTTATGTATGTATGTATGTGTATTTACGTTCAAAGTCCAATAAGTACCATATCTTTACATATATGTATTACGCTAGCTCTCAATGGCCTTCAAAGCAAAATACGGTAATGTTTACACAATACTGCATCACGGCAGAATAACTGGCCCGGCAGTGGTACCTACCTAGAGGGATTCCTGCATAGGAATTTACAATGAAAAGCAAATTAAATAAAAGCACTCACTGAATAATCTGAAGATGTAGCTGCCGATCACTAAATCACAAATCTGTAGATACATTAACACTAACATAAGCATTATCACTACAAATAGTAAGAAACATAATTCTTTTAAACTGAAAAATATTTCACCATCCATAGCTGTTATATTTACAACAAAACTGTGTTTTAAACAAATTGATTAGAACAGTATTTGTAAAAAAAGGTATTGTAATACAGTAGTGTTACATTGGATCGCGTTGAAAAAGTCGAGATGAATTACTGAGACCAAAAATCTTAATAACCTATATCGACATTGAACAGATTCTTTATTATCAACATTCTCTTATTTTATATTACACTTTGTTACCACGCAATAGAGTTTAAATCTCTGTTATCATTTAGCAGCATCAAGGAACCTTTTTCTGCGGTTACTATGAAAAAAGTATAGTCCTACTATTTTTTAAGAAAAACAGTCATCTGTTGATTTAATACGGGTGTAATCTTCCAGTAGTCACAACAGTATGACTTCGACCTTAATCCGATGTGATAAAATACAATGTCCTTTAATTTAATTTTAAGTACATCAAAAGATAATCTGATAAGACGTATCTCGATCCGATGACGATAAAGCCAATTTAGCAAGACACCCGGAGAGCTCTTAAAATATCATAACTGTTAAGAATAACGCTCTGCAACTGGGATGTAAAAGGTCTTTGTAGACTGGCTGTTATAACAATTCGAAAACCACAGCAAGGTTAGGAAAGGTTTAGAAATAATATATTTTCGTTTTTAAATAAAGGCCAGGGACACTTGACCTAGTTGCCTTGACCCCCTCCCCTCCCCCACCAATGGGTTCTCGTCGTGGCGGTGGGGCTTACTTACCGTGGCTTGCTCACCCACGATGAAACCAAGAGGGGCTCACAGGGTTGGCCTTGTGGCGTCAGGCTGACCCGAGGAGGTCGCTCCGAGTGGGCTACGTAAGCCCGCTCCGGATGCGAACAGGTAAACTGCTAGGGGGAGCGGTAAGCTGCCTTCCGCAGCCGAGGTGGATTCGCGGGGGGAACAGGAGTGTGTAGGTGTGTCGTTGCCTCTCTCCCTATCCTCCGCGACTCTGGCGGGGCCGTACCGTGGATGCGGTGATGGTGGACTACTGGGGGGAGGAGTGAGTCGGCACTGCTCGCCCTGTCCTTCGCAGCCGAGGTGGAGTCGCGGGGGAAGAGGAGTATAGGTGTTGCGTTGCCTCTCTTCCTGTGTCCCGCAACTTTACTGTGTAAACATTCCTGTGTCTCGGTTTGAAGGGCACTGTGTGCTAGTGTAATCACTGAGCATATGAGACTTAAGAACTGATGTCTCAGGGTGATGGGCGCAATGAAGTGTCACACAGAAATGTTCTGGGTGGCACAGCATTCGCTGTGGGCAGGCGTTGTACGTACCATCAGGTGAATGATTAGCACGTTTCATTTATTTTATTTTTCAATACTTTATCCAATAAATATAAATATATGTTTAAATAAAAATCCCAAGCAATAGCTACAAAATAAGAAGTGAAGGAAATGAGGAATGGGCCTGCTAAAATGGGGTATTTAATAGTCGGCTCGGTTCACACATGGCAGCCAAACACGCAATTGGATTCTGCGCTATGGGTGGCAGGTTCGGAGTTCGTTCATGGTCTAGTAGTAACAGTAACTGACTTTTCCGCTACGAGTACTTGGTTCGAATTCCAGTCGGAGCCATCATATGTGCAAAAACATATATTGTTGGAGATTGTTGTGTATGCAAAACGCACAAAGAGTCCAGGAAAAAACGAGGGCCATCGCTTATAGAAATAAATCTGAGAACGAACGAACCTTCAATCCAAATTTAAATTATTTATTGCATTCAAGAGTAAAAATATGTAATGCTAACATACGTACCACCATGAATCCCAGAAATAGGGCACCACAAATATATTAAAGTTAATTTAATTATTAATATAAATATAAGATTTATAAAAGAAATCCAAGTAACATGTTTCAGTAACCGTATCGTACTACCTTATTTAAATTATTATTCTATATTGGTGAGTTGGTTACTTTGTATTCATCTTCATGATGATAATTTCAGCCTTTCACTAGTCCACTGCTGAACGTTCCTTCGCCATAGATTGCCACAAAAGTTTGCAGCTCTAATTTAGAGGGAATTTGCCATAGTTGCCACGCTTGGCAGGCGGGTTGGTAACCGCAGTTTATTTATTCAGATGTTCCAGGAAGACGCTGCTGCCCATCTTCTGGTTTTTGTGTTTTCCCTTTATCGACTTTTACGACACCCACGGGGTGAGATGGGGTGGTAGATTCTCTTAAACCACCACACGGTGATCAAGAATGCAGCATTCTGTTCCAATGTTCCAATACTCAGCGAAATGCATTAAATAGATAGATAGAATAAAATAGAATAGAATAGAAAAGAAAAATTATAAAATTACCACTTAATAATAATTTCTAATTTTGCATGCTGCCTTGCTGTGTCCTATTCATTATTAAAATATATGCCTTGTTGGATGAACTGGCTCCCTGATTGCATCCGACATAATGCGGGCACCTACACTGTTGTGAAGATCTGTGGGAACTTTAGAGTAATGAAGTATGGTTAGTATAAAAATTCGTTTATTTTATTTTATAATGTTGCCATATCTTTCACTTCACGCTTCTATGTGGTTTGAACGCAAGTTAAGGAAGTTGCGGTACAAAATTTCATTTATTTCATTTTATTTTCAAATTCGCAGTAAACGTGCTCTTTATACAGACAGTGAGCTTTGAAAATCTACTACTATGGCAGGGAAAAGTATTTTTTAAGCTAAAATTATTTTAAGCTTTAGGTTTCGTTGGGTGTTTTTTAAACCGCTTTTAGTGAACGATCGCTCTACGCTGCCTTTTCTGGTACGAGGAAGCCACTCTAAAACATTTCTTTCCCAATGATAGTCGGTTCTACGATCTGTATGCATTGGCCATTGCAACTTAAGCATGCTGATTTTTGGTCCTTCGTGCTATGTCGGTTACTCTAGTTAAGAGAAAGGCTGTGCTCGGTTTTTCTCTGTAAGTTAGAATGCGAACAACGCTTATACGATAAAAATTGTTTTGCCAACGGTACCAACAAAGTGTGAAAAAGAAGAGGTACATCCAAGTGAAGAGCAATGATTTAAAGACAATCGTACGCATACACTAACGTCTTTTTACTTCTTTTTACTAGGGGTTAATTACTATTCCGAGTAACGACTTGAAAAATTGTATGGGTTCTGGCAAAATAGGGGGATAAATCTCTCAAAAATGCCATACCTTACCGTGTTTGCTAGTGCGTTCGAGAGTAATGACAACGGGAAACTTATGTTTGGGTTAGATATGTTAAAAGCAGTGGAATTTTGACACATACATAATACTTTATTCTTTTTCCCCTATAAGAGGTAAGCATAGATCATACCCTCTAACCCATTTTTGACCGCCACCTCGCCTCTTACGACACTTCGTGTGAAAGAGTTAGGTGCTATTTAACTCTGTCGGACACCTTTCGGCTAATATTTGTACTGGAATATTGACATCGCTATGATTTTTTTTAAAGAATTATCATTACTAATATTTCTGTTAACCACTCCCAACTAAGCGTAAAAGCGTGTGCTGGGAGATGATTTACGACAATAGTCGAATGGCGGGCGCATTCCTGCGACGTCATGTTTCGCAGTCTGTACCCTAAACCATTAGGCTATTGCCGCTTAATGATTAAACATTGTCATTTTGTGGGATAGCCAGCAAACTATAATGTTAAATTTATGTACATCTGTAAAATTCTGTAAATTCCATAATTTATTCGCTCACTTTTTTTAAGTGTGCAAACGTTTCTTTTGCAGACAGCACGAAAATAAATTATTACAAAAAAACCATCGAACGCGTTCATGCAAGTAAATGAAGAAATGATTTACCGACAATTGTCTCCGAGACTGGCACTTTTTTACTTTATTACCAGCGGGAGTTAATTACTGCACAGTGCAACAAGTTAGACTGGTTGTGGGCACACGTTTAAAGTTAAAACAACGCCTAAGCAAAACATTCGAGGTATATACTCGCATAATGAAGTAAACTCACACAGTAATGTGACTCACACATGAACGATTGTCATCAATGTTTTCTTTTATTTACGCGAATAAAAATTAAATTTTTATTTTTACGGATTTTAACGCGTTTTATTTAAACTATTTATAACCTGACGTTTCGGCGCTTTACAGCACCCATGGTCACGGAGGGACTGTCAAATCCGTAAGAATTAGTTTTATTTAAACGATTGTCATCAAGTGAAGGAATACTACACCGCGGGTAATGAATTTGAATCTCTGCCACAGTCAACATTTATGCAAAATCCCAAGTTGTTGGTGCTTATGACACTGCATCCTAGCCTATCTCCGATATATCGTTATCGCAGGAGATCGTAGACAAACGTCGCGAATGCAAAAAAAAAGTGTAATTCTGTGGCCGAATAGAATCGAATATCGAATGTGCTAAAAGATATCCTTAGTCGCATCTTAACTAATACGACGACCGCATGGCCTAGTGGTTAGCGTACCTCACTTCTACGCCGCGTGCCCTGGGTTCGAATCCCAGCCGGAGCTAACATTTGTGCAAAATACAAATTTTTGGTTTTCGGATCTGATTATGATTGTCCCCGTGCCTATGCTGCTACTGCATCTAGCCTACCTCCGATATATCCTTTTGGTATGAGCGTTACATCGGGCGCGATAATATTAGTGACCCCAGTTTCGTATTTTAAAAGGATTTAACATTATCGAATCCCGTTTTGTCCTAGGAATATATATAGTATAAAGTTAGTAAAGTTACAGATTACAAATGTCCCACTGCCGAGCACTGGACTCCTTTTGAGAGGGTTTTGGAGCCGGGAAAAGTCCGCCACGCTGCTCCAATGCGGGTTGGCGGACTTCACATTTCTTCGAAATATTTATTATTCCTCAGACATGCAGGTTTCCTCACGAAGTTTTCCTTCACCGCCGAGCACATGGTAAATCGACAATTCGAATTGCAATTAACAATGTTAGTGGTGTCGGCACCGGTAATCGGTCACTCGCATACTATGAAATTTTAAGCGAGCGCCTAGCCCCTAGAGTAGCTCAGGGGCTACGGATAACTAATAAATAAACTATAGTATAACATAGCTTTAAACCCTATTAGAAATCTGTCCTCTCTATCATTACCTTGTTAACTTTTTTATTGTAATTATCGACATTACTAATAAAATCAAAGGGACAAGTTAATGGATTGCATTCTAAATACAAAAGACCCGTTTTTTTAAACTCGTTCCAAATTCGATATAGGTGCTTAAATTTCTCGTAAAAACCGAAAAGTAATTTACGCAAATGTATTTTTTGCCAATTTCCGAACACATTAATACGAACACTAAAAATTTTGTGTCCGAAAAACCAATTTGGACGTTGCGTTGTTTAATTTTTTTTTAGAAACTGGTTAATTTACTGAAAGGATGACGAAGATTTTTATTATCATCGATAATTTTCCTGCTTTCATTTACATAATCATCATCGTTTCAGCATAGCACTAGTCCACTGCTGAACATAGACCTTCCCCAACGATAGCCATAAAATTTTTGGGGGAGGTCAAGCTCTTATTTTGGACTGACTTTGCCGTAGTCGCCGTGCATGGCAGGCGGGTTTTGATGTTCCAGGAAGATGCTGCTGCCCATCTCCTACTTTTAATTTTCCCTCTTTCGACTTTTACGTCACCCACGGGACGACATGGTTGGTAGATTCTCTTAGCCGCCACCAAACGGCAACGGAAGTGAACTTATTTTAATATGCTGTATAAAAAGCAGCAAGCGTTGTACAGTAGACTGTACTGCCACTGACCCCTTATAGTACGGATTATAGGACCCTTATAGTATAGGATTTTAAAGAAGAGTACGTTGTAATCCGACAAATTATGAATAAGGCGGCACAATGTATAAAACTGATACTATTTGGTATGCATTTTCGTAAATTAAAACAACACAATATATTTCTTTCGAAACGAGCGAAACGTTCACCTGATGGTAAGTGCATCTTTTGCCCATAACAAAGGCTGTGTCACCCAGATCATTTCTGTGTTACACCACACTGCGCCCGTCACTCTGAGACATGAGTTCTTAATTCTCATACGCCCCGTGATTACGCACTGCATAGCAAAGTTGCATACTGTCCAATCATTTATTGCAGTATATATATTACAATTATATATAATATGTATATTACAGTATAATTTATAAATATAAATATATATTTATACAGTATAATAATTATAAATAATACATATGACAGTTTTTATTGGCAAATATCTATGTGATTTTCCAACCTAATAACACTTCTTTTGAACCATATCACCACTTAACACCGGGTGGGATATCGGCCAAACGTTCATAATATATATATTTTTATTTATTTATTACATTTAATATTATCATTACAATTTATGCAATTAAAATAATAATATATAAACACTAATTAACAAAAATATGACTCCCTGCAAAATAACTGTTCAATTTTTTTTTAAATGATGTCCTACCGTGGGATTTCCTGCGTCGTGGGTGCGTTTTTCATACATAAATTTCACATTCACAAACACTCTGACCCGGAACAACTATCCGTAGGCCTTACAAAAAAATTAGTTCCGAACTTGGAATCGAACCCGCGACTCGTAGCGTATAAGTCGAGGGCTTAACCACTGCGCCAACCGAGCCGTCAGCGATTATTAATTAATAGATAAATATTAATTAGGAACTAGTGGTCGAATTCAACCGCAATTCATTGCATTTTTAAGTTTGAACATTATTGCGGTATGAGTAATTATTTGTTGGCAACATTTCTAAAGTCTGAACTGTTTCATATACAATTATGAGTGATTGTTATTGTTAATATGAACGTAAATAATGAATGTTTTATTTTATTTAATTTAATGTATTTGTAACACATATATAAATTTTGAATTAGCATATAGCCATAGCATTATGCTGAGTGCTACAACCCGACGTACGTTCGTAAATTAAATACGACGTATCTAATTGTTTACTGATCTTTTGGACTTCTAATGTATGTTGTGTTGTAATAAAGTTTTTTTTCTCTCTTTCTTTTTCTCTTTCTTTCTTTCTTTCTCACTTGTTCTAAATACAAATTTTAACTAGGAATTTGATAGAAATTAGGAATTTGACTAACGTTGAAACTGCTAGATTGGTTTATTTTAGTTATTTTCATAGCATAATGTCTTATGGTATTTTGCTATGGGGAAATGCAACTGATGTTGAAGTGATTTTTGTTTTGCAAAAGGGGGCCGTAAGAGCTATTTATAATCTTGGCTCTAAAGTGTCTCTTAGGGATAAATTTAAAGAAATTAATATCTTAACCTTGGCCTCTCAATATATATTTGAAAACGTTTTGTATGTACACAAGAACATAAACCAGTTCACTAAAAAAAGTGATGTTCATAATGTGAATACCAGGAACAAGCACAAATTAATTATGCCAGTTACCCGACTTCACAGAGTCAGTAACTCTTTTATGGGGCAATGTATACGTTTTTACAACAAAATCCCAGAAAGTGCTAAAAGTCTTTCAATCAAAAAGTTTAAATTTTATATTAAACAAAGACTTCATAAAAAGGGTTATTATAATATTAAATAATACATAGATGATGATAACCCCTGGGAATGAGGTGATCGCCGCCAAGCCATTTCTACATCTTTATAATACAGCTATTGTAATACAGTTATTGTACATTATTTTAAAAATGACTAAAAAAAAAAAAAAGCCCGCTGGGTTTCTTATTGGTTCTTCCCAGGACAGAGGCATTTTTGCGAACCAGTGTAGCTTAAAAAAAATGACTTTCAATAAGTACTATGTAAATAGTCTATATTGAATAAAAATTTTTTCTATTCTATTCTATTCTATACTATACCAAATGTCGATACTCCGTGCGCGCAAATTGTTTAAAAAGGGGTACAAAGTTTTCTCCTCGCATATTAATATACATTTTTTTTAATTGTATAGTGATGAAACGAGCAAAACGTTCACCTGATGGTAAGTGCAACGTCTGCCCATAATAAATGCAGTGTCACCCACAACATTTCTGCATGACACCTCATTGTGCCCATCACCCTGAGACATCAGTTCCCAAGTCTCATACGCCCAGTGATTACGCTAGCTCACAGTGCCCTTTAAACCGAAACACAGTAATGTTTGCACACTACTGCTTCACGGCAGAATAACTGGCCCTGGGGTGGTACCTACCGAGACGGATTCCTGCATAGAAACCTATACTGTAGGTGCGAAACCTATACTGTGTTCGGATAATTCAGGATAGATTTGACTCAATATATAGTTTAAGGCTAATCCGAAACACACTAGATACGGTTGATAAGTAACACATCTACAACACTCTTATTGATACGTTTCCTCTGATAGAGCTGAATTGATTCTTCGTGTCAATTTCAATTGTTTAAAGAATACATTTTCACCGAATTGAAATAAGAACATAGAATACGAATAGAAAATTACAAAAGTGGTTTAGACTAGAATAGTGCCAGTATCAAATCCTAGTGGCCAATTCGCTTAAAAAAAGTAAAGTAACAGCCTATAAATGTCTCACTGCTGAGCACAGGCCTCCTCTCATTTCTAAGGGGGTTTTGGAGCCGGAAAGAATCCGCCACGCTGCTCAAATGTGGGTTGGCGGACTTCACCGCCACTCACCTCCGCCACTTACTTATAGAAAATAACAAAAACGTTACAAACAAATTCGACTTTGAAATTTTACTCCCATCGCGTCCAGAGAAGTTTCACTTTTTTTTATTTTTTTTATTTATATTTGATAAAAGTGACGGAACGAGTAAAATGTTCACCTTATCATGGTAAGTGATAGGGTTTTTCGTTCTTCATCTAATCTTAAGATAACTGTTCCATCACACCGCACCTGCTTTATCAGCAACTCTTTTACTGTTCAGGCAATACAACTCTGGAACTCCTTGCCCGAAGCTATCAGGAAGGTACGAAACAAAACAGCGGATAAACCTATTTCATAGAAATTATTAAACCGCCACCATTATATATGTATATGTATATTGTATGTAAAAGTGTATTGATGAATGTATATATATGTATATATATATATATATATATAAATATGTGTATGTGTATAAGTAAAGATTTATTTATGTAAATGTATTAATATTATTCATTTACTTCATTTAACTTTTATTTCTTATTTATTAAATAATACACCTACCACCGCTTATTCACCACGCCATGGGTTTACTGGCAGACAATGCCTATAGGCATTAAGTCCGCCCACTGTTACCTTTATTTTAAGGTTAACAATAAAGTTTTTAAGTAAATAAATAAATAAGTGCAACGTCTGCCCATAACAAATGCTGTGTCACTCAGAAAATTTCTGTACGACACCACACATTCGCCTGTCACCCTGAGACATCAGTTCTTAAGTCCCATATGCCCAGTGATTACGCTACCTCTCAGTGCCCTTCAAACCGAAACACAGTAATGTTTGCACACTAGTGCTTCACGGCAGAATAACTAGCCTTTGGGTGGTACCTACCTAAACGATCACCTATCGAATTTCAATAAAGCTACGACGTGGCTAAGTATGAAAACAATATATTCAATCATTAAACAATCCTTTGTCATAACATTCGCTTCAATTTTCAGAAACAGTTATCATTATGCGCGTGCTTTCCATAAACTATCGGTCTAAACTAGTGTGCAGTTACACTTCTGTTATCGTAGTAGTATGTCGATTTGCATCGCATGAAATGTATTCGATTTACAATTTAATATTGATATTGACATGTGAGTATAAAGTGTTTCTTCTCTCTCGCTCTTGTTCATTAACGAAGCAAAGCAAGAGATTAATATTATCTTTTTAATTTATTTATAAGTCAGGGCAAAGTTGCCAGAGCTCCTTGCACCTTTAAAAAATAAGGTATAGGAAGGTCCATATTATATCAGTGATGTCCTCCTGGCCGTTTTACGGTCACGGCGACAAATTCCAAATACTGTAGAATAATATTAACAACGCAGACTACCAGAACCACTCACTCAATGTACTGCCTACTCAGAAAATGTACAATTTGTGTTCTTTCGCAAATGGTATATCTGGCTGAGATTCAAACCCAGGACTCGCGACGTAGTACAGGTAACGCGGTCCTCAGTAGCCCTATCCTAACAGTAACCGCAATATTAGTTAATAGCATTGCTAATATTAGTTTTAAATATAAGCGTATCATTCAATTGTACCGTGTAGTGGCGGCTTAAAAGAATGTGTCAGCCCGTCTCCTCCCGCGGGCGTCTTAAAAGTCGACAGAAGGAAATTAAAAACCGGGAGATGGACTGCAGCATCTAAATGGAACATCGGAATAAACTGCGGTTGCTAATCCGGCTACCAAGCGTGGCAACTATGGAAATATGTCCCCAAATCGAGTGCTACAAATTTTTGTGGCAATCTATGGCGGAGGCCTATGTTCAGCAGTCGACTGGTGATAGGCTGAAATGATGATGATGGTGATTTAATTGTTCAATTTTAACAAATTCTTGTTTCTCTCAATACCTGATTCTTCCCTCCAATACACTGGAATGTAACACTTTTTTCTGTTTGTTTTATCTGTACTTAACGTGCTAATAGGTTAACAGCTATACACAAATTCATGTCGAGATTCGAGATTCTTGTGACCGATATCCTTTATCTCCTCCTCATCATCAGAAATTAATACAAAAATTTACTTGTAATTTTAATTCGTCGTTTCAGCCTATCAATAGTCCACTGCTGAACGTAGGCCTCCCCCATAGATTGCCACAAAAGTTTGTAGCTCTCGTTTTGGGGGATTTTGCCATAGTTGCCACGCTTGGCAGACGGGTTGGCAACCGCAGTTTATTTATTCAGATGTTCCAGCAAGAAGCTGCTGCCCATCTCCTGGTTTTAATTTTCCCTCTGTCGACTTTTACGACATCCACGGGATGAGATGGGGTGGTAGATTCTCTTAAGCCGCTACCACACGGCGTAATTTTTTAATTATGTTCAAAAAATATGTCATGCGGTTGATTACCTACTGGTGGTAGGATTCCTATGCAGGAATCCGTCTAGGTAGATACCACCCCAGGGCCAGTTATTCTGCCGTGAAGCAGTAGTGTGCAAACATTACTGTGGTTCGGTTTGAAGGGCACTGAGAGCTATCGTAATCACTGGGCATATAAGACTTAAGAACTGATGTCTCAGGGTGACGGGCGCATTGTGGTGTCACACTGTTCTGGGTGACACAGCATTTGTTATGGGCAGACGTTGCACTTACCATTAGGTGAACGTTTTGCTCGTACAGTCACTTTAATCAAATAAAAAAAAGTAACGCCTGATTCTATTAACTATTTTATATGACGGGAACATTTAAGTTGTGTTTTTTTTTCGAGTAGTGTGCAACTAAGAGATTCAATTTAACATATGATTTCATAATATTAGGTACAGTTTATTATTTCAGATATAATATCAATAGAACATCAGTCGTTATCCGTAGACGAACAAGTACAGAATGAAAAAATTGTGCTTATGCCCTGGATGGGAGTCTTAATTTACAAAGCAGGTGAAAGTCTTTATATACGAGTATATTAAATGATGATGACCTCCCGATTTTCGACCACGGCGACAAATGCTAGGTAATATCGAACGTTATCAGTTGCGCAGGAGATATTATAGTGCCATAAGTGTACGCGCAAACATGGGAACTCGCTCACGCCAACGTACCCGTCGCCGATGTAACGCCCATGCGATAAGCTACGTACTAGCACCGAGAGAGTGCTGAGGGCAGTAAGAACTGCCCCCGGGTCGGGCTAAAATTTTAGCGAAGCGATGGAGGGGTCACGGTTGCGTTCCGAACGGAGATCCCGTGACCCCTCTTAAGCGCTGATGGAGACCACCATGGGGTTTTAGTCGGTAAGAGTCCGACATAACCCGGCTGCCCCCCTGCTAGTCGGGTATCCATGCAGGATTTCCCAAAATCAAAAAAAAAGGTGCAGTGTTAGAAACACGGGGACAATCACAACACAAGCAGACCCGAGAACCGACAATTTATGTTTTTGCGCAAATAATCGCTCCGGCTGGTATCTAATCACAGGACCCGTATGCAGGAATCCACCTAAGTAGGTATTACTGCAGCGGCAGTCATGTGCAAGCATTACTGTGTTGAAGTCTGAAGGGCTCTGTAGATAGTGTAATTACAGGGCATACGAGACCTAGAAAGGTAGGTGCCCGGCAGTGCAGAATAGCACCTACTTCTGTGCAACCGAGGTGCCGTAAGAGGCGACTATGTTATTGTAAGGACAACTCTTATTCGTAGAAGCAAAATAATACTATAAATAAGTCATAAAATGAGTTGTTACTTAAAAAATTGTTACTCTCTGAACGCAATGGGGAGTCACAATTTTGACTCGTTCCGAAATGGCGGCAACGTGTTTCACCACCCGTCACGCCTCGTTTCACGCGTGGGCAAGAAGTCGCCTACGGGTGATATCTACCCAGCCTTTATCTGGGAAAAGGAGTGACTGTATGTATGTATGAGACTGAGAGAAACCAACGTCTCATGACGACGGTGACAAAGTGCGGTAATATCCAAAGCATTCCAGTGCAAAGTTATGGGTGATATCGCGACTGGCATGGGCAGGCGTGGCACTTACCATCAGGTGAACTACCTGTTCGTCTTTTTGTCTGACTAGTCGTAACTTCGTGGAGCTAGTTTAGTGTGATCTTTCTGTGCCGTGGTTGCGTACTACAAACATACATTTCCCATGCACAACCACCCAGGAACAACTAACTGTAACCCATCTAAATATAGTAGCTGTTCTGAGCGGTAATTGAACTCGCAATCCATAGCCCTGATATTGACATCGCTTAGCCACGTCACCTATCTCTAGTCTCAAATTTTATGCATAGAATATTAACTACTTATACAGTTTCAAAAGAAAAGGATCAGGATAAAGTCTACTCCATTATGTTGAAACCTACTGAGGCGCTACTTATTTTAAGAGCTCTCAAGCGTTGGCTGTAAGCTTAACTTTATAGGGATTTTACATTGCAGATAAAAATTTTAAAAAAGTACTGCGATGTTTTTTTAACCTCATGATAAATCAGTATTTGTTAAAAATTGACAGTATCATGATTGTTTCTAAATATTTTTTTTTAGATAACCATTCAATAGAAGAAGTCACAAACATTGTGATAATAGAACATAGAATAGCAATAGGAAATGCAAAAGACATTGCAGCTGTGGAACTGGATTCACTTAAGTATTACGAAGTTTTCTATGAACTTTCATTTACATTTAACATTAACATTTAACATCAACATTTAAACTTTCGTTTACATTTAACATTTAACATCAACATTTAATCATTACATTTGTAAACTTTATCATAATTTATTGTATAAATGACGCTTGTATTCATTCCACATATCTTTTTACAGATAGTAATATTTTTTGTTGCATTGTTAATACATAAAGATTTGAAAAGTATTGTTACGAAAATTTCGGAACGTTATTAACTACGAGCGAAGTTTCTAGATTTAGCATGAAAGTTGTATATCGGGATTAGGAATTTTCTTGGCTCTCTCGAATGTTCGATGGCATATACAGCATTACTGGAGGGCAAATTGAGATAAGTCTGAGTTGAGACGAGTTAAATAGCGAAACAAGGAACTGTGATGAAGTTTGTGGATAAGATCTTGTGCATTTGAGTGAATATATACATCTTTTCTCGGAGTATCGTTTTATTGGTCCAAGGCAGAACCAGGGTAAAGATATGATACATATAATTTGACAATGAATTTGGTAAGGCCATTGACCTCAAAACAATGTCTAAAGTAGGCGATAAGATGAGGATAATTCAGACTTCTGTATTCCCCGAAAAGGAAGTTAAAAAAGAACAACCAGCAAGAAGCTCTGTGGCCTTTTTAATGCCATATTACACAATATTATTTATAATATGTTTTAGCAGTCAAGGATCTTGCAAGGACAAAGTAAAATTTACTTCCACATCTTTGTCCTCTTTTTCATTAATTTATAAAATACTCGTAATATGTTTTTGTTTATTGGATAAGAATCCTACCACCAGTGTAATAATGTTTTCTAAGACCAGTTTTTTGAGTGATAATCTATATCTCAAAATATATCTTGACCAGATATTACATTCTAGCCTCACTACAATCTTATTGCATCGGGCGCGGGTAAGTTAAGTGCCTCTGTGATTGGACGTACACTTATGGCATACAATATCTACTGCGCGACGGTTAGTTTCCGACGGCATTCGACTGATTTTCATCACAGCGAAAAACGTAAATAATAATGAGGAGGCTTGTAATTAGCAATTTATTTATTGCATAAAGTAATGAAACGAGCAAAACGTTAACCTGATGGTAAGTGTCTGCATAACAAATGCTGTGCCACCCAGAAAATTTCTGTGTGACACTACACTGCCCATCACCCTGAGACATAGGTTCTTAAGTCTCATATGCCCAGTGATTACGCTAGCTCACAGTGCCCTTCAAACCGAAACACAGTAATGGTTGCACACTACTGCTTCACGGTAGAATAACTGGCCCTGGGGTGGTACCTACCTACCTCCTCCTCCTAGACTCCTGCATAGGAATCCTACCACCAGTAAATTAGCAATTTGTATAACTTCGATATTTTTGTGTAATATTTTATCTGTAAATGTCCTATAATGAATATTTACAACAGCGATTTACCACTGACTCATCACGATGTCTCTGAAACTACAATACCTACTTGACTTAAAATTTGGCATACATATTTTCTTTTCTCGACATAGAACAGATGTTACTAACATTTACCCCTAAATGTATAAACGGACTGGTGCTATTTTCTTCTATACAGACTTTAACATAACAATAACTTAGCCGCGTCGGGTTAGGTAGTAAAGAAATAAATAAATGTTATTATTACCATTGCCATTACCTCAACAGCTTATCGCAAGTCTACTTCTGAACATGGCGTTTTCCATACATTCCCGCAAAACTTAAGTCGCCTGGTATCTAAGCCGTTTCCACGCAAATTAAATGGATTGTTTATTAAGCGACCTTTATGACTTGCAATGAGGTGCAGTTTTGATATTATTATTTTTTCCAGAAAGTTTTCCAAGGCGATGTTTTACAGCCAAGGCGCACCGTGGTTTTGTGGCTTCGTCGGTTACTTGCTGCATCCCGAATATAAGCAGGGCTTTTTAAATACAATCGCTATAGTATATTTGGAGAGTGTCAGTGACCCATACCTATGTGAGTAGTCAACTCCTTTCGTCACGTGATAGTAGTGTAAGGGATTCCTCTCCATATCTTTTTTTTAAACTGAAACTAATTGACAAGGCGAGCAAATCGATCAACCTAATGGTAAACGATGGTAATCGCAATACCTTGTCCTTACAACTACATTATGATCCAGAACCTTCCATTAAACAGTTCTACATATCACCGCATTGCGCTCGTCACCTTGAGACACCTATTCTTAAGTTTAATATGCTCTGTAATTTTCTTTATAGGAGAAAGTGAGGAGCCGAGCAAAACGTTTACCTGATGGTAAGTGCAGCGTCTGCCCATAACAGATGCTGTGTCACCCTGAACATTTCTGAGTGGCACCACACTGTGGCCGTCCTCCTGAAACATCAGTTCTTAAGTCTCATTTGCCCAGTAATTACATTAGCTCTCAGTGACCTTCAGACTACGGCAGAATAACTATCCCTGCGGTGGTACCTACCTAAACATATTCCTGCCCACTGCTACCACCAGTTAGGCGGCAAAAACACTAGCAGAAAATCTCCCGGTCTATCCCGATCTAGCAATAACAACTATCTCAAATATTCGAGACTTATCATACCAAGAACGCTTACATAATATGAAAATCTAGTCCGTGATTATAATTTTCTAATGCTGGCCAAGCGTGGTGTATATGGCAAATTTTCGTAACTGGCAGGATCCTAAATCCAGCAGTTTACTGGCTGATAAAGTTTGTGATAAGTCGCCGCCTTTTACGGGTAATCAGCTTGATAATCCATTTGTGTGAAGTGGGACAAATTCCCAATTTATCCTGTGGGTATCGTAAAAGTCGGATTCAGATAAAAACCAGGAAAATCTTATGAGGCCGCCTGATGGCGGAACAAGCGTCTCATATATTGTTAACTTAAATTAGACCAGACCGGGTTGGCAACCGCAGTTTATTTATTCATATGTTCCAGGAAGGTAATGCAACATATCTCCTGGTTTTAATTTTTCCTCTGTCGACTTTTAAGACACCCAAGGGATGAGATAGGGCGATAGATTCTCTTAAGCTGCTACGCGGCTAACTGCAGGTGCCAACCCGCCTGTCAAGCGTGGCAACTATGGCATAATCCTCCCAAATAGAGAGCTACAAATTTTTGTGTCAATCTATGGGGGAGGCATATGCTCAGGACTAATGATAGGCAGAAATGATGATGATAAGATCAGACCGGTCGTGAAACATCTTATAAGGTAAGAAAAATGTGCGACTTTCAATCAGTGTACCATGCGTGGTGATTACTTCTCCTGAAATCCTCTCGAATTAGGAAGGTTATGTTCAGTAGTGCTGTTCAATAGAGTGATGAAAAAGATTTTAATTTTTCAAGAATGTACCTAAGCCAATCTGTACCTAAAACTCCAATTCCACAGGGAAACCGATAACATTGATGGGAAACAGGAAAGAAATCAGTAAATGGAGCAATGTCTTCAATATCGGATATACAGACCGTAAGCTGTTTTCTTTCTATTGCACGTCTCATGGCGCGAAGCGGCGTGAGATAGTGTTTTATACCCAACATGTCAAGGTCAAGCGATGCCTCTATCACAATTATATTGCACTTATATGTTATTTTAAATAGACTCATATCAAGAAAGCACTTTAATTAGTTCATTAAAGTTATTTTGGTATAAAAAAATTGACGTGGGCGTCCGGATTTTTTTAGGCATAACTCCCGAAAAAATTTACTTATCGAGATGAGGTTTTTTTATCGTGTCCAGAATTCTATCTATTGGTTTTCTATTTCATATCAAAAGTCCTAGCGCTTGTAAATATTTTTTTCTTATTGTTATCATCTGAAATGGAAATGACTCGAAATATTTGAACGTCAATACGATTAAATTATAGTTATAAATTAAACGCGATAAAATCCGTAACAAGCAGTTTTATTTAAATGTCAATACGATTTTTATTTCTTAAGAGTTAAATGAGCGTCATGAGACGTGCACTTTTGGATATCCAATTTTTTTTAAAATAGGCCCGGCATGCCAGCATGCGGTGCGTTGCCTCTTTGAATTATTTTGTATTTCTTTTTGAAGAAAGACCGCGACGAGCTGAACGTTCACCTGATGGTTAGTGCAACGTCCGGCCATAGCAATGCTGTGTCGCCCAAAATATTTCTGTGCGGTACAACACAGCGCCCGTCCCACATGCACGGCAGTTCTTCAGTTTCATATGCCCAGTGATTACACTAGCTCTCAGTGCCCTACACACCGAAAAACAGTAATGTTTGCACACTACTGCTTCACGGCAGGATAGCTGGCAATGTGGTATAACACTCACTGGCGATGCGAACAACAGAAAACATGCATCGTTGAGTGTGATGTGTGTAAAACATTCATTATTCTTGTTCACACTGAAATTATCAATCACATAATAGTTTGACGTTCGTTTACGTTCATACGTCGTATGAATAGTCTATAGTCAAATAGTCGCACAGAGTAGAGATTGTCGCAAAAGAATTTTAATATGTTGCCAAAAATAGTTACTCAAACCTCAGTAACCTTCAAACTTAAAAAATATAAATTACGGTCGAATTACGACTACTGGGCGACAATTATTATACTCGTAAAACAAAATGTGATGATTTGTTAATAAGTTCAGCCGATAGGTGTCCGGCAGGGTAGAACAGAGGTGTCGTAAAGGGCAGGGGGCGAAATTAGGGCTACTATATTGTCTCTGTCTGTCTACCCGTTATATTGGAAAAAGGCTTGATTGTATGTATGTATGATTTATTAATTAATTTCGCGAAAATGCCGACATAAACCGTACAAAGTTTAAACTCAATCGAATGACCGATGCGCGAACGCAAAAAAGAGGAACAACCAAACATTAATTTGTGTATGTAGATTTTATGTAATATCCCTTAAAACTTATTTAACTGTTCTTGATATTCCAGGTCGCATGATTCTGGAACAAGAGATTTTGGCCATGGATTACGTAAGTCGAACGACGTGCGAAGAGTTTTACGTTAAGGAGGAGGTAAATATACAGGCGCTAAGCATACCCGTATCACCAATAGCAATAGGCTTAGTGGTCAGAGAACCAGATTTCTACGCCGCGGGTCCTGGGTTCGGAGCTGCTCCCAGCGGGAGCCAACATTTGTGTTTAAAAATAAATTGTTGGTTTTCGGAGTTGGTTGTGTTGTAATTATTCCCCTCCCCCATTTTGGACAAGTATTGCCTCTATCACACTGCATCGAAGCCTACCGCCGTTACACTTGTGCACTTGTGGCACTATAATATCTCCTGCGCAGTTGATTGCTTCCGACAGTATTCGGAAGTTACAGTTATATATTTTACTGGTGGTAGGATTCCTATGCAGCAATCCGTCTAGGTAGGTACCACCCCAGGGAAAGTTATTCTGCCGCGAAGCAGAAGTGTGCAAACATTACTGTGTTTTAGGTTTGAAGGACACTGAAAGCTAGTGCAATCACTGCGCATATGACACGTCTTAACAACTGATGCCTCAGGGTGACGGGCGCATTATTGTGTCACACAGAAAATGTCTGGGTGACAGCATTTCTTATGGGCCCCTACTAGGCGCTCGCTTTAAATTTCATAGCACGCTAGTGACCTAGCTAGCTAGAAGCTCACCTGATGCAGAAAGCCTACTGACTTCTTCTTCTGTTTTCATTTATTTTAAAATCTTAAATTAAATATGAGTAGTCCTCACATTTAATTTAAGGTAGGTTACAATGGGAGAGAGCCGTGGGAGCTCAGGGGCTATGCGCTAGCTAGAAATTTCATAGTACGCGAGTGACCAGCGTTCGATTCCCGGTGCCGCCATCACTAAAATCGTTAATTGCAATTTAAAGTGCTGATTTACCACATGGTCGGCGGTGAAGGAAAACATCGTGACGAAACTTGCATGTCTGAGAAATAAAAAAAATTCGAAGACATGTGCAGTCCGCCAACCGCATTGGAGCAGCGTGGTGGATTCTTTCTAGCTCCAAAATCCTCTCAGAAATGAGAGGAGGCCTGTGCTCAGCAGTTGGACATCCATAAGCTGAAACTTTACTTTACTTAACCAGCCCCTGAGATACCACCGGCTCTAATATTTTGATGAAGATAATTTAATATTTCTGTTATAATGTTGTACTTTAAAATTTTAGATAAATTTCGATTTCCTGTGGCCTACAAATGCCGTGTGTTACAAAGTGTTGAACACCAGGAGAACATGCGTCAACAGTGCTGGTATGGCTCTAGCTAGCAACTTCAGCAATGAATGGGTTTTGGTATATATCTATTTTGCTATTCTTTATTGAGTGGTAGGATTCCTTTGCAGGAATCCGTCTAGGTAAGTATCACCCCAGGGCCATTTATTCAGCCGTGAACCAGTAGAGTGCAAACGTTACTGTGTTTCGGTTTGAAGGGCACTGAGAGGCTGGTGTAATCACTGGGCATATGAAACTCAAGAACTGATGTCTCAAGGTGGCGGGGGCAGTGTGGTGTAACACAGAAAATCCGACTGGTAGCTCCAGAGATTATCGCTTCAGCGTTCAATTAAAAAAAAACAAACAAACTCTTCAGGTTTGTTATTAGTATTGATTACGAGAAAATAGAATTAAATGTGTACTAATATTAATCATCATCATCATTATTTCAGCCACTGCTGAACATAGGCCTCCTCCAAAGATTACCACAAAAGTTTGTAGCTCTCATTCTGGGGGGATTTTACCATAGTTGCAACGCTTGGCAGGCGGGTTGGCAACCGCAGTTGATTTATTCAGATGCTCTAGGAAGATGCTGCTGCCCATTTCCGTCTTTTCATTTTCCCTCTGTCGACTTTTACGACACTCACGGGGTGAGATGGGGTGGGTAGATTCTATTAAGCCGCCACTACACGGCCTATATTAGAGAAATAATATGGTAGCTTAACTTAAAATTACGACTTTTGTTATACACATATAAATACTTGTAAAAAATTTACTTGTTTATGTTAAAAAAGAAGTAAGAACTGGAGCGTAACGCCTTCAAAATATGATAATAGTTTGGCGTTGAAGAACTTATTTTTGTAACATTTTGTTGGTATAAGTAAATTAGAAAACAAATTTAAATGAAACTAATTTTACGGATTTTATCGCGTTTTATTTTATTATTTATAACCCGACGTTTCGAGTGCTTTACAGCACCCATGGTCACGGGCGGACTGAGGTGACAGATGTCCCGTTGTCATAGTTAACCCGGAGTACCTTCAGCTTTTAATTATCGGACAAGGAATAATAATTAAAAGCTGAAGGTACTCCGGGTTAACTATGACATCGGGACATCTGTCACCTCAGTCCGCCCGTGACAATGGGTGCTGTAAAGCACTCGAAACGTCGGGTTATAAATAATAAAATAAAACGCGATAAAATCCGTAAAATTAGTTTCATTTAATTGTGTAGTGTTCGCGTAAATATAAGAAATCATTATAGAAAACAAATATCATAATTTTGTGAATCATTTTCTTCTAGATGGGCTTGAGCACCCACGGACCAGGCTGCTCATTGCCAGCTAGATATATCAACATCTTACCTTACGTTACCTGGATAAGGCATAATATTAAAGTGACAAAACCAGCAAGACGTTATGCCTATCGTGATGCAATCTACAACGTGTTCGGTTACAAGTCATTTATTGACATGTTCTTTAAACACATTGAAGATAAATCGATAGTTTTGAAACCCGGTAAGATTATTTTTAAACTTACACTTAAATAGAGCAGCCGTGTGGTGACGGCTCATTAAAAGAATACTACCACTCCATCTCATCCATTGGATCTCGTAAAAGGCGAGTAAGGAATTAAACTGCACTGTGCACCCAACAGCGCATGTTGGCGATGGGCTCACCACCTATCACACCAAGTGCATTATATGTTATTGTGTTTTGGTGAAACGTGGATTGTGGCAGTCATCTGTTTTTGCCGTGAGTGCCCAGTCTCTGACTACCCCCTATGGGATACAGCCGTGATCTTATGTATGTATGTATGTATGTTAAATAGAGCAAATCTTGTATTTATGTGTATCCATAATGCATAACAATAAGAAATTTGTTACTCGGAAACGTCTGTAACTATTTTGATGTAACTTTGCATATCATGTGTATATTATGGATCTAAATATCTATTCTAAGAAATTAATATACCTAATTTTAAAAATGCCGAGTGTAGCCCAGGTATTTAGCTTTTAAACGAGACCTTTTACAGTACGTTCCTTCTCGAAATATAGCAAAAGTTTACCATGCTCTATTCTTGAAATTTACTTATTTTTGGTGGATTAATAGAATATAGAAAAGATTAATGTCACTTACTTCAACTGCGCAGGAAGTATTATAGTGCCAGATATATACGTGCAAACACAGGCACTCCTTCTAACTTTTCCGCGCTCGATATAGGGTCGAAGATAGGCAAGAAGGCATTGTCAAAGACACTGCCAATTGCTTTACAGTTAGACCCGGAAGCCCACAATATGTGTTTTTGCACAAATTTTGGCTGGGTTTTGAATCCCGGACCCGCGGCGTAGAAGTCGGGATGCTTTGATTATTGCCTAGTCCACGCGGTCGCTCACTTAGTATCGTTGTTTTTGCAGACAGTTTTATTATTTCCCGTTTTAAAGTAATGCATTTTGTACACTGGCAGCACTTTTTTCAGAATTGGCGAACATAACTGAAACTTTGTTGGGATGTTATTATGATGACGATAAGAAGACATTGATGTACAAAGAAAATGACGTATTCGTGACGCAAAATCCTATAGCTATAGGAGTCTATGCGGTAGCGTTTTCAGTTTTGAATATTCATTATTTTTTCTTTTTTTTTGCTATGCCCCACAGCGGGTTTTCTCTTGTATCGTGGGTACCAAAACGAACAATTTGTGTTTTGCACAAATGTTGGCTCCGGCCGGTATTCGAACCCAGGACCCGTGGCGTAGCGTCAGTTACGCTAACCACTAGACCACGCGGTCGTTGAGTTTGCGAAGTTTAAGAGTAACAGCCAGTAGTTCCAGCTTATCAACAGTGATAATTCTAAGACAGATAAATATTCATGCCAGGGGGTCCGGCAGAGTAGAATGGCACCTACCTCTTTCTTACCGAGGTCTCGTAAGAGGCTGCTAAGGGATTGCACGAACAGATTTTATTCGTGCAGACCAATACCATAATATGCAATGCTGTCACTACACTGCTCGTGGGAACGCCATTGGGAGAAATAATTTTTTGACTCGTACCAAAATGGCGGCGACGTCGTTCGCCACCCATCACGTCTCGTTTCCCGATAGGGCGAAAAGTAGGCTACGTGAGTGGCCCCTGCCTATCCCTCATATGGGAAAAAATGCGTGATTGTATGTATGTATAAACATCCAAGCTCAACCATACAAGAAAGCAAGAACCGCTCCATGGAGTTATTGCTCCATGTAGAAATAAATGTCTGACGCTTTACCATTATCTCTTAAGCTTCTTTATGCATATCATTCCACCGCAGACGTAATTTAAAGGAAGAACAATGGTTAAATTCGAGGTATAGCTCACCATAAAGTGATAATTTAGACCTGTAGATAGGTATAGGGTGGTAGAATTCCTAAGCAGGATTCCCAGTTATTCTGCCGTGTAGCAGCAGACTACTACTTGTGCTACTTGAGCACTGAGGGTGCAACTGAGCACTGAGAGTGCAACTGAGCACTGAGAGCGCTACTGAGCACTGAGAGCCCGTGTAATTACTGGCCATATGAAACTTTAGAACTGATGTCTCAGGGGGACGAGCACAATGTGGCGCCATGCAGAAATGTTCTGGGTTACAAAATATTTGTTATGCGCAGATAATATCAGGTTTCTAAAGCGCAAAGTGTCTGGTAACGCGATTGCCAATCCGAGCGCATGACAATAACGGTAAATTTTACCTTCTTTCGAGAGACCAAGATTCAAATCAGAACTTGTGTATATTGAATAATATACTCGTACATACAAACTATCTGAACCGCTGCAGCTTAGGGGTCGGGCGCTGGATATTTTTTTTCTTAGTACGCGAGTGACTTGAGTCCGATCCCCAGTGCTGGCACCACTAAAGTTGTTCTTAAGTTTTGAGTGCTACTTTACCACGTGTTCAGCGGTGAAGGAATACCTCTTGAGGAAACCTGCATGTCTGAGTCATGTCTTTTTTTTCAGCTTTTATTCTTCGATAAGAATTTCGAATCGCGGACTTGCGTTCAGCTTTACACAAATTGTAAAGCGAGGAGCGATGCGAAATTGTATTTCTACGCTCGCGCACACGGCAGCGAGAGTGAAGTATACGCGAAAAGGGTTCCGTTTAGACCGAGAGATATAGCTACAAACAACACTTTCACAGTAATATCTGATTCAGCCTTCATCAGGGAAATAGATACACACCATTTGGAATTTAAATTCGAGTTTTCAGAGAGGGCAATGATCAATGTTACTTTTTACTGGTAAATACAATGGTACGTAATGTACCATGTTTTAACTTTGTCCAAAGCACATTAACGACATGAATCTGTAATCCTTTCCTTATTTCCCACCGTCAATAAAATATCAATGGGACGACAAAGTTGTTTTTTTTTATCACAAACAATTTATTAATTATGAAGTCAATTATAATGAAGAACGTAAGAAACAACTTGTCGAGCTTGTGTGAAAACCCTTATGAAAGTAGAAGCGAAACCTGTGTGTGGTAATCATTGCGTCATCATTAACGATCTAACGAAAAAGTATGAAAATTTCCTGTACATTAATTTAGGTACATCGAGAGTCGGGAACCGCTGCCAACACATCTAAAATTGTTCTGCAATTTTAAGTGCCGACTCGCCACGTCCTCAGCGTTGAAGGGAAACATCGTGAGGAAACCTGCATGTCTGTGGAGTAAAAATATTTCGACGAACGTAAAGTCCGCCAAACTGCATTGCAGCAGCGTGACAGACTCTTTCCGGCTGCAAAAATTACGCGAATGGATATCATTTAAAAACAGGTAAAGTAAATGAGGTGAAGGCGAATGGGCAGCCTTGAGAACTTGAGCTTACTATGATACTCGTAGCTTGAAATATAATCATATTTGCGTAGGTCAAATGAGCATCTGATACAAACATTGTGAAGTCACTGCGGTGATAGCTATGTATCTACATACATACATAAGATCACGACTGTATCCCATAAGGGGTAGTCAGAGACTGGGCACTCACTGCAAAAACAGATGACGGCCACAATCCACGTTTCACCAAAACAATATAATGCACTTGGTGTGATAGGTGGTGAGCCCATCGCCATCATGCGCTATTGGGTGCACAGTGCAGTTTAATTCCTTACTCGCCTTTTACGAGATCCATTGGATGAGATGGAGTGGTAGTAAGTATTCTTTTATCGAGCCGCCACCACACGGCACTATATATCCATCGTCGGCATAATCTAAAATTGTCATAAGAAGCGATTGTGCAAGCGTAATCTTAGTGGCAGTAAAAGGAAAATTGCGCAATCTTCGCAAGACACCTGTAGGTGCATAAACTTTATGATGAAATTTTTGCAGGTGCGATTCTTGTCAATATTTATCCCCGAGTTCTTAAATGTGTCACTTATATGTTGTACCGATTCGACTACAATTTTCGGGCTGCATATAATAATGACCTGCGATTTAATGGGTTAATCTATACGCAGTGATCTATGCTTCATTCTAACATTCGCGATAGGTGAGAATAAAGGTGGTAGTAAGAAGTAAGCTTCTTGGAGATAGAGATTATAAAAACTGCGAAAATTAATGGTCATAATGCGCCACCCTGCGGTACACCAACACCTTAATTTTCAACAGGCTATTACTTTCGTCGTCGTTTCAGCCTATCACAAGTCCATTGCTGAACATAGACCTCCCCCATAGATAGCCACAAAAGTTTGTAGCTCCCATATTGGAGGGATTTTGCCATAGTTGCCACGCTTGGCAGGCGGGTTTATTTATTCAGACGTTCCAGGAAGATGCTGCCTGTCTCCTGGAAACACGGCCACCACACTTTTATGAAAATTAAGTACGAAGCTGTATAGTGTCCCGTTTATGGGCAATTAATTGTGTTCCTAGAATTTTACTTTAATAGCTTACTTAGTTACTACCGCGTGGTCTAGTGGTCAGAGTACCTGACTTCTACGCCGCGTCGGCCTGGGTTCGAATACCAGCCGGAGCAACATTTGTTCTATAACACAAATTGTTTGTTTTCCAGTCTGGTTATGTTGTGATTGTCCTCGTATTTCTGACATTGCAACATAGCCAATATCCGATCTTATTGCATCAGCGTTACATCGGGCGAGGGTACAAAATATGACGAATACATACATATTTTTTTAATGTGTTTTTAACTAAGAAGTCTTTAACAACATTTCAAATTGGCCATGTCCGTGTAAGAACACGCATAAGCTAAGATTTTCTTATAAAATGCGAAAAAAAAAATTCCCCGACCTATTAATCTAAATAAATCGATCGACACTATATATCATTTAGTTGGCAGTATTAAAAGTATTTCGCATATTTCATCTAAAGTATCATAAAATTTCGACGACCGCATGGCCCGTGTGTCCGTCGTGAGTGGTCTACAGTACTTGAAGTCTACGCAGCGGGTCCTAGGTTGGAATCCCAGCCTGAGCCAACATTTGTGTAAAATCACATATTTTTGGTTTTTTGGTCTGGTTGTGTTGTTTATGTCTGTAAAACGCACTCAGGATACAGAAGAAATTTTAGTGTAACCGATGTAATAACGTAATAAATAATGTTAAAATCTAAAATATTTCAATTTTTCACGTACCTCTAGAAAACACTCGATATGCTTCGAACTCGGCACTGGTACGGATACCTAGTATATATAATAATAAATTTTCGTTTATCGATCCTTTTATATTATCCACCCATCAATATAAGAAAGCTTTCAAAGAGACAATCGCAATAAATAAATCAAAACTTAAATGCCCGAATGCACACACTCATTAGCTAACACACACAAACTAACAAACGCACGCACGCGTACACACACACACACACTCACACACCCACCCACCCACACACACACAAACTCAAAAGAAATGTTATTATATAGTTATGTATTGCTCATATCAATAGTTTTAAAGTTAAATTTGTAGGAATCCATAATTGGCTTTGTTTCTTTTATATAATAATTGTTACTGAACTTTACTACTACGTAATAAGCTGTCGTATTCCTTTAATAAATAAATAAATAAATTTTAATCTTTAAATATAATATCTAACAAAATGAATTCTATATTCAATAGTATTTCAATAAGGAGGACACCATGTCGCCAGAGTAACAGCAGCTTGACCACGCCTGCTATTAATCAGAATCCCACGATCATTGGTAGTTTTTTAAACCTGTCTTCATAAACGCGCCTCCGCATTTCAGATTCATTGAAATATCAATTCAATGGCTTTCAACACTATTATTGTCTGGTAAATTTATTACCCGGGTTCCGTATCTGGGAACACGTCTCAATATAATTAACACTTACATACAAGGGTGCGTGCAGAAAACAAAAAAGATAGAGGAGCTTCACTCGATTACTGTTTTGAATTTTAAGCGTATATTGGTTTTCCCATTAAGGACTTCGCGTTGTATACTTTTAAATGTTATAAGAGCTTACAAATTTTTGTATTTATTGCTAAAAAAAAATAGTTGTACGTTTTACTTCTATGAGAGTTTGAGAGCATCTTACTTGGAGGCATAGTCGACTGAGAAGACTGAGCTTAGCTAAATTTACCCTAATTTTTTTAAAAACACAGGAGATCAATAATTTTTCTATCTTCCTTATACATACGAAATCGTTGTATTTTTAGACAATTTTGTGCTATTGTGGTTTTGGAATAATAATGACAGTGTAGTGTAGTGTAATAGTCCTGAGACAATTTCATCAACATCATTTGAGCCTATCACTATGCCACAGCTGAACATAGGCTGTTGTGCATGTGAAATATATATCTGTGTAACGCACTCACGACCCGAGAAATACTAGTGTAGGGCATCATTTTTTTAAATAAAAAAGAAAGAAAAAGATTATGATGCTGTGACGTAGTAGGAATGAGAGAAATTGTAGAGATTTCTTGTATGACAATGGAACCCTAAAACATGTGTGTATGGTCACGACGCGTGCAGTTAACCTACAAAATTAGTGGAATGAGAATTATGTGAGGATAAATGAATAATAAAATACAACGAGAGACATGAAAATGTATTTGAAATGTTTAATAAATAATAAATCTTAGACAAAATGCTAAGTATGCATTTTGTGTAAGATTGCAGCTAGATTTTTTAAAAAAAATTAAAAACTATAAGTAACTTAAAATTTTTATTTACTCTTCGTCATCATCATCATTCCAGCCTATCACTTGTCCACTATTGACCACAGGCCTCCCCCATACATTGCCAAATAAGTTTGTAGCTCTCGTTTTGGGGGATTTCGCCGTAGTTGCCACGCTAGGCCAACCCACCTGGTTGGCAACCGTAGTTTATTTATTCAGATGTTCCAGGAAGATGCTGCAGCGCATCTTCTGGTCTTAATTTTCCCTGTGGTAAATTATCTTAAGAGAATCTGTTGCAATTAAATTGTAATTTATTGTAAAAAAATCCCCAGACTAGTATTTTCCCTATTTCGTAAGTTTTTCAGAAATAATCTGGATATATCAAAGAGTAGCCTGGCATACTCGAGTAACGAAGTATTTATATATTTTTTATAAATTTGTATTATTTAGAATACTATCTATAAAGTATCTCTACAAGGTGTTTGGTATATAGTATAACAAGCGGGAACGTACACGTACAACATATACATGTAAATGTATGTTGTGTGTTGACGATGTACCAAAAACAAAAATTCATATATTTTGGTCGATTAGGTATTTATAATTGTATACAAACAGTTACGCCTTTTCCCCATAAAAGGGATGGGAAGAGACCACACTTGTAGCCAATATTTCGTCCTCGCGGAAAACGAGACGTGACGAGCACGAACCAAGTCGCCGCCATTTTGGTATGAGTTAAAAAATTCTTACTCCCCGTTGCGTTCCCTTGAGCAGTATCGTGACCAGCATTGCATATTCTGGTATTGTTCTGCGCGAATAAAGGCTGTCCGTACAATACCTTAGCCCCTCTTGCGACACCTCGGTAGAAAATAGGTATGTGCTATTCTACTCTACCGGACACCTATCGGTTAATTTTCTTTTGCAATTTCGTATTCCACCTCAAAATTGAACTTTGTAAGTATTTTCTATGACCAGTAGGATTTCAAAGCCGTATTCTAGAGTTATTTGCTCGTAATCGAATGCATCGTCACTAACGGGAGTGACTGAAAGTTTGCTACGACTCTTTTATATGATTGGCCTTAGGGAAAGAATACCTGGGCTATTAAGGTATACTGACATGCTAGGTCTTGTTCTAAGGTATATAACTGCAAACGTAAGTTATATTCATGTTTGCAATATAAAATACTAGCTGATGCCCGCGATTGCGTTAGCGTGAATATAGGTTTTTAAAATATCTCGGAACTACGGGGGAACTATTTGATTTTCCGGGATAAAAAGTATCCCATGTCCGTCTCATGGATGCAAGCTATCTCTGTGCCGAATGTCGCTAAGTTCGGTTCAATGGTTGAGCTGTGAAAAGGTAACAAACTGACAGAGGGACAGAGAGACAGAGAGAGTTACTTTCGCATTAACAATGTTAGTGTGGATAAAGGATAATAATAGGGAGAGAAGATAAACTTACATACTATTCGGTTTTATAAAGGATAAGCTAGCAGATTAAAAGTTGGCTAATGATATTCCTTTATGAAAATTTGATTCGGAGACGATTTTGATCTTATTTAAGCTGGAGTTGCCATCGGCAACTTCCGAATACTGACGAAAGCTATGAACTGCGCAGGTGATATTATAGTGCCACAGGTGGACGCACAAACACAGAGGCACGCAATAGTTTTTTTTTTATTTCAACAAGTGACGAAACGAGCAAAACGTTCACCTGACGGTAAGTGCCAAAGTCTACCCATAGCAAATGCTGTGTCACCCAGAACATTGTACATCTGTGTGACACTACACTGCGCCCATCACCCTGAGACATCAGTTCTTAAGTCTCATATGCCCAGTAATTACAGTAGCTCACAGTGCCCTTCAGACCGAAACACAGTAATGCTTTCGCACTACTGCTTCACGGCAGAATAACTTGAAAGAAGGCAGGCAGAATAACTACCAGCCACTACTAGGCCTACCAGCGCCCGATGCAATAATTATGCGATAAGATCGAAGGAATTATAGTTCCGTACTGATTATCATCATCAAGTGGAGGCTTAAGAGAATCTTCCACCCCCTTTCATCCCGTGGTTGTAGTCGTCCGTAAAAGTCGACAGGAAAATAACATCAGAAGATAGGCAGCAGCATCTTCCTAGAACATCTGATTAAATAAACTGCGGTTGCCGACACGCCAGCCAAGCGTGGCAACTACTGCAAAATCCCCCCAGAATGAGTGCTACAAGCTTGTTAGCAATCTTTGGGGGAGGCCTATGTTCATTAGGGGATTAGTGAAAGGCTGAAATGATGATGATGATAATTAGGTAGCGGCGTAAGAAAATATATATAATAATAGAAATAGTTAGACGCTAGTGGCTCATCAGAGCAAAACAACAACGTTGCTGGTGGTAGGAATCCGTCTAGGTAGGTTAGACGAAAGGGCAGTTATTCTGACGTGCAGCAGTAGTGTGCATACATTAATGTGCTTCGGTCTGAAGGACACTGAAAGCTAGTGTAATCACTGGGCATGGGTGACTTAAGAACTCATGTCTCAGGGTGACGGGTGCAGTGTGTTGTCACACAGAAATCTTCTGCATGACACAGCATTTGTTTTGGGCAGACGTTGCACTCACCATCAGATGAACGTTTGGCTCATCTGGTCGCCTTATCCGGAAAAAAAAAACTTGTGTCGTATCAAAACATATCTGGCGTCGAGAATCTTGTATAATTAAGAAAGGATCACTTCAATAGCTTTTTACGTCAATACGAATTCCGACGTCGCGAATGGAGGGTCCGTCTGGTTGTTGTCTAATTTACGCATTCAGCCATCGGATAGGGCGTCGCGTCGGTGCGAGCCGTCCTGTCGATGTACACGGTAACTCAAGTCGTTTTTACTGACAAGCATTGAGCTGTGTTCACAATGGCTCAGAAACAGAGTTATTACCGGTAGTAGGATTCCCATATAGGAATTCATGTAGGTAGGAACCATCGCAGTCATCATCAGCATCTCAGCCTATCACTAGTCCAATGCTGAACACAGGCCTCCTCCATAGATTGCCACAAAAGTTATTGGCTCTCATTTTGATGGGATTTTGCCATTGTTGCCACGCTTGGCAGGCGGTTTGCCAACCGCAGTTTCTTTATTTAGATTTTCTAGGAAGACGCTGCTGCCCATCTCCTGGTTTTTATTTTCCCTCTGCCGACTTTTACGACGCCCACGGGAATGGGATAGGGTGGTAGATTATCTTAATGCCGCTACCAGTTATATACGCCGTGGCAGTTATATTAGCTTAAACAATTTATTGTAGATAGTGACGAGGCGAGCAAAACGTAAAATAAGTTCTTAAATCTCATATGCCCAGTAATTAAAGCGCCAAATAGCCTAATGCTTTAGGATACGGACTGCGAAACATGACGTCGCAGTAGGTATCGAGTCCGCCATTTTTTTTTATTGTATAAAGTGACGAAAGGAGCAAAACGTTCACCTGATGATAAGTGCAACGTCCGTCCACAACAAATGCTGTGTCACCCAGAATATTTCTGTGTGACACCACACTGTGCCGGTCACCTTGAGACATCAGTTCCTAAGTCTCAAATGCCCAGTGATTACAGCTAGCTCACAGTGCCCTTCAAACCGAAACACAATAAAGCTTGCACACTACTGCTTCACGGCAGAATAACTGGCTCTGGGGTGGTACCTACCTAGACGGATTCCTGCATAGGAATCCTACCACCAGACTATTGTCGTGAACTTTCTCCTAACACAAGCATTTAGGCTTAGTTGGAGAAGTTAACAGGAATATTAGTAATGTTAATAGCATTGCTAGTATTCTTTAAAACAATACACTAGCTCTCAGTGTCCTTTAGACTGAATCATTGTAAGTTTGCACACTACTGCTTTACGGCAGAATAACTGGCGCCGCTTAGATACCTGCTTAGACGGATTCCTGAATAGGAATCCTACCATCCAATAATTTGTATGTATTTTTAATAAACATTATACGTTGTCTCGAATTTCTAATCAACTCCACTGGTGTATTTAATTAGATGTTATCCTGCAAGCAGAACTAGAATAACCGACATAGCCCTAAGGATTAGCAAGCTGAAGTGGCAATGGGCCGGCCATGTAGCTCGGAGAACCGATAACCGCTGGACAAGAAAGGTTCTCGAGTGGCATCCTTGTACCGGCAAACGCAGTGTAGGGCGATCCCCTACTAGATGGAACGACGACCTGCACGGTTTTGCGGTCGATGATGTCGATGTATACAGGTAGCTCAGGACCGTGTTTTGTGGCAATCTACGGGGGAGGCCTATGTTCAACAGTGGACTATGATAGGCTGAAATTATAATGATGATTTAATTATAAATCCGATATAATTTATTTGAATGTAGGGATAAAGTGCAAATGCGTTCCTTTATACAACGCGTGCTTTCTAGTCTCTCAACCACTGTGGGTCATCCTCAGGCTGACTGCTGCGGCATCAACACCTATCTCCATACGTCACGACGCACTGAAGACCTGAAAACAGGTTCACCGCAACGCAAGACTGCACCTCATCGCATGACGTCACAAGTTCTCCACGCTATCCTACGACTTCCAGTCTCAGCGGGGGAGTGATGTAGCGACATCTATGTCGCCACATGATAAGCTCAAGAAATATTTCATACATTCCATAATCGGGTTATGAAAGTTTTCTGAGATGCGGACTATATATACAACATCTAAATGTTACTAGTCGAAGGAGACGTCCTCCACAGATCAGACCATTCGATCTGGCGTGTAGCTACCCTTTTCCTTGGCAATTTCATCCGCCAAAGGGATTTTTTTCTATTTAATTTGTCTTTTTTTCGGATAAACACCGATGCCATTAGTTCAGACACAGACTGATTTGAAAAAATATGATAATGATCTAAGTATTAGCAGTAATTATATTTTTTGTATAAGCAAACAAAACAATAGCCTCTGTTGTGAACGCAGCTTTACCCGCTCGGGCGCAACAGTCCTTAGTGAAGTGCACTTTAAATTGATCACGATCTTGTATTACAATGAACTTACTCGTGGTTTGTATCTGTAATTCAATGCAATTTTAAATAAAAAATAACATAATGACGAAACAAACGATAGTAATTTTGAAATACAATGATGAGTACGTGTATTATCCTAATGACGACCGCGTGGTCTAGTCAGGGTACATGACTACAAAGCCGCGGGTCCGGGGTTCGGATCCCAACCGGTACCAGACAATGCAGGTGCCCTCAATCTGTTTCATATCATCGCTAAGAACTTGTTAAATAAACACTTATAATAGAAATTAACAATTTCACTGGTGCTGGCACCGGGGATCAAACCCAAATCACTTGCGTTTTATGACACTTAATGCTAGCGTCCATCCCCATAAGATGCCATGGTAAAAGAGTAAAATATATATTTTTATTATAGGAGAAAGTGACTAAACATGCAAAATGTCAGTGCAACGTTTGCCCATAACAAATGCTGTGTCACCCGGAATATTTCTTTGTGACATCACACTGCGTCCGACACCCTGTGGTATGAGTATGGGCGTATGAGGCTTAAGAACTCTTAAGCATACGCCCGTTATTACACCTTAGTGCCATTCAGACAGAAACACAGTAATGTTTGCTACCTACTGCTTCGCGGCTTGTTGAATTCTATGTTAGTTTTTTTAGTAACACTTTTGTTATAAAATATTATGGATCTACTAAGAAAAGACTTTCCTATTTTGGCCAACCAAAACACAGGAACCTCTAGAGTGTTGCCTCGGACCATTCTACAGAATACAATCAATGTTTATTAAATAAATTCATGTGTTTCTGATGCCGTGTGGTGACGGCCTAAAAGAATCTACCATCCCGTAGGTGTCGTAAAAGTCGACAGAGGGAAAATTAAAATCAGGAGATGGTCAGCAGCGTCTTCCTAGAACAGCTAAATAAATAAACTGCGATTGCAAATATGGCAAAATCCCTCCAATATATGGGGGAGACCTATGTTCGGCAGTGGACTTGTAACGGGTGGAAGTGAGATGTGTTTCCGTACATACATTATATTTTCATTAATATAGAACGACGGAAGTGTCAAGACTTTAGTATCCTTAAATAGTTCTTGTAGCGAGTCACGAGGACCTAATTTAAAGATTGCCCGAACCGCCCGTTTTTGCAAAATGAACATCCTCAATACCAATACCAATAGAATTACATGAGCGTTGCCGGCTTTCGAGAAAAGAGTAGGCCCTTTTTTGAAGATCCCCAATTATGTCATCATCATCATTTCAGCATATCTTTGTCCACTGTTCGTGAACATTCGTCGTCGTCGTTTCAACCTTTCACTGGTCCACTGCTGAACATAGGACCTCCCACTTAGATTGGACACAAAAATTAGCAGCTCTTACTTTGGGGGGATTTTGCCCTAGTCGCCACGCTTGGGAGGAAGGCTGGGAACTGCAGTTTATTTATTCAGATGTTCCAGGAAGAGGCTGCTGCTCATGGTTTTTACTTTCCCACTGTCGACTTTTACGACACCCACTGGATGAGATGGGGTGGTAGATTCTCTTAAGCCGCTCCCACGCGGTAAACATTGGCCTCCCTCTTAGATTGCCACAAACACGATCCTAAAGCATCTGAATCCATTGACTTTTTTTAAACTGGATTTGTATTTCTTCAGATTAGCGCGTTTCAACATACCAAATCTCCAACTTTATTATAGTATAAAAATGACCACGAAAGAAGACGACCGCGTGGCCAAAGTATGGTCAAAGTAATGGTCAAAGTACCTAACGATAGATATACGCCGTAGGACTAAGGTATGAGTACCAGCTGCCACCAACATTTGTGCAAATACACAAACAGTTGGGTTTCGAGTTTGTTTTATGACAGCCTATCACAGTCTACTGTTGAACATAGGCCTTCCCCCATAGATTACCACGAAACACGGTCCTGTGACACCTGCATCCATCGACTTCCCGCAAGGTCGTCGCTCTATCCAGTATGGGGGCGCCCTACACTGCATTTGCCGGTACGAGGTTGCCACTGAGGAACCTTTCTTCCCCAACGGTCATCGGTTCTAGAAGCTATATGGCCGGCCCATTGCCATTTCAGCATGCTAATCCTTAGGGCCGTATCGGTTACAGCTGTATGAAATATAATCTCCTAACTCTTGAGGATAGTAGAAAATTTTTATATAGAGGATTTTATATATACAGGTTTGATTTAATAAATAGTCGTTAAGAGTGCCCCGAGCTGCTTAGGAGTTTCGCGCTCTGCCTATCTACTCGCCGCACTCTCCACACCGAGCTAAGTTCTTTGTCATTCCACTGGGTATGGAAGTATTTCGTATAGTTCGTAAAGTCGCGAACTATACGAACTTTTGACAAGGATTTTCATAATCTTGACCCGTTCATCGAGAATAAAGCTTTTTACACAATAAACTTACAAGTTTCACATACACAAGATCCGAAAACCAACAATTTTATGCAACCGAAAAACAAAAGTTTTTTTGTTCGGCCAAGATTCAAACTCAGCACCCGCGGCGTAATAATCAGGTAAACTGACCGCCGGGCCAAGCGGTTTCTATATTTAACTTAATTGTTTAATAAATTTGCCAACACGTAAGTTCAGTTTTATTTAATTTAGTAGGGAACCTAGGTTCTCGCCGAGTCCTAAGATTAACCTAATGCATAGTATACATGATAGTCCGAGCTCCACCGATATGTAGTTTTTTTTTGGAATTAAGTGACGAAACGAGTATTCGGAAACTGGCGCCGTGGTCAAAAATCGGGTATGAGGAGGACATATTGTTTACCTATATATCAATGGTCTATACTTTAATAAACTGGCTGATGCCCGCGACTTCTCTCGTGGGAACTTTTTCATTTACCGAGATAAAATGTCCGTCTCCAAGATAGAAGCTATCTTTGTGCCTAATTTCGTTAAGTTTGGTTCAATGATTGAGCTGTGAAAAGGTAACAAACAGACAGGGGGTCAGAGAGAGTTACTTTCGCATTTATAATATTAGTATAGATTACTACTAGAGGTCTGAATTTGTAAAGATAATTACCAGAAATCATTTTTTAATCTGTCATTTAATACACAGCAAATTGGCGGCAAAACGCCGTCATGTTTTTCTATTGTCAAATTAATTAATGCAGTACGTCTTGCAGCCAGTAACGCATATGGGAATTGTGTACAGATAATCTAAATTACCGGTACAATAACAAATGAGAGGTGAGCCCGTGGGTGGACTCATCGGTACGAGCGAGGACGGTGTAATGTCGGATAATGGAGGTTTATGTGGGAAACGGAGTTGTTGGCGTGGCGACGATAACGAGCCCAGTTCAGAACGCGTGAATTGCATTGTTTGACTCTATTTGAATTTTGTATCGTTAATGGATATGCACGTATGTCACTCAAGGTGTTATTTTCAATGCATTGATTCAGTAAGTCTTGCAGATTTATCATAATGGTAAAAGTAAAGTAAAGTACATGCATACAGTCACGCCTTTTCCCACATAAGGGGTAGGCAGAGGCCGTGACGTGTGGCGACCACATCGCTGCCATTTTGGTACGAGTCAAGCTTTGCATATTATAGTGTAATTTTCATGAATAAAGACTGTCCGTACTGTACCTTAGTCGACTCGTACGACACTTCGGTAGGTGCTACCTCTTTGTAGGTGCTATTCTACTCTGCCGGACATCTAAACAATGCTATGCTGCGGGTCCTGGGTTCGATTCTCAGGCGGAGCCAATATTTGTGCAAAACACAAATTGTTTATTTTTGAGTTAGGTTGTGTTGTGAATTTGAAATTTGTCTGCAAAATTCATTCGCAATACAGCAGAAACCCTAATGTAGTGCGTCGTTTTTTTTTTCAAAGAAAAAGCAAGAAAGCATTATTCAACATTCAAAAAATAAATGCGCCTCTTTGACGTCACCGTGAAATACCAATTATAAAATTGAAGTGTCTGTCTGTGATTTTCAATATAAGTGAAAAAATTCTATTGAAAACTGCTATTTATAAATCATAATTGGCGGTTTATTATATGTGGATGAAAGTTTGTCTCGAATAGGCTCCGAAACGGCTTAACGGATTTCAATGAAAATTTTGGGGACTAGAGGAGGAATTTAATTTTTTTTTGTGTATGTTCCATTTCGATATGTTGCAGGGTTCAGAAGATATGAATATAAATTAGCTATACTACTTAATGCTATGCTTAATACGCTGATGTTTCTGAGCTACCGTGTGGTAGCGGCTGAAGAGAATCTACCATCCCATCTCATCCCGTGGGTGTCGTAAAAGTCGACAGAGGGAAAATTAAAACCAGAAGATGGGCAGCAGCATCTTCCTGGAAAATCAGAATAAATAAACTGCGGTGGCCAACCCGCCTGCCAAGCGTGGCAACTATGGCAAAATTCCCCCCAAAATGAGAGCTGCAAACTTTTGTAGCAATCTATAGAGAAGCCTATGTTCAGCAGTGGACTAGTGATAGGCTGGTGTGGTGGTGGTGGTGGTTATGTCACTCTACAACCGTCCGTGTGTGGTATGAGAGTCCAATCAATCACCCTGTCATTGTCCACTCATTACATAGTTGCCTTCTATTCTCACTACTGGAAATATTTGAAAAACCTCCAAGCTTTTAATTTATTTTTGTTAAGCGAGAAAATTCACCGAAAATATAAAAAAAAATCGTGTCTTTCGGCCGTGGTAGCTCAGGGGCTAGGCGCTCGCTTTAAATTGAATAGTACGCGAGTGACCTGGGTTCGATTTCCGGTGCCGGCACCATTAAAATAGTTAATTGCAATTTTAAGTGCTGACTTACCACGTGCTCGGCGGTGAAGGAAAACATCGTGAGGAAACCTGCATGTCTGAGAAATTAAAAATATTTCGAAAACACGTGAAGTCCGCCAACCCACATTGGAGCAGCGTGGCGGATTCTTCCTAGCTCCAAAACCCTCTCAGAAATGAGAGGTAGCCTGTGCTCAATAGTGGGACATTTATAGGCTGAAACTTTACTTTTTACTTTACTTCGGCCCTAGTTAAGTTTGGGCGATGAAAAATTATGTTTTTAAAAAGTATAATATTTAGTTATGTCACATCATTCCAACCCTAGTACTTTGTTTATAACGCCTACGTAAGCATTGGCCACCCGGATTAGACGGTAATTAGAGTTTAGCGATAACGATTCCCATGCTATCCGGTTACAGTATTGTCTTTGTTTTAATAACTAACATAGAATAAGATTCATTCTAAAATTAACCACCTTCGAGAGAACATTAAATATCTTTTAATAAGTTTTAATTGTTTTTTTAAAAAGACTAGCGAGGTCCGTCGCAATTTAAGTGGCGCAGCCGGTAGGATATCCGTATATATATCTCGCTGTTGCATTAACGTCTATTAGACCCCAAAATCGGTTTAAGGGTTAGTACAGCCGGCAGGTTCGGATATCCTCGAACCAAATAAATAACTCCCGCGACGCACGCGCATCCGTTTCCAAATCAATCGAGAGCTCGTGCTGGACCTGCGACGTCGCCGAAGTGGTCAGAATCACCAGGAGGACATGGGGTTGAACAGACTGTGAGTAAACCTTTTCACTTCCTGTTTACATATATCCCGTTCTTTTCCAAATCTTCTGAACTAAAATCGTCAGATCTCATTAATTGAATTTATTTGATTTTGTTGACTATAATATTCTTGTGTGTAATTTGTGTAAGATCAGTAAAAGTAGCGTAAATATGTCGGTCACGGTTATTCCAAAAGACATTTTAGATTTAATTCCAAAATACGATGGAGATGAAAAGTTATTAAACTTATTCATTTCAAAATGTGAGTACGTTTTAACATCTTCAGGAGGCAACGAAAATTTGGCACAAAACTTATATCGGTTCCATGCCTTAAGTAGTAAGCTTATCGGTAGAGCCGCGACTCTACTAAGCGACAACCCGGATGTTAGGACGTGGGAAGCTTTAAAAAATATTTTAACCCAACATTTCGGCGACCCCCGTTCAGAAGAGTGTATTGCTATTGAGCTTGAGTCCTTAAAAATAAAACACGGGGAATCGTTTATTCAATTTTGTAATAGAATACAAAATATAAGAAGTTCATTATTCGCTAAAGTTCAACGGATTCGTGACGAAGGAATTAAGGCTGCAAAAATTATAATTTATAACAACACAGCCTTGAACGTGTTTTTATATAATCTTCCAGAAGACCTAATAAGAATCGTTAGATTGAGGGGAACCTCCACCTTGGAGGATGCGTTAAGTGTAGTTACAGAGGAACTTAATTTCTTCACACAGTACAATGCAAAAAACAATAAAATTAAACCCGTACAACAATTAATTCCACAAAATATTTCTAAACCCTTAGCGTTCCAAAATTTAAATCCAACGTCAAATAACTTTAAGTTTGGTATTCCTCAAAATCAAGTAGGGCCAAAATTTTTGCAGCCTATCACATTCGCTAATACTCCACAAGGTTACCGTTTTGGGCCACAGCAAAGTAACACGATGTCACGTAATTTTAACCATCCGTTCGCCCAGCAAACACGAACACCGTATCAAAGCGGTGGATTTAGATTTGGCATCCCTCAAAAGCAAGGTTCAGGATTCGGCATGCAAAATCAACAGCAACCCAATCAATTTAAGTATGGCATGCACCAACAACCCAACCAAATTAAATATGGCTTTCAACACCAACCTAACCAGTTTAAGTTCGGCATCCCACAGCAACCACCTAAAAACGTTATTGACACGGACGTCTCTATGCGCACTGCGCCCATTAGGCAGAATATGACAACAAATGACTTATTCTATAATGAAGAACCATCGACGTTCTGTCAAGATGCTCTTCAGTACAATTCTGAAAATAATTACTACGATTACTGTGACAATCATTTAGAAGAATTTCCTTTGGACAATTATTGTTATGAAAATCCAAATGAACCCGATAATTGTATCGAAGATAATGTAGTGCCTGTAAATTTTCAGATGACAACCCCCGACGACACAGTGAAATAATTCATTTGAATTATTCCGACAGTATTTTGAAATTACCTCACATTATAATTCCAGAAACCAATTCAAAATTTTTGATTGACACTGGCAGTAGTCGGTCTTTTATTAGTCCTGTAAAGGCAAATGAATATTTCGAAAAATTTAAATATCACGAACCATTTACAGTCGTAAGCACTCATGCACAAAGCGTTCATAACGAAATAATTTTTATACCACTATTGAAAACATTTAAATGTAAATTACCACATAAGTTTTATATTTATGACGTAGACGGTAGATATGACGGCCTTATTGGATCAGACCTATTAAAGAAATTGGCAGCTAATATCGACATGAAACATCAAATATTGCGGACACCTAATGCAGAAATTCAAATAATTTATAATCCACCTTACGAAATAAATTTAGAACCAAGGTCTGAGACCCGCGTAAAAATTCCTACAAACTTACAAAGCGGAGACGCAATAGTTAATTTTACACAATTTAGTAAAGGATTGCGTATGCCCAGTGCTTTAGTTAAATGTGAAAATTTCTTTGCTGAAACTGTCATACAAAATATCTCTAATGAGAAGGCTACCATTAAATTTACAGATCCATTTAATGTTACTCTGTTTGAAAATATTGAATGTGAAGTAAATGTGACGATGTCTGAATGCGAGATTGATAAAATTCTTAAGGAAAATCTAAACAAGCTTCGTTTAGACCATACCAATGAGGAAGAACATATGGCTATTACTAAATTATGTTATGAATATCGCGACATATTTTATAGTGAGAAAATTCCACTTTCATTTACAAATCAAGTAAAACAGAACATAAGAACCGTTAATGAAGATCCGACATATATAAGACCTTATAGACATCCACCTTTTCAAAACGAGGAAATACAAAGTCAGGTAGACAAACTCCTTCAAAATGACGTTATCCAAAATTCCCACTCACCTTGGAGTGCGCCCGTTCATTTGGTACCTAAGAAATTAGACGCAACCGGTCAACAAAAATTTAGAATGGTTATTGACTATCGGCGTTTAAATGAAAAGACAGTAGACGATAAATACCCTTTACCTAACATAACGGACCTTTTCGACAAACTGGGTAAATCAGTATATTTTAGTACTATCGATTTGGCAAGTGGTTATCACCAAATAGAAGTTAACGAAGCCGATAGGTCGAAAACTGCTTTCACAACACAATCAGGGCACTATGAATTTAAACGTATGCCCTTCGGTTTAAAGACAGCTCCAGCTACGTTCCAACGTGCAATGGATAACGTCCTAAGAGGTCTTCAAGGTCTTCATTGCCTAGTTTACCTCGATGACATAATTGTTTATTCATCCAGTCTTCAAGAACAGATTGAAAAACTACGAAAAATTTTTGATCGTCTCAGAGAAACAAATTTAAAAGTAACTTTAGATAAGTGCGAGTTTTTGAGAAAAGAAGTTTTGTATTTAGGGCATACAATCACTAAAGAGGGCTTGAAGCCTAACAATGATAAGGTCAAATCGGTATTAAAATTCCCGTTACCTCGAACATCCACGAAATAAAGAGTTTTCTCGGACTAGTAGGCTACTACCGAAAATTCATTAAAGACTTTGCTAAGCTCACACAACCGCTCACATCTTGCTTGAAAAAGAAAAATAAAATTGAAATAACCCAAGAATATATAGAGGCCTTCGAAAGGTGTAAAGAACTTTTAACGAATGCCCCGCTTTTGCAATATCCTGACTTTTCTCGACCTTTTGTCCTCACTACGGATGCATCGAACTTCGCTCTAGGTGCAGTCCTATCTCAAGGGCCTATTGGTAGTGATAAGCCAGTTGCCTTTGCCAGCCGTACGTTAAACGATGCTGAGACCAGATATAGCACGATAGAGAAGGAACTTTTAGCAATCATTTGGGCCGTCAAACATTTTCGTCCCTATCTATATGGAAAAAAATTCACTATATTTACTGACCATCGCCCTTTAGCCTGGTTAAATTCTATAAAGGAGCCCAATAGTAAACTTATCAGGTGGAAATTAAGACTAGCAGAATTCGAATACGAAATTATTTACAAAAATGGAAAACAAAATTGTAACGCAGATGCCTTATCTCGTATTAGAATTAATGTTTTAGACGAAAAAGACGACGTATCTATGAAAGTTAATTTAGACAAAAAGGAACAAAAACTACAAAGATATTTAGATAATGTTGTCACTGAAATTGTACAGCTTGGGAAACAGAAAAAACCATTACAACCCATAACAATTTCATCTGATTCTGAAACTTTAAGCATTTCCTCTTTAGACGGTAGACGTTCTCCGTATTCAATGCCCTCTCCGAATAGTAGCACTGCCACCGCCTCCGAAGGGCAAAGTAGTATACATACAGTACATTCGGCTAAAGATGTAGACACAGCAGGTATCCTTATTCTCCATGAAGCTATAGACACAAAACCAAACCAAATACTCGTACATACCTGGAATAGAAATGAATGTTCAGTAAAAAACATGTCTAGGGATAAACAAAAAATATTAGAAGTACACTTACCTTTGAATAATTATGAGCTAATTAAAGGTTTTCTAAAAGAATACATTAGACCTAAGATTAAATATTTCTTTTACTTTGAAGATAATCTTCACCGTGATCAATTTTCAAAAGTTACAACACAACTATTTAAAAAGGATAGTGTTAAATTTTATGAATGCACTGAGAGGATAATATACATAGAAGACGAAAACGAGCAACGTGAAGTAGTTCTAAAATATCACTTGGGTAAAAATTGCCATAGAGGAATCAAAGAAACATTAGTACATCTAAGACGAACGTTTTACTGGAATAACATGGGCCAAACGGTAGCAAGCATCATTAATTCATGCGAATTGTGTAAGAAAATGAAATACGATCGTAAACCTTTAAAACCAGAAATACAATTGAGTCAAACTCAATCGAAACCATTCCAGGAAATATTTATCGACACATTTTCAATAGAAGGGAAGCATTTCCTTACCTTAATTGACGCATTCAGTAAGTTAGGACAAGCTATTGAAATAAATAGCAGATCTACTCCCGAGGTAATTAGAGCCTTAATAAAATATTTTTCATTTTATGGAACTCCTACCAAAATATGTTCAGATCCCGGTATGGAATTCAATAATGTACTGATGAAGGAAATGCTAGCATTATACAAAATCAATTTACATATTAGCACCCCGCACAATCCTAACTCTATGGGATTGGTTGAAAGGTTCCATTCAACTATTACCGAAGTGTACCGTATCGCAAAATACGAACACAAAATCACCGATGCAGCATCTGTAATGACATATGCTGTTATGTCTTATAATCACTCTATTCATTCCACAACAAATCTCACGCCATTTGAAGTAGTATTCGGACACACAGAATCCAATAGTACATTTTCTGTAAATTTCGATAAGCAGTACACTCAACAATTAGTAAAGGAACATGCTAAAAGAACTAAACATTTATACGAGTATTTAACCAATAGGATGATTGATAGAAAGGTTACGGTAAAAGAGAAACGTGCAGGTGAATCGCAATTTGATATAGACGTAGGTGATACTGTGTTCATAAAAGGTGTCAATACAAGACGAAGTAAAGATAAACCTCGCTATCAGAAAGCTCATGTCACTGGTACTGTTAAAAGAAATGTAGTTAGAGTTGTAACCAATAAAAGAAGCACTACGGTTCCTATTAAAGATATAAAACGCCCTTCACAGGTTAATCCTTCTGGTGATCCAAACAATGGGAATCCAGGCCCTTCATCTGCTCCGGATTGACAAGAACCCGGGATTGCTACCAGTTAATGAAGGTCAAGCCTTCGTCACCTATGACAACTGGAGAGTGATTAAGATTTTAGATTTAAACTTAATTTACGAAGAATTAGAAACAAGTGTACATAGATATAGGTCACTTAAAAAGCATGTTCAAAGTTGTTTTAATATTAAAATATTTGATTCGGATTTTACTGACGTTGAAACGCAAACAGATTACGCTATGAATATTACCATTGAAAAGTATAGACAATTGTTCCCTTCAATGCGATTAAAAAGAGGCCTCCTCAACCCTTTAGGCTCTTTGATAAAAACTATTACAGGTAACTTAGATAATAATGACGCTATAACATACGAAAGGTTAATAAATGAAATGCAAACCGAACAGGACGCGATTAAAAATAAAATAACAATAGTAGCCGAAATGGTGGGTTCTTTTACGAATATTGCAAATTCTACTAAAAGTAATTTTATACGAATAGAGGAAAGCATTCAGAATATAAATAAAGCTTTAAATGAATCGAATTTCCGTCAAACTAGTACTAAAGTCACTAACTTCTATAACATTTTTCTTGATAATTTTCAAAACTTATACATTCATCTAAACGAAATTGAAACAGCTATTGCTTTTAGTAAAATTAATGTATTACATCAGTCGATAGTCGATACAGATGAACTTATGCTACTATTAAAAGAAATAGAACAAACCGAAAAATTAGTATTTCCTGTAAAATATGAAAATATTGTAAAATTAGAACAAACTATAGAGATAAAAGCTTATATAAAACAAAATCAAATAAAGTTCATTATGGGTATTCCACTCATAAGAAAAGATATTTTTACCTATTACAAATTAATTCCTTTACCGATTTTCCAAAATGGCCAGACAACCCTTATCGTTCCTAAAAATCCATACTTACTAGTGAAAGGGTTGAAAGCAACGCCGCTCACAGAGTCATGTCGGGAGATCGACGAGCATCGGTTCCTGTGTTACGAGAACGACGTGCCACCTTTCATCGACGACAAATGCGTCATTGAAATCATGCAGTTTCATACTAACATTTCCATTTCACATACCACAACATAACGATTCCTGTAACTGTGGAAAATGTAAAGATATACCGTGTACAGTCAAATCGTTGGATTATTTATTCATATCCTGAAACAATAATGAGTCAGTTCTGCGACAATGAAGTAACTCAAGAAATTATACAGGGAACTTACCTTTTAACAATGGATGATAGTTGCAGAGTGGAAATCAAAGGATATGTTCTGAAAAGACATCAGACTCTAGGAAAGGATGTAACCTACCTGAAGCAGCCAGTAATCAGCTTACCTAAGATAACGACTGACTCGCCAAGTATGCTAATGAAGCCCATCAACCTCAATGGAATCGACTTAGCTGATGTCCAGTTTCTAAATTTATTATTGCAGAAAAGTAGGAGTGAATTTAGTAACGATAGTGAGTTACGTAATAGTAACAAAAGTAAAATCGCCTTTAGAAGTGTTAGCTTAGTGAACATTGTAATTTTAATTATAATACTGATTCTTTTATTTGTATTTTTTAAGCATAAACTGATTAAAATTTGTATAAAGGAAAAGCGAGATAATCCTTCAGATAATCTCGAACTAGCGGAGGGAGGAGTTATGTCACATCATTCCAACCCTAGTACTTTGTTTATAACGCCTACGTAAGCATTGGCCACCCGGATTAGACGGTAATTAGAGTTTAGCGATAACGATTCCCATGCTATCCGGTTACAGTATTGTCTTTGTTTTAATAACTAACATAGAATAAGATTCATTCTAAAATTAACCACCTTCGAGAGAACATTAAATATCTTTTAATAAGTTTTAATTGTTTTTTTAAAAAGACTAGCGAGGTCCGTCGCAATTTAAGTATTTATTAAACAAGTATGTTACAATGTTAAAGCTAAGTCAAGACTGATAAATGAATTATACAATTAAAATAATGAAGAAATGAAACAATGGATATGCATACTGCTGATGCTACGTGAATAACACGGGATACGCGGAACGTCGATGCGCCGTCTGCACGGCGCCGTAGCGATACATGTGTTATACCGCGGTAACTCCTCCCTCCTTAAGATGAAAGTGCAATTTGCAACTTTCAGTAGCGTCCTCGCTACTTTCAGTCCTTTTTTTCGTTCTTCCTGACTTCCATTTGTATATCTTCCAAACAGCTAATGTAATTCCGATGGCGTACAGGAATAGGGTCGTCCAACTTGGAGTAGCCATAATAGTGGACCAGTTGAGATGATCTTCCTCATTTATGGTTTCAGCTTTATTAATCAGTTCATGTATGCTGTCCAGAGATATGTCTTGTAGTTTGAGATCATATCTAACGGATTCTTGAGGTATGTCTTGTCCTTTAGGTACCGGGATCACTTCGTTGACAAATACAGTTTTGAAATGGGTTTGAAGAGTTGTATTCATTAGATGAATTCGGCAGTTGTCTGTCAGAGTAACTAGATGAACTCCTGTTATTCTTTTATATTCGGTTCTAGTTCCGCATTGTGTTCTTAATACTTCTTCTTTTGTGGTAATTACTAACCAGGTATTTTCATTTATTTTTTGAATTTTACCTCTATTTAAATCCATTCGGGCATACGCGCACTTGGCTTCTTGGTGACGGATCAACGAGGTGATGCAATCATCTGAAGTATCTACTGTTCTTGTTGTAAGGGATTTGCACAGCTGCACTTCATCGTTAATGCGACGACAGTTTTCATCTAGGTAAGTGTACTCTTCGCTTCCAAGTACTAGGTATTTGGATTTTGGGATAATTGTAAGGTTATTTTTATCTGGGATGGAGTACAGGTGGATCAGATCATACATATTGGGATCGACCGAAGGGATTTCTAGAATAAATGTAAGTGAGTGTTCTGTGCTATATGCTTTAACATTAATCGATCGTTCTAACGTATGTATGTTATTAACACTTATATCTGCCACGGGTTTAATTGAAAATATTTTTTGTAAGTTTCTCATTTCTACAATTAAATTTTGAGGGCTTATAATACTAGGGTGCATTACACCTAACTGAGAGAAGGACATAGCATCTTCCAATATCATTAATTTATCTAATAATAATTGCAAACTAAAATCTATTTGAACATACATATCTAAGAAATTTAACTGAGTCATAACGGTGTTAGATACACTAGATGCATTTTGTAAAGCTCTTACTAATTTCTTTTGATTTTCATTTATTTTATTAAGTTGACTACTAAATTCTGTGATAGTACTCTCTGCTAATATGAGCGATTGCCTTTGTAGAGTTCTAGTTTTACTAACGTGATTTCTTAGGTCATTAATTTCGCTTTCAAATTTCATTGCATCCTGACTATCCAGATTTCCCGTAATGGCTTTAACTACCGTACCTAATCCGTTAATAAGACCTCGCTTAGTTCTAATTCTAGGAGTTATAAATGTTAATTTCCTACTTATTATATCTAGGGTATGGCTAATTTGGTCTCTATATGCCTTATGTAATTCGTTAGATGCTGCTTGTGTTTCAGCTGTTATAACACCAGCATATAATGCCATAAGCTTAGTTGCTGTAAGGTGTACATCTGTTAAGTTATATACATAGGCTATGCTAAAGGAGTCGATTTGTATTTTAATCTGTCCTTGCCTTAATAGGAGGATACCGTTCGTGTTATCTACGGGCTTTATATTTACATTGGCTGTTGTGTAGAGCAGGAAGGTTCCTGTGACGACGGCCCTGCAACAAGATGAGGTCTCCGTAGTAATTTATAATGAACTCTAATAGACTTAGAGTTAGGGTGATTACCTATAATTTCAGCGACATTGTTCGGGTGTAAGTGAATTATTTTGTATGGTCCTTTAAATACAGGCTTGGTTTTGTCGTTGCGTGCTGTCTTGGCTACTTGCTTAAATACTACTTCACCTACCTTAAAACTTATACTCTCAGCATCCTGGTTGCGTTTTGCTATTACCTGTTCCTTATTTTTAGACGTATGTGCTGACACACACTCCTGTACCGCTTCTGCGTTCATGCGATGTTTAAGGACATAATCTTGGTAAAATTCCTTTGTATAAGATAGCTCTAAGGGGTTTCGTGAAGCTGTATGACCGAAAAGTAGTTCATGTGGAGTATATTCTGTTGCTGAATGAACAGCATTATTATAAGCTATAACCGAATATCTCATGAGAGTTTGTATGGGGTCGTCCTTATTTGTCATTCTTTGTATACGAATAATTTCTGCTATTGTCGAGTGAAATCGTTCAATTGGAGAGTTGGAGTTAGGATTGTACGGTGTTGTAAAGTGTATGTTAATACCATGGGAGGCGCATATTTCCTTTATTACATCGTTATCAAACTTACTATCTGAATCAGTGGTAATCTTATGAGGTAAACCTAGTATTGAGAAGAATTGTAATAGTGAGTCTGCTATGTGTACACTACTACACGCTGATAACGGTATGGCTTGAGCGTATTTTGAAAAATTGTCTATTATGGTTAGGAAGGTTGCTCCTCCTGTAGAATATAAATCCATGAAAAGTTGTTGCATGGGTTTTGTATGTGTCTCGGTAAGAGCTAGGGGTGGTCTTAAGGGGTTACGTTCGTATTTGGCCTTGAGGCAAGTTTCACATTGGTTTATGTATGTCTGTATTGTAAGTAGCATATTAGGCCAGTGATAGTTTTTATGTAGTTGTTTATAAGTTTCCTGTATACCACGGTGTATAGTTTTACCCTCGTGATACTTCTTTATTAACTCTTGTTGTTCGGTTTTATTTTCTACTAATGTTACACGTAACGTACATTTTAATAATTTTGGACCTCTCTCATTGAAAACGGTAGTGTAGACTCTAGCAAATGCATGATATAATTCTTCGTTATGGAAGTAACAATGGAAAACTCGATCGGCTATTGTATGTTCTTTTAAGAATCGAATAATTTCTTGTTCCGTGTTGTTTATCGGAATAAAAACGTCTTTAATAACGCATCGAGAGTTGGTGGACCTATTATCGACTCTATATGTAGTTCCAGGTGTAGATCTTATGTGAAACTGTTTCAATTGTCTATGTATTGCCTCGGCTACAATGGGTATTCCGCGATTCTCATTATCAGGTTGAGTGTGATTGGTAGATATTAGTTGTTCCCGATCTATCGTAACCACGCTCATGCTATCGGACTCCACGTCTGTCTGCGAGATTGGGACACTATTGCTTACATTATGGTTATTTACTTGTTCCTCAGCTTCCCTACGTGCATTATCAAATATTCTGCCTATTAATTGGTCGTCTTCATTATCGTCTAAGTTTACAGCTAAAGACTCTATACTATTATGGAATATTTTGACCCTTGATAACGCATCTGCGTTGGTATTCTGTCTACCCTTCTTGTATACGACTTTATAATCATACTCTGCTAATTTTAAACGCCATCTAGTTAACTTTGAATTTGGATCTTTTAATGACATTAACCAGGTAAGTGGACGATGGTCGGTGTAAATAGTGAATTTACGGCCATAAAGATAAGGTCGAAAATATTTGATAGCCCATATAATGGCGAGTAACTCTTTTTCGATGGTGGAATATCTAGATTCTGTATCTGAGAGGGTTCTAGATGCGTACGCAACTGGTTTATCGGATCCTACGGTCCCTTGTGATAAAACAGCGCCTAATGCGACGTCTGAAGTATCAGTCGTAAGGATAAAAGGCTGATCAAAGTCTGGGTATTGGAGGATTGGGTCGTTCGTTCATATCTGCCTACATTTATCGAAGGATTCTACAAACTCCGGGGTATGAACAACTTTATTACCCTTTTTTAAGCAGATGGTCATTGGTTTTGTAAGTTTGGCAAAATTTTTGATAAATTTACGATAATAGCCTACTAGACCTAAGAAGGCTTTAACGTCCTTTTGTGACTGTGGGAGGGGGAAATCTAAAACTGCCTTAATTTTATCTTTATTTGGTTTAAGTCCTTGGTCCGTTAATTCATGTCCCAAGAACTTAACATGTTTTTGAAGAAATTCTGATTTGTCTAATTGAATCTTTAAGTTATGTAGCCTAAACCGTTCAAAGACTTGTCTTAGTTTATCTACATGGTCTTGTAACGATGTAGAGATGATGATGACGTCGTCTAGATAGGTATACACATTATCTATGCCTCTTAATATGTGGTCCATGAGTCTTTGGAACGTGCTTGGGGCATTTTTTAATCCGAAGGGCATTCTAAGAAACTCATAGTGCCCTTTTTCGGTCGAGAATGCTGTTTTCTCAATGTCATTTGGGTGCATCTCTACTTGATGGTACCCGCTTGCAAGATCGAGTGTGGAAAAGTATTGTGCTCTGCCTAACCGTTCTAAAATGTCATGTATATTGGGGAGAGGGTATTTATCTTCTACAATACGATCATTAAGTCTCCTATAGTCAATAACTAAACGCCATTTGACCTTACCGGAAGCATCTGGTTTTTTTGGAACTATATGAACAGGGCAGGACCAAGGAGAAATACTGTCCCTTATGATTCCTTGCTTCAACAGTTTGTCTACCTGGTTGCCTATTTCTTTACGCTGCTGAGGGGCTTGTCTATAACTCCTAACGAAAATAGGTTTATCATCGGTAAGCCTAAGTTCGTGCTTAACGGCGTGAGTAAACGTTAATGGAATGTTTTCTGAATAGAATAGGTCTCTATATTGAAAGCATATTTTATTAATTTCCCGCTTTTCCTCTTCGTTCATATGTTGTGTCCTAATTTTCTTTACGTTCTCCTGTAACTCTGCGTCAATGTTGGTGTGTACGTTGAGATTGTTAAGTCTGCATCTGTGATTGTTTTGTACAGTATTTGCAAATGGTTCTAAGTTAATATGGGTCTTATTAGATATAACTTTCTGATCATCTGTGTAATTTACTACGCTAGTTTTAAAAATACCGTTCTTTACAGAGACTATTGCGGCTGGTGACTCTAAGCCGTTCGACCAACAATAATCGTCGTGAAGATATTGTCCATCTATATAATTAGTCTTTACCGTAATTAACTTTTCGCATCTTGGTTCTATTTTAATTTTTCTAATGGGATAATCAAAGTATATAGGTATACTCGCTGTTGCTGTATGTAATATTTTATTCTTTAAATCTATATTACTTGACAACGTTTTTAATAAATCTAAACCTATAAGTCCTTTATACTTAGGGTCAAAATCGAATAACAGGAATTTATGTGTGATATCGCTATTAAAGGCTGGTGGTAAAGGAAGGTGTGCTACGTATTCGTGTCTGGTTTTAGCATGTGCAGTTTTGACTTCGAAAGGTTCGCGTTCTACACAATACTCGAGAAATGTACCAAAGATTACGTCTGGTGAAATCATTGACCGTGATGCCCCAGTATCAATAAGAAACTTACCTTTGTATTCGGGCAGCTGGATGTAGGGTAAGTGGTCTTTGTCGTGATGGTTGAGCTTGACTATCCTTGGTCGTCTAGCTCGCTGTCCGCGATAAAATTCTGATTGTTACTTACCGCTGTGTCATCTTGATTCTGATAGTCGTCGTAATATTCGGTGGCGTTGAAGTTTTGTTGCTCTCCTTCACTAAAGTATTCCTCGTTGGGGGTATAGAATAATTCCTCGGACACAAACTGTGGTTTTTGAGGTTTACCTACCGATCTCATGGTGACATCAGATACTTTCTGAGGAGGATTAACTTGTTGTTGTGGAATATTCGGCTGAGTTCTAAAATTACCAGAATTTCTAAAATTACCTGTGTTGTTGGAGCGGTTCTTCCATGGTAACATAGATTGCACCCCCTGCTGGCGTTGTTCTGGGTTTAGATTATTTTGTTGTGGTACGAAGTTTGGTGTTATCAGATGTTGTAAGGGTTGGTTAGTATATGACCTAAACGGGTGGCCTTGTGAACTAGGTTTATGAACTTCAATTTTATTCTTCGGTTGTGACGTAGATGGAAAGTTGCTACTGTAATTCCTATTATATGCTAGTCTAGCTTCCTCCTGCCTAGCAGCTACTATTGCTAATTCTAGCGTTACTGGTTTTGCTATCCTTACACCTATCGATACATTAAAATCTAATTGGTTCGTGTATTGTTCTATAACCATGTTCTCATAATAACTTTTGTCTGAATGTTTGCCTACGGTATATAAGGTATCTAACATTTCCCTTAATCGTTTTCCAAAGCTATCCGCGTCCTCAGATTTGAGGCGACGCATGCGCGTAAGCTCCTGCATCACTTGAATCTCGTTTCTGGGTTCGCCTAGCCGTCTTGTTAACGCATTTTTGACACTAGCCCATGAAGTTAGATTTTCCTCGTATGCAATGGCGTCTATTGCTGGACCGCTTAACCTACTTTTAACTAAAGATAGAACTAAAGGATGATGCCTAGCTGGCTCTTCCACTAAATTTAAAATATTATCTACTTCTCTAATATAGTAATTCAACGTCTTTGGATTGCCGTCGTATCTCGGCATTAAATCCGTAATGAATTTAAAGTTATCGCAATCTTTAAAAGCCATTTTGTGTTACTAATATATAACGATACTAGTTTATATAAGTAGACACAAGTGTTAATAAAAAAGAGAAAAAAAATTAGTACGAAAGCCAAACGCGATTTTAGCCTATGGACGAACGCACAAACACACACAATAATATGTATATATAAATAACGACAGGAAATATAGCATAGGAAACTTGGAAGTCAATGAGCACTTACCACAGCGTCTTCTGCATCTCCCACCGGGTCTTGACGAGCAACAGGATTCCTTAGCTCCGGAAGTCCCGCGAATATCGCCCGAAGGTTCTCTATTATATAGATCGCGAATTAACGATTAATACCGTTCACCTCGAGAAGAAGAGTTCTATTCTTTCTCGGAAGTGCCGCGATCCTACCGACTGCGCCAGTTAAGTTTGGGCGATGAAAAATTATGTTTTTAAAAAGTATAATATTTATTAAACAAGTACGAGTATGTTACAATGTTAAAGCTAAGTCAAGACTGATAAATGAATTATACAATTAAAATAATGAAGAAATGAAACAATGGATATGCATACTGCTGATGCTACGTGAATAACACGGGATACGCGGAACGTCGATGCGCCGTCTGCACGGCGCCGTAGCGATACATGTGTTATACCGCGGTAACTCCCTCCATTACATTTCTTTAAAGTTAAACATAAACCAGATTTAACTCCAATTGAACTCACTTAAAACTAGTCTAAATATAAAGTAATCGTCGGTGAGATTCCTGTACCTGTATTTCTTTGGCTAAGCAAAAATGTGTGGTAGCGGCCTAAGAGAATCTACCACCCCATCTCATCCCGTGGGTGTCGTAAAAGTCGACAGAGGGAAAATGAAAAACAGGATATGGGCAGCAGCACCTCCTGGAACATCTGAATAAATAAACTGCGGTTGCCAATCCGCCTGCCAAGCGTGGCAACTATGGCAAAATCCCCTCAAAAGGAGAGCTACAAACTTTTGTGGCTATCGATGGGGGACGCCTATGTTCAGCAGTGGACTTGTGATAGGCTGAAACGACGAACGACGACGACGAAGCAAAAATGTGTGGGCTTACACGGTTCCGGGTGGGTGTTTATTCATATGTATGTAAACCCATGATACAGATATTATAAATAAATATCTTTATTTCTTACCACAAACGACATTAATGGTGCAACGGCTGCTTAAAACAAACGCTGTGTCACCCAGAACATTTCTGTGTGGCGCCACACTGCGCCCTTCACGCTGAGACATCAGTTCTTAAGTCATATATGCCTAGGTATTACACTAGCCTAAGACACTGAGGTCTTTCAGACCGAAACATCCGTAATTTTTGGTTCCTACCTAGACGGGTACCTGCAGAAGAATCCTACCACCAGTAATCTATCGTATCTATTATCGTTTTGGTTATTCTGTCCGCGTAAAATAAGCGGACCACATACATGATTGCGCCATACAGCGTAGTACCTCGCTTACCTGAACATTAACATTTCGGCCCTTCCCGTAATGTTCGGTTCAGAGCGTGCGGCTTGAGGCTATAGCGTTGGTTATTATATAAAATTCATATTCAGATCTTGTGAACCCTACAAGGTATCGAAACGGAACTGTCACAAAAATTTAAAATAAAATTCCTGTTTTAATCCCTAAAATTATGTTGAGACGTTTCGAAGCCTTTTCCAGATAAACCTTCAGACATACAGGCAATAAATCTAAAACAGTCACGCCATTTTCCTATATAAGGGGTAGGCAGAAGCCACACGCGTAGTCCACTTTTCGCCTCCGTGGGGAACGAGATGAACGGTGGCGAACCACGTCGCGGCTATTTTGGTACAAGTAAAAAAATCTTACTCCTCATTGCGTTCCCACGAGTAGTAATAGTGACAGCATTGCATAATTATAGTGTTATTCTGGACGAATAAAGTCATTCTGTACAATAGTTAGTCACCTCTTAGCCGTGGTAGCTCAGGGGCTAGGCGCTCGCTTTAAATTTCATAGTACGCGAGTGACCTGGGTTCTATTCCCGGTGCCGGCACCACTAAAATTGTTAATTGCAATTTCAAGTGCTGATTTACCACGTGCTCGGCGGTGAAGGAAAACATCGTGAGGAAACCTACATGTCTGGGAAATTAAAAAAAATAATATGTTTCGAAAACATGTGTAGTCCGCCAACCCGCATTGGAGCAGCGTGGCGGATTCTTCCTAGCTCCAAAATCCTCTCTGAAATGAGAGGTGGCCTGTGCTCAGCAGTGGGACATATATAGGCTGAAACTTTACTTTACTTTACTTTAGGACACCTCGGCAGGAAAGTCGTAGGTGCTATTCTACTCTGCTGGACACCAATCGGCTGCATCGTATAAATATGGATTTTATTATTGGTATTTGGCTGTTACGTCAAATAAACGTATTAAGATTATTGTGGGGCATTTATATAGTTTTGTCGTCTGACTGGAATATATATGAAAAGATAGATAAAATAAGATGAAATCATATAAAATCAATAAGATACTCGTAGTATAAGATATATGCTAATACTATGCAATAAATATATAAATAAAACCCTAACCAGACCGGAGCGCTTGGCAGGGGAAAGCAAACGGCCGAGGGTTAAGGGAAAAGAGGAAGAATCCTGCGGACGATGTGGGTCGTATTGAGAAGCATCGCCTTCTGCATTTGAACACGGAGGCGGCCCGTCACACGCCCTGTCACTTCATATGTCGCGAGAGACTGACCGGGATTAACTCGCTACGCACGACCACCGGAATAATTTCGTTCGGCATACCATCCCACATGTCGGTCACCTCGTGAGCCAGGTCCAGATATTTTGTCTTCTTATCAGTTTCGGCTTTCACGAGGTTCTCGACATATGTAATGGTGATATCCTCGACTGTGCTTGATCCATGGGCACAGTCAAGGATATTTTGGTCCACCACGATATCAGGTTTTTTCTCAAGAATAGTCCTGTTCGTGATGATGGCCCAATAGAGCCTGGCACGGTCATTTTCGAGCACTGCCTACGGCAGGTACTCATAACAAGGCGATTTCCGCTCCACGAGACCGTACTTCAGAACAAGCTCCTGATGAATAGGTCCTGGCTACTAGGTTGTGTCTATGCACTCAGAGTTAGAAAGCGCCTAACAACCGGAGATGACACGCCTAAGTGACTCGCCGGGACAGTGCAAGCTCGACAGATGTCGACGGCGCCATCCTTAAGAATATATCTCCGATAGTTGTTGGTCTTAAGAACCTGATCCTGCATCGCACAGACAAAACCCTCGGTTTCACTAAAAAGGCTCACCAGTGTAGGGAGGCGACAGACTCTACAAAAGGCTTATGTAGAGCTTTGTAGAACCTCTCGCGGAGCTCTATCTTCTCTCATACGGCCTTCCGGTCGGAAATTCTCTATACTGCCGGGTCTTGCCATTGCTTTTTAGCTAAGGATAGAGAGGAAGTCCTTTATCACATTTAATGAAGTCTGCACAGAACGATTCACTGGATCTCCTCAGAAAGTAATTGTGGAGACTGCACACTTCACGATTATGCCATTATTATTATTATTTATTTAATAATCACTATGTTAGTAAATTACAGAATCAACATTATTGAATTATTATAATCGTTCATTCGGAATAGACATTTAAAAAAGGTAGTAACTTCTTTATTCAAATGAATCCTGGTACAGCGGTTCATATACATACTGTCGAACTTACTAGCGATCACGTTTAGGATGCTGTTGGTTACTGCCCGCATCCTGACCACCAGGGACGTGCGTCGCTTTCTCATAGTCGTACAGAAGCAGTTTGCACGTGCCTCTGCAAACATCCCCGATGCACTGCAAAACCGGGGCAGCCCCATCAACACCCTGAACGCAATGTTATATTGAACGAACCCAGAGAGCACTATAATGTCTTTCAGTGTAGTCCGCCCACAGGCTGCTGGTATAATAGGAAGTGCAATGGGCTCTAACAAGAGTGATCTTGACCTTTGAAGAGTAATTACAGATAATGCTTTGCGTTTGCGTTCAACATCAGCATCGTGTTAAGGGTCAGACGTAACCAAATGCCCAAGATATATAAATGCTGACACTGCCGTTACCGATGATCCGTTTGACTTAATTGGTGGGACACTTGGGGAATGTTTATCCCTAACCCCAAAGACCATGCATTCACTTTTGCACACATTATATTTTCAACCATGATTAGCATCGTAATTTTCGGAAAACGTGAACAGTTTTTGTGTACATTTACTTGTATAGTTTTTGTATATATATAGTTTATGTATTGCTTGTGACGTAGACATATCTAATGAAAGTTTCGTTAGAACTTTAGTAACTACATACGATCACGACTATATCCCATAAGGGGTAGTCAGAGACTGGGCACTCACTGCAAAAACAGATGACTGCCACAATCCACGTTTCAACGAAACAATATAATGCACTTGGTGTGAAAGGTGGTGAGCCCATCGCCACCATGCGCTGTTGGGTGCACAGTGCAGTTTAAATCCTTACTCGCCTTTTACGAGATCCATTGGATGATCCATCTGGAGTGGTAGTATTCTTTTAACGAGCCGCCACCACACGGCTATAATAACTAGTAACTAGAAACAAGAAATTTGATAGGCGCTCAAACGTGAAATAGAAAATAAATTAATGGATCGACTATAATTATTATTTATCCAATAATTAATAATTGTTTATACACTGAGCAGTGCTATTTTGGTTAAGCTGTGATATCTCAGTGGCCGGTCACTCTCCTTAAATTCCGGTGCTGAGACCTCTAAAAATGGAACCTGCATGTCTGAGGAATAAAAATACTTCGAGGACATTTGAAGACCGCCAACCTGCATTGGAGCAGCGTGGCGGACTCTTCCCAGCTTGAAACCTATTCTTAAATGAGAGGAGGCCAATGCTCAGCAGTGGAACATATATAGGCTGTTACTTCACTTAATTTTACCAGTGTGATGAATATTGTCTATCTCAACGTGCTCCACTTAGCGGATGCAAGACTTACCGAATCAATGCTTTTAAAACCAACCCTTGAGTGACATACGCGCACTTCCATGAACGGTACAAAAACTCAAATGGAGTCAAACTATGCGACATTTATAGGCCGTTACTTTACTCTTACTGGTGGTAGGATTCCTATGCAGGAATGCGTCTAGGTAGGTACCACCCCAGGGCCAGTTATTTTGCCGTGAGGCAGTAGTGTGCAAACATTACTTTGGTTCAGTTTGAAGGGAACTGAGAGCTAGTGTAGTACACTGGGCATATGAGACTTAAGAACAGAAATTTTCTGGGTGACACAGCATACGCTTACCATCAGTTGAACGTTTCGATAGTTTCGTCCTTCTATCCAATAAAAAAAACTTTTATTTTTGTTAATTTATTTATTTTCATTTATTAAAATTTTAAACAAATATCTTTTATACATAAGGTTCACTTCTTCTTTTTTTTATTTTCCTTTACAATGGTTATGTTTTCCAAAGAATTCCTCTAACAACTTAATGTGTTTGAACCTTCAGTCGATATTTTCAAGTGCATTTAACGATAAATATCTCAAAGCACTGCGGGCCTTGAGGGGTCTTATCAGTCTTCGCTGTCGAGATCACAAACTAAATTGCATATTGTTACGTTGGACTCGCGTCCAGCTACCTGAGCCTTTTTCTACACTTAAAGGTACCTGTCCACCAAAGTATATCATTTGCTATGAGTTATAAGAAATTCAGAACACTTTTTTTCTCTTTATTTAGGATAACAAACAGTAGCACAATACAGATAATATGACAATAAAACTTTTTTTTTAGATAATATGACTAATCTTAATACAAATATAATTTTATCTGTGAACCAATCACATCATTCGCGAGTTAATTATAATTATTGTTACGTGTAACAGAAACATAAACTATGAAGTATAACAAAAGATTAAAAAATAAAATTTATATAAAATGTATATATTTTAAATAAACTATCATATTAAACATTTTCTAAATGTTAATGCAGACAAATAAAACAAATACATATGCAGAAAACATCAATTATATATGTCAACCACATGACGGAGAGGGCACACCAGCATTGGAACGACAGGAGTCTATGGCAAGTAAGTAAAGTGCGCACACCTACCGTCGATGTACTTTGCTTCCGGATGTACTCTGTCGCTTATAAATACCATAAAACCAACTTTATTTTTCTTAAACGATAAAAAAGTCCGGGGTAGACATGTATGTGATGTTAAATTATTTTTTATTAATCAACTATTAGATATTTGGACGTAGAGCAGGGTATCGAGCAGTGACAAAGCGTCATAATAGAATACATAAAACAATAATTACAACAACTGTGGACTTATTAATTGACTACTAGAGTCGTAATAAAACCGATAAGTGGGGACAAATCTGGGATCGTCATCACTCAGTTCTCCACAATGACGTTAACCGAAGAAGAAGACACGATTCGCCCAAAATGCAGAAGAAATAAAAAGAACTAATTAAAAAATATGAATCAACAAATATAACTAACTGCTCAGTAAATATCAATTATTAATGAATCTTAAAATATTAATTAAGAATGACTGAAACGTTGCACGGAAACGATGCAAATGCAATCAAATTCAAGAAAGAAACAAATTTTATTCGTCGCCACATAACAATACAATTTAAACACTACATAGTAAACACAATAAATATAGCAATTTATTTTTGACTAGCTAGTAGTAGGTAGTAGTAGTAGGTTTTATAAATATCCTGTGGGAGCTATCCGGGATAAAAAGTATCCTGTGTCCGTCCCCAGGTTGCAAGCATTCTCTGTTCCAAATTTCGTCAAGATCTGTTCAGCGGTTGAACCGTGAAAAGGTAACAAACAGACGGAGGGACAGAGAGAGTTACTTTCGTATTTATAATAGAAAAATATTGCTGCGGCGCTAATACTCTATTTATTTATTTATTTTAAACTTTATTTGCATGCACAAAAAATAGATGTACAAAAAGGCGGACTTAATGCTGTAAGGCATTCTCTACCAGTCTACCTGCGGGTGGAGCAGAAAAGATGTAGTGGGTGCCAAGATCAAACAATAACAAAATAACCACAGTAATCCACAAAAGAGTACTAAAAAGTTAAGAAAGAAACTATTCTGTAATATGTCATATTTAAATTAAACTAATTTTACGTAATTTTCCTTAACCTTAGTTTCATTTAAATGTGCAGTGTTCGCGTGAATATAAGAAATCATAATATGTCATAATAATAACAAAAAAATATTATGATAGCCTAGCCGATTTCGACCACGGCGAGAACTTCCGAATCCGAATGTCGAGAGCCATCAACTGCGCAGAAGATATTATAATGCCACAACTGTACGCGCAAACATAGAGGCACTCACTCGTCCCAACCTACCCGCGCCCGATGTAACGCTGATGCGATAAGATCGGAGGTAGGCTAGGATGCAGTGTCAGAAACACGGGGACAAACACAACACAACCAGACCCGAAAACCAACAATTTGTGTTTTAGCACAAGTGTTGACTCCGGCTGGGATTCGAACCCAGGACCCGCGGCGGAGAAGACAGGTACTCTGACCACTAGATATTATGTACTGTGTTTACTTTTTTTATATATACATGCACGCGCATAAACACGTATATACAAACATACACATATACATTCATGCATAAAATATGACTAGTTTCCGAATTCATGAAAGAATGCTAATACATTAAGTAAAAGAAAATAAGTAGAAATTTATAACAAACATTAGAAAGAAAATAATCCTCCTACGACAATGCAACAAGTGGTTCCAGATCAAGTCCTTAAAGTAAGCCTTGCTGATGCTAGTACGAATGCTGTTTGGCAATTCGTTCCATAGTCGGATCGCTTTTGGAACTGTTTTTCTATCGGAACAGTTTACAAAATTCACGAGCACTTCGACCTTAAAATTTTATTCCCATCGCTCTTTCGTTTCAAAAAGATTATGGCGTGTTGACGTTTAGTTTCGTGTTCTACATTGGGATTGGATGTGGCATATTTTTCACTATCGTTAACTGGTATGCGGTCCTACCATTGTAATCTACCATAAATTAATTGTGAGGAGGTGAATCCTAATATTTAATTTAAGGTTTTAAAATAAATGAAAACAGAAGAAGTCAGTAGGCTTTCCGCATCAGGTGAGCTGGCAGATTGCTTGCTCCCTCTTCTATTAAAAAAATCATCCGTGTACTTAAATCTATTATACAAGGCCCTCATAAGTGCGTGATTTTATACGTAATTTATAATTTGACTTATATAGACTGACTCTCTTATTTATTACGTGTTTTTTTATTTTATTTTCATAGAAGTGACGGAACGAGCAAAACGTTCACCTTATGGTAAGTGTAACGTTTGCCCATAACAAATGCTGTGTCACCCAGAAAATTACTATGTGACACCACACTGCGCCCGTCACCCTGAGACATAAGTTCTTAAGTCTCATATGCCCAGTGATTACGCTAGCTCACAGTGCCCTTCAAACCGAAACACAGTAATGTTTGCACACTACTGGCTCACGGCAGAATAGAATAGCACCTACCTCTTTCGTACAGAGGTGTTGTAAGAGCCAACAATGGCTCTGTACGGACAGCCTGTATTCGTGCAAAATAATACCGTAATATGCAATACTGTCACTATTGTGCTCGTGGGAACGCAATGGGAAGTAATTTTTTGAGTTGTACCATAATGGCGGCGACGTGGTTCCCCACCCGTCACATCTTGTTTCCTGCGAGGGCGAAATTTGGGCTGCGGGTTTGGACCCTCATGTAAGAAAACAGCGTGACTCTTATGAATGAAAGACTGTCTAATAAAATTTCTCCAATAGTTTTTGTCTTAAATAATGCCCCGTTTATTTTACACAATATCGCTATAATGGATAGACACCTTTATGCCTACTCTTAGTGTGATCAGATATTGTAGAATATGGATTATGTTTAATGAGTCTGGCGCTTCAGTGTCGTGGATGCGAGATATCGGAATTTGGAAGGGAAACTTAATGTCGTCCCTCTTGTGTTAATTTTCGTAATTTTGAGTAAAATTAATATAACAGCCTCATCTCACTGCTAAGTACAGGCCTCCTCTCATTTCTGAGAGGGTTTTGGAGCCGGATAAGTCCGCCACGCTGCTACAATGCGGGTTGGCCGACTTCACATGTCCTAGAAAAGTTTTTCATTCCTCGGACATGCAGTTTTCCTCACGAAGTTTTCCTTTACCGCTAAGCACGTGGCAAATAAGCGCTTAAAATTTCCCAGAACAAGTTTAGAGGTGCCGGCACCGGGGATCGAACTCAGGTCACTCACGTACAAAGAAATTTATGTGCGCCCGGAGCTACCACGTATTTGCAATTAATCGTTGCGAGTTGCTTAGCTTGCAGTTGCTTACCACATATTTGCCCAAATAATAGAATTAAAAGTTACATAAATGTTTTTTCAATTGTCAGTGTAACTGCCCACAATGGTTAGTCCTGGGTTCAAAATGTAGTGATACTGATTCTCCGACACTGCTTCCGAAGTCAGAATGCACTTGATTTTAGATTTTTTTCAACACATTCATCTGATGGTAAGTGCAACGTCTGCCCATAACAAATGCTGTGCCATCCAGAACACTTCTATGTGGCACCTCACTGCTCCCGTCACCACGAGTAGTTCTTTAGTCTCGCATTCCCAGTGATTATACAAGCAATCAGTGCCTTTTTGACCGAAACAGGAATTTTTGCATACTACTGCTTCACAGCAGAATAAATGACCCTGGGATGGAACCTACCTCGACGGATATCTGCGTAGGAACCCCAGACCAGTTATTCTGCCGCGAAGCAGTAGTGTGCAAACATTACTGTGTTTCAGTCTGAATGGCTCTAACAGCTAGTGTAATCACTGGGTATATGAGACTTAAGAACTGAAGTCTCTGGATGACGGGCGCAGTGTAGTGTCACACGGAAATGTTTTGGGTGAAACAGCATTTGTCATGGGAAGAAGTTGCACTTACCATCAGGTGAACGTTCTGCTCGCCACGTCAATTTATCCACTAAAAAAACAGATGTCCCATGGTGACAAGCGCAGTGTGTAAGCGCCACGACTGGTCATAACAATTGCTGTCTCAATAAAGTTGTATAACACCATAACTTTTGTCTTCTATTTCCACTTCCCATGAAAAAGTGACGGAAAAAGAGATGAGCAAATAGTATACTTAGTAGTAAGTGGAACGCCTACCCACAGTAACAGTGTTATCCAAAATTCCTGCGCTCGTCACCATGAGACATCAGTTCTTAAGTCTCATATGCCCAGTAATTACTCTAGGTATCAGTGCTCTTCATACCGAAACACAGTAATGTTTGCACAATTCTGCTTGGCGGTAAGATAAAGGATACTGCAATAGCAGTTTACTGGTGGTAGGATTACGAAATAACTACGACGAGCGCAGTGTGGTGCCACTCAGAAATGTTGTAGGTGACACAGTATTTGTTATGGGCAGTATTCGTCGGTCTCATCTCGTCACTTTCTTCCATAATAATCATCGGTTGGCGCAGTGGCTAAGCCCTTGGCTTCTGCGCCGCGGGTCGCGGGTTCGATCCCCGCACGGGACAAATATTTGTATGGCCTACAGATAGTTGTTCCGGGTCTGGGTGGTTTGTGCATGTGGAATTTATGTCTGTAAAACATACCCACGACACAGGAAAAATTCTACTGTGGGGCATCGTTTTTTTAATTAATTAAAATTAATTAAATAGGAGACTAGCTGTCAGTTCCATGGCCCCGTCGCTACAGACGTGACCTCGGCGATCCATACACTAATATTATAAATGCGAAAGTAGCTCTCTGTGTCCCTCTGTCTGTTTGTTAACTTTTTACAGTCCAATCGCTGAACCGATCTTAACGAAATTTGCCACATAGATAGGTTGCATCCTGGAGACGGACATAGAATACTTTTTATTTCGTAAAATCAAATGCTTCCCACGGGTTCGGAGTCGTGGGCATCACCTAGTTGATAATACAAGGGTTTTATACATCAACGCCTATACCAATTTACTTTTTGTCATTTTCATCCTACTACCTTGTCACTAATCCTGCTTACAAGTGACCCGCAGCCGTAAAATATTCTAATTGGTTTCTAGTTCGCCGTCCAACAATAGTAACTGGAAATGTTGAACTTGAAATCCGGCGCATCCTTCTTAACGGTGGAATTAAGAGAACAAATTCCTTTAAGGCTGTCGAAACGTTTTATCTGTTTCTTCATAATTCTATTAAATTGGACCGGATTTCTTAGTTCCGTGTCTTGTAATGATGAAATTAAAAAAAATATTAAACAGATGAAAAAAGGTGTGATTATTGTATAAGGATATTGTATTTGATAGGTGTCAGCCGAGATGTTCGGTAGAGTACAAAATTACTTACCTTTTTTCTACCGAAGTGTCGTAAGAGGCGACTAAGCTATTGTACGGACAGACTTTATTCATTCGGAATAACACCATAATCAGGAATCCGTCTAGGTGTGGACACCAGGGCCAGTTATTCTGCCGTAAAGCGGTAGTGTGCGAAACATTACTGTGTTTCGGTGTGAAGGGCACTAAGAGCTAGCGTAATCACTGGGCATATCAGACTTAAGAACTTATGTCTCAGGGCAATGGGCATAGTGTGGTGTCACACAGAAATTTTCTCGGTGACAAGGCATTTGTTATGGGCAGACGTTACACTTACCATCAGGTGAACGTTTTGCTGTTTTGTCACGTCATCAAATAATAGGTGGTACCTATCTAGACGAATTTACCAATAATCTGTTTCAATTAATTTAAGAATGAATTGCAGGCAATTGTAATTACTAATTACTACAATAAAGTTACCATTTGATGTAAATACAAACAAACTTTATAAAGGCCACCGATGCTATTAAAGATAGAGAGAAGGAACAAAAGCTTCGATGTAAGAACGAAATAATTCGGTGAAATCTTCAACTTTTGTGTTTTTGTCTTGTTAAATGTTACAAATATGGTTTACGACGCGACAAAGTGAATATGTTATGAAGTTTAAGGCATACATTGTTACGTGATGACCATTCTAATTTAAGTACTTGCATTCATAACGTCAAGGAATGCAACATGGATTTGTTTGATAATGTCATCCGAGCTTGATACAAAATTATATTTATTTTACTTAGAAGGAGTATCGTGGTGGAATCTCACAAACGAGGGGAGACCTTAGCTCAGCACGGGGATATTTACGTAAATATAAAAGTCGACTAAGAGAATTACCAGAAAACCTCGTGGCCTCCAATTTAATAACCATCTTAGTTATGTGTGGTGGCGGCTCGTTAAAAGAATACATCCACTCCATCTCATCCAATGGATCTCGTAAAAGGCGAGTAAGGAATTAAACCGCACTCAACAATCAACAAAAAACGCATCCAACAGCGCATGGTGGCGATGGGCTCACCGCCTATCACACCAAGTGCATTATATTGTTTTGGTGAAACGTGGATTGTGGCAGTCATCTGTTTTTGCAGTGAGTGCCCAGTCTCTAACTACCTCTTATGGGATACAGTCGTGATTTTATGTATGTACTTAGTTATGCCGAAGCCTTAATTACTGGTAAGGGCAGTATCTAAGGCTCTGATACAGTAATAGCCAAACTCCCTACCAAGAGTGGTAATTACGTTGAGCAATACTGGTCCCAACTTTGGAGAGGCCGATGTCCAATGGAGTTTCTACATACATATATGTTCAACTGCTGAGCAGAGGCCTCCTCATATCTGAGAGAGTTTTGGAGCCGGAACGAGTCCGCCTCGTTGCTGCAATACGGGTTGGCGGATTTCACATGACCTCGAAAGAATAAAACAGAATTTTTTTTATTCAACATATTTTTTAAACTACACTGGTTCGCAAAAAAGCCTCTGTCCCGAGAAGAACCAGAAAGAAACCCAGCGGGCAATTTTTTTTTCATTTAATCATTTTAACAATAATGTAAAATTACAGTGTTATAAAGATGTAGAACTAGCTACTACTACTAGTTCTTAAAGAGTTACTGACTCTGTGAAGTAGAGTAACTGGCATTATTAATTACTATATGCTGTGTCACTAAGAACATTTCTGTTTGGCACTTCATTTCACTCGTCATCCTGAGACATCAGTTCTTAAGTCCTATATACCCAGTTAACTGACAGACCTTCAGACAGAAACACAGTAATATTTGCATACTTCTACTGCTCGACGGACCACGTAGGCGAAATCCTGCACAGGACGGCCCTATTGCAAGTTAAAAAATACTTCGGTGCCAGCATTTGAACATACACACTATCATATTGATAAAGTCATCATTAAAATCATTTTCAATTGGAGGGGCTAGGAGAGCCGTGGTAACCGTGGGTTCGATTGACTTGTGCCGGCACCGCTAAAATGGTTAATTGCAAATCTAAGTGCTGATTTACCACGTGCTCGGCGGTGAAGGAAAACATCGTGAGGAAACCTGCATGTCTGAGAAATAAAAAAATATTTCGAAGACACGTGCGGCATTTATAGGCTGAAACTTTACTTTTTTTTTACTTTTAAGTGAAATTTTAATAAGTATTTATGATTTTTTGCGTAATTTCTTTCAAGCGAAACACATAGATATTACTTAAATAACATTCTCTATTTATTTTAATACACATGTAAACATGTTCTCTCATACTTATACTACGCATTAGTACAACATCCGATCTTTTAAAATTCAATAAGGATCCCATTTTTCTATTTAAAATCGAGAACGGTCATTAAAATGCCAGAAAGCCTTTATATTAGTTAATTATGATATCGTACATCAACCCTATAAAGGCGAGTCTATTAAAATGCCGTTAAAATCAAAGGCGGGTCCGCGGGACCCAGAAAAAGTATGTTGAATAAATAAAAAGTCGATAACTCAAACGAATGGGCCGTATTATTACCGCATTATTCAAAATCTCAACCCCCAAAGGAAGTATTAAGTGTCAAACATATTAGTTACGATGGTTTGGATGAAAAAATGCACCTCTCCATAGTCATCCGACACGGCTTTATTCATATTAGATATGACGTGTGACTAAAATTAACTCGCCTTAAAAAAATTATATAAAATTATTTATTACGATTTTAAATCTTTGCCCGTCATTAGTTTCATTACTTAATTTTAAGTTTCTACATTATATTTTGTCCCCATTCATTTTTACCGTTACATTTTAAGTGAATTTGTAAATTTTTTTTTAAATTTCGTCTTTTCTGAGGGTAGGCGTATTAAAAACACACACATTTTTAACTCTCGCATTTAAATTTAATTTAAAAATAGTTATAGTTTATTCATAACATATATTTACAACTAACTTAAATCTACCTACCAGCACTTATTTCCATATATAAATTCAAACTTTACTGCATTATATAAATATTCATAATTATGGAAGCTCTAAAAGGATCGCTGATGGAGATGTCTGAGCAGTTTCATTCCCAAATGGAGAAGTTTCGGCGGGAACTACACAAAGGCAATCCAGCTGGATCAAGTACATCTTCCCTTGCAGCAGAATTCAGTAATTTTAAGAAATTTATCCTGGCAGCTTTAACAACCTTGCATAGTCAGATGGATCTGTTGGGGAGGGAGCTGGATCGAAATGAGATGAGACGTCGTAGAAAGATAATCATTTTGCATGGTATCCCAGAAAACAAAGCGGAAGACACATCTGCTGTAGTCAGTACACTCATTACTGATAAGATGCAAGTGCCTGGCATTACTGGTGCAGTTTTCAGCCGCTGTCATCGCCTCGGGCGTTCCTCCGATAAAGGACTCAGGCCTGTGGTGGTCAAGTTCCGTGAAACATCGATGCGTGATAAGGTTTGGTTCTCTAAAACCAAACTCAAAGGTTCTGGAATCACGCAGTCAGAGTTCCTCACTAGAAGTCGCCATATTGTATTTGTGGAAGCTAGACGAAGATACGGCGTCACCAAATGTTGGACCCGGGATGGCATTATCCACATTCTCACACCTGATGGGACGCGACATCAGCTGGAAAGTCTGTCGGAGCTTGATGCTATTAAAAGCGTGTCGACTCCTGCATCGCCACCTCAGTCTGCAGTGGCCTGCAAATCCACCGATGATAAAAGTGCTCCGCGTGGTAAAAGAACGGGTAAAAAATAACTGTTTCTTATCAATTATCTTCATAGTTATTTTTATTCAACTCTGATTCGTATGTTTTAATGATTACTTTCCAAATTCACACTTTATTTTGCCTTTTACTGCATTTTTTAGTAATTTTGTGTTAAGTTATAAGCTCTCACTGATTGTTAATGTATTATGTTCGCAAATTTTTTTGTAATGTTTTTATTGATTGTGGGAAATATTTTGTATTGTGTTTACACTCTTTTAAGTATTTGTTGTTGTTCTGTATTGATTTGGACAGTATACGGTAGTTTATTAAAATGTTTGTTATGACAGATTTGACTCTGTCTAATTGTATTGACACTAATCTGGTGTTGTCAGCAGAATTCTTTTTTAAAATTTATTACGTTCCATTTCATGAGAGTATAATTGTTATTGTCAAAACAATTCTGTTCAGACTGCTAGCAGGTAGTATAATGATAGTATTTTAATTTTTTTTATAATTGTAGTTTTATGTAGACTTTTAATTGCTTTTATTTTTTTTTATATATTTTTTTTTCTCATGGATTATTTAGATTATGGCATTTGCAATAGTGGCTCCATTTCTTTCTCCTCCACTACTGACGAATCGAGCAGCGACGATAGTTTCGAAAGCATACCTCCCTTAAATATTACTTTAGAGTCCTATTTTTCAGACGTTCCTAAAAATTTCAACGTGGTTCACATAAATGCCCAAAGTATTCCAGCTCATTACCCCGACATGTTGTCAAGTTTTGATAGCAAAAACATTCATGCCATTCTTGTTTCAGAATCATGGCTAAAGCCATGTATTCCATCTACTTCTTACTCGCTTCCAGGCTTCCATCTAATCCGAAATGACCGAATCGAACGGGGCGGTGGTGGTGTTGCTATTTACCTTAAATCTCATATACCTTTTTCAGTAATTCAGGCATCATCGGCATCGCAGTCTGGAAGTGAAGCAGAATTTCTTTTTATTGGAGTTCTTCTTTCCCACACGAAGTTACTTCTTGGAGTCTTTTATAGCCCTTCTCTCACAATTGATTACTTCTCCTCCTTGGAAAATCTCCTTGAACATCTTAATCCTATTTATTGCCATTCTGTAATTATGGGTGACTTTAATACTTGCTTGTTGAAAAATAATTCCAGATCCACCCAACTTAAATCTATTATTGAGGCGGCAAATTTAAACCTACTCCCCTTATCTGCTACACATTATTTTCCAAATTGTGCGCCTTCTCTTCTTGATGTAATGTTTGTTTCTTCGCTTGATCATGTTGAAAAACATGGTCAATGTGCCGCTGATGCATCACGATCTTCTGTATTTATCTTACAAAATCAGACCTCCTAAAGCTATGTCAAGAATCTTACTTCAGCGCAACTTTAGTGGTATGGACGAAAAGCAGCTTCTTCAGGACGCAGCAAACATTGATTGGAATGTGGTCGTAGATGCACCTACAGTTGACGAACAGGTAGCTTTGTTTAATTCTCTCATAATCCAACTGTATGACATTCATGCTCCTGTTCGTCCAGTGCGCGTGAGGCATCCTCCTTCTCCGTGGTTAACTGAAGACATCAAGAAAATTATGGAGAAAAAAAACATTGCCAAGTCAAAATATAAGTCAAATCCTAGCGACATAAATAAAGAAAAATATAGGTTAGTACGGAATCGTTGCAACAATGTGTGTAGGAAAGCTCAACGACGCCATATTTACGAGTCAATCCAAGATCCTGACCCTGCCAGGGTTTGGAAATTTCTTAAATCCTTAGGAGTTGGGAAATCACGCCAAAACTTTTCTGTTCATGACACCGATCTCAATCAGCTTAATCAGCATTTTTCTTCTTCGTCTTGCATTGATAACGCAGCAAAAGCTAACACTCTGAATTCCCTTTCAAACACTTCCATTCCTAATACTCCCGCTTTTAATTTTAGTCAATTTGACAATCGTGATGTTAAGAGAACCATACTGTCCATCCATTCGAACTCTGTTGGTGGCGATTGCATTAGTCGTAAAATGGTTATTCCACTCCTGGATCTCCTTACCCCTGTAATTACTTCCATTCTTAACAACTCAGTGAAAACCGCTTCTTTTCCTTCGGCTTGGAAAGATGCTAACGTGATCCCTCTCCCGAAAAAGACAAATCCCTCCAGTTTCTCCGATTACCGGCCTATTTCTCTACTTCCATTCCTATCTAAAGTTCTCGAACGCCTCGTCCACAAGCAACTAAGTTCCTACCTTGTGCAACACAATCTCCTCAATCCTTTGCAATCCGGATTTCGTCCTGGCCATAGCACGACTACAGCACTCCTACAAGTACTATACTGACTTTGCTTGACTTCAGCAATGCATTTAATACTGTGGATTTTGACGTATTGGTGAGTATTTTGCGTTCTCTCAACATATATCCGATTGTAGTTGATTGGTTTCGTAGTTACTTATTTGTTCGCCGACAACGTATTCAGGTACAGGATGTTTTCTCTTCCTGGACTACTACTGTTGCCGGCGTTCCACAAGGTGGCGTGTTGTCTCCTCTATTGTTTGCAATTTTCATTAATACTATTAGTCATCACTTGTCTTCTTCTTACCACTTGTACGCTGACGACCTCCAGATTTATTTCCAATCTTCTCTGGAAAACCTGTCCATAGCAATTGAAAGCACTAATGCAGATTTGACTTGTATTTCGAATTGGAGTAAAGCATATGGCTTAACTATTAATCCGACGAAAACTCAAGCCATTATCATTGGGAGTTCTAGATTAGCTGCTAAAATCGACTGGTCTAGTCTACCACCAATTATTCTCAACGATACTGTTATCCCATACAGTAATAAGGTGAAGAATCTGGGAATATATTTTGATGCCTGTCTGACATGGACTCCACAGATAAATGAGACTAGTAGGAAAATGTTCTCTGCTCTAGGCTCTCTACGACGACTACGTAATTTCCTCCCCACTGCTACTAAAGTTGCGCTCGCTCATTCATTACTTCTGCTCATCCTTGACTATGCTGATATTTGCTATCTTGACATTACCGAAGTGCAGCTTGATAAACTTGAGCGAATTCAAAATTCGTGCCTACGATGCATATTTGGGCTTCGCAAATATGATCATGTTTCCGATTTTCGTAAACAGCTCAAGTGGCTGCCAATCCGACTTCGCAGGAATACTTATATTCTTTCTGCTTTGTACTGCGTGCTGTTCAATCCCTGCACTCCTAAATACTTGAAAGACCGCTTTCAGTATATTTCCCTCTCCCATGAACGGTTCCTTCGTTCTTCTGTCAATCTCTCCCTCCAAACTCCTATGCATTCCTCCTCTTTCTTCAAGAAATCTTTTACGGTCACAGCTGTGCGATTATGGAATTCCTTACCCCTACACATTCGACAAGCTAAGTCCCTTTGTTCCTTTAAAAAACTCGTAAAAGCTCATTTCTTGGAACTATGATTTTATGCTTGCCTTTTCCCGAACTGTCTATTGCTTTTATCTTCGAATGCCTTCATCATGTGCTTTACATTAATTAATGTACACCCCCCTCCGCTCCCTTCTTAATTACAACAATTCTATTTACAATGGTTGTCTGGAAGAAATCGCTTTCTGAGCGATAAGACCGCCTATTGTACATATTGTTACACTTTTGTTATTTTTGTGCTTTGTTTTTGGTGTACAATAAAGAATATATTGATTGATTGATTGATTGATATTAATTTTATATGGTACATAAAAGGTACATCTCACAATTTATAGTTCAATCATATTCTGCTATAAATATAAGCAAATAATTTATAACAATTTAATAAAAAAGTTAATAAAAACAATATAACCCAGGGAACAAAATTTTACAACTTCATTTCAGTACACTGTATACTAGTACACATAAAAAATAAAAAGGCACAAAAGGTTGATTATACTAACAGCCTATAAATGTGCCGCTCCAGGGCCTGTGCCTACTCTCATTTGCGAAAGGATTTTTAAGCCCTTAAGAGAAATTTACCATTAAATTTCAGTACTTTGTAAAACTAGTACATATGAGAAATAAAAACTGACACAAAGTAACAGCCTACAAAAGTACCTGCTGGACACATGCCTCCTCTTACTTGTAAGAGGATTTTCTCTTAATCGTCATCATCATTTCAGCCTATCACTGGTCAACTGCTGAACATAGGCCTCCCCCATAGATTGCGAAAAAAATTATAGCTCTCATTTTGGAGGGATATTGCCATAGTTGCCACGCTTGGCGGGCGGGTTGGCAACCGCAGTTTATTTATTGAGATGTTTCCCTCTGTCGACTTTTACGACACCAACGGGATGAGAAGGGGTGGAAGATTCTCTTAAGCCGCCACCACACGGCGGGGAAGGCTTTTGAAGCCTAGAAAATACCGCTACGCTGCTCCAGTACGGGTTGGCAGACTTCACTGTTTTGGAAACATTTTATATCCTTCGACATCCTGGCTGTCTCACTATGTTATAGTTCTATCACGTTTTCCTTCACCGCCAAGCACGTGCTAAAAAGGAAGTGAAAAGGAAAAGAAAATTGCAACATATATATTTAGTTGCACCGAGGACCGAGTCCATGTGCCTCGCGTACTAAGACATTTAAAACGTTATGTTTTTCCCCATATGGTCGTTGATAGGTGCTGCCACAAACACACAGTAAAACCATGAGTATACTAGAGAAAGCCAATAGGTGATAAGTCTTTGCGTCTTTTTCTATTACTTACATACAGTCACACATAAGTAGACTAGATACGTAGACATCCCCGCGGGAAACGAAACGTGACAGGTGGCGAATAACGTTGCCGTCATTTTGGTACGAGTCAAAAAGTTCTTACTTCCCATTGCGTTCCCACGAGACATCCCTGAGACGTTAGTTCTTAAGTCTCATTTGCCCAGTAATAACACAAGATGTCAGTGCCTTTCAGACCGAAACACAGTAATTTTTGCGCACTACTGCCTCACGGAAGTATCACTGGCCCTGAGGTGGTACCTACCTAGACGGATCCCTTATTAGCGATCCTCCCACCAGTAGGTATTTTTTTAATGTTCAAGTCTTTTATTTTTTACATATGAACTGGTACAATGGAAACAGTGCCCAAACAACAAAAGCCCATACAAATATGTACTCTTTAAACAACATGGGTGATCTCTTTCTGCTTCTCTAATAATAACATCACAATGTTTTCTGTGTACAATGTACCTAGTACATAATCTTCACTATTACGTATATGAGGGATGAGAGTCAGATGATCAAGTAAAACTCGGATGAATGCTCAGAAACACCTAATATTTGGGCTGGGTATCGTATACTTTATCAACAATACGCATTTTACTCAGTTACGACAGACTTTCAGTGGTCACATTAATTCGGTCAGTCACGATCCCGGCAACTAGGTACACACAGTTAACAGCTTTAATATAACACGCACCACGACGCGCGACCGCCGTAGAGAGCGGCGCGCAGAAGTCGACAATCACACCGCGTACACACGATTCACCCGTGTTCCAGGGCGGTTCTCACCGCCCAGAGTTACCGACACACAAGCCGACAGTCCGAATGGAGGCCCACAGCCTCCCTCGGACGGTCATTAGACGACTTAAAATCATTTGAGATATTCGAAATCGCGCAAGCAGCAAACGCGACACAATCCGAATTTCGAGGTTATTGTAGGAGTTTATTTGTGTATTTACGAGTATGTTTGGGTCAAACCAAACCCGGGCCCCTGGCCCGTGAGCACAGAATACGATTGCTGTGTTTCAGTCTGAAAGGCACTGAGAGTGACGAGACCTCCAAAACGTTCACCTGATGGTAAGTGCAACGTCTGCCCATAACAAATTATGTGTGATCCAGCACATTTCTGTGTGGCACCACACTGCGCCCGTCACTCAGAGACATCAGTTCTTAAGTCTCACATGTCCCATTATTACACTAGCTTGAGTTTTGGTCTGAGGTGCCCTTCAGACCAAAACACAGTAATGTCTTTACACTATTGCTTCACGGCAGAATAACTGGCCTGGGGTGGTACCCACCTACACGGAATCCCGCATAGGAATCTGTTATTATGTACACTGGGCATATGAGATCTACTCGTAAGAACTGATGTCTCAGGGTAACGGGCGGTTTGTGGTGTCACACAGAAATGTTCTGAGTGACACTGTATTGTTATGGGCAGACGTTGCGCTTACCATTAGGTGAACGAGTTGCTCGTCTCGTAATACTATGAATTTAGAATATTTAATATTAAATACCTTGCGAGTCCGTTAAAGATCGACGATTTAATTTTATTTCCCCTTTTGAAATTATGTGGATTGATAAAACAAAGAGTTATAGTCTAGATTTAAGTTTTGCTTTTGGAGCGTTCTACAATGGTATCAAAACCTTTAACTACAGTAATGTCAAGTAAAATAAGTCTATTTAAATATGATCCATTGTTGATTACAGGCACCCTCTCCTTTTCGTGAGGGTGTGAGGGTTTTGGTACGGGAGGAGTCACTGTACTCCAACACGGGTCGTCTATTTTTTCGTCGGTTTTTTTTATAATTTATTATATGATAAAAACTGCTGTATTGCTTTTTGAATAAGCATTTCTTAGAAAAAATCTCGTGTATCGTGGTCGTGGGTGTCTTTTAAAGACAAAAATTGGACCCGAAACAACTATCTGTCGATTCGGAATCGAATCCGCGACCAATAGCGCAGAAGCTAATCGTCTAGCCGCAGCGCAAACCGAGCGTGGTGGTGTTAAAACCAGCATTACAAATTATCATTTCTGCTTTTTTACGCCTGATGAAATCCGAGATGGCGTAGACGTCAATTCACCAGCCCTGGCTAATGATGTGAGTTTTACGACGAACATACAACACGTCTTCACCTTCCCATCTCCGAAGCCACGTTTATTATGAGAGTCAGATGCGTGAGAGATATGAGCGAAAAACTATTATACGCACCCAGTGCTCATAAGAACGACCATTGTGTGGTTAAGTATCAGATCAATTGACTAAATATTAAGAAACAAACAGACAGTAAGTGTCAGAAAAAATATTTCGCCTCCTCTGTGTCACCCAGTTTTTTTCAATCCTTAATTTTTTTCTACCGACAAATTTTTAACCATTATAGAGCGGTCGCGTTCAGTAAAGACCATAAACATGTCATCGGTCCGATTGTGGCATTCCTCTGTCGAGGACGGTCCTTTAGACCCTACGTGTTCGTGGGTTAAAGGCGAAGCTTTTGATATTATTCTTGATTTATCAGATAAGGTCCCTATAAATGTTCGATTCCATTCGCCTTCATTGTAATAAAATGAAAGATATAATGATTATAGAATAAATATTAACTAGTATCGCATGTGGTCAAAATTCGACCAATGTTTCTAAAGTAACGCTAACGTGAAATTGAAACAGCGCTAAATATTTGTTTGCGTAACTTTTGTTCTTGTAATATTTTACAGGAAGGCAAAGGGATCTTGCTGATACAGCCATTAACGTGTACAGTCATTAAATTGGTTAAAGCGCTTTTTATGGAAAAATCATGTATTCAATTTATTTTATCTTCCTTAACGGGAACGTATTCACATTTTTGCTCATCTTATGAATTATAAGTTTTGTTCCTCTCATTTTGTAATAAACACTTCAAAAATTACTTATTTTTTGATGTTCCCGTATTATTGCAATGCTTTAGAAGTAAGAGAACTTCACAATATTTAAGTGACTCTTGCATGTTAGTGGTTGTACGCGACTTATTCGCGAAAATGTTATATAATTAATTTTTTATAAGCGGTTTTTTTTTAATTATTTAATAAAGTGGCGAAACGAGCAAATCGTTCACCTGATGACCGCCGACCTGATTCGGCGTCACATAACGTATGTAAATCCCTAGTTACATGCCAGCACAATTCCAACTTAATGACGTGGTGATTCGGATTGATAACCTAAATAGACTTTAAGAATAGAAACCTTCACCGGTAACGATCCAAAATGTTCCCACTGTTATCGCCAAACGCCAATCGTACGTCAGTAACAAGCGAGCCAGTTTTGAGAGCTCGTTTAGTATAACTGTAGCGACATCTATGTCGCCACATGAGAAGCTCAAGAAATATTTCATACATTCCACAATCGCGCTATGGAAGTTTTATGAGATGCGAACTATATATACAACATCTAAATATTACTAGTTGGAGGAGACGTCCTCCCCAGAGCAGACCACCCGATCTGGCGCGCAGCTACCCTTTTCCTTGGCAATATCATCCGCCAAATAACACTCAGGATGATCACATGGACCAGTGCCCAACTCACCTGCCGACTGATTCCTGTGTCTGTGTTGAAAGTCCCGTAGAGCGTAATGTTTGTGTTTTATATAAATTAATGGTTTGCGCGTCGATAGATGCAGGTGGCTTTGGGCGATGACAATCTATAGGGGATTTCGTTATTCATCAGTGAATTTGCAATACATACGTACAGTCACGCTATTTTTCCATATCCTACCCCTTAGGCAGAGGCCACTCACGTAGTCCGCTTTGCGCCCTCGCGGGAAACGAGACGAGTGAGTGCCTCTGTGTTTGCGCGTACACTTGTGGAACTACAATATCTCCTGCGCAGTTGATGGGTCTCGACAGTATTCGGAAGTTGCCGCTATGGTCGAAATCGGCTAGGAAAACATCAATCAACAGCTGTTTAAGTTTTCCAGTAGATACGCGAGTGTGTGTGAGTTAAGCACGAGTATAAATAGCCTTAGTGTGTATCAATGTAATATTATAATGTCAGTTACTTTGGCGCAGTGGCTAAGCAATTCTACTCTGTGCTACGGATCGCGGGTACGATTCCTGTACGAATCAAGTATTTGTTTCTCCCACAGATAGTTTATCAGCTCTGAGTATTTACCAATGTGCAATTTATGTCAGTACAACCCGCGATATAGGAGGCATTTTAGTTTAAATTTAGTATACGCTGCGTAGAGGCATTGTATTACAAACAAACATACAAACTGCATTTAGTAGATACCAAAAAATATTAGCTTGTATGTAACAACCGGACACAAATCCATCAAAAACTTCACCACTCCTTATTTTTTTTAATGATAATAAGAGCGACAAGCTGTCACACGTTCTATCTGGTGTTAAAAGCGCTGTGCTCCATTTGCATCTATCCTCCAAGCCAAACCAAAAACAAATAGTGCATTGTCACCCTGAGCTATGTAGATGTCTCTCACATACAATCTCTTTCTCCTTACATACAAAAAATATCACAGTGAAGATCTAAATGAAAATATACTTTTGACACAGAACGAGAAGATCTCGATGTGATTTTACATAAAATGCCTTATGGCAATACGGAGATTATTTATTGCTTTCGAAGAGATAAATCTCAAGAATACATTGATAAACAGCGTAGATCACAAACTGCGATTCCACCCAGATGTGGCACGATTTAGAGTACGCAAACGTGACTTGTCCATTTTGCGATAGCGATATGTCATTTCACGGGCCGTTCTGGAATTTCTACGGATAGCAACAGTGGTAAGATCATTTTTATGGAAGTATGGGTGAAGGAAGGTAAGTTACTTTGCTAAGATCCGCATGCAAAATATAAAAATGGTGTATATTACCTAGTTTTTTGAAGAGCACCGCCTGCCCTCCCTCTGTAGCGTGCACAAGCAAACTAACACCGCCACCAGGAACCGCCACCAGACAATATACACCACCGAAGTCGAGAACACGACACGTGCTTCGCCCCAAAACGAGGCATTATCAAGCGTCATAGTCTATGACGCTAGATAATGCCTCGTTAGGTAATATACACCATTTTTATATTTTGCATGCGGATCTTAGCAAAGTAACTTACCTTCCTTCATTATAATGGATTTCCGCAAAGTAACGCCTGATTCTATTAACTATATGGAAGTATGGGTGACAATGGTATCATTTTACTGGTGGTAGGATTCCTATGCATCCGTCTACCTTCGCAGGGCCAGTTATTGTGTCGTAAATCAATAACTTGCAAACATTACTGAGTTTAGGTTTGAAGGACACTGAGCTAGTGTAATTACTGGGCATATGAGACTTAATAACTGATGCCTCATTCTGACGAGCGCAGTGTGGTGCCCAGAAATGTTCTGTCTGACTCAGCATTTGTTATAAGCAGGCGTTGCAAATACCATAAGATTAACGTTTTATACGTCTCGTCACTTTCTCCTGTACAAAAAAGTGTAGGAAATCCTTCCTGGTATGGCAGACGTCGCCTTCTTATGGCTACAATGCCTTTTTGCATCAATATTGCGTTACAGGTTTTTTTTAAGCCAGAGCTTAACTAAAACCTAATGGTAAGTGGCGATTTAGGGAACACCGTGCGTATCCCCCTCGAGGCCTTTTTACAATAGTGGCGGTGGACCACCACCAGGCCCACCACCAAAGCCTCTGTTATGGGGGGGAGGGCTACTCCCGGCTCTCCGGCTGCGGATTAGGACAGCGGCGTTCCGCTCTCATTGCCACTCCTCAGCTTCCTTCTGCGATACTACCTTTTGCGAAGCCTTACAGAACCTTTTCAGAAGGTAACCCGGCGTTCCACGACCTCTCGCTACTTACCATGGCCTTAATCAAGACTGAAACCGAGAGTTCGTTCCCCTCATGGCTACGAGTGTGAAGACGCAGCTATGCCCAAGCTGGGCACTCCTCCAGCGTATGCTGCGCCGCATCCGCGTCGCTGCTACAAGTCTACAAGTGCTACAAGAGTCGCTGTGGCACTCGGTTGTCGGCTCTCTTCCGGCTGTACGACATAGGTACCTCCCGAAGCATCAATGCCCCGAGAGAACCTGTACCAGCCGGAATGTCAGTGACCCGTGCCGCCGTCTATCCAGTCACCCAGGACCGGACGAACAGCCTCGACAGTTCTGCTGCCTGCCCTAAGATGGGCCAGTGACTCCATACACTTTCCCAGGATAGACTGCCGAAGTTCCCATTCCCTACCCGAAGTCCAAACCAATCCGGTAGGAAACTACCTAATACTTTTCCCTTCCTCTCAATCAAGCAAGTGAAATAGGGTGTAAGAATTTCAACTCTTGTTTCCTGCGGGAGCGGAAATTTGGCAAAGGATGTGGTCATCTGTCTACCCCTTATATAGCCTGATTGTATGCATGTATGTATGTCTTAGAAATGTAAAATAATTCGATGACATGTCTAGTTCGCGAATCCGCACTGGAGCAGAAGAGCGTATTTTATACGGCTCTTATAAGGTGATGACCAAGAAAAAAAAACGAGTTCCATTCCCAAATACAATACTGATTTATTTTTTAGAATAACATTGGCTTTCTCACCAGCTAGTTATGTCTCTATTTTATTTTGCAATGGAATGCTCTGTGCAGTACCGCACTACGTTCGTCAGAATGAGACATCGATTCTAAGGCTCATATATCCATATTACAGCTTCAGTGCTCTTCGAACCGGAACACTTTGGTGTCAAAAAACAAATATGTCGCGTGGGCTACACTACAGTACTACACTACTTGACGGCAGAATAATTATCGGTAGCACACGGGGCGTTTCCTGCACAGGAACGCTTGCACTTTGGAATTCAAAGCGGCCTTGCGCGTATGTTACGCGCAAGGCCGCTAGCGGCAGGAAGGACGCGGAGCGGCAAAATGAAATAATTACAACATTACGTACCCCTCCCCCCTTTCCTAAAGTGAATTCCTGGCTATGGCCTTGTATACGCGTATTAGTAGTATTAGAAGATATGTATAAGCTAATAGTGTTATACATCAGATTTGTTAAGCAACCGGATCGAATCACTCAACTTGATTTCGTACTCCGATAAAACATTACGAGTCTTTAAAAGTAATGACTGCGTCGACATGGGCCGTCTTTTAAATAAATAAATACATGGGCTAATAACATTTTCTAAACGATATGCGAACGTAAAATTCTATTTACATATAGCGATCCTTGCCACTTGTAACATAATGGATATTTGCAATAATTCTCGAGTACACGTTACCTTCTACGCCGCGAATCCAGGGATCGAATACCAACCGCAGCCAACGTTTTGTAAAAACTCAAATTATCAATTTTGCGGGTCTATTTGTTTTGTGATTGTTCAGGACAGGGATTTCAGATGTGACGCAGAACGGATTTCTCAGTGACGGGCGGATTATGGTGTCACACAGAAATGTTTTGGGTGCATTTACGACAGCAGACTTTGCACTTACCATCAGCTGAACGATTTGATCGTTTTGTCACATACTTTCATAAAAAAAAAACGTTTATATAGTATAGTAGTATAATGAGGTTTATTTATCGCTGTAAAAAGAAGATCAGATAAATGTAAATGCTCTTCTCTCAGAGTGCGTGTCCTTTAAAATGTAAATTTAGTTTTTTTCGTAAGATTCTCATAAGTTTCCATAAGTTCTAGCTATTCTAAGTAAACCCGATGCATTATTAACAATTATTAATATTCTGTAAAAATCAAAAAGTTCATTCATCAGTGAACAGTGCTAAGCGCTGTTTTGGCATTTCTGTGTGGCACCACACTGCGCTCGTCACCCTGAAACATCAGTTTTCAAACTTCATATGCGCAGTAAATACACTAGCTACGAGTAGCTATCAGTGCCTTTCAGACCGAAACACAGTAATGTTTGCACACTACTGCTTCGCGGCAGAATAACTGGTAAATCCTACCGCCAGTTAAACAACATATCTTTTGGAGAAGCATATCTGCTTTATCCGTGAAATAAGAAAATCGGACACTCCTTGTTATCCCAAGTCATAACAGTCAACCGACGGAAATGGCTGAAAAGTCATGGCTGTTATCAGGAGGCGGAATAACCATCTCGAAAATGGTTAAATATAAAATACACAAAGCGGTGACGATAAGTGTCTATGGTGTGAGAAGTCCAAAAAAACTATCTTAAAAAAATATTAAACTAAACTAACTAAAACACAGACCGGAGATTGGCAGCGCCGTCTGAGGTGCGAAGCATCTAACACAGTCAAACGCGGTTACGGCTTGTAACTTCATAGGCGAGACCTATGTCCAGCAGTGAACTAATTATGATAACGATGAATCGTTAAAAGTATTTGTTTTCATTGTGAATAATTTATAATCGGTTGATATTATTTATTTCCCCGTAGATTAACAAACTAATCCAGTATAGCGCAATGGATTACTTCAGAATCGCATTTCTCAACAGCCCATCGATAAATCATCGACGGAAATCATCCCAACTCATGTAGTCGATAATTTCAAAGACGCCTCACGTCAACGCAGTCATTAGCGGTGAGTAACGGCCGGTAATGGTTCAACGGAGAGCGGCTAATGATTTGTGTGCTAATAACAATAAATAAAGGCAGCCTACGTACATCCCACAGCTGGGAGTACCGCATTTCTTCAAAAGGCGTTGAGGGTGGGGGTGTTAGGAGCCGATGTCGCACTCGGTCGACGGATGCTGGGTGCCCGCCCCACTAAATATATCACATACTCGAAGATGAAGAACAGAATAAAAAATATTTTTATTCAATGTAGATTGTTTAAATAACAATTAATGAATGTCATTTTTGATGTGAAACTTCTTTGGGCGCGATGAAGTAAATAAAAAGATTTCACTATTTCCCCATTTTGTTCGCACATAAGCTTACTTGTCCGCGATACTACTCTGTTTGAAACTTATTGATAGCTTCGTAATCTGCTTTATAGGTTTTTTCATGCTTGTAAACTAGAAGTTTTTATGAGGTTGTGTTCAGTTTTATTTCAAAAGAAGGATGGATAACGATTTTAGAAAGGATATCAGAGCGGCCGCAGGTGGGAGCTTAGAGTCGCTCATCGAGCTACGGAAAGAGATATGCCCGGAGTTTCTCTGCGAAATAAAATCCGTAACGATGATATCCGCAACAAAACTAGAGTCACCTACACACCCCAAGGATTAGCCGACCATGTAGCTAGTAGAACTGATAACCATTGGGGAAGAATGTTTCTCGAGTGGCAACCTGGTACCGACAAACGCAGTGTAGTGTGACCGCCCACTAGACGGAGCGACCACCTGTACGGTTTTGTGGGAAGTCGATGGATACAGGTGGCTCAGGACCGATTTTTGTGACAATATATCGGGGAGGCCTATGTTCAACAGTGGGCTATGATAGGTTGAAATGACGATGATGATCAGTGGCGCATGATGCCTCACGATTCCCAGCATTTGTAAGAATTAGGTCCAGAATATTACCGCTTTTATTGCTGTAAACAGTATTGTTTAACTGTTTCGGGTAATTTAGAGATGAGTGAGGTTTTCTAGATGGTTGACGCTCAACCGCCTCGCGCTTTTCATGGGAATTCCTACGCCCGACCAAATTTTGTGTAATTTACTGCTGCGAGCTTGTTTTCCGGATCAATATGACTAGACCTTGAAGAAAAGAGCTTACTATTATCTTGTGGTAGCGGCTTAAGAGAATCTACCACCCCATCTCATCCCGTGGGAGTCGTAAAAGTCGACAGAGGACCAGAAAATGGGCAGCAGCATCTTCCTGGAACATCAGAATAAATAAATTGCGGTTGCTAACCTGCCTGCCAAGCGAAGCAACTATGGCAAAATTCCCCTCAAAATGAGAGTTCCAAACTTTTGCAGTAATCCCTATGTTCAGCAGGGGAGTAGGGATAGGCTGAAATGATGATGATGATGATGATGAAGATTATCTTAAATACTGACAATGTGTCCGTTATTCCTCTGGTGTTGCGAATGTTCATAGACCGCCGGGTTCACTAACCATAAGCTGCGCTGCCTGCTCGTTTTTCTTTAAAAAAAAAATTAAAAAATCCTCTCTTAAACGAATATATCTACAGTTTATGGATCGAGGCAGTGACATGACATTGAATGGAATAGAATAGAATATTGACATAATACTTATTGAAAGTTATTTTTTTCTTCTTTTTTTTTAACTACACTGCTTAGCAAAAATTGCCTCAGTCCTGGGAAGAACCAGTAAGAAACCCAGCGAGATATTTTTTTTTTAAAATAATGTACAATAACAGCATTTGTATGGTTCAAGTATTACAAAGACACTAGGAAAAAGATACTTGTCCTAGTTGCCTTATCTGGGAAATCCGGTAAAGTACCTGGTAAGCGACCCGGCTTTCCGAGCTACTGCTGTCGCCTCCTGCTCCGTCCGAGATAGTAGTATCCTACACCTGATAGTTCCGTTCCCAACTTCCCATTCCCTACCCCAACTCCATTTCCAACCTAAACATTTTTCATTCCTCTCCGCTAAGCCTATGGTTGCCGTGCCGATGGCTAGCTACTCTTGGGAGCGCAATGGGGACGAAGAATGTCAGCTCGTATCAAAATGGTTCGTGGTTCGCTACAAGTCCTGCGGCGGCGAAAAGTAGGCTACGGATGTGGAAAAATGCCGTGATTGCATGTGTGTATGTTAGTAGGTGTGACTTCGGCTTTGACTAATCTTTTAACAAATGGTGGAATAGCTTTAATAAATGCTCAGTTTCTAATTTCAGCCAATCACTAGTCCACTGATGAACATAGGCCTCCCCTACAGATTGCTACAAAAGATTGTAGCTCTGAATTTTGGGGCGATTTTGCCATAATTGCCACACTTGGCAGGCGGGTTGGCAACCGCAGTTTTAAGAGTTGACGTAGACTCTCTTAAGCCGCCACTATACGGAATAATAAATGAACTAGACCTAAACTATACTGATCGGAGATGGACAGCAATAACTCAGGTGCCAGATATTTGGTGCTGCGATCTCCGCCTGCCATGAGTGATCATTACGAGAAATCCATTTCTTTCTTTATACTTATGAAATTTAGGTCTGAAAATCGCACCCACGATGTAGAAGAAGTCGTAGTAGGCATTTACATTAAAAAAAGCTTACTTCACGAAAGCTTTTGGAAATAATATTCGCACGCCATAACTTGAACAATTCAATGAAACTATTTTTTACGTATTTTATCGTATTTAATCACGAGGTCCTCCCGTGACCATGGCTGTAAAGGGCTCGAAACGTCGGGTTATAAATAGTACAAAATTAAACGCTATAAAATTTGTAAAAATTAATTTTATTTAAATGTGTAGTATTAGTTTTATTTCAATATATATCTTTAACATTTATAATGGAAATACAGCTTTATTTATTCCGCTAATAAATATCAGTGTGAAGTTGCGATTCCTCCTTGCATTATGCGAGTAGGGGCCAGTGGACATTATACACAATTACCGTCATCGTTTGTCAAGAGTTATAACCGATTTGAATAACATAGTAACTCGGTAGCATATCAGCTACGCACTAGCGCATAATATAATATTTGCGCGTTAATATAGCAGTTATTTCTCCATAAACGGACTAGTGATGTAACTGCTATAACGTGCTGTGATTTATTTCATAATTACTGTTACTTCCGAACGATGTCTATCATTAAAATTTATTTTTACCGTGGGTGTGTTTCTCAGATTTTCGTTGTAGGAGAAAGTGACGATACGAGCAAAACGAACACCTGATGGTAAGAGCAACGTCTACCCAAACTATCAAATGCTGTGTCACCCAGAACATTTCTGTTTACACCAAAGTGCGCTTATCACCCTTAAACGTCAGTTTAAAAATCTCTAATGCCCAGTAATTACACTAGCTCTCGATGCTCTTCAGACCGATACACTACTGTTTCACGGCAGGACAACTGGCCCTGCGATGGTATCTACCTAGGGGCATCCTAAAACCTTACGTAGTTCGCAATACCCACAATGTTCTAAGTGCAATAGAAAGCAACTACCCAAAACCTTAAAAAATATAGAAGCAGAGAGCGAAGAAAATATTTATTTACACAACAAATGCTGTGCCACCCAGAACAATTCTGTGTGGCACCAAACTGCGAACAGATACCCTGAGGCATCAGTTCTTAAGTCTCATATACCCAGTGATTACGCTCAGTGCCCTTCAGACCGAAACACAGTTATATTTGCACACTTCTGCTTCACGGCGGAATAAGGCCCTGGGGTGACATTTAGGCCACGCGGTCGTCGTCTAAAGAGGAGGTTCTTAATTCGTCTATAAGAATTTGTTTCGTAAGTTCCAAAATGGGATTCATGAGTATATCTTGAAACTCTTAAATTCGCATAAGGTGCTGATGCGTGGAAGTTGGTCTTTCGATTAAAGAATTATTTAATAGAAAAACTAATAAACAAATCAGCTAAGCCGATTCTACAATAATAAATAAATATTTTCTTCGCTCTCTGCTTCTATATTTTTTATACCTGACGATAGATATTCACGCCGCGGAACGTAGGTTTGAGACCCACCCGAAGCCAACATTTGTTCAAATACACAAATAGTTGGGTTTCGAGTTTATTTTATGATTGTCCCCTCATCATCATCATCATTTTAGCGTATCATAGTCCACTATTGAACATATACCTCCACCATAGTTTGCCACGAAACACGGTCCTGAGCCACCTGCATTCAGTTCCCGCAAAACATTGCAGTTCGTCGCTCTAGTTCTAGTGGGGGGTCGCCCTACACTTCGTTTGCCAGTACGAGTTTGCCACTGCAACTTTCCTTCCCTAGCGGTTATCGGTTCTTCGAGTTATATGGCCAGCCCATTGCCACTTCAGCTTGCTAATCCTAAGGGCTATGTCGTTAACTCTAGTTCTGCTGCGGATATCAGTGTTACGGATTGTATCTTCGGAACTCCGAGCATAGCCATTTCCATAGCTTGCTAAGCGACTCTGAGCTTCCTCATGCGGACTGCAGTGGAGGACCACGTCTTGATCCCGTATGTCATCACTGACAACAGGCACTGGTTGTATACTTTTGTTTTGAGGCATTGAGGTCCCCGTGTCTCAGGAATTGCATCCTAGCTGCGATCTTATCGCTACTATATATTTTTGTCCGTTTATGGCACTATAATATCTCTTACCCAATAAATATTTAATAGCTACTGACATAATATTAATAGCTACCAACAGTATTCGGAAGTCATCGGTAATGGTTGAAAATCGGCCAGAAGGATATCATATGAAAATTACATCCCCTATATTAGCAGACTGTTATAATTTGTCACAATAAGCTATTAGCCATTGTGTAACATCCCTAATGGCATATCGATCAGACGATCATTATACACACTTTCACCTTCACACGAAGCAGCTGTTTTTTCTACCAGAGATTGTATTTGAACTTAATCGGAGTTTCGTAAAATTATCCTGTTTTGGGTTGCTTGAGTTCATTCACCCATAACCTGTTTCCTTGTGGGCATAGATTGATCCTTTTCAATAGAACAAAACTCTCAATAAATTAAATCTTAACTGTGAAATAATAATCGATATGATGTATAAAAAACCAAAATGTCTTGACACGTCAAGGATTAATTACATAGTTTGTTTGAATAAAAAGCTATATCGGATATTTGTTCTGTCGGTTCCGTATCTAGAAATAAGAAAACGAAAACGTTATCACTTTCTTGTCTATCGGTCTGTCTGCCCGTTTGACGGACAGTCAAATGCCTCACGTTTAAATTCAGATTCAACATTTATTTGCTAGAATACAGTTTTGCATATGGGTCTAACATTGTTAGTGAAGTCGTTAGTATTCTGTGTGAAAGCACACGCGCAAATATACTATTATTAATAAATAATATTGTGTAATAATTAACATTATTAACTAATTATTGTTATTAACATTGTATTATATTAATTAAATCTATATTTTAAAATATTATAATGTAACAAAATTGTTATTTTGTTTATTAGAGAAGTCGATGTATTCCTTTTCATTATAAAAGCAGTTACATAAGAGCCAGTCACGCAATTTTTTTTAAATCTTTTACATTCCAGGAGTTGCCGTGTGGTGGCGGCTCGATAAAAGAATACTACCACTCATTCTCATCCAATGGATCTCGTAAAAGGCGAGTAAGGAATTAAACTGCACTGTGCACCCAACAGCGCATGATGGCGATGGGCTCACCACCTATCACACCAAGTGCATTATATTGTCTTGGTGAAACGTGGATTGTGGCAGTCATCTGTTTTTGCAGTGAGTGCCCAGTCTCTACTACCCCTTATGGGATACAGTCGTGATCTTATGTATGTATGTCCAGGAGTTTTAATTCATGTACTATATATATCCATATAACTCCATTGCGCTCCCACGAGCAGTATAGTGACAGTATTGCATATTATGTTTTTATTCTGCACGAATAAAGGCTGTCCGTACAATATCTTAGTCGCCTCTTACGACACCTGAGTAAGAAAGAAGTAGGTGCTATTCTACTCTGCCGGACATCTTTATATATCACAGTAAAAGTATATGTTACTGTACCACTTTTTAAGGGCCCTTGACATTGTAATTCTGTAGAGCAGATCACATTTGTATAGGTCACATGTACAGTTAGCATATTTTAAGTTTGTTAATTGTTTAAACGAAACTAATTTTTACATTAATAATTATTATTAAAAATTTCGTTGTGAAGGTGTAATGATAAGGAACGAAAACGAATGGTCCGCATTATGCGCTATTGACATAGGTACTAAAAGACGACAATAGATTTGAGTTATATTATGATGACCTCCTGGCCGATTTTAGACCACCGCGGCAACTACCGAAAACTATCGGAAGTTATCAACTGCGCAGGAGATATTATAAGTGCCACAAGTGTACGCGCAAACACAGGGACACTCACTCGTCCTAAACCCACCCATATCCGATGTAACGCTCATGCGATAAGATCGGAGATAGGCTAGGATGCAGTGTAAGAACGGGGACAATCACAAAACAACCAGACCCGAAAGCCAACATTAGATTAGCGAATCGAACGTTTCCCTGCCCCAAAATCTTATCAGCTATGGGAGGAGGCCTGTGCTCGGCAGTTGGACAATTAAAGGAACTTATTTTACATTTTAGCCGTTAGGTCTCCGGCAGAGTAGAATAGCACTTATCTCTTACCTACCGAGGTGTCGTAAGAGGCGACTAAGGTATTGTACGGACAGCCTATATTCGTGAAGAACAACACATGATATGCAATGCTGTCACTATACTGCTCGTGGGAACGCAATGAGGAGTAAGATTTTTATGATTATAACCAAAATGACGGTGACGTGGTTCGCCACCCGTCACGTCTTGTCCAAAAGTGAGCTACGTGTGTGGTTTCTGCCTACCCCTTTAAATGGGAAACAGGCGTGACTATGTGTATGTATGCATTTTATACTATAAGCCGTGTGGTGGCGGCTCGTTAAAAGAATACTACCACTCCATCTCATCCATTGGATCTCGTAAAAGGCGAGTAAGGAATTAAACTACACTGTGCACCCAACAGCGCACGGTGGCGGTGGGCTCACCACCTATCACACCAAGTGCATTATATTGTTTTAGAGAAACGTAGGTTGTGGCAGTCATCTGTTTTTGCAGTGAGTGCCCAGTCTCTGACTACCCCTTATAGGATACAGTCGTGATCTTATGTATGTATGTAGGTATACTATATGGGCTAACTAATGAATATACTAAGCAAGAGTCTGCCTAAGGTGTAGATTGGTAATCTCAGATTATACATACTCTTTTGATGTCAACTCTGATCTTTTTGGTTTATGTATTATGTTTGAATTACTTTAAATTTGGAATGTCAATTTTATTTGTTCAGATTGAATTTGTCATATTTTATGAATTCCTGTGAAGATCACTTCTAGAAGTAACATGTCAAGTTATCTGACATAACTTTTGTATTATAAATAAATTTCAGAATGATTAGGTTTCATCAAAAATAAATTCAAAATGTTTAAGTTAAAATAAATAGTTTTCTAATCAGTCCTTAAGTGTCTCTTTGGTTTGAAAGTGATCCCATTAGCCACATCTACCATTCAAGATAAGGAGGAACCACCATAGTGTCAGTTAATCGGCCGCCAAGGAGTACTGTGCAAGCATAACAATTTTTTTATTGGAGAAAGCGACTGAAACGAGCAAAACGTTTACCTGATGGTAAGTGCAACGTCCGCCCATAACAAATGCTGTGTCACCAAGAACATTTCTGTGTGACACCACACCGTGCTCGTCACCTTGAGACATCAGATATTTAGTCTCATATGCCCAGTAATTACGTTAGCTCTCAGTGCCCTTCAAACCGTAAACACTATATTTGATGGACACTGTAGCTTAGTATTTTTTCATTTATTGTATAAAGTGGCGCAACGTTCACCTGATGGTAAGTGCAACGTCTGCCCATAACAAATGCTGTGTCACCCAGAACATTACTGGACGTATGCTAACCATTGATACTTACTTTCCCACGACCGCGTGGCTTAGTGGTCAAAGCAAAAAATTGTGCAAAGAACATACTGTTGGTTTTCGGGTCTGGCAGTGCTGTGATTGTCCACATGTCTCTGACACCGCATCCAGAGCTTCCTTTTTTTATTCGATCAAGTGATGAAACGAGCAAAACGTTCATCTGATTGTAAGTGCAACGTCTGACCATAGCAAATGCTGTGTCACTAAGAACTTCTGTCTGACACCACACTGTGCCCTTCACCCTGAGACGTCAGTTCTTAAGTCTCATATGCCTAGTGATTACGATAGCTCTCAGTGCCCTTCAAACCGAAACACACTAATGTTTGCAGACTACTGCTTTACGGCAGAATAACTGGCCTTGGGGTGGTACATACCTAGATGTTTTACTGCATAGGAATCCTACCACAAGTAAATCTTCCAATCGTATCGCTTGAACGTTACTTGGGACGCGAGAAGGTTAGGACATGTGAATGTTTCAGCGTGCAGTTCTGGCACTATAATATCTACTGCGCATTTGCTACTTGCTATTTCCGACTGTATTCGAAAGTTGTCGCAGTAGTCGAAAATCGGCAAGGAGAACATCATGAACCACTGGTGTCTCAAGCTGATGAATGCAGTGCAGTGTCCCACAGTACATACTAGTTTGAAGTTTTGTGTGATACTGCAACTGCTATGGGTAGACGTGGCATGTATCTTCTTATTTTTCTTATTCTTCTCTTACTACCATAAACTAGCTCGTCATAAGAACTATCATAAAACAGAAATAAAAATCTTACTTTATTTGCTGTCTCTACCAGATTTGTTTAATGTCAGAGTTCCGCGCCGTCCGTTGCAAGGTCGGGCGCCACCTTTTCTTGTATTCCGCTCTTTTTTTTGTTAACATTACCTTTACTCGATTTTTTTACGTAGGACAACCGTGAAGCGATCGATGCTTATTTTTAGAGAACTGCCTCAGTGTGTTTCTTAAATTGCGTTAGTTTGTTCAATATAAGAGAAATTAAAGTTTATTTATAAAGATCAGCATACAAGATTAAAGAAGTGTATATTATCTAGTTGTAGCTTAATGTTACAAGTTGGATTTTCCCAAAAAAGAACCTGAGTGAACTGTCGTATTAAATTAATTTTTTGAGAATTGACCTGAAAGGTCTTGATATTTCTTGCATTGAATAAAAAATACGTGAAATAAAGTAAATACATGTAGTATTAATCAGTAGTATTATCAAGTAGAATTAACATCAATAAATGTCATTGTTAAAAGTTCAAATTTGCTTATTGGTTTCGTATCGATGTTTATTTGAAGGTAGAAGACGTATTTTGAGTAACTTAAAAATAATACCTGGTAATCGCATAATAAAGAAAAAAAATATAGAATATTATAGAAAATGGTATACAAGGAAGGAAATATTCATTTTGCAAAAAACAAGCATTACTCTCGAATCGCTACAAGAACCATTCAAGGAGACTAATATTTTGACACTTCCGACGTTGTTTAATATTGATAATACTATATACGAACGGAACAACAAGAAAGGTTACTGTAACCTACAGATCCGATACTACCAATTCTACAGAATGAATCGAAGCGACACGCTGGAGTTATGTTTGCTAAAACTAGAAAATTTTATCTTAGATCTATAAAATTCCTAAAATAATTCCTATGCAATTTCAAGACTTGTCAAGAAGACATTTTATATAAAGTGTATTATAAAATAAATCATTATACAGAGGACACAGTTATATGGAAATAACTCAATCAAGAAGGACCCCACAGTTTCTTGCCGGTTCTCCTCTGAGAAGGACTTATTTTTCGAAGTGTGGTAGTTTCATAAGAGATATTCAGTTTCATAAGAGCTTTAAACAGGCCTTAATTATATAAATTAATTTTGACTTTGATAAATAAGCAAGCGGCTTACCTAATGGTAAGTGACCACCGCTGCCCATGAACTGCAGAACTAGCGGAACAATACCAGATGAATTGTGGGTGCGATGCCTGGAAGTAGTCTTTTTCATCTTTTAAAAAGTTAAGTTAAAGTTACAGCCTTTATATGCCTAACTGCTTAGCACAGGCTTCTTTTCATTAATTTTTCTTTCTTTATTTTTTACTGGTGGTAGGATTCCAATGCAGGAATCTGTCTAGGTAGGTACCACCCCAGGGCCAGTTATTCTGTCGTGAAGCAGTAGTGTGCAAACATTACTGTGTTTCGGTTTGTAGGGCACTGAGAGCTAGCGTAATCACTGGGCATATGAGACTTAAGAACTCGTGTCTCAGACGTTGCACTTACCAGTCAGGTGAACGTTTTGCTCGTTTCGTCACTTTATCAGATAAAAAAAATGCGGACTGACGGACTTCACATGTATTCGAAATGATTTTATGCATCAGACATGCAGGTCAGACAAGCGATCGCAGAAACTTAGAATCTACTGCCGGTCACTGGTCTGGGTCATAGGGCCTGCCATATTTTTATTTGGAAGAGAATGGTTAGTGGAACATACAACGTACCATAGCAAATGCTATGACACCCAGAACATTTCTGTGTGACATCACAATGAGCTTGTCACCGTGAGAGATCAGTTTCAAAGTCCCAAAATGCCCATTAATTACACTAGCTATCAGCGCCCTTCAAACCGAAACACAGGAATGCTTACACACTTCTGCTCGGCGGCAAAGTACCAGACTGATTTCTGAGGCGGAAAAGGGAGTATTCTCAAAAGAGAGGGGATACGACTAAGGTTTACATTACTTACTTGACCACGTACCTGCTTACAGCAAGAGGAATTCCTTTACAGGAATACACCTAGGTAGGTACCAACGCTGGGCTAGTAATTTTTTCGTCCAGCAGCGGTGCGCATATGAGACTTCAAAACCGATGTCGCCTGGTGACTAGCGTAATGAAGTGCAAAAGTTTCCAATGCAATGTTTTGGGTGATATACATGCACTCACGCCTTTTTCCCATATAAGGGGGTAAACAGAGACCACACACACCAAACGAGACATGACTTGTGGCGGTCGCCGCTATTTTGATACCTTAAATATTGTGACAGTGCAACTAATGCAAGCTGGTGGAAGACTTGCTTGACCAGTCACTTGTTTTTATTATCAAAAATCTATAGTATACCTACGTATGCAGATAAATGACACTTTTATATATCGGTTAAAGCACACGGTCAATAAAACGCTAAACTATTCACACACCAGCGTCGCATCCGAAATCATTTCCAAAAACATCGGCTTTTAGACAAAAAGTCGTCACCTTTTAACAAGGAATTAGCGTGGTGTCGCGCCGAAAGCGATAAATATGTCAGTCGCGATATCTTCGCCCATAAAACCTCTGACGGATCGCTACTGGGTGGGTATACCTGTTTGGAATTCCGTAATGAAGTGTATAAAATTAAACCCATATTTCAATAAGTTTCTATGTGTCCCGAAAATCACCTTCGGTAACGCCAATAGGCATCAGAGGCTGGAGGCATCCTACATTGTGATCTTCTAGACTGTGACTAGACTCAGTTAAAAATATATTATACACATTAAATATATATTTATACATAGTTTCCCATAAGGGGTAGGCAGAGAATACACCCCGTAGCACATGCCCCCGCGGAAAACGAGACGTGCCGGGTGAAGAACCACGTCTCCGCCGTTTTTGTACGTGTCAAAAAAAATTTACTCCCCATTGCGTTTCCACGAGCAGTGTAGTGACAGCATTGCATTTCATGGTATTACTCTCCACAAATAACATCTACTGCATCTGTTCGTACTCGCCTCTTACGACACCTCGGTAGGTTCTATTCTACTCTGCCGGACACTTATTAAAAAATATAACGATGTGAATAATGAGAATAATGCCCTCATTTTGACTAAGAAAATTTGTTATTTTGATACCCCTTCGACTCAAATTTCTCTTGCACCGTGAGAGATTTTTACACTTGCCATTATTACACAAGCCCAACACCACCAGCCTTGAAACCACCGATCTGTTCTTTTATACAAATGTTGGGCTCGTTTAATTAGAACCCAGTACCTAAAGCTCGCTTTAAATATCTTAAACGCCGAGTGACCTGGGTTCGATCCCCGGTGCCAGCACCTCTAAAAATTGTTCTACAAGTTTAGGTGCTGATTTACCACGTACTTAGCGGTGAAGGAAAACATCGTGAGGAAACCTGCATGTCCGAGGTAATAGAAATATTTCGAGGGCATGTGGAGTCCGTCAACCCGCATTGGAGCAGCGCGGCAGGACTATTCCCGGCTCCCCAAAACCCTCTCAGAAATGAGAGGAGGCCTGTGCATCAGCAGTAGGGACATTTAGTAGGCTGTTACTTTACTTGTTTTTACTTTACCTAAAGAATAGTTTCATTATTACCGTTTAGGTAAGGCCTATGAGGCACTGGACTTTGTTCTTTGCAGAATGATAAAGGTGATGAAGTAAAGTAAAAGTAAACAAATGTACAAAATACTTAATATTTTTTAGAAATACAATGCGCCTTGTCAGATGCATATATCCAGCACTGGGCTTTTTACAAGCTGATGAAAATGAAGCGAATATACAATAGGGTAATCTATAAAGACGCAGATAGGCACACAGATATTATTAATGTAATATTATAAAAAAAAAAGTAAAGATTCAGCCTATAAATGTCTCACTGCTGAGCACAGGCCTCCTTTCATTTCTGAGAGGGTTTTAGAGCTAGGAAGAATCTGCCACGCTGCTCTAATGCGGGTTGGCGGACTTCACATGTCCTCGTAATATTTCTATTCCTCGGACATGCAGGTTTCCTCACGATGTTTTCCTTCACCGCTAAGCACGTGGTAAATCAGCACTTAAAATTGAAGAACAATTTTAGAGGTGCTGGGCACCGGGGATCGAACCCAGGTTACTCGCATACTATGAAATTAAAGTCGAACACCAGGCCCCGGAGCTACTACGGCTTTATTTAATATTATGCTATTACAATAATAAGAACTATGTGTCTGGCTCTTTTTCTATTCAGGAATCTGTCTAGGTACTCAGGGGCTAGGCGCTCGCTTTTAATTTCATAGTACGCAAGTGACCTGGGTTCTATTCCCGGTGCCGGCACCACTGAAATTGTTAATTGCAATTTTAAGTGCTGATTTACCACGTGCTCGGCGGTGAAGGAAAACATCGTGAGGAAACCTGCATGTCTGAGAAATAAAAAATATTTCGAAGACATGTGCAGTCCGCCAACCCGCATTGGAGCATTGGGCGGATTCTTCCTAGCTCTAAAACCCTCTCAGAAATGAGAGGAGGCCTGTGGTCAGCAGTGGGACATTTATAGGCTGAAACTGTACTTACTTTACTTAGAGCAATAGTATTATTACTAGTGTAATCGCTGGGCATATGACACTTATCAACTAATATCAAAAAAAAAATCTTAAAAAATTCTAAAAATAAATTATATTGCACAGAACCCGACCCGCTTATAAAATTCGACTGTACCTTATTGACGGCGCATTTTTTATCCACTGACCTTTTTGCTCAGAGGCCCTTTGTCATTGTTTTTAGCGCCTATTTGTTTACGAATTAATTGGAACGGAAAGCTGGCACCTTTTGTTAAATTAATGTATACCTGTTTAAGCCCTGTCTGTGCATAAATCAATCTCAGTTTAAAACAATTAGATACTCACTGTTATTTTACTTTGAACTAGCCTGTGCCGCTTGGTTTCATCCCGCGTAAAAAAAGCCGACCTCGATCGATAACATACATATATACTTCGCTTTTTGAATCGGATTTAGAAGATTTAATTTTTTTGCGCCTACTCATTTTTCTAAAATTAACGTAGCCTAAGTTACCCGCTATAATATCAGCTATCTGTCAGCGAAAGTCCAATCAAAATCGGTCCAGCCGTTTCGGAGATTAGCGGCAACAGACAGACATCCAAAATTATTTTATTTTTCTTATTACTACCGTATATACTTTCATAAGCATATAGTAAAAAGCTGTTATTTTGTTATTACAAACAGACACTTCTATTTTATTTATTTGTATAGATAGCACGTGTTAGTAATGAAAGCGTTTCCAGTCTTCAACATTAATAGCTAATGATTTTTGTTGCATACACATGGCCTGAGCCGTGGTAGCTCAGAGGCCGGGCGCTCGCCCTTAATTTCATAGTACGCCAGTGACCTGAGTTCGATCCCCGGTGCCTGCAACTCCAAAATTGTTCTGCTATTTTAAGTGCTGATTTACCACGTGGTCAGCGGTGAAGGAAAATATCGCGAGGAAAACCTGCGTGTCCTAGAAATAAAAATATTACATGGGCATGTGAAGTCCGACAACCCGCATTGGAGCAGCGTGGCGGACTCTCCCCGCCTGTTACAGCAAATCCTAACAACTCCTGAGAAGACTACGCCCCAACATGTCTACGACATAATAAAGACAACACTAACATAAATACATAGAGTCACGCCCTTTTCCCATATAAGGAGTAGGCAGAGACCACACCCGTAGCCCACTTTTCGGTTCGCTTTCGCCGCCATTTTGGTATGAGTCAAAAGATTCTTACCCTCCATGGCGTTCCCACGGGCTACCACACTAACATACGACCTTTAAACAACAATTACATAAGGAATGCCAAAAAAATGTTATATTACATAAAATTTAAATACAATAATAATAATTAGAAAAATACTTAATAGAAATAGAATAAACTAGACAGATGCATCAAGGTTCTCAATCATACTTTTGTTTAAACTTGTTTTTAAACTTTCACCTTACTGTTGTACATGACGTCCCCCATAGATTGCCACAAAATATGCCTTCAGTTTTTATTAGACTTTGGGAGCCAGGAGGAAATCTATCTCTCTGCCCCGGTGCGGGTCGGCGGACCACATATTTCGTAGGTAGGTATCTATTAAGAAATTTACGCAAAGGCCATAAGATACTATACGTACAGATATCAATAATTAACTTGTTAACCTCTTTCGGTTTATGTTAAACCAAATCGATTACCAACTCGACAAGGATTTAACAATCGGCAATAGCACTTAACCCACTTTAAAGGCATCACTTCAATATCTGTTAACCCACAGCAACACCTAGACGTTTGATTTCGTATTTAAGTTTAATAGTAAGATAATCCTAAGTATATATGTTACTGGAGAGCGTAAGGGCGATTGCAACATTTTTGGTTGGTTTTGTTAGTTTTCATACAATACATACACTCACGCCGTTATTCCCATATAAGTTGTAGGCAGAGACCACAGCGCACATTTTCTCCCTCGCAGGAAACGAGACGTGACGGGTGGCGACACACGTCGCCGCCATTTTAATACGAGTAGATATGCTTAGTCCTCATTGCGTTTCCACGACATCGGCATCGGCACATCAACCACTAGCTTGGCGGAGAGGAAGGGAAGTGGACCCATACTCCATTTCCTACCTATTTCCTACGGAATGCGGTAGTTGGCAAAGGAACATTAAGGTGGATACTACTGTCTAGGAAGGAGGAGACAGCAGCATGCTCGGAAGGCCGGGGTCGCTTACCAGGTACTCTACCGTTATATTTGGGTCAGGAATGAAGGTGTTTCGATCTGTGCGGGAAGTTTCGTTTATTGTAGAAAATTACTAAGCGATCCGTACGTCTGCCCATAAGATATACTGTACCACCCTGTGTGTATACTATACCACATTTTGTGGAGCATGTGCACTCTGTCGGAAGAGTATTTACATAATTATCTGACCTTGACTAATAACTGTAAGGCCTGCTCATTACAAATGCTGTGTCACCCAAAACATTTCTGTATGGCACCACACTGCGGCCGTCAGCCTGATACATCAGTTCTTAAGTCATTTGCTCAGTAATTACACTAGCTATCAGTGCCCTTCAGACCTAAACGAAGTAATGACTGCACACTACTGATTGACGGCAGAATAACTGGTACTACGGTGGTACCTACCTGGACGGATTCCAGCATTAAAATCTTACCACCAGTAAAATAGTGAAGCTCCTCAGTAACGCAGTCCCGTTTGGTAGCGGCTTAAGAGAATCTACCACCCCATCTCATCCCGTGGGTGTCGTAAAATTCGACAGAGGGAAAATAAAAAACAGGAGATGGGCAGCAGCATCTTCCTGGAACATCTGAAAAAAAAACTGCGGTTGGCAACCCGCCTGCCAAGCGTGGCAACTATGGCAAAATCCCCCCAAAATGATAGTCAATAACTTTGTAGCAATCTATGGGGGAAGCTGTAATGGTGATGATGATGATCAGTAACAGACCATGATATTTTTCTGGCGTGTCCCTTAGTCTAATTTTAGGTCTCCTCCAGGACGAAATAGATAGGCAGATTCTCTAACGTCATCACAAAACGGCTAATAATAATATATACTAGGTGAGCCCCGCGGGTTCACCCGAGCAAAATAAGCCGACCTCATGACTGCGTCGTACGTTACGTACGTACTTCTCGGTAATGTACGGTTCTCAGCGTGACTCCTTAAGACTGTAGTGTAACGTGTCTTAGTAAGTGGGCTATGTAATGCAACTATTTGTTTTTAATCGGATTGGTATTTACCTCAGATTAGCGCATTCAAACATACAAACATATGTAGTAAGGTAAGACAAATATGAGTAAATATAACTGAAGTTTCGAACTCGAACGCCCGGGGCATGCTGGCATTACAAAATCAAAGAAATAGGCGCATAGTAATGGTACTTAATCGACTCATAGAAACAGAAACAAAACGAGTCGATAATGGCAGTGAACTACACTCCGCCCGCGGCGTCGCTCGGTGCCTCATTACCAGCCCATTACAATGTCATTGTGTCCGTCTGTCTGTCCGCCGAGAGATACCACACGAGTAAAAACAGAACGAGATTTGATTGCTTTTTTTGTCTCATGTTTTAATATGTTTGGTATACGGAGCTCTTAATGCGGTAGGAATTTTCACACTAGAAAAATCATATTGAATAAAAATATAAATCAAATCAAACTAAGTATTACTATAGTATTTTTTTTTCTCTTTTACACTCGATGTTCCATTGTGATGTGACATTATTTCTTCTGTATTGTAGGGGCGTTTTACAAACATATTTTACTATTTCATATATATAAAGACCCGAAAACCATAGGGCAGACCGGGGATGGTTGACCACGTTTTTGGTTATCAATTTAAAAAAAAAACTATTATCTTGGTGTTAATGACAAATTTTGTAAACTGTGCCAAATTTCATAGTCACTTATAAAAAAAAGGTTCTATGTGGATATTATTAAATAAAATCCGGATTTTTTCAGTTTTACGAAACCTCTCCGAGATGGTCAACCTGCCCCAATGCCGGGGTATGTAGACTACTCAACTGTTGCAGGTTGGCTTGAATTACAGGATGACAAAATTTAATGTTTAATAAAAATTTCACAGAAATATTCTTGGTGACACGGCATCTACAATGGGCCGACGTTGCACTTACCATCAGGTGAACGTTTTGCTCGTCTCGTCACTTTATGCAATAAAAAAAATCATAAGTTTTGCAGAATTTTTCCCCAGTGGGTTTTTTTATAATTTAATGATTAATTTTTATCTCAAACGTTGATTTCTTTCGTAAACCATAAATATTTTCGAAAAAATTGGACCATATGGGTCATAGTCAGTCAACCAATACGCAATTGGCTTACCAACCCCGACCGGAGCTTTCCTTTCAAAAATTCACTAAACTATAATGTTTTGCATAACAGTCATAATACGTATTTGTATAACTTTTATAATAATTTACTTTCCATTTCAAATTAAGTTTGTATGAATTTGACTATAAATTACAATGTAAGAACAAAAAAGATGTGTTGAAGAAAAACTACTTAGGTATCCCAATTATTGATATTGCGCTCTAACTGACAGTGACACATTTCCTCGTGTCTCGCGTGCTGTGCGAATGATCGGTCAATCAGCAGGCTTTCTTTGAGTGCAACGTTGATTCTCTCATTCAAACCTGCAAGAAGTTAGGAGCATCTATTCTACCTACCCCAGTCTCCAACCAACCCCGGTCTGCCCTACATTTTTTGCACAATAGTTTACTTCGGCTGGACTTCGAACCCAGGACCCGCGTCTGTCAGTTAGGTACTCTGACCACTAATCCACGCAGCCGTTTCATCGCATTTCCTAACAAATATATTAACATAAAAAAATACAACAATTTTTACGAAATAATTTCCGAAGCAACTGAGCTATGTTTGTAATTACATGTTTTTAATTATAATTTTTTTTATTAAAAAAGAGTTTGAAATGTCAGTATATAAAAATTTATATTAATCAAAATAATTTTGTTGACAGTTTTTACTCAAATTTTTTTAATTAAGTAAAAGCTTAAACGAATTAATGTGTTATGCCTATTTTTTTTTAAGTACCTGGTTCTACGCCGCGGGTCCTGGACTGGGTTCGAATCCGAGCCGGAGCCAACATTTGTGCTAAAACACAAATTGTTGGTTTTCGGATCTGGTTGTGTTGTGATTGTCCCCTTGTTTCTGACACTGCATCCTAGCCGACCTCCGATCTTATCTCATCAACGTTATATCGGGCGTGGGTAGGTTGGGGCGAGTGAGTGCCTCTGTGTTTGCGCGTACACTTGTGGCACTATAATATCTCCTGCGAAGTGCGAAGTGCGAAGAAGCGAAGTCCAGTGGATTTTAGCAAACTACTTCCATACTGCTATAGATTTTCGCGAACTATCGCTTGATGCTCGTACATACATAAATTAACTGGTCGTCAGCAGATTAGATGACTATAGTACATAGGCGATGGAGTAGTTCCACAGTCAGCGTAAATGTATGTGTCAGTGGCGCACCCTGCATTGTTTAGGAAGTATCACTCCGTATATAAGAGCAATCATTGTCATCATCATCATTTCAGTCTATACTAGTCCACTGCTGAACATTATCGTCCCCATAGATTGCCACAACAGTTCGTAGCTCATATTTTTCAGTTTATTTATTCATATGTTCCAGGAAGATGCAGCTGATCATCTCCTGGTTTTCATTTGCAATCTGACGATTATTACGACACTCATGAGGCGAGATGGGGCGGTAGGTTCTCTTAAGCCGCCACCGTCTTCGAGCACTCGTCCATCTCTTAAGATTCTCAAGGACATGGGGACAATCACGTCAAACCTAAAAACCAATGTTGACTTCGACTGATTTTGGAACCTATAATGACTCTACATTAATACGTTGATTGCTAAGCCACGAGTACCAGCTATTTATATAGTTATGCCAGTTACCCGACTTAACAGAGTCAGCAACTCTTTCATGGGGCAATGTATACGTTTTTACAACAAAATCCCAGAAAGTGCACAAAGTCTTTCAATAAAAAAGTTCAAACTATTTGTTAAACAAAGACTTTTTAAGAAGGGTTATTATAAAATTAAATAATAAATGGATGATGATAACCACTGGGAATGAGGTGATCGCTGCCAAGCTATTTCTAAATCTTTATAAATCTGCTGTAATTGTATATTTAAAATGACTGAAAAAAATAATCACGCTGGGTTTCTTACTGGTTCTTCCCAAGACAGAGGCATTTCTTTGCGAACCAGTGTAGTTTAAAAAAATTACGTTCAATAAGTATTACGTAAATTATCTATATTGAATAAAAATATATTCTATTCTATTCTATTCTACAATTACAGTAATATCAATTTCCCGAGCTCATATAAACATGAGTTCGCTTCTTGCAACGCAAAAATCAAACAGACCATTGCATGAGACAACATCCATTAATTGAAGAGTGATGTTCATTTCGTAAGTCATAACAAACTCGTCGGTAGATACGATACTCAATAAGCTGCAGTGTTAGGTTACACTTGGCATTATTGTAGAGACGATTTAGTAGCGCTAGCAGAAAAAATTAAACCCGTTTTATTTTCTTCATCATCATCATTTCAGCCAATCTTAGTCCACTGTTGAGGGTGGACATCCCCATAGATTGCCAAAGAAACGATCCCGAGCCACCTGCATCTATCGGCTTCCCGAAAAACCTTACAGGTCGTCGCTCCGTGTAGCGGAGAGTCGCCCTACACTGCCTTTGCCAGTACGAGGTTGCCACTCGAGAACCTTTCTTCCCCGACGGTTATCGGTTCAAGGAGCTATATGGCCGGCACACAGCCACTTCTATTACTAATCCTTACGGCTATGTCGGTTACTATTTCTTATTTTTGCGAAATTATATTATTAATGATGATGATGTTCTCCTAGCCTTAGATAGAGCCTAGATTTCGACCACGGCGACAACTGCCGACTACTGTCGAGAGCCATCAACTGCGCAGGAGATATTATAGTGCCACAAGTGTACGCGCAAACACAGAGGCACTCACTCGTCCCAATCTGAGGTAGGCTAGGACGCAGTGTCAAAAACACGGGGACAATCACAACGCAACCAGACCCAAAAACCAACAATTTATGTTTTAGCACAAATGTTGGCTCCGGCTGGGATTCGAACTCAAGACCCGCGGCCTAGAAGTCAAGTACTCTGACCACTAGGCCACGCGGTTATTTTTAATACAGAATACACTACTCAACGAATGTAAAATAACCGCTAGTAAATGTTCCAGTGATAGGGCATAGGTCTCCCCCTTTTTGATGCAACCAAACGAGCTGGAACTTACTTTCAAATTAAAAGTGCTCGGTTTTTCTTACCCTGCATTCCTTCTGTGTGCCTTCATCAGCCTTTTCAAGTCCAAAACTTGACGTCAGTCTTACCTTAAAACGCTAGAAAAAACTGTCATGCATTTCAAAATAGTTTTACCCCCGATATTAACCACTTTAAAGGCAGTCGGACAAATGTAGAGAAAACCTCCAAAGGAAAGGAGAACGGAAGCAACGAAACCTACATGTCAGAGAAATTTAAAAATATATTTTGACTAATCGAATCCAACTATTAGCCTTAAAAATAGTTTCAGGAATGAGCGGAGATTGCCTCTTGAGATTGTATTTTACAGTAAAAATAATCAGTAATATGTTAATGCAAATTTTACAAAATTACTTTTTAATAACGTGTTTAGCTTTTGCTGACGGTACGTATTCAGATATTAGGGAAAGCTGCGGTCTGCGGCTGAAATGGAATCTCAGTTCGCTAACGGTACGTCGGGGTGGACAGAATGAATAAATTCATGAGTTTTAGGAATTTAGCCAAATGAACGCGCTATCCCATTGATTAGGGCCCTGCTCAGACTAATGAATATATAGACACCGTCTAACATTTGAATATAGAATTGTAAATGAATCAAGACCCAGCTCTACTGCCGTGTCTATAAATTATCAATTTATAGACACGGCAGTAGAGCTGGGTTTACAGTCTATGCTAATTTCACTATTTAATAGAACAATAAAAATAACGTCGCATTTAGATAGGATTGTTTAATTAAATACAGTCTGATTCGATTTAATCTAGGCTCCGGAATAAATTATAGGGATCTCCAAACACCCACATTCATTATGTAGATTCTTAGGAAAGTAATCCGCAATAATGAAGCAAAGTTGTAATAGATAATTAAATCTATGAGGAAACCTGAAGAATGAATAAGAATCGTTAGCTATTATTTTAGTTATTTTTAGTGTTCAGTAGTCAACAAGGAACCCATCAGTGAAACTATAATAGTTTCGCCATGTCCGTCTATCCGTCCGTCCGCGGCTTAGCTTAGAGACTTACTACTGTAAATTGTTTTTTCTCTCTTATCATAATGTCTTTCAAGACTATTGCGGGTGTGTGAAAACTATTCTTCGATTCAGTGACCCACTTGCTAGATATTAAGCTTTAAAGTGCTAATTTTTGTTACTTTCAAGTGTCCCCCATCCTCCTCCTGCCAGCTAAATGGTTCATCATCATCATCATCACTTCAGCCTACCACTGGTTGGCAACCGCAGTTTATTTATTCAAATGTTCTCCTGGTTGTAACTTTCTCTCTGTCGATTTTTACGACATCCACGTGATGAAATGGGCACTTACCTACTTCTTACCGAGGCGTCGTAAGAGGCGTCTAAGGTATTGTACGGACAGCCTTTACTCGTGCACAACAACACCATGGTATGCAATGCGGTCGCTATACTGGTCGAGGGAACGCAATGGTCTGTATTACTGGGGTGATGGGCGCCGTGTGGTGTCACACAGAAATGTTCTGGGTGACACGGCATTTGCTATGGGCAAACGTTGCACTCATCATGAGGTGAACGTTTGGATCAAACGAGCCAAATGACATCACTTTATCCAATAAAAAAATATCCATTTACATATATTCACATATACCCTTTTCGGCAGATGCCTGTCGAAGTGCTGTGACTGATGAAGAAATATATACATATACGTTTGAAGTAATATCGTGTCTATATATATACATATCTAAACGATTGCAAATACAAATCGTTACCAGCAATTAATAAATCATCTAAATCATTGACGTTTACTGGATAGATAAGTAAAGATAGAGATTCTAATTGTAATGAAACGGACTTGATCTGTAGATTAACTTCATTATATCATTATTGATATACTTAATGCTTTATCCGTTGATACGATTCAATACCATAAACAACTTAACCACTTGTGCAATGATCGTATAATATTATTTTATTACAATAAACCCACCAATGCCTTTGCGAAATTAACAAATCGTTTGACGTACAGCTGCAAATTAAATTTGCTTGGCACCTGACGACGACGGCTCAGCGAGCGCACCTGCATATTGAGTCGCAAGTCCTCTATTCAGATCCCAGCCGAAGCCAATGCAACATGCGAATTTGTTAGTTTTACGATCTGAATGTTTTTTTTGTAGTAAAAAGTGTCGCGACCAGCAAACCGTTATTCTGATTGTAAGTGCAACGCCTGTCTATAAGAAATGCTGTGTCACCGAGTACAATTCTATGTGGGAACACTCCGCGCCCGTCCTGAGACCTCAGTACTTTTTATTTTTTGATAAAGTGACGAAATGAGCTAAGCGTTCACCTGATGGTTAGTGCAACGTCTGCCCATAACAAATGCTGTGTCTCCCAAAACATTTCTTTGTAACACCACTGCGCCCGTCACCCTGAGACATCAGTTCTTAAGTCTCATATATGCCCAGTGATTAATTACGCTAGCTCTCAGTGCCCTTCAAATCGAAACACAGTAATGTTTGCACACTACTGCTTCACGGCAGAATAACTGGCCCTGGGGTGGTACCTACCTAGACGGAATCCTGCATAGGAATCCTACCACAGCCAAATCTCATATGCCCAGTAATTAGTACCACCAGTGACTGTAAAATGCACTCACAATACAGGATAAAAACCTAGTGAGTGATGTTTTTTTTTTTTTAATTAAAGTGATAAGAAGCCCATGTGCCTTTATTTTGTCTTCCTTAAAATATCCGAGAATAAAATACTGTTGCTCAAATCCATATATTTCTATCAAGTAGACACGCTTTCGCTGTTAAGCCAATAGGTTTTTATAAACAACTAAACCTCTGATTGAATGTTAACTGGTACGTTTGTTTTTTCTCTGACGCAAAGTCGCAGCGTCGAGTTATCTTTCTATAATGTTTTAATACCATATAACTCACGACATTAAGTAGCAAAAGCTTAATATATTCAACAATAAATACGCGCGATCTGAGTATTTACGATAATTTACTCACTTACAGCGCCATTACGCGCGATCTCAGATAGATTGATCCAAATTTATGTATGTTACAAATAATATTAAACAAAATATCTCCGAAAGTATCAACACAAATAGGTCATTATGAAAATCGATCGTGGGATAGTTATACATTATTACGAATTAACTTCACCGCAGAGCACGTGGTTAATAAGCACCGGGGATTAAACTCATTTTTTTTTGAGTGTGTAGTGTGCAAATAGCCCTATGGCTTTTAATGCTTCGTCTATAGAGACTCGCGAGCAGAAGGCCCGCGAGTAAGAAGAACAACGTCGCTGCTGAACTTCGACCACCTGAAAACGAATAAAAGTATCCGACTAACAGAGGGGGGGGGGGGGGGGGGGTTCTCGTAGTATCCAAGTTGGATTAAACTCAAGTGACTCTCGTACTTTTAAATTAAAGGAAAACATCGAAAGTAATCCTGCATCGTCGTCGTCGTCGTTTCAGTCTATCATAAGTTGACTGCTGAATATAGGCCTCCCCCATTGATCGCCACAAAAGTTTGTAGCTACCATTTTGGGAGGATTTTACCATAGTAGTCACGCTTGGCAGGCGGGTTGGCAGCCGCAGTTTATTTATTCAGATGTTTCAGGAAAATGCTGCTGCCCATCTCCTGGTTTTCATTTTACCTCTGTCGACTTATACGACACCCACGGGATGAGATGGGGTGGTAGATTCTCTTAAGCCGCTACCACACGGCTAATCCTGCATGTTTAAGGAATATTTCTTTAACATGTGAAGTCCGCCTACGTGTATTGGAGCAGCGTGGCGGATTCTTTTTATCTCTAAAACCCTCTCAGATATGAGAGGATGTCTGTGCTCAGCAGAGGGATATTTAATTCGTACATGATTTTCGTACATCGCGGCACGGCACAAAATTCCATCCACATCATCTTGATGGTTGGCATTCCACCACTATGCGCTTGCCACGAAATTTTCTGCCACACACAACTACTCTGTAGAACTTGCTGCCGCTAGCGGTTTTTCCGGACCGATGAAAAAAGCATAGTCCCTTTTCAAAGGCCCGCAACGCACTCGCGATTGCTCTGGTATTGCAGATGTTCATGGGCGACGGTGATCGCTTAACATCATTTTACTTTGTTACATTTACAAATTAACTTCAACCGAAATACAACTGAAAGTGACCGTAGTACTTGGCTTTCCCCTCAAGTTATATAGTACGCAGGAGACCTGAGCTCTTGCGATTTTTAGCGCTGATTGACTACGTGCTAGAAGGAGAAGGAAAACATCGATAAACAATGTACAAGTCTGAGGAATAAAAAAAATTAGTACCATACATGTTTAATTCCTCTATTCGCATTGAACCAGCATGGCGGTGGCAGCTCTTCCCGGTTCCAAAACCCTCTAAAATTTGAGGGAGCCTGTGCTCAGCAGTTGCACAATTATGGGTCATTTCAATACTTTTTTTTTAATTATATTGTGTTAATATTTCTGAGAACCCTAAATAAATAATACCAACACACAAACAACTTATTTAAAACAATATGTTTAATACTCGTATAATATAATATAAACATTTGTACATGTCATACTTCTGTCACTGCTACCGCGACACCACACCTTACATACATTATTTGTACTTAACAACAGCATACAATTATACACACACACACACACACATGCACACACACAATTAAATTATACTAACACTACCTTATATAATCTTAAGCTAGAGTTAAAGCACAAGATATAAACATTTAAAGTATTGTTATGACTACCTAGGGGCGGAGACCTGGTGTCCTGAAATACTGGCGCAAAGCCTACTTTAGGCACCAGTCGAATGTTTAATACTTTTATAAAATGTTCATAGTCATGACTATATTGTGGGAAGAAATAAATAAATTATTTTTATTATTAAATATACTCTATTATTTAAACGTATAAATTAGAGTAAGATTAGATTAGACGTGGTTCGCCATCCGTCACGTCTCGTTTTCCTCTAGGGCAAGAAGTGGACCATGTGAGTGGCCTCTACCTACCCCTCGGAAAAACTCGTCACTTTATGTATGTAAATTTATATTGTAATAATCACCACATTGTTGGCACATTGTGTTTAATGAAGTAATTGAATATTTCTAACATTAAGGACTTAATTCAACTGTATGTTAAACATAGAAAAATGTCAAACTTTTTAACTGGTGATAGAATTCATATGCAGGAATCCATCTAGGTAGTACCACCGCAGTGTCAGTTATTCTGCCTAGAACACTTTCTATTATAAAATTGAAAAAAAATATAGAGGAACTCCCGCTCGATGTTTTTAGCGGCTAAGTGACTTCTAAGTAATGGATTTTGAAGGTGATGATTGGAAATAGATCGGGGAAGGACGGTACCGTGCGACCCAGCATATCCTTAGTGGCAATTTTTTAGCACTGCACAATCAACAGATGGATTTTATACAAATATATTTTTATTTCTTTATAATGTGTCGCGGGTTCGATTCCCGCACGGGACAAGTACATTCAGATGATTGTCTGTATGATCTGGTTGGGTCGTGTATGTGAAATTAATCTGTATCAGTTAAAAAAATACTGTCTTATACGACAATATCTTTTTTTTTCAAACACCCGTCTCATATAAGTCGACGTTTTAGCAAAACGTTCTTTCAAACAAGTCGGTCGACATCGGGATTCGAAGTCGTTGACCTAACGCGGTCTATGCGATGAATTCTCACACGGCTTTTATTTCGCAGATTCAGTCTTACATCACGATTCTTATCATTGATTTATAGCCACTCCGTAGATAGACTTAACACCAAATTATTATGACAAAAAATGTATATGGAATATAAAACTTGGCATACTGCCCTAATAATTGACATATTTTTTTAATATAAAAAAGTGACGAGACGAGCAACCTGATGGCAAGTGTAACGTCCCGCCCATAACAAATGTAGTGTGGTGATCATCAGACTGAGACATCACCTCTTAAGTCCCATATGCCCAGTAAATTATTTTTATTGGATAAAATGACGAAACAACCAAATCGTTCACCTGATGGTAAGTGCAATCTACTCATAACAAATGCTGAGTAACCCAGAAAATTTCTGCATGACACTACACTGCACCCGTTACCCTGAGACATCAGTTCTAAGTCTCATATGCCCAGTGATTACACTAGTACTCAGCGCCCTTCAGACCGAAACACAGTAATGTTTGCACACTACTGATTTACGGCAAAATGACTGACCCTGGGATGGTAACAATCTAGACGGATTACACTAAATCTAATTACACTAGCGAGGACCAGAGGTGAAGTAGTTAGGTACTTTAAAGATTAGGCCACGCGGCGGTATAATATCATCCTCGAAGTCGCTAAGCGAGCTATGGAAAAGGCTACGTTTAATGTTTCTTTGCGAGATATAATCCGTAACATATGCTGCGTCACTCAGAACACTAACGCGTGGCACCGGACTGCCATCGTCACCGTAGAGGTAGTACTAGCTAACAGTAACTATTCAGACCGAAACACAGAAAAGTTTGCACACTACTGCTTCACGGCAGAATAACTGGCACTGCGGTGGTACCTACCTAGACGGCCTTGATCATTGATATTTTTTTCCCGTTCCAACTCTTACTTCTTGACTGGAACTTATATACAAATGTATGTATGTATATAAATAACACATTTTTTTAAACAACGAAAAAACTTTTAAAAAACCAGCATTTGCTTAACCTTTATAACACATTAGGCGTGAAAATTATAATAATTGAAAGTACTGCAATGTTATTTATTTTCTTTATACTTCATTATAAATTCAATCACTAAACGCCCCTTTAACATTGAGGCAAGTATACAGTTACGACCAGTTTCATACAAAAGACATCAACGAGCACCGGCTGCAAGGAGCGTCGTAAAATACGCTCAAGACATCTATTGAGCACGCATTTATACTACGAATATATTAATTAATGTTATTGTATGAGATATTATGACTATCTGTACAGTAAGAGTCTAATCTAGATCTGTAACTATTTATATACCTGTTTAATTAAATTTATTGAATTTTTGAAGAGAGAGCAAACGCTCGAACGGCTCTTGTTAAGTAATCGTAACATTAAAGAGTAATGAACTTCCGCAATACCAGAGTAATTGCGAGTTCGTTGCCGGTCTTTGAGAAACCAAAGGCTCTTTTCTTGAAGGTCCCTTAGTCGAATCGGTCCGGAAAAGTCGCTCGCGGCAGCAGGTTGCACGAGAGAGACGCAACGTCTCTTCGCAAGGCCAGTGGATCAAGCTGATCGGAAAGAACCTGGTCGTCACCATCCGAGCCGCTGTACGCTGGATGCGGTCAAATAGAATGAGGTGGCACTGAGGTGCCCCCGCCCCGAGAGAAGAGAACAGTATTCCGTGTTTGGCTGAACTTGCGCATTGTAAAGTTGCAAGTGGTGGGCCGGTATGAAATACTGTCCCGCTCTACTCTACTGACCACGCCGAGCTTTTATTGACCAAGTTTTAGTCCCATATGCCCAGTGATTACACTAGCTTACAGTGTACCCTTTAGTACACAGTAAAATTTGCACACTACTGCTTCACAGCAGAATAATTGGCCTGGGGTGGTATCTACATAGATGGGTTCCTGCACAGGATTCCTATCAGCAGTGGGACACCACATAGCTGTTTTCAAATGTTTCTTTTTTCAGCTGCTATCAAGAGCCATCTGTACCTTACAATTAAGGCACTATAATGATAAAAAGGCGTAAATGTTCGTATAGAGAGTTTCATGACGTCACGAAACGATACCGTAACATTTTTTTAAAAAAGGATGCCTCAAGCTAGGATTTCGCCTAGGTCGTCAGTACGTTTTACAAACATAAATTTTAAATGCACATTATAACCAGATCCCAAAACGAACAATATGTGTTTTGCACATTTCGTTTGCGCTGGGATTCGAGCCCTGAACCTGAGGCGTAGTTGACAGGTACTCTAAACATTTGGCCATGCTCGATATGGTGCATATAGTAAAAACATTCACAATAATAGTATATAGAATAGTACATTTTCACAGTGTAAGAAAGTGTAAATGTAAGCGACTTCGCTGGCTTAGGCGCTGCAGGTCACGGGTTCGATTTATTTTCCTCACGGAACAAATATTTGATGACAGTCAGAGGAGTTAACCTACTTTTTGGAAAACAATACACATCGACATTTACAATAAAAATAAAAGCTTTTATGATGTCGAATGAAAATTCAGTAACGTTTTGAAGTAAAAAAACGCATGCATCTCTGTATACATGACAGAAATGAAACTTATATATTAGAAACTAGCTGACGCCCGTGACTTCGTCCATGTGGATATAGGTTTTTTTAATTATCCCGTGAGAACTATTTCATTTTCCGTTATAAAATGTATCCTATGTCAGTCTTCAGAGTGCGAGCTATCTCTGTGCCAAATTTCGTCAAGGTCGGTACAGCGGTTGAACCGTGAAAAGGTAACAAACAGACAGAGGGACAGAGAGAGTTACTATCGCATTGATAATATTAGTACGGATTCAGTTAATAATCTTTTTACTTTTCTTTACTCCTTCTTTCTTTTTAATATAATCTATCTCCTGCAAAAGATCGCCGTTAAGCGATAAGGCCACCTATGATACCATTACTTATATTTAACACATAAATGTGTCATTGTGTTTGTGTGCAATAAACAGTATAAATAAATAAACATGAACTAACCAACAATAATAGCTCAGTATATGAAAAGAACTCCGTGCGGTAGCGGCTCAAGAGAATCCAAAATCTGGAACATACAATTGAATACCCCAAAATAAGAGCTACATACTTTTGTGGAAATCTATGGGGGAGGCCTATCTTCAGCAGTAGACTAGTGATAGGCTGAAATGATGATGATGATATAAACAGTTATTTATTTATCGATAATGGTTCTCGGCGGCAAATAAGTGGTTGTGTTTCGTAAAGAAATTTAAATGTCTAGAAATAAATTATACATCGACGCGTCAGACAATAATTGTGTTTTTCTAACTTTTATATATATATATATATGTACTAGTGGTATTCCTATGCAGGAATCCGCCTAGGTAGGTACCACCGCAGAGCTAGTTTGCCGTGAAGCAGTAGTATGCAAACATTACTGTGTTTCGGTTTGAATGGCACTGAGAGCGAAATTATTGTACTTACCACCAGGTTCTGCTTGTTTCTTCACTTTCTCCAATAAAACAAACAATAAACGTACCGTTGTTTTTTTTTTAGGAATACTGTTGATTTTACTAATATATCCAACAGTCGCAAAGTTGAATGGCGGGACTATTAGGCTATAGCCTCTATGTGTATAATGAATGTATAGATAGATATATGCAATTACTAACGAATATAAAATATTAAATTATGAATAAAATAAATATAATATTATATTTCTTTAATGAACTGCAATCAGAGACAATTCATTTAAAAATCAGACATTTATTTGCTAACAGCCAATGACAGCCGATTGCGTCTTTCAAATCAAAGCAATAAAGTTTTGATTTATTTTTAGCATGCAGCTTAGAATGGTAAACTATCGATATTAATGATACCAAAACGCATCAAATGGCCACTTGTCAAAAATTCATGACATTTATATCCGTCGTAAAAACACAAGTCCTAATTGCACTTAGAGACCTCTTAACTTGAATGTTGCAATGCAATTTTAATAATGAGGTCCAAATTTAGTGATTGCGTTTATGTAAAAATATGTTTAATAGGTTGGGGATAACTCATTTTGACAGAAAGAAAAACAAATAAAAATAGCTGAAAGCATCATTTTACTAATTTGTTTCTTTTTTTGAAATGTTACCTTTTTTATGTCATCCAAACTAGCCATATCAAAATAGTACATTCATAGAGATTTTATTACAAGTTTATACTATATGCGAAAATACTTTTTACCAGACCTACGAGTATATTTATTCACTAGTGGTAGGAATACTTTGCAAGAGTTCATCTAGGAGGATGAACAGTGACAGTGACCAACACAATGAAAGTTATACTAACATCAAGTCCTTCGGTCTGAAAGGCCAAAAGTAATAACTGGGTATATAAGACTTAAGACACAGAATCGCTTTGGGTGACACGGCATTTATTAGAGCAAACGTGGTGTAGATACCATCATATGATAATTTACTTGTTTCGAAATTTTCTTCCAAATTTTTTTAGCTGGTGGTAGGATTCCTGTGCAGGTAGGTACCACCCAAGGGCCAGTTATCGTACCGTGAAGCATAAGCGTGCAAACATTACTGTGTTTCGGTTTGAAGGTCACTGTGAGCTAGCGTAATCACTGGGCACATGATACTTAAGAACTGATGTCTCAGGGTAATGGGCGCAGTGTGGTGTCACACGGAAATATTGCACTTACCAACAGGTGAATGTTTTGCTCGTTTTATCACTTTACATAAATAAAAATCATCAACACCATCGTTAACGGTCACTGCTGGATAGATCTTCCAAGAAAAATGGATTTGACCCTTGCGTCTCTACGCGAGTTGAGACTGGGACAGATTATTTTTCTACGCCTGCAACAAACGGAACATCACGATCACGGTCACGGATCTGTACACTTTCACCTATCCTAACGTATTTTTTCAGTAGTTTGTAGCAGATAAGTTTCCGGCAGAGCCCTACCTGTTTCCTAACGAGGTGCCGTAAGAGGCATCTAAGTACGGACAGCCTTTATTCAAAATAATACCGCAATATGCAATGCTGTCACTATACTGCTCGTGAGAATGCAACGGGAAATAAGAATTTTTTGACTCTTACAAAAATGGCGGCGACGTGATACGCCACCCGTAATGTTTCGTTCTCCGCGGGGGCGAAAAGTGAGCTACGGGTGTGGCCTACCCCTTATATGGGAAAATGGCATGATTATGTTTTCTTTGGTATTCCTTTTTAGCAATGGAATTAAGTGACGAAATGAACAAGGCGTTAACCTGATAAGTGCCCACGCCCGACCAAAACAGTTTCGCTGTCACCCAGAATTTTGCTTTGAACTATGTGTAGCGTGCACTGCGCTTATTACCATGACACGTCAGTTCTATAATCTCATAGTACCTGTTAACAGTGACAACATTTTTGAAAATACACAAATTGTTGGTATTCGGGTTTGGTTGTGTTGTGATTGTTCTTATGTCTCTGAGAATGCATCTTAGCCTACCTCCGATCTTATCGCATAAGCTAGCTATAAGTTAAGTATAAGAGTACCCATAAGTTTGCGCATACACTTGTGGCACTATAATATCTCCAGCCGTCGTCGTAGTCGAAAAACGGCCAGGAGAACATCATCAATAACACTAGCTCCAGAGCCTTTCAAACCGAATGCAGACCACTTATTTTTTTTTTATTTCATGAAGTGACGCAACGAGCAAAACGTTCACCAGATGCTAAGTTCAACGTTTTCCCATAACAAATTCTGTGTCACCCAGAATATTTCTGTGTGACACCACACTGCGCCCGTCACCCAGAGACATCAGTTCGTAAGTCTCAAATGCCCAGTGATTACGCTAGCTCATAGTGCCCTACAAACCGAAACACAGTAATGTTTGCACACTACTGCTTCACGGCAGAATAAATAGCTCTGGGGTGGCATCTACCTAGATGGATTCCTGCATAGGAACCCTAGCACCAGTATAACCACTGTTTGACGACATAATTACTAGCACTGGGTGGTATCTACCACTAGAACTCTTCTAAGTATCGGACATGGAGCGCACTTCTTGATATTTTGCGGGACTAAAACTTGAGACGAGAAAACGGCGGCGTAGGCCGAACACTCAACTGATCGTGTATAAATAATACATGCATACTTACAGTCACACCTTTTTCCCTTATAAGGTGAAGGCAGAGCCGGAGCCTTCTATTTGTAGTCACGTCGCCGTCATTTTAGTTATTATTATTATGGTGTTATTCTGCACGAAAAAAGTATATATACCGTCTCTTACGTCATCTCGGTAGGAAAGGGGTAGGTGTTTTACTGGTGGTAGGATTCCTATGCAGGAGTCCGTCTAGGTAGGTACCACCCCAGGGCCAGTTATTCTACCGTGAAGCAGTAGTATGCATGCATTACTGTGTTTCGGTTTGAAGGACACTGTGAGCTAGCGTAATCACTGGGCATATGAGACTTATGAACCTATGTCTCAGGGTGATGGGCACATTGTAGTGTCAGACAGAAATTTTCTGGGTGACACAGCATTTGTTATGGGCAGACGTTGCACTAACCATCAGGTGAACGTATTGCTCGTTTCATCACTTTTTGTGCATAACACAAAAAAAGGTGTTATTCTACTCTGATGACATTGTCTACTTGGCTTCTATTACGACTTCTAAATATTGTAATTCAACAGCGTCACAGGCTAACATTATTTAGATAATGCGAAAAGCTGTCATTTATCAGTTACTATAATTCTGGAATGTTTGCAAACGGCAGAGGAAAAATAAAAACTAGATGGGCAGCAGCGTCTTCCTGGAACATCCGAATAAATAAAATGCGGTTGCCAACCCGCCTACCAAGCTTGGCAACAATGGCAAAATCCCCCCAAAATAAGAGCTACTAACTTGTTTGGCAATCTATGAGGGCCTATGTTTTGCAGTTGAATAGTGATAATTTTGTACCGTAAATACCACAGGGCATTTACGGTACAAACTTTGAAGCGTGTCCCGATCCTTTTATTTATCACACAGCCGTTATATGAGCCGATAAGTGTCCAGCAGAGTAGAATAGCACTTACTTCCTTCCTACCGAGGTGTCGTAAGAGGCGACTAAGGTATTGTAAGGACAGCCTTTATTCGTGCAGAAAAACACCATAAAGTGCGATGCTGTCACTATACTGCTCGTGGGAGCGCAATGGAGAGTAACAATTTTCGTCACCTGTCACGTCTCGTCGCACTGTATGTATGTACGTTATGTGAGATACTGTAGAGAAGACTATGCCTCTAGTTGTACGGTAATACTTAAAAAAGTAAAGTAACAGCCTGCAATTGTCCAACGACTGAGCACAGGCATCTCCTCGTTCCTTCCGCGCTGCACCAATTCCATCCTCACGATGTTATCCTTCACCGCCGAGTAAATCAGCACTAAAAATTGCAATGAAAAAAATTAGAGAAAGCGTAGGGAATTGAACCGAGGTTACTCGCTTTCAATGACATTCCAGGTGAGCGCCCGAGCCGCCACGCTAATCCTTATGTCACTTTATATCCTGCGTGTTGGCCAACTTTATACGTGGAAAAGTCTCGCCGCTGCTATTTATATATTTCATATAAAATAAACGGTTAATAATATTTTTAGCATCATCTAGCACCTTAAAAGTAACGTGTGTTTTTTTCTTTATGGAAGAATGTCACAAGGCGAGCAAATCGTTCACATGATGGTGAGTGGTGATGGCAACGACTGCCCATAACAAGTACTGTATCACTCGGCATCATACTGCGCTCAACACGCTGGGACATCTGTTCCTAAGTCTCATATGCATAGTAATTACACTAGCTACCGGTGCCCTTAAACCAGAACACGTTAATGTTTGTCGGCAGAGTGACTGGCGCTACGATACCTACACATATTCCTGCACAGGAATCCTTCCTTTTTTTGTATTGTATAAAGTGACGAAACGAGCAAAACGTTCACCTGATGGTAAGTGCAACGTCCGCCCACAACAAATGCTGTGTCGCCCAGAATATTTCTGTGTGACACCACACTGCGCCCGTCACCCTGAGACATCAGTTCTTAAGTCTCAAATGCCCAGTGATTACGCTAGCTCACAGTGCCCTTCAAACCGAAACACAGTAATGCTTGCACACTACTGCTTCACGGCAGAATAACTGGCCCTGGGGTAGTACCTACCTAGACGGATTCCTGCACAGGAATCCTCCAGTAAAAAGGTTAAATAGCGGAACATAACAATTAGATTAACTGTCCACTTACATTTAAAAAAAAAACTTCTCTGACAAGATTGACAACTACGTACTTTCATCACGGCTTTTTAGTAAAAACCACCTCCGGAAAAGGCGTAATGTGACAACGCTATAAAAACCCAGTCCTGCAATACTACACTAATATACGGTTGTATTTGAGCGCATTCTGTATCGTTTTTAAAACGACAAAATTCACATAAGGTTTGCAGGCTTGCTAGTTTTGCTACTAGCGTATATTATAACTATTGTATAGAGAATGTGATGGACTTTGAAGTATTTAATGATACTCTCGGCTTTGTAATAAAATAAATGCAACCAGAGTGATGTTGGTCCATTCCGTTTTGAAACGTTAGTGGATGCTGAGTGCTTGGTTCGGACGCACGCCAGCTCCGTCGAACTTTCCCGCGTCTCTTCGTAAAATAACTTCGAATATTTTTCGTCAACTCGACTTTATTAGTGAACGGTACTTTTCAGTGTGTGCCAGTGATAGTTTTTTATTCAGTGTCAAATACCTTTAAGATAACAAAAAAGTTCGAATACATCGGCTTTTTGAAAAGGTAATTTTTTTTTTAATATCCGTACAATAATCTGACACTTTTTGGCTTTAATCAACCAGTCTATTTTATTAAAAATATTATGTTACATAAGAAGATATATTATCATATTAAAGTTAATAAAACTTAAATATAAAGATAAGATAATCCTGCTTTTACCTCAAAAATAATTAAGGAAAGAAATAAAAACTTTAGTACTTTAATAAAACTAAATTTACATATTTTGTCACGTTTTTTTATATTTTCATAACCTTTGTTATGTAAGTTATATTAGTGTGTTAAATGAAAATATATCTTTATTCTAAACCATTAAACAAGAGCATTTTTTCCAACCAGTAATGGCATGAAAATAAAATGGAATAAAATTTATCTAATAATAATGGGTAATGGTCATTTAAAACCAACGTATTAATTAGCCATTTTGAAGTTTAAAATTATAAAATGTTTTCCCCCTTAAAACCACTGATATAATAAAAATCAGCTGTTTCAACATAAAAAAGAAATATTCTTTAAATATGTGCATTCATTTAGAGAAAAAAAAATGACAGTGAATCACAGTTCGTTATTAATTACTTATAAATATGTATAGGATACTAAAGTTCGACGTAAATTAGATTTAAATATGTAAAATTTTTGGTGAACATGCATCACTGTGGATAATTTAGTCGATATATAGTTATTAGATAGTTCACAACTACTGTAATATTATTAGTATTAAATTTGATTGACACCACAAACTTTCACTACCCTATTTTGTAAGCAATTAATAATACGAGCTGCGTGAGTGGCCTCTGCTTACCCCTTATATAGGAAAGAGGCGTGACTGTATAGTTATGGTTAGTAATCGTAAAGAAACAATGATCGGCGCGTTTTCATTTATACTATCAATACTAAATATTATAAATAGGAATATAACTCCGTTCCTCTTTCTGTTTGTTACCTTTTCCCACGGCATATTAAAAAAAACCTATAGCCACGCCGAGGAAGTCGCGGGCATCAGATGGACGGACATAGGATACGTTTATCCCAGAAAATCAACGAGTTTCTATGGGATATTTTTAAAAAATTCCACATCCACGCGGACGTCAGGTAAAGTCAACTAAAGTAACTCTCTCTGTTCCTCTGTATTTTTGTTACATTTTCACGGATCGCTGATCGCTGATCGCTGAACCGATATTGACGCAATTCGGCACAGAGATAGTTCTGCATCCTGGAGACGAACATACAATAACTTTTTATTCCTACAAAACAAAGAGTTTCTTCACACGGACCAGACAGAGGTCCACACGGACGAAGTCGCGGGCATCAGCTATTAAACAATAAAGCATTAACGGTCGATGTTAAAATTAATTTAATATATTTAAATAACCCATTAAGCGGTGGCAAGTTTTTTTTTTATTAGATAATGTGACGAGACGAGCAATACGTTTACCTGATGGTAAGTGAAACGTCTGCCCATAAAAAACTCTGTGTCACACGAACATTTCTGTATGACAGCACCCTACGACAATTCTTAAGTCTCACATATCCAGTGATTACACTACACAGCTCTCAGTGCCCTTCAAACCGTAACACAGTAATATTTGCACACTACTGCTTCATAGCCTGCGGTTGAACCTACCTACCAAGACCTGTTTTGCCAATCCGCCTGCCAAGAGTAGTGATTGTGCCAAAGTAACCTCTACCAAGAGCACAGGTCTATGAACAATGGGTCGTCGTCATCGTTTCAGCCTATCATAAGTCCACTGCCGAACATAAGCCTCCGCCATAGATAGCCACAAAAGTTTGTAGCTCTCATTTTTGAGGGATTTTGCCAGAGTTGCCACACCTGGCAGGCGCGTTAGCAACCGCAGTTTATTTATTCAGATTTTCCAGGAAGATGCTGCTGCCCATCTCCTGGTTTTCATTTTCCCTCTGTCGATTTTTACGACATGAGAATGGGGTGAGAGTGGGTGGTAGATTCTCTTAGGCCGCTACCATACGGCAGTGGGTAATGATGTTAATTTACTGTGGTACGAAATTATTCTACCGTTCTAACACTACTGTTGTGTTTCCCTCATTGAGAGCTAGTGTTAGTAATCACTGGGCAAATGAGACTTAAGGACTAATGTCTTGGGGTGACGAGTGCAGTGTGATATGACGCAGCTTGATGTCGCTGGCGTGGTGAACGATTTGCTAATTTCTTTAGAAAAAGAAACAAAAAGGGTTGACTTAAGAATGATAAATCAAACCGTTTAGAATTATTTCAGACTGCGTTGTATTTTATAGTAATGTAAATATTAAAGAGTCATATACTCTAGTATTTACTTATTATTATTTTATTGTTGACATAAAAGTAAAGGCTATATTATAATAACAATCGCGTGGCCAGGTCAGGGTTCTACAGCCGCGAGTCCTAGGTTCGAATCGCAGCCGGAACCAACATTTATGCTAAAACACAAATTGTTTGTTTCCGGGTCTGGTTGTACTGTGACTGTCCCTATGTTCCTGTCACTGCATCCTAGCCTACCTCCGATCCTATCGCATTCGCGTTACATCGGGCGCCTCTGTGTTTGAGCGCTACACTTGTGGCACTAAAATATCTGCTACGCATTACGAATGGCTCTTAACAATATACGGAAGTTATCGCCGTGGTAGAAATCGGCAAGGAGAACTTCATCAAATGTATAATTGTGCCTTTGCTCTATAGGCTAATGAGCAGTCTCCTCTTATTGTAAAGCGAATTATGGAGGCCGTGGGAGTCCGTCACGTTGTTTTTGTGTTGGCGGATTTCGCTGGTCTAAGAAATATTATTTTTGTTTCTCTGCCGCAGATTACCCCGCAGTAATCTGTCTTCACTTCCGCACACGTGTTTCAATTTTATTAGTGTAGTAAATCTGAACTTGATTTACTGGCGTAGAGCAATCCAAACAAATATTATAAATGGGAAAGTAACTTTTTCTGTCCCTTTGTCTGTTTGTTACCTTTTCACGACTTAACCGCTGAACCGATATTGAAGAAATTCGACACAGATATAGCTTGCGTCCTGGATACTGGACATAGGGATACACTTTATTCCGGAAAATCAAAGAGCCACGCGGACGTAGTCGCGGGTTTCAGCTAGTAAGATATATTTCTTTTTAAACTTAATTCTCTATGACAAAGATTAATTTTAGGATGTCTCGCTTACCTAAATTTTATAATAAAACGTCAATTTTCCCAGATATTCAAGTATACTTACATTTAGCACAAGGCAAAAAAACAAAATATAATTTGGTTTTTTTTTATTTATTGGATAAAGTGACGAACCGAGCAAAACATTCACCTGGTGCAAAGTGGAACGTCTGCCCATAACAAATGCTGTGTCACCCAGAACATTTCTGTGTGACACCACACTGCGCACTTCTCCCTGAGACTTCACTTCTTATGACCACTGATTACACTGGCTCTCAGTGCCCTTCTAACCAAAACACAGTAATGTTTGCACACTACTGCTTCACGGCAGAATAACTGGCCCTCCGATTATACTTTCCTAGACGGATTATTGCATAGGATAACCACCATTACGATTTAGTGACCTTCAAGAATAGAGCCCCATCCTTTCTATTAGGCCGGCAACGCACCCAAAGTTCTTCTGATGCAGCTGATGTTAAACGATGACGGTTAATACTTACCAGTAAAAAAAAAGTATAAAGCATAGTTCTTTCTTTTCTCTCTTTGTTATGTGTAGACGTCGCACTTACCATCAGGGGGACGTTAGTTTCCTCACTCTATCTAATAAAAAGGCACCACGGAAGTCGAGATCACGATGCATGTTTAACTCCTCATCAAGGCATTGTCAAGTTATTTAGACTATGACAGATAGTCATAGATTCTAAATAACTAGGTAGGTACCACCCCAGGGCCAGTTATTCTGCCGTGAAGCAGTAATTTGAAACATAACTGTGTTTCGGTTTGAAGGGCACTGAGAGCTAGAGTAATCACTGGGCATATGTGACTTAAGAACTGATGTCTCGGGGTGACGGGCGCAGTGTGGTGTCACACAGAAATGTTCTAGGTGACACAGCATTTGTTATGGACGAGCCGTTGCACTTACCATCAGGTGAACGATCTGATCGTTCCGGCGCTTAAAAAAAAAACACAATACGAAACAGCAGCAGAAACAAAAAAGAAAGAAAATATTTTCGCTGCTGCAGTGAAATATTAACAATAAAAAGTACAGTAGCCACCACTTCAGCCTATCACTAGTCCACTGCTGAACATTAGGCCCCCCCTCATAGATTGCCACAAAAGTTCCTAACCCTTTAGCGGGATTTTGCGATAGTCGTCACGCATGGCCGGCGGGTTGGCAACCGAAGTTTATTTATTCAGATGTTCCGGGAAGATGCTGTTGCCCATCTCATGGTTTTAATTTTCCCTCTGTCGGCTTAGACGATACCCACGGGATGAGTAGGGGATAGTAGATTCTCTTAAGCCGCCACCACACGGCACAGTAACATCTTAACCTAATGTTCGTATCGAAAGTAATGTCTAAAGGGGGCCAGCGCAGTGTGATGCCGCACAGAAATATTCTGGGTGACACAGCATTTGTTATGGTGTGGTTAAAAGACTTGAATACAATAATTTGATCTATACTAATTTCCGCGCTATTGAAAATATTGTTCCGATCTGGATGTACTGTGATCGTTACGTCTCTCTGGCACTGCATCTGATTCCTCCTTTGATCTTATCGCATAAGCGTTACATCGAATTTGAGAAGGTAAATACGAGTAAGTGCCTAAAAATTCCGCTAATGCTAAGGGCACTAATGCTGCATAGCTATGTTGCTGACATTAGATTGTTAACTAGGGGTATAGCCCCAGTGAAAATCAGCTTGTACGATTTATTGACTTAAAAATCCTTATGATTGAAGTTAGACGTATAGTGAATGTTTATACTTCCCACTGGTAGGATTCCTATGCAGGAATCCGTCTAGGCAGGTACCACCGCAGGGCTCGTTATTCTGTCGTGAAGCAGTAGTGTGTAAGCTTTACCGCGTTTCGGTCTGTAGGGCTCTAAGAGCTAGTGGAATGGGCACACCGGGTATATGGCTTAAGAACTAATGTCTCATGGAGATGGTCGCAGTGCGATGCTGTATAGAATCAGTCATATAAACATAGGTAAGTTGCTGACGTTTGTTGGTTAACTAGGAAATAACGCTATACGTTGAATGTGGATTCACTGGTGGTACGATTGCTATGTAGAAATCCGTCTAGGTAGGTATGCCCGCAGTACAAGTTATTCCAAATTCACTAAGTCTGTTCGATTGTTTGGTGATAGACATATAATAATAACAGCGCATCCAGATCGAAACGATAGCTTCAATGTTGCACACGTTGGTCTGAAACAAATTATTGTTTTGAATTCCCATCTGCTTAGATTCGAACCTTGAACTAATCGCTCAGCCACGCCGTCGGCAGAAATACTAAGACTATTAATACATGAGAGAAAACTCGTTACTCGTTTTAAAAAAAACGATGCCACAGTAGGATTTCTCCAGTGTCGTGGGTACGTTTTACAGACATAAATTCCACATGCACAAACCACCCAGACCCGGAACAACTATCTGTAGGCCATACAAATATTTGTCCCTTGCGGGAAACGAAGCCGCGACCCGCGACGCAGAAGCCAATGGGCTTAGCCACTGCGCCAACCGAACCGACGAGAGAATACGATAGCCGCTTTATGTACGCCGTAATAAAAAGTAAAAATAACTCTTACTGAGGGCCTAATATAAGTGCATCCATGTGATCATTCTTCATCAACTCATAAGCAGTCCACTACTGGACATAAGCCTCGTCCAAATTGACCAGATTTTTGTAAACGTCACATTTAACACAACCAGGGGTGCTACTGGTTGGTTTCGTAATCGGTTTCATTAGATCCCATTAACCAATTAATGAGCTTCATACGCCAAAATACGCAGAAAACCCCCAGGTCCGAAAACTAACCATTTGTGGGTTTTTGGACAAACATTGGCTCCGGCTAGGAATCGAACCCAAGAACCGCGGCGTAGAAGTCAGGTACTCTTACCACTAGGCCACCCGGTTGTAGTATTTTTAATACAATATAAAATTGCAACTGGTTTACACGTTTATATAAAAATAAAATGGAACAGTTAATGCTTAAATTAAATAAACAATAATTAAAATCAAATTATATAAACTAAATTATACATTAAAAAAAAAGTTGCGCATTCGCTTTAATGAAGCCAAGATTGTTATAAAAACGAACTACTAAACTAATTTTACGTTTATATTGCTACTAGCCGTTAATTAGTATTTTAAACTAACTGTGTTTGCTGTGTGGTGGCGGCTCGATAAAAGAATACTACCACTCCATCTCATCCAATGGATCTCGTAAAAGGCGAGTAAGGAATTAAACTGCACTGTGCACCCAACAGCGCATGGTGGCGATAGGCTCACCACCTATCACACCAAGTGCATTATATTGTTTTGGTGAAACGTGGATTGTGGCAGTCATCTGTTTTTGCAGTGAGTGCCCAGTCTCTGACTACCCCTTATGGGATACAGTCGTGATCTAATGTATGTACGTAACTCTTGATCTCAACCGCGTAAAAAAGCCGTCCCCGATCGACGATAAACATTTATACTTCCCCATTTGAATCGGATTATGGGGTTTTTATTTTGTGCGCGGAATCCTATTTTTCAAAAGTTAGCCTAAGTTACCCGCTATAATATCAGCTATCAGTCAGTGAAAGTCCCGTCAAATTCGGTGCAGCCGTTTCGGAGATTAGCCGTATCAATAGTAATTAGTACCGTATATATGCATAAGCATAAGCATTGAGTAAAAATCTGTTGTTTTGTTATTACAAACAGACAATTTTATTTATTTGTGATCATAATAAGGCATTCCTGATAATACCTGTAATAATTGCGAAGTATTTATGTCTGTATATAGAGCATATTTGTTCATTCCGTTCTGCTCCCGCTAGGCCTGATTGATAAAAGATTTCGTCACACTACTCAAGTGCTGGTTGGCGGGAAATTTGAAAAAAGAAAAGAAATATAATTCAAACAACAGTGTGATCTTAATTACATATTCCGGATTTATTATCTACCTCTATATTTTTCAAATAGATTATCTTCCACCATGTTTTTTACTTACTGGTACTTCAAGGGATGTTCAAGCGCAGGGCCAGTTTTTTTTCCGTGACGGAGTAGTGTGCACGCATTACAGAGTTAAGGTCTGAAGGGCATTGCGAGCTAGCTAGTACTGGACGTATGAGACTTAAGAATTGATTTGTCAGTGGAGCGGGCGCAGTCTGGTGCCTCGTAGAAATGTTGTCAGTTTCATCGAATTTTTATGAGCGTACGTTGAACTTACCATCAGGTGAACGTTTTGCTCGTCTCGTCACTTTATCGTATATTTTTTTTATTACAGCTATAAATTTTTCACCTAAACACAGTTACGCCTACGTCAGTGCTTTAAATTTATTAAAAGCTCTGAGTACATTTACACGTCCACAAGTCAGTCTAGCCAACTTAGGGGTTTTGTCCCCAAATTTAGGGGGGGGGGGGGAATAAAATAATAATAATAAAATGTATTGCCGAGTGGTAGCGGCTTAAGAGAATCTATCACCCCATCTCATCCTGTGGGTGTCGTGAAAGTTGATAGAGGGAAAATTAAAACCAGGAGATGGGCAGCAGCATCTTCTTGTAACATCTGAATAAATAAACTGCGGTTGCCAACCCGCCTGCCAAGCGTGGCAACTATGGCAAAATCCCCCCAAAATGAGACCTACAAACTTCTAATCTATGGGGGAGGCCTATGTTCAGCAGTGGACTAGTAATAGGCTGAAATGATGATGATGGATTACTGTTGAAAAATAATTAGTTCCATTAGTAAGTCAATCAAGTGTAAAGTCCGCACATAACCAATGCTGTGTCACCCAGAACATTTCCCACGCCACACTGCGCTCGTCACCCTGACACATCAGTTCTTTAGTCTCATATGCCCAGTGATTACGCTACCTCTCGGTAAACTTCAAACCCAAACAGTAATATTTGCACACTACTGCTTTACGGCAGAATAAGTGGTGGGTGGTAACTACCTAGACGGATTTGTGCATAGAAATCCTACCACCAGTACTGTAAAGATATGGATATAACGTTTTTTTTTTGTCCTAATGACTATTCAGTTTTGTGTTTCATTTATTTAATATTTGCTTTTATTTAAAACACGAACAGAATATACGATAAAAGTGCCGTAGTTTCTATACGTATATGTATATATAATGTAAACAATTTCTCGGTAAGTGAATTGTGTATATTCCTAGTAAGAAAAAATAAAGTTCTTAAACCGTGGAAACAAATTAGCCGTTTGATTTTATTTCACAGAATAAGAGTTAATCTTACAATCCTTTTTCAACTTTAAGGGGGTGTTGTTGTAAAATTTTATATTGTCGTAAAACTCAATTGGTTTGAAGAGAAGTAATTACGAACGTTACTAATGACATGTTTCGTCTGGTAGCTTAAATAATGGCAACAATTATTTAAGTCTCCAATTCTTTTTTGTTTTTAAAATAAAAACGATGCCCCACAGTAGGATTTCTCCTGTGTCGTGGGTGCGTTTTACAGACATAAATTCCACATGCACAAACACCCAGACCCGGAACAACTATCTGTAGGTCATACAAATATTTGTCCCGTGCGGGAATCAATCCCGGGACCCGCGGCGCAGAAGCCAAGGGCTTAACCACTGCGCCAACCGAGCCGATGAAATGAAACTGGCAATGAGACGGAGCACCCCAGTGCCAGCTCCTTCCATTTGACCGCATTCAAAGTCCATGACCAGGTTCTTTGCGATCGGTTTGATACACTGGCCTTGGTACGAGAAAACCTGAACCGTTGTTCAGGTTTTCTCTGGGGTGGTATCTACCTAGACGGATTCCCGCATAAGAATCCTACCACCAGTAAACATTGCATCTATTTGCATTTTGTACTATATAATATTATCGTATTTACCACGGCGAGTGTTTCGATGCACTGTTCAGATTAATTCCAGACACCGAGTTCCACTATCGTACCTTGCGGGATTACTTAAAATTCCATCCACATCACCTTTGTGGTTGGTATTACACTATTGTGCGTTTTTTTACGTAATTTTCTGCCACACAAGGCCACTTAGTGGTGTTTGCTGCTGCCATATGTTTTTTTCTGGATCGTATACATTTTAGAGACCTTCAAGAAAAAAGCCTATTCCTTTCTCAAAGACCGGTAATATACCCGTAATTCTTATGGTATTGCCGTTGTTCATGAGCGACGGTGATCACTTACCATCAGGTGAGCCGCGTGCTCGTTTGACCCTCTCTTCTATAAAAAAACTGATAGCTCCCTTTTCAACTTTATGACTAGCGTTCGAAACATTTGGTTACTCCAAATGTCTGACATCTGACAAATGAGGCTCTAGCGAAAGTTTGATGGTACAATTTCCATTCGAATTTGCCAAACACAACCATGTTTGACAAATTCGAATGGGAATTGTACCGTTATTGTAAAATTCGAACTTACTGGTGGTAGGATTCCTATCCAGGAATCCGTCTATAGGTAGGCACCACCCCAGGGCCAGTTATTCTGCCGTGAAGCAGTAGGTTGCAAACATTACTGTGTTTCGGTCTGAAGGGCACTGAGAGCTAGTGATCACAGGGCATATGAGACTTAAAAACTTATGTTTCAAGGTAACAGGCGCAGTGTGGTGCTAAACAGAAATATTCTGAGTAACACAGCATCTGTTATGGGCAGATGTTGCACTCACCATTCAGGTGAACGTTTTGCTCGTCTCGTTTATGAAATAAAAAAAAAACAAAAGGCCATTGGTATTGTGCTGCATTACTAGAGAGATACCGTAACTGCGAAAATCAATTATTGGTGTTACGCGAGTACGGACAGAAACCAAAATTCAGCAGCGATGATAATGATAGCTCACTCATGCGATCATCCAGATCGAAAGTCTAATAATGGTCCACAAAAACCGTAAAACTTTTGAAAATTTTGAAGTGAAACAAGTTATTTTAAAACAATATTCATCAAAATACGAGGGCATTAAAACGCATCAAATGAAAATAAAATTTATTTTATTGTTACAGTAAAACAAATGGTTGAAATATCAAATTCAACCCAACCTCTAACAGAATATAATAAGCCAAATATTCAATTTCATAGAGTCATTCTAACAAAATAAGTAGGCAACGTATAACAGTTAATTCGCCAAAAAGGTTAGAATCCAACAGAGCAATTAACTAAAACAGAGACTGTTTCAAACCATCAAGACAACAGTTATGGTAAATAAAATTTAATGAAAGAGTAATTTAAGACGATAGGATCTCGTTGTAGCAAATTGCTAATTCCGAGACAATACTATAACAGTTCAATTTAATTAAGAGTTAGAGAAAATTATAAAATTATTTAAATTAATTCATTAGAATTTAAAATTAAAGCTCGAATAACTTTTATAATTGCATGCTTAACCTTACCCTTATTTTTGAAATCGTAATGTTTATTTTATATGGTAATGGTATGTTTGTTTTTACGTAAATTGCAAATTACTTTCAATTATTTACTTGTTCGGGCCGCTACTTATGCGAGAGTTGGCAGATTACAGTAGTTGAAATATTTTTTAATATCTAAATCCTGCAGATTTCTTCACGACGGTGTCTTTCGCCGCGAGTACGTGATAAATCAGCACTAAAATTTTTATTCTTAGTAACAATGTTATCAGTACTATCATCAGAGGTCAAAACCAGGTTACCTGCGTTTATTATATAAATTATTTATATATTTAATATATAAAATACAGCCGTATATAATAGAGCCGTGGTAGCTCAGGGGCCTGGTGCTTGCCTTTAATTTCATAGTAAGCGGGTAACCTGTGTTCGATCCCCGGTGCCAGCACCTCTACAATTGTTCTACAATTTTAAGTGTTGATTTACCACGTGCTTAGCGGTGAAGGAAAACGCCGTGAGGAAACCTGCATGTCCGAGGAATAGAAATATTTCGAGGAAATGTGAAGTCCGCCAACCCGCATTGGAGCAGCGCAGCGGACTATTCCCGGCTCCAAAATCCTCTCAGAAATGAGAGGAGGCCTGTGCTCAGCAGTGGGACATTTATAGGCTGTTACTTTACTATAATTAACCGCGTAGCTTGCAAGTCCTGGTTACAAATCCCAGCCGAAGCCATTGTTTGGGCAAAAAAACATTATTTGTATTCGGGAACATTGCATCTTAGCCTACATCCGATCTTATAACATGAGCGGTACATCGGCCGCGTGTAGGTTAAGGCGAGGTCGTTCTTGATACAGTTGCCGCAACTAACAAATATTGCCTGTTTCTTTACACGGTTATCTAATGGATCACCCAAACATTTCTCGCATCAATATCGCATCTTCACCATAATCTATCTATATATAATATTTCGTAAAGGTGTTTCGTTATCAGTATGAAATACTGCAACAAAATTATGTTTGGTTCGCCATTTTGTAGATTATTTATACGTCTATTGACAAAAAATAAAAATAAAGTCTTAAAATTAAAGATTTCGTTAAAAATGATTAAAAAGGTCGAACTGAATAATTTAGTTAAGTAGAAAGCGCAATCTGTTGACAATCTCCTCAACTAACATGCACGAAAGCAGTCGGTTGAGGTTGTTTACATTCTTTAAAGAAGGCAGATAGCGAATCTTTTCATGATAATGATACGCACAGTATTCGCACGGGTCAAGCCTAGCGGCTAGAGTGCCTGACTTCTTCGCCGCTAGTTCAGGGTTCGAATCCCATTTGTGCCAAAACACAAAGTGTTGGTGTCACACAGAAATGTTCTGGCCGACACAGCATTTATTATGAGCAGATGTTCCACTTTCGACCGATTTGCTGGTCTCATCACTTTTTTCCATAATAAAATATGTATGATTTTCTCATTTCAAGATATTATTGTTCTATACATTAATATCTTAAAATGAGAAAATCATACATATTTCAAGAAATGGTCTGGGATTAAAAGGTATCAGATTTTTAAACCAACCACGTTTATACATAGATCGTTTTTTTCTTTACCAGTCTGTTAATTGTCCTCTGCTGAACATAAGCCTCTCCCAAGAAGGGAGGAATTGTTATCACCATATGGATTTTATGTCTGAAATAAATAAATCCTTACGAAGCCAAAAAATTAAGCGATTAAGAATTCTTTTATTTTAAACGTCTAATCCTACATTTACATTACTCTATGCTATAGACGGAATGAGCCATTTCAGTCTAATTGGCAATAAAGTTTTACCGATTCGTCCCTCGTTTGCGTAATTGTGTCCAAAAACCGTATCGTAACATCGATTATATATTTTATTGTCCCCATTTAAATTCAATTTACAAGAAGCTCACCGGTTATCGATGTAGGAGAGACTTTATATGGTGATGGTTCAAATAACCTGTCAATTTTTGATTAACTGCTTTATTATCTTTAACATGCATATGTCGTAATATTGTCGTTGACCATCTTAGAAATCATTAATAATTCTAATTATGTTATTAATCATCAAATTTTGATTTGAAGACCAATTTTATGTTTTTTTAGTATAATTGACTATATAATTATTATTATTTGTTTTTCATGTGATGGCTAACAAGATTCTATCACTTTCTATATCTATTTCTCATTCCGTGGCGTAAGAGTCGTCTGAAGAAAATGCCGAGAAGATCTAAGGGCTTTCGACAGTTAGTGGAAGGAGTAATCATCTCGAAAATGCTTAACTGGAAATATACTACTACTAGTAACTAGGTCTAAATTCCGATGCAGGAATCCGTCTGTGTAGATACCGCTGCAGTGCCAGTTATCCTGTCGTCAAGCAGTAGTGTGCAAACATAACTTTATTTCGGTTTAAACGGCACTGTCTGCTAGTGTAATTACTCGGCATACAAGCGACGACAAGCTCAGTGCACTGCCACACAAAAATTACTCTGCACTTGCAAACCCCCTGGCTACTAAATTTATGATGTAATTTTTATGTAACTTATAAATGACATTATGTAATATGGCATTTAAAAAAAAGACCCCGGAGACTTTGCCGGTTCTTATAAAAAAAGGTCTTATTTTTTGAACCAGTGTAGATTTTGACATTTATAAGAGCTTTATACAAGCCTAAACTGAATAAAGAAATTTTGACTTTGACTTTTACTAGGCATTAAGTCCGCTCATTATTACCTTGAAATCTTAGGGTGTAGCAATAAAGAGTAAATTAATAAATATTTTAGGTTGCCGCCGTGGTCGAGTATCGGCCACTAGCACATCATGTTTTTAGCCAACTACTTCAATTTCGACCTCTTAATCTTGTTTCATTCTTCCGTGCATTACTTTCCATATTTACCTGAAAGGTAATCGCAGCTTAAGATCTAGCCATTCTCAGGTAGGCTCAGTACAAAGAATACTGTGGACGGCGAAGTGATTTAATATCATCAAGCCTGTAGTTTGCGGTTTTCTATGTAAAACTGCGGTAGAAACACCGCGGGCTCGACAAATGTTCCGAGAATAATCGTAGTTTTAACTGAAACCGTTTGTTATGATCGTGTCTAGTAACAGGAAAAATGTACGTACTAATGTCTGTGGTACGTAGAGGTGATTGGTTTCAGAGAAATAACTTTAAGCGTCACTAACAGGCGTGGGAAATAAAGTATCTTAAATTCTGTATCTATTAGTATAAATTGTAGTAAATCTTTTTGTATCTTAGCACCCGTATTTTAGTGTCGTTATTATCAAATAAACAACAATGTATTATTATTGTAACGCAGCAGCTCCTAACATACATACAGTGACGCCTTTTTCCCACATAAGGGGTAGGCAGAGGCCACACACGTAGCCCATTTTTGCCCTCGCGGGACACGAGACCTGGCGGATTGCAAACCACGACGCTGCTGTTTTGGTACGAGTCAAAAAATTCTTACTCCACATTGTGTTCCCACGAGCAGCAGTACAGTGACAGCATTGCAAACAATACCTTAGTCGCCACTTACGATACCTCGGTAGGAAAGACTATGTGCTATTCTACTCTGCCGGACACCTATCGGCTAAGCTCCAAACATGCTTTTTGTCTTTTTATTTGATAAAAGTGACGAACAAGCAAAACGTTCACCTGATTTACCATCAGTTCTGTTAACTTTATTTTATTGGATATAGTGACGAAACGAGCAAAACGCTGATGGTAAGTTGCACTTACCACCACTTACCTCTGCCCATAACAAATGCTGTGTCATCCGGAACATTTATGTGTGACACCACACTATGCCTGTCACCCTGAGACATCAGTTCTTAAGTCTTATATGCCCAGTGATTACACTAGCTCACAGTGTTCTTCAAAACGAAACAGTAATGTTTGCACACTACTGCTTCACGGCAGAATTGCTGACCCTGGGGTGGTACCTACCTAGACGGATTCCCGACATTAAGATCGACTTAGAAAGCTTGCATAACGCATCTTTCTCGTGTACGATATTTTATCAAATAATAAATAAATCACGGAAATTTATTAAATAATTATCTGTGCAAATTAATGAAAACGTATCGAGTGATATGCAATAATCTTAAAAAAAATTATAGCTGCGCTTTTAGAACTTTTTTGTACTGGTGGTAGGATTCCTATGCAGGAATCCGTCTAGGTAGGTACCACCCCAGGGCCAGTTATTCTGCCGTGAAGCAGTAGTGTGCAAGCATTACTGTGTTTCGGTTTGAAGGGCACTGTGAGCTAGCGTAATCACTGGGCATTTAAGACTTAAGAACTGATGTCTCAAGGTGACGGGCGCAGTGTGGTGTCATACAGAAATATTATGGGTGACACAGCATTTGTTCTGGGCGGACGTTGCACTTACCATCAGGTGAACGTGTTGCTCGTTTCGTCACTTTATACAATAAAAAGAACGCTTTTGTACGGTGATGAAAATTAGAAACAGGAGACGGATAGCAGCATCCTAAATACAGCCTTTTTCTCATGTAAGTGGTGGGCGGAGACCACACACGTAGCCCGCTTTTACGCTTTTTTATTATTATTATTATTGCATATTACGGTGTTATTCTGCATGAATAAAGGCTGTCCGTACAATACCTTAGCCACCTCTTACGACACCTCGGTAGGAAAGACGTAGGTGCTATTCTACTCTGCAGGACACCTAACAGCTAAGCTCCAGACATGCTTATGCGAATAAAAGAGTTTTATGTTTTATGACTGTCCGTACAAAAGTTTAGTTACCCTCGGTAGGTACGAGGTAGGTGCTCTACTCTGCAGGACACCCATCTCCTGAACCATCTAAATCAAAAAACTGCGGTTGCCGACACGCGTTTGCCAACCGTTGCAACTATCAAATGATGGGGTCAAAAACCGCCCCCGTCCTTGGCGATCCCCTTAGTCCTTATGTTAAATACTTAATTACTTACTGGACGTCCGCCAGTCGGTCGAGCGATATATGCTCATCTTACTTTTAGATCGTCCCCCATTCCATTCCATATGAAAAAGCCCCCGGAGACTAGTGTGCTCTTATTTCGCTTATGATATTTGGCTTTGCCGTCATTTGAGCCTATCACTAGTCTACTGGTAAACATAGGCCTTCCCCCAAAGATTGCACCAAAGTTAGTAGGCTCTCATTTTGGGGGAATTTTGCCATAGTTGCCATGCTTGCCAGGCGGGTTGGCAGCCGCAGTTTATTTATTCAGATGCTGCTGCTCATCATCTGGTTTTCATTCTCCCTCTGTCGACTCTTACGACTCCCACGGGATGACATGGAATGGTGGATTCTTGTAAGCTGCCACCACATGGTACGGCTCACAGCCATGAGATCTTCTAATTCAGTGCTTAATACATAAATATAGTTTCTAATAATAAACAAGATTCATGCTCTGGGATATGACCAGAATACTCACAACAGAATCTCCATGTTCTTAAGGTAATTCAAATAACTTTCTACGCTAACGGGTTATTTCGCTATCATTGGCGGCTGTTTAATTTATTTATTACATAGTTAATGCAAAATTTCACAGGTATTATTAGCACAATATCAAATCTCACTAAGGCACTCTGACCAATGATATTATAATACGTAGATACGGCATATTCCCAGAAGACAATCAAAGATGGCGTTCCAAACGCAACTACAGCATAATACACATTTTTGACCACGCGCTGTTTATCCTTGTCACTCTCGTTGTTAACGGCGTGAGGTTGTTTCTTTTCTTGCGATTGCGTTTGAAAAGGGGACAATTGTCGCCTTTTTAAAACTTCACTAACGGAACACTGTAACGGTAACGTTTCTACTGGTGGTAGTATTCCAGCAAGCAAGCAAGCAGGAATCCGTCTAGGTAGGTACCACCCCAAGATCAGTTATTCTGCCGTGAAGCAGTAGTGTGCAAACATTACTGTGTTTCGGTTTGAAGGGACACTGTGAGGTAGCGTAATCACTGAGCATATGACACTTAAGAACTTATGTCTCAGTATGATGATGAACACAGTGTGGTGTGAAAAAAAATGAAATGTGGGTAGGTCGCCAGCGTCCCTCTTTTTATATTATCATCAACCTCTAAGAAAAATTTGATATATAAATTTATTTTATATTGTCACACAGGCGATGATGATGTCCTACTGGCCGATTTCGAACACGACGACATCTCGCGATATTTTTTTAATGAATAGGTGACGACACGAGCAAGTTTGCCCGACGATCGATGCCACGCCTGGGAAATTCGGTATAACAACATGAGAAATTGGTTCACAACACAAAATATAAACAAAATATTTTTGGCCATTCAACATAAAGTTATATTCGCTGACCACTGCTTGACGACAGAATAACTGGCATATGGTAGGTACTACGGTACCGCCGTAGTGTCAGTTATTCCTACCTAGGCGGTTTCCTGCATACGAATCTTACCACCAGTAAAAAAGTGCTTCGGAAAGTGGAGGGAACTAGCGCAGGATATATTTCATTGCAGTAATATTTAACTGATAAACTTTCAGATTTTTTTGCGTCAAGATAAGCCTGGCAGCTCTAGAGGCCGAGCGCTTGCCTTATATTTCATAGACTCGTGTGACCTAAGTTCGATCCCCGGCGCCGGCACCACTAAAATTATTCTTCAATTCTCGGCTCAGCGGTAAGCCTCGCGGGGAATCCTGCATGTCTGGGAAATGAAAACATTTCGAGGAAGTGATGTCTGCCAACCCGCATTGGAGCGGCGTGGCAGGACTTTTCCCGATTCCAAAACCCTCTCAACAATTAGAGGAGTCCTGTGATCAGCAGTGGGACATTTACAGGCTGTTACTTTAGTTTTACAGATTTTAGTAGCTTCACAAATACGACTATAATTTTAATTACAGCAATGTAAAGGTCCGTTTTGTCGTATGGTGGCGGCTTAAGGGAATCTACCACCTCATTTCATCCCGTTATTGACGTAAAAGTCGACAGAGGGAAAATCAAAAGAAGGAGATAGTGCAGCAGCATCTTCCTAGGAACATCTAAATAAATAAACTACTGTTGCCAATCCGTCTGCCAAGCATCGCAACTATAGCGAAATCCCTTCAAAAAAGAGCTACAAACTTTTGTGGCTATCTATGGGGGAGGCCTATCTTCAGAAATGGACTAGTGCTAGGCTGAAATGATATCATCGGCTCATCGACTACACCAGATTGTGAATATACTGCTCATTCTCGTATTCATGCCGGAGAATATTTCAGTTACGCATATAAACCCTTTTCCGGCGCGCAATCTATATCGTCCACTGCGACTAACTCATTCCATATGTAACGTCCGTTATAAATTAATGCCAACAATCGCGTAGTATTCGATCTACATCTAACGAGACAGAAAATAAAACTTTATTAAAATTTACGATACCTTGTCAAAACACGTGCAGATTAATCCCTATATATAATGTATGGTAATACTTTCTTTTTAAAAGAACGTAGTTCCATGATAGGTTTTCTATAGGGTTCTATATAGGGTCAAACATAAAATGCGCATGTACAATTACGGTCACCAAACAATTTTCTGTAGGCCATACAAAATACAGTGCTTGTGTTAGGGTAAACGGGGCTTACACAGACTGGTTTAACATCAAAAAAAGGTGTTAGACAGGGATGTGTGGCTTCCCCGTGGCTGTTTAACCTATTTATAGACAATAGCTTAAAAGATTTGACAGAGAGTGTGTTTGGATTAAGAATGAATGATCTGACCGTCAAATGCCTCCTGTACGCCGATGATCAGGTTATATTAGCATCATCGGAGGAGGAGTTGCAGGCGATGGTAAATATTATGCATGGTGCTCTACAAAGCAAACGAATGAAAATTAATGTAGATAAGACGAAAGTAATGGTTTTTGAAAGAGAAGAAAGTATGTCGGATTGCAAAGTTCTGATTGAAGGAGAAAGAGTGGAACAAGTGAAAGAGTTTGTGTATCTGGGTTCTTAGTTTACGAAAGATGGAAAGTATGAGTGTGATATTGGGAGAATAGTCTTGGCAGGAAATCAAGTGAATGGGGCTCTGCATAACTTTATGAGTAGCCAGAACGTATCTAAAAAGGCACGACTGGCTGTACATAGTGGGGTTCTGGTTCCCGCACTTATGTATGGTAGTGAATGCTGGGTCTGGCAGAAGAAGCATGAAAGTAAGATTAACGCTGTGGAAATGAGAAGTTTGAGAAGTATAGCTGGAGTAACTCTGATTGACAAAGTGAGAAACAGCGTGATAAGGGAACATTGCGGTGTGGTTGAAGATGTAGTGACAAAGATAGAGAAAGGGATGCTTAGATGGTTTGGACGCGTAGAGAGGATGAATGACAGGAGATTGACGAAACAGATTTATGAGGCAAGTGTGAATGGGACAGCCGGTAAGGGTCAACCTAGGCGTACTTATCACAATCAGATCGGTGAACTTTTGAGGAAAGGTCACGTTAAAAGTACCCGCAACCGACGAGCGCGTGTGAAAACGCTAATGAAAGTAGAAGAAGCTAAAGATGTGTGTCAGGATCGTAGCAAGTGGAAAGATGTGGTCTCTGCCTACCCCAATGGGAAAAAGGCGTGACTGTATGTATGTATGTATGTATGCAAAATATCTTTCCGTCCGTGAATTGAATCGTAGCCCTTAGCACAGAAGCCAATCGTCACTTAGCCAGCTTATTAAAAATAATTGTGGTACACTCTGACCACAGACTAAGGAATCAATTAGTCTTGTTAAGTCCCAGTATCTGATAAGGTTTAGTATTTTCATGGATTTTTCGATTCATACGAGCAAAGACGCCATCAAGGCTTTTTTGTTTTATTTTTTGGGCTATATGATTTACATTCGTTTATTTATTTAGCTCATAACTTTTTTTTATTACATTAAATGACGAAACGGCCAAAACTTTCACCTGATGATAAGTGCAACGTTTGCTCAAAACAAATGCCGTGACCCAGAACATTTCTGTGCTTTACCCTGAGACATCAGTTCTTAAATCTCATATGCCCAGTGATTACGTTAGCTCACACTGCCTTTCAGACCGAAACATTAGTATATTTGCACACTACTGCTTTACGGCAGGTATAACCTGGCCCTGAGGGTGGTGACTACCTAAACGGATTTCGGCATCCTACGGAAGGAATCCTACCACCAGTAACCTTGGTACGCGTACAGCGTACACAGTTACGTTTCTCATATAAATGAAACAATATTCAAGTCCGATGTGCGTACCAATTGCAGAGAAACACATCAATTACTATAACTGATTATTACCGAATAATAATAATAATAAAAAGAAGAATTAAAATTTAAAAAAAAAATGTCTACAACAGGTTAATAACAAATCATCCAACTTTATATAGTATTAGCTGATTCCCGCGACTGCGTCCGCGTGGTAGTTTTTTTAAACATCCCGTGGAAACTATTTTTTTAGAATAAAAAGTATCCTTTGTCCGTTTCCAGGATACAGGCTATCTTTGTGCCAAATTTCGTTAAGGTCGGTTCAGCGGTTTAACCGTCGAAAGGTTTTTTTTTATTGTATAAAGTGACGAAACGAGCAAAACGTTCACCTGATGGTAAGTGCAACATCTGCCCACAACAAATGCTGTGTCACCCAGAATATTTCTGTGTGACACCACACTGCGCCCGTCACGCTGAGACATCAGTTCTTATGTCAGTCTCAAATGCCCAGTGATTACGCTAGCTCTCAAACCGCCCTTCAAACCGAAACACAGTAATGCTTGCACACTACTGCTTCATGGAAATAAACAGACAGAGGTACAGAGGGGGTTACTTTCGCATTTATAATATTAGTATGGATTTTACTGCTAGCGAGTTTCCTATGCCTGTTCGTAATTCGTCTAAGTAATTACCACCGCAGTGCCAGGTTTTTCTGTCTTCAAGCAGTAGTGTGCAAACATTACTGTTTCGTCCTTAAAGGCACTGTCACCTAGTCCAATTACTGGGCATATGAGACTTAAGAACTGATGTTTCAGAGTGACGACCGCAGTGTGGTGCCACACAGAAATGTTCTCTGTGATGCAGCATTTGTTATTGGAAGACGTTGCACTTACCATCAGGTGAACGTTTTGCCCGTCTCGTAAAAACAAAAAAGAGCAACACATAAAACTAAGAAAACGCTAGAAATGCTCCGTTTAACTTTATTTTGAGTATTCCAAAGTATTGTACGAAAGATATTTTCGTACAAACTCTTATTGTAACTAAGCTAAGCTTTTACTAGTGATAGGATTCCTATGTAGGAATTCGTCTAGGTACGTACCAGCCCAGGGTACGTACTTATTCTGCCGTGAAGCAGTAGTTTTTAAACATTACTGTTTCGGTTTAAAGGGCACTGAGAGCTAGCGTAATCGCTGAGCATATGGGACTTAAAAACTGATGTCTCAGGGTGACGGGCGCAGAGTGGTGTCACACAGAAATTTTCTGGGTGACGCAGCATTTGTTATCGGCAAACGTTGCACTTACCCATCAGGTAAACGTTTAGAAAATATATAAGACAGCAGTAAGTTTTGCACTGAGGGATGCAAAATAACTGTCTGATTGGTTTACGAGGCATGTTAAACTGAATCAAGTGGGCTACACGTGTAGCCTCTGCTTACCCCTGATATAGGGAAAGGTGTGATATTTATGTATGTTAAAATGAATATTTAGTAAAACGCGTGAGTACATTGTTTATATATGTGTCTAACTAAATATTTTCTATTTACAATAACCACAATTCAACTTGGTTTTCAACTTGCAGAATCATACAAATTATTACATTTCCTACGATCGCTAACTGTACCCGTCACAGGGTTTAATTATTAACTGCGCTAAAGCAGCAGGCTTACGCCAGGAACAGGTGTCAGCGCAAACCACGAAGCGACATAATAAATCATCTACGCTTTAAAGCGCTGAAATGTTAAAGGAATTGGTAAAGGAGAGTGAAAAAGATAATTTAAATTCTTAAAAATATCATACATACATACAATGACGGCTTATTGCCATACAAAGGGTAGGCACGTCCACTTTTCGGTCGGCATTATGTATATATATATATATATATATATATATATATATATATATATATATATATTAATTATATATATATATATATATTATATATATATATATATATATACATAATGCCGACCGAAAAGTGGGCGTGTCTACCCTATATTAATTATATATATATATATATATATATTATATATATATATATATATACATAATGCCGACCGAAAAGTGGACGTGCCTACAATATTTATATATATATATATATATAAATATAATTTCTCGTTTGCTGTAAGCAAAAAGCTGCTGTAAGATTTGTAGAATTTGTATTAATATGGATGTTAAATATCATTATAGATACTTATTGATAATTGTTTTGCATGCAAACAAAGATACTGTTCTTGGAGATAAGACATTTAAAACATCTAAGAAGATGTTTTAAAGAATACTACACTTTTGTACCGAGGTGTCGCAAGAAGCGACTAGCAGCGTACAGCCTATATTCGTGCGGAATATAACCACAATATACAATGCTGTCACTATACTGTTCGTGGAAACGTGGGGAAGGAGTAATTTTTGACTCGTACCAAAGTGGCGGCGACGTGGTTCACCACCCATCACGTCTAGTTTACCGCGGGGTCGAAAATTTGGCTACGGGTGTGGTCTCTGCCTACCCCTTGTATGGAACTGTATGTATGAACGTTACCCACTCCAACTAAGCGCTTATGTTAGGAGATGGTACAGAATAACACATAGTGGGCTTGATCCTCCGACATCGTGTTTAGTAATATACTCTACACCATTAGGCCATTGGCGCTTCCAAATGCATTACGTTTCTTTGGGAAATATTTATTTGTCTAATGTCAGTTCAGGATTCTAAGTATAGTCATCATCATCATTGCAGCCCCTATCAAGCCCACTGATGGACTTTGGCCTGCCCCATAGATCATCACAAAACACGGTCCAGAACCACTTACACCAATCGACTGCCTTTGGACAGGTCATCGCCATCGATCATCCATTTGGAACTACAATACACTTAAATGAAACTTTTTTTTTATAGGAGATAGTGACGAGACGAGCAAAACGCTCACCTTATGGCGAGTGCAACGTCCGTCCATAACAAATGCTGCCTCATCCCGAATATTTCTGCATTGCACCATACTGCAACCTCCTGAGACTTCAGTTCTTAAGTATCGTTTGCCCAGAAATAACACTAGCTTGCAGTGCTCTTCAGACCGAAATACAGTAATGTTTGCATACTACTGCGTTACTATACTCATTTATAATTTATACTCATTTAATACATAAATTCCGTATTAGATGTTTTATACTATCATATAGCATTAGATGTTTCACATCAATTAGGCTTACCTAGTGGTAGTGGCAGTAGTGTCACCCACCTTATATAATAAAAAAATGCTATCCGCATTTCGGGGACCTCTTTTAACCACAAATGTTTAAGGAATTTAGGTCATTTCACAAATCTTTAGACACCGATTATAAGACATTAAAAATACACCCCAAAAATTATTTAAAAGCATTTCCTTCCGACTGTACCTGCTTAAAGGTCGAGTTATCTAAGCGGAACAGAGAAGCATAAGCTTTAAACACCGCTGAAATGTAAATTGAAATCGGAATAGAAATGCTTTTAGATTCTAATTAAGAATTTGTTTAGGTATTAGGGCCAAAATGTGTTTAAATATGCAGCCCATTTCCACCCTGAAGGTCCTCTCTAACAATTGGGGAATTACCTACATCCAAGCTTACAAACTTTATTTCTTTATAATATAAGTGTTATTAGTCGTGTGGTGGCGTCTCCCAGCCTCTTGTCATCCAAAACCAGGAGATGGGCAGCAGCATCTTTCTGGAACATCTAAATAAATAAACTGCGTTTGGCAACTATGGCAAAATCCCCCCAAAATGAGAGCTACAAAGTTTTGTAACAATCTCCACAAAAAAAGCTGTGGGCTGAAATGATGATAAGTGCAGATAAAATATTTTTTCTCCGACTGTAGGTTATTAGTTAGTAAAGAACTTACGTCGTTTCAGGTGACAGCGATCTATGACGCATCGCGATAAATCACAAAAGCGCTTAAATCAGCGCTGAGCTGTAAACGGACACCGGTGATACTTTAACAGCAGTCCGCTTGATCTTTTAGATTAGTCTAATGCTACAAATCATACGTGAAACCATGCATGCGCGTATGATATCGTGTTTCTTACTCAACTGTTTCGAAACCGTTGTTGGTTCAAATGCATTATTTTCGAACAACGTTCCGTTTGTAACATATTCTTCTGGCATAAAGTAAAAACGATTGCCATTACAAGTTAAAAATAAAACATATTCTTCGAAAGTGTCACGTCGAATGTCAAATGTGTCACGTGTCAAATGTCGATCCGGAATGTTACAATTTTTTTTCGATAATTTCGCCGTATTTCTTTTGCGAGCCGACCTTTAATTAATTCAAGATTTTCACTACGTAATACCATGTATGCATTACAAATTAATAGATTACTTATATTAGCTTTTGTTACTTAAACGATAGGTGTCGGGCAGAATAGAATAGCACCTACCTCTTTCCTACCGAGGTGTCGTAAGAGGCAACTAAGGTATTTTACGGACAACGTTTTTTCGTGCATTATAACACCATAATTTGCAATGCTGTTATTATACTGATCGTGGGAACGCAATGGGGAGTAAGATTTTATTGACTCGTACCAAAGCGGTTGAACCGTGAAGTTACTCTCGTTAATAGTGCTTTAACATGCCAAAGAATTATAATAATTTGTAGATATTTTTTGCATCATGCATCAAAAGGACTTAATATTTGACTGGACCGAAAGCCTGTCCAATTTAAATAACTTGACAGGGTTTGCTATCCAATTATCTTGACTAGAAATATTTAATGTCGGACTCCGTAGTGCTCCGAAAAATCAACTGAACGATTCTGATTGTCTACGCCGTGCATAAATTGACGGTCAAATTGTATTTCTTTGTTTGTAATAACACCAATTATGATAATCTGATATCATCTGTCAGATACTGGTTTTTTTAACATTTAAATTGTTATTATTTAAAGTTCGTCTGTCTGTAATGATATGTTATGTTTGATTATAGATTTGAGGTTTAGGATTGGTTTATTATTGTAAAGTTATTGACTTGCGATTTGTTATTTGTGTTTTAATAAAAAAAGTAGACGTCGTAGGAATCTTTTGAAGCTTTGGCGGCTCAGATTTAGTGGCTCGATTTAAATTTCATGGTACGTGAGTGACGTGGGTTTGATCAAATGTCAGAACTACTATTATTGTTAACAGCAATTTTAAATAGTAGTTAGTATATAAGGTAGTAGTAGAGTAACTGTAAAAATCCTGAGGAAACCTGTATGTCTAAGAAATAAAAATATACTAAAAGTCTGCCAATCCGTTCTGAAGGAACCGAATGTATAGGCTACTATCTAATGTCCGCGACTTCGTTTGAGGAATAAAAATATTGCATGGTCGTCTCAAAGTCTGCCAAGCCGCATGGGAACAGCGTGGCAGACTCTTCCCGGCTTCAAAACCCTCTCCGAAATGAGAGGAGCTCAGCAGTGGGACATTTATAGGCTGTGACTTTGCTTCACTTTTATTTATATTTCTATGTCGTGTGGTGAAGGCATAAGAGAATCTACCGCCCTATCTCGTCCCGTGATTGTCATAAAAGTCGACAGAGGGAAAATACCTGGAGGTGGGCAGCAGGATCTTCCCGTAACATTTGGATAAATAGACTGCGGTTGCCAACCCGCCTGCCAAGCGTAGCAACTATTGCAAAATCCCTCCAAAATCAGAGCTACAAACTTTTATGGTTGTCTATGGGGGAGGCCTGCGTTCAGCAATGAACTAGTGATATGCTGAAAGGATGATGATGATGATGATATTTCAAGGGTCATTTTTCTAATGCATAGATCGACTAGATTTATGTAATCAGCTTATTAAATTACTTGCACGCTAATAAATTTGTTTACTAACATATAGAACTAATTAAAGTTTTTTTTTACGGCATGTCCATAACAGCCTTTCGATTTGACCGGTTAATGGAATTCACAATTCCACTCTGACTGTAATTGGCGTGCTCTACGGATTAGAGCTTAAAAAATGGCAATGCGTGTGGCGAATTCTAGTTCGATTGTAATGCCACTTGAAGGCGATACTTGATGTTGTCTGGATACATTTTTTTATTTTCATTTACTAGGAATGTGTTTACTATTTGAGTGATACCTCGCCAGATACAGCTTTACAGGATTCCTATGCGGGAATCCGTCTAGATACCACCGCAGGGCCAGTTATTCTACCAACAAACAGTAGTGGACAAACATTGTAACATATAGTGCACTGTTAGCTAAAGTAAGACTTAAAGATATCCTCCTCCTTTTTTGACGTCGGTTAAAAAATGTTATGTCAGGGTGAGAAATGCAATGTAATAAAATAAAAAGAAAAGATTCAGCCTATAAATGTTCCACTGCTGAGCACAGGCCTCCTCTCATTTCTAGGAGGGTTTAGGAGCTAGGAAGAATCCGCCACGCTGCTCCAATGCGGGTTGGCGGACTTCACGTCTTCGAAATAATTTTTTATTTCTCAGACATGCAGGTTTCCTGACGATGGTTTCCTTCACCGCCGAGCACGTGGTAAATCAGCACTTAAAATTGTAAAACAATTTTAGAGGTGCTGGCACCGGTATCGAACCCAGGTTACTCGCGTACTATGAAATTAAAGGCGAGCACCAGGCCCCTGAGCTACCACGGCTCACGCAATGTAATGCCACACAGAAATGTTCTACGAGATACAGCATTTCTTATGGACAGGCGTTGCACTTACCATCAGTTGAAGGATTTTCTCCTTTCGCCACTTACTTGAAAAAGAAAGTAATTTCTGTACATAATATTAACCTTAAAAGAAATACATGACAGACAGTTAAGTCGAACCAATAACAGCACAATGATGACGAACTCGTCTTTAACTTCATAATACAAACTTAAGATATAGATATATATGTACATGTATTTTCGACTACGACGCAACTTCCGAAAGCTTTTAAAGGCTAACAACTGTGTTTAATAATTTTTTTACAGTAATGGAACGATCAAAACGTTAACCTGATGGTAAGTGCAACGTCTGCCCATAACAAATGCTTGTCACCCAGAACATTTCTATGTGACCCCACACTGCGCCCGTCACCCTGAGACATCAGTTCTTAAGTCTCATATGCCCAGTGATTATATAATTTATAATTATATATTATAATTTAAGGTAAAATAGATTAAAAGATATTTTTTCATTTTTAATTTTTTTAATAAGCGAAATGCCCGCGACTTCGTCCTCGTGGATATAGATTTTTAAATATCCCGTGAAAACTATTTTATTTTCCGGGATAAAAAATATCGAAGATACAAGCTATCTCTTTGCCAAATTTCGCATAAATCGGTTCAGCGGTCGATCCTTGAAAAGGTAACAAACAGACAGAGGGACAGAAAGAGTTATTTTCGCATTTATAATATTGTTACGGATTATTATATGTCAAGACAAACGTGACCTATTCTAAGATCATCGTCCTAAGGCCAACACAAGGATTCCCCGTGTTGTGGGAACGGTTTCCGTCTCATATGTTTCAGTAAATACAATATAATATTATTACTATTTGTCTATAGCCGATAGGTGTCCGGCAGATCAGAATAGAACCTACCTCTTACCTACTGAGGTGTCTAAGAGGCGGCTATGAGATTGTTCGGACAGCCTTTATTCGTGCAGAATAATACCATAATATGCTGTTACTATACTGCTCGTGGGAATGCAATAGGGAGTAATTTTTTTTTGACTCGTACCAAAAGTGGACTACGTGAGTGAGCCTCTGCCTACCTCTTATATGGGAAAAATGCGTGACTGAATATATGTATTTTTTTTCTTCGTAAAAAATATTGTAAATTGATTACATGTCTGAAAGATGTATATATATCGTACTAATGAGAATAATTATCTGTGTCGACTGTTGTGCGCCATCCGTAACAATAGTGCCAACTATCGAGACAAACCTATTTGCAGTCTGTGATATCTAGTTCGCACTTTAATAGCTGGTACTTTCTGTGCTCATTTCTTTATACAATGGACGGTAAGTCTAGTACAATGAAGAACTTACACGGTCAACCTTCAAATCTCTTCTTATTCTTTTTCATCAGCTTGTCAATAGTCCACGGTTGGGCGAGGGCCTCTCCCCAGAAGTTCGCTTAGTCGACTTCATTTTCTTTCACCGCCGCCACACTACTTAAACCTCGCACCCCGGGTTTTTCGAAACGGTTTTGACCTCAACTAAAAACATACATATTGTGCAACAACAATCCGGCAATCCTGCATCACACATACTTGCAGCCTCTAAGAGTCGATCGTAGTCTAACAATATTGCGGTAGATCTGGCGATCTACCGCAATATTGTTGCATTTCAGGCTTGAGCACCCCTGATCTAAAGCATAGCATAAACATTAGTTCAGATTCCTAAGATTTACTCCATCTGCCACTTTATCTATTTTCATCGTAATATCGCAAGACAATTTCCAGAAAGTCTTATTCGGAAAAATGTCTTGTTATTAAATCAATCAAAAATCCTTAATCTTTCGACATCGAATAACTGCCAACATATTTTTTGATGTAACTCGTTGAAAATATTTATGGATTTCCGCGAGGTACTAATCAATCTAATAAAATAAGTTTTACTGCCAACAGAAAATTAACTCAATGCCTATCAATTTAAGCTACATTCTACTATGAATTCAACATCCCCATAACATCGACACGTATGGTATCCATCCATAAGACGAGGTTTTTCGCAGAAGCATACATTTAATTGAGCGCGGACTTTTTGCGGGACGGGAAATCATAACTGGATCCCGAGCACACTTTTTTTTGCCGAACGACAAGTCGAACAAGTCGATAGTCTTAATGGAAAGTGTTCTTTACGACCAAGGGATTTAAAAAAAAAGAAAGCTTTAGTCCATTAAACGAACTGGCATTAATAAACATCATAAGTTTTTTTTCGACCGAAATCGCATTCGAAAATATTTCCTCAATACATCAGCAAGTTCTTTTAAGAACGTGTTATTAAACGTGCCACTGTATTTGCATGGACGATCGTGCGTTAAAAAACCTGCTACCTCCATTTCATCCTCTAAAATATGGCCAAAAAGATCTTATGGCCTCCAATAACACAACAGCCACGCCTTTTAAATATACGTGGGTTAGGCAGGGATCACACCCGTAGCCTACTTTTCACCCCCGAAACGAGACGAGGCTCGAAAATGTTTTGACTCATACCAAAATGGCGGCGACGTGATTTGCTACCCGTCACATCTTGTTTCCCGCGGAGACGAAAAGTGGGCTTCAAATGTGGTGTCTACCTACCTCTTATATGGGAAAAAGGCTTGATACAGTCAGATGTATTAGCTTCAGAGCACTTGTAACTGATACATAGCGGTGTTTGCACCCCATCGCTCGAAGGCAGAATAACCGGATCAGAAATTCTACCACCAGTAATGCATCCAGCAAAGCATGTTTAATTAAAAATAAAATTGAATATTTTCAGTCTTATTCTGAAGTATTTTTAAAGTAGTGGTAGCGGCTGAAGAGAATCTACCACCCCATCACATCTCGTGGGTTTCGTATAAGTCGACAGAGGGAAAATAAAAACGAGGAGATGAGTAGCAGCATCTTCCTGGAACATCTGAATAATTAAGCTGCGATTGCCAACCCGCCTGCCAAGCGTGGCAACTATGGAAAAATCCCTCCAAAATGAGAGCTATAGATTTTTGTGGCAATCTACGGGGGTGGCCTATGTTCAGCAGTTGACTAGTGACAGACTTAAATGAAATGAATGATGATACAAATCAATAATTTACGATCTTATCATTTTTGTTAAATTTAATAATAAAACACATAATTTTATATTTCATATTATAGACCTATCGTCTATGATATAAAAAAGTGAATTATTAACATGGATATAAACCTTTAATCTTTAGTCATGTACGAGTATGACTTAAAAACTGATGTCTCAAGGTGACCAGCGCTATGTCGTGACATACAGAAACGCAATGTCGCGACATACAGAAACACAGCCTTTGTTTTCGGCAGACGTTGCACTTACGATCAGGTGGACAATTAGCTCGCCTCGTTACTTTCTTTATAAAAAAGAAATATAACTTCTAATACACACAAGTATACGCACTCACTTTTTTTTTATTATTTGATAAGGTGATGAAATGAGAAAAACATTCACCTGAGTGCAACGCCTGCCCATAAAAGTGCTATGTCACCCAGAAAATTTCTGTGTGACACCACCATGCGCACGTCACCCTGAGACATCAGTTCATAAGTCTCATATGCCCAGTGAGTACGCTAGCTCTAAGTCCCACTTTTTAGACAATTTATGATATCAGACGATTTTTAGTTCATCTTGATACAGTCTTTTTGGGTTTAATCAATTTAAACAATCAACTGCATGAACATCAGTTCGTTCAAAAGTAAATTGAATAATTGGATAACATGAACCGTCTCAAGCATTTATAGAGTACCAAACTAGTTTTAATCACTTTATCGATTTCGCTAATTAACTAAACAAGCCTTTTTACTCTGTGGTCAGTGAGCATGCCTTTGTCGAGCATCTTCGGTTATACTTTTACTTTCTACGATTAAATATACTAATTTTACGGATTTTATCGCGTTTGATTTTAACTATTTATAACCCGACGTTTTGAGTGCTTTACAGCACCTATGGTCACGGGAGCACCGACGTGACAGATGTCCTGTGTACCTTCAGCTTTTAATTATTATTTTTGGTCCGATCGACGCAGAAAGAGCTGACTGTGTCTTAAAGTCTTGCAGTGGTATGCTTGGTTTTTGATAAAATTTTATTAATTATTGGATCCCAAGCTGGTGGTGGTACTTAACCATTTTCTCTATTGAAATTAGGATGTTTTTTTTTAATTTCTATAACCTTTATTGCTTACTTACTTACTTTGTGCGAATCCTCTGTTGTAGGAATCGAACTCAAAACGTCTGGTTATAAATAGTTTAAGTTAAAGCTCGATAAAATCCGTATAATTAGTTTCATTTAAATCTGTAGTATTCGCGTAAATATAAGAAATCATTATTTCTAAGATAACTTTTTATTTTTTAAATTTACATACATACATAAGATCACGACTGTATCCCATAAGGGGTAGTCAGAGACTGGGTACTCACTGCAAAAACAGATGACTGCCACAATCCACGTTTCACCAAAACAATATAATGCACTTGGTGTGATAGGTGGTGAGCCCATCGCCACCATGCGCTGTTGGGTGCACAGTGCAGTTTAATTCCTTACTCGCCTTTTACGAGATCCATTGGATGATATGGAGTGGTAGTATTCTTTTAACGAGCCGCCACCACACGGCTAAAATTTATTCGTTAAATATGTTTCATATTTAAATCTACCACCATTATAAGGCGAAATAAATTCTGCAAGTATCCTCCTTCAAGCCACCCGATCGATGAAAATATATAAGGACAATGAAATGAAAAATAAGATCGTATACAATCAAGGTCTTAATACAAGATCATAAGCACAATGTATACTCAAACAGATCAGCCTGCGCAAGCAGCACCCGTTCACTTTTCTTTTTTGTTTTCAAAGCCAAATTTTCTCAAAAGATATGTTCAATCACAAGGTTTTCATGATTAATTTTATTTGAGTCTTTATAGATTTAGATGATTTCCAACCGATGCTGGTGTTAAACTACTTAAGAATATATTCGATATTTTCAGCCACGCACGACCACATTATGGTATCTGCTGCCGCCGGCGGATTTTCCGGACCGATACGACTTAGGGAAGGTCACTAAGAAAAGATTCTTTAATGTGGGCAATAAAGAGTATTCTATTCCTTTCTCAAAGGCCGGCAACGCACCCGCGATTCCTCTGGTATTGCGGATGTTAATGAGCGGCGAAGATCTCTTACCATCAGGTGAGCCACTTGCTCGTTTGCCCCATCTCCTATAAAAATATTCGATGCCTGAAAGAATTCGCAAGATGCCTTGGCTGATTTCTGTGATCTTTCCAAGGCGTTCAATTGCGTTAATCATTAAATACTCTCCAGGAACCTACATCATAACGGTATAAGCAACTTTGCACTTAAACAGAACGCAGATAGTAGTAATAAATAAAACTAATCTATGGGTGTCCCGCAGGGTTCGAGACTCGACCTATTTCTATTTCATTATTTTTATTTATTTACTTTATTTTATTTATTTTCATTATTTCCTTTAACACTTACCTTACCTAGAAGGGGTAACAACCATGAAATAGTATTATTTCATGGCGATACATCTTTGATTATCAAAAAAAACGTCAAGTGAATAATGCTTTTTCAAAAGTAGTACATTGGTTTAGCGTTAACAATTTTTTTTTTAAAACGCTAAACGATTTTTTTAATGAGTTGTAAATGGCAGGTTGTAAAAGAAGAGGCAAAAGTTGAGCCTTGTGGATACCACTGTCTTTCTTGGAAAAAACGTTTCTACAATCCCAGAAAACGCACAAAGTTTTTCAAAGTCTGATGGACAAAAGGAAATCAACAACTGCGTATTAAGTCTTTCTTGGTAGGTACCATCGTGGTTTCAGTTATTCGACCTACCTACGGTCACCTAGTAGTGTGCAAGCATTACTGTATTCAGGGTTGAAAAAAAGTGTAGCCTGTGAAATTTCTGGGCATACGGGACTAAATATCTGACATCTCATGGTAACGTGCGTAGTGTCACACAAAATCTAGTTCTAGGTGACACTGCAATTGGTGTGGACAAGCATATTACTTACCAACAGCTAAATGATATGTCCGTCTCGATGCTTAACACCATAAATAACATCTGACACATCTGTGCCACTTACCATCAAGTGGCTAGTATCTCGTTTGAGATTCTTAATTGGAAATTTGAAAACATGATATTTTTTCCATGAATTCACCTGTACTGGACTTTTTTATTCATGACATTAGGTAGTTACGCTATCTGTTCTTACAACACAAAAAAATATGCAGTGTTAAGAAAAATATGGAAGAAATTGACGGGACGGGTAACTCATTCTATCGATGGTAAGTGCTACTTCTACACATAACAAATGCTATCTCAAAGAACATTTTTGTGTAACACTGCGCTCGGCTCCTTGAGTTCATCAGTTCTTCTCATATGGCCAATAGTTACGCTAGCTATCAGTGTACTTTAAACCGAAACACGGTAATGTTTCCCGAAATACTGCTTGACTACAAAATAACTGGCACTGCGGTGCAGATCTGATGCATATTATCTAGTTTAAATATGTGAAGAGATTAAATATGGACATCGTACAGAACGTCCATGAATTACTCTAACTAGAATATTCTCAAAACGTTAAAGTATTAAGAAATAGCTTAGAAGTCAATATAAAATCTATAAATAATTTTCTTGATTTAGTGGAAAGAGATCTCGTAGTTATAAATGATTTATAATCTAATGACGTGTAATAATAATATATCGCCCACGGATTTACAGTTTAAGCTCTAATCACACTATAAGTGGATTGGTGAGATGAGTCATCCGAGCTAACAAACACGCGACCGGTGCACGTGCTCTGAGTCTTGAACATCTGTCACAGATGTTGTTTTTTCTTGACAATAAGAGTCTGATCTCTAATTTTAAAACCCTTAATGGTATCGAATACCTTAAAACATCGTTTATGTCCAATTACTTATCTTTATAATTGTAAAAGTTGAAATTATTGTAAACATATTTTTTTAATTCGTTAAAATTTGTTGACGACTCTGAAAACATATAAAATATCTCACTGAGCATAAGAGCTTTTTCCGGCTATTCCCGTATGTATTACACTTAAACATCAACATCACACACTTTTAAAAAAATATATAAAGTGAATGTAATCGATAAAGTATGATACAGTGCTAAGTAAACCAAACTTTTTAAATGTAGTGGATCGAAAACACGATTATAAAGAAGACGCAACACATGGAACATTCGATCACAATGATAAATCTGACACACCACAGATATACTAGTCCATACCATTCCGGGTACCTAGGTGATACTATTAAGAACGAAGCTTTTAATGTATGTTTCTAAAAACGGGGACGGGCACAAAGAGCTCAGAGCTGAAAACCAATTGAATTTTTTCAAAACCCCACACTAGTATTTATCTTGTATCGCGGGTGCGTTTTATAGATATAAATCTTACATGCACAAACACACGCATTATTATAGACTGGGCCAGCTTATGATTTTCAGAACCGATCAGTTCTAGAAAAAGAAAATAAATAACTGAGATTAATTTTCGAATTACGAAATGATAATTGCTCTAAAAAATATTACAATTCAATAACTTGTTGTTGAGATCGGAGATAAAGATAGTTTTACTGCAGTGTCTCCAATATGAGACACTTTACAAACATTCGGGCGACAGATACTTAAAAAACTGTGACTATATTTTTTATTATCGATCAATCACGTACTCTGCTATCCACAGTGAAATATTGTAAGTTTGATAAACTTACCTAGTCCGGCCATAAGTTCTGTTACAAATGAAAATGCATTTTTTTTTTAATGAAGTAATGTAATACTATTAAAATTTATACCTACATATTTATTAGTCTCAGCAAAAAATAAAAAAAATATTCTATTCGAAATGGCCACCTTTGGCTTGTATACAGACATTTAATCTGTTTGGCTACGACTCTATGGATTTACGCACTGTTTCCAAGGGAAATTTCGCCATTGCTTGCTCCAAAGATTTTTTAAGAGACTCAATGTCGCCGTGGCCAATTCTTCTAAAACTGACCATAATTTGAAGTCTAAAGGGTTGAGGTCTGGGCTAGATGAGGGCCAGTCTTCAGCTCTTGTAAAGTCCGGAACGTTGGTTTCAAGCCAGGCTTGGGTAGTTCGTGCCTTGTGACCAGGTGCAGAGTCCTGTTGGAAAGTTTACCGTATATTTTTAAAAAGTGTATTGCTGAGAGGTTTCACGACATGATCCAAGACTGTATCTTGATACACTTTGGCTGAAGTTTTCACTCCTTTTTCACAAAAATGTAGTTTTGTGACTCCTTGATAAGACACGCCCCACCAAACCATCGCTGACGCAGGATGATGACCACGTTGTACCTTTCCGACCACTTGAGCAGCTTCTTTAGAACTGTGAGCGTACACTTTATTATTTTGCTTATCGTAGTGTTCTTAAATCGTGAAAATTTTTTCATCGGTAAAGAGGATATTTCTGTGCCTTTCACCTGCGTATCGCGACAGAAGGCGTTTTGATCGATCCAGTCTCTTTAATTGTAAAGATTGATTTACGGCATGTCCTGTATATCGACGATAGGCACCGAGCTTCAGGTCTTGTTTTATAATACGCGGCAGAGTCCTAGCGGGAATCTTCATTTCTCGCGATAAGATTTTTTGATTCCTAATGGGGTTTCGACGAATTCTGGCTTTAACAGCATTAACAGCCTTTGTAGTTCTAACACCACGCGGCCGCCCCGATCTTTTCTGGTCTTCGACAGAGAAAGTGTTGTTGTATCTGTTGATAGCACGATATATGAACATACGGCTGATACCAAGCTTTTGAAGTGTTTGGAATATGACCGACGGCTCCATACCCACTTTATGCAAGGCGATTACTGCAATCCTATTTTTTTTAACACCCCATTCCATATTGTAATTTGATAGTGAACACGAAAAAATATTTGAAATAGCGCAAAATCGAAAGAAGTTTTTAAAATAATATACGTGTTCCAAATGCAAAATAATTAAAAAGTTGAAAAAAATAAAAGTTTTTATGTAACAGTATTTATGGCCAGACTAGTTACATCGCCTTGTTAGTGTATAGAAGGCAGTCGTAAACTTCATCTGTGGAATCAGACAGACGAAACGGAACTGATACTGTTATAAATTTAGCTAACAATTAAATAAAAAAAAGCGCTTGCAACTCAGTATATATGGCAGAAGTGAAACTTGTATATAAAAAAATTTAAAAATAAATTAACATGAATTAACGAAAATCACTAACTGTATTTCACAGTTTATAAACAATTATTAATTAATTGCTTAATAATTGTTTATAAACTGTGAGTATAAACTGAGTTTGTCTGAAAATGCTAATGAAAGTAAAAGAAGCGAAAGATGTGTGTCAGGATCGTAGCAAATGGAAAGATGTGGTCTCTGCCTACCCCAATGGGAAAGAGGCGTGACTATATGATCGCAAGTCTAAGCCACTTTAATGTTAAAATAGCTTGTGATCCAATCACTACAAACTCTTGGATTTTGGATGTTTAATTATGATGGCAAGTGCGGGTGACATGATATCAAACCAAGGAGGGGGAAGGGGGCAGAGGGACAGCAGTAGCAATTTTATTTATTCTAATCCAAAATGCACCCGGGTTCAAATCCCAGCCGGAGCCAACATTTGTGCAAAAAAAAACAAGTTTGTATGTTGTTGTTGCACACAGTTGTGCATGTGAAATGTCTGTAAAACGTACCCAGGACACAAGAGAAATCCTCGTGAATGAGCTCAACCCTGACATTATGGCCATTAATGAGTTTGAATATCGTTTGTAACACACGCCCAGATCTCGGCTTGTAAAAGATAGGTGGCGGTGGCGGTTTCTACATTCATAAAAGTGTAATGTGTGACATTTGGAGTCTGTCCGCATCACGCTCCGTCTGTGGCACAGTTGTGGCTAAGATTAAATCTTTTTGGAGTCCATCTCATTGGCGGAACAGCATACAGACTTCCATGGCAAGATATTTATACTTTCTTAGACGCAATAAGTAAATTAATTTCCGCTTTTGCTAAAGAATAAAGAAATATTGATTGGCGATTTTAACATTAATCTTTTCGATAACGGAAACACAAGACCATATTATTAAATCAGTTTCTAAACTGGCATGGCTTACAACCAGTTTCTTCTCCGACACATTTTACCAACTGCAGTGAAACACTTGTAGATGTTCTCTACAGATGTTCAGGTGCCCATCACAGACAAACATTCGCCTGAGAAAGGGCGTCATGCCATTGTTACATATATACAGACCACTAATAAAAATTACTATGGAATTATTTAACAATTCTTTAGAAAACATCACTGAAATTCGTAAAATATAAACCAGTTTGTTGGTCATGCTTTACGAATTTCAGTGATATTAATGACATGGCTCATTATTCTTCTGTAATTAACAACAATAATGACAATCTTCTGTAATAATATCGCTAATGCGGGGAAGATATTAATAAGCGTAAATAGGAAAGGAATGAAAAAATAAAAATATGCAGGAATCCGTCTAGGTAGGTACCACCCCAGGGCCAGTTATTCGGCCGTGAAGCAGTAGTGTGCAAATATGAGACTTAAGAACTCATGTCTCAGGGCGACGGGCGCAGTGTGGTGTCACACAGGAATGTTCTGGGTGACACAGCATTTGTTATGGGCAGACGTCGCACATATCATCAGGTGAACGTTTTGCTCGTTTCGTCTATATTGTAGTCACAATATAGACGAGACGACTTGTAGTCACAAGTTGTAGCGGTGCGAATGAATTTTTAGGTATTTCTGCCCGTGAAGTCAATGTCATCATCATCAGTCCACTGCTGAACATAGGCCTGCCCCACAGACTGCCAAAAATTTGTAACTCTCATTTTGGGGAGATTTTGCCATAGATGCCACGCTTGGCAGGTGAGTTGGCAAACGCAATTTATTTATTCAGATGTTCCAAGAAGATGCTGATCTCCTGGTTTTAATTTTCCCTCTGTCTGCTTTTACGACACCCACGGGTTGAGACGGGGTAGTAGATTCTCTTCAGCTGCTACCACACGGCACGTGAAGTCAATTCCAGGCCCCATTTGAAAATCAGACCCGAAAAGTGTTGCCTTAGGCCAGGATTCAAACCCTCGGCGTGTTAGTCAGGTATTCTGACTACTGGACCACGCATGACATGAAACTGTAATAGAAGCAATAGCTGAACGCCGTTGAATTGTTAAAGACTTGTAAATAAAGAATTGCACTAGGGTATTTTACGACTTGACAGCTACAAGGGCGTAAGGTGAAACGAAACCCGACACTATTACGGAACTACAGTAAAGTCAATTAATTATCGTTCGGCAAACAATTTGTCAGTACTAATTTATGTGGTTTAATTAGTTGACCTTATTCGAAAACGCTTAAGGCGAAGCGTCATCCATTATCATTAATCATTATCAATTCAGCCCATCACTAGTCCACTGCTGAACATAGGCCTCCCCCATTTTAGGGGATTTTGCAATAGTTGCCACGCTCGGCAGGCGTTTATTTATTTAGATGTTCCAGGAAGATGCTGCTGCCCATCTCGTGTTTTTTTTATTTTTCCTCTGTCAACTTTTACGACACCACGGGACGAGATCGGGTGGTAGATTCTCTTAAGCCGCTACAATCATTATCGTCATATATTATTTAATCAAGAATTGCATTATTTTTGTATAAAAAATATGTATCAAATTTGACACCGTTACTTTTTTTAATGGTTTTGAACCCGTTTAATGCGATTTGTATCGAGCTAATAGTTCAAGTTGGTAAAGAAAGCAACTTACGAGTATAACGAAAATGTGGATTTTCATAGAACTTTCTTTCTTATAAACAAAAATACACTTATATTACAACATATAAACGGCGACAGGTGTCCTGCAGAATAGAATAGCACCTACTTCTTTACTCCCGAGGTGTCGTGAGAGGCAACTAAGGTATAAGTACGGACAGCTTCTATTCGTGAAGAATAATACAAATCTGTGACTTTACTGCTTGTGGGAACGCAATGGAGAATAACTCGTACCAAAACGGCGGCGTCCACCCGTCACGTTTTGTTTCCCGCGGGGTCTAAAGGGGGCTACGGGTGCGGTCTGTGCCTTCCCTGATGTAGAAAAAGGCGTGATTGTATGTACGTACGCATGTACAATTAATATTAAACGTAATCCACCATAACTTATAATGTCATGCTAAATATCAAATCAGTTCTGTGGGAGTTTCATCAAGTAACTGGTGACGAAGGTTTTTTGTAGAAGATAGTGGCGAACAAGCAAATTCTTCACCAGATGGTTAATGCAACGTTTGCCCGTAACAAATGCTGTGTCACCCAGAAAATTTCTGTGTTACAGCCTGCGCCTATCACCCGACATCAATTCTTAAGTCTCATATACCCAGGAATTACACTAGCTACGTTCGCACTACTACTTGACTGGATTCCAATATAGGAACTCTATCACCCGTTAAAACCTAATTACGAATGACTTATATTGTCACCAGTTGAGCGCTTTTTTGCGTATGTGTAACTTTTATATGGTCATGTTATTACAAAGTGACAAAGTGATAGATAGAGAAAGTGACAAAGATAGAGAAAGTGATGCTTTGATGGTTCGGACACGTAGAGAGGATGGATGAAAGAATATTGACGAAACAGGTTTATGAGGCGAGTGTTAATGGGCAGGCGGTAAGGTTCGACGTAGGCGAACGTATCACGATCAGAACGAGATCGTTTTAAGGAAAGGCCACGTCAAAAATACCCGCAACCGACGAGCTTGTATGAAAACACTTATGAAGTAGAGGAAGCTAAAGATATGTGTATTTCACAGTTTATAAACAATTATTAATCAATTGCGTGTGACGAGTTTGTCTGAAAATGATAATGAAAGTAAAAGAAGCGAAAGATGTGTGTCAGGATCGTAGTAAGTGGAAAGATGTGGTCTCTGCCTAACCCTATGGAAAAGCGGCGCGACTCTATGTCATTACAAAGAGAGAAACAAAATAGCTTTATTCGTAACAACAAAATATATAAAAAAAACAATTTACAATGAAAAATAATAAAATTTATATTGGATTGCACCAACGAAAAGGACTCTACTCAGCTTTATAGTATACCAAATAGCCGCAGCGCTGTTATTCTCTCGGTGCCACTAATACGTAACTTACTGAGCAGCTGACAGATATTTAAATGCATACATAACATAATAGAAAAACTAAAAGAATGTGTTGCCCTATACTAGCATATCTCCTATCTACTGAGTGCGTTTTACAGACGCAAAGTTCACATTCGCAACACAACCAGACCCGAAAGGCAACGACTTTTAAAGTAACAGCCTGTAAATGTCCCACTGCTGAGCATAAACCTCCTCTCATTCCTAAAAGAGTTATGGAGCCGGGAAGAGTCCGTCACGCCACTCCAACGCTGGTTGGCGGACTTCACATGTCGTGAAGAAGTAGAGTGCAAATATTACTGCGTTTCGGTCTGAAGGGCACTGAGAGCTAGTGTAATTACTGGGCATACGACACTTAAGAATTGATGTCTCAGGGGGACGGGCCACACAGAAATGTTCTTGGTGGCACAACATTTGCTATGGGCAGACGTTGAACTCAAGTCAGGTGAACGTTTTCTTCGACTCGTGACTTTCTTCCATAAAAAATAACGTAGCAGTAATAAGTATTTGTTCAAAAATTTCTTCTTCTTCAAACAAATATTTGAAGTGCTAATATATTTGAAATCGAAACTAACCAGCTTCGGAACGTGATCAAACTTTCAGTAGGTAAATATATGTCAAATAATGTCTAGGTAGATACCACCGCCATGCCAATTATAGTGCAGTCATGCAGTAGTGTGCAAGCACAACTGTGGTTCGTTTTGAAGGGCTTTGAAGCTAGCGTTTACAGGGCATATGAGACTTACGAATTGATATCTCATGTAATGATTTCTTTTATATACGCGAACTACTACACTTTTAAATAAAACTCATTTTTACGAATTCTATCGCGTTTAATTTTGAACTATTTCTATTTATAACCCGACGTTTCGAGTGCTTTACAGCACCTGTGGTCACGGGGGGGCTGAGGTTGACAGATGTCCTGATGTCATAGTTAACCCGGGGTACGTTCAGCTTTTAATTATTATTTATGGTCCGATCTACGCAGAAAGAGCTGTGTCTTGAAGTCTTGCAGTGGTATGCTTGCTTTTTGATTTTATTTTATTAATTATTGGATCCCAAGCCGGTCGTAATACCCAACCATCTTCTCTATTGAAATTAGGAAGTTTTGTAATTTCAATAGTCTCGCGAATCATCCTTGGTAGGAATCGGTGTTCTTTTGCAACGATTTGTAGTTTACCAAATTTGATGTAATGGTTGGGATGATCCAAAACACGGTCACAGACTTCCTAGAACAACGATGCTTCACGTCAGCTATATGTTCTTTCACGCGGATTTTTATCAATCTTTTTGTTCGGCCTGTGTAGGAGAGACCAAGTTCACAATCTAGGTTGCATACTCCTGCATCTTGTATAACATCCCACATGTTACACTTGACAGAGACACCATCAGCAATCATGAGATTTTTCGATATTTTCCTGACTGTAAGCTTTTACGAAACCCCTAAGATGAGAAGTGTAATAGATTCTCGAACGCCGTCACCGCTCTGAGGACGATCTGTAAACCATAACATCTACTGTTAGTTTCAAAATACGTTCCAGTGAGGCTTCACAACAAAATTAGGGGAAAATCACATCGAAATTATAATCATTTTTACATTATAGTCAACTAAAACTAAACAAAGGGTCTTTAGGCTGAACTCAAACGGTAAAGGCGACAGCTGTCATACTGGGCAAGCGTGTTGGCACCAATAAGAAATAATTTGCACGAAAGTATGCCATATCCCTGATCCGATTTTCTTGTTTCTTTATTATGATGAAGGCAGTTATTACATTTTACTTTTTCTCTTAGTTTCTCTTAATTAATTCTCGTACATATAAAAAAGAAACATTATCTAACACTACTATTCCTCCAACATAGTGGGTGCATTTTTCAGAAATCTATACAAATAAATAAAATTGAAGCATAATAACAAAATATCAGCTTTTTACTCAATGCTTATGAATAACATAAACATAAACAAATTTTAAATATTTTGTCTGTCTGTCTGTCTGTTTGTTCCGGCTAATCTCCTAAACGGCTGGACCTATTTTGACAGGGACTTTCACTGACAGATAGCTAATAGTTACAGCGGGCAACTAAGCCTACTTTTACTTTACAAAAAAATTAAAGCCCCAAAATCCGATTTAAATAGGGAAGTATATATGTATATCATCGATCGGTTATTTAGCCGTGAAGCAGTAGTGTGCAAATATTACTGTGTTTCGGTCTGAAGGACACTGCGAGCTAGTGTAATTACTGGGCATATGAAACTTAACAACTAAAGTCACAAGGGGACGGACGCAGTTTGGTGCAACACAGGGTGCTAGGTGACATGCACATGCTCTAACACGAATCGGAACAACTATCTGTAGGCCAAACAAATATTTATCCTTCGCTGGAATTAAACCTGTGATCCGAAGCGCGGCAGCCAATCTCTCATCCTCTACACCATCAACCAGGTAAACAAATTTAAACTGAATCTTTCCTAGAAAGAAACTCAATGGTTTTAACTGAAAAATCATTTGAATAATATCAGGCGATATCTTCCTTTCAATTAACAGATTTTGCCATTCGCTGCAGGCTGCGTGATGAAGCTCAGTCGACGAACTATGGAAAGGACTACGCTGGCTTTTTCTCTACGAAATAGAAACCATAATGTCGATATCCGCAGCGGGTCCTGGGTTCGAAGCCACATTTGTGCAAAAACAAAAATTGTTGGTTTTCGGGCCTGGTTGTGTTGTAATTGTTCCTGTGTCTCTGACACTGCTACCTTGCCTACCTCTGATCTTATCGCTTTTACATCGGGCACGTGTAGATTCGGCCGAGTGAATGCCCCTGTGTTTGCGCGTACACTTGTGGCACAATAACATCTCGTGCACAGTTGATACTTCCGACAGTATTCGGTAGTTGGCGCCGTGGTCAAAAATCGGCCACGAGAACATCGGAGTAACTAACATAACCCTTAGAACCAGCAAGCTGAAGATAACCTTTGGTCAAAACATGTTCGTGATTGGCAATCTCATGTCGGCAAATGCAATATAAGGCGAATCCCTACTAATACGACATATATTATAAACTAGATGTACCCCGCGATTTCACCCGCGTAAAAGCCGACCCCGATCGATGATATACATATGTGCTTACCTATTTGAATCAGATTTGGGGATATAATTTTTTTCGCGCGGAACCCTTATAATTTTTCTGAAATAAAGTGCCTAAGTTTAGAAGTAAATAAAAAGTCAAGCTATCTGTCAGAGGAGCTTCCATGCAAAATCTGTCTAACAGCAGGTTCGATTTTCTCCCGGAGATGGAAATAGCCGAAAAACAAACAGACAGACGCAGACGATAAAACAATTTAAAAGAGCATTGGTTTTTTCTTTCTTAATAAAAAATCACGTTTAACTTTCATTAGCTGAAGCATGATACAAAAGCTATTATTTTGTTATTACAAACAGACACTTCAATTTTATTTATTTATATAGATATAGATTAATGATGCTGTGCTTATAGTGCGTTTATCGTACTATAAAGTTCGATGTGGCAATCAACAATATCTATTATAAAAAAAACACTCATTTTCCCCTACGATATAACTATTGTAATAAAAACTGGATGAGTCTTAACACATTACAAAGTTTCGTCCCTTTTTCCAACGGCATTAAAAGCGAATCGGAATGTTAGTATTAAACGACTCGCTAAACCATTTGCATAAAAATACCTCTGATAAACGTACAATTCGATGCTCTAAATTACGTATACTACAGACAATAATCGTAAGTAACACCGAAGGTGCGAGAATTAACGCTCTATAAAGATCCCAACTTTGAACTTGAATCCTCTCGGAATGTTAAATTTACTGATGATAGGTTTCCTATGCAGGAATCCGGCGGTGAACCACCGCAATGCCTGCTATTCGATCGTCAAACTGTAGTCTGCAAACTCTACTGTGCTCCTCTGTATCTCAAGGTGAAGAGCGCAGTGTGCCACAAAGAAATGTTATTAATGACAGCATTTCTTATAAACAGACGTTGCACTTAACATCAGGTGAATAATTTGCAAGCCTAGTCGATTACTGCCACAAAAAAAGTCTTACGTTACCTTAACGTTTTGTAAAAATACCAATACACTTACATGCTGTAAGATCGTATAGCGTAGATCGGACCTAAAGTAATAAAGCTGAAAGTAGCCAGGATTAACTACAGCATCAGGACGTCTATAACCTTAGTCTCCTTGTGACCATGGGTGCTGCAAAACGTGAGAACTTACTGAAACTCGATAAAATCCGTTAACATTTATATGTAAATATATATATCTACTGGTGGTAGGATTCCTATGCAGGAATCCAACTAGGTAGGTACCACCCCGGGGCCAGTTATTCTGCCGTGAAGCAATAGTGTGCACACATTACTGTGTTTCGGTTTGAAGGGCACTGAGAGCTATCGTAATCACTAGGCATATGAGACTTAAGAACTGACGTCTCAGGGTGACGGGCACATTGTGGTGTCACACAAAAATGTTCTGGGTGACACAACATTTGTTATGGGCAGACGCTGCACTTACCATCGGGAGAACGTTCTGCTCGTTTCGTCATTTTAACACATAAAAAAAACAATTTGGTAGAAATGTAAAACTAAGTTCTTTTCAATAGCTGTGTCATATTTTGCAAAACATCTACTGGTAACTATCATAAAACTGGAGTGTTTATATGTTTGAGCGCGTTAATCTCAAGGAATTATGATTATATTTGAAAAATATTCTCTATATTAGATAGCTCGTTTAATAAGGAAGGTTATCAACAATAATATTATAAATAGGAAAGTAACTTTTCCTGTCCCTCTGTCTGTTTGTTACCTTTTCACGGCTCAACTGTGAACCGACTCATCGAAATTAGGCACAGAGAAAGCTTGCATCCTGGAGACGGACATAGGCTACTTTTAAACCCGGAAAATCGAATAGTTCCCACGGAATATTTAATAAACCTATACCCACGAAGTCGCGGGCATCAGCTCGTTTTATAGTGGCAAGAAGGCAGAAAGTAAGTTTTCTAATAATTCAAAGTATTAAGCAAAAGTGTATATTACATGCATATAAATCGCATAGTAAATAATTCCATTACAGTTTATGAGATAATAGTAGCTTAACAAATTGCTCATGTCACGGATGGTAGCGTCTGCGACCAGTTCAACTGCGGATCACAATCAATGTCCATTGTCTCTTACTCTTCGTCTATATAAGAATTCGCCTATAGAAGTGTCCGCGAGTTTGCTCAGGTTGAATTTACTATGATAGATTCCCGCACACAAATATTCGTATGGCCTACAGATAGCAGATAGTAGAGCCGTAAAGTTCAGGAGCCAGTCGCTCGCCTTTGATTTCGTAGCACACGTGTGACCTGATTTCGATGCCCAGTACCGTCAACTGTAAAATTGTTCTGCAATTTTAACTGCTGATTTACCAGGTGCACAGCGGTGAAGGAAACATCGTGAGGATGCATGTCTGATTAATAACAATATTTCGAGGACATGAGAAGTCCTGACCGTGTGGTAGCAGCTTAAGAGAATCTACTACCCCATCTCATCCCGTGGGTGTCGTAAAAGTGAAAATTAAAACCGGAAAATGGGCAGCAGCGTCTTCCTGGAACACCAGAATAAATAAACTGCGGTTGCCAAACCCGCCTGCCAAGCGTGACAACTATGGCAAAATTCGCCCCAAAATAAGAGCTACAAGCTTCTGTAGCAATCTATGGAGGAGGCCTAAGTTCAGAAATTGGACTAGTGATAGGCTGAAATGATGATGATGATGAGAAGTCCGCGAAGGCCGTGTGGTGGCGGCTTAAGAGAATCTACCACCCCATCTCATCCCGTGAAATGGGTTGGTATATTCTCTGAGCTATAAACTTTTGAGGCCAATCTATGTTCAGCTGTGGACTAGTGATACCCTGAAATGATGATAAAAAGTCCGCTTACCCGAATTTCAGCAGCGTTGCGGACTCTTTCCGCCTCCAAAAACCGGCTCAGAAATACGAGGTCTGTGCTCAGCAGTGGGACATCTATAGGCTGTTACTTTGGTATTTTTTACAAACGTTCCGGATGTTTGTACGTGTGCAATGTCAGACATATATATCTGTAAACGCATCCACGATACAGAAGAAATTGAGTCGAACCCAGGACCAACGGCATAAAATCGTCAGTCGTAGTACACACTTTACTATTTATTAGAATTTTAATTTGTAATTTTCTGTGTAAAATAAGGGTAGCCTAAGTTACCCGCTACAATATCAGCTGTCTGTCAGTGAAAGTCCCGTCAAAATCGGTCGAGCCGTTTCGGAGATTAGCCGGAACCTAACAGACAGACGTACAGACAATTTTTTTAATTTGTTTTTTTCTTATCGAGTACCGTATATACTTTCATAAGCATTGAATTAAAAGCTGTTGTTCTGTCATTGCAAACAGACAGTTCAATTTTATTTATTTGTATAGATACAAATTAAATATTTTTGAAACATTCGGTCACTTTTATTAAAACGCGTCACTAATGTGGCTACAGACAGAGAGAGTAATTTACATTATGCAAATAGAAATGAACATTTATTAACATTAAAACTGACCCCTGGGGTCTCGTAATGAAATTAAGTCTTAAGGTTAAAAGGCTAAAAGGCCCATTACCTTGTAACCTTGAAATGGTTATAGAGCTTATTTAGATATAGGGAGTGTACCACCCCATCTCATCCCATGGGTGTCGTAAAAATCAACCGAGGGAAAAATTAAAACCAGGAGATGGGCAGCAACATCTTCCTGAAACATCCAAACAAATAAATCCCCCCCCGATGAAATAATCTATGGGGGAGGCCTATGTTCAGTTGATAGCTTCCGACAGTATTCGGCAGTTGCCGCCGTGGTCGATAATAGGTCAGGAGGAACACATACTTTGAGAAATCCTTCCTAGATTTAGTCACAGTAATAAAATGCCAGTAAAATTAATTTTATGTTTGAAGTCTAATATTTCACACACTGCGATTTAACGCTGTGTCAAAGCGACCGTTCTACATTCTAAAACGAACATAAGTCTATGTTCTATATTCACAACAAGACCTAAATAAAATACTGAAACTTTTGTCCAGTGGCATGGAACTTATAGACACGAAATATATAAAAATTTATTTTGATAATAAAAGTTATAAAACAAACAGTCTTATACTCGAGGCACAGTGGAAAGAACGTTTGCTTCGTTTACTTTTTTAATTGTCATTCGGAAAATTACAATTTATGAAAGCAATTATTTAATTAAAAACCGACCTTAACACAGCAGCTCAAATGCTCTTGGATGTTGATTGATTTCATCATCAGAACTTGACCAAATTAGTATAGGGCCAACCTCAATTAAAAAAGGTTTCGGGTAAGCCCCCTCACCTATCAATCCGGTCTGCCACCTTTCAATCCGGCGAAGCAGTAAAAGCCTTCGGCCTCGGTGATAAAAAACAAATAAACTAAAAAAGAATCATTGTAATCGGTTCATAATTGGCGAAGACATCGCGTTACACACACGCAAAAAAAATTAGTGTACGTTTTGCTCGTTTAGTCACTTCCTCAAAAAAATAACTAAACCTGATGGACAGTAGTGCCAGTAATTCCGAAGTCATAATACCACTACAATTACTCCATCCATTCGTCGCAGCTAATATTTCCTATTGTCGCACAAATTTTTATATAAGGCACTGATTCACTAAACATTTCGAAATGCCATTTCTGTAATCTTCGTATTACTTGTTATATTTATCAAAATAGCCCAGTCCTGTATTCAGATATAACTAACGGAATTCTTGAGTGTAACGATTGAAATTCTCCACGCGCATAACGTTTCGTAAACCCCCTAACAAATTGCTAATAAAGTATATAAATATTGCAGTTTTGGACACAACTGTCCCCTACCAAGGACCTCTAACAAAATAAAGAAGTAAAGTGATACGTCGAATTTGCGACTTTTCCCGCGCATTACTCATAATATTTTTCTTCGCCGTTGGATCTGTGATAAACCTAAAACTGCGATTAACAACTTTAGTAGACTGTACAGACTACCTGACTTCTGGGTTCGAATCCCCACCGGACATTTGAGTAACAACACAAATTCTTGCCCTTCGGTTCTGGTTGTGTTTTTTTTATTGTATAAAGTGACGAAACGAGCAAAACGTTCACCTGATGGTAAGTGCAACATCTGCCCATACCAAATGCTGTGTCACGCAGAACATTTCTGTGACACCACACTGCGCCAGTTACCTTGAGACATCAGTTCTTAAGTCTCATATGCCCAGTGATTACGCTAGCTCACAGTGCCCTTACCCCAAGAGAAATTCTTATTATAACCATTAAAAAATGCCAAACCGACAATGAGCAGTACAGCATAAGATACAAAGCGTATAATACTGCGATCACCAAACGTAACAATTACGGCAGTTCCTTGTACCAGTACCAGTACTATTAATAAAATAAAATGATGATGATTTCAGAAATTCGGAGCGCGAACATAAATTACTTCATCGTCATCATCATAGATTTGTTCGATAGACTTCTCACAGATTGCCACAAAACATGATCCTGAGCTACTTTCCACAAAACCGTGATCTAGTGTCGCTTAGCCGAAACCTTTATTTATGGATGACTGGGGCAAGGGCCCCCGAGGGGGGACCTCGGCTTGGACCGTCATCCTGTTCGCGAGAGTAACAGACTCGAGGATGCCCAAGGGGGCCGGTCTCGGCTCGGTCAGTTACTGCAATCGGGAATATTGCCCATATTACTACTATCGTTACTAATACCATGATTATTATTAGATAGGTTTACCACCAATTTGGAATGCGTTTCCCCTGGAGAAGAAATGGCGCAAGAAACTCCAGCGACGCTTCTGCTTATGACACTACTGCTAGGGTAGAACCGGCCTGAGATACGGCGGTATCGCGAATAACTTTGTCTGATACTGTCTGACATGTTTATTACACTAAATTAAAAAACACCGGAAAAATTATATAGGTAGCTTGAAAACCATTTTTGGGTGCTGGTATGAATACGAGTATGAAAAAAGGTTGAAATTACAATCGTAATAAAACTGACAATAAATCTAATTTTAATGTCAGTTTTTTTTACATTTTAGATAAAATTTTTCATCGTTGTGATAAAGATCATTCCAGGGTAGACAGAGTTCAAAAAAAGGATGCATCCCACGTCCACTACCTCGTTTAACAAATAAACTATATAACAAAAACCGTGACGGTCGTGTGGCCCTGTGGTTAGCATACCTGAATTCTTCGCCGCGGATCTTGGATTTGAATCACAGCCGGAATCAAAATTTGTGCAAACACATTGTTGGTTTTCGGGTCTAGTTTGTGTTGTTATTGTCTCCTTGTGTCTCTGACACTGAATTTGATCACCGACCCTATTGCATGAGTGTTACATCGACACTGCAATATCTCCTGCACAGTTGACATCTTACGTCAATATTCGAAATTAGTAGCTGTGGTAAAAAATCGACCAGGAAGACGTCATCATAGCAATACCGGTGAAAGTAAATCCATATTTAATATTATAAATGCGAAAGTAACTCTCTCTCTGTCACTCTGTCTGTTTGTTACCTTTTCACGGCTCAACCGCTTAACCGATCTTGAAGAAATTTGGCACTCAGATAGCTTGCATTCTTGAGACGGATATAAGATATTTTTTATTCCGGAAAATCAAAGAGTTCCCTCGGTTTTTTTAAAAAACCTTAATTCAAGCGGACGCAGTATTGGGTTTCAGCTAGTAAGTAATAATTGGTTACAAGTCGCATCTCAAACAGCCCAACGGGCTATCCAATATAGGTTACATCTATACAAATAAATAAAATCAAGGTGTCTATTTGTAATAACAAAATAACAGTTTTTTACTCAATGCTTATAAAAATAACTAGGGTAAAAATATAAAGTAACAGCCTATAAGTGTCCCACTGCTGAGCACAGGCCTCCTCCTCCAAAAGTAAATACGGTACATATAAGAACCGTATTTACTTTTGTTGGTCTCTCTGTCTATTTGTACCGGCTAATCTCCGAAACAGCTGAACCGATTTTGACGGGACTTTCACTGACAGATAGCTGATATTATAGCGGCTAACTTAGGCTACTTTAATTTTAGAAAAATAATTAAGGTTCCGCGCAATAAAATTAAAACCCCAAAATCCGATTCCAATAGGAAGTATATATGTATATCATCGATCTGGGTCAGCTTTTATACTTCGGGTGCAACCGCGGCACAGCTAGTTATACAATAAAATAAGAAATTCCCTACTATGTAGAATTTTCTTATCAAATCTTAACTGATCGTGCGGTGAGAACGCATGGTAGAGGTCACCGAAGAGTGTTACCTCGGTTATAACTGTAGTGAAATCCAAGATGGCAGTCGCCATTTCGGCATCTGTGACATTTAAGACACGAATAATTATTTACCTACTAAAACTGAATATCATATACTCCTACATATAGTAACAGTGTACAAACTACATAGTTATGAAAGAAAAAATACGATTGGTTTTGTTATACGCTAACTGAAAAGAAGGCACAATGACAGAGTACATACATACTGTCACGCCTTTTTCCCATACAAGGGGTACGCAGAGGCCACTCACGTAGCCTATTTTTCGCCCTCGCGGGATACGAAACTTGACAGGTAACGAACCACGTCACCGCCATTTTGTACGAGAAAATTCTTACTACCCATTGCGTATAGTGACAGTATTTCAAATTATGTTGTGATAGCTGATATTATATTTTATAATTTAATTTTAGAATAATAATTAGGGTTCCGCACAAAAAAGTTAAAACCCCAAAATCTGATTCAAATAAGGAAGTATCGGTCATCACAATTGACGGTTGAAAATATCGGTGACTAAACATAAAATATATGTACATACTAACATAGAACCGCCTCCTTTTTGAAGTCGATTAATAATTAAAATGTTAATGCGATACTGACAGTTTCTATATTGTTCCAGATAAACCGATCCAGTATGTCAAAATCACATTGTTACATTCACAACAAGCGCTGGACAAAACAGTGACGAATAAAAATGTGTTTGAAATGATAAAAATCGCAACAAATAATTAGGATGTGAAATCATGTTGGAATGCTTGCCCCGCGCGAGCACAGTGATACGCGCTTCGAGTTCTGGACAAAGTATTGGAGAGACTACGCGAGTGTTTTTTGTGCTCCTCCCCCTTTTCGTGCTTCTGTGTGTTCGGTAAGTATTAGATGTTTTAGTATTTATGACTATTTCTGGGAAAGTCATGTAGGAAAATACTTTTATAATTTACAGGATTGTGCATTCCAATTTTTTTCTTACTAAGTGACGAGACGAGCAAACCGTTCACCTGATGGTAAAGTTCAAGTGCAACGTTCGCCCATAACAAATGTTGTGTCACCCAGAACACCTCTGCGTGGCACCAGGCGTGGCATTTACCATCGGGTGAACCACTTGCTCACCTGGTCACTAAGATATAGGTGTTAAATCATTTACCGTCAGCTGAACTATGTGCTCATTTACCACGCTTACTAAAATTTTAATTTCGACGAAAATTACACGTAAATTCATCAACATATCACTAGTCCACTGCTGAACATAAGCCTCCCCTATAGATTGTTACAAAAGTTTGCAGCTCTCATTTTGGGGGGGATTTTATCAGGGTTGGCAACTGCAGTTTATTTATTTAGAAGTTTCAGGAAGATGCTGCTGGCCAACCTTCTGCTTTTAATTTTCCCTCTGTCGACTTTTACAATACCCACGGGATGAGATGGGGTGGTAGATTCTCTTAAGCCGCCACAACACGGCAACGTACATTAACATTAACTTCTTTTTTATAATAGAAGAAGATGGGAGTAGCTAAACGTTCACCTGATGGTAAGTGCAACGTCCGCTCGTAACAAATTCTTTGTTACCCAAATTTTTGGGTGGCACCACACTGCGCCCGTCACCATGAGACATTAGTTCTTTAGTCTCGTATGCATAGTGATTACACTAGCTCTCAGTGTCCTTCAGACCGAAACAGAAATATTTTCACAATAAACTATATCTCAACGTAAAATCTCGTTACCGAATTCGCACATTTTTTAATTTCAAAATTAAACATGGGCTTTTTATCATATCTAATGATTTGATTATACCCAATACATTACAAAATGACTACCAATTTGAATTCTAAATTGATATAACCTTCAAATAACCATTAATAACTAACTAATTCGCCTCCCGGAATAATACGAGGTTGAAGACTTAAGTACAATCTAAATAAATTCCAAATTTTCAAAACCATACATCATGTCTTGTTATGCCATTACAAGAGATTGACGCAAAAAAAATAAAAAAGGATATCGCTACAAAAGAAAATACTGGTATAATGTGTACCCTATAATTACATACAATAAATCTGCAAGGCGGAGGCAAAACTGATGGACCAATTTTCAATACACACAAAACCAAAAAAAGAATACAACGGATCACATCTTTGTGAACATGAAAACCTATTAAGTCGAATTCTGTGACATGAATAGAAATGAACGTGTTCGCGTACTATTTATAAAGCGGGCCCCGACGTAAACGTGAGCGTTCGGAAGTTTCGCACACTTAAACTTGGGGAGCTTCAAGTAGCCCAATTATGTTCTTTTGATGTTGTAATGGGTGCTCGTTAAAATTATTCGTGTATGTTTTGAGATCGTATTACAAGCCTTTTAAAAAGAGATCAATACATTGGTGTACATACAGAACGGTAATTGATTCCTTTTTTGTTATTGGATATATCGACGAAACGAGCAAAACGTTCACCTGATGTAAAGTGCAATGTCTACCCATAACAAATGCTATGTCACCCAGAACATTTCTGTGTGGACACTACACTGCGCACGTCACCCTGAGACATCAGTTCTTAAGTCTCGTATGCCCAGTGGATTACTTGCTCACAGTGCCCTTCAAACCGAAACACAGTAATGTTTGCAGACTACTGCTTCACGGCACAATAACCAGCCCTGGGGTGGTACCTACCTAAACGGATTCCTTCATAGAAATCCTACCTTCTAATGTTTGACCACATCAACAACTAATTAATACTATCGGAAACCTATTAACTGAGTAAGAGATATTATAGTGCCACAAGATTAAGCTCAAATACAGAGGCACCTACTCCTTTTAACCTACTCGCACGTTATATAACGCTCTTGTGGTAAGAGTCATATGGATAATCAAATTTTCTGGTAGTAGGATTCCTATGCAGGAATCGGTCTACGTAGGTACCCAGCCAACTGCAATGCCTGCTGCAATTCGGCCATGAAACTAGTGTGCAAACATTACTGTGTTTCGGTTTGAAGGGTACTGTGAGCTAGCGTAATCACTGGGCATTAGAGACTTAAGAACTGATGTCTCAGGGTGACGGATGCGGTGTGCTGTCACACGGAAATGTTCTGGTGACACAGAATTTGTTATCGGCAGACGTTGCACTTACCATCGGGTGAACATTTTCCTCGTTTTGTCATTTTATCATATAAAATACATACATACATACATACATAAGATCACGACTGTATCTCATAAGGGGTAGTCAGAGACTGGGCACTCACTGCAAAAACAGATGACTGCCACAATCCACGTTTCACCAAAACTATATAATGCACTTGGTGTGATAGGTGGTGAGCCCATCGCCACCAAGCGCTGCTGGATGCACAGTGCAGTTTAATTCCTTACTCGCCTTTTACGAGATCCATTGGATGAGATGGAGTGGTAGTATTCTTTTAACGAGCCACCACACGGCTCTTTTATTATTGCGTTGTTATTTAATGTTTTTTGAAACAAATTAATAAAACCGGAAGTTTACCTAGGTTTCATAAACAAGTGCAATTCAAAACAAATGTTTAGTTTTACGGCCAGCTACAATATAATTAATACGTAGCAATAATATATTAAAACGATTATAATTAAAACGAAGCAAAAATAAGATGAGGATGGAGTGGTAGTATTCTTTTAACGAGCCGCCACCACACAAAATAAAGCATAACTAGACCCAAAAATTAAGAAAGTGTGCGCGTAAAAGTCAGGTACTCTGACCACAGTACCACACGGTCGTCAATAATTAACATTCATACATACATACAGTCACGCCAATATCCCGTATAAGGGGTAGGCAGAGAGTGGTCTCTGCCTCTCTGGCTACGTGTGTGGACACGTAGCCCACTTTTCGCCCCCGCGGAAAAGCGACGTTACTGGTGGCGAACCACGTTGCCGCCATTTTAGTACGAGTCAAACAATTCTTACTCTCCATTGCGGTGTTATTTTGCACGAACAAAGGCTGTCCGTAATAATTTAATAACTGTGACCTGATACGTTCGCCTGAATTTACAGAGCATTGGTTTTGTAATGTTTTTTTGTTTTTTTTTATTTGATTTTTAACACATGTAGCAGTCAAATTGTTTACCTCCCGCGAAAACAAAACAAATCAAGCAACCTTATAAAAACAAAATTATGCAAGAAGGCTAAATCAACATACATAATTTTTTGTGGAAAAAGCTCCCAATGCACAATCTTAATGACCTCACATCATTTCCTGCAGCAATCTCACGTGAAGTCTGGACCCACCATTAATGTCGAACCTTTCAACAGGCTCACTAAGGAGTAAGTGTGAAATCGGCTTTGTTATCATCGTTCAAATCAATACCTTAGCCACCTCTATCTACAGTCGAATTTCAAATCACTAATTTAAATTTTCTGACAGTCCATAATTTCGATTTCGAATATAACTACTCCGCCCATTAGCTCATGAGTCTTTAAATTCAGTAAATATCAACCTTAAGGTTTGCGTTACGATCGGTAAGTTTTCGAACGCTACGCAAACGTTAACGCGAACTGATGCGGTAAAGCGAAAAAACGGATCTCGACTGTCAGTCAAATATGCGTTGATAACGAACAATTGCGTGTGAGTAATGCGCTTTCGTAGTCACGACTGTTACATTATGTTAGGTTACGTAACTTACGTCCGTCTTATTTTACCATGTACCAACTTGTGTCCACGTGACGCAAGTGTGGCGTTGGTCTTCTAACAAATATTCGCAAAGTAGAAGTTAGCTGATATTAAATTAATATTTATTAAAGATTGGTAGTACGTAGACTGCCAATCTTTTTACATATGCAATCTTCTAACCTTAAGATAAGTATTCCACAACACTTCCACGATTTCTTCGGTAATTCTTTTATTGTACAGGCTACACTTCTCTGGAACGCCTTACCCGAAAACGTAAGGAAGGGTATCGCAAAAGGTATCCTTCAAAAGAGTGGTACATACATATTTATTAATAAACACCTATTGCAAAATGAGATCGACAAAATGCCTATCGGTGATTGGATGTATAATGATGTATTCATATGTATATATGTTTATATATGTACGTGTGTATATATTATTCCATCTCATCCAATGGATCTCGTAAAAGGCGAGTAAGGAATTAAACTACACTGTGCACATTCAGCGCATGGTGGCGATGGGAACTCACCACCTATCAAACCAAGAGCATTATATTGTTTTGGTGAAACGTGGATTGTGGCAATCATCTGTTTTTGCAGTGAGCGCCCAATCTCTGACTACCCCTTATGGGATACAGTCGTGATTTCATGTATGTATGTATATATTTTTAAAGATATTTTTATTTAATTGAATATGTATGTATGTATGTATCTGGGTATATATCTATATATAATAATTTTATGATGCATCTAAAGCACCTATCACCTATCACATCATTTCACATTATATTCATGCACGTGGTTGACTGGAAGAGAATGCCAAAAGGCATTAGGTCCGCCATTTGTAATCCTTTTTCATAAAGGTGAATACATTAAAAAGTATATAAATAAACGGCCTCCGCGTCCAGTTTAATAATGCGTTTAGGTACTGTTGGGCTTGCCAAGGGATTGCAGTACATCAGGAATGTTCGCGGAGGCACGCACAGACAAACTGGATACTTTTATAATAAAACACTGGACAAACGTTCATGTCTCAAAACGCCCCTAACTCATAGTTTATAAGCTTGTTTACTTACATCATTTTAAGTCCTTACTGACTCAACTATGGATCAAATTAGAACGATCTGAAGTAAATGTTACTATTAATATTAAAGAAATTTACCAGCTATAGTTATTCTGATGGTCTGACCTTGAAGTATAGGGAATAACTGCCACAGTACGCATGTTAGCAACTGTTTCCCTGGTCCATTTATTCCCTTTGTCACCTCTTACGGACACCAACGTGAGTAAACAAGTTGAAGAAGTGTTATACGCCACCACAAAGCCAATAAACGTACATACGTAAACCATCTCATTTCTGTATTATTACTGGTGGTAGGATCCCTATGCAGAAATCCGTCTAGGTAAGTACCACCCCAGGGCCAGTTATTCTGCCGTGAAGCAGTAGTGTGCAAGCATTACTGTGTTTCGGTTTGAAGGGCACTGTGAGCTAGCGTAATCACAGGGCATTTGAGACTTAAGAACTGATGTCTCAGGGTGACGGGCGCAGTGTCGTATCACATAGAAATATTCTGGGTGACACAGCATTTGTTGTGGGCGAACGTTGCACTTACCATCAGGTGAACGTTTTGTTCGTTTCGTCACTTTATACAATAAAAAAAAATTAATAGATTTCATAGTTTTTAAAGTGGATATTGCTCGTGGCATTCCTAATGTACGTCGGGTTGTGGGAATCCAGAGACATTAATTTACATATCAAATTAACCAATCAACCGTTTCATAAATTATTTCCGTTATTTTGAAACGTAAACTTGTGTAGTGTATATTTAAGTGTATATATCTATGTAAACATTTATGTGTTATATGATTTTAAATATTATTTTTATTGATATCTATTCAATCAATATTTTAGTACTATTAGCGTATTGTTTTTATTAGCAAGAATTTAAAATTATGAATTTGTAAAGCACCTATAACAATGTCTCTCTATGCCTTGGGTTGACTGGTTGCCTGGGGGAGAATGCCAAAAGGCATGAAGTCCGCCCTTTGTAATCCTTTATTTTATTTTAATTAGGTGAATGCAATAAAGAATAAATAAATAAACGTTTTCTAGTTTCAGCTGTACTAATGGGCTCTAGGATTAGAAATCTAGTAGCGGGCTTAGGTGGTAGCAGAATCCATTTCATGCAGTCGATTCATGAAATCTTATGCAAATCAAACATATGCAAAAAATTGGAATCCGAACCCGCTTTACTGACCTAGCCGACTTGAAGTGGAATATCAAGTTTTGATAGAAGTAAGAAGATGCATACATTCAGTCACGCCTTTTTCCCATATAAGAGGTAGGCAGAGGCCATTCACTTAGCCCACTTTACGCTCTCGCGGGAAACGGGACGTGACGGGTGGCGAACCACGTCGCCGACATTTTGGTACGAGACAAAAATTACTCCCCATTGCGTTCCCACGAACAGTTTAGTGACAGCACTGCATTTTATGGTGATATTCTCTACGAATAAAGGCTGACCGTACTATACCTCAGACGCCACTTAAGACACCTCGGTAGAAAAGAGACAGGTACTATTCTAAACAGCCGTATAAGAGTAAAAGATAATATGAAAATTCATAAATAAAATTCCGATTAGTATTCGAACCGAAGTCACATTTTTAATATGACACAGTTATGCCTGTTATCAAATACTTCCTAATAATATCCAACATTAGGGAATTAGGCCTATAATTTTTCGAGATCCCAGACAGATTCCTAGAACCAATCATAATAAATTCGTCGGCTAGTGAACAAAGACCCAGAGGTCAGGAATGCTAATGACCAGAGCGTTTCGATAGCATTTGCCAATTTATAGTTAAGGTCTCCTTTCTAAGAATTCAGTCAATGTTAAAAACTCTAATAGATCTAATCCCATTATCTAAAAATAAATGGACGAAGACTTTTGTCTGAAGAATAAAATACATTACGATGTTGAAAAGAAGTGGATGAAAGAAACTTGCATCATTAATTGCCTTGACTTTAATAAGCTTGGATCACTCAATTATTAATTTAAATTTAGACTTTAGTTATTAATCAGATATATCAAAATACCTAAAAAGATGCTGTAAGAAATAACTACACAATCAGTTGTTCAATTATTAAGCCTCTCACCTTAGAAAGATTTTAATAAAAATAATTAAATGTTTCTGCAGTGGCTACCAAATCTTTTTCTTTTTTGAATAAAGTGACGAAACGAGCAACACGTTCACCTGATGGCAAGGGCAACGTCTGCCCATAACAAATGCTGTGTCACCTAGAACATTTCCGTGTCATACCACACTGCGCCCGTTACCCTGAGACATCAGTTCTTAATGTCCAGTGATTGCACTAGCTCTCAGTACCCGTCAAACTGAAACACGGTAATGTTTATACACTACTGCTTTAAGGCAGGACAACTGGCCCCTTGGGTGGTACCTACCTATACGAATTCCTGCATAGAAATCCTACCACCATTACATGCTTTATTAATATAACAATCGAAACATCTACATGCTTTTTTTTTGTAATTTTGCGCATACATTTTTATTCTATTTTATCTTATTTATATAATACATATATGTGTGTGTATGTGTATGTGTGTATGTATGTATGTGTGTATGTATGTGTATGTATGTATATATATATGTGTGTTTGTATGTACATGTACTCATATTTGTTTCTTTTTTAAAATATACTTCGTCGTTAATAATATTTCCGGTAACTGCTTGGTAAACCTGAGACATCGACAGAATAACAGCGCTGTGGCAACACCGCCATAGCATTATGCTGAGTCGTACAGCCTTTTCGTTGCTACAGCCCAACGTACGTTTGTAAATGTAATACGTCGTATAAAATTGTTTATTTATCTTTTGAACTTCTAATGTATGTTGTGTTGTATTATTGAATAAAGATTTTTCTTTCTTTCTTTCTTCTATGGTCTATGTTATACTTTATTTATGAACATGCTTCTCTTTTATATTTACCGATGTATAAATCTTTTCACTTCCATTACTAACAAGAAATAAAACACATCATAATTTATTGTACCTACGTAAGAGACGTTACAAACGAAAGTGATGCGGTGTAAACTAGTAAATAAAGTTATTGTCAAAACTGTTTAACGGCTTGCTACCAGCTCTTGGCTGTCAGTGTGAAATCGATGAACCACGATGAATGTAGATGTTTATATTAATAGCGACTGGCTTCGCTCCACTGCGAGACGGCCTTCAGTTTAAATTCGAAGGTATGACGTGATGAGTGCAGACGCAACTTCTGATTGTTAACGGGAAAATGATGCCATCTATATATTTTTTTTAAAAACCCGTGCAATTATGATTTATCATCCCTGTTTCGTGGGAGAACATCACAAACGTAGCACTGGTGGTAGGTTTCCTATACAGGAATTTGTCTAGGGAGGTAACACCCTAAGGCCAGTTATTCTGCCGTAAAGCAGTAGTGTGCAAACATTACTGTATTTCGGTCTTAAGGGCACTGAGCGCTAGTGTTATCACTGGGCATATGATACTTAATAACTTACGGCTCAGGGTGACAGGCGCAGTGTGGTGCTCCACAGAAATATTCTGAGTAGCACAGCATCTGTTATGGGCAGACGTTGCACTTACCATCAGATGAACATTTTGCTCTTCTCGTCACTATAAAATAAAAATAAATACCATACCCGGAACAATTATCTGCAGAGCATACAAATCTCTGTCCCGTGAGGTAATAGAATCCGCGCCCTTTTGCACGGAAGTCAATCATGAAGCCACTGCACAAACCGAGCCGTAGTCAAGAGGGTTTTGTCTTGATATAAATGTTAATACAAAGATTTACTCCGAATCTATTGAGTCATGAGCGACGTAATTGTCTGCAGCGTTTCAGATAGGTGACAGAATAACCATCTCAAATATACCAGATCATAATATTTACGCTATTGAGAGAAAGCAGCGTCAATGCTGCTGGTGGGATTCATATGGAGGAGTCCAATAAGGTAGGTACCACCTCTGGCCAGTTACTGTGCCGTGAAGCAGTAGTGTGCAAACATTGCTGTGGAATTCGGTCTGAAGGAAGCAAGCAGAAAAAAAATATGGAGCAGTGAATTAGTAGTCTGCAAGCGTTGCTGTGTTTCGGTCTGAAGGAAGCAAGGAAGCTGAAGAGAGCAAGTGAATTACTGGTCATGTGAGACCTAAGAACTGATGACTCAAGAGAAGGTGAACCACGCAGAAAGGTTCTCGATGGTAAGGTGAACGTTTGGCTCGTCTCAATTTCTACTATAAAAAAGATGCTATGCATCTGGCACTGAGATCCAAGAGTACCGTTTGAAAACTTCCAATTTAGAAAAGATGGAAGAAGAGTGGCCGTGAGATTTTTTTTTTTGAGGAAACGATGCCCCACGATAGGATTTCTCCTGTGCCGTGGGTGCGTTTTACAGACATAAATTCCACATGCACAAACACCCAGACTTGGAACAAGTATATGTAGGTCATACAAATATTTGTCCCGTGCGGGAAGCGAACCCGCGACCCGCGGCGCAGAAACCATGGGCTTAGCCGCTGCGCCAAACGAGCTTGAAAACTGACTGTTAATGGAGAAGTCATTAAAGCTGGAGAAGTATGGATGGATGGAGAAGTACTGAAAAAGAAAACAGAATTAAAACGACTTTCATTCTTTTTAAAAAGTCAAAGTGCCAATTTTTTTTAAATGTATCAGCGATAAAACTACTTCTCAATATAAATGCATCTACAAAACTAAAATACGACCAACGATATCATCATATATCTGAGACCATAATCCTATCACCAATATTCTCACGTACGAGTATAAATGACAAAAAGGATAAAACGGGGGTTATTATTAAACCCGCCCTACATAGTGGTTAAAGCACGATAAATTTAAAATTTATGCCTCTCCTACATTCAAAAGGCACGCACTAACAAGTTCTATGCACTATAAATGTAAGTTCATTTAACTTTTAACTTTAAGAGATTTCATTTACTTTTAAATGCGTCGTAAAACGTCAAATGGTTCAACTGTGCACTGCCCATTGTACTTCGTTTTGTGTACGGTATCTTGTTGTTGAAATGTTAAAAAATTATTCAGTATCTGTGGTAGAGATATTAAAATAGGAGGTATTCTATGAATAACTTACAAATTTTAATTTTCAACGTTTATAAAGTAGACATCATACGTGAAGGACTTGACGCCATCAAGTCCTCGTTCCAAATTTGTCGGCTCGGTTGCCGTAGTGGCATAAGCGTTTGACTTCCGCTTCCGCGCTACGGTTTGTGGATTCGTTTTCCCTTACGGGACGAATATTTGTATGGCTTATAGATAGTTATCCTAGTTCAAGGGGTTTGCGCACGTTAAATTTATGTCTGTAAAACGCACCGATCTCTTTACGTGAGTGTCATAAGAGTCGACTGATGAAAATGACAAGATAACCAATCAATCAACCAAATCAATTTATTTAAAAAAAAAAACTAAGGAATATGTTGACACTGAAATGCTATTACAGTATTAATGAATGTATGCAAGACTAAGAACAATTTTAATGTAATTATTTAATTCAATCGTATTTTCATTAATTTGCATAATAAATTAGAAAATAATACTCTTTTGAAAAGAGTAAAATATAGTGACATGTAACTGGACACGCAACAACTTTAATGCACTTATGCAAATTTTTATCTCTAAAAATGTTCTCTAAAATTCATCATATTTCATCAAATTAAATCAAAAACCAAGCATACCACTGCAAGACTTCAAGACACAGTTAGCTCTTTCTGCGTAGATCGGACAAAAATAATAATTAAAAGCTGAAGGTACCCCAGGTTAACTATGACATCAGGACATCTGTCACCTCAGTCCTCACGTGACCATGGGTGCTGTAAAGCACTCGAAACGTCGAGTTATAAATAGTAAAAACATTAAACGCGATAAAATCCGTAAAATTAGTTTCATTTATATGTGTAGTGTTCGCGTAAATATAAGAAATCATTATGTGAACAAATTTAATTATTAACATCAGTAGGTGAAGTAATTAAACTATTAGCAGTAATTAACTATATATATTTCAGCTGCCTCTAATGTTTCATTGTGAACTAGCCGTGCCCCGCGGACCCCGCAGAGACCCGCGCAGCCCCAATATTTTTTCTAAAATTAAAGTAGTCTAAGTTACCCGCTATAATATCAGCTATCTTTCAATAAAAGTCGCAGTCAAAACTAGAGTAAAAAGCTGTTGTTTTGTTATTGCAAACAGTCACTTATAATTTTATTTATTTGTATAGAGGCGAAGTAATCCATACTAATATATAACATACATAAGATCACCACTGTATCCCATAAGGGGTAGTCAGAGACTGGGCACTCACTGCAAAAACAGATGACTGCCACAATCCGCGTTTCACCAAAACAATATAATGCACTTGGTGTGATAGGTGGTAAGCCCATCGCAACCATGCGCTGTTGGGTGCACAGTGCAGTTTAATTCCTTACTCGCCTTTTACGAGATCCATTGGATGAGATGGAGTGGTAGTATTCTTTTAACGAGCCGCCACCACACTATATAAATGCGAAAGTAACTCTGCTCGGTCCCTCTGTCTGCTTTTTTACCTTTTTCACGGTTCAACCGCCGAACCGATCTTGACGAAATTTGGCACAGAGATAGCTTGCATACTGAGAGCGGACATAGGATACTTTTTATCTCGGAAAATGAAATAGCTCCCACGTGATATTTAAAATGCCTTTTTCGACGCGGACGAAGTCGCTGGTGTTAACTAGTTCGTGTATAGGTTAACAAAGATCAACTGAACTTATTCGGACTTCCACTTTCGTTTGAGACTAAAAACATCTCAAGTGTTTTATAAATATATCCGAAAAGAAGGTTAAGTGGGCACCTAATAATGTTTGCCAAAGACTAAGGTCTCGTGTCCATTCCCTTATCGTACCTAGACGCACTCTTGCACAAACCCGGGGATGTTTTAAATTTGCTGCTTCAAAATGCTGGAATGATTTACCTCCACCGCTTCGGAGATGATCTCATTAAGTTGTTTTAAAAAGAAATGTCGGAACTGGCTTTTGATGCAGCAAACCCTAGGTCCGTCTGTCTATAATATATATATGTATATATATATATATATAAACGTGTGTGTGTATAAATATAAATATATAGCGTGTACGTACATTGTTTAAAGTTTTGTTTTAGTATCTAAGTTCTATTTTATTTATTTTTATTATTAAAGTGTGTTATTGTTCTGCTTTTTAATTTCGGGCTGGGATAGAATATCAGCAGTGTACACCATGTGTGTTACCAAGCTGAATCCTAGACCCTTTTGTCTAAAAGGAGATTTATATTCTTCTGTATACCTTTTTAAACTTTTTTGTATACCTGATTTTAGACAAATAAAGTTCTATTATTATTATTATTACTTGTAAATATGATCAAAGAGCATAAGTCGCAAGCTAATCGACTTAAGGTCGGCTGTATTTATCTTTATTACGTTCGCTGTTAAATAAAGTTACTTGTGCAAGTCAACGACATGGACCAATGGCAGCCGACAATAATCTAATCTGCGTGTCGCTGTTCCGAAAATATTACCTACCATGTTTACTTAAAGCTATTGTGCTTTCTCCAAATGACAGTTGGAGTAAAGTAGAATAGAGTAGAAGTTAAGTTTTACTGGTGGTAGGATTCCTATGCAGGAATCCGTCTAGGTAGGTACCACCCCAGGGCCAGTTATTCTGCCGTGAAGCAGTAGTGTGCAAACATTACTGTGTTTCGGTCTGAAGGGCACTGAGAGCTAGCGTAATCACTGGGCATATGAGACCTAAGAACTTATGTCTCAGGGTGACGGGCGCAGTGTGGTGCTACACAGAAATATTCTAAGTAACACAGCATCTGTTATGGGCAAACGTTGCACTTACCATCAGGTGAACGCTTTGCTCGTCTCGACACTTTATCAAATAAAAAAAAATAAAAAAAAAGTTACTAAAAGGAGTTTAAAAATTATAACTTTTTTATTAAATTTTTTTTTACGAACTATAATACTGGTGGTAAGATGGATTAGGAATGACCACGGTACTAGTTATTCTATATTATGTAAACGATATCATATGAGTAGGCACTCTAAGGTAGTCAGGTGACTACCACGCCGCGGGTCCTTGGTTCGAATCCCAGTCGGGGCCAGCATTTGTGCTAGAACACAAATTGTTGGTTTTTGGGCCTGGTTATGTTGTAATTGCCCTTGCGTCGCACACTACATCCTAGCCTAGCTCCGATCTTATCGCTTCAGCGATAAATCAGGTACGAGTTAAGACCAGCGAGCGCTTACACTTGTGGCACTATAATACGTCCTGCGCAGTTGATAACTTCGATAGTATTCGATAGTTGTCACCGTGGTCGATAACCGGACAGGAGTACATCACCATCATCTCATTATGCGAACTTTCCTGAGTTTTGGTCCGATAGGCTTCCGTAGCTAATTCAATTACAGGGCATATGAGACTTAAGAACCGATGTCGCAGTATCATGAGAGTTGCGCAGTACCACACAGATTTGGTCGTCTTGTTACTTTTTTTTTATTGTATAAAGTGACGAAACGAGCAAAACGTTCACCTGATGGTAAGTGCAACGTCCGTCCACAACAAATGCTGTGTCACTCAGAACATTTCTGTGTGACACCACACTGCGCCTGTCACCCTGAGACATAAGTTCTTAAGTCTCAAATGCTCAGTGATTACGCTAGCTCACAGTGCCCTTCAAACCGCAACACAGTAATGCTTGCTACACTACTACTTCACGGCAGAATAACTGGTCCTGGGGTGGTACCTACCTAGACGAATTCCTGCATAGGCATCCTACCACCGTGCGGGAATCGAATACGCAGCCCTTAGTTTCAAAGCCAGTCGCTTAGCCACTGCGGCAAGTCAGATATAAAAGAGATATAAAAAAATACGTTCTAATAACATTTCAAAGGCAATAATTTGACTCTTAAGTCTTTAATACGCGCTTATAGTATTCATATGTCCAAGATTATTCAAATTAAACGATGTAAATGAGACACGTATTACAGAATTACGTGTCATTAACCATACCGACATCGTAGAAACATTTAAAAAGATTAACAATAACCAAAATCGGAATCAAAGTATATAAAAATGTAAATCCTTTTATTATTCAAATTTTAATTCTTTTAATGTAAGAAAGGATGACAAACGACAACACGCAGTCCACCTGATACAGTGTTCACTGTGGCCCACAGATACAAAAAAACGCATGTTACTCAGTACACGTGCCCCGAAGTGATAAGCCGACATTGATCGGAGATATACATAGTATATACTTCCCTTTCGTAACCGGATTTCGGGGTTTTAATATATTTTTTTTATTTTTGCCGGAACCAAATAACCTTTCTAAAATCAAAGTAGCCTAAGTACCCGCTGTAATATCAGCTTTATATCAGTGAAAGTCCCGTCAAAACCGGTACAGCCGTTTCTGAGATTAGCCGGAACAAACAGACTGACAGACAGACAAAAATTTTAAAAATAGTTTTTTTCCTTATACGTACCATATGTACTTTCAAAAGCATTGAGTAAAAAGCTGTTATTTTGTCATTACAAACAGTCGCTTCAATTTTAGTCATTTCCATAGATTTAATTAAAATAAACGTGAACCAAAATAATTCCTCACTGTACTATATATATATATAATATAACTGCTCCGTAAATTGAACAGTTATGAATTAATCAATAAATATTGATTAAGAACTAAATCAACTGCTTATGCATACAAAATGTAACAAATTTAACCATAATTAAAAAAAAAGTGATTAAATTTGTTACATTTTGTATGCATAAGCAGTTGATGTAAGCAAACAGTAATTGTGCACGTCGTGATAACCTGTAATTAGATGTACAATTAACCTAGTATTTATAAATCAATTTTTTGTTCACATGCTTTATTGTAACTCCTGTTGGTAATCCTTAATAAATAAATAAATTAAGAACTAAAACGAGTCCCAACTACCTGTATGGCATTATTCTCTCTTTTTCTCTGCCCTGGCTATCCTATTTGCTTCACAAAACTTTTATTTTGAAACTTTACATATACAAATGTTTCACTCGAATTGGACCCAGCAATTTTTCTCTCATCACGAGAGAAATTTTACATCATAAACATCTTTAACGTGGGTGCGTTGACTCTCGAAGTGTCACGGTAGAATGCGCCATATACATATATACTTCTCTGTTTGAATCGGATTTTTGGGTTTTAATTTTTTTGCGCAGAACCCTAATTATTTTTCAAAATTTAAACGAGCCTTAGTACTCCCTATAAAATCAGCTTTCTGTCAGTGAAAGTCTCGTCAAAATCAGTGCAGTCGTTTCTGAGATTAGCCGGAATAAACTTATAACAGAAACGGATAGACAGACAAAAAATAAATTTTTGTCTTATAAGTACTATACAAACTTTCATGAGCATTAGATAAAAAAGCTATTATTATGTCATTACAAACAGATACTTCAATTTTATTTATTACTATAAATAAACGCACCGTATCACATCTGTACTAGTAGTAGCCTAGGTGAGCACCACCGCAGTGCCGGCTATTCTGGCGTCAAGCAGTAGTGTACAAACATTACTGTGTTTCGGTCTGAAGGGCACTGTTACAAAGTCTATTTACTATTTAGATACATAAATTACGCCGTTTTCCTATATATGGGGTAGGCAAAGGCCAATCGCGTAGCCCACTTTTCGGCCTCGCGGGAAACGTGACATGACGGGTGGCGAACCTCGTCGCCGCCATTTTGGTACAAATCTAAAAATTCTTACTCCTCATTGCGTTCCCACGAGCAGTATAGTGTCAGCATTGCATATTATAGTGTTATGCAGAATAATATGGCAGAATAGCATGGAATAAATGTGGCAGTCATCCGCTTTTGCAGTGAGTGCCCAGTCTCTGACTACCCCTTATGGGATACAGTCGATATCTTATGTATGTATGTATGCAATGATAGTCATAAAGGCTGTCCGTACAAAAGCTTAGTTGCCTCTTACGACACCTCGGTAGGAAAGAGGTAGGTGCTATTTTACTCTGGCGGACACCTATCGGGCTATTACTAGGCCTATGGAACATAAATACGTATGATGATGCAAATGAAATCGGTCCGAGTTGTAATTAATAATATTTAACTAAAATTTAGGGCCTTCATATCGCAGTAACGAACGCTTTTACGTTGTAGTACAAGAACGCGAGTGCACCAGGTTCATATCTCATCTTTACTACTAAATTAGATAAATGTTAATCTTAAGTATAGATTTACAATGTACTTAACGGTGAAAGATAGCTTTGTGAAGACTGTTACATAAACCAGAGTGGTAATGACAATGTAGCACTACAGCGAACTACGCTTAATAATAAAAGAGCAGGCGGGGTACAGGCTGTGCAGTGGGGGCAGATGTTAGATGCTGGTTTGGCAAATCAGGGTGCCAAGGATAAGATGGCTATCCGCCAGAGCGGCTCTGATCTGTTGAGGACGTCCCCTACAACCAGCAGTATTTAGATCTTGTATATATAGTTATCATCGACGGAACTTCAATAGCGTGATGTAGAATATAGTAGGTAGTTCCTTGAGATCCTCAAGTAGCAACATAAATGTCCCTCTACTGGTTTTTAGGTACCGTGTAACAGTTGCCTTAATAGGCCACCACTTATCATCTGGTGGATCTCCTACGTATTGACCCAACCGTCTGTCAAGCGTGGTGATTACGGCGAATCATATTTCTCTGAATCCTATGTACCGCAGTGTCAGTTATTCCGTCGCGAAACAGTAGTGTGCAAACATTGCTGTGTTTCGGTTTGAAAACCACTGATAGGTTACTGGGCATATGAGACTTAAGAACTTATTTCTTACGATTGCAAGCGCTGTGTGGGGCCACAAAGAAGTGTTCTGGGTGACACAGCATTTTTAGAGAGCAAACGTTACCGTCAGGTGAACCAATTGGCTCGTCTCGTTACTTTCTTCCATTAAAAACCTATTTATTATTGACTGGATGACGCCACTGCGCCAGAAATAGCCAGGCAGACATCATTAAAGCTAGACTTTGATAGTCTAGATAGTCTATGAATTTATCTAGACTATCAAACAAGAAGCTATGCGAACTGTTATTATACCACATTAAAAACGATATAAAATTATGCAAATTCGTACTTTTATGACACTAATGCATTTAACATACTAACTTGATGGCGTTTATTACCCGATTGTTTGTATTGGATCTTAAAGCGCACAAACTATTGACTTTATATAACTGGTGGTGGAAGCTTTACTGTTTTTTAATTTTTTTGCAAATTAAGAGATAATTGTTTATGGAACTGCTGGTCCCGACTTTCTTATTTATTTTCTAATTCTTGTGGCTGTCACAGTGTCTCTCATACTGCATCTAAGCCTACCTCCGATCCTGTCGCATGAGCGTTACATCGGGTAGAGTGAGTGCCCCTGAGCGTACACTTACGGTACTGTAATATCTCCTGCGCAGTTGTAACTTCCGACAGTATTCGGTAGTTGTCGGTAGAAATGACCAGAAGGATGTTTTTTTAAATAAACTTTCGAATTATTATTCGACGATTAAAAACTGTGTATTTTAATACTATACTTTATAACAAAGTAATGATAACAATCCTTTTAGATTCAAAAGATCTGCTATCAATTAAATATCTTATGCTTTACACAATTAAACGCATAAAAGATCACAAAACGCACCGAAGATGTCGTGAAATCTTTCCCGTATTATAGAATATGTGAAACTCGGTTTATACGTACTTTTTATTTATTTTTTACACAAACATCAATTTGTAAATTTGTGTTGTACATAAGTCGTTTAATGTCATTTTGAGAACGTGGCTTTCACTTCCAATCAAAGAAGTGATAGGCTGTAATGATGAATGTTCAAAGAACATCATCGTCATTACAGCTCTGGTTTACAAAGGCCACCCAGATTGTCACAAAGCATGGTTCAGCGACCTGAACATCCAATTTTCTGTCATGCATGACCACTTTGCATAGTTTGCTGCATTTTTTTATAACGTGACGAAACGAACAAAACGTTTCCTTGATTGTAAGTGTAACGTCTGCCCATAACAAATGCTGTGTCACCAGAAACATTCCTGTGTGACACTGCGTCCGTCACCCTGAGACATCAGTTCTTAAGTCGCATATGTCCAGTGATTACACTAACTCTCAGAGCCCTTCATCCGAAACACAGTATGTTTTCACAGTACTGCTTCACGGCAGAATAACTGACCCTGGGGTGGTACCTATTTAGTCAAATTTCTACATAGAATGGGCCCTTTTCTTGAAGCTCTCTACGTCGTATCGGTTCCTACCGACTGCGGCAACAGAATTGCGGCAATCCAAACGACAATTCCTCTGGTATTGCGGATGTTCATGGGCGGCGGTATCTTATCTGTTACTATCAGGTAAACCGCTTACTCGTTTGCACTCTCTTTTATATTAAAAAAGCTTGCAATTAATTTTCCATTTCTTAAAAAACGAATAACTATATCTCTCCATGCCTTGTTGAGTTGGGAGTTGAGGTTGGGAGAGAATGCTAAAAGACATTAATTCCGCCCTTTGTAATCCTTCATTATAAATAAAGTGTATACCTTATTTGAAATGAAGATATAAGAATAAAGAAATAAATCTTTTTCTGTGTCGTTTAGGGCGTCCAACTGGCCTTCGCTCTATCAGTCGTCCCAGATAGGCTCGTTTAACCCATTCGCACGACATGACCGAGCCATCGCAGCCAATGTGATCTCGATGATGATGATGATGATGTTTGGCTCGGCAATTAGCTCCTCCACTTCTCTGTTCTTCCTCGCCTCAGTGTTTGGAATAAAGGACATAAAATAAGCTAATAATTATTGTATATAACAAACTTATGCTGATTCTTAGGCGAATTTGGACAATACCCTTTGTATGTTTATTTAGGTCAAAATTTGCACCATTTCTCGTAGCCCGAATAGGCTGAAATTTGGTTGCATTTTTTTCCAATATTTTTTCTAGTCTTTATACCAATGCTCCGTGGTAGCAGGAATCTGTTTGTCTGAGGTATAACAAATATTACAACGGCGGAACTTCACCGCCAACCCGCACTGGGAATCGTGGCGGATTCTGTCCTGCTTTAAATTTGGGGTGACATGGGTTCGCGTTCCGGTACCGGCACCACTAAAATTGTTAATTGCAATTTTAAGTGCTGATTTAGGTGAAGGAAAACATCGTGAGGAAACCTGCATGTCTGCAAAAATTAAAAAAAAGAAAATATTTCGAAGACATGTGCAGTCCGCCAACCCGCATTGGAGCAGCGTGGCGGATTCTTTCTAGCCCCAAAACCCCCTCAGAAATGAGAGGAGACCTGTGCTCAGCAGTGGGACATTTATAGGCTGAAACTTAACTTTAACTTAACTTAATTTCATCATAACATCTGTTTCTAAATAATCGACTAAGGAAATAGTCTTAGCCGAAGCTGCCGCCATAGTTCCCTCACGAACTGAAAGAATAATCAGCCTTTCTAAAATTCTGAATCGATCGAGCAACCAATCAAAAAATTTCCAGAAATTTTAAGAGACTTTTGTCGTGTGATAAAGAGAACATAGCCCACCCCATATAAATTAATAAAATTACACAATAACACTTTTTTTTCACCAATTTTGTTACTGCATTAATTTATTTATTTATTTATGAAAACCGTCGTAAACTATTTTCCAGTGTCAAGTAACATATCCATATCCAAAAAAAAAACAAAACGAAAAGTACAAGAATAACTATCAATAACATTAAAACTCAAAATATACACAACAAAACTACCGCCATTTTTGTAAGTTGGCGCCAAAATATAATTTCGGTGGTGTAATTGCTGTTAAGGGCGCCAAAAGTCATTTGTTACTGTATTTAATTACCGTTGCGAGTTATTGTCACGTTTTTGTCGCGAAACCACAGCGTTAAAATTACGTTCCGTCAACGCTTCGTTTGAATGATTTTATAATTTTTATATTTCGAACCCTTTCTTTTGTATATTTGCGTAAAATTTGTTGGCGATATAATCAAACCTATTAACTGATCAAGTCCAAACGAACAAAATTGGAGGCACGGAATGTGTTTAAGATTTCCTCTAACTACAACGAAAACTTTAATGATCCCACTGTATACGATCCGCAGACCGTAACGCATTGTCGTATGTCAGTCAGTCTGTCCATCCGGCGTGACACATTGCTTCTGAAATGATACCTACGCTATTATTACGTATTGAGTTACCTGTATTTTTTTGTGTAATAAGTATATATGTCAATCTACTTCTCTCGTTACAAAGGATAAGGTATTCTCGTTTGCAGTTATCGAAATTTATGATCCATGATAATAGCTATAGGAGTATTCTTCATTAAAATACGGTAAGATCTTCCTTTTTTCTACGTGTATATTCTGTCTACGCCGCTGTGGCCGTCTTCGGCGGTATTATTTAATATTTTAGTACTTACTGCATATTAATCCTACCATCGGTAGGTATTGCATATTAATCCTACCATCGGTAGGATTAATATGCAGGAATCCGCTTTACAAGTTGAAACATACATAAACTTTGTTCTTTTTTCTTTGTTTTCTTTGTTGTCTAAGCGAACAAATTGTATAAGATTATTTTCAGCTCCTTGATTATTATGTTCTCCTGGTTTACTAAGACAAACCAGGAGACCTTAAGGCCATTAAGGCCCCGACACGTTGCTAACAATCTAAAGTTATTTGAGCAGAATATATTACAGCACATAAGTGTTACCACGAAGCAGAACTCGGAATTTTTTTAATTAAATAAAGTGACGAGACTAGGAAAACGTTCACCTGGTGATCAGTGCAACGTCTAACAAATGCTGCGCCCGTCACCTTGAGATTTCGGTTCTTAAGAAATCCGCCGAGAGTTGTGAACGATGATACGAGGGGTGATCCAAAAGTAATGATAATCAGTTATTTCTAGTGCACACAAAAATACAAAAAAATTTCAGTCACTTACTCAGTTAACCACTAGTTCAGGGAAAAAAAATCATATAAATAGGCCACGATTCCCGGGAGCTACATTCATTTGAATACGGACTGTCAAGGAGTGAACATCAAAATGGAAAAACACGAAATCAGAGCTGTCATTAAATACCTCTGCTTGAAAAAAATGTCTACCAAAGACATACACAGCGACTTGGTGGAAACATTAGGGGACTCTTCTCCTCCATATTCCACAGTTGCACGCTGGGCTAAGGAGTTTAAGTTGGGAAGAACATCGACGGAAGACGAACACCGCGAAGGACGCCCATCGACGTCCCTCACTGAAGAAAATGTGAAAAAAGTTGAAGAAGTTGTATTGGAAGATCGAAGAGTGACTATCAGGCATGTAGCTGAGGTCACAGGGATCTCATATGGCAGCATTCAAAGAATCCTTGCGAACGAATTGCATATGAGAAAGGTCTCCGCGCGTTGGGTACCGAAAATGTTAAACGACGAGCAAAAGAAGAAACGAGTCGACATGTCAAGAGCAAATCTCGAAAAGTTCCAGGCAGACAAGGATAATTTTTTGTCACGTTTTGTGACCATGGACGAGACCTGGATCCACCATTTTGATCCTGAAACAAAACAACAATCGATGACATGGAAACGATCCGATGAACCGACGCCGAAGAAATTCAAAGTGTCAAGCTCAGCAGGGAAGGTTATGGCGTCTGTTTTTTGGGACGCTGAAGGAATAATCATGGTGGACTACTTGGAAAAGGGGGCCACTATTACAGGCTCCTACTATGCAGAACAAATAAGAAGATTGCGGGAGGCTATTAAGGAGAAAAGGCGAGGCAAACTGCGGGCTGGAGTGCTGTTCCATCAAGACAACGCACCGGTTCACAAAGCTGCAATTGCCATGGCTGCCATTCAGGAAGCGGGCTTTGAGCTGGTGGAACACCCCCCCTATTCACCAGATCTAGCCCCCAGCGACTTCTATCTCTTTCCACGACTCAAGGAACACCTCCGAGGCAAGAAATTTGACGATGATAGCGACGTGATGGCCGCGGTTGAGGACTTTTTTGAGGGGCGGTTTGCTGCTCTTCAAAACTATAGGTAATACCATTTTAAATTTTGCAAGTTAAGATAACTTCTTAATTTTCTTTCTTTCATTATAATGGCTTTCCGCAAAGCAACGCCTAGTAATATTAACTATAGTAAATTAATTATTTAACATTTTTAAATGTCAAAAGATAAGTTCAAAAGTATAAACTCTATAGGAACTGAGGCCTCATACTTGATAAAGTAATTACATAGTGCGTGAGTAATTGGTATACGATGCTATGATCTGGTAAAAAAAAAACATGTCATTAGGCTTAATATACGGTACGTAATTTGTAGACTATTACGCGTACGCTCGGATCGGCGTAAATCACTATGTGGTAATTTTAATGATACCGATTATCCCAATATATTGGTCCAAAGTAGGGTTGCCATGTTATGACAGTTCAAAACAGACAATTGCTTATACATACTCGAAGTTTTGAGGTTTCAGCGTAAACAGACTTCCAGTACACTGCGTTTTGTTTGCGAAAAAGACAGAAATATATTATTTCCCGCTGTGTAACAAGTGAGTGGTGGTAGCATAAGAAAATAAGCTACGCTGTCTTATCTCGAGTTTCTAAGGGAACATACATACAAACAGTCACGCCTTTTTCCCTTATAAGACTTTGTACGAGTCAAAAAAATCTTACTCCCCATTGCTAAAGGAAATGCCGGGAAAATCTTATAGATTCCGACAGGTGGCAGAATTTTAAAAGTAAAAGACAGAAAATTCACAGACCATATGAATCGCTGAAGGGAAAATAAACCAAAGGACGTGGCAGCTCAGGAGCTAGGACCTCGGTTTAAATTTCATAGTACGCGAGTGACCAGGGTTCGATTCCCGATGCCGGATCCACTAAAATTGTTAATTGCAATTTTAAATGTTGAATTACAACATCCTCGGCGGTGATCGAAAACATCGTGAGGAAACCTGCATGTCTGAGTAGTAAAAAATATTTCGAAAACATGTGAAGTCCGCCAATCCGTATTGGAGCGGCGTGGCGGATTCTTCCTAGCTCCAAAACCCTCTTGGAAATGAGAGGAGGCCTGTGCTCAGCAGTGGGACATTTAGAGGCTGTTACTTTACTTTTTTAAAACCAAACAATTGAGCCCCGCATCCTTTTGCACAAACTATTACACTGCGGTTCCCAAACCATGTTTAGGAACCGAAGTGTGATAGTAATAAAATAAATAATTAATTTACCCCCATGAATGTATCTTTTTTTTCTACGGGAATGAGAGCGTGTCATAGTGGACTATGGTACGCAGAAATGATGATTCTACAATATCTTTTAATGAAGACTGTTTTCGTGACTTCCGTATTGGACAATTGAAGGACCGCCGTGAATTGCATGACATGATGTTCTTACACGCCATCCTTGCTGGTCGCCTTGACTCGCCTGAATTATTAAGCTCAATTTCCTTAAATGTACCCACTAAACGCACTCGTCACACGTGTTCGCGTCTCTTTCATGTACCTCTAGAGCACACTCGATATGCTTCGAACTCGGCACTGGTACGGATACCTAGTATTTATATATATATAATAATAATAAATTTTCGTTTATCGATCCTTTCATATTATCCAGCCATCAATATAAGAAAGCTGTCAAAGAGACAATCGCAATAAATAAATCAAAACCTCATTGCCCAAATGCACACACTCATTAGACGCAAACTAACAAACAGACGCACGCACACACACACACACACATAAAAGAAATGTTATTATATAGTTATGTATTGTTCACATCAATAGTTTTAAAGTTAAATTTGTAGGAATCCATAATTGGCTTTGTTTTTTTATATAATAATTGTTACTGAACTTTACTACTACGTAATAAGCTGTCGTATTCCTTTAATAAATAAATAAATAAATCTTCCGGAATATACCGGAATACTAGCATTATGGTGAACCTATTTCAGTAGGATATATCGGTCCAATGATAATATATGGAGCTACCAACCTCTACATTCCAGACTGGCGGCGGAGTTACATAATGTTTTAACAGGAATTATGGTATTGTAGGGTGACATGACAAAAGTACCGTTTTTTATTGCAACAGTTAGATTAAGGTTTAAATATTTGTTAATATTAGATTCGACTGATAGGTATGTACCGAGGTGTCGTAAGAGGCGACTAAGTTATTGTACGGACATCCATTACTCGTCACCAAATATGCAATGCTGTCACTATACTGCTCGTGGGAACACAATGTGGAGTATGTATATTGGACTCGTACCAAATGGCGGCGACGTGGTTCGCTACCCGTCACGTCTCGTTTTCCGCGAGAGCGAAAAATGGGCATGGGAGTGGCCTCTACCTACCCCTTATATAGGAAAAAGGCCTGACTGTATGTATGTATGTAATATTAGAAAAACGTTTTTTTGCATTATTTGAATACAGTTATTATAAGAAACTTACTCTATGGGCGGATTTCACCGTTGAAACTAAACGCTATCAGTTCAAGCTGAACGAAGTTTAAGCGTTTAACTGAGTCCAATGCTACTGTTTGCATTTCACCAACATCAACTGAACGCGATTAAAACTAAACGCGGTTCAAATTCTGAACGCCCAATTTTCGACGTTCAGCTCTTTAAACGCGTTTAGAGAGCTGTTATTGTCAATTGCGCAACTATGTAAACACAATAAATATTTTTAATACGTTTTGTTTATTGTTTGCATACCTATGTGTCATATGCTCAGGCTGTTTGATGTCGCAAAATAATTAATACATCGAGTTTTTGTTTTAGATTGTGACGATATTTCACATAAACTTCGTTTTTCTGAACGCGATCAAAATGGAGCCGGTGAAATCGGTTAGACGAAAACCGAGTTCAAATGATACATTTGAACTAAGTTAAGTAAAAAGTGGTTTTATTAAACTTGGTTTCCAAAGCGATCGGTGAAATCGGCTCTAAGTGTTTATTAATCTGGAGTACTATTTACATAATTTGTAAAATTACAGAATGACTTCAGTAATATAATTAACTTAGTCATTGCGGACTTCGTGAAAGTTTTAGTTATTTTCCTATTAGTGAATTAATCGTCACTGCGTCTAGTGGACGTCCATTCTGGAATAAACATTCCAGGACTAATATAAGTAATATATGGTGTCCCTACCCAGCTCTTTCGTCTTCTCTAAAGACCACCTGGTTTCAGATCCTTTGTTATTTCTGATACAGCGCTATTAATTACATTTAGAATTCTTACATCGTATTTGGAAATCTTTCGCTTATTTATTTGTTGCCCGTATGTCCTTGGTAGCTCAGAGGCTATGCGCTCGCTTTTAATTTCATAGTACGCGAGTCACCTGGGTTCCATTCCCGGTGCCCCCGCTTAATCACTAAAATTGTTAATTGCAATTTTAAGTGCTGATTTACCACGTGTTCGGCGGTGAAGGAAAACTTCGTGAGGAAACCTGCATGTCTGAGAAAGATAAATAGTTCGAGGACATATGAAGTCCACCAACCCGCATTGGAACAGCGTGGCGGGTTCTTCTCGGCTCCAAAAACCTTATCAGAAATGAGAGGAGGTCTGTGCTCAGCAGTGAGACATTTATAGGCTGTGACTATACTTTTTTTCATGTCCTTAGTTGGATGTAATAAAATGATGGCATCTAGCGCTTAATATTCATTAAGAATACTTTGGCTTAATGCACTGCACCCTTTTTTTTCTTTCTTTATCATCGTGCTGCATCAGTTCATTACGCTAAGGTTGTCGGGAAGAAATTGCTTTTAGTGATTAGACCGCATTTTGTACCTTAAAAAAAGTAACAACCTATAAATGTCCCACTGCTGAGCACAGGCCTCCTCTCATTTCTGAGAGGGTTTTAGAGCCGGGAAGAATCCGCCACGCTGCTCCATTGCGTGTTGGCGGACTTCACTAAATATTTTGTATTTCTTAGACATGCAGGTTTCAGTTTGGCACAGCACTGCGTCAGTCAAAGAGACACCATTTTTTAAATCTCATACGCCCAGTAATTACAACAACCATCAGCTATCTTCAAACCGCTTTGCCGTGTGGTAACGGCTAAAGAAAATCTACCACCCCATGTCGTCCCGTGGGTGTCGTCAAAGTCGACAGACGGAAAATTGAAACCAGAAGATGGGCAGCAACATCTCCCTAGAACATCAGAATAAAAAAACTGCGGTTGCCAACCCGCCTGCCAAGCGAGGCAACTATGGTAAAGTTCCCCTCAAAATGAGAGCCACAATCTTTTATATATACGAGTATGATATATATCACAACACGGCATATCTTTTTTTTTATATGTCCTATATTTTTATTTAAATATATGCAAATTTTAAATATAATCCAAAACATACATAATTTTTACTTGCCGGAATTAATCAGGAGTAATAAACAACTCATTAGTAAAACCTCTCCTTACAAACGTTCGAACAGTATTAATTAAACTCAATCATAGAGCAATTAACATTATACAACTGCGAAAATTAATTTGTCATACGTCAGTACATATGCAGGATATCATTAAATCGCATAAGATAAATTACTAATGGCATTGGAACTTAATAGAGTTATGATTTATAGTCTATTGACTGACTAGACTCATTACCACCTGTCTCAAAATTGGGTCAACTTTCATTGGAGCAAGGACCCTGCGACCGGACCCCCTGGTCGGGGTATTAACGATTGGAAGATTAGTTTTAAATACGAATTATTATTAATATACTTTAGTTGGATTTAATCAGCTTATGCTGCTTTTTCAATGCTACTTTATAGCTTACTAGCTAATGCCCGCGACTTCGTCTGCTTGGACATAGGATTTGTAAATATCCCGTGGGAATAATTAGATTTTTCAGAATAAAATGGTTGCCGATAGATGCCAGAGTAACCATTTTAAAAGTGTCGAAAGTGCAAGAAGTCTGACGCTGCGATCGGCAATCATCACTTCAGCCCGTCACTAGTCCACTGCTAAACGTAGGCCTCCCCCATGGATTGCCACAAAAGTTTGCAGCTTTCATTTTTGGGGGATTTTGCAATAGTTGCCATTCAGATGTTCCAGGAAGAAGCTGTTGCCCGTCTCATGCTCGCATTTGTGGCATGCTCATAAGGATTTCGTTATTCGTAAGTTTTATGGCATCATAATACATACATTTTCATCCAGGAATCCGCCTAGGTACGAATATTGTGCTCGTCATTAATTGTTCTGTCAACACCAGCATTTCAGTCTAAAAGGCGTTAAATTTAGGGTACTTATACGGCAAATGATATTTAAAAGCGAAGTCGCATTGTCGTACGCCTTTAGACAGACGGCGCTGTTAGGTGCTCCTGAGTTTCGTGGAACAACTGTAACAGTCTTTTTTATATTTTAGAATGACGCAGTCACGCGTCTTATTATCTTTGTGTTCATTAAATAGAATAGGCCCGAGTGAACAGCCCTGTGTAAACTTGCCTTTATGGAGCAATTCATACTAACATTATAGATGCGAAAGTAACTCTCTCTGTTCAACGGCTTAACCGATCTTGACGAAATTTGGCACAGAGATAGTCTGCATACTGGAGACGGACACAGGATGCTTTTTATTCCAAAACTACAAATAATTTCCAAGGGATACTAAAAAAACTATGTCCACGCAGACGAAGTCGCGGCCATCTGCTATAAAGTAGCATTGAAAAAGCATCACAAGGTGATTAAATCCAACTAAAGTGTATGTGCGTTTTACAGTTTTCAAATACCGTGGGATATTTCAAAATAGCCTAAATCACGTGTTTCCACTAGTCACTTTATATGTTAATGCATCCGTCTAGGTAGGTGCCAAGGGCCAGTTATTCTGCCGTGAAGCAATAGTGTGCAAGCATTAGTGTTTCGGTTTGAAGGGCACTGTGAGCTAGCGTAATCACAGGGCATTTGAGACTTAAGAACTGATGTCTCAGAGTGACGAGCGCAGTGAGGTGTACAGAAATACATAGAAATATTCTGGGTGACACAGCATTTTTTGTAGGTGGACGTTGTACTTGCGTTTTGCTCGTTTCGTCACTTTCTACAATAAAAAAAACTACTGAACATACATATGTCTAATTCTATTACAACAAAAAAACAAAACAACATGCTTTTCTATTAGCTTTGAGTACGTGTAACCTTTGTTTTTAGATATTGTAACCGTTGAAATATCTATAAAATTTTAACGACTCTTGTGACATACGACCACTTAGTTAAACATGCTGGATATTGATTTTTACTTAAGTTCATTGCTACTAAAACTTTGCATATTGCTCACTTTAGTAAAGTAACAGCCTATAAATGTTCCACTGCTGAGCATACACTTTCATTTGTGACAGGTTTTTGGGGATGGGAAGCGTAACGAACTCTGCTCCAATACGGGTTGGCAGACTTTTCATGTCGTCGAAATATTTTTTTTTCTCAAACATGCAGGTTTCCTCACGATGTTTTCCTTCACCGCTGAGTGCGGCACCGGGGATCGCACTGAGACCTCCTCATAGTATGAAATCTAAAGCGAGCTCCGCCCCTGAGCTACATAAACTTCACTTTAGTAAAGTGTATAATTTCAGTTAGAGATTTTGTTTCTATTTTTTTATCGATAAAGTGACGAATCAAGCGAAACGTTCACGTGATGGTAAGCGCAATGTTTGCCCATAACAATGCTGTGTCACCCGGAACATTCCTTTGTGACACCACACTGCACCCATCACCCTGAGACATCAGTTCTTAAGTCTGTGATTACACTAGCTCACAGTGGCCTCCAAACCTCAACACAGTAATGTTTACACACTACTGCTTCACGGCGGAATAACTGGCCCCAGGGCGGTACCTACCTAGACGGATTCCCGCACAGGGGGCATCTAATATTGGTATAGCTGACAAGAGTCAACAAATCTTCCCAACTTGAGAGAAGGCAATGTTCTACTGCACATACATGCAAGCTATCTCTGTGCTGAATTTCGTCAAGCGGTTAAAACGTAAAAAGGCAACAAAAATAGAGGGATTTGCATTTATAATATAAGTATGGATGCATAAGACAAACAGATATACGACTCAGCCTAGGTGACTACAAAATCTCCGCTGTTATTCTCTCACAGCCGAAGCTTTACTAAATATCAAGCATGTATTTGTTTAACCGAAATATTTAGCTATACACAATAACAAATGCTGACACCACACTGCGCCCGTCACCCCGAGACAACAGTTCTTAAGTCTCAAATGCCCAGTGATAACGCTAGCTCACAGTGCTCTTCAAACCGAAACACAGTAATGCTTGCACACTACTGCTTCACGGCAGAATAACTGGCCCTGGGGTGGTACCTACCGACGGATTCCTGCATAGGAATCCTACCACCAGTGACATATAAATCCTATCCTCAGCCATACTTGGCACTATATGTAAAAGTGTTTCCTACGAATGTCCCACTTCTGAGCACGGGCCTCCCCTCATTTTTAAGAAGGCTTTAGAGCTGGGAAGACAAGAACAAGTTTCCCCACAATGTGTTTCGTCACAACTGAGTACGTGGTAATCAGTACTTAAAATTTAGAACAATTTTATAGAAAACACTGGGGATGGAACTGAAGAACGGAGATGGTCACTCACGTGCTATGAAAAAAAAGCGAGCGTTTTAAAAAAAAATATAGAGCATATTCTTTCAGTAGTTACCCTACCAATAAATCACAGTTTTAAATAATAACAACAATTTTCTTAAGTTCTTCATAATAACAACAATTTTCTTAAGTTAATATTAAAAAACAACGATGCCACACACTAGCACCAATTTGAAAACCAACGATTTCTGTTTTTTGCTCAAATGTTTGTTTTACGTAAATGTAAAGTGTTTTATTGTACTTTAATATTTTTCGTTCTTTTATTCCATTATCTTTGTATTTTTTTTTATGGTATAAAGTGATGAAACGAGCAAAACGTTCATCTGACGGTAAGTGCAATGTCTGCATAGCAAATGCTGTGTCACCCAGAATATTTCTGTGTGACAATTCACTCCATCCATCACTCTGAGACATCAGTTCTTAAGTCTCATACGCCCTACAGGAATCCTAAAAATGTTATGTATTTTATATGCATTTTATATATTTATTTTAAATGTCGAAAAAAGTTTGTCTATAAAAAATCGGCCTATCAAGCTATTATAACATCTAGTATATGTTTGTAGACCTTTGCAGCCGTGTGTCGCATTCAAAGATCGTACCTATAAAACAAATCGACCATTCTGTTAATCTGTAACGCGGGTGGTTTACGAGAACGAGACATCTTTGTCGGTCTTCATTCAGTGATTTATGTTCCTAGATGAAATCCGTTACCAAATTCTTAGATCTTGTTTTCGATGTTTATTTCTCAACGGCAATAACGGTAACAATCGGGCACCTATATTTTTAATATCGATATCATAGCGTATATTTTTAAAACGATACGCCGCAGGGTTGTCCCCGATTGAGATTTCGTAGATACTATATACTTACTTAACTAAATTTTTTTTAATATATTTTTGAAACCATAAATCCATCTAGTTAGGTACCAGATTAGGGACAGATTAGGGCCTGTTATCCTGCCGTGAAGCAGTAGTGTGCAAACATTACTGTGTTTCGGTCTGAAGAGCACTGAAAGCAGGTGTAATTACTGGGCGTATGAAAGTTTGAGATGAGTGTAGTGCCACACAGAAACGTTCTGGGTGACGCATCATTTTTTATGGGCAAACGTTGCACAACCATTAGGTGACCGATTTACTCGTCTCGTCACTTTATGCCATAAATTAAAAAAAAACGTATGTGTTGTAATAGTTTTAATGCACGCATTGGAGCCGCGTGGCGGACACTTCCGTGCTCTAAAACCTTCTCAAAAATAAGAGAATACTTGTGCTCAGCAGTGGGACATGTACAGGCTGTTACATAATACAAAAAACAGTGATTTTGTTCTCATCATCATCATAATCATTTGAGCCTATCACTAGTCCACTGCTGAAAAGTTTGTAGCTCTAATTTTTTTTGGTTTTGCTATAGTTGCCACTTGGCAGGCAGGTTGGCAACCGCAGTTTATTTATTCAGATCTTCCAGGAAGATGCTGCTGCCCATCTCATGGTTTTCATTTTCCCTCTCGACTTTTACGACACCCACGGGATGAGATGGGGTGGTAGATTCTCCTAAGTCGCTACCACACGGTTAATACTGAACCGTTAAAACAACTAGATTCACAACCGTTTAATGAACCGCAAATCCATACTTATATTATAACTGCGTAAGTACTTCTCTCTGTCCCTCTGTCAGTTTGAACCGATCTTGACGAAATTTGGCACAGAGATAACTTGCATCCTGTAGACGGACATATGATAATTTGTACTTCGAAAATTTAATAGTTCCCATGGGGTATTCAAAAAACCTATATCCACGCGGACGAAGTCGCGGGCATCAGCTAGTTAGTTATACTTTGAAAACGACATGATCATGATATTGGTGGTAGAATTCCTATGCAGGAATCCGTCTAGGTAGGTTAGTGTACTGTATTACTGTGTTTCAGTTTGAAGGGCACTGAGAGCTAGCGTAATCACAGCATATGAAACTTAAGAACTGATGTCTCAGGGTGATGGGCACAGTGAGGTGTCACACAGAGATGTTCTGGGTGACACAGTATTTGTTATGGGCAGACGTTGCACTTACCATCAGGTGAACGTTTTGCTCTTTTCATCACTCTATACAATAAAAATGAAGTCATAACTTGAGTGAGCCAATTTCCGCAGAAATATAAACGATTAAAATTAACATTCGATAATGAAGATAAATGTACGTTGACAGTTAGAATTGCCATTATTTTCCTATTTAGTTATTGACTACAGATAGACCATCAAATGATGATGACGATGACGTCATCCTATTTTTTTTTAATTAATCACAGAATACGTTACAGTTCCGTAAGTAATGGCGTTAACATAGAAGCCGTATCTTGCGATGTTGACGACCGCGTAGTATTAGAATAACTGCCGCGGGTCCTGGGTTTAAATCGCAGCCGATGGTGGTCAGTGGTTAGCGCACTTTCTGCATAAAATGTAAGCTTTTCCGATCTGTTGTGCTGTGATTGTCGTTTAGCGACATCTGTCACCACATAAGAAGCTCAAGAAATATCTCCACGTCCAACATCGCGCTATCAAAAGTTTCTTCGACGCCTTACTTCATATACAAGATGTAAAGATTACTGGTTTGTGGAGACGTTCTTCTCAGATCAGACCTCCTGAGCTAGCGGGTAACTACCCTTTTCCACGCACGGTACGCCACATAGGAAATAATGTGTGTAATCCTGGTCGATTCGCATACCCTGTCCTCTGCAGCGGAAGCAGAGTCGCGACGGAAGAGGGAAAAGGATTCGTGGTATTGCGACACGCCACTCTCCCTTTCCTCCGCGGCTCCACCACTGTGACATCCACGTTGCAGCCCCGCCAAAGTCATGACGGAAAAAGCATGACGGTACCTTGTTGCGCCGCTCTCCCTACACTCCGCGGCCGAAGTGTGGTCAGCGATTAAGCCACAGACCAGATCCGTCGCTGAGGCCGCGAAGTCTGGTGCTTCCGAGTGCTCGTGACCTTCACGTGGCGGACTCGTAGGGATTCGTTGGGCACACAGAGAGAGGTCGTGCTGGTAGGCGCGTCGTGTGTTCCGGCCTTGCTGGGAGGGGAGAGGGGAGGAATTATCCTCTCCCAAGAAGATCTGCTGAAGGCGGCCGGCGCCGGTTGTGCCGCGGATGTGTGCATAAGCGTCCTCCTCGCGAGGGCAAGTAAATAAAAAAGGATGCAGTGTCAGAGACACGGGAACGACCAACAGACCCGAAAACCAAGCACAAGTGTTGGCCCTACCTAGGATTTGATTCCAGGACCCTGAGCGTAGAAGTACTGAGCCCACAAGATGGGACACCCATGATATATGCTAGAAGCTCTCTTCTTAACAAAAGCCTCTTCCAAGCGAGGGGAACATTCGGAGGAGGTACATAGGTACATACCATAACCGCCACGGGCCAGTAAATTGGCGATTACAGTACCAGATTGCCCCGCACTTCAGACACTGTCTGTTAAGATGATTATTTCACAGGCACAGGCAGCGAAATTTGCTTTAGTCGACAAATGCTAATAACATTTCCTGTACAAACTCACAGTGTAACCGACGCCATTTTCCCAGAGATATTTGATTTATAACAGAAAGACAGTCAATAACTGAAGCTTTTAACAAATTCTTTTATCTTAATTCATTCTTAAATCTCATGTATCAGCATACAACGATGTTGTTCGCCCATAACCGCGCCCCAACAACCTTAAATGTAATCTAATCACCTATGTTATTTTAATGTAACTGTTTCTTAAGCCGATACCTTTGTGATAAGCGGATCAAAATCCATATTGACTTGAAAAATTCCCTTGCCTACTGAGAAATGAGATAAGCAATCTAGAGTGGTGGTTTACTGGTGGTAGGATTCCTATGCAGGAATCCGTCTAGGTAGGTACCACCCCGGGGCCAATTATTCTGCCGTGAAGGAGCAGTGTGCAAGCATTACTGTGTTTCAGTTTGAAGGGCACTGTGAGGTAGCGTAATCACCGGGAATATGATACTTAAGAACTTATGTCTCAGAGTGATGGGCGCAGTGTGGTGTCACACAGAAATATTCTGGGTGACACAGCATTTGTTCTGGGCGGACGTTGCACTTACCATTAGGTGAACTTTTAGCTCTTTTCATCACTTTCTCCTATAAAAAAGGACATTCCCTTCGTTGCTCTCGCGGCGAAAAGATATCTACATAGGTTGCCCCACGAAAAAAAGGGCACTCCGCTACGAACAACACCTACAACAATCTATAAAAGCAACATGCTGATAATTTTTTGTTTTAAGTTCACTTAAAATAATAATAACCAATAGCCTTCTTCATGTCATTCCATATTACGCCGATATCCGCTAAAGCATCTAGAACATAACTTCTCCCTTAGCAACTCTACGGTACTGGATCATCTCCTTATCTCTTAGCGCGGTGAATAACGACACATGTTACAACGCATTTAGTTTGGACTTATCCATTCGATAAGTTTATATTGCGGTGCATTATGTAATGATTATTAATATTGATTAGATTAGTAAGTAAAATATCTTCATTGCAGACTACTCGTGAGCTACTAAGACCTGAGTCTCCGACACTGCACCTAACTCTAACTCAGATCTTAACACATACACATTACATCGCACGGCATTTTGGGGATGCTTAAATTACTTCGTATGTGCGGTGAAACAGAGATGAACATCGTCATCATCAACAACAAATTGTTAAAAGTCCACCTAATAGGAAATATTTTTATTTTATTTATTTATTTATTCTTTATGTACACTATGTTATTAACATTAAATCTAATTATAAATAATTAATGTACAAAGGCGAGCTTAACTCTAAAAGAGTTTTCTTCCAGCAAACCTTGGAGTGAAGAGGATAGCTGATGTGTGCGGGTAAAAGTGTACGAAGAACCAACAGACAAAAAAAAAAGAAAAAAAAAAGTAAAAGTCTTTGAACTTAACAATAAATATATATAACTTATAATTGATGACATATATACATATATTTGGTACATACCTAAACAGACACATTCATACATATATACATACATATACTAATATACTTACATATTAAATATACATACAAGCATGCTAAACAAGTATACATATAGACCATATTTTAATAAATATTAAAATGATTGAATAAATCTAACGCTATGCAGTGAGAAAGTAGTTACAACACTGTTTTTAAAAATTCCTATCGAATTACTTGCACGCATTTCATGTGGAAGTGAATTCCACAATTTGGCTGCATACACAGTGAACGAGCTACCATAACTTTTTGTACTATGTTGAGGAATCTTCAATAGGAGCGAAGTTGTTGATCGACAGGACTTACCTCTGGGAATAAGGAACTCGAAACGTTCACGAAGATAAAAAGGATAGGAAGGATTATATAGAATATTGTACAGCATACAAAGAACGTGCAAATATGATGTAATCGCCAACATCATATTTGCAATCGTACCAAACGCCATGCACCTTAAACTTTATTCGTTTCGTTATTCGTTAATACGACCGCGTGGCGTAGTGGTTAGTGTACCTGACTTTCTGCGCCGTCGGTCCTGGGTTCGATTCTCAGCCGGAAAAAAACTACAAGTAATTTACGCCATGAACATACCTCAGATAAAAAGTATCGTAACAGCCTATAATTGTCCCACTGCTGAGCCTCCTCTCATTTCTAAGAGGGTTATTGAAACCGGAAAGAGTCCTCCATGCGGGTTGGCGGACATAACATGTCCTCGAAATACTTATTTATTTCTCAGAACCGCTGATTCCTCACGATGTTTTCCTTCACCGCCGAGCACGTGGTAAATCAGCACTTAAAATTGCAATTAACAATTTTAATGTTGTCGGCACCGGGAACCGAACCCAGGTCACTCGCGTACTATGAATCACACCACCCAAATACCACACTCTCATCAATATACCACCTAAAAACCTTTGAGTTTTATTATAAATGAAGAGAACCAACATCTGGGTCTCCCAGCATTTTAGTACTCAGGGGTGCTTCTTCTTGGAGATGCACACTTCATTGAGAATGGACATATGGGTAGTATATAGTAACCACATACGAGTATCATCACACAATACCGTGATTTGGCTGCCTAAGAGAATCTTCCACCCCATCTCATACCGTAAGTGTCGTAAAAGTCGACAGAAGAAAAATGAAAACTGCGGTTGCCAACCCGCCAGCCATGCATGGCAACTATGGCAAAATCCCTCTAAAATGAGAGCTACAAGCTTTTGTGGCTATCTATGAGGAAGTCCTATGTTCAGCAGTGGACTTGTGATAGACCGAAATGATGATGATGGTTATACGTGTATTGTGAGTTCGTCTCCATTGTTCCAATCGATCTGATAACAGACTAACACCTACCTAATCAATTCACACGGATCTCTATATAACAATAATTAAATCGTTATCCATGACACACATCCGTGAACTTACGCTTGGTCCAGTTAATGATATTATTTTCATTTATTGTATCTGTCTAGGAATAGGGTTGCGAAAAGATGCGTGTGATTTATCTGAGTTGGAATACATGATTATTATAAATGCGAAAGTCTCTTCGTCCCTCTGCCTGTTTGTTACCTTTCCAGCTCGACCGTTGAACCGATCTTGAGATAGCTTGGATCTTGGAGGACGTAAGATACTTTTTATTCCGCAGAATCAAAGAGTTCTCATGGTACTTGATAAAAACCTAAACTCACGCGGACGCAGTGACGGGTTTCAGCTTGTTGAAAATAAACATTAAAAGGTCGCGGGACGCCTGGCAGATGTGAGACATCAAAATTATTTTGTACTGATAACATGCATAACAGCATAGTTTACGAAAGGAAATAAATTACATTTCATCATCATCATTACAGCCTATCACTAATCTACCGCTGAACGTAGGCCTCCCCCATAAAAGTTGTCACAAGAGTTCGTAGCTCTTCATTCAGGAGGGATTTTGCCGTAGTTGCCTCGCTTGGCAGGCGGGTTGGCTACCGCTTTTATTTAATCAGATGTTCCAGGAAGATACTTTACTGGTGGTAGGATTTCTATGCAGGAATCGATCTAGGTAGGTACCACCCCGGGGGCAGTTATTCTGCCGTGAAGCAGAAGCGTGCAAACATTACTGTGTTTCGGTTTGAAAGGCACCGGGAGCTAGCGTAATCACTGGGCATATGGGACTTTAGAAGTCATGTCTCAGGGTGACGGGCGCAGCGTGGTGTCACATGGAAATGTTCTGTTGGACACAGCATTTGCTATGGGCAGACGTTACACTTACCATCGGGTGAACTTTTTGCTCGTTTCGTCACTTTATCCAATAAAAAAATACTCGCTGTTTCTGACTTCTTGCAAAAGGGAAGGGGCCAACCATCTAGGAAGGTCCTACACTGCGTTTGTCGGTACGAGGTTGCTCCTCCAGAACGTTTCTCTCCCAACGGTTATCGGTTCTGCGAGGAACATGGCCGGCCCATTGCCACTTCAGTTTGCTGACCTTTAGGGACAACTCGATTACTCTAGTTCTGCTGCGGATATCATCGTTGCGGATTTTATCACACACAGAAACAGCGAGTATTTTTTTATTGGATAAAGTGACGAAATGAGCAATACGTTACCTGATGGTAAGTGCGACGTCGGCAAAAAACAAATCATGTGTCTCCCAGAATAATTTTGTGTGCACTACATTGCGCCCGTCCCCCTGAGACGTCAGTTATTAAGTCTCATATGCCTAGTAATTACACTAGCTCTCAGTGCTCTTCAGACCGAAATACAGTAATGTTTGCACGCTACTATGTAGCAGAACATTTCTGTGTTTCAGAATATGTCAGGCAGAATCCCTGCGGTTATACCTGCCTAGTCGGATTCCTACATAGGAATCCTACCCACCACTATAGCAATTTCCATAGCTTACTAAGAGACTTTGAGCTTGAATAAATAAATTAGTGGTTCTTTTCCATTTTGACAACCCTAGCAATCACATTAATAACAAGAGCTTAACAATCGTCATAATATCATAATATATACCTTTTAAATTGGCTGATCACAAAGAAAGATAAAGCATTAATAAACTTTGCACGTGTCTGCACAGAATTGATTGATTGACTCTTTGATAATGAAGACCAAAAACAGAATACGTTTGTGTTATTTGAAACAATATTTTTTTCTAAAATATGCAATGATTGTTGAGTTGTCATGAGCGAAGCTTCACTTCAACTCCCTTCGGACTGAATGCCATTCGTGACATTCTCTGCTAGTCAACTCTAGGTGGCAAAGGAAATGTGACAGAAGTTAAAAACCTTTTCACAAATTATGCCGGTGCACTTCTTTCGACACTAAACTCCAGTATTATATATCATAACTCACAAGCGCATAGCTTAGTTCTCAGCGTACCTGACTTCTACGCAGAATAGGTACGAATCCCAGCTAAAAACAATATTTATGCAATTAAATCGCTAGCGTTCGTGTCTGTGTCGTGTATGTTAAAATGTATGCCAGTAAAACGCATTCACAATACATAAGAAATCCTACTGTGGGACATTCTTATTTTAATAAGAAAAAAAGTATCCAAAACTAATAAACATAGTTTTGTTTGAATGCGATGACATCGTTACTAAAACCCATCTCTATAAACACGCGCCATATACCTTATTCATTAAAATTACATCAATAATTTTCAACTGTTAATTGAAAACACTAAATAAACATACAACCCTCTAGGCGGCGTATAAATCACGAAATTAATTGGACTCCATTGCGTGATCCTCTATAGTCTGAACTTGTTCCGTTTGGTCACAGAATTAAACATTTCACTGGGTATTTGTGTTGACATCGAAATAATTAGCAACGAAATGAAATAACGGTTACTATTTTGCGTATAATTAATTGACGGTAGATTTAAAACCATTTTTTTTATGGAAGAGGGGGCAAACGAGCAAGCGGCTCACCTGATGGTAAGTGATCACCGCCGCCCATGAACATCTACAATACCAGGGGAATAGCAGATGCGTTACCGGCCTTTGAGAAAGGAATAGGCTCTTTTCTTGAAGGTCCCTAAGTCGTATCGGTCCGGAAAAACCGCTGGTTGCAGCAGATTCCATAAAGTGCTTGTGCGTGACAGAAAATTGCGCGAAAAACGCACTGTGCTGGAATGCCAACCATCAAGGTGGGGACGATGGAATTTTGCGCTGTGCCGCAATGTGCGATGTTGAAAATCAGCGGCTGGAATTAATCCGAACAATTCCTCGGAACACTCCCCAATGTAGATACTATAAAAAATGCAAAGAGATGAGGATGAGATTTTATAGGAGAAAGTGAGAAGACGAGCGAAACGTTCACCTGATGGTAAGTGCAACGTCTGCCGTCAATAACAAATGCTGTGACCTCCAGAATATTTCTGTGTGGCACCACACTGTGCCTGCCCTGCGATATCAGTTCTCAAGTTTCATATGCTTAGTAATTAACTGGTGGTGGGATTCCTATGCAGGAATACGTCTAGGTAGGTACCACCGTTATTCTGCCGTGCCGCACCGGTCTGAAGGGCACTGAGAGCTAGTGTTATTATTGGGCATGTCAGACTTAAGAACTGATGCGTCAGGAGGACTGACGCTGTATGGTGCCACACAGATGTTTACTGGGCGACGCAACATTTGTTACGAGCAGATGTTGTACTTATCATCTGGCGAACGTTTGGCTGGTATCGTCACTTTCTCCTACATAAAATTCAATTTTTTAGTGTATAAAGTGATGAAACGAGCAAAACGTTCACCTGATGGTAAGTGCAACGTCTGCCCATAACAAATGCTGTGTCAACCAGAATATTTCTGTATGACACCTCACAGTGCCCATCACCCTGAGACATCAGTTCTTAAATCTCATATGCCCAGTGATTACGCTAGCCCACAGTGCCCTTCAAACCGAAACTGTAATGTTTGCACACTACTGCTTCACGGCAGAATAACTGGCCCCGGGGTGGTACCTACCTAGACGGATTCCTGCATAGGAATCCTACCACCAGTAAAGTAATTTATGTCTTGTATTAGAGTATACTACCAGATGTTCGTAGATTGAACATCTGGTAGTACATAAATCAAAAATCGGACACCGTCAAAACAAAGAGTGGATTTTAATTTTTCGAAATAATCATTCACTACTAGCAGCGCGGCGGAACTTTTTCAGCTTCAAAACTTCTAAAAATGAAGGGAGCCCGTGCTCGGCAGCAGTGCATTTATAGATTCACTTACTAGTGTGCAAAATTTACTGAATTTTGGACGGAAGAGCACTGTTACCTAGTGTTATACTGGACAAATGAGAATTAAGAACTGATGTCTCAAGGTGACGAACCCAGTGTGGTACCACACAAAAATGTCCTAGGTGACTGCATTTTTTATAAGCAGACGTTGCACTCGCCATCAGGCGCACCATCTGTTCGCTTCGTAACTCTCTTCTATCATCATCGTCATCATCATTTCAGCCTATCACTAGTCCGCTGCTGAACATAGGCCTCCCCCATAGATTGCCACAAAAGTTTGTAGCTCTCATTTTGAAGGGATTTCACCATAGTTGCCACGCTTAACAGGCGGGTTAGCAACCGCATTTTATTTATTCGGATGTTCCATAAGCTGCTGCTGCCCATCTCCTGGTTTTAATTTTCCCTCTGTCGACTTTTACGACACCCACGGGATGAGATGGGGTGGTAGATTCTCTTAAGCCGCCACAACACGCATACTTTCTTCTGTTTTTTTTTTATATTATTTTTCAACCAAATTTCCATGTTAATTCATGTATTCTCCATATCCGTGTGCAACGTTCGCGTAGGTGAAGTAATAGAGTCTACTTTGTTTATTAGTAAATTATTCCACCTTTATAGAAATTGCATTCGGCCCACATACAGTAACTTGCTTTAGATTAAGACCTTCAATGCGGTGCTACTGCACAACGGTATCGAGAGAGAGCATCAAACAATTATTGGTAACAGACATACGGGCAAGCTTTGAGTGGGTAACACCGGTTGTTTCTATTGAAAGATATGTACTGAGATTAAAAGTGAAACAACGTTTCCAGCTCACCCAGACTTTTAGTAAACATATTTAAGAAAATCAGACATTACTTTGCTGGAATACATTATAACTAGCTAACCCGTACAAATATTCCGCAAGGTATCATGATGATCATGAACAAATGTCGCCATCTACTTACTTCAAAGAATGTAAACTACTCCAACCGACAGCTGTTGTGCTGTGTTAGTTGAACAGGTTGTCAACAGATGGCGCTTTCTTCAATAACAGTAATTCTAATTTCTTAATCATTTTTTTTACGAAAACATTAACTTTAAGATATTTACTTATTTTTTGTCATAAGAAGTAAAAATAATCTTCAAAATGGCGTATCAAATATTAATTTCGATACAGTATTACGGGAGATATTTCATACCAACAAAAAACCATAATAATAATGAGATAATAATATATATTGAAGGTATATCAGCCGAAAGGTGTCCGAGTAAAACAACACCTACCTTTTTCCTACTGAGGTGTCGTAAAAGGCGACTAAGGTATTTATTGTACGGACAGACTTCATTCGTGAAGAATAACACCATTATATGCAATGCTGTCACTGTACTGCTCGTGTGAACGCAATGGGGAATAAGATTTTTTTACTCGTACCAAAACGGCGGGAACGTGCTTCATCACATCTCGTTTCCCGCAAGGGTGAAATGAGGGCTACGTGAGTGGCTTCTGCCTACCCCTTATATAGGAGAAAGGCGTGACTGTATGTATGTATGTATAGATGTAAACGCAAAGCTGATATATTTAAACTTATACCAAATGTTTTTAAAGGCGTAACACGCAGTATGGCAGGTACCTCGTATCGATGTTCTTTAAAAAACTAGGAAACGTGCACAAATCGATTCCAGTCACTGTCTGAATCCACCACTAGATTCCAGTCACTGTCTGAATCCATCACTAGATTCCACACGTCGAAGCCTAAAACAAAGCCTTGATGCCAGGAATTATACATCACCAAATTTGACAACACGATACGATTTTCGCCCCATAATGAGGCCCGCAATTTGTGGAACATACAGATCCTCCTATTCTATCCTATTGGTAGTCCTATTGGTGTCATAAAAGGCTTAAACTTTACAGTATCTAGTACTTCACAGTCTAGGCAGAGAGTTCCCCTCATTTGAGCCTGTTCCGTGACTGTTCGTCAGTCTGTCTCGGCTTTTATGATACTAAGTTATGATATAAAATCATGTCTTTTTTGGATAAAGTGACTAGACGAGCAAAACGTTCCCCTGATGGTAAGTGCAACGTCTGCCCATAACAAATGCTGTGTCGCCTAGAACAATTCCGTGTAGTACCACATTGCGCCCGTCACCCCGAGATATCAGTTCTTAAATCTCGTATGCCCAGTTTCACAAGCTAACAGTGCGCTTCAGACCGAAACACTGTTATGTTTGCACACTACGGCTTCACGGCAGAATAATTAGCCATGGAGTGGTACCTACCTAGGCGGATTCCTGCATAGGAATCCTACCACCAGTAAATAGTAGAATAACTGTCTAAAACATAACAGACAAAAGATACTTAGCCTTAAGTAGACGGAGAAGTGTCAGAGGTGTGATCGATCGTTGGATGCATGTTTGATGTGTATAAAAAATAAAAAATCGATGTTAAAAGCACATGACAAATGTAAGCAAACATTAACGTACCGTATCAACTTAACATTACACAGTTAGTTATCTGTCAGAATTTATTAAAACGGTAAATGGGGGCGACATGACGCAGAAAAGTGTGCCAACTCGATTTGCCTTATAAGGTTTTTAAATTCATCGTGTTTCGGTGTTTGATCTTAGATTAGATGGATAGATATTTTTTATATTTTTTTTATGCAAAAAGTGATGAAACGAGCAAAACGTTCACCTGATGGTAAGTGCAACGTCTGCCTATAACAAATGCTGTGCCACCCAGTAAATTTCTGTGTGACACTACACTGTGCCCATCACCCTGAGACATAGTTTCTTAAGTCTCATATGCCCAGTGATTACGCTAGCTCACAGTGCCCTTCAAACCGAAACACAGTAATATTTGCACACTTTATTTATTGCTTCACGGTAGAATAACTGGCATTGGGGTGGTACCTACCCAGACGGACTCCTGCATAGGAATCCTAACCTCGCGTTAACAATCATATAAATAACAGCAAACATATATATAGTTAAGATGTATAAGAAAAAAATCTATTACGTCTATACGGACAGCCTTTATTCGAGCGGAACAACACCATAAGAAGCAATGCTGTCACTATACCCGTCATATGGGAGAAAGGCGTGATTGTATGTATGTGAGCACAGACTGCTGATCCACAAACAGCAACGACGGATGGTCACTGTTAGCCTGAGGGCTTTCACTGCTTCGCCGGATTGAAAGGTCGCCGATCGCTTAGGGAGCTCAGCCGAAACCTTTATCTACGGGTAACCAGCGCAAGGGATCGCAAGAAGGAACCTTGGCTTGAACCCTGTGCGCGTAATAACTGACTCCAGGGCGCCCGAGAGGGCCGGACCTCGGCTCGGTCAGTTACTTCAACTACTTCCGTTAATCTATGTTGTGCCCTTACAATGTTTTGCTAAGTAAATACGGTTCTTTCTTATACGCTATAATATATGGCGTATTTCCGTTGGTCAGGTCAAAGAAAATACCATGCCTTCTTTGAAAATCAGTCCTGCAACACTTTAGTATTGCAGTCATTTGCTAAAAGAAAGACCTGGGGGTCTGCTGTGTAACTCTGGTTGATTTCGGGACAGGTTTCATTTGTCCCCATTAAACAATGAATGAGCTCCATACGCCAAAATAAACCCAATCACGAAACCCACCAGAGTTACAAAATAGGCCTCCTGGTTTGACTTCACAAATGTTCATACTTTCGTCGTACGAGGATTTCTGATACGGAGTTTATCATTATTTCATTGTTTATTTGAGATTTCGGAACAATTTTTTTATATTTTTTTTTAAAACAATTAGATTAAGAATAATAAGCACTGTAAGAAATAGATTTTCTTACGCAGCGTCCTCACGACACAAAACACTTGAGAAGATATATATCTTCGAGTGTTTTCCAAACGTCAGTCCAAACCATACAAAACCGCTCGTTTGTGCGACCCCTTTCACCGGCATCCAATCACGAAAAGTAAATCGTTTTTCAATCAAAACATTAATAATACATGTAAACAAATATTAGTTCAAACCGTCCCACAGCGGCGTCGCGCCGTTACGTCGAAACGACTGAAGAGAAAGTGGCGCCCATAAAAAAAATTAAAACTTTTAATTATGAAAGCAATTATATATATCTGACGTTTAGTTGATATAAAATTCAAGTGTTTCGATTTCGGATCCATTAATTTTATTTCGTTTGAAGTTTTATGAGGATTTAATACTCGTAGTTTAAGGGTCTTAAAAGCAATAAAGAAAAGCTGATGACATAGAGCAAAAAGCCAATAAGTATAATAAAAAAAAATCTAATTGGTGTTTCTTATTTTAAATTAATATTTAGCAAACGTAATTATTAACGGGTCGAGTCCACCCATTTAGGCGTAAACGCGACCTTACCACGCTTGTACGTTACGCTCACATTACTATATCAAAAAATGTCTTTTGCTATGTTTCTTATCATATTCGATGAAGATGTAATCTTAAAGACTTGATCTGGACTATTCCGTCTTTCAAGTTCCTTTGTCTAGTTTAAGTAGGTGGTAGGATTCCTGTACAGGAATCCGTCTAGGTAGGTACCACCCCTGGCCAGTTATTCTGCCGTGAAGCAGTAGAGTAGCAGCAGGGCACTGAGAGCTAGTGTAATCACTGGCCATATGCGACTTTAGAACTGTTGTATCTGGGTGAGGGCGCAGTATGCCACACAGAAATCTTCTGGATGACTCAGCATTTGTTATGGCAGTTGTTGCACTTACCAAAAGGTGAACGTTTTGCTCGTCTCATCAATTTATCCAATAAAAAAAATACAACATGTCTTTTAGGCCATTAAGCTCCCTACGCGCTACCCCTGATTTTGCGAATATATAATAAAAATATATTCAAATGGCTTTAGGGGGGCTCCGGCTTAGCAATAATACTCATATTCTTTGTACTACTTGCTGTTCGTGCGTACTCCTCAATACTTAAAAATCAGTTTGAGTATATTTCCCTCTCCCATGATAAATTCTTTCGTTCTTCCGTCGACTTCTCCCACCGGACTCCTGTGCATTACACTTCTTTCTTTAGTAATTTCTTTACTGACAGCTGTGCGCTTGTGGAACTCGTTGCCTTTACACCTACAACGTGCTTAGTCCCATTTTTCCTTCAAAAACCTCGTTGAAGTTATTTCCTTGGAAATTTAACTCATCTTTTCACTTTTCGTTCTTAATCTTTTATCTTAAATCTGTCTTTTTTTCATGAGAGTCTAGTTTTTTATATAAATTTATATGGTTTAGTGTGCAACACCTTCTTTACTTGTTAATCATTTTTATATATCAGTTCTCGGCGCTAAAATAGTATGGAAGAAACCGCTCTCAGTGATAAGACCGCCTTTTGCACAAAAATACAGTCTCGCCAAATTTCCATATAAGAGTTAAGCAGAGGCCACTCACGTAGCCCACTTTTCGCCCTCGCGTGAAACGAGACGTGGCGGGTGGCGTACCACGTCGCCGCCATTTTGGTACGAGTCGAAAAATTCTTGCCGTGTGACAGCGGTTGCCGTGTGGGAGTGGCTTAAAAGAATCTACCACCCAAAATCATCCCGTGGGTGTCGTAAAAGTCGACAGCGGGAACATAAAAACCAGGAGGCGGGCAGCAGCATCTTCCTGGAACATCTGAATAAATAAACTGCGGTTGCCGACCTGCCTGCCAAGCGTGGCAACTGTGGCGAAATCCCCCCAAAATGAGTTACAATGTTTTGTGACAATCTATGGGGGAGCCTATGTTCAACAGTGGACAAGTGATAGGCTGAAATGATGATTGCGTTCCCACGAGCAGTATAGTGACAGCATCGGATATTATGGTGTTATTCTGCACGTATAATCGCTGTCCGTACAATAGTTTGGTCGCCCATCACGACAACTCGGTAGGTAAGAGGGAGGTGCTATTCTACTATTAAATTAAATAGAGTACTTTGTCTTCGTTTTTGTATTAGTGTACAATATATTTAAAAAAAAATAACCAGCACGCTGCGAACCGAACATTTCCGAAAAGGGCCGAACTGTGAAGGCTCAGATAAGCGAGATACGAGTATCATGCCTCAAGCCGCAATCACGTGGTCGGCTTTTTCACGCGAGTGAAATAGCGGAACACTGCTAATAATTAATAATATCAATAATACGGAAATATTCAACCACATAACCCTTATTTTAGATTTGCGTAGACGGAAAAAATATGGATTTCAATGCAATAACATTTCTTGTCTGTAATTATTGAACATTCGATAGTGTCATGTCTGCGCATAGAAATGTTGTGGTTCTATGAATTTCACTGAAACATGGCTGTCGAAGAGCCGTGGTAGCTCAGGGGCCTGGTGCTCGCCTTTAGTTTCATAGTAAGCGAGTAACCTGGGTTCGATCCCCGGTGCCAGCACCTCTAATATTGTTCTACAATTTTAAGTGCTGATTTACCACGTGCTTAGCGGTGAAGGAAAACATCGTGAGGAAACCTGCATGTCCGAGGAATAGAAATATTTCGAGGACATGTGAAATCCGCCAACCCGCATTGGAGCAGCGTGGCGGATTCTTCCTAGCTCCAAAAACCCTCTCAGAAATGAGAGGAGGCCTGTGCTCAGCAGTGGAATATTTATAGGCTGAAACTTAACTTTTTTTATTTTCAACGGTGAAATCCGCCCTAAATGAGTTTCTGGCCCCGCAGCCCAACTCGTGTTACAAACAATCAAGTGGAGCGTCTCCTGTAGTACATAGTACATAATAGCTCAATGTGTTGTTTGTCTAAGATTTGAACATAGTGTGTTGGTTTTCCTTGAGACTATTCTTTGTAAATTGAATTACAATGTATTTTTGACTGAGATAAAAAAGGATTTACAAAAAAGAGGATACCTAAGAGAGTATCTTTCGCCTGTTTCTTGTCCGTCAGAGGAACCTAATTATGAAACGGCGGTAGATTGTAAAGAAATGACGTTTGACAAACGAAATTTACATTGCATAAGTCGAAAAATAAATAATTTTCATTTCATTTCATGTTCAATGCACAATTGGTTGTTATTATGAAAACATGTGACAGCGGAACTGCCAAACCGAACGTCATATTTTTATTTATATATTTATTATGGAAACAATCGTAAACAATTTTCCAGTGTCAAGTAACGTGTCCAGGTATGCAATCTTCAAGCAGCAAGACTTCATCATTTCGATCGACGGTAAAATGATAGTTGATTTTCACTATAGATTTGCTGAACTGATGGAGACAAACGAAAAGTACAATTTTGGTCTTGAATAGAATTTTTTCATCACTGTACACTTTCACGAGCACTTGCTGCATAATAAACTATCAATATCATCAAAACTCAAAATATACACAGAAAGTACAAAATTCAATAAATACACTACCGCCACTTTTCAAATTGGCGCCAAATATCGTCACATTTTTCTGTTGTTATGAAAACATGTGACAGCAGATCTCTCAAAGCTGAACGTCACTTTTTTTATTGTGATTTTAATACAATAAATATTTAATCAAAAAACCGACTTCAACGTAGCAGCTCTGCTACATATATGCTTATGCGAATTTTAGAGTTTCATGATAATTTATCCCATGGATCCTAACACCAGAACTTGACCAAATTTATATGGGACGTCCCTTACGGTACCCCCTTTCCTTCCCTAAAAATCCCTTTCCTAAAAATCACTAAGGAATCATTAAAATCGGTTCATAAACAAAGGACTTATGCCCGAACATACATAAAAATTATATACAGACGAATTGAGAACCTCCTCCTTTTTTGAAGTCGGTTAAAAATACAAAATATGGACTGACAAGTTCTAACTTTAACACCTGTCTTCCTTCATTCATGCAAACCTAATTTGACTTTCAGTGTCGTGTAGGCGTAGTGTGAATTGCCCGTCTGTCACAGGTCTCTGTTAATTGGTTTGTCTGCGTCATTACCGTTCCAGTATTAATGAACGTTACAACGCTCGAAAACAACTGTTTTCAAGACTTAAAACATTCCAGTCCATTATCATTTCACGTGTAAAGGAATAAGTGACAGAGTTGCTCGATGGTGAGTAATGGTACGAGCGAGATATGTTTGCGTGGGTGTTCGTCAGGTGTAGCTTGAAATATTGTGCGACGATATCGCGAGTTAATTCTGATTAGGTGAAATCTGTGTTAGAAACGAGTTCTATTATCAATGGTATAGTCTGTGGCATACATAAATTATCCTTTCCGGATAAATAAATTACTAGTAAATAATTTAATTACAGTAATCGTAAAACAGACACTCTTCTTTTTTATTGGACATTGTGACGAATGGTAAGTGCAACGTCTGCCCATAACAAATGCTGTGTCACCAATAAAAGTTCTGTGTTACACTACACTGCGCCCGTCATCCTGAGACATCAGTTCTTAAATCTCCTATGCCCAGTGATTACGCTAGCTCTCAGTGCCTTTAAAACCGACACAGAAATGTTTGCACACTACTGCTTCACTGCGGAATAACTGGCCCTGTGTTGGTACCTACCTATACGGATTCCTGCCTAGGAACCGTCCATCCTGCCACCAGTAGTCTTTAATGTCAAATTACATGATCCACCTTAGTTAGAACCCTATCTGGGGTTGTGACTCTTGCAGGAATTACTCTATATGGGTACCACCGCAGTGCAATAATGCCACGACCGCCTATAATAGTTGCAGTAAAGCAAAAAGTAAAGTAACAGCCTGTAAATGTCCCACTGATAAATGTCCCCACTGCAGAGCACAGCCCGCTCATTTCTGAGAGGATTTTGGAGTCGTTAAAACTCTGCCACGCTGGTCCAGTTTCCCAGACATGTAGATTTCTTCTCAATAGCTTTCTTCACCGCAGAACATGTAGTTTTGTGTTAAAGGTCACCGGAGATCAAACTAGAATCACTCGCGCACTATTTATTTAAGGCAAGCGCAGAGCTCCTGAGCTACTACAGCTCAACAGAATCACACAGAAATATTAGAATGTTGTGCGGCACTGCGCTTTGCCGTGGTAGCTCAGGGGCTAGGCGCTAGCTTTAAATTACATAGAATGCGAGTGACCTGAGTTCGATTCCTGGTGCCGGCACCACTAAAATTGTTAATTGCAATTTTAAGTGCTGATTTACCACGTGCTCGGCGGTGAAGGACAACGTCGTGAGGAAACCTGCATGTCTGATAAATAAAAAACATTTCGAAGACATATGCAGTCCGCCAACCCGCATTGGAGCAGCGTAGTGGATTCTTCCTAGCTCCAAAACCCTCTCAGAAATATGCTCAGCAGTGGGACATTTATAGGCAGGCTGAAACTTTACTTTACTTTTTACTGCGCTTTGCTCATCACCCTCGTACGTAATTTATTGAATCTCAAATGCTCAGTATATTTACTAGCTGGAACACTAACGCGAAACAGTAAAGCGTAGTAAGCCTGGAAATGTCCCACTAAAATGAGAGTTACACACTTTTGTGGCAATCGGCAATCTATGTGGGAGACCTATGTTTAGCAGTGGACTATTGATAGGCTGAAAGGATGATGATGTTGAAAGCTTTTTTTTAATGTAAGTAAACGAGACGAGCAATTCGTTTACCCGACGCGGTGTCACCCAGATCTTTACATTGGCATGTTCTATATAGTTAATAGAATCGGGCGTTACTTTGCGGAAATCCATCATCATAAAGGAAAGAAAGTTAATTTGCTGCAATCGGCATGCAAAATATAAAATGGTGTATATAATATTATATTTTTACTACGTAACAGTGCTCTTCAAAACTAGGTAATACACAGCATTTTATATTTTGCATGCGGATCTTAGCAAATTAATTTTCTTTCCTTTATTGGCGAGGTCTGTTTGCCACACTACCACACTGCGCTGGTTATCCTGAGTTCTCAAGTCTATACGGTCTGACGACCGCGGCCTAGAGTTCAGAGTGCCTGACTTCTACGTCGCAGGTCCTGGGTTCGAATCTCGAGCCGGTGCCATAATTTGTGCAAAAAACACAAATTGTTCGCTTTCTGGTCTAGTTATGTACACACCTAGAATATTATTGCAAAGGACTTCCTGCATAGGAATCCTATTGACCCTAGGGCTAGTTATTCTCACGTGAAACCATAACATTACTGTGTTTTGGTCTGAAGGGCACTGAGTGCTGGTGTAATCACCGCATTTAAGAATTCATATCTCCAGGTGACAGGTGCAATGTGGTGCCACACAGAAATATTCTCGGTTCCTGTTCTGCCCATAAGAAATGCTGTGTCATTTGTTTTTCGCAGACGTTCCACTCACCATCAGGTGAACGTTTTGCTCTCTAGTCACTTTGTTCAATAACAAAAAAAACTATGGCAAATAGTAGACGTGAGACGTGAGTATAGTAGACGTGATTGGGTCTTTGGTGATCGTCACTGGCCATACGAAACGTGAAGTAGCTACGTTTCGTATGGCCAGTGACGATCACCAACGTAGCTACTTCACGTTTCGTATGTCCAGTGACGATCACTAAAGACCCAATCACGTCTACTATACTCACGTCTCACGTCTACTATTACCCATAGTACCTAGTAATACCTTCAGTTGGGACTGATGTAGGCGTCAATGTCACTTATCATTAGGCGGTCGGTGTTTGTTCATCACCATACAAAAAATACAATATCTAAATATAGTGACGTATTTCGTTGTAATATTTACTTTTTAAATTATCATGTAACCCACAACAATGATGCGACATCCGCCGTGAAGGCCTTGACTTACAAATAAACAGTGTAAAATTGACATACCGTAATTCATTCAGAAGATAACAGAATAAATTATGTTCTCCTTCGCCGATCACAGCGACATCTTTCGGATAATAAGCAGAGGTCTCTAAAGTAGTTTTTCTATTAGAGGAAGTGACGAGACGAGCAAAACGATATCCTGATGGTAAATGGTGCCACTTTTGCCCATGACGAATGCTATCACCCGGACATTTCTTTGTGGCACCACACTGCGCCGGTCCCCCTGTGACATCAGTTCTAAAGTCTCATAAGCGCAGTAATTACATTAGCTGTCAGTGCTCTTTAGACCGAAATAGTAATTTTTGTAAATAGGGAGGTCCCTATTTACAAAGTTAAGTACTGAGAGTGTTTAGGAGCCGGGGGAATTCTCATAAGCGCAGTATAAATTATAATACCTTAAATACTAGCGCAAATAGGGAGGTACTGACTCTTGTTAAGTTTCTCGCACCCGATTTTAAACCTACGCGAAAAGAACGAAGGTACGATCAGCTGCAGTAGGTACGGGATACACATTACCTATTTTACTAATTGTAAGAGTCCTAAGCAGGAATCCAGTTTAAGCAGGTTACTGATAGTAGGATTCCCATGGAATCCGTCTAGGTAGGTACCACCCCAGCGACAGTTATTCTGACGTAACAGTATTGTGCAAACATTACTGTGTTTCAGTTTGTAAGCAGTATAAAGATGTAGAAATAGCTTGGCAGCGATCACCTCATTCCCAGTGGTTAACATCATCCATGGTTGCTTTTAATATTATAATAACCCTTTTTATAAAGTCTTTGCTTAATAAAGATAATAAGTAAATTTTAATTTTCACTTTTTATTTTTATTTCTCGTCGCAGTGATTATCGCAATTTTTGTAACGGGTCACAACACCATATCAAATACGACGGATGTTCCATTGTCAGCACATCATTTTAGTGGACAACGGAACTTTGGAATGTAACAGATTCTTTGTGAAGCATAACAGGTACAACAATGCGCATTGTGCTCGACGACCATGGCGAATTATTGTTTGTATTATTTTTTATCTGTTGATTGACAATTTCATGGTTTCACCGCGGTACTCAATCGTCAGTACATACCTGGAAAGTTCATAGGTAATCATAGTTGAAAAACACCACGCTTTAAGAGGGCACCCGTTATTACTTGATTATAACAGTTGTTACGCGCTAAATGCACTAAGGCTCGATTCCCGTGCGAATCTAAATATATATATGTACCACTTGTAGTAGTTCCGGGTCTGGATGTTAATCAGTGTAATTTTTTTCTAATGTGGAGTATCGAAAACTAAAGAATCCACGCGAAGTTTCTTTCACCAACTGTAATACGTGTTCCGGACTTTTATTCTTCACCTATCAGTCCGTTAATAGTCCACTACTGGACATAGGCCTCTTTCAAGAAAGGAGGATTTGCCTTAACACTACTCCCGGCAGGGGCGATTACATGTATATATAGAATAGAATACAATCTTAGAATAGAAAATTATTTTGATAGAAATTTACTAGTGGTAGGATCTCTATGCACGAATCCGTCTAGGTAAGTACCACCCCAAAGCCAGTTATTCTGCCGTGAAGGAGTAGTGTGGCACTGAGAGCTAGTGTAGTCACTGGGTATGTGAGACTTAAGAACCGAAGTCTCAGAGTGTACGGGCTCAGTGTAGTTGCCATAGACACAGAAATGTTCTGGATGATACAGCATTTGATATGGGCAGACGTTGCACTTACCATCAGGTGAACGTTATGCTGGTCACGTCAATTTATTCAATAAAAAAAAGAAATAGATGTTACTTTGCGGAAATCCATTATATTGGAGAAGGAAAGTTAATTTGAAAAGATCAGCACGCAAAATATAAAATGGTGTATATCACTCAGTTTTGAAGAGCACTGCCCGCTATACCTCAATAGCGTGAAAAGCAAACTAACAGCGACACCGGGAACCACCGCCGGGAACCGCCACCAGATATCCTCCATCACTACAACACTACCATTAGGCAATATACACCACTGAAGTCGAGACCACGGCAAAAGTTTCTTCGTGAAGTTGTCTCGACTTCAGTATTCCTATTATAATTGGTAAGGAATCTCCTTCCGCTAACTGCCACGGAACGAGACGATGCGTCAGATTTTCTCACCTCTCTCTCCCCCTCTCTCGCCACCATACAATAGACTTCCAGACTTCAAATCATTAGTCCATACTAATATTATAAATGCGAAAATTACTCCCTCTGTCCCTCTGTCTGTTTGTTACCTTTTCACGGTTCAAGCGCTAAACCAATCTTGACGAAGTTTGGCACAAAGATAGCTCGCATCTTGGAGACGGAGACAGGATACTTATTATTCCGGAGAAACGTTCCCACTGTAATTTTAAAAATACCAAATACACGCGGACGTAGTCACGGCTTCAGCTAGTTAAGTCCTCTATTTATTAGCGATTTACCACCCCATCTCATCCCGTGGGTGTCGTAAAAGTCGACAGAGGGATATTAAAAACCAAGAGATGGGTAACAGCATCTTCCTGGTACATCTGAATAATTAAACTGCGCTTGCCAACAGGCCTGCCAAGCGTGGCAACTGCGGCAAAATCCCCTCAAATTGAGAGCTACAAACTTTTGTAGTAATCTATGGGGGAGACCTATGATTGAGCAGTGGACTAGTGATAGGCTGAAATGATAATGATGATGATCACGATATCTCCGAAACTACAATACTCGAAATTTGGCATACACATTGCTTTCCCGACATACATTCACTAAGAACGGATTTTGCGAACATTTGCTCTTAAATGTGTAAACTGGCTGATGCTCTTTATCTGTATACAAACTTTACATACATACATATATTCACGCCTTTTACTCATATAAGGGGTAGGCAGAGGCTACACACGTAGACCACTTTTCGCCCCCGCGGGAAACGAGACTTGACAGGTGGCGAACCACGTCGCCGTGTCGAGAACTTCTTGCAATCCGTACAATCCCTTAGTCGCTTACGAAAGCTCGTTAGGAAAGAGGTACTCGTAGGTGCTATTCTACTCTGCCGGACACGTATCGGCTAACAACTACAAACTATAATATAACATTAACTTCCGTGCGAAGCCGGGCGGGGTATTATGTGTCACTAAAAATCTACGTATTATGTCAATATACAATATTAATAATCAATGTAAATACTAGGAAATACGCGCCGCGGGCGAATTCAGGAAAAACCATTATATTGGATAACGATGTTAATAAATTTATTGCGTTCATAATTAAATTCAATCCGCGACTAACCTCGAACAAGATGAATTATAGCTTCGGATATTATTTCAACTTTGTAATATTAATTTATTTATATCACACTCGTGATATCTTACTTGTAGTCTTGTTAGAAGAATTTATTGCTTTGATAAATGTTTCGAGACCTGGAGGGATTAAGACTTAGTGATTTTAGTCACGCCTTTTTCGAGGAGAGGCCACACACGTAGCTCACTTTTCGCCTTCGTGGGAAACGAGACGTGACGGACGAACCCCTTCGCCGCCATTTTTGTAAGAGTAAAATAATTCTTACTCTCCATTGCGCTCCCATGAGCACAATAGTGACAGCATTGCATTTTATGCTATTATTCTGCAAGATTAAAGGCTGTCCGTATCTACAATACCTTAGTCGCCTTTCCGACGCTTCGTTAGGAAAGAGAAAGGTACTGTTCTACATTTATTCCATTTATCCAGGAAACGGAATCCATTTAAAATTAGCTGAAATCATCAATATGTCAAGAGGAACCTTTACTTGCTTTAAAAAATGGTTGGAGAGATTTTGCCCTAGTTGCCAAGCTTGGCAAGCGGGCTGACAATCCCATTTTATTATTTGATGTACCAGAAAGCTGCAAATTTACCGATTTCAATCTTCCCTCTGTCGATTTTACCGGTTGTTTTGCTACAAGTTGATGCATACAGGTGGCTCATATCTGTTGTGGGGGGATCTGTTGAACAGTGGACTTGTGGTGGGCTAAATATGATGATGATGATGATGATAATGAAGAAAAACATGGCACCGTTCATCATCGTCATCGTTACTAGCACCTAGGATTTTAGTAATACTTTGGACTATTTTCTGTGTCGCGAGTGAGTTATACGTATATACATTTCACAATACTTAATTATTGATAGTTCAATTAACACATTATAGTGCTCATAAAAGTGTCATTAAAACTTATTTTAACTGACTAAAAAGAAAAAAATTCCCTCTGGGTTTCTTGCTGGTTCTACCCTAGACAAGAGTCATTTTTGCGAACCAGTGTAGTTAAAAATGAAATGACTTTCAATGAGTATTATGTAAATAATCTACGAGTACGTTGAATAAAAAATATTATATTCTATTCTTGTAAGGGGCTAGCTCCTAACATACAGGTTCCCTAGTTCATGAGCTAGGACTCATTTGAAATTAAGGGTAACCAACTTGTGTACATACATACAGTCACTTGATAATGCCTCGTTTTGAGGTGAAACACGTGTCGTGTTCTCTACTTCAGTGGTGTGTATTGCCTAGTGGTAGTGTTGTAGTGGTGGAGGGTATCTGGTGACTACTCCCGGTGGCGGCTCCCGGTGGCGGCTCCCGGTGGCGGCTCCCGGTGGCGGTATTGGTTTTCTGGTGCACGCTGTTGAGGGAGGGCGGGCGGTGCTCTTCAAAACTAGGTGATACACACCATTTTACATTTTGCATGCGGATCTTAGCAAATTAACTTTCTCTCCTTTACAATGACAGAAGAACAATCGCTCTAAGGACCGATTTGGAGTGTGAGAATCAAACAAAGCCAGATATCTAACACAACAAAACGGTCACCACCTAATTTGTTTACTTACGGTACATAGTATTATAACTTTTAGCGAGTTTAATTAACCTTGTGTGTCATTCATTTTTATTTTCGTCTCTTCAATTATTTCACACGGTGCTGATATTTTTATATCGGACGTTTTCCGTTGTACCTTTTAGTTACTGGTGTTAGGATTCCCGTGGACTCCATCTAGGTAGGTACGACCGCAGTGCCAGTTTTCCCGCCGTGAAGCAGTAGTGTGCAGGCATTACCGTGTTTCGGTGTGAAAGCCACTGATAGCTGGTGTAATTACTACACATAGGAGACTAAAGACTGATGTCACAGGTACCACCGCAACAGTATTGTTCCTAGTTCAGGCACAGTCATTTTAACATAAATGTTGAAATATAAACTAAGCCAAAGTTTGTTTATAAAATATTGCAACATAGAGGCCTAAGTTTCAATAAATAATTATTTTTTATTCGATAAAGTATTGAATAGACGTGCAAAATGTTCACCTGATGGTAAGTGCAACGTTTGCCCATAACAGATGCTGTATCATCCAGAACATTTCTGTGTCTATGGATACTACACTGAGCCCGTCACGTAGTAGTAAGTTCTTAAGTCTCATATGCCCAGTGATTACGCTAGCTCTCAGTGCCCTTCAAACCGAAACACAGTAATGTGTGCACACTTCTGCTTCACGGCGGAATAACTGGCCCAGGGGTGGTACCTACCTAGACGAATTCCTGCATAGGAATCCTATATAGCCTTTTGTACCTTAACTTAAATATAGTACATAATCTTTATTTTTGTATTGGTGTACAATAAAGAAGAATATTGATTGATTGATTGATAGTCATAGATAAAAAAAATCATCGAAAATCTTGCCGTATCTTTAGAAAGATCTTTTTTGTTACAGAAGTAGCGTTTCGGGCGGAGTATCGCTGGGGGCACACTTGGTGTGTGCCAGAGTTGCCGGTCTGACAGATAAGCAACGCGCCATGTGTCGATCCTCGCCAGCCGCGATCGCGGCCGTGGGAGACGGCTTAAGGTAAATAAAAAAAATTAAGCAATCGGCAATGACGCACACAGATACACAGTCAGCGACACTAAAACATCCCCAAAAAAAGAGTGCACAATGCGCTCATTTCAATTAGCATCATGTCAGCCGTGTCAACGCAAGGACTGTCAAAACGTCGTGGGACATTAGTTCATTTTATTTAAAAAGCTACATTATATTATATATTGTTTTGGTGAAACGTGGATTGTGGCAGTCATATGCTTTTGCAGTGAGTGCCCAGTCTCTGACTACCCCTGATGGGATACAGTCGTGACCTTATGTATGTATGTATGTACATTAAATTGGTGTTTAGCTAATCGGAATTTGTGATCTTTGTCCTTATTTTTATGTTTCAATCGATCGAGAACTATTTTTGAAGTGATTTTTGTATGGATCTGTGTTATATTTGGGTTTTTTTGTAATATAAATAACAGTAACCTATTACACAGTGGGCATCCGCTCTTTGAGAGGGCTTTAAAGCTGGGAAGGGTATGGCCATGGAGTAACAAAGCAGATTGGTGGACTTCACATGTCCTCAAAATATTTTTTTTCATTCACCGGTTAACTTGTGGCAGGATTTCTTTGTAAGTAGGCACCACCGCATTGCTAGTTATTCTGCCGTCAAGCTGTAGTGAAAACATTACTATGTTTCGGTTCGAAGGACTGATAGCTAGTGTAATTACTGGGCTTGTGGGAATATACAACTGATGTCCGAGGGTCCCGCAGTGTTGATGGGAATGTTCTAGGTGACACAGCATTTGTTATGAGCAGACGTTGCGCTTATTATAAGATGAACGATTTGCGCACCATGTCACTGTTTCATAAAAAAAAAACGCCCGCAACGTCGCGATGGGGCAGTTTGGTATTCTTTTTTAGTTTTCATGCAAGTGTCGTGAGGTTATTTTTATTCACCGGTAAACGCGTGGTAAAGCGGCATTTAACAATTTTAGTGCCAGTTCGGCAACGGGCATTTTTCTCAGTTTGGCTAGAACTAAACCTAGTGACCCTTTGCTTCATTGTAACGTGTCCTGAAGACGAATGACGTATCAAGTTTGGTGTGGTAATAATGAAAAATATAAATCTCATATTACTGTTTCATTGTATTTTATTTTTTTACTTGTTTGCTGCTTTCTTTGCTTAAATTGAAAATATTTTACAAGATGTTCATTAACAATGTCATAATTGTTTTTATGACACAATCATCTTCTCCATTGAGTGAAGAGTGACGTGATTATTTTTATGACGATTGACAATATAGCTATTGTCTTTACAATTCCTAATTATTTTCCTTAAATATTCTTTGTGTTTCATTTATTTCTTTATGTTTTACTTATTTGCTACCAAACTATAAATATAATTACGTTATAGTCATTATTATTCGATACTGCAATTCAATATAAATTGCTATATATATTTATTCTCTACTGTCTTTTTTTTAATTTGATAAAGTGACGGAACGAGCAGAACGTTCACCTGATGGTAAGTGCAACGTCTGCCCATAACAAATGCTGTGTCACCAAGAAAATTTCTGCGTAATGTGAAAAAATACTGTTTCGGTTTGAAGGGCACTGTGAGCTAGCGTAATCACTGGGCTTTTGAGACTTAAGAACTGACGTCTCAGGGTGACGGGGTGTGGTGTCACACAGAAATATTCTAGGTGACACAGCGTTTGTTGTGGGCGGACGTTGCACTTACCATAAGGTGAACTTTTTGCTCGTTTCATCACTTTATGCAATAAAAAAAATTTATGTCTGTAAAATGCGCCCACGGTACAATAGAAATCCATTTTCTAATTAAAAATACTATTAAATATTTTTTCATTGCTTTAGAATGGCGTATGCCGAGTGTCGAGAGCAGCTCAGTGGCTACAGATGGAACTGTTCGGGCGTTGGCGATGGGAACGACTTTGGGCATGTCATGCCTCTAGGTGAGTATTCATCATCATCTTTTGAGCCTATCACTAGTTCACTGCTGAACATAGGCCTCCCCCATAGATTGCCATAAAGGTTTGCAGCTCTCAGATTACGAGAATTTTGCCATAGTTGCCACGCTTGGCAGGCGGGTTGGGAAACGCAGTTTATTTATTTAGATGTTGCAGGAAGACGCTGCTGCCCATCTTCTGGTGTGTCCCTATGTCGACTCTTACGACACACACGGGATGAGATAGGGTGGTAGATTCTCTTAAGCCGCTACCACACGGCAACGGTGAGTATTGTGAAATTAAAATTCCTAATACGAGTGATCGATATAGGGGACGGACTAAAGAATGTATTATGAGAAAAATATTTTGGGACTCTTCGTCGAATGGGCGTTGATATAGAGGTTGATAGAGATGTTGAAAAATTAGAAACATTTTCCAGTATCTTCATCATCTGAACTGTCAATTCGTATGAATATTTTTTCTAAGCCTTCTGAAGATGGAATTATTTGGACATTGTTATATACGAGCATAGTATACCCTTAAAACCAGATTATATATTATTACGTGATATATATTCGTGGTATAAAAGTAAGTGAATAATTATTACGTGAATAAGAGAAAGAAATTCGACATTCCCAGAATCGTCAATTCAACCTCTTTTAAAAACTCGCGCTTTCAACGCTAAAGCGTATACCCGAAAACTCAAATAATTTATTCAATAATTGTAATATTTTTTTCAACGAAAACTTTAATTTTAATACTTTTACTAATTTTTCGTCATTAGAGGGGAAAATAATCTTCAAAATGACGTATCAAACATTAATTTTGATACAGGATTAAGGGAGATATTTCACACCGACAATAAAACACCTTCGAGAAATAATATTAAGACGATTTTATTCGAAAAAAAAACGCAACAACGCTTTTTGTAAAATCAAAAGGACATGAATTATATGTACGTTTGTTATAACTACAATTAGTTATTTATTTTATGTAAATTGAACGATCATTTAATAGTTGACGAAGATGCCATTGGTTCAAGTTCAAAACAATATTGTTTTCAGTTCGTGACAGTCAACACCCACTGATTCGTGATCCGTAAGTAATATATTGTCGAACTGAATATCGACACGCTCTTATACAGGTTGTTCCATAATTCAATGACGTCTTAACTGGTTGGTCGGATGGACGATGGTTGCATGATGCCAAGAAATATCGGTACTGTTCAAAGTGGAACAAAACAACATACATACATACATAAGATCACGATTGTATCTCATAAGGGGTAGTCAGAGACTGGGCACTCACTGCAAAAACAGATGACTGACACAATCCACGTTTCACCAAAACAATAAAATGCACTTGTAAAATGCACGTGTGATAGGTGGTGAGCCCATCGCCACTATGTGCTGTTGGATGCCCAGTGCAGTTTAATTCCTTACTCGCCTTTTACGAGATCCATTGGATGAGATGGAGTGGTAGTATTCTTTTAACGAGCCGCCACCACACGGCTACACAAACAAAACATAATCGTGACTTATATTATGTTAAATACAGTGATTTTTATGAGAGATTTTTCTAGATATGGGAGAGAATGTTCTAATTTATATAGATAAAAAGATCATTATTTAAGGACTGTGTTAGTTAACAAAAACGTTAAAGTAAGGAGAAAGTGTGGTGGCGGCTTGAGAGAATCTACCACCCCATCTCATCCCGTGGGTGTCGTAAAAGTCGACAGAGGGAAAATTAAAACCAGGAGATGGGCAGCAGTATCTTCCTGGAACATCTGAATAAATAAACTGCGGTTGCCAACCGGCCTGACAAGCGTGTCAACAATGGCAAAATCCCCCCAAAATGAGAGACACTAATTTTTGTAGCAATCTTTGGGGGAGGCCTATGTTCAGCAGTGGACTAGTGATAGGCTGAAACGACGAAGGAGAAAGGTTATCGAGTGGCAACCTCGTACCGGCAAACGCAGTGTACGGAAATCTCCCACTCGATGGATGCAGGTGGCTCAGGACTTGGTTAGTATTCCACTGCTGTGCGCTTTTCGCAGAATCTCTGTGGAACTTGCTTCATTGCCAGAGGTTTTTTCGGAGCCATACGACTTGGGACCTTCAAGAAAAGAGCCTATTCCTTTCCCAAAGGCTGGCAACACACCCTGCGATTCCCCTGGTATTGCAGATGTTCATGAGCGGCGGTGATCACTTAACATCAGGTGAGCTCGTTAGCCCACTCTTCTATAAAAAAAGTCTATGTGAAGACCCTTGTTCAGCAGTCTACTAGTGATATGCTAAAATGATAATGATGATTTTAGGAATACCTAAAATTAAAAAAATATATTAACCCTAAATTCTAAACTGCTAATGTTTAATAAGGGATATAACATAGCTTCTTAACAAATTGAATTTTGAGTGTGTGAAAATGGGACATACTGTATTTGAACAAAACTTGGCTTTGTCCCTTTCTGTCATAGGTTAAACATATTAATCACAATTAATCAGCAAGTCATCGATACATAATGATATCGATGATTTGCGACCGTAAAATGGAACCTTTATTAACATGTATATTGCATAAACCGTTTCCAATAATTTATTATTTACCTATTTGCATACAGTCAATATATTATATGCTTTTAATGAATACTTTATCTAAGACAATGATAGCTCCCATATAACAGATATATAGATAATATAGAGAGAGATCTGAACATAGAGCTTTCATAAAAATACTCTATTAATAATAAATAAAATAAATAATCTTTATAATAATATCTGTAAATTAAAAACTTTTTGATTTGATTGACCTCCGGTTTACAATACGGCGATAACCTCCGAATACTATCGGAGGCCATCAACTGCGCAGAAGACATTACATTGCATGAATTGTACACGCAAGCTCAGAGTCACTCTTCCCAACCTATCCGCACCCGATGTAACTAGGGAAGGCTAAGATGCTATGTCAGAGACACAGGGATGATGACACTCAACTCAACACTTTCAGACCCGATAATCAACAATTGGTATTTTGCACAAATGTTGGCACCGGCTGAAATTTGAACCCAGGTCCCACGGCGTAGCAGACAGGCAATCTAACCACTACGCCACGTCAAAAGGCGGTTTATGGATATACATATAAATATATAATAATGTGATGTGGTAGCGGCCTAAGAGAATCTACCACCCCATCACATCCCGTGGGTGTCGTAAAAGTCGACAGAGGGAAAATGAAAACCAGGAGATGGGCAGCGGCATCTTCCTGTAATATCTGAATAAATAAACCGCGGTTGCCAACCCGCATGCCAAGCGTGGCAACTATGGCAAAATCCCTCGAAAGTGAGCGCTACAAACTTTTGTAGCTATCTGTGGGGGAGACCTATGTTCAGCAGTGGACTTGTAATAGGCTGAAACGAAAACGAAAAAACAGTCTCAAATATGCCAGACGTAAATGATTCACATTGGGCTGCAGCATTAAAACTGGGAGTCTGATACTTCGATCGCCAATTCGCTGGCCAAGCATGGCGATCGAAGCATTTGCTGCGAATTATCAGCAGCAAATTCTCTCAACTTGATCTAGAACCCAGCAGTGCAGACTATTTAGACCGGGGTGAAGCCAGAATTATGAATAACCCACATTTAGACCACGATGAAAACTTTCAAATACTGTCGGAAGCAATCAACTGCGCAGGAGATATTATAGTGCCACAAGTGTTGGCGCAAACTCAACAAACAAGTACTACATTCTTCTCTCACTTCTCAAGTAAACAACTACTCATATTCTTCCCAGCCTATGTAACGCTAATACGATAAGATTGGAGATAAACTGTATAGGAATCCTATCCACCTAGTTTAGGTAGGTACCACCCAGGGCCAGGTATTCCTGTCCGTGAATGGGCATATGAGACTAAGAACTGATATCTCAGGGTGACGGTTGCAGTGAGTTATCACACATAATTTCTGGGTGGCATAGCATTTGTTATGAGCAGACGTTGCCCTTACCATCAGGTGAACGTTTGGCTCGTTTTTGGGTTCAGCGACACAGAGATGATCACCACACCATCAGACCCGATAACAAACTAATTTGTGTTTCTGCACAAATGTCAGCACTGGCTGGGATTCGAGCCCAGGACCCTTGGTGTCGCATTCTAGTATTATTAACACTTAGGTCACGCGGTCGTCAACTTCTTCATTATAATCGCTGTAAATTTCATAGTACGCGAGTGACCTGAGTTTGATTCCCGGTGCCGGCACCACTAAAACTGTTAATTGCAATTTTAAGAGCTGATTTACCACGTGCTCGGCGGTGAAGGAAAACATCGAAGACATGTGTAGTCCGCCAACCCGCATTGGAGCAGAGTGGCGGATTCTTCCTAGCTCCAAAAACCCTCTCAGAAATGAGAGGAGGCCTGTGCTCAACAGTGGGACATTTATAGGCTGTAACTTAACATTAAACTTTACTTATAATATAATTTCGGTGATGTAATTGCTGTTAGCCTTTTTGGCTTTTACAGCTTCATTGGATAATAATTTACTTATAAGGGAGCACTGCGTAGACGGTTATTTAAAAAAATCCTTTTGTTCTACTTTGTACTAATTTAATTAAGAAAAATGCAAAGATTTTGACATATTCATTATCATCATCATCATTTCAGCCGATGACTAGTCCAGTGATGAACATAGGCCTCCCCCATTAATTGCCACAAAAGTTTGTAGCTCTCGGTCTCGGGGGGATTCGCCATAGTTGCCACGCTGGGCAGGCCGGTTGGCAACCCCAGTTTATTTATTCAGATGGTCTAGAAAGATGCTGCTGCCCAAATTCTGGTTTTAATTTTCCCTCTGTCGACTTTTACGACACCCACTGGATGAGTAGTTTTTTTTTATTGCATAAAGTGATGAAACGAGCAAAACGTTCACCTGATGATAAGTGCAACGTCTGCCCATAACAAATTGCTGTGCTACCTAGAAAATTTCTGTGTAACACTACACTGTGCCCATCACCCTGAGACATTGGTTCTTAAGTCTCATATGCCCAGTGATTACGCTAGCTCACAGTGCCCTTCAAACCGAAACACAGTAATGTTTGCACACTACTGCTTCACGGCAGAATAACTGGCCCTGGGGTGGTACCTACCTAGACGGACTCCTGCATAGGAATCCTACCACCAGTAAACTACCTTCCCTTAAGCCGCCACCACACGGCGGATTGACATTTCATTAACAGTTATTAAATGTATTAAACTGACATATTAATTACAAATAGATATTAATACAATAAATAATCTATATACAAAATCTATTCAAATAAATAAAATTGAAGTGTCTCTTTGGAATAACAAAATAACAGCTTTTTACTCAAAGCTCATGAAAGTATATGCGGTACTTACTAGAAAAAAAACAATTTTTAAAAATTTTCGTCCGTCTGTTTGTTCCGGAGGATTAGCTCCGAAACGGCTCGACAGATTTTGACGGAACGTTCCCTGACAGATAGCTGATATTATAGCGGTTAACTTAAGCTACTTTAATTTTAGAAAAATAAGGGTCCCGCGCTAAAACTTCAAAACCCTAAAATCCGAGCCAAGTAGGGAAGTGTATATACTCGTACATAAGTTTATCATCGAACGGGTTCGGTTTTTTTAATCGGGTGAATTTCTACTGTATTGTGGGTGAGTTTTACAGACATACATTTCACATGCACACATGCATAACCAGACCCTCAATCAAAAAATTGTGTTTTCGCACAAATGTTGGCGCCGGCTGGGATTCGAACCCAGGATCCTCGGCGTAGAAGTCAGGTACTCTAACCACTAGGCCACGCGGTCCACATTTATTGTACCTACCTTATTTTTAACATTACATACATACTTTTTCCTTATAAGGGGTAGGCAGAGGCCATTCACGTAGCCCACTCTTCGCCCCCGCGGGAAACGAGACGGTGGCGAACCACTACGCCGCCATTTTGGTTACGAGTGAAAAGATCCTACTCCCAATTTCGTTCCTACGAGCTACGAGAGTATAGCACGAAATTACAGTGACAGCATTGCATATTATTATTATTTATTATTTAAACTTTATTTGCACACACAAAAAAGATGTACAAAAAGGCGGACTTAAGGCAACGAGGCATTCTCTACCAGTCTACCTTCGGGTCGAGCAGAGAAGATGTAGTGGGTGCCAAGATCAAACAAAAAAAAAGAAACAACCACAGTAATCTAACTAATATATAAAGAAATAAACTATTCTGTTATATGTAATAATAATAACAAACAAAAATAGATATAATATTTACATTATATACATACACACATGGGCAATAAGTGTTATTCTGCACATATAACGGCTGTACCTTACGACACCTCGATAGGAAAGTTATGTGCTATTCTACTCTGCCGGACACATATCGACTAATTAACCCGAGCCCTATTCAAAAGTAAATAAAGTAATTCTTATTCTAACATTTGAATAATTTCTAATAGAAAATAAATTCTTGCCAATCAAGTAGCTATCAGACCTTCCAAGGAACACTCGAGCTTCGTATGGCACTTAAACTTTCCACAAACAAACAAATTAGCTTTAGCATTGAGTCATAAAATTCGACGTCGTATAAATAAATTTTCGTCTCGTATTATTTATTGATATAAACATTTGAACGGCATTTCAACAGCTACCTACGGCATTCGTTAACTCCAATCAATTTACCGCCCTGCAGGGTTGTCGATATTTCTTCAGATAGGAAATGGTAGGAATAAGCTTGGTAGGAATCTTTTTTTTTTGATTGGATAAAGTGATGAAACGAGCAAAACGTTCACCTGATGGTAAGTGCAACGTCTGCCCATAACAAATGGTGTGTCACCCAGGAAATTTCTGTGTTACACTACACTGTGCCCATCACCCTGAGACATAAGTTCTTAAGTCTCATATGCCCAGTGATTACGCTAGCTCACAGTGCCCTTCAAACCGAAACACAGCTATGTTTGCACACTATTGCTATATAGAATAACTGGCTTTGCAGTGGTCTAGGTAGGTACCACTCCAGGGCCAGTTATTCTGCCGTGAAGCAGTAGTGTGAAAAATATACGGTGAATAATTACTGAGAAAATGAGACTTAAGAACTGATATCTCAGGGTGACAAGCGGAATGTGATACTAAACAAAAAAAATTGTGACAGCATTTGTTACAGGCAGACGTGCATTGTTTTGATGTTACTGTAGTGACGTTATCTATATAATAATATCAGGTGAACGTTTTGCTCGTTACGTCACTTTATCCTATAAGAAAAGCCTTAGACGTAATGGAACTTTGTAGATCTACTCGGAAAAAACTTTCTAGTTTTGACCTAGACCCTATCTACAGACATGTATTAATGCTAATATGTATAATGAAATTAAATTTCCTTTATTATTCGTCGTAAGAAATATAAATTTCGTTTTTCAAACGTCATTTACCCGTCTACTTCCGTTTCGTAATGAGGTTCCTCTGTCGGAGAAGAAACTCCGTAGGTATCCTCTTTTTTCGTAAATCCTTTTTTATCTTAGTCCAAAATACATAATTGAATTTACAAAGAATAGTCTCAAGGAAAACCAAAGCACGCTGCATGTTTAAATTTTAGACGAGATTAATTTGCCGTGTGGTAGCGGCTTAAGAGAATCTACAACCCCATCATATCCCGTGGGTGTAGTAAAAGTTGACAGAGGGAAAATTAAATCCAGAAGATGGGCAGCATTGTTTTCCTGGAACATCATAATAAATAAACTGCGGTTGCCAACCCGCCTGCCAAGCGTGGCGACTATGGCAAAATTCCTCCCAAAATGAGAGCTACAAACTTTTGTAGTATAGTTTTGTTTGTTTGGGGGAGGCCTATGTTCAGCTGTGAACCAGTGATAGGCTGAAATGATGATGATAATTTAATTAATATATAAGTATATTGTAAACTCGAGCAGACGAGCCTCTACCAACAGGACCTTGTTCACGAGTATGACGCATGTGTATAATAGACATGTTTCCATGTGTGTTATTCTTAAAATTTCACTAAATAATTTTTGATGCCAGGAGTATCGAACTTAGGTATTTTACGTACTATTTAATTTAAGGCATGCGCGCGGCCTTTGAATATGACGGTTCTATCTATGTAAGTTATAAAAATATTCTTCAGGAAATGTGTAACGAAAAACGTGAAAATCTTTACAAAAAATTATAAATTGGAACTCACTAACAGCCCTGATTATCCAGCATTCTGTGATCATAAAATGTCGAAATGAAAACAAAATGGTCGCCGCTCACAAGGAATCGCTCTAACCTGTCTCTGAATTAACACGTCCATGAAATAAATAAACAACGATTCTCAGGGAAGTGACGGTTACCGAAATTGAGGGTGAATATAATTTAAAGGCCTTCTTAAACTGTCGCTTTTTATGTTATATGAGTCGATGTAGTTCAAGGTACTTGCCTTAAAGATAGATCGCGGGACTGGATTCGATCCCAATCCCGGCACTAGTAAAATTGTTAAACGAAATTTGAAGTGCTTATTAATAAATGCTCAGCGGGGAAAAACATCGTGAGGAAATCTATATATATTTTGTATCTATTTTGTCTTCAAGTCACCAACCCGGAGTGGGGCAGAATGACAGACTCTTCCCGGCTCTGAAACCCTCTCAAAATTGAGAGGAAGGCTGTAATCAGCAGCTATATATTTCGTCATCATCATCTCAGCCTATCACTAGTACACTGCTGAACATACGCCTCCCCCCATAGATTGCCACAAAAGTTTGTAGCTCTCTTTTTGGGGGTATATTGCCATAGTTGCCACGCTTGGTGGGTGGTGGATTGGCAACCGCAGTCTTCTGTTTTTAGTTTAACCTCTGTCGACTTTTACGACACCAACGGGATGGGATGGGGTGGTAGATTCTCTTAAGCCGCCACAATACGGCTAGCCGTGTAGCCATTTGCACGGCCATAACTTTCGAATACTGACGTAAGCTACCAACTACACAGGAGTTATTATAGTGCAAAGCTCACGCGATACACACGGAGGTAGGCTGAGATGCAGTGCCAGTAACAGAGGGACAATCACAACAAAACCAGAGCCGAAAATAAACCCGGCTGTGTCAACGGTTTTGGGTTCTTAATTCCAGTTTTTTTTATTTTTTTTTATTTGATAAAGTGTCGAGACGAGCAAAGCGTTCACCTGATGCTAAGTGCAACGTTTGCCCATAACAGATGCTGTGTTACTTAGAATATTTCTGTGTAGCACCACACTGCGCCCGTCACCCTGAGACATAAGTTCTTAGGTCTCATATGCCCAGTGATTACGCTAGCTCTCAGTGCCCTTCAGACCGAAACACTGTAATGTTTGCACACTACTGCTTCACGGCAGAATAACTGGCCCTGGGGTGGTACCTACCTAGACGGATTCCTGCATAGGAATCCTACCACCAGTAATTTAATCCAGTTCTTTAATCCGTAGGCTAAGCTACACTACACTACACTACGGGTCGCGTGTTAGATTCCCGCACGGGACTAATATTTGGTTGCCCTACAGATAGTTCTTTCGGGTGTTGGTGTTTGTGCATGTGGTATTTATGTCTGACCCACGAATCAGGAGAAATCCTACTCGTTTTTAAAAAAAAAATATTAGAGCAACATACAAATTGCCCGTGTGTCTAACAAGCACTCGATCTTATGCACTACCGACGAAACAAGTCGCAATAATCTAAAATCCTTTTATTTGTACGTGGGGTAAACTCGCATGAATACTGGACCGGCCATGTCGTGACGGACTCTTACCGTCTAAAACCCACGCTGGGCTTCATCAGCGCTGAAGAGTTGAACCAACCTCATCCCGTACGTGTCGAGAAAGTCACTAAGCGTACAGTACAATACAGTTACAGCCTATAAATGTCCCATTGCTGAGCACAGGCCTCCTCTCATTTCTCATTTCTGACAGCTGGAGCCGGGATGAGTCCGCCACGCAGCTCCAATGAGTGTCCTCGCAATATTTTTATCATTCCTCAGATGTTTTAGTCACAATCTTCTCCATCAACGCTGAGCACGTGGTAAATCAGCACTAAAAGTTGCAGAACAGTTATAGAGGTGCCGGGGATCGAACTCGGGTCAGTGGCGTACTATGAAATTTAAGCCGAGCGCCCGGCTCACTATCATTACTAAAATTGTGAAGCGAAAGTTTAAGTGTTTATTCATATGCTCAGTGGAGAAAAACATCAGGAGGAAATCTTCATGCCTGAAGAATAAAAATATTTTGTCTTCAAGTCACCAACCCGGATGGGGACAATGGCAGACTCTTCCCGACTTCCGGTAATACCAAATAATTAGTTCTGAAAATCGCGTTGCGTGTTGCAACGCGTTTCTCATCATCCATCATCTAAACAATACATGGCAAGTAAAGGGGTCATCACAAAGGTTGAGGATTTTCTGTAATCTGCTTAGCGGGGATTTGCAATCTTAGGACCAGACTCCTCGCACTTCAGAGTGCTGACCATTACATGTCTGGGTATTTTAGGTTTAGCCTATTTGAGATGGTTATTCGTGTCGTAAAAGTCGACAGAGGGGAAATGAAAACCAGGAGATGGGCAGCAGCATCTTCCTGAAACATCTGAATAAATAAACTGCGGTTGCGGAACCACCTGCCAAGCGTGGCAACTATGGCAAGATTCCCCCAAAATCAGAGCTACAAACTTTTATTGCACTCTATGTCCCCCATAGAGTGCCATAAAAGTCTTAAAGGCCTATGTTCAGCAGTGGACTATTGATAGGCTGAATTGATGTTGATGATTTGGCCATCATTAAGAAGTGACCAGATTCTGGCGTCATTTGCTTTAGTCAACTTTTACTATACCCACAGGACGAAAACGTTGCAAAATAATCTAAAGATTCTTTTACGCATAACCGTATAGACAAGAGTGTCGCCGGCCAATGGGCCAAGGGGACCGATTGTCGGCAACAATTATCGAACACTGTTGTAAGTTGTCTTGGCATTAGGTTAACAAATCGAGTCTCCAGGGGGGAGAGGCAGGCGCCTCACCCCGCTTCCCCTCGCTCTCGCGAAGAGGGACTCCGTTTCAGTAATAAATAATTAAATCTATTCACTATTAATATAAAATTAATCCTTTACCAGACTACGATGTTACTGTAACATTTAATCGACGGACATAAACAATGAAAATCGGAACGCCTTGTGCCAGAGGTTGCACACAGGCGGTCCGCGATGCAATTTTAACATAATTGGTATTAATGTTCTTTGTAAGTACATTTAAAAGAAAGAAATAAAATAATCTTTTTCTTTCATTCTTATTCGTAGCGTAACAACATTCACAACAAACAAAACGTGAGAAAATATTTCTCTAAAAAATCATATTTATATATAATGCGGTAAATAATATATATTTTTTTATTCCATTGTAATGGATTATGTACAAATACTACATTAAAGTAGAGATTATTAGAAATAATTGTCATCAACAAGAAAACCAAGAGTCCGCCAACCCTCATCGGAGCAGGCGTGGCGGACTCTTCCCGCCTCCAAAACGTTCTCAGAAATGAGAAGAGGCTAAGCTCAGCGTGAGGTGAGTGGGACATTTATCAGGGGCTAGGCGCTCGCTTTAAATTTAATGGTACGCGAGTGACCTGGGTACTATTTCCGGTACCGGCACCACTAAAATTGTTAATTGCAATTTTAAGTGCTGATTTACCACGGCTTGTGCTCGGCGGTGAAGGAAAACATCGTGAGGAAACCTGCATGTCTGAGAAACAATTTATATTTCGAAGACATGTGCAGTCTGTTAACCCGCATCGGAGTAGCGTGGCGGATTCTTCCTAGCTCCAAAACCCTAACAGAAATGAGAGGAGGCCTGTGCTCAGCAGTGTGACATTTGTAAGCTGAAACTTTACTTTTACTTTTTTTATTTTACTACCTCAATCGATACGATCTACCTATGTGTATACAATACAATTTAAATACAATAAAACGTTTCTGATAACAATATTGCATCATTATTATGGACTTTTTATGTAGTAAAAACATAAAAACCTTTAACAACTCCCGAGTTTAACACCCCTGGCACAAAACCAACACAAGTCAATTAGCTCTCCCTTATAAATCACAACGCCAATGTACGAGTAGGTGTGATATCAGGCCGGGTTACTTTATTTGTTTTGAAATGTTGTCGGATCCCCAACTGTTTTTATATTGAGATTATTGTGTTTGGAAGATTCTTGTTTTGAAAGTTGATTAGTTGAACAAATTGATGCTGCTTTAAAATTAAAATAAAATTGTACGTTGTCAAATATTGTTTCACAGTAAAAGTGAGATTCGATTAAACTGTTTTTTTATTGGATCATATTATAACCTGCCAGTGTTTTGAAAGCTGAATGATTTTTTTTTTTATTATAATAATATTTTACATAGTTTATCACTACTTTTTGTAGTGCTTATGCTTGATGTGGGTTTATTCAGATATATCTTTTTAGTATTTAAAAAACTTAAATAATTACCACCTTAAATAATGATTACACAAGGTTTTCATAAAAAGAAGTTTAAATGGTTTTTCTGACATTTCTCTTAGTCGCTTTGACGACACCCTACTAGATGAAATAGGGTGACAGATTCTCTAGAACACCCACTCGTGCTGGCTATTTCTCTATTTTTAGATAGACAGACAATATTTTTATTTCATTTCTTTAGTAGGAATGGTTAACAGGGATATTAGAAATCTTAATATTTTTGTATAGAAGATAGTCACGAGACGACCAAATCGTTCACCTCAAATGCAACATCTGCACATAACAATAATGCTGTGTCATCCAGAACATTTATCTATGGCACCACAATCCGCTCGTCGCCTGGAGACATCAGTTCTTAAGTCTTATGCCCAGTAATTACACTTGCTAGCAGTGCACTTCAAACCGAAGTTATGTTTATACACTTTTGCTTGACGACAGAACAACTACCTACCTAGACGAATTCCTGCATGGGAATCCTATCACCAGTTGAAATTGCTAATAATCTGTAAAGAAAAATAACTGTGTCAACTTGTTATCAAGTGGAATTACTCATTCATCGCCCATTCTGTTGTTACAAAAAAATCCAGGAACTGATCTTCGAATTGTCTTTTAATTTACTGTGTTGTACAATCCTATATAAAGATTCGTATTAGTTCTCTAAAACAATCAATTTAATTTGAAATTCTAATTCATTCACAAAAGACACCGCGATTACCCACGCGTAATACAACTTAATAATAAAATTTACATAATGCATAAGTTATCAACGCGATATTACATCGGCCTCAGTACTAATTAACTTATTAAACTGTCGCCGGTGCTGTACCGCGTGATAAATGTCCCACAGCGATGTTAAGGCTCACGCACATGGGATAACATAACTTACATAGATTATATACGAACGTTAATAAACATTCATGTTAAAAATAAAAAATAAATCTTTTTTGTAGTCATAAACTGTAATTGACTTTTGGCGCCAACTCGAAAAGTGGCAATAGTGTTTTTATTTAATTTAGGAATTTCTGTGTATATTTGGAGTTTTGATGTTCAGTCGTCGTTTCAGCATCATAAGTCCACTGCTGAACATAGGTCTCCCCCATAGATCGCCACAAAAGTTTGTAGCTCCCATTTTGGGGGGATTTTGCCATAGTTGCCACGCTTGGCAGGCGGGTTGGCAACCGCAGTTTATTTATTCAGATGTTTCAGGAAAATGCTGCAGCCCATCTCCTGGTTTTCATTTTCCCTCTGTCGACTTTTACGACACCGACGGGATGGGATGGGGTGGTAGATTCTCTCTGATGTTCAGTATTGATAGTTTATTACGCAGCAAGTGCTCCTGAAAGTTCACAGTGATTGGACAATTCAATTCAAGAGTATAACTGCGATTTTCGTTTTGTCTCCATCAGTCCAGCAAATCTTCAGTAAAAGTCACAGAAAAAAAAAAACAAGTGCCCTTCAAACCGAAACACAGTAATGTTTGCACACTACTGCTTGACAGCAGAATAACAGCCTCTACCTACACCTTATACGGGAAAAGGCGTGAATGTTTGTATGTAGGTATGAAACTCAAGAACTGACTTACTCCTATAAAAAATTCTACGTACAGGTGAAGGCACCTTAACATCTAACGATCAGAAGTGACATTTCAATCCACTACACCGGATCTCTTTAAGAATGTAAATAAAGCCCTGTTTAGATCTATCCTATGCTGTTGTATAGTACTGCCAGGTGTACCGATAAGCGCGGGAAATCCCGATTTTCAGATGAGGGTTTCGGAGCAGGGATGTGTCTGCCACGCTGCTCCAATACGGGTTGGCCGGACTTCAAATTTCGACGAAATATTTTTATTCCTCAGACATTGAGGTTTTCTCGCGATGTTTTCCTTCACCGCCGAGCTCGTGGTAAATCAGCACTTAAAATTGCAGAACAATTTTAGTGGTGCCGGTACCGGGGATCGAACTCGCGTACTATGAAATTCTTAGGACGCCCAGCCCCTGAGCTACCACGGCTCACGGCACGGCACGGCAGTGTCACTTGTGAATAATTATATTTTTTTCTTATCTTAAGATTTTTAAGTCTTAAATCTTAAGATGTTATTCAAAGGAAACTAATTTTGCGGATTTTATCGCGTTTTAATTTTACTATTTATAACCCGACGTTTAGAGTGCTTTACAGCACACATCACGGGAGGACTTAGGTGACAGATGTCCTGATGTCATAGTTAACCCGAAGTACCTTCAGCTTTTAATTATTATTTTTGGTCCGATCTACGCAGAAAGAGCTAACTGTGTCTTGAAGTCTTACAGTGGTATGCTTGGTTTTTGATTTAATTTTATTAATTATTGGATCCCAAGCCGTTGGTAGTACCCAACCATCTTCACAATTAAAATTAGGATGTTTTTTTTTATTTCAATAGCCTCGCGAATCATCCTTGGTAGGAATCGGTGTTCTTTTGCGAGGATTTGTGGTTAATCAAATCTGATGTAATGGTTGGGATGATCCAGAACGCTATAAAATCCGTAAACTTAGTTTCATTTAAATGTGTAGTGTTCACGTAAATATAAGAAATCCATAAGATCTTATTTGAATATTATAGGTTATCAAAGTTGTAAAGCATTACATTTTGGCTACTATTTTTTCGGATTCACCATTTGAGTGCCAGGGAGTACTTGACCAACCACGCATTGTCCAGCAAATACGGTACAGTACCGGGTAAACGTCCCCGGCCCCCCGAGATACTGCTGTCTCCTGCTCCATCCGAGTTAGTAGTATCCTACAATTTATATTTCCTTTCCCAACTTCTCATTCCCTACCCCAAATTCATTTCCTACTTAATAATTTTCTTTTCCACTGCACCAAGGCAGTGACGTGGTTCGCTATCTGTCACATCTCGTTACCGGAGGGGACGAAAAGTGGGCTACGGATGTGGTCTGTGCCTACCCCAATGGGAAAAAGGCGTGAATATATGTGTGTATGTCACCATCGTAACCGTCTGTCCCGAAATGTGTCATGTTGAACCTGGCGACACTAGTTACGCAATTTACATGAAAACACGTCTCATCCCCATGCAGATGCCAATTAATTTGCAAATGCAGCTTAGTCAGATGTAATGTCAACTATTTCGAAGAGAAATAAAACGAGACAGTTAATGGAATCTGTTTAAATGGAAGCTTATAATACTTGGGTGCAATCAGCACGGGCTTACTATGTATGTATAAAATGCACATCTGTGCACATACATATGTATGTAAAATGTGCAGACCTGTGCACATACATATGTATGAATAGCCTTACATAATTTTCCTATCGTATTATTTTTCTAAATATCAAGTGAAGTCTGCCAACCCGCATTGACATTGACTCTTCCCAGCTCCAAAGCCTTCTCAAAAAATGAGAAGAGCCCTGTTTTCGGCAGTGGAACATTTCGCCATTAAGCGTATTGGTGAAAAACCCGTATATGCCAGTAAGTAAAAAAGTCAAATTGCCTCCCCTAAATCTTGAAGAGAAAAGATTCCACGTTGCCCCGTTGGCGTTAGATGGCGGACTTCACATGCCGACGAATTTCTTTTAAAAATGCAGGTTTCTTCATACAATAGTGTTTAGATTAAACTAATAAATTATTTCTATTTTAAAGTTACGAGTATTAACATAAGTAATAAGATAACTATATAATAAAGCTCTAGTTTGTATATTTGAATGCGTTAATCTCAGTAAATATTTCAAATCAGGTAAAAAATTGTTTTTTATTAGATAGATCGTTAATTGAGAAAAGTTTAAAATTATAAAACTTTATACTACATCACGCTGAGAACCGAATATTATGCCATACTTCGCAATCATGTGATCACATTATCTTGGGTGAAATCGCGGGGCACTTTATTACGATAACCTAAATCAGAAGTCAGGATAATATAAATCAGAAGGGTACATTCGTGTTTTTTTTTTCTCCAGCGACACGCGAAGCCGCGTTTACGTACGCGATAACATCGGCTGGGGTCACACACGCGCTGAGCGCAGCCTGCGCGCGCGGAGATCTCCCCGCTTGTCATTGTAACTCAAACAGGTAACCTCAATTATAATAACGTAACACAAATTTATTATTGGATAAAGTGGCGGAACGAGTATAACGTTCACCTGATGGTAAGTGCAACGTCAGCCCATAACAAATGCTGTGTCACCCAGAAAATGTCTGTGTGACACCACACTGTGCCCATCACCCTGAGACATAAGTTCTTAAGTCTCATAGGCCCAGTGATTACGCTAGCTCACAGTGCCATTCAAACCGAAACACAGTAATGTTTGCACACTACTGCTTCACGGCAGAATAACTGGCCCTGGGGTGGTACCTACCTAGACGGATTCCTGCATAGGAATCCTACTAAAATGATGGTGAAACGTCTACCCTTAACAAATGCTGTGTTCCCAGAACATTACTGTGTGACACCACACTGCGCTCGTCACCGGAGTTGCCACCCGCCCCGATTCCTCCGGGACAGTCCCGATTTTAATGATATCGTCCCGCGTCCCGGCGACCGATTAATTTTGTCCCGAATTTTGGAAACACGCGTCGTTCGCTCAATTCACTCGGGCTGCAGCACTGTGCTCACTCCTCACACGGCTCCCGTCACCCGTCGCACGCACTGCGTTCGCCTTTGCCTCCCTCGCAGTATATCATGGACAACATCAACCTGGACGTGTCTTGTTCGGAGTTCATTCCTATTATATTAAAAATAAATCGAATTGAACTCCGATCGCTTATTCCGACATTTTTTTCCAAAACGTGGCAACCCTGCTCGTCACCCTGAGACAGTAAATTCTTAAATCTCTTATGTCCAGTGATTACGCTAGCTCTCAGTGCCCTTCAAACTGAAACACAATAATGTTTGCAGACTACGGGTGACGGGCGAAGTGTGCCACACAGAGGTGTTCTGGGTGACAGGATTTGCTATAGCAGTTGTTATAGCATACGTTTCTGCATACACTTGTGGCACTATAATATCTCCTGCGCAGTTGATTACTTCTGATCATTATTCGGTAGTTGTCGCCGTTGTCCTGTGGGCCAGGAGGACATTATTCAGTCTATAAAATTCAATAGAATTAGAAGGGAGGTTTTTCATTTTAGAATATGGAAGTAGGAAGAAGAGAGTGCATCTGTGTTTATGCTGATAAGTGACCATCGTGTAGCTTAGTGATAAGAGTATATTATGCCGCGCGTCCTGTTCCAAGCTAGCTTCCATTAAGGTGGTTGAGGAGGGCAACCGCCACATACGTCGTACTTGTGAACAGGTGTTCGTGGAGGCTGCTTTACTTTGCACTTATATTTATTATGAAGCGTGCTTCGGTTTTCTATAAGACTATTCATCGTCACTTAATTTATAATGTATTTTTGACTAACATAAAATAAATATTTACTAAAAGAGTATAGCTGCAGAGTTTCTTTCGCCTGTTTCTTCTCCGTCAGAGTAACCTCATTACGAAACGGTGGTAGATTGTAAACAATGGAGTTTGACAAACGTAACTTACAATTCTTATGTTGAAGAATAAAGAATTTTCATTTCGTATCATTTCTCTTTTAAGTTAACCGTAAAATGTTGTTGTTCTAAGTCTACCATCTAGCATTTAACCACCCACCGTCTCAGACTAACGTCACATGGCTATTGAGGCTTTAGTTCATTTAACTTTTTAATACTCACTAATGAAAGTGCACAAAGTCTTTCAGTTGAAAACTTATTTTTTTTATTAAACAAAGACTTTCGTCATCTCGTCTCGTGAGTTTCAGTAAAAGTTGACAAAGGGAAATTGAAAACCAGGTGTCCTCCTGTGAAACCTCTGTGGGTGAGGCCTATGTTCAGCACGGACTTGTGGCGGGCTGAAATGATGATGATGATGATGAAACAAAGTTTTTATAAAAAGGGTCTTTATAATATTCAAGAATACATAGATACAAGACCCTAGGAATGAGGTAATCTAGATAGTTCTACATCTTTAAAATAGTGTAATTGTACATTAATTTTCATATGACTAAAAAAACCGCTGGGTTTCTTGCTGGTTCATCCCAGGACAGAGTAATTTTTTGCGTGGTTTTAAAAAAAATGGCATTCAAAAATTATTACGTAAAATAATCTATAAATAAAAATTAGTCTACTCTATTCTAATGTTTTCTTTCCCCGTCTTTCTTTAGGAGAAGAGTGAGCGGCCCTTCAGAACAGTTCCAATGGGGCGGCTGCGGAGAAGCGGCTTACGGTATGAGGTTCGCGCGAAGATTCCTTGACGCTAGAGAACTAGAATCAGACGCCAGGAGTCTCATGAATCTTCACAATAACCGAGTGGGGAGGAAGGTGAGCGAGGTATATGTCTTATCTAGAAGGTAAGAGTACGAGTGATTTTATTCGAAAAGTCGTACGGTACATCGTTGCAAATATTACAGCCTCTTCAAGTCCACTACTGAACATCGGTTCCTCTGTAAGTGGAATGTTTATCCAAAGATTTTCATGGCAGGTAAGTTAGCAACAGTTAAATTCAAGTTGCTGATACTAAAACACCCCCATGGCTTACCCATTCTTTTTTTTAAAGATGGCCCAACAGCATATAACAGCACATCTACATAATTAGACTGTAGTCATCACCATTATCGTCACCATTTCAGCCTATCACTAGTCCACTACTGAACATAGGCCTCCCCCATACTGGTGGTAGGATTCCTATGCAGGAATCCGTCTAGGTAGGTACCACCCCAGGGCCAGTTATTCTGCCGTGAAGGCAGTAGTGTGCAAACATTACTGTGTTTTGGTCTGAAGGGCACTGAGAGCTAGCGTAATTACTGCGCATATGAGACTTAAGAAGTTATGTCTCAGGGTTACGGGCGCAGTGTGGTGCTACATAGAAATATTCTGAGTGACACACCATCTGTTATGGGCAGACGTTGCACTTACCATCTAGTGAACGTTTTGCTCGTATCGTCACTTTATCTAATAAAAAAAAAAGATTGCCACAAAAGTTTGTAGCTCTCTTTTTAAGAGGAATTTTGCCATAGTTGCTATGGTTGGCAGGCGGGTTGGCATACATACATACATAAGATCACGACTGTATTCATAAGGGGTAGTCAGAGACTGGGCACTCACTGCAAAAACAGATGACTACCACAATCCACGTTTCACCAAAACAATATAAGCACTTGGTGCGATAGGTGGTGAGCCCATCGCCACCATGCGCTGCTGGGTGCACAGTGCAGTTTAATTCCTTACTCGCCATTTACGAGATCCAATGGATGAGATGGAGTGGTAGTATTCTTTTAACGAGCCGCCACCACACGGTATTGGCATCCAAAGTTTATTTATTCCGATTATTCCAGATTATTTAGTCTGAAATGCTAATAAATATTAAAAAATATTTCGCAAATAAATTGTAATGTAACTTTAAGACTATTTTTAATGAAATACCTAAATACTACTTTAAAATATATAAATTAAATGAAACTAATTTTACGGATTTTATCCATCCGATTTTAGCCATCAGTCCCCCCGTGACCATGGGTGCTGTAAAGCACTCGAAACGTCGGGTTATGAATAACAAAAATAAACGCGATAAAATCCGTAAAATTAGTTTCATTTAAATGTGTAGTGTTCGCGTAAATATAAGAAATCATTATATATAAATTAAATCAAAACTGACCATAAAAATTTAAAATATAAAAATTAAATGATATCAAAACTAACAATCCGCGGTAGATCAGAGGTTGGGGTTTATAACGATTCTACGAGTATAGTTGCCTCTTAGAACACTACCGTACTACACTACTTGTACGGACAGACAACATTTGTAGAATAACACAAATTGTTGGTTTTCGGGTCTGGTTGGTATTGTTATTTAAAAACTATGCCCAACAATACGATCTATTACTATCCCCTGTATCGTAGGAGCGTTTCACAGACAAAATTCACACGCACAACACAGCCAGACCAGAAAACCACCAATTTATGTTTTTGCAAATGTTGGCTGCGATTGGGATTCGAACCTAGGACCCGCGGCGTAAAAGTCAGGTTTACTTACCACTAGGCCACATGGTCGTTGTGTGTTGTGATTGTCCCCGTGTCGTGTTGCGATTTTGTTACATTCGCGCCCGGGTAGGTTAAGGTGTATGAGTCTGCGCGTACACTAGTGGCCAAAAATATCTCCTGCACAGTTGACAGCTTCCGATAATATTATAAAACTAATTTGACGGTTTTTATCGCGTTTAATTTTTAAATATTACCCCCATGCTCGTCGTCGTCGTCGTCGTTTCAGCCTATCACAAGTCCACTGCTGAACATAGGCCTCCCCTCATAGATGGCCATAAAAGTTAGTAGCTCCCACTTTGGGGGGATTCTGCCATAGTTGCCACGCTTGGCAGGCGGGTTGGCAACCGCAGTTTATTTATTGAGATGTTCCAGGAAGATTCTGCTGCCCATCTCCTGGTTTTCATTTTCCCTCTGTCAACTTTTACACCACGCTCATGGGTGAAAAATCCGTAAAATTTTATCGCGTTTACTTTTTACTAATCATAACCCGACGTTTCGAGCGCTTTTCAGCACCCATGGTCACGGGAGGACTGAGGTGACAGATGTCCTGACGTCATAGTTAAATCGGTGAGTGCGACTGTCTGCCCATTACAAACCCTGTGTCACCCAAAACATTTATGTGTGGCACCACATTGCGCTCTCCCTGAGACATCAATTCTTAAACCTCATATACCAAGTAATTACATTAGCTATCGGTGCCCTTTAAATCGAAACAGTAATGCTTGCACACTACTGCTTCTCGGCAGAATAACTGACACTGTACTGGTCATATTATCAGTAAACCAAACTTCTTAAAGTAAAACATTGTTATTTACGATATTTCCCAAAGAACCATAAATAAACCTGCGGTTGCCATAAAACTGACCATAATATCGGAATAACGGTTCTGGAACACGAGACCAGTTCCAATGAAATGAAATAGAATTGCTGGCATTGATACAAACCCGACACTTTAAGTCGTAATTGAACGTCTCAAACGAAACGGCATTACACTAATTCCGGGTGAATTGAATGATGAAGTGAATGAGTTAAATAAGCGGTGAGCCGTTCGATCGATCTGTTTGCATGATTGCAGTTCTGAATGCTTTCGCATTCCTGCTCACTACTCAGTGTGTACAATTAGCGTATTGTGCGTGACCGGTGCCTTGGGCGTTCTGATGCCTCAATCATGCCGCAAGCATGCAATACGTTTGAAAACTTGTTCGTATTCACAAAAGCAAAACCGTGGAGTGGGAATGCTACTACATACAGTCACGCCTCTTTCCCACTGGGGTAGATAGAGACCACATCTTTCCACTTGCTGCGATCCTGACACACATCTTCCGCTTCTCCTACTTTTATTAGCGTTTTCATACACGCTCGTCGTTTGCGGGTACTTTTAACGTGACCTTTCCGCAAAAGTTTTTCGATCTGATTGTGTAATATGTACGCCTTGGTCTACCCTTACCGGCTTCCCCATGCACACTCGCCTCATAAATCTGGTTCGTCAATCTTCTTTCATTCATCCTCTCTACGTGTCTAAACCATCTATGCATCATTTTCATTCTCAATCTTTGTCACTACATCTTCAACCACACCACAATTTTTCGTTCTCACAATATCGTATGATCTCACTTTTTCGATCAAAGTTACTCCAGCTATTAGCATTAATCTTACTTTCATGCTTCTCCTGCCAGACCCAGTATTCAATACCATACATAAGTTTTGGGACCTGAACCCCCCTATGTATGTCTCTATCCCCCTGTCGTGCCTTTTTAGATACGTTCAGCCCCATTAACTTGGTTTCCTGCTACTACGATTGCTTATTTAATGCTGCTACGGTTTCTAATGTGCATTAAACGAACTGTAGACGTGTACAGATATGTTATTTTCCCCGACTTCAAAAAAGGAGGAGGTTCTCAATCCGTATGTATATTTTTTTAATGTACGTTCGGGCATAACTTATTTGTTTATTAACCGATTTTAATGAGTCTTATTACAAAGGAGTCATCGTAAGTCACTGCTGAACATAGGCCTCTTCCATAGATTGCCACAAAAGTTTAAGTTCTCATTTTGGGGGGATTTTGCCATAGTTGCCACGCTTGGCCGGCGGGTTGGCAACCGCAGTTTATTTATTCAGATGTTCCAGGAAGATGCCGCTGCTCATCTTCTGATTTGAATTTTCTCTCTGTCGACTTTTACGACACCCACGGGATGAGATGGGGTGGTAGATTCTCTTAAGCCGCTACCACACGGTTAATAATTACATAATAAACAATAATTGTTTAATTAAATGAACGGGTCAACAAACAAGTTATTAAATTATTGTATAAAAATCATTTATTTTTGCTTTTGAGTAACCTCTGATACTTAAGTATTTTTTTTCAAGTTGGTTTAGTTTTTTTTTCTTGTGTAAATAATTATTATTTATCTGTATCTTCTACAAACGGTATTCTTGTACCCTTTCAACCAATTATCCGGACCAATGAAAAAATTTTCTGTAATTTCGTTAAATAATGCATATGCAAAATCTCTGCAGCCGCCGGTGTCCGCCGGACGCAGTTCTCCCGAATCATGTAGTGCTTCGAAAGCTATATTTAATAGCAACTTCATTACTTATATTGTTTTTAATGTTATACATTTGTTACTAACTGTAATAATGTAACGTAAATTTCAGTTAGTGCCGTGTGGTGGCGGCTCGTTAAAAGAATACTACCACTCCATCTCATCCAATGGATCTCGTAAAAGGCGAGTAAGGAATTAATAGTGTGCCAAGTGCATTATATTGTTTTGGTGAAACGCGGATTGTGGCAGTCATCTACTTTTGCAGTGAGTGCCCAGTCTCTGACTACCCCTTATGGGACACTGTCGTGATCTTATGTATGTATGTAAAATCTCTATGCGAGAAGCGACTTATCACTCCTCGCACTTGAATGCTACGGATAAAAATAAAGTTACACCATCGATTACATTTTCATTGTAGGTTTTATGGTATATGGTAATATTAATTTATTTAATAGCGGCAATAGCCTAATGGTTTAGGGTACGGACTGCGAAACATGACGTCGCAGGATCGAGCCTGCCATTCGACTATTGTCGTGAACCATCTCCTAGCACAAGCTTTTACGCTTAGTTGGAGTGATTAGCAGGAATATTAGTAATGTTAATATAGCATTGCTAGTATTCTTTTATAAAAAAAAAAAAAAATTGGTCCCATGTCTCTTACATCATAACCGACCTCCGATTTTATCGAATGAGCGTTATATCGGGTAGTTAGGACGATATATTCAAAAGTTAACGCCTTGGACAAAAAACAAGCCAGGAGGACATCCTCATCATCATACTTTATGGCCAGTAAACAAGAAAAAATTATATTTTTTCCAAAATTTTAGAAAGAATATCAATTCGAAATTTAGAATGGTATTCCAATAAAAAATAAGAACATTACAAAAATAAATTAATAACAGCCCGAAGTCAAATTAACTGCAGAAGTGGTGAGAACCATAACAACACCTTATTACCTGAAGCTCACTGGCGAATTAGCGTTTTGTTTTACAATACCAAACCTGCAAATCAGCCGCCATTTTTCCTTTTACTTTTTTTCGGTGGCGCGTTCTGCTGCACGCAATGGTTATCGTCGACAGATAAAAATGCGCTCACCAGTGTTTTAAATTGCAAAACATTAAAAACTTCATTGTAGTTCATTATTTTAACGAGTTTTTGTAATCAGTTGCTAATAAACAACATTTACAATGTAATAATAGATAGTGATACGACGGAACGGCATTTTGATTTGCATTTTCTTGTATAAAATTGTAAACAAAAAATTAAACAATTTATGTTTATTTAATCCTAACGTAATTAATATTGACTAAATTTTTAATATTCCGATTCTGATTATTGATATATTTGACATAAGAGATTAAAATTTTAGTTCATAAAATAATTGTTAAGAATTCTGGAGCAAGAGAATGTTTTTACCTCCATTCGGAATATCGACTTGTGTTGGTAGCCCTGTGCGGTAATACCCGCCCGGCTTAATGTAGTTATATTGAATGTATCAGCTTTAGTGTAGTTATAAAGAAATCGCTTATACAGACAAAAATCTGTACATTATAAAGAGTTTAACATTCCACTACACTTCTAGTTCTATTGTGTAATAAAATGAGGTATAATATTTAGATGAGAATCACGATAATACGATCTAAAGCTCTGAGTTCTATGTAAAGTTGACAACAAATACAGTCTGGTTTTGGTATAATTTAAGACTATTACAGCACTTTTTTTTTATTGGATTAATTTTTTTTATTATTTTTTTATTGGATTTGATGAAACGAGCAAAACGTTCACCTCATGATAAGTGCAACGTCTGCCCATAACAAATGCTGTGTCACCCAGAAAATGTCTGTGTGACACCACACTGTGCCCGTCACCCGGAGACATAAGTTCTTAAGTCTCATATGCCCAGTGATTACGCTAGCTCACTAGTGCCCTTCAAACCGAAACAGTAATGTTTGCACACTACTGCTTCACGGTAGAATAACTGGCCCTGGGGTGGTACCTACCGAGACGGATTCCTGCATAGGGAATCCTACCACCAGGCAAAATCCTGAAAAATTCCTCTTTTTGTATAATATAGATATTGTAGAATGTTATATCTTTATAGGTTATTATATCGCAGACTGTAAGCCCTTAACCAGACGATGTTCTAACAGGTTAAAACGTAATTCTGGCAGAATGTTCTACAGCCAAATCCGCAATTAAATCTCTTATTCAGCAACAAACCAACTACAACCTGACTTAAATAATATTTATTTACCTTTATATAGTTAGTGGACTTAAAAGGCTTGTTTTCAAATACTTAACCGCCTAACAAAATGCCATCATTAATCTAAACCCTTAGTGGCCAAAGTGGTCCAGGTGGACCCCCAGGGGTCCACCGGAGTCTCAACGTTGGAGTGAAAAAGTGGGTTAAGTGGTCTATGAGAAAAAAAGTCGGGGAACCTCTGATCTAAACCTTGCTCTATTATTTCGATACAATTTTCAACTGTCAGATATGCAAAATGCTTTAGAAACTTTTTAGGTGGTCCATGTTAGTAAGCCAGCCACGATGTTATAGGGTAAAAAGCCACACATGGCATAGCATTTGTTATGGGCAGACGTTGCACTTGCCATCATGTGAATGATAAGCTCGTTTCGTCACATTCTTCCAAAAAAAATCTTCAAAATTATTGTTCTCCTTATCAGATAGTGAAGGATCTCGTGCGCCGTGAATGCAAATGCCATGGTGTATCTGGGTCTTGCGCGTTGCGGACTTGCTGGCGGGCGCTGCCCCCCTTCCGGCAGGTAGCGGCCGCGTTGAGAGAGCGCTACCACCGCGCCAAGTTGGTCACTATCCACCCGCCGCCGGCCACGCACGCGCCGCACTCACATCTTGTTATACGAAGGTACTTATCAGCCGATAGGTGTCCGGTAGAGTAGAATAGCGCTTATCCTCTTTCCTACCGTAGTATCGTAAAAGAAGACTAAGGTATTGTTCTTACAGCCCGTATTCGTGCAGAATAACACCATAATATGCAATGCTGTCACTATACTGCTCGTGGGAACGCATTGGGGAGTAAGTATTTTTTTGACTTTTACCAAAATTGCGGCGACGTGGTGCGCCAATCGTCACGTCTCGTTTTCCGCGGGGGCGTAAAGTGGGTTGCGGGATGTGGTTTCTACGTACCCTTTACATGGGAAAAAGGCTATAATTATATGTATCTTTATAGAACTTCATTGCAAACACTGCTACGAAATCGAACGTTCTTATTAGTACTCTATAGTACTATAGTGAATAAAAGAGATAGGGTATATGTAAATCAAAAGTTACAATTAAATTAACTTAAATGGTCGGGTGTGAAGCTAGCACGGGTAAATGCGTAGTAACAGAAATCAAATGTGTACAGGACTGAGGAAAGAGGAGGGAATGCTACCGAATGAACTTTCTACGCATTCTGGAATGAACATGCGCAAACTCGCAGCTAAATTCGCGTTAAAAAAAAAAGAAAAAGAAACTCTCTGACATAGTTTTAAATTTGTTGTAAATATTGGTGTTGTTTCAATCGAATTGCGTTGCTGTTGTGTGCGTAGATATAGTCATTATGCCGTGAAGCAGTAGTGTGCCAACATTGTAGTGTTTCGTTTTGAAGGGCACTGACAGCAAGTATAATTACTGGGTATATGAGACTCAAAAATTTATGTTTCAAGCAGTCGAGCGCAGGTGAGGTGCTACACAGTAAAGTCCTGGGGGACACAGCGTTTGTTATAAGCAGCCCGTTGCTCCTACCATTCAGGTGAACGATTCGTTCGTCTCGTATAAGCAAAAATGTTCATTATTTTGATGTCGAAGGCGCTAATCGCGCTTTTAAAATTATACACCTCCAATCTTCCGAATATACTGCGTGCTAAAAAACTAAGCGTCCTTTCTTCTAGCAACACCATGTTTTTTTTTTGTAAATAGAAAGTATTGATTCAATGGGTTATAATTATAAAAATTTGCAGACCCAGGCAGAACGCTGGCATTGGCAGACAACCACGCAAGTCGGAACTAGTTTTCCTAGAACCCTCCCCTTCCTACTGTGAGCCGGACGCCGTTTCAGGATCCCTTGGCACCCATGGTCCGTCATTGTAATAGGACATCTAGAGGTAATAATAGTAACACTTAACAAATTATTTCATTTACTGCTGGTAAGACTTATATGCAAGAATCCATCTAGGTAGATCCACCGCAGCGTTTGCGCAGAACTTTGGGCAAACGTTGGACTTACGTTACCATCAGGCCAATAATTTGTACATATCGTCACTTTGTTCCGTTGAAAAAAAATGTTTATTAATTTTCATTAATTAATTAATTTAACTCTTAGCTCTTAAATTATCAATACATTCGAACGGTTTTAAAATAAATCTATATTGCGGTTAGAAACCGCAAAAAAATTATATTGTACATGTTACTACACTAAGTACGAAAACAAATAAATTTATTTTCGATTTAGCTCCAACTATATAATGTATCATAAAGGCCAAGATTTTTCCTAAAGCACTTATTGTTTTAAATGTTTAGAGTCGAAATAAAATATGTAAATATATTTTTATTATTTTTTTCAGGAGAAAATGGTTGTGAAACTCTTTGTTGTGGCCGCGGGTACAACACTTTACGCACCGTAGAGGAAACAAAATGTCGCTGCCAATTTCACTGGTGTTGTCGCGTGACGTGCGACAAGTGTATTACTCGCACCGAAACGCACGTGTGCAAATAAACATTTGCACGAGAATAAGTGACCACAAGAATTGCACGTTCTAGTAAGACGTAAAAGTGTACAACTACAATTCGCGCCACCTAGAAGACATATCAATAATAAATTGATCGACACTATCAATTAAATATTTACAGAATAAATATACTATATATACACATGGAAATGTTGTAATGTTTTTACTATGGTAAAGTAGTTCATGTAATGGGAAAGGCTATATTTTTGACTTTGCTTTATCACCTAAAACTTAAAAAGTTTAAAATATAGCTCACCTCGATGTAAAATTATTTGAAGAAGCTACATATTTTATATTATTGTTTTATCCAGTATTATATATTGCAATATTAAGTTTCACCACACACAAAAAAACTCATTTCTTTATGCATATAAGTAAGTACATTTACTAATACATCAATATACATCAATCATGCAAATTTCTTGATGTTTGTAACATAATAAAAGCATATTCAATAAAATATACACGACAGCGCCATCTCTGGAAACGCACTAGAATAACGAGAAGACTTACGCTTACTTTGTATACGTCCATATTTTAAATTGCCAGTTCAAAAGTGTTGCCATAGAATAAGAATTGTTTAGTATAGGTAATTAACTATTTTAGTACCTTTGTTTATTAAATGCGTTTGTAAATAATGCCACCAGTATTTGTTATATTAACACTAATTTCTTAAAAAAATGTATAATCACTTTTATCATCACAGTGAGACAATATCTATAAAATTCGACTTTGTTACTACGAGTATTATGGTAAGATACACAGAAATTTTGACTCTAAAATGTAATCTTTGAGTTCTACATTATTGAAAATAATGAATTGAAGTCTTATTTAATGTTTGCTTAGCTGTGACGATTATGCTCATTTGAGCTTATCATATGATGTCCAATGAACAAAGGGTGAGGGGTTCTGTGTTTTGATCTCGAGAATTCTTTTGGAAATTGTAATTTTGTTTATCAAACATTTTTAATTTTACAATTTTCCCGCCAAATTCGGTTATTTTGATGGAGAAGAAAACTAATTTTGACTTCGTTAAACTCATAAACAATATTACAGACCGTATGTTACACGGATATTGAAATGTATGTTATTTATTACAGTGTTGCAAGTGAACGCGTGTAAGTGGACACAAACACTAATCATATTCAGTGTCAGAGACACTAAGGCCGTAACAAACATTCAGACCCGGAACAAAATTTTGTATATTGCTCATTCCCTTCCATCTGGGATTTGAATCAGGACTGTCGACAGCTATCAGGCGCGCTGACAACTTATCCAGGCGACTGGAATTTATTTTATCTTATAGCCTCTAATAAATTTTAATCTAAAAATCGGGAGTCTTAGATTGTAATTCATCACCATCATCATCTCAGCCTATCACTAGTCCACTGCCGAGCATAGGCCTCCCCCATAGATTCCCAAAGGAGTTAGAAGCTCTCATTTTGGGGGGACTTTGACATAGTTGCCACGCTTGGCAGGCTGGTTGGCACCGCAGTTTATTTATTCAGATGTTCCAGGAAGATGCTGCTGGCCATCTCCTGTTTTTATTTTCCCTCTGACGACTTTTACGTCACCTACGGAATGAGATGGGTTGGTAGATTCTCTTAAGCCGCTACCGATTGTAATTAACATACTGAAATAATTATTTTTATTGTTTAATATGCGTCAACTGGAAATATGAACAGGACCGTCAGAGCGTGAAAATTTGTTATATCAGTATTATCTTTATCGTATGAATTAGAACTCACCGGTCACAGGTGTAGTAGTCACCGGTCTGAGTATTTAAGATAAGGTATATTTAATATAACGCCATCTGTACGAAGTCAGGACATTTTACAGACGATTCATTTAATCGACTGACCTTACTTTTAAAAACCAATGTAATGAAGACTGTAGATTAGTCGGATAAATGTGAACACGACTTCCCATTCGTTATGTCGAGACATGGAACGTCGGAATATAAAAACTGCGGTTGCCAACACACGTGCCAAGAGTGGTTACTATAGCAAAGTCCCCCCAAAATTAGAGCTACAAATTTAGAGTTTTATTGCTATCTATAGGGGAGGCCTACGTTCCGAAGTAAACTAGTGATAGTTGAGACAAACAAGACTAACGGATCGGTCGACACTTCTTCCACCCACTAAACAACATAATATAAAAGACACCGACACAACGCTAAAAACTCATCACCATACCACACAGACCCAGTTGTACATCATGACTTTAAAACTTTATCAGTCTCTTACACGCTTCAGTATCATTATTGTAAAATGTATCACGCACGCACCTACTTCATAAGTACTTAAGAAAACATTCCGCTTAGATTAAGACCTTAACTTATTCATTTTACCATTTAATATGTTATTTGTAATAAAACTTTATCACATCTATAGACTGCTTTTTTTTTAATTTATTCACAAACTGTCTCCTGATTGTAGTTTCCATATTTTTTTATAATTAAAACCAATGATATTATGTGATAGAGCCACGATACACGCGGTTCAAGTCCTGCAGTACCTAAGCGATTCCTTCTTGCGCTATTCCCGCACGTGGCAAACATTTGTATGGCGTACACATAGTAGTTTTTATTCGTTGTAAGAACATAAACTGCACATGCACAAATCTTACGATACAGGCTAAATCCTAGTGTGCCGTTGTAAGTTATTTGAAATAAAACTTGATCAAATCTAAATTATTACTATGAACTGTTGTTTTCTTTTACTCACTGGCTGAAGATAGATTCCATTTTTTTTTTTATGATAAATATCAAATAAATTACATGATAGAGCAATGATAGGACTTTTGGCGCCAACTCAAAAAGTGGCGGTAGTGTTTCTTTTTTTTATTTTGTAATTTCTGTGTATATTTTGAGTTTTGGTGTTCAATATTGATAGTTAATTGTGCAGCAAGTGCTCCTGACCAAAATTGTACTTTTCGTTTTGTCTCTATCAGTTCAGCAACTACATCTACATCATCAGTCATCAATCCATCAAATTAAAAGAGCCTATTCCTTACTCGAAGGCCGGCAACGCACCCGCGACTCTCCTGGTGTTGCGGATGTTCATGGGCGGCGGCGATCACTTAACATCAGGTGATCCGCTTGCTCGTTTGCCCCCTCTTCTCCAAAAAAAATAATAAAAAAAAATCTTCAATGAAAGACAACTATCATTTTACTGTCGATCAAAACGAAGTCCATAGAACAATTAAATTATTACTCGACATTGGCAAAAATGGCTCTATTTGGTAGCCGATTGCCAGGATCAAAAAAGAAGAAGAAAAAGAGCAATGATACACGCTGTTCAAATCGCGCAGCAGCACTATTCCCGCACGGGCACAGATGCGCCCCGACTAATATTTGTTTGGATCAGGAGCTAGGCGCTCGCTTTAAATTTCATAGAACGCGAGTGATTGGGTTCTATTCCCGGTGCCGGCACCACTAAAATTGTTAATTGCAATTTTAAGTGCTGATTTACCACTTGCTCGGCGGTGAAGGGAAACATCGTGGGGAAACCTGCATGTCTAAAAAAAAAATATTTCGAAGACATGTGCAGTCTGCCAACCCGCATTGGAGCAGCGTGGCGGATTCTTTCTAGCTCCAAAACCCTCGCAGAAATGAGAGGAGGCCTGCGCTCAGCATTGGGAAATTTATAGGCTGAAACTTTACTATACACATAGTTGTTTCGGATCTGAGTTTTTTTTTATTGCATAAAGTGATGAAGCGAGCAATACGTTCACCTGATGGTAAGTGCAACGTCTGCCCATAACAAATGCTGTGCCGCCCAGAAAATTTCTGTGTGACACTACACTGTGCCCATCACCCTGAGACATAGGTTCTTAAGTCTCATATGCCCAGTGATTACGCTAGCTCTCAGTACCCTTCAAACCGAGTATTTGTACATGTGCAATTTTTTTTTATTTGATGTAAGTGACGGATCGAGCAAAACGTTCACCTGGTGGTAAGTGCAACGTCTGCCCATTACTAATGCTGTATCACCCAGAACAGTGTGACACCACAATGCGCCCGTCACCCTGAGACATCAGTTCTTAAGTCTTATATGATTACGTTCCCAGTGATTACGTTAGCTCTCAGTGCCCTTCAAACCAAAACACGGTAATGTTTGCACACTACTGCTTCACGGCAGAATAATTGGCCCTGGGGTGGTACCTACCTAGACGGATTCCTGCATAGGAACTAAACTGCACATGCACAAATCCCAAGATACAGAATAAATTTTAATGTGTGGCACCGTTATAAACGTTACGTTCGCAAAATCAAAACGTGTCGCGGTAAGTCCACGCTCCCGTCTCCGTTTCTGGCACCGAAATAATTCACCGTTGTCCTCCAGGATAATATGTCCTTCTTGTAATGTTGATTCTTAATCTTAGATAGATGTAGGTATCTGTGGGCCCTTACCTGGCCCACGAGCTCAGTTGTCCGATAAAGCGGTAAAAGCCAATTAGGCTAACAACGAAAACTTCTCCTATATAATATATCAAGGAAACATTTTAGATGTCCGAGCAGTAGACCAACACAGCGAACCACAAGTATTTTCTACGTCTTCTATTTTCTTTTAATGATGGTAATGGGCTATACGACCGGCTCTTAGAACTAATAACCGTAACGGTAAGTGCAACGCCTATTTATAACAGTTAAGATCTCGCCTAAGACTGACACTGCGTTCGTTACCCAGAGACATCTGTTGCTCTGCAATTACACTTGCTGCTTGGAGCCAGAATAGCTTGATTATATACAAAATTGTCTGATTCCGATGTATGTAATAATTTAATTATGTATAGTGAACCTATGATATCACAGCTTTACTTTACAATCAATTCTCACGATGATGGATCGCTGGTGATAAATAATCGGACATCAAAAACTCTTATAAACTATTGTTACGTCTACATCCGACTTCTTATCAGATACTGCACGTGATTTACTGAAATGTGGATATTATGCAAAGTCTCGTGTTTAAATGTTCTAACAATGTAACGTTAAGTAAACGAGATAAAACAATGTTAATTTGCTAAGATCCGAGTACAAATTAAAAGTGGTGTGTATTAAGTACTTTTTCATGAGCACAGCCTGTAACAACAGTGTCTACAGGCAAACTAATACCGCCACAGGGAACGCCACCCTCGACGGCCTTCCATCGTAAGATAGTATAAAATTATTCTTAATTTATGTAGATTATTTACATAAGTGCATTAAGTATTTTATTGCACGTCATTTTTCTCAAGCTACACTGGGAGTAAAAATGCCTGTGTCAGGTCAGGGCAGAGGCACTTTGAAGGAAAACCAGGGGAAAGCCCAGCAACAAACCCAGCGATTAGTTTGATTTGTTTTTTTTCTCTATTCTTTCTTTTTTTAAGTACAATTATAATATAAACATAAAATCTAAGTGTAAAGTAAGTAAAGTGCATTATTTGGTTTGGTTTCCACAAGGCTCAACAACCCATTACACTTAGTCGTTTAACGCTAGGGTTTGTGAATTTAAAACATTTCGTTTTATTGCCGTATAAAAGCAAGTTCTTGATGTACCACTGTACTATTTTTAAAATAGAATTATTCACTTTGACATATAACAAACGATAACATTTTATTTTGAAAATAAATAAGATAAAATAAATATATGATCAGCAAATAATATTATATCATGGTTGTCCCCTACTAGGTGAGGTAAATCATTACTTCGATAACTACTCACTGAGTTGTATTACTCAAATATGAAGTAAGAAGTTTAATCACAGTATTTCTTATTCAATAAGAATGCACTTTGTAGATTAGTGTCTCGTGATGCAGGCAATTAAAGGCCCTAAAAAGATCACAGTAAATACCCAAAGACAATTTGTACCACATATTTTTGAATAAATTATATCTTCTAAATTTGATTATAGAATAGAATAAAATTGAATTGGCAACGATCACCTATTCCCAGGGGTATCCAGGATCCAGGATCAAAATAGTAATTCCAAAGAATATTCCTCTTTATATAATTGTTTAAGATGGATAAGAAAAACGTGGTGAAGGTAAGTTCATAAAAGATACATTCAGGTAATGTATAACTCAATTTGATTGATATTTTGTGGGCAGCTACGTAAAATGTATTTTTAGGTTTTTTATTGTAATATGTAAATTGTCTTGTGGAACACTATAAGTGCGCTCTGTAAAGTAAAGGACAATAATTTAAGTAATGTTAATTTGTTTGGTAGACTTGAGTATGTCATGCTCGCTTTAATGTCTCTACTTGTGGCGGGTCGTCCACTTTCCTTTGAAATGGCTAAGGAGGGCGATGGCTGCCACATGCGTCATACTTGTGAACAGGTGCTGTTGGTGAAGGCTGGTCTGCTCAAGTTTGCAATTTACTTATATATTGATTGAATTAATCTTGTCAAGATTTGAACATGGAGCGTGCTTTGGATTTCCTTGAGACTACTACGCTTTGTAAATTTAATTAGAATGTATTTTTGACTGGGATAAAAAAGGATTTTAAAAAAACTACCTACGGAGTTTCTTTCGCCTGTTTCTTCTCCGTCAGAACCTCATTACGCAACGGCGGTACTTTATAAAAAATAACGTCTGACAAACGAAATTTATATTTTTTACGTCGAAAAATAAAGAATTTTCATTTCATTTCATTTCTGCTAAGAAAAATTTCAAATCAAAATGTTTTTGTCTACTTGCCTACAGGGGGCATTTTAAAACAATGACAAATATTATTTTTACTTTTTTAATATTTTCTCTAATTTTGAATAATTTCAATCATTTTCTAAAATTAACCTACTCGATACCCGACAAATAAGCTATATAAAGAAGCAGAGGTACTGAGTGTCAGGAGATTATACATACTGCGGTAAGTAACGCATGTTCATAGTCTTGTTGCCAATTCATCTAAACATATTGATTTGATTAAAAAGAGCAAATTAGTTGTGCTGTGCAATTTTAAGAATCGCTCAGCTCGTCAAGCCAAGACAATTGTTTATAGGATTTTGTTGAATTGGACTTATGAAGACTCTGAAAAATAATCACCGGTGATAAAGAAACATGTACCTACACAAACGTACTTTACGTACATTATTCACACACAAACGCACGCACGCATGCAAGCATGCTCGCAAACACGCTCGCAAAAACGCATGCAGACACGCACGCACACTCGAACATGAACAATATTTACCTCGTTACACTTCTTTTCATTATCTTATCATAAAACCATTACCGCTATTAGTTGCATTTATTAATTTAGTTATTTTAATCTAACTTATGTTTATTACTTTAGCCGTAGTAACAGCCGAAAATGGAAATTGTAAAAGGTAATTCATTTTTCATTAAACTCATTAGATTACTCCCACATTATAGGCTTTGCCTAGTGTAGCGGTCTGTTTTAATCTAGTAGTCGTACATGTAAAAAAAGAAAAAATAATAATGAATGAATTAAAAAGCCATAAACCGTGTAAAAAAATTATCACTTAAATTACGTATAATTACATATTATTACTATACTTACATTTCAAATATTAAAAAATCTTGAAATCAAACGTTAACATCACTGTCAAAGCGAAGTTTTTCAGCTTTTGAAATACATTTTTAATCTGTTTTCTTCGAGTTTCGCAATGTTTTGAGTTTGTTTTTGAATTAATATTTCTTATTTATCAACTAATTTTTGCATGATATTCTAATGAAATGCCTAAACCCACTTGCGTACAGTGTGGTAGCAATGACTCTTTACTCTGGCGAAGCACCGAAAACGGGCAAATATGCAACGAATGTCACATAACTAATACCACAAATAAAGAAACAAAACTCGATTCTTCGGTTGTGAAATCTGAGACTGACGATAAGAAAGAAGATAAAGAAGACTTTGAGGCGAAGAATGGGAAGGGTGAAATTGAATCTACTCCCGCTAAAGCCACTGGAAGAGGAACACGGAAAAGTACAAGAACTACTAGATATAAGCCCAAAACACCAGCTCTTACGCCATTTAAAACAACCGCACCTCGTGGAAGGGGTCGCCGAAGTATTTTTAAACGTCAGCCTCTTAAGGCTCCAACTGCTACAGCAACTGTTGTGACCAGTGACAGTGTATTTTATAAAGTAATTACATGCTTCATTCTAAAACAGGCTTTGCTCACATTTCTGTAACACTATTCAAATAAAGACTAAGTTGATCCCATAAAAACTATTCCCAATCGAGTTCTTAAAACTCACTGAAGGGCAATCATTCTTTTAAACCAGTAAATACAGAACTTGCAGAGTTTTTAATTTTATATTCCGCTTTCCCAATCATACAAATAATAATACACAATGTTGTACAATAGTAGTAACCAGACTAGTCTGCAAAGTAATGTAGATATTAAAAAGCATTGTTGGTTTTTATTGGGTTGTTAATAAAATATAAATTAATATAAATAAATATAAATATAAAAATAATATAGATGGATTCCAGCACAGGAATCCTACCACTGGTGTAACTTCACTATCGAGATTGCATTCTGCAAGGTTTTGGCACATCCACAACTTGCATATAATTTGTTTACCGTACTACACAACTCCTTATCGTAATTGATGAAATATATCTTTTCAGGGTAGTTACATGCAAGTAGGAGACATAGTTTCAATGATAGACGTTGAAGGGGGCACATACTATGCACAAATCAGAGGCTTCCTCACTGACCAGTATTGCGAGAAGAGTGCTGTTGTTACATGGTTACTTCCAACAAAAGCAAGTCCACCACCTGAACAGGGTTTCGATCCTGCCACTTATATTATTGGTAAAATCAAACCTTGTTTTAATAACTTTTCCACTTTATACTATATAAACAAATAGTTGTAGTAAACAAAACTATATAATTGATTTCTGAAATAATTCTTCTTATAATAATTCTTAAATTATCTTACATAAAAATTAGGGCACGCAAGCTTCTAAATTCTAAAGCTTCACCAGAAAGCACTGTTTGCATTTGTTTGATTATAAGTAATATCTATGCCACATACTTTCACCCAAGTAAGCAAGCTAAACTAACTAATGGCAAAAAGATTTAATCAAATCAGTTTCTTCAGATAAGTGCAATCAAACATGCAAACTCTGCAGCTTTTATAGTAGTAGGATTAGATAAAGACATAAAAAAAGACTCAAAGTTTCTAAACCATTTATTAAGATATTGAGAGAAATACTTAACTGCCAGGACCGTAAATAATAATTACCCTAATGCAAATTAAAGCTGCACATAACACACCTCATCATCAGTATATAATAGCCTCTAATTTCTAGTTTTTCAGATTTAATGCAGGAATCTTAAATATTTCATAAATAGTAACTTAGACTCTGAAAAGTGTACCTGCCAATTAAAGTCTCCTCAAAATTCATTAAGCTATTTTGGTGATTAGCCCAGACAAACACGCAATCTTATTTATTAATAAGTAATTAAATAAAGGTTCAAGTTCAATTCTTTCATACCTAATTTACGACAACAGTAACTAAACAGACAAACTACTTCTGCAATTCCCAAAACTTTGTTTTCATTCACTCTTGAATATGACTGATTATTGCCTGGATTTGTTTTTGAAGTGAAACTTCTTTGGATGCATTCTGTTACAAATTGGTGTCTTCCAAAATAAATAAATAATTGGGTTATCATCTGTTTCCACATGGTTTTTTATCTACAGTTATACTGATTTTGTATCACATATCATCATATCATCTATGTATGAGATAAAAAAAATTAAAGTTAGTGTCAATTTTCTTGTTCAGTAACTATCAAATCGAGTTTATTTTGACCTTTTTTATGATGGTTTACAATATTAATGTACTTTAGTTTTCGGACTAGCCTCTATTCAATTCTTATTTATATTATTTAATATTGTATATATATAATTGTAATATTGTATATTTATTTATATATCAAAAGATGTAGGTATATAAAAAACTTAAATATGTATGAATGTATTTTGTTCTTTATACAGTCTATTTTATTGATTTGTTTTCCATGCTGATGCTCTTTGACTTTTTCATTGTTCTTGATATCATGTCCATCCAGCGGGTGTCTGGAAGATATTGCTGTCAGTAATAAGACCGCCCATTGCTCACTAATAGTCATTACTTTTACAAATAAAGTTTGCACTATAGAGTATAAATAAATAATAATGTTAATGGCGATGTTGATTTACATAAAATATTTCAGAATAAATTACACTAGACACTATATGTCTGTATAATGTGATAGTGAGCAGTTACGTTATAGTTAGTAATGTTTCTGTTAATCCATATTTATCTATTTTTATTTAAATCAAACTTCTAATAGGTATTGTAGATTGATTTTTAATAGGTATATAAAGTTTTACTTGTCTGTCACATACTGAGTTGCACGCGCTTTTTTTCTTATTATGGCCTTGTGGTTGCGGCTTAAGAGAATCTGCCACCCCATCTCATCCCGTGGGTGCCGTAAAAGGCGACAGATAGCGAAATTTAAACCAAAATGTAGACAGCAGCATCTTCCTGAACATCTGATAAAATAAACTGTGGTTGCCAACCCGCCTGTCAAGCGTGACTACTGTGACAAAATCCCCCCCAAAATGAGAGCTGTAAATTTTTGTGGAAATCTATGGGGCAGATTCTACAGTGGACTAGTAATAGGCTGAAATGATGATAATGATAGTCTTACAAAGTATTTTTGCAGGAAAAATTTAGGCAACATGCTACTTTTACTATACTTATGATTTGTTTTATCTTTTATGTATCCTTTGGAGGTGCTGGAGCAATAAATACATATTTTATATGCTGTTCTATACAGATTTTAGATATAGTACAACCATAATGTAGACAGTAGAAAAAATATTTGTGTATACTACCCTTAGTTACTTTATTTCAATTTTTCTTTAGATTTTGTTGACGTCAAATGCGTCTTTTTTTTATACTCATTTTATAATTTAGCTATCTCTTTCTCGCTTATTATTAATAAATGGTGAAAGTATCTGGTAATAATGAATTAATATTATAAATACTAAAACAGCATTGGGAAATAAAAGAACAAGACTTGCTAAATTTATTTTATTTTGACTACGCTTTTAGATTAGAAACTTCTTAGTTAACTTTTATTTTTAATTTAAATCAACATTAATAAAGGTACTGAATATTGCCATAGGGAAAAATCTCTAATTAAAACATCATCAGCATTTCCTATGAAAGGAGCTCAATTTGGTAATCATTCTTAGTAAATCTTTGCTCACTCGTATATTGTATTATAAACTGTATGTTTACAATAATATGTTTAGTTATATTTAAAGAATTTGATTTTTTTTTCAGATTAAAATTTTGGCACAAATAATTTATGTCTACTTTTTGTTCAGGTCCAGAGGAAGAGCTACCCCGTAAATTAGATTATATGGAGTTTGTAATGCATGCTCCTTCTGATTACTACAAGGCTAGCAACACTCCGTACCCTCTAACGGACACTGAAGTCAATAATTATAATGGTTTTATTTGGTCGTCCTTGGAGGCAAAGGAAAGATCATAAGCTGTATGCAGCATTTTAAGTTTAGCTTAATGGACATTGTATTAATTATATTTGTGCTAAGGATACGACTGTTCTGGTTCTTTTATTGAATTATTCCTTTCCCTCAGTAGTAAGAACTACTTATAGTAAATTATCAGTACAAGCCAAAGTACTTGTAACAAATAAGTAATATTTATACTTAATCTAAAAAAATATTATTATCTTTTATGCAAATATACATATATAAAACTTTAAAAATCGAAATGTGTTTTCAGCAACAATATCCCTTGTATGACACTTATACATTCGCAGCTGGCAGGTGTCAATGTCAAAATTACCGCTTCAATTCGTTGTCAACTTTGTATGTAAGCATTGTATCGGAACGTTTTGAAAAATATTTTACTAAGTGAATCTAGTTATATATTTCAAAATGAGTCGGAAAGAAGCTCTCTCGTCGTTCATACAGCAAATTCACGGGCGGCCAGTAGTAGTTAAGCTAAATAGTGGCGTTGATTACAGAGGTAAATCGCTTTATTTAAAATCACATACGAAGTCTTTTATACTACACTACAATTAATAAATAATTTTTCATTGTTGGCACAACAAAAGTTCGATTTTGATACTGGGAAATTTGAGGGAAAGAACAGTGTCCTCGCGTAATTCAGGTAGATTGTATAAATAAAAATTACAGCTAGTGCCGGTTCCGGCAACTCCACATCTATGTGCATATTTAGCGTGTATAAAGTAGATGTTACCCGTCTGTTGGGATCGTGCTCACCTCTTTGAATTTTAGCTACATTACTGACACATGCTAAGAACAAACGTGCACACACATCAGTCCTTGTGAATTCCTTTACTGAATTATATAATTGCAGAAGTTCGAGAAATACTGTTATTGTTGTTGGAATAGTGACTAACCTCATTTATATTTAATTAAAACTACTACTTATTACTTGTAATGCTTTTATCACCTAGCCAAAGTCATAGTTATCTATAGAATTGACTTTATACCTGTCTGATGTTCTCTGTCTATTTAATATATATGATTTTTTTCTTTTTTCATATCATTCTTCCGTGTTAGGATTTCTTTTCGAGAATAATTGTATTTAGACATAAATTGCCATCTAGAGTTTAAATCCATACCTCATTGTGCACATGCAGAATTACCCAGAAGCCAGTTGCCCATTTGTGGACCAAGTCAACTACTATTGCATTACTATTATATATATATTATATATATTGTTGTATACTATTATACTGGTGGTATATTTTACTGGTGGTAGGATTCCTATGCAGGAATCCGTCTAGGTAGGTACTACCCCAGGGCCAGTTATTCTGCCATGAAGCAGTAGTGTGTAAACATTACCTTGTTTCGGTATGAAGGGCACTGAGAGCTAGCGTAATAACTGGGCATATGAGACTTAAGAACTTGTCTCAGGGTGATGGGCACAGTGTAGTGTCACACAGAAATTTTCTGGGTGGCACAGCATTTGTTATGGCCAGACATTGCACTTACCATCAGGTGAACGTTTTGCTTGTTTCATCACTTTATGCAATAAAAAAAAAATATTAAACGTCTGCCCATGACAAATGGTGTTCTGAACACAATTACATGGCATGCTTGTCAATATCATATGCTTATGTGTAACTTTTGTTAACCAAACGCTTAAGCATTTAATCAAAATTTTAAATTAATAGAATAGAACATCTGCCACTGCTTGAATAGATAGATAATCAATCGGGGTTTCGTCCTGGTCACAGCACCTCTACTGCGCTGGTTAAAGTCACCGATGATATAAGGAAAGGCATGGATGAGCAAAAACTGACAGTGCTTGTTGACTTTTCAAATGCTTTTAACACAGTTGATCATGATATCCTTCTTTCCCTCCTTACATATTACATATAGATTCTCCACTCCAGCCTTGGAATGGTTTTCATCATATCTTCGTGGTCGCCAGCAGTCAGTCCGCGTAGGGCAACTTTTCTCTGCATGGGCTGACATCGAATCTGGTGTGCCGCAAGGCGGTATTCTTTCACCTATTATGTTTTCTTTATTTATAAACTTTATCACTTCTGTTCTCAATTGCTCGTACCATCTGTATGCAGATGATCTTCAGCTTTATGTGCAATCTTATATTGATGATCTTAACAGTGCTGTACAAAAATTAAATGATAATCTGGAAGCCATAAAAGACTGGTCTCGTAGATGTAGATATGGCGTTACAGTTAACCCATCTAAATGTAAAGCAATGGTTATCGGAAGTCCAAGAATGCTGGCTAAGGTTGATCGCGAAAGCCTCTCTTCTATTGTTTATAATGGGACCTTGATCCCATTCTGCCGCTCCGTGAAAAACCTTCGCTTGCATATGGACCAAGGTATGACCTGGGAAGTACAGGTTGCTGAAATCAGTCGTGCAGTCGTTGCCACCCTGCATTCTCTTTATCGTCTGAAAAACTTTTTACCTTTCAAAACCAAGCTTATGCTGGTTCATTTACTTATTCTACCCATTATCGACTATGCAGATGTGTGTTATCCAGATCTTTCACAAAATTGGTCTAAAGATCAGTATTCCACAGCATCATACTGGATTTTTCAACTCTTCTTTCACAGTTCAGGCTACACTCCTCTGGAACGCCCTTCCTGATGCTATCAGGAATGCACCCAACAAAAACGCCTTGAAAAAACTTCTTAGGGAACACTATTTGGAGGCAAACTGATGTTTTATTTTCATCTATTATTTTGTTTATATATGTATTATTTGTGTAGTATATTTATTATTTGTATGTATGTATTTATCTATGTTAATTTTGTTTATATATTGGTTATTTATATTATTATATAATTATTATTCAATAGTATTTATATTTTTACACCAGACTCCACATTTTTTATATATTTGCACCTGCCATCACTTTTCTAGTCTCCCAGGGTTGACTGGCAGAGAATGCCTCTAGGCATTAAGTCCGCCCATTGTATTCCTTAGGTTAAGGTGTTACAATTAAGATTAAATAAATAAATAAATAAATAATTAGATTAGATGTAAATTATTTATAGATATATAGATTGATAGATATGAATTGAAAACAGAAAGTGTACCTTGTAACATGTACAAGGTGTAGTAAATAAAAACTTTGATAACAAGCCAAAAGGCCAAACCCCACCCGGGTTTCTATGCAGGAATCTGTCTACCAAAATATATGGAGTAGCTGAATATTTTTGTGTGAATCTGTTGACCTGTGGTAACTCAGAGGCCTGATGCACGCATTTAATTTCATAGTACGCGAGTATTGTATTGAGTATATATAACATTTATATTAATTTTAGTTTAAGGGTCTATTTACATGGTCCTGATAGGGAAGTGTCCCTTCCATAAATTTCTTCTTTTTCTATTCTTTTTTCTTCTGCTTCGCAAATAAGCGAAATAAAAACAATTTCCAAGTCCACCATCCTTGTTAAGTAACGACCATAGACTAAACAACTGAACTATTTCCAGCAACAAGGCACAGTCGAGAGAATGCTTAAAAATTCTAACGACTTCGCGCCTTCCCGCGCCATTTAGGCGAAATTGACGCTGTAAATTGGCTTAAAAAAGTTTATTTTAATCATTATGAAAATGATATTTTCAGGAGTGCTTGCCTGTCTAGATGGCTATATGAACATTGCACTAGAGCAAACAGAGGAATACGTTAATGGGCAGCTGAAGAACAAGTATGGAGATGCTTTTATCAGAGGGAACAATGTGCTCTACATAAGCACACAGAAACGGAGAATCTAGCCAAATTTTATATTATTGATAAGTTATTGTAAGCTGTTCTTGTAATAATAAAAAGTAAAGAATACTCTTTTTTTTAATTGACTTCTGACCAACCTTTACTCATCTCATCCCGTGGGTGTCGTAAAAGTCGACAGAGGGAAAATAAAAACCAGGAGATCTTCCTGGAACATGTGAATAAATAAACTGCGGTTGCCAACCCGCCTGCCAAGCGTGGCAACTATGGCAAAATCCCTCCAAATTAGAGCATTCATGGTACTGGTGGTAGGATTCCTATGCAGGAGTCCGTCTAGGTAGGTACCACCCCAGGGCCAGTTATTCTGCCGTCAAGCAGTAGTGTGCAAACATTACTCTGTTTCGGTTTGAAGGGCACTGAGAGCTAGCGTAATCACTGGGCATATGAGACTTAAGAACCTATATCTCAGGGTGATGGGCACAGTGTAGTGCCACACAGAAATTTTCTGGGTGGCACAGCATTTGTTATTGGCAGACGATGCACTTACCATCAGGTGAACTTTTTGCTCCTATTATCACTATGCAATAAAAAAAATCTAGGCTGGAATGATGATGATGAGGCGTCCGGATAAAGGCGGACATAGTTAGGCTTTTCGGATGCGATTCCAACCAAAATAGACGGAGGGACCAAAACGTCGGTTTTACCCAAAAGTCCGGCTTAACCAGCTGGTCTTTTCGGAATTCTGGATTGAGATCCTGGCAACTCTTACCATATTGTATATTTCTGACAATGCACATCATGTTTCAGGTTATAACATGTGCGTACAACGAGCGTGTATGAAAACGCTAATGAAAGTAGAAGAAGCGAAATATGTGTGTCAGGATCGTAGCAAGTGGAAACATGTGGTCTCTGCCTACCCCAATGGGAAAGAGCCGTGACTGTGTGTATGGTTTGTTACTACTTTAATGACGCTGGAGAGTGTGTATGCTTGAACGCGCTAATCTCAGGAGTTTCTTCTCCCGTTCATTGAGGAAGGTATTAGACTATTTTACTCATAGAACATAAATAAAACTTCCTGCTACGTCCTCATGAAGCCGTATTCTGAGAACCGATTATTGTCGAGAAGGGTCGAACGTTCATGTCAGTTTTAAATATACTGCATTCTTGGGACTTGAGCCAATCTTTTATAAATATACTGGTCATTACTCCTTAAGAAATACATATATAATGATAGCTAAAATTACTATCAATAACCTCATAAACCGACAGCAAAAAGTTACTGTCAAGTGTTTTCATCAGGTTTTGTAGAAATTTGGAAGAAATTTGTGTTCCTCAAGGACCGATTCTTGGTCCAGTCCCGTTCTTGATTTATATTAATTGTATCCTGTTTACCAATCGTCGTTTCAGCCTATCACAAGTCCACTGCTGAACATGAGGCCTATGTTAGTGCCCCCATAGCTAGCCACAAAAGTTTGTAGCTCTCATATTGGAGGAATTTTGCCATAGTTGCCACGCTTGGCGGGCGGGTTGGCAATCGCAGTTTATTTATTCAGATGTTCCAGGAAGATGCTGCTGCCTATCTCCTGGTTTTAATTTCCCTCTGTCGACTTTTACGACACCCACGGGATGGGATGGGGTGGTAGATTCTCTTAAGTCGCTACCACCAATGATACCTAATAATTTAAAGTTAGCAGAAATAGCTTAACATAGGAACCTATCATACTCTGGATTTACGGTCATCTCATTGGCATGCTGACACAAATCCATTTCCCTTCCTCCAAGTCAGTGGTTGCCCTGCTGGCAGCAAGAATTTCAACTCGTACCAAAATGGCGGCGACGTGGTTCGCCACCCATCACGTCTCGTTTTCAGCGGGAGCGAAAAGTGGGCTACGGGCGTGGTCTCTGCCTACTCCTTATATGGGAAAAAGACGTGATTGTATTTGTGTGTACAAATTGGATAAAGAAGTTTTATCTTCGACAACCAATACGTAATTTAAGTTCTGTGCCTTAAAGATTTATTTAAGACAAAATGAAATGAAAAGCTCTGTAATTACAATAATTTATTTTCTCGTGTAGTAAAAATTCACTTCTCCGTAGTCCTGTGAAGGAAAAATATTGTATTACTTCATATTTACAACATCACAGATACAACAATTAGTAATGCAAGATAAAGGAAGAAAATTTTGCCCACCACGTAACTCAAACTTTAGCGTACATAGTACCGAATGGAGGGGCATGGGGTCACTCTTTAGTTTTCTGATATAGGGCTCTATGTCTAGTAGTGTGCAAACATTACTGTATTTCGGTTTGAAGGGCACTGAGAGCTAGCATAATCACTGGACATATGAGATTTAAGAACTTATATCCCAGGGTGACGGGCGCAGTGCGGTATCACACAGTAATTTTCTGGGTGACACAGCATTTGTTATGGGCAGACGTTACACTTACCATGAGGTGAACGTTTTTCTCGTTCCGTCACTTTCATGAAATAAAAAAAAGACAGCCCTATATCAGAAATATTCGTACCGTTTCCAAATTTAGATAAGCAATATGATACTTTAAAGCACATGATATATATGCAAAGAATGAAAGACATGCAAAGAATATGATAGGAGGCAGTAGTATCTACTCGTATACTAATAGGTAAAATATCAACACTACCATTTGTACAATATACATACCGGCACAATTAACGGAACATTAAAAAAGGCATAGTATAGAATACGTGCACAGTGTGGCGTCACAGTAATGTAAGGTTGGCTAAATCCAAGGCTTATTTCAAACGCCTACTCTGGGAGCATTACTTAACTATTAAATAGTAATTTCTAATAATTCTGCGTACTGCTTCTTCCATTAAATTTTATATTACTTCTTTTATATATGATCCTTATACATAGTTTAATATCAGAACCTGTCAATATTTATGTGTGTATATTTATGTATGTATGTATATACGAGGGTGGATTGAAAAGTACTCGGCCTAACCAAGAAAATAAACACATACTAAATCAGTTATATTTTTATTTTTCTACATAATCACCATCAAGTTCAATACACTTTTGCCACCTCCCCTTCCAAGCATTTAGACCGTTAAAAAAAATGATTCTTCCTTAGAGTCAAAATATGCGTCTACAGCTGCTTTGACCTCGTCGTTTGTCGAAAATCTTTGACCTCCCAAGTGCTTTTTTAGGTTAGGGAACAGAAAGAAGTCTGATGGTACCAGATCAGGTGAATACGGCGGATGCGGTAACAGTTCAAAGCCACAGTTGTGAAACAGCCATTGACTGTAGTGACGTGTGAACACAGGCGTTATCTTGATGAAACAGGACTTTTCTTCTGAGCATTCCTCGACGTTTTTCTTTTATTTTCTCTCGTAAACGACGTAGTAAGGTGCAGTAGTAATCAGAGTTTATAGTCGGACCCCTTTCAAGATAATCAATCATAATCACACCTTTCGAGTCCCAGAATACTGAAGCCATCACCTTATTTGCCGACAAAATCGACTTAGCCTTTTTAGGGGGTGGTAAACCAGGTCTTCTCCACTGTTTTGATTGTTGTTTTGTTTCCGGTGTACAGTAATGAACCCATGTTTCGTCCATAGTAACAAAACGATTCAAAAAATCATCTGCATCGGCTTCAAATAACTCCAAACAGTCGCGTGAAATAGTCAATCGCGTCCTTTTTTGTTCAACTGAAAGCAGTCGCGGAACCCACCTCGCAGACACCTTGTGGAAACCCAACTCGTTGACAATGATGTTTATAGTTCGTTCATAAGAGATGCCTATAATCTCGGCTATCTCTCTAATTTTCAATCTGCGGTCTCCCATTATTAAATCAAGTACTTTTTTAATATTTTCGTCAGTAGTTGACGTCGAAGGCCTTCCAGAGCGGGGTTCATCTTTCACACTCTCTCTACCACGCTTAAATTCTGCTATCCATTTTTTGACGGATGAATATGACAGAGCACAATCGCCTAATGTACTGACCATGTCATCATGGATGGCTTTTGATGATAGCCCCTTCTTATGGAGGTACTTAATGACGGCACGCTGCTCGATTTGCTCCATTCGCAGAAATTATGACCGATTACTTTGTTAATAAATTTATAAAATCACAACTAATTATCGCACACGTTTCGAACTTCACACAATGAACTAGTCTGAACTGAAGTAAATAATGTGGGTAGATTTGATTTTTAGAATTGAATGGATCTGTGTTAGGCCGAGTACTTTTCAATCCACCCTCGTATATATATATATATGTATGTATGTGTGTGTGTGTGTGTGTGTGTGTGTGTGTGTGTGTGTGTGTGTTGTGTGTGTGTGTATGTATGTGTATATGTATAGATATGTATCTATTTAGTTACTGTGTATGATTGATTGTTTCAGATTGTTGTTTTACTGTGCACCCAAACATGTTCTCTGCACAACCCAAAGGTAGACTGGTAGAGAATGCCTCTAGACATTAAGTCCACCTTTTTGTACACTTTTGTGCAAATAAAGTTTAAATAAATAAATAATATAAATGTTCTGGGTGAAACAGCATTTGTTATGGGCAGACTTTGCACTTACAATCGGTGAACGTTTTGCTCATTTCGGCACGTTCACATATAAAAAAGCGTGTACGACGAATTTAGTAGTTCTTAGGTTAGGGTAGTGTTAGCCATATTTATATAATACACGACTTGAAAATATTTTTTTTTTTATTTCGTATTTTAAATTCATGCGATAAAGTAATTTGTATTTTAATTAAAGAAAAGCATGTATTTTGCTCAGCCCTGGGCTCCGTTGCCACGGTATACTGAATTCTACAGGGTCGATTTTTTATAGTTATATTACACGTTATTTGCCCATGCATGTGTTAACGCTAACACGCCGGACTATATATATTTTTTCATATATAATTTCGGTGATGTAATTGCTGTTAGCCTTTTTTGGCTTTTACAGCTTCATCGGATACTAACACGCCGGACTGAAGATAGAGTGTATGAATGTAGGAATTACTTATTATTATAGATACATTCTGATTTTGCATGGTAGTAAAGAAATGAAAAACCTTTAATCTATACAAATAAATAAAATTGAAGTGTCCGTTTGTAATAACAAAGTAACAGTTTATTACTCAATGCTTATGAAAGTATATAGGGTACTTATGAAAAAAAAAACAATATTTAAAGTTTTTGTCTGTCTGTTTGTTCTGGCTAATCTCCGAAACGACTAGACCGATTTTGACGCGAATTTCACTGACAGATAGCTGATATTATAGCGGGTAACTTCGGCAACGATAATATAAACAAAATAGGGTTCTGCGCAAAAAAATAAAAACCACAAAATCAGATTCAAATGGGAAGTATATATCTATATCATCGATCGGGGTCGGCTTTTTTACGCGGGTAAAACCGCGTGGCATAGCTAGCAACAAATAAGCACACAGGCCACGCGATGCTTAGTTTTCACTGGGGCCGAGCTGAACTTACATATTACCACTTCTGTGGGAATGGGTTAATGCTTAATTGAGTCTCCCAATTCTAATCATTGAGCGACGAAACGAGCAAAACGTTCACCTGATGTAAAGTGCAACGTTTACCCATAACAAATGCTATGTCACCCAGAACATTTCTGTGTAACACTACACTGCGCCCGTCGCCCTGAGACATTAGTTCCTATGTCTCATATGCCCAGTGATTACGCTAACTCACAGTGCCCTTCAAACCGAAACACAGTAATGTTCGCATACTACTGCTTCACGGCAGAATAACTGGCCCTGGGTTGGTACCTACCTAGACGGATTTCTGCTTAGGAATCCTACCATTATATGGTGTTACGCTGGTATTCTGTGCGAGAGTTGTACTTAACTTTTATTTTTATGTATGTAATGCAATTAGCCCTATGGCTTTTACTGCGACATCGAAGGCGACTCGCAAGTAGAAGGCTCGCGAGTAACGTACTTATCTTGTTGAACCGACATCACGTCACGCTCTCAAGTCACGTTAGTTTAAAACAAAGCCTGTTAATATATTACGATGATTACAATTAATTTCTATCGTCAAAATGTGAAATTTACGTCTGTAGCTTTAGTAATTACTAAATAACATTAAAATAAAAAACACATCTATTTTATTCATTTATACAGCTAAATTAGGTAAGAGCTCTTAATTACTGTTACAATTCCGCGTTGCCCAAGTTTAGGCCTATTATGCGTTTAAAAAAAAAGAAAATCATAAATGTTAGGCCATTCGGCCATATCAACAATAAATTCAAGTATAATACCACTAAGTCTCACATGTTCTACGATCCTGGAGGTGTATTTTGTGATCTTTTAAGGGCCTGTATAAAATATACGATTTTAAATTAAACTAAAGCAATACGGCATTCATAAAGTGAGACTTGATCCTAATTTTTCTAAAACGTTCACCTGATGGTAAGTGCAACGTCTGCCCATAACTAATGCTGTGTCACCCAGAAAATTTCTGTGTGACACCTCACTGTGCCCATCACCTTGAGACATGGGTTCTTAAGTCTCATATGCCCAGTGATTACGCTAGCTCACAGTGGCCTTCAACCGAAACACAGTAATGTTTGCACACTACTGCTTCACGGCAGAATAACTGGCCCTGGGGTGGTACCTACCTAGACGGACAGACAAATATAATTTATAAGTACCGTATATACTTTCATATGCATTTAGTAAAAAGCTGTTATGCAGAGATTACAAACAGTTACTTCAATTTTATTAATTTGTATAGGTCATCCCCACAGAAAAGAATAATACAAGAAATTCCAATAAAATTAAAGACAGTAGACCCAGCATTTTTCAATTATAATTCGTCAGATGATCCGATCATCTTTAGATTTCGTTTATTTGGCACATATGCTAGTGAAAGTTACAATTTCAAACATTTGTGTTTTATTTCTTTCCGTTGTCATAATTCCTATTCTAAAAAGTATATTGATTATTATTTTACTATTCTATAATTATACCTGCTAGAATAGCTTACCACACTGCGGGTTGACTGGCAGAGAATGCCGATAGGCATTGAGTCCGCCCATTGTTACCTTAGAATCTTAGGGTGTAACAATAGAGTAAATAAATAAAAAAAATAAGAGTAACATTAATACTACCTTATTAGACCGGCTACTTGGCACTTTGCCATTCCCCAAATCAGCTATCAAGGCCTCTCCTCTGTAACCGTGTCTCTGTTGGTATTCCTCTCTGTTCTTCTTTCCGGCGTCTGGATCAAATTTCGCATCCACACGATAATTTAGAATCCTGCGATCGTACAATGGCGCCCAAAAACTCGAAAACAGAACACATTCACAGAACAAAGAAAACGTCAAGGTTATAAATATTATTTTAAAATTCATATCTTTTAAAATGTTGTTTCGCTTTATATGTATTTATGAATCCAGTGGCGGTACACAAATGATTAGAATCATAAAACGAACTTCTTAGCACGCAGTAAAAATTCATAAACGAGCAAATATATAACTTGTTTTGTTTATTTTGTTAACATGCTTCAAGGTTTTTAGCTTAGCGCTGTTATTTGTTAAGAGACAGTTGCCTCGGGTTAACAGTGACCATTAGATAAAAAAATGACCAGCGAATAAGTGTGTTTATGTGTTATCACCGTGTAGAAGTATGATGTATCACCGTGTAGAAGTATGATGTATCATCGTGTAGAAGTATGATGTATCACCGTGTAGAAGTATGATGTATCACCGTGTAGAAGTATGATGTATCATCGTGTAGAAGTATGATGTATCACCATTATAGTAGTGGGCCAAGATAAATCCATGATATATCATCGAAACAAATAATAATCCAGAAAATCAATAGTTAACGTCAGTTATTTCATCAAACAGTTAAATAAACGAAGCCGAAGTACTGTCTGTGAGTTTCCAGTTCTGTCAAAAGTGAATCTGTTTTAAAAAATGACTACATCTATACCCAAAAACTACTGGAGTCAGTCGTATAATTATTGACTTGGAAATTTACACATAGTAGATAATGACTATGGGATTTATTTAGTTTTTTGTTATATCTGAAAAGTTTCTGGCGTGACATGCAATCCAACGACAACGAGAACATACTCGTAGTAGCTGGTACAGTTTTTTCGTTTCAGAAAAGTCTGTTTACATGGAGTCACACTGCATGTAGGTGTTACAAGCGAACAAGCTTCATAACGCTCAATCGTTATGCAAGTTGAGTGACGAGAATCTGACATAAAATTACTGCCAATGATGCTTACAGTCCCAGTCATTAAAGAAAACGACTGATTGGCCTAGTTGGCAGAGTACCTGATTACAACGCTGCAGGTCCTGAATTCGAATGGTGACTGTGTTTTGGGCTCTGGCTGTGTTGTGATTGTCTCTGACACTGCATTCAAGACTCTGATCTTATTGCAGGAGCGGGTATGTTAAAACGAGTAAGTGCCCTTATGTTTGAGCGTACACTTGTGGCACTGTTATATCTCCTGCGCAGTTGATGGCTTCCGACAGGATTCTGAAGTTGCCGCTGCGGTCGAAAATCGGCAAGTAGGATATCAGCAGTGCTTAAAGATGCACGCACAACAACGCTGCTACATCCTTTTTGTGTCTGTAAGTGATAGGACGGGCAAATCTTCGCTATAGATGAGTGCCACGATGACCAGTCCAGTGTTGCAATGCTCTGTGACTCCGGACCCATCAGATACTACGTTCCATATGTCCAATAATTTAAGGCTTCTAAGCCTTATTAATATAATTTATAAATGTCTGGACTGATAAGTGTCCGTTAGAATAAAATAGCACCTACCTCTTTCCTTCCGAGGTGTCGTAAGAGGCGACTAAGGTATTGTACGGACAGCCTTTATTCGTGCAGAATAACACCATAATATGCAATTCTGTCACTGTACTGCTCGTGGGAACGCAATGGGGAGTAAGATTTTTTTGACTCGTCCTAAAAATGGCGGCGACATGGATCGCCACCCGTCACGTCTAGTTTCCCGCAAGGGCGAAAAGCGGGCTACGTCAGTGGCCCCTACTTTCACCTTATATGCGAAAAAGCCGTGACTGTATGTATGTATGTATAAATGTCTTTATGCTCCCAGAGTTTCTTGCCAGTTCTTCTCTGAGAAAGTCTTATTTTTCGATCGATTTCCGATGTGATTTTGAAGACCGCGGAGCTTTAAAAATGAATAAAGGAATAGAGAGATTATTAACTTTCACTTTACAAACCGTGGCCCGGTGTTTCCGCTACGCAACGAAAGATTTTTTGGTTTCTGAGTAAATCCTCGTAACTGATACCTGATAAGCGGACTCCGTCATAGAAATCCTTAACAAAATATCTTGATTAAATATTTAACAAAGATATATAGTCTAGAAAAACTTAAACATTTATTAAAAATGAAATACATATAAATAATAATAACACGTGTTAAGAATTAATTTTGTACAGCTGAACGCGGTTCCTTGCCGCTCCAATCTCGATATTCGCACACACCCACATGCAAACGTATAGAAAGAGAGGACAAAGAGAGGAAAAGGCTTAAGGCATAACGCTTTTTCCTTACATGATGATTTCTGCCAGTTCACTCTACTGTAAGCCGCGCAAAAGAACTTCGTTCCAAAAATCCTAAAAAATAGTTCGCAAAACACATTACAACTGGCGACAGAAGTTACTTTAAATTTTCATTTTCGTTCACAGAAGATCTTCTCCTTAACAATACCTAGTTCTTTATACGTTTTCCACCTTAACCTTGTCGTAAGACAAAGATTTTACGATTTTCTCGACTGCATAATAGGATATAAAGTTACCGTGTCATGCGAATTCACTCATACGTTCAGAGAACACGCAGCAATGTTTCTTAATCCAATATTGTCTCATTTTCTTCTCAGGTCCCGGTTGTATAAGTATTGTTGTTATACTGTTGGCCCTAAGTACTGAGTCTCTTTATCCACTTTTTGGTAATGTAATAACATTACCAAAAAGTCGAAGTATAATATACTGACAGATATAAACTGCATCAAATTATGGATGTCATTAATTAAAGTTTTTGTTAATGAATAGTCGTGCTGACACAAACAAATGATAAAGCTTTTAAACAAATTCGTACATATTATATCGTTGAATTTTTGTATAGTAATTTTTAGCGATAGCCGAGTCACGATATTTTTTATAGCAACAAAGATGTTAGAGTAGAAACATGTTGTCATTGGTTATTATTATAGAAATGTACTTATTTTTTTTATTGAGCAAAACGTTCACCCGATGGTAAGTTCAACGTCTGCCCATAACAGATGCTGTTACTCAGAATATTTCTGTATAGCACCACACTGCGCCCGTCACAATGAGACATTAGTTCTTAAGTCTCATATGCCCAGTGATTACGATAGCTCTCAGTGCCCTTCAGTGTTAGTGTAACAATCTTCGGCAAGTTTAAGCGGTAAATGGTTCTTAAAAGTAACAGCCTATAAATGTCTGAATGGCCTGAGCACAGGCCTCCTCTCATTTCTGAGAGGGTTTTGGAGCTGGGAATAGTCCGCCACGCTGCTCCAATGCGGGTTGGCGGACTTCACATATCCTCGAAATATTTCTATTCATCGGCAGGAGTTAGTTCAGATACCGAATGTGGTAGTTTTCATCATTGCCATCGATCACAGATCAGCGTTATGGTAAAAGTCTCCATGCTCGTCACAAGTAGGTATAAAGAGGTGCATCCGATCCCAATGCGCTACCACACAGTTGACTGTCACACGCCGACTCAGTATTCTCATACATAGAAAGTGATATAGAAGATGGATAGTACACCTACTACATGTACCTGGTACATGTTAACCTCCCCTGATCCCATAACCTTCCTAAGGCTACCCGTATAAGTGTATACTGTATAGTATCTATACTAATATGTACTAATTAATGATGCCAACATTGCCATTTACAAACTTTTTCGTCTAAAAAAATATATCACAGTAGACTTTGTAAAGTCTATTGTAAAATATACATACATACATAAGATCACGACTGTATCCCATAAGGGGTAGTCAGACACTGGGCACTTACTGCAAAAACAGATGACTGCCACAATCCACGTTTCACCAAAACAATATAATGCACTTGGTGTGATAGGTGGTGAGCCCATCGCCACCATGCGCTGTTGGGTGCACAGTGCAGTTTAATTGCTTACTCGCCTTTTACGAGATCCTTTGGATGAGATGGAGTGGTAGTATTCTTTTAACGAGCCGCCACCACACGGCCCATATTGTAAAATATATACAGGAAAAGGTAGGTTGACCACCAGGAAACAAAACTGAAAATTTCAAGATTTTTTAATTTTTCCTTTCTTAATGGACTAAATACTAAATCCCGATAGTTTTAAACTTCTATCATCTTCATTCATCATCATCACATCATCATCAAACTTCTATCTCTGTTACAAGTTACGTACCTTAGAATTTTTGCATACAACTAGCTTTGTGGTGAATGAAGAAAACAGAAAACTCTATGAAACCGAACGAGAAATGTCATAGTGCTTCATCATTCTACTGGTGGTAGGATTCCTGTGCAGGAATCTGTCTAGGTAGGTACCACCCCCGGGCAAGTTATTCTGCCGTGAAGCATTAGGGTGCCAACATTACTGTGTTTCGGTTCGAATGGCGCTGTGAGCTAATGTAATCACTGGGCGCTCATACTGATGTCTTAGGGTGACGGGCTCAGTGTGGTGTCACACAGAAATGTTCTGGGTGACTCATCATTTATTATGGGCAGGCGTTGCACTTACCATGAACGTTTTCCTCGTTTCTTCACTTTAACCAATAAAAATATAGGTCTATATTACTTGATAATGCTTCGTTGCGGGGCGAAACACGTGTCGTGTTCTCGACTTTGGCGGTGTGTATTGCTGTTGTGGTGTGAAGAGTTTTGTGTTCTCGGTGCTTAGATAAACCTATTTACTGTCCGTCTGTCGCGTTAGCGGTAGTTTTCTTGTGTGAACTATTGCGGGAGGGATGGTAAAGCTTTGCAAAAATTAGATAACATTTTTTTATTTTTCATTCGTATCTTATCAAATAAATTTTATCTTACCCGTATAGTAGTGTATAGGTTGGGCAAAGTAATGAATATATCAATATAAGATAAAGTAAAGATATTTAAAGTATTCGCCATGAAATTCTATTCAATTCATGCTTGTAAATCTGTATTATTACAAAGAAAAGAAAGTTAAACTAAGATCCGTATGGAAAACTTAAAATTGTGTGTATTACCTAGTTACTACACGCCAACTACTTTCATTTTAACTTTCTTTCCTTTATTATAATGGATTTCCGCAAAGTATCGCCTGTTTCTATTAACCATAAATCTGTGTTATCTTTAGCTTAAGCAACAATAAACAAGTTTTCTTTTTCCACCTACACGAATAGAAAAAATTGTAAAGCTTGCAATTGCAAACAGTCTTTTAAAATGTGAAAAATGTTGTAACTTATGATTTTTTTTATTAGATAAAGTGACGAAACGAGCAGAACGTTCACCTGATGGTAAGTGCACCGTCTGCCCATAACAAATGCTCTGTCACCCAGAACACTTCTGTTTGACACCTCACTGCGCTCGTCACCTTGAGACATCAGTTTCAAGTCTCATATGCCCAGTGATCACACTAGGACCCAGTGCCCTTCAAACCGAGACACAGTAATGTCAGCACACTACTGCTTCACGGCAGAATAACTGGCCTGGGGTGGTACCTACATAGACGGATTCCTGCATAGGAATCTTACCACCCGTATAAAATCTACGTCAAAGCCATTCAAGCAAACGTTGCTCATATCATTAGGCTAACGATTTTGTCGTCCCTTCACTTTCTTTCATAAAAACTAACCAGTAGTAAAATAAAATTAAATATTTTTTTAGATATTTATTACAAATCAAATAATCAATGCCCGTATACACTTATTTGTTACAATAAGTCACTAAATGTATTATAAAAATAATGTTAATATAACAAAAAATCTTTTTCTTTGTTTTAGTGAATGCCCTCTAGTGGCGAATAGGATTTATATTGGTATAGTTCTGGTCCTCCGTAGCCGTACAGAAGTTTGCCTTTGCCATTTTCATCGTAGTATGGGTACCGATATTTGGGCCTGGAAAAAAATATTTTCTTTAATTGAAGTATCCTGTATTCAATCATCGTACGTGGCAACATCGCCTCAGATCCTAAGCCGTCTTCCACTCAACATTGGCCTTATCCAAGTTTCAGGGATCTGCCGAAGTCGTCACGTCACGACACCTCACACCTTTTAAATGGTGTTGCCTGTTATCGCTCAAGGCATTTTCGAGTGTATTTAAAATTAAAAACCCATTAGCCGTGTTAGCTCAGGCACTAAAGTTAGATTCCCGATGCAGTCGCCTCTAAAACAGTTGCGCAATTTCAACCGCTGATTTACAACATGATGATACGATTATATTTAATAATTTTACTGGTGGTAGGATTCCTATGCAGGAATCCGTCTAGGTAGGTACCACCCCAGGCCAGTTATTCTGCCGTGAAGCAGTAGTGTGCAAACATTACTGTGTTTCGGTTTGAAGGGCACTGAGAGCTAGCGTAATCACTGGGCATATGAGACTTAAGAACTTATGTCTCAAGGTGATGGGCGAAGTGTTGTGTCACACTCACAGATATCTTCTGTGTGACACAGCATTTTTTATGGGCAGACGTTGCACTTATCATCAGTAGAACGTTTTAGCTCGTTTCATCAATTTATCCATTAAAAAAAAAATTAGTGTTTGCAACTTTTAGGGATCGCTGATTTTGTAGCCAAATATACCTTAATATCAAGTAGTAAAAACCGTATAAAAACAACAATGAATCACTAGCGGGATATGGATTCAACGTTGCCTTCTCACGTAGAAGAAAAAGTAATTTTTGGAATATCTTATTTTATTTCCTCATAGTAGTAGAGGTATTTTTACAAAACCATCTTCCCTTTATATTTATTTTATTTTCTCTCTAAGCCACAGTAATATGCACATGAAATTCCAATGGGAATTACAGATAAGCGTTTCCGCTATTTACCAAAAGATGCCGTTGTTCCGAAAAGGCTAACATTATTATAACGACCTACGAATGTAGTTGTATGGAAACACCAAAATTTAGTTTAAAAAAAGTAGGTAAAGTAGTTATATCCTACTAGCTGATTCCCGCGGCTTAGTCCGCGTGGATATAGTATTCTTAAATATCCCGTAGGATAACTATTTAATTTTCCGGGATAAATAATATGCTATGTCCATGCCCATCTCCAAGATGCAAGCTATATCTGTGCCCAATTTTGTCAAGATCGGTTCAGCGGTTGAACCATGACAGGGTAACAAACAGACAGAGGGACAGAGAGAGCTGCTTTCGCATTTATAATATTAGTATAATACCTTTCAAAATACTGGAAATTAGGTGCCCTCGGTTGTGGTACACTTGAATTCGTAGAAACCACTATGGACAGGATTACGACGAGCTGAAAAACGAAAGATATTTATTTATTAATTAATATATAAAAGAGACACCTATTGACTACTAGCATTCGCGCTACATTTCAAATACAATTTCTTGACCTACATTGATCTTCAAGTTGTTATTGAATGTAGGTCAAGAATTTGTGTAAAATTAAGAAATAAAAATTTAAAAAGACAAATCATTATTTTCATGATCTGTACGACTTTTAAGGATTTTTTTATAAAACCTCATTAGCCATACCGGTATCTCACTTTTGCGTTAATAATTATTTCAAGTCTTAATTTTAAAATTGTGACTTTGTAAATAAAGTAAAAATTATTATTATACAAACATAATACACAAAATAATATTAATGTACTATTTAGTTGTTCTTGTTCTGTTTATTTTATTAATATTATGTTATATAGCACAACAAAATTATAAGACTTCACAAGGATTTTGATCGTTTTATATTATTTTTCCTTGTAAATACAAATGTTCGAGGTCCAGATACGCAAGGGAGATCGGATCTTAAAACTTCTTTACCATTACGGCGAGCTATTTTGCTGTATTATGTATTTAGGTAACACGTAACAGTGAAAATACAGCAACACAAACTTACCACAAACATAAACAATTTCAAACACTGCATTTTCTCATAAATGGTTTTTGGCGCGAAAATAACTTCTTTAACTTATTACTGGCAATAGTTAAATCTGGAAATAACTTCTTGTGAGTAAAAAAAGTAAGCACAGGAAGCAAAGCGCTCTGCTTGTGTACGTGTGTCTGGACAACGAACCGGTTACAAAACTATTGGTAGTGGTGGAAGCCTGTTATGAATGTTAATGATTTTAAATGGGCTACTTAACAAATCTGTCCCAATTATTGTTTTACGGAACGATGGGTGAAATATTAGAAGAAATAATTAGACATTTCATGAGGATATTATTTTCTTTTTTACTTGACACGAGTAGCGTTATTGACTTCCCGGTATGAGAACGATTTTGATATTTGGTTGGAAATCAAAAGCAATCTTCAAACATTTTTTATTAAATATTGATCATCATCATCACCATTTCAGTCACTAGTCCACTACTGAACCCCCTGAATTAGGCCCCCAACCATACCCAACCATACGAGTAGATTGCCTCAAAAGTTTGTAGCTCTCATTTTGAGGGGATTTTACCATAGTTGCCACGCTTTGAAGGCGGGTTGGCAACCGCCAATTGATTAATGCTGTTAATTTTTGTTTGTAGTTACCAGTGAATATCAAATTGGGAATTTCATGTTAAAAAAAAAAGGTAGATAATTCAAAGCGTTTTATTCCGCCACACAATATGTAATTTGACTATAGACTTCATCCGCCTATTTATTTTAGAACTTATATAGTATTTTTGCTATTCTGCTTTTGCTAATATAAAGTGTGATCTAAAAGTGATTTAACTGAATTTAATTATAATTTTGTTTTAACAAGAATTGGATTAGAAAATAATTTCAACCCTGAAGTCATTCTCGAACTTGAATTAGTATTTATTTTTAATTGTCTGTTATAGCGGTAGCGGCTTAAGAGTCTAGCACCCATCTCATCCCGTGGGTGTCGTAAAAGTCGACAGAAGGAAAATATAAATCAGAAGAAGCTGCGTCGCCTGGAACATCTGAATAAATAAACTGCGGTTGCCAACCCGCCTATGGTAAAAATGAGAGCTACAACTTTTGTGGCAATCTATGGGGGAGGCCTATGTTCAGCAGTGGACTAGTGATAGGCTGAAATGATGATGATGATATAATCTAACAATTTTATAAATTAACAGTAATAGTTAATAATTATCCTTAGTAATTATCACCTTATGAAATATATATCAATATATATTTATTTATCATATTTAATATGTATAATGTGCATATTTTGTATCAATCATCAACCGTTTATTATAAACATATCAAAAAAATTAAGCAAAACAAATATTATCTTTCATTACAAGTATCAACACTTTGCAGTCGAAGTACACTCATCAGAGAAGTGAAAGTATCGGTGTGAAGGTACCGTAATGTTGAGGCTATACTTACGTCACGCTTTTTGTCTAGAATATTCAGTGTTTCCTTAATATTAAATATACCACTCTTATTCGTTTCCTCTAAAGTTTCTAAATAGAGGTTGTTGCATCTTTTTTCTAACTTATGTAGTGAATATCAGTTTCAAATATTCAGATCATTTACAAAGACAGTGCAGCTTGATCCGCATTAAAGAAATGAACAGGCAGTCAGGTGATCAGAGTACCTGGCTTCAACACCGCGGAACCAAGGATCGAAAATCGGTTTTATTTTGTCATTTGAAGCTTATTCATTTTTAATGGGATCGAATGAAACCGATCACGAAACCAACCAGAGTTAGACAGTAGACCCCCTGGTCTGTGTTGTGCATGTGAAATTTATGTCTGTCTGTAAAACGCAGTTACGATACAGAAGAAATCCTAGTTATTGTCTTTTAAAAAAGCCTTGGTCAAGCGGCGCTTTAAAAAACTATTACTACTTACGTACGAACTTTTATACAGTCCCTCTGAGTAATTACCACCATTGTGCCAGTTATTTTGGCCGTCAAGCAGTAGACTGCGATTCAAAATTCTAGATTACTGTTATTAGGAGACGTGACAGTTACCGTAAGCACAAATTAGTGTGTAAAAGGCAAACTTCATGTGATCTGCGCTCTAGCAACGCACACATAGACATCACTCACGTACACGGATTCTCAAATGGTGTCAAAATAGTCCAAACGCGAGTGCTTCGGGCTGCTGACACACGCTTCGCGAGGTATTTGTTTTTTTACGTATAGTTAGCGAAACAACTTATTGTAACTGTTAAGTTATTTTATTCTTCATTGCTGACACCTTAAGCTAAGGGCTACAATGGACGGACTTAATGTAGTGGTATTCTCTAACAGTCATCGCTTGTTATGGTGAAAAGTAGATGGCAGGTGCTAACCAAATAATAAAATAATAATAATAGGACTCATAAGTTAGTGAATGTTTAAACTCCACTTAAAACAGGGAATTCACATTTTTCTACAATATCATTTTTTTTTTTTTTAGATAATGTGACCAGATGAGCAAAACGTTCACCTCACGTCTGCCCATAACAAATGATACATACATACATAAGATCACGACTGTATCCCATAAGGGGTAGTCAGAGACTGGGCACTCACTGCAAAAATAGATGACTGCCACAATCCACGTTTCACCGAAACTATATAATACACTTGATGTGATAGGTGGTGAGCCCATCGCCACCATGCGCTGTTGGATGCACAGTGCAGTTTAATTCCTTACTCGCCTTTTACGAGATCCATTGGATGAGATGGAGTGGTAGTATTCTTTTCAACGAGCCGCCACCACACGGCTCATACACGGCTAACAAATGATGTCAACTAAAAAAGTTCTGTGTGGCATCACGTTGCGCCTGTCTTCAGTTCTTAAATTTCGTATGCTTGGTAATTACGCTAGCTCTCAGTGTATAAGGGGTAGACAGATACCACACCCGTAGACAGACAACAAACTGAGCGCGTCACCCTAAGAAGACATCAGTTCCTCAGTCTCATATGCCCAGTGATTACCTTAGCTCTGCTTCACGGCAGAATAACTGGCCCTTGGGGTGGTACTATCCTAGACGGATTCCTGCATAGGAATCCTACCACCAGTTGTCTGAGAAAGGCAAGCAAACGGTGAATTTTGTAATACGTCATGATACAAGTACCCAGTATTAAGTTTCTTCTAGTACAATTTTCTGCTTCACGTTTTTACGAAAGTAGGAATTGACAGCCCTAGGACAAGAGCTTGCCTTCTATACTCTCATTTTGTGTAGTAAGTGGACAAATTGCTTTACTCTCTACACAGTTTTTCTTTGACGTAAAATTTGTGTGAAACGATATACTGATACTACAACACTGTCCGACAGACTGACCTTGCCTCTTCTGTCTTATGGCAGATGGATGGAATGATATAAAAAGGTAACAAAAAAAATCATCAGTAAATATTTTATTTGTTAATCTAAATTGACTAGAATACAACTATTTCTCAATCTATCTTACAATTGAAAGAAATTATAGCATGAATCATATCACAGAAAGCGACTTTCAATGTTGCCAGCCTTTAAAATAAAATTACAATCTGACTATAAAATCCTTCAATTTCAGCTACAACAGGACATTATGACATTATAATTTATATAACTGTATTTAAAAAAAGACAATAAAATGCATTGCTGCTACGGAAACATTTAAAAATACGTAATTTTTTTAGATTATAATATAACATTTATAACATTTCATATAGAAAACCATAAAGAAAACTTAATTATTAAATATCATGAACCTCCACTGGCTTTCCTTAGAAGTTGCTTAAGTAGAAGTCAAGTATCAGTATTGCAGTTAAACAACGTAAACTCGGAACATAACCTTTTGATTAATAACAAGCAATTTGTTTTATACACTACATGTTTACAGTTTATGATTTTTTTTTTAAATTCCACTAACACGTAGAATAACTAACAAGGTGTATTCCAATAATATTTCGTAGCGTAAACATTATTTATAAACCTAGATTTTTAAACATTATATAATGACGATATCGCTCCCTAATCTATCTATATCCAAACAAATGCCGCATGTAGGAAAGATCATATCTTGAAAACGGCTCGACCGATTTGGTTGATTTTGTTGTGTTCGTAATATTCGGGACAAGTTTTGAATGAAAGATTTTTTTTTGGAAAATCCACCGGAAAAGTCGAAAATGACGAGCCAAACGTTCACCTAAAAATGCCCATAACAAATGACGTGTCACCCAAACCATTTCTGTGTGCCACACTACGCCCGTCGCCCTGAGACATCTGTTCCAAAGTCTCATATGGCCAGTGATTACACTAGCTCTCAGTGCCCTTCAAATCTGAACAGTAATCTTCGCACACTACTGTTTCACAGCAGAATATCTGAACGAATCCTTCACAACGCTCATAATGAAAGTCTACGATTAGATATAGTAGTATATGCTATTTCGATTTGCTCCTGACTTAAACCAATAGTGTAGTAAGATAATTATTGAACTCTTTAAGGTAGATTTTTTTTAACCCATTTATAAACTAAACATACAATTTGTTTAGGTCCACATTTTAAGTAGTGAAACGACTTTTGCCAGCCTTGCTCCATAACATAAATATCGAAATATTTAGTTTTAGACCATGTGTTTTAGTTTTTTATCTTAACTATTTTTTTATTTCCTAAAAATGGCCGAACCATTTTTAACCTATACTTTTTTTTAAGTAGCTCCAACATTACGTCACCAAAATATGAACTTAGTATAATAATATAGAAAACAAATTAAACATGAAACAAACTATTATGTTGTTTGAAACACTAATATTGCTTTATAGAAATACCATTTATTAATTACACTTTAATAAATGCAAAGCAAACTTGTTTCTTAAAAAAAAAATACCCATTTGGTATATATGGAGTATCGACTCCAATAAATGACCGCTGAGTCACGGGTTTGAATCACAGCTGATGTAAATTTTTGTGCACTACACATGTTATTGAGATAGTCTGTCGGTAGCTATCAACTGCGCGGGAGATATTATAGTGTCGGCGCTCACTTGTCGCAACGATATAAGCGTTACATCGGTCTCGGGAAAGTGAAGACGAGAGAGTGCCGGTCTTATACTCTACGGCACTATAACATCCTGCGCGGGTAACGTTGCCGTGGTCGGATTGGGATCATCGTAAAATGTAAATTTATATGTAAAATTATTCATTTCTTTTTAAATCGATGCTCATTGCCCCAGGAACAACATTAGCTCCGGCTGGGATTCGAACCCGGGACCCTCGGCATAGTGGACGGGTGCTCCCACCACTACGCCATATCTCTTATTGTTAACCCCGTGACCGTGGTCTCCTTAACTCTAAACGTTAACAACATTAAAATAATATTCGATAGCATAAATATCACATATACTTTACCATAACAAAGGATTTTCTGACGGCTTTCCAAACAAATAGATAGATGGCGTTGAAGAAACAGGAGTGTCAAATACACAATGAGATTTTGGAATACTGTCGCGCACCATCAACTGCGTAGGAGATATTATAGTGCCTAAAGTGCGCAGAGACACTCGTACTAAACTAACATTGACGGTAGGTTAGGTTGCACTGTCAGAAACACTGCAACCAAACATTTGTGTTTTGCACATAAGTTTGCTTCGGAAATACGAACCCAGGATATGATAAATTCCGAGGACGACCGCGTGGCCTAACGGTCAGAGTATCTGACTTCTAAGCCGCGGGTCCTGGGTTCGCATCTCAGACGGAAACAAAATTTGTGCAAAAACACAACACTGGTTTGGTCGCGTTGCGATTGTCCGACACTGCATCCTTGCCTATCTCCGATCTTATCGTATCAGCGTTACATCGAGCGCAGTACAGTGTTTGCGCGTACACTGGTGGCACTATAATATCTCTTGCGCAGTTGATAGCTCTCGACGATATTCGGAAGTTGTCGCCGTGGTCGATATCGGCCGGGAGAACATCATCATCATGATAACTACTTAATTTGACCCCACCTTCCCCTTCGTTGATGCAACGCCATCTGTTGAAACTGTCCTAAAACTAACAACCACTGGAAAATCCCTCGCAAAGAATCCGTCCAATCAGCAAGCGTCCAACTCTTGCTGATTGCTTGACCGTCAGTTACTCTGCACGATGCCCATGATCTGACTCCTGTGGTAAACGTAGTCCATAACCCGTTGTGTGAGTCCCCTCTTCCTCATCAGCATATACGCGGCCTGTTCGAACTTGTGCTGGTTCCTTCTGATGTAAGCGTTGGTGTCCGTCACCAGGTTGTTCAGTTTCTCGGGGTCGATCTCGTCCATTGCGCACTCCTCCATCAGCGGTGGATTGAATCGGAAGTAGTTGCCGGGTGGCAGGAGGTCGTTTAGTACCAGATGCACTCCTGGAATGGAACGTAATGGTTTAGTTATTTACCGGTGGTAGGATTTTTTTTTTATTGTGTTAAGTGACGAAACGAACAAAACGTTCACCTGATGATAAGTGCAACGTCCGCCCACAACAAATGCTGTGTCACCCAGAATATTTCTGTGTGACACCACACTGCGCCCGTCACCCAGAGACATCAGTTCTTAAGTCTCAAATGCCCAGTGATTACGCTAGCTCACAGTGCCCTTCAAACCGAAACACAGATATGTTTGCACACTACTGCTTCACGGCAGAATAACTGGCCCTGGGGCGGCACGTACCTATTCCTGAGCAGGAATCCGTCTAGGTATGGTACTCACCAGCAGTGTTAATAATTCTGCCGTGAAACAGGTTGTGCAAACACTGCGCATATGAGATTTAAGAGCTGATGTCTCAGGGTGACGGGCGCAGTGTGGTGTCACACAGATTATTATATATGACACAGCTACTAGATATTTTGCATGACACAGCATTTGTAATAACAATCATCATCAGGTGAACGTTTTGCTCTTTTCGTTACTTTAAAATAAAAATAAGCATCATTAAAGCTGTTCACTGCCGGACATATGTCTCTAACAAGTATGGGACATTTGTTGGAATCGCCACCCTTGCCTGCCGGATTGGCGATCACACGCCACCCACTTCTAGCGCTAATAAGCCTAATGGCGACGCTGGATAAAGCCCACCATTGGACTCTTAATTGAGTTGTTCACAACAATATTGGTAACATTTGTAGGTAGTTTTCAATAAGTGGTTACGGTATATTGACATTTTACACATTTCTTTAGTCCCGTTAGAATATTTTAATGTTCAATCAAGTGAGAGATATATATCCCACCCATTTTTCAAACTGGGATAAAGATGTCCCAGCAGTGTTATAGGTTCCAATAGCTGTAAGACTAATGGGACATAAATGAACCAGTATGCAATAAGGCTAAGTGGGATATATATGTTCCAGGCTGTAACTTCGCACAGATGTAATGAAAAATTATTTTACCCGAGTATATTGAATAAATTCATCATCTGAAGTATTACAAATGTAATCTAATATAGTTACTTTAATAAAAACCATCTCGAAAGGGTTAAGCAGAATAAATGAATCTTATCTGGCCGAGCCAAATTTAATCTGGACAAAGTGGCTTAGTGAGTACTAATTTAGTCCAAAATTATGTTATTTTATATTTAAACTAATTCTTACTTTAATATCAGGATTCAGCTGTATTATGATTGTCACAGCTTCTCTGACTTTGCATGTTAACCTTTTCTCATCATCATTTCAGCCTATCCACTACCGTACATAGGCCTCACCTATAGTTTGCCTACAAAAAGCAGTTTATTTATTCTGATGCTCCAAGAAGATGTTGCTGCCCGTCTCCGGGCTTTCATTTTCCCTCTGTTGACTTTTACCAAACCCACGGGAGGAGATGGGGTGGTAGATTCTCTTAAGCAGCTACCACATCAGGTCCATAATTGTAAGTGTATTCATTTGTCGCGAGAATTATAATTGAGAAATATTGTAGTCTAATTTAAAACAAAAACCAACCTTCAGTGTCAGTCGCAGAGTCCAAAATCTTACTAAACTTATCCTTCCAGCTTGTTCCAGCGGTTTCCTTGGTTAGACCTTTACTCATCAGCTGGTAGTCCATATGTTTGTTCAGAGCTTTACCGGTACCAACTGATATGATAGTGCCTTTCTTCAAAGCGTTCGCTCCAAAGAGTAATTTCGCTTCATGAAGCCCCACACCCGTAGGGTTGTTAACCATGATGCCACCATCCTGGAACAATTATTCATTTTACTTTTTACTGAGCCATGAATTCAGCATGCCTGCCTGCCTTGTCTGATTCGCGTGATTTGGGTTCGAAACTCAGAAATTAACTGTTCAAGGCTGAGTCTGAGTCTCTCGACAGTGTATCCAAATTCTCTACTTTCTTAAGCTTTACCTCGGACAAGGAATTATTATGTATTTGTGTACTTTCGGTATTATAACATTTGCTGTGCCAATGAAAGTTTTTGTTTTTGGACGAAAGATTTAGCCACGATAGAGATTGTTTAGGGAGACATCAGTAGAAATCCGTCTAGGTAGGTACCACCCCAGTGCCACTTTTCTGCCCTGAAGCAGTAGTGTGCAAACGTTCTTGTGTTTCGGTTTGAAGGGCACTGAGAGCTAGCGTAATCACTGGGCGTATGAGACTTAAGAACTTATGTCAAAGGGTGATGGGCACAGTGTGGTGTCACACAGAAATTTTCTGGGTGACACAGCATTTGTTATGGGCAGACGTTACACTTGCCATTAGGTGAACGTTTTGCTTGTTTCATCACTTTACCCAATAAAAAAAAATAAAAAAAAAAAATTGTCATTCCCATATCCGATATAAATCGTCGTCCGATTTAAACGATACCGAATATTGAGTAACAAAAATACATCTCTACTATTATTCACTTAAAGTTTCTATTTCCATACACGATGCAAACGGAATGCTACAAAGGTGTTAGCGTTACGAGTGTTAGCATGAACGAGTTAGTTTAAACATTGCTACTTTAGACTCAAGGCCGACATTCCCATACCCGATGCCGCCGGAGTGCAGCTGTAGTTATGACAACGCTCACAATCAAAAATTTAATTTCACCGCTACTGCTTAAGACTTAAGGAAAAACTTTGTAGACGGAGTACCATTGCTGTAAAGCGCTCACGACTGTAAGCATTAATAAGGCAAATTCAAGGTTACCGGTTTTTTTTGGCTGAATAAAGTGACGATACGATCAAAATCTCATATGCCCAGTGATTACGCTAGCTCTCAGTGCCCTTCAAACCGAAACACAGTAATGTTTGCACACTACTGCTTCACGGCAGAATAACTGGCCCTGGGGTGGTACCTACCTAACCGATGAAAACCGAGTGCCACTGTATTCTAAAATAGCTCAATGTTATTATTTAACTCTTAGGTTGAGATTCGCATACCTGGTGCAGACGACCTTCCAGTCGGAGCTCCTCAAAGTACGCAGGCGCGGCGGCGAACTCCCACCGAACCGATTTCAACTCTGTAGTTTAGAACTAAATGTTGAGATTCACTTACCTGGTGTAGATCACCGTCCAGTCGGAGCTCCACGAAGTACGCGGGCGCGGCGGCGATCTCCGATCGAACCGATTTCAACTCTACATTTTAATGCATAAGGTCGAGATTCGGTCACCTGGTGCTAATGTCCATTCAGTCGGAACTCCTCGAAATACGCGGGCGCGGCGTCGATCTCCGAGCGAACTGATTTTAACTCTATATATTATGACTTAAGGTCCAGATTCGCTCACCTGGTGCAGATGTCCATTCAGTCGGAGCTCCTCGAAGTACGGGGGCGCGACGTCGATCTCCGAGCGAATCAATTTCAACTCTGCAATGTAAGACATAAGGTCGAGATTCGGTCACCTGGTGCTAATGTCCATTCAGTCGGAACTCCTCGAAATACGCGGGCGCGGCGTCGATCTCCGAGCGAACTGATTTCAACTCTACATTTTAAGACTTAAGGTCGAGATTCGCTCACCTGGTGCAGATGTCCGTTCAGTCGGAGCTCCTCGAAGTACGGGGGCGCGACGTCGATCTCCGAGCGAATCAATTTCAACTCTGCAATGTAAGACATAAGGTCGAGATTCGGTCACCTGGTGCTAATGTCCATTCAGTCGGAGCTCCTCGAAGTACGCGGGCGTGGCGTCGATCTCCGATCGAAGCGATTTCAACTCTACAATTTAATACATAAGGTCGAGATTCGCTCACCTGATGCAGACGACCTTCCAGTCGGAGCTCCTCGAAGTAAGCGGGCGCGGCGGCGAACTCCGAGCGAAGCGATTTCAACTCTATAGCTTAAAGACATAAGGTCGAGATTCGCTCACCTGGTGCAGATGTCCGTCCAGTCGGAACTCCTCGAAGTACGCGGGCGCGACGTCGATCTCCGATCGAAGCGATTTCAACTCTATAGCTTAAAGACATAAGGTCGAGATTCGCTCACCTGGTGCAGATGTCCATTCAGTCGGAGCTCCTCGAAATACGCGGGCGCGGCGTCGATCTCCGATCGAAGCGATTTCAACTCTATAGCTTAAAGACATAAGGTCGAGATTCGCTCACCTGGTGCAGATGTCCGTCCAGTCGGAACTCCTCGAAGTACGCGGGCGCGACGTCGATCTCCGATCGAAGCGATTTCAACTCTATAGCTTAAAGACATAAGGTCGAGATTCGCTCACCTGGTGCAGATGTCCATTCAGTCGGAGCTCCTCGAAATACGCGGGCGCGGCGTCGATCTCCGATCGAAGCGATTTCAACTCTATAGCTTAAAGACATAAGGTCGAGATTCGCTCACCTGGTGCAGATGTCCGTCCAGTCGGAACTCCTCGAAGTAAGCGGGCGCGGCGGCGAACTCCGAGCGAAGCGATTTCAACTCTATAGCTTAAAGACATAAGGTCGAGATTCGCTCACCTGGTGCAGATGTCCGTCCAGTCGGAACTCCTCGAAGTACGCGGGCGCGACGTCGATCTCCGATCGAAGCGATTTCAACTCTATAGCTTAAAGACATAAGGTCGAGATTCGCTCACCTGGTGCAGATGTCCATTCAGTCGGAGCTCCTCGAAATACGCGGGCGCGGCGTCGATCTCCGATCGAAGCGATTTCAACTCTATAGCTTAAAGACATAAGGTCGAGATTCGCTCACCTGGTGCAGATGTCCGTCCAGTCGGAGCTCCTCGAAGTACGCGGGCGCGGCGGCGAACTCCCACCGAACCGATTTCAACTCTGTAGTTTAGAACTAAAGGTTGAGATTCGCTTACCTGGTGCAAATGTCCGTCCAGTCGGAGCTCCTCGATGTACGCGGGCGCGGCGGCGATCTTCGATCGAACCAATTTCAACTCTACATTTTAAGACTTAAGGTCGAGATTCGCTCACCTGGTGCAGATGTCCGTTCAGTCGGAGCTCCTCGAAGTACGGGGGCGCGACGTCGATCTCCGAGCGAATCAATTTCAACTCTGCAATGTAAGACATAAGGTCGAGATTCGGTCACCTGGTGCTAATGTCCATTCAGTCGGAGCTCCTCGAAGTACGCGGGCGTGGCGTCGATCTCCGATCGAAGCGATTTCAACTCTACAATTTAATACATAAGGTCGAGATTCGCTCACCTGATGCAGACGACCTTCCAGTCGGAGCTCCTCGACGTAAGCGGGCGCGGCGGCGAACTCCGAGCGAAGCGATTTCAACTCTATAGCTTAAAGACATAAGGTCGAGATTCGCTCACCTGGTGCAGATGTCCGTCCAGTCGGAGCTCCTCGAAGTACGCGGGCGCGACGTCGATCTCCGAGCGAAGCGATTTCAACTCTATAGCTTAAAGACATAAGGTCGAGATTCGCTCACCTGGTGCAGATGGCCGTCCAGTCGGAGCTCCTCGAAGTACGCGGGCGCGACGTCGATCTCCGAGCGAAGCGATTTCAACTCTATAGCTTAAAGACATAAGGTCGAGATTCGCTCACCTGGTGCAGATGGCCGTCCAGTCGGAACTCCTCGAAGTAGGTGGGCGCGGCGGCGGAGGCCCTGACCGCGTGCCAGACGCGCGCGCGCGCGGTGCCCGCGAACACGGAGCGCACGCGGAACCCGCACTCGTACGTGCGGAACAGGAACGGGGCGAGCCGCGACCCGGGGCTCACCACGCACGACACCAGCGCCATCTAGCGAAGCGACACCAACGTACCAATACCAACGTACGCGACCACTAAGCCACGACCGCGCGGCTGACTTCTACGCCGCGGGTGCTGGGTTCGATTCCCAGCCGGAGCAACATTTGTAAAAAGTAAAGTTTCAGCCTATAAATGTCCCACTACTGAGCACAGGCCTCCTCTCATTTCTGAGAGGGTTTTGGAGCTAGGAAGAATCCGCCACGCTACTCCAATGCGGGCTGGCGGACTTCACATGTCCTCGAAATATTTCTATTCCTCGGACATGCAGGTTTCCTCACGATGTTTTCCTTCACCGCTAAGCACGTGGTAAATCAGCACTTAAAATTGTAGAACAATGTTAGAGGTGCTGGCACCGGGGATCGAACCCAGGTTACTCGCTTACTATGAAATTAAAGGCGAGCACCAGGCCCCTGAGCTACCATATAGAGCACATTTGTGCTAAAACATAAATTGTTGGTTTTCGGGTCTGGTTGTGTTGTGATTGTCCCCGTGTTTCTGACACTGAATCCTAGCCTACCTCCGCTCTTATCGCATCAGCGTTACATCGGGCGCGGGTAGGTTGGGACGAGTGAGTGCCTCTGTGTTTGCGCGTACACTTGTGGCACTATAATATCTCCTGCGCAGTTGATGGCTCTCGACAGTATTCGGAAGTTGTCGCCGAGGTCGAAATCGGCTAGGAGAACATCATCACCAACGTAGCAGACGATGGCTTTTGGCGCCAACTCGCAAAATGGCGATAGTGTTTTTATTTAATTTTTTAAATTCTGTTTACATTTGGAGTTTCGATAGTTTAATATTGATAGTTTATTATGCAGCAAGTGCTCGTGAAAGTATACATACATACATACATAAGATCACGACTGTATCCCATAAGGGGTAGTCCGAGACTGAGCACTCACTGCAAAAACAGATGACTGCTACAATCCACGTTTCACCAAAACAACATAATGCACTTGGTGCGATAGGTGGTGGAGCCCATCGCCATGCGCTGTTGGGTGCACAGTGCAGTTTAATTCCTTACTCGCCTTTTACGAGATCCATTGGATAAGATGTAGTGGTAGTATTCTTTTAACGAGCCGCCACCACACGGCCAAAGAGAAAATGTACAATGATTGGAAAATTCAACTCAAGCCGAAAATTGAGCTTTTCGTTTTGTCTTCATCAGTCCAACAAATCTTCAGTAAAAGTTACCTATCAATTTACTGTCGATCAAAATTTTGAAGTCTTTCTTCTTGTAGATTGTATACACTGGGAAATAGTTTGATTGTTTCCATTAATAAATAAATAAATAATAATAATAAAAATAGAGAAAGGGATGTTTAGATGGTTTGGACACGTAGAGAGGATGTATGAAACAAGATAGACGAAACAGACTTATGGGGGCGAGTGTGAATGAGCTAGCCGGTAAGGGTCGGCGTAAGCGCACGTATCACGATCAGATAGAAGTCGTTTTAAGGAAAGGCCACGTCGAAAGTAAAACAACCGACGAGCTTTTATGAAAACACTAATGAAAGGAGAAGAAGCGAAACATGTGTGTCAGGATCTCTGCCTACCCCGATGGGAAAGCGGCGTGACTGTGTATGTATGTACTATGGTACAGATTGTGAAACAAGTCAGTGAAAATGAAGGATCGGAATTGTAAACGCTACAAATAGCGTAATGCCATAGCTTTAAGCTAATCTATCACCCCATCTCATCAAGTGGGCGTCGTAAGAGTCGGCAAAGAAAAAGAGAAAAACGCGGAGATAGGCTGCTGCGTCTCCATTTAACATCTGAATAAATAAACTGCGGTTGCCAACCCGCCTGCCAAGCGTGGCAACTATGTCAAATCCCCCCCCATGATGTATAGGGGAGATTATTTTAGGTTAGGAAACCGCAGACGCAGCTGGTATGAGATAACTTTATGTGTCATTTCTGACTATCTATTGAAATTAATACAAATGCCGTTTGAGAAACGTCATTTTTTTTATTATCAACCACCGTTATTAATGAGGTTTTTCTGAACGATGAAGAAACGGGCGAAAGAATCTCCCTGCAGGCATCCTTAATTTTAGTCATATTTTCAAAACATTTTTGTAATTGAAATTATGTTACAAAATAAATAGTACATTAGTACTATTAGTATTTAATAATTAGTATTATAAAATATTATATTATATATTTTATATTAGTATTTAGTAATAGTACTATTAGTATTTAGAAACAACCTGGGAGCGATCACCTCATTCCCAAGATTTTATTATCGTCCATATATTATTTTATATTATATTAACTCAAAACCAACACAATCTATGGACCCAAAAATCATTATTAGTCTATGGAGATCTGGAATAATTGTAATCCTAGTTCTATGCAAAAATATATTTAACTCACTTTGGGCGTATTGTATCGGTTGCATTCGGTGAGGCTGCAATCCCTGAGATTTTCCTGCAGCATTTTCTCCCACGCCTCCGTATCGTAATAGGAATGTGTCCATACTAAACGTGATGTACCTGTAAAAAGTTAACGTTTTATAAAATATAATTACATACAATCACGCCTTTTTCCCATATAAGGGGTAGGCAGAGACCACAAGGCATACTTCTTGGCTTAAGAATCTCCGGACATGGTTCAACCTCAGTACAAAATCACTTTTCCGAGCAGCGGTCTCAAAAATAAAAAAGGCCATAATGATAGCTGACCTCCGGTAGGAGATGGCACCCCAAGAAGAAGAAGAAGAGACCACACAAGTAGGCCGCTTTTGGCCCCGGCGGGAAACGAGACGTGACGGGAGGCGAACCACGTCGCTACCATTTTGTTACGAGTCAAAAATAAAATCTTACTCCCCATTGCGTTCTCACGAGCAGTATAATAACAGCATTGCATGTTATGGTGTTGTTCTGCAAGATTATAGACTGTCCGTAATAGCTTAGTCGCCTCTTACGACACCTCGGTAGGAAAGAGGTAGGGGCTATTATACATTGCCGGGGACACCTATTGCCTCAATAAATATAATTTGTACGTTATAATAATAGGGACGTAAGTAGAGACACAAAGTTAGTTCGCTAAGATCTTAATTCAAAATTAACAATAATTATAGTTTTAAATATAAAAAAAGATTGCTTGAACAGTAGTGAGATGATGATCCTGGTCCATCATCTGGTGGAGAATACGAGGTCACAATAACGAAATTATTGTGTAGTCTTAATTTGGGCACAATTTCAAATTAATTCGCTCATCTAGAAGTAGTTGAAGATTTATTTGGAATATTCAATTCCATGTGGTGGCGGATTAAGAGAATCTACCAGCCCATCATCGCGTGGGTGTCGTAAACGTCAATAGACGGAAAATAAAAACCAGAAGATTATCTTCTGGTTTAAGAGCATCATCTTAGAGCATCTTCCTGGCACATCTAAATAAATAAACTGCGGTTGCCAAGCGTCGTAACTATGGCAAATTTCCCTAAAATTAGACCTAGAAACTGTTATGGCAATCTTTGATGGAGACGTGTCTTCTGCAGTGGACTAGTGATGATGATGATGATTCATACATACATACAGGTGAAACCAATAAGCGTGCGGAGGGGGGGGGGGGGTTGCCTACAGTTACCAATAAAGAAAGATAAAGTGACTAACATGGCTACTCGTCGGAGCTCATTGTAAATTGAACAATATAATACATCCATAGCCTATCTTATACCGCATCCGCTTGGATTCGAACTTACGATGATACGACCGAAACAGTAAAACCAAATATCGACTGACCTCCTATGATCGAAGTGTTTCCAAACATCTTCTTCGATAAAGTGTGATACATTTGATTTGCTGTGTCCAAGTTGCCAATGCCACTCCCTATAACAAAAAAAAAAACATAACATAACGTTTTCAAGAAGCACGTGGACTTTTGGCGCCAACACGAAAAGTGGCGCTGGTGTTTTCGTTGTAAAAAAAGTAAAGTAACAGCCTTTAAATGTCCCACTGCTGAGCACAGGCCTCCTCTCATTTCTGAAAGAGTTTTGGAGGGGGGAATAGTCCGCCACGCTGCTCCAATGCGGGTTGGCGGACTTCACATGTCCTCGAAATATTTATATTCCTCGGAAATGCCGGTTCACTCACGATGTTTTCCTTCACCGCTGAGCACATGGTAAATCAGCACTTAAAATTGTAGAATAATTTTGGAGGAGCCGGCACCGGGGATCGAACCCAGGCTACTCGCGTACTATGAAATTAAAGGCGAGCCACTCGGCCATCGAGAACATTGTAATTTCCGGGTGTATTTTGAGTTTTGATGTTTAACATTGATAGTTTATTATGCAGCTAGTACTCGTGGAAGTATCACGTACAGGACTTTTGGCGCCAATTAAAAAAGTGACAGTAGTTTTTTTTATTGGATTTTGTAATTTATAAATATATATTATGGTTTATGTTCACACAAAAATATACATAAAGGAAGATAATAATAAAAATTGCGTAGAAAGGCACTGCTTATTTCATAACGAAATTTCTACCAGCGGGTCTGTTACTGGACAATTTGAGTAAGAAGAAAATTTACAACGCGCCAGAGAGCCGAATTCGTAGCGAAAGCATTATTAATGGTTGGCATAATGAATTATTGGCCAAATACCAAAACAGTCTGTAAAGTAGCTGTAAGTAAGTCAGTTGTATTTAAATATAATATCAAATATATTTCACCTAACATTATTTTAAACAAAACAATCATAAGTCGACGACAGTCAGAAAATAAGAGCTACAGACTTTTGTGGCAATCTATGGGGGAGGCCTATGTTCAGTAGATATGATGATGATATTTTTTTTTTATTATTGTATAAAGTGACGAAACGAGCAAAACGTTCACCTGATGGTAAGTGCAACGTCCGCCCACAACAAATACTGTGTCACCCAGAATATTTCTCCTACCTATTTATCCTACCCTACCACATAGAAATGTTCTGGGTGACACATCATCTGTTAAGGGCAGACATTGTTCATACCATCAGGTGAACGTTTTGCCTTTTTCGTCACTTAATCCAATAAAAAATAAAGAAATATCTACCTTATCGATTTGTTTGGCAGATTACTTTGGCCTCTAATGAAGAAAAATAAGTAAGTCATAAAATTATTATTCAAGAAGACTATATTATAAATAATTTTAAAAATATATTTAATTGCAGAAAGCGCCATGTGTTGACAATCTGTTCAACTAACATGCATGACAGCTGATTGTTGGAGTTGTTTACATTAATTAAGCAAGGTAGATGGCGCCATCTGTTGATGATCACAATACCGTGTGAAATTTTCGTACAGGTTAGCTAGTTTTAATCTAAATAAAACTCACCAATGACAGCAGCGATGATTGCACCGGTACTGACTCCAATTATATAATCGAACATGTCCTGAACTCTTCGACCGGTCAATCTCTCCAAGTGTCGCAATATCTCTATAGCGATTATACCACGGATGCCACCGCCGTCGATGGATAGGATATTGGGACCTGGACCTTTTGTAGGGCCTATGTAGCCCATAAGGGCTAGGGCCTGCAAGACAAAAAGTTGAGTAATTTAAGATAAAGTAACAGCCTATACATGTCCCACTGCTGAGCACAGGCCTCCTCTCATTTCCGACAGGGTTTTGGAGCCGGGATGAATCCACCACGCTGCTCCAGCCGCTTTACGCAGATCGTTGTTCCATTTAGTCAGCGGACTCCCCACACTATGTTTGCCCCTACTCTAGGATTCGACGACCGCGTGGCTAGTGGTCAGAGCGCCTGACTTCTATGCCACAGGTCCGGGGTTCGAATCCCAGTCGGAGCTAACATTTGTGCTGTAGCGACATCTATGTCGCCACATGAGAAGCTCAAGAAATATGCCATACGTCCATAATCGCACTATGATAGTTACTGAGATGCGAACTACATACATATTACTAGTTGGTGGTAGGTGACTTTAGTCTGATGGTCTCTGGTGGTAGGATTCCTATACAGGAATCCGTCTAGGTAGGTACCACCCCAAGTAGTAATGTGAAACATTACTGTGTTTCGGTTTGAAGAGCACTGAGAGCTAGCGTAATCACTGGGCATATGAGACTTAAGAACTGATGTCTCAGAGTGACGGACGCAGTGCGGTGTCACACGGAAATGTTCTGGGTGGCACAGCATTTCTTATGGGCTGACATTGCACTTACCATCAGGTGAACGTTCTGCTCGTTCCGTCACTTTTATCAAAAATAAAAAAAGTCCACTGTTGAACATAGGCCTCCCCCATATATTGCCATAAAACAAGGTCCTGAGCCACCTATATCCATTGACTTCTCGCAAAACCGTGCAGGTCGTTGTTCCATCTGGTGGAGGTTCGCCCTACACTGCGCTTGCCGATCAGAGGTTGCCACTCTAGAATCTTTCTTCCCCAATGGTTATGGGTTCTACGAGCTATATGGCCGGTCCATTCGCAATTCAGCTTGTTCAGCCTATAAATGTCCCACTACTGAGCACAGGCCTCCTCTCATTTCTGAGAGGGTTTTGGAGCTAGGAAGAATCCGCCACGCTGCTCCAATGCGGGTTGGCGGACTTCACATGTCTTCGAAATATTTTTTATTTCTCAGACATGAAGGATTCCTCACGATGTTTTCCTTCACCGCCGAGCACGTGGTAAATCAGCACTTAAAATTGCAATTAACAATTTTAGTGGTGCCGGCACCGGGAATCGAACCCAGGTCACTCGCGTACTATGAAATTTAAAGCGAGCGCCAAGCCCCTGAGCTACCACGGCCAACCAACAAAAATACTACATACGGAACAAATCATCTCAATTATGCCAGACCTAAATTATTCAGAACATGGAGGAGGCGACGGAGGAGGATCAGTACCTTCTCGAAACTTCTACGTCTTCTTCCTAAACCTCGCTAAGAATATACACGAGTGAATGTATTAAAGGAACAAATTAAATGTATGTATTATTTAATCAATTGACCAACCTCGTTTACAATTCCCTTAACCTCCTGCGACGTTTGCGAATCGCCTTTCAATTTATTCTGAACCCGTAATAAAGCGCGAACGGCACCTTCCTGTAAACAATTTTAACCTGTGAGCATATACAAGTTGCTTGTTTTGTTGTTTGCCAAATAAATGTATTATTATTATTGGATTGGAAAACCAACAATTTATTTTTTGGAAATTGTTCACTACTGAACCCTGGATCTGCGGTGTCGAATTCGGGTACACCGAGTCTGACCACTAGTCGGCCACACGGTCGTCGTATTAAGTAATTTTTATGAAAAAGTAAAACATGAATATCGCACTGTATATATGTCTAAACCTTGGGTTTTTCAGATAGGAGTCCGGAACAGATTGTGTTGCCAAATATAATGTAAATACTATTATATAGTATCCAATAAAAATTCTATATACGGTTCAAAACATTTATAGTAGCCGAGTCTACTATATTTTGACCGTTTTTAATATATTTTTATTTTATCTGCTGTACTACAATTTTCGAAGGTGCCAAACAACCTTCAAACAAACTTCAAAATTTCCGAACGTATTTAAAAAAAAACGACCTACTATATTATTCTATAATGTTTTTTTTAGAAAATACTGTACCTACTTCACATACCTACCTACTAGCCCACTAGAAATACATTTTATTTATTATAGACATGCAGGTCCTTACAATGTTTTCCTTCACCGCCGAACATGTAGTAAATCAAAACTTAAAATTAAAACTAGCGTTTTCGTACTGCCGGCATCGTAGATGAAAATCTAGTCTCTGAAATTAAGGCGATTTTGTCTACACAAGCATTACTAATGTGCATTTCCAATTTCAATTTTAGAGGCAAATTATTTTTATAGTACTCAAAAATTCAAAAAAATATTTAATTAATTTCTAAGATTAATGAAATGAGTAATTGGTGAGAGAAGTACCCTTAAACTACCTAATAAGCAAAAGTTTTAAAATTTTAAACCCAGCGGAAAGACCTTAACTTTTCAACAAAAATAGCAATAATATTTCACATCTCTCTTTACTGTATTCTAAATACCTTGATAGCATAGTCCCGGGCTTCAGGATACTGCTTCAAGTGATCTATAAAATGTTCCGTTCTCTTCATTAAGCACTCCGTTGTCTCAGCGGTCACAATAGCTGATATTACGTAGGCCGTACGCGAGTGTATAGATGTCTGAAAACAAAAAGTAATAGTTGAATCAAATAATGAAGCGAACATTAGTATTTTTGGCGCCATTTCAAAAATTGACGTTTGAGTTTTTGTAGAATTTTGGTTTTTCTGTGTGTATTTCAAATTTTGGTAGTTGCTATGTTATGTTATATTATGATTTTAAGACAGAAGTTGCGCTTTCCGTTTTGTCTCCATCAGTCCAAGAAATATTTAGTAAAACCAGACTATAATGTTACTTTTGATTGAAAAAGAAGCCTAATCTGCTATTTGTAGAAGATACTTATCTAAACCTTCTTAGAATACCTTTGAAACTGGCAAAAATTAAAAATTGTTGCCTTAAAAAATAAGTAAAAAAATTATAATTGGACAGTAATACTTTTGGCGCCAGTTCGAAAATTGACGATTGTATTTTTTATTGAATTTTGTTTATTATGCAGCTAGTGCTCATGAACGTTTACAGTGACTTGAAAAATTAACTTGAATTGAATTTTTTGCATATTTTTCGTCTTATATTTTTCGATAGTTACACGCAAACAATCTATTGGGAGCTATGAGATTACCCAGGCAGAAAGCCACTTGGATCTTAATTAAAGATAAATAATTGCACTGTAATTATTTATCTTTAATTGAGATCCTAGTTATTTGCCTCTTTGTAAGTAGCTAATGTTAAAATGCTTCCAAAATAATATATATAAATAGATTGCCACATGGTAAGTGGGCAAGGTATCAATCCAAATTCGTCAGACGAGTGTTGTAAGTCAAGTAATCGATTGAAATAAGTCAGCAGCAACAGCCAAGCGTGGCAACTGTAAGAGATACCCCATAGTAGGATTACTCCTGTACTGTAAGTTTGTTTTACAACCTTAAATTTCACATACACTTCACAAGCAAAACCATAACACACTCGTCCTGATCTGCCCGCTGATTTAACGCTCATGCAACAAGGTTGGAGGTAGGCTATGATGCAGTATCAGGGACAGATCACAACACAATCAGACATGAAAAGTAACAATTTATTTTTCCACAAATGTTGTCCCAGTGATTCAAACCCACTTGAATGGAAGTCAGCTTAACTTACCACTCACTGACCATGTGGTCGATTGGACATGAAATATTTTAAGCATGCACATTGCATGGTACATTGCTTATTTTTTCATATGTTCAGTGTAAATTAAAGATAAAGACTTCTTTATCTTTGAACTAACTCTTTGGTAACATTGATAATTTATTAGGTCATAGATAAAAACTTTAAACATTCATATCTATTTATCATGCTACTTATTTATCAGTCTTCCTACTGCCACAATCAAAAAACAAATCGCAGCAATACTTTATTTTCTGATAGATGCCAGATCACGATATAAGCATGCATTAACACAGATAAAATAACCTTAATAACTGGAGGTCGCTCCAACAGTTTATCAGTAATCCGTCAATCAGTAATTGTGACAGTTGTCAGAGAAACGACCTATGAAGCCAAATCAAACTGTTAAAGTATATTTAAACGCATTTTGAAAGCATTTAACACATTTTAACAGTTCTGGGCATAATATTAAAAAAATCATGCAAACCTTGGTGATAATAGGTTTATTCGACTTCCAGCTTTGCTCAGATATTTTCCCAAAATGAAGATCCTTCTTCAACTTTAAACCTTGTAAAAAACTTTCAAATGTTATTTCCTTTGCCTCATGAACCGACACTTAGACCTTCTTGAGACTGTTTCTCCTCTAATTTCTCAGCATTATCAACATTGGGTCTAGTTTGCACAGTTTTCGTCTCCGATTCTTCAACAGTCGAAGCATTGGAAGTATGAAGTGATTTCTGATCTTGTGTTTTGTTTTCAGCTTCTTTAATGCCTTGTGTCAGCCTGATGGAGACTGCTTTCTCAAACTTTTTTATAAGATCTAAAAACAAAGCTATATTTCATAATCTATATCTATAATACAACAAAGAATAAGGAAGACATGACTGACTGTAAACTCATCTATAGACATAAATAAAACTGATGTCTTTGTCTGTCTGTCCCAAAAAAATAACAAGTAATGAGCCCCAGGCCACTTACTAAAAGCAAATCTAACACTCCACCTTCATTCCCTTCGGTGTCATAAGAGTCCACAAGGGAAATATGAGGATGTCCCTGTAACTGTTTAATATATAAAACAGGTGTAGGTAAACGCACCCTGCCATCTCATACTGTGGGTGACAAAAGTCAAGTGAGGGAAGTGGGAACTTCAACCTTAAGATGGAGTATCTATCTTGAAAATGCCTATAGTTTTTATAGATAGTACTGAGACTAGCAAATAGTAAGCCTTCAATAAGTGCAAAACCTGCCTATAGCAAAAGCCATCCCACCCAGAACCTTGTCACCCTGACAAATCAGTTCTTAAGTCATATATGCCCAGTAATTACACTAGCTAACAGTGCCATTCAAACACAATAATTTTTGCTACTTGTAAATTACTACTCTTAATTAGTATCAGTTTGGAAAATGGAATTATTAGTTTTAATTTTATTATCAATTATATTTCAATAAATTGAAGCTTAGCTTGCTTTTTTTTTAATGTACAGTTCTAACTTTTCTATTTTTATATTGTACATTATCTGTGCTTCAAAACTAAAAGAAGGATCTAGACAAGGTTCATTGGACTTTGTGTAACAATATTTTTCATCTCATATCACTATTAATATATCTGTATTCTAACCCATACTTTACAACACCTTTTTATATGCCAAAAAAATGATAAGCTTACTTTCCCATTGTTCAGGTGTAGCAGGCTTAATTTTTTGCACCAATTTCTCTACTTCTGCGTTCAAATTGGCCATTGATAAATAGTGTCGTATCACTCGCCATTGTCCGCCAAGGGACGACATTTTGGACGATTTCACCACAATACGGCAAATAAATCTTGTAGAGACAAAAGGTTTGTTTAATGTTTGTTAAACACGATATTCCAACTCGCAGTTGCACTGTCAAGAAAACAACTGTTTTCGGCCGCGCCGAACCGAACACTAAAATTATATAAATAATACAGATGTCTCCAGTACAGTCGAGAAATCAGTCAGTCTCGCAACAGAACACAATAGCTAATATTTCACTGTTTAACAAAACAACACTGATACTGTTATAGCAAATAAAAATAGATGAATGACGGAATTCGCATATGACGTAAAGTGGCGCGATCAGTGCTACCAACATCTGAAAATCATAACAAACAAACGTATGTTACGATTTACGACACGATTCTTTCACTGTTTCAGTCATATAATAACTTTCACTTGCTACACACTTTACAAATTCTCACTGTAAACGCACTTAAAATGTTATTTACAAAAGTGGGCTGCTCAAACGAGAACAAGAATCTAATTGAGATAACTGGTAATTCGACAATCACATTTATAGCAATATCAAAACATGTTTGCATGCTAATCTCGCACCTACTTGCCACGATTAATGACGACGTTAGCCACGCCTCCACGTGGTCTACGATAATATTGTAAACAAATATCGTATGATCGTATTTTGAGACTGCTCCAAATGTTTCGACGAACTAATCATCATTAACAAAAATATGACTCAGTATTTTGTTATTGCATAATAACCAACAAAAACATTTTTGTTATTTGAGCCATATACAATTGTGTCAGTTCGGAAAGTGAATATTAGTATTAATACTAATATTTAAGTATTAGTATTAATTCTTCAATTAATACTAATACTTAAATTTCACATTAACAATATCTACATTATTTTTATAGAACCACATTCTAGAACTGTCTACGCTGGCGCAAAGGAAAAATAAAGGCTGAATTGTACCATTAACGGGGATATCCTTTTGCTACTGCTTGCCACAGTAGTGATTTTAAATGAAATCTTCATTAAAGTATTGTTAATGAATTTTCCGTCTCTGTATTCTTGCTTAATGTTTATTTTTATCATAGACAAAAAGCGTAATATTTTTAAGTCGCATAAATATTAGCTTTCGGCCCCTAGTGTTTTATTATGAGTAAAGTAACAGCCAGTAAATGTTCCATTGCCTAGTACAGGCCTCCTCTAATTTCTGAGTGGGTTTTGGAGCAGGGAATCAAACTCAGATCCCTTGCCTACTATGAAATTTGAGGCTGCCCCCGGAGCTACCACGGCTCTTTCTAAGCTACCAAGACACTTAACAAACAGGTGACATCCTGTATTTGCCGGATGCATCAAGGCTCTTGGTCATGCATGTTGCCCAGTTCGTTTCGTAACCGGAGAAAGGTGCTCTGGGACAATTTTTTTAAGCACTCACTTTAAAAGTTATTTTGCTTACGTTGATTAATTTTTAAATAGGTTAGATTTTTTATTTAATTTAACGTAAACAATGGATTGCGAATTGTTTTATACATATACTCCGCCATAAATTCACTATTTTAAATGACTCAGTGCTCGACTACTGACAAATTTTACTTGTAACTTTTATGTCATATGTACTTAATTTTTTTATTGGATAAAGTGATGAAACGAGCATAACGTTCACATCATGGTAAGTGCAACGTCTGCCCATAACAAATGCTGTGTCACCCAGGAAATTTCTGTGTGACACCACACTGTGCCCATCATCCTGAGACATAAGTTCTTAAGTCTCATGTGCCCAGTGATTACGCTAGCTCACAGTGCCCTTCAAATCGAAACACAGTAATGTTTGCGCACTACTGCTAACTGTAGAATAACTGGATATGTATCTAAACTAATATTATAAAGAGAAAAGATTTGATTTTTTGTATGTTTGGTTGTAATGATTTAACTTAAAAACTACTGAACCGATTTTAAAAATTCTCTCACCTATATACAACTACATTATCACCAACTAACATGAGTTGTATATGATTGAAAAAAAAATCCTTATCCTACTAAATAGTTTTATAGTCAAGGTTGATTATGTACATGTAAATTCCTCTTTAAATTATTCGAATCGGACCTATCGTTTAGAAGTTACGACGGGAATAAAAATGCTAAAAGTAAGAAAAATGTTGCGGTGCGATTGCCCGAAGGCTTTTACAGCTTCGCCGGATTGAAAGGTGGCATAGCGCTGAGGGCGCTTAGCCGAAACCTTTATTTATGGATGACTGGCGCAAGGGCCCCCGAGAGGGGACCTCGGCTTGGACCGTCATCCTGTTCGCGAGAGTAACAGACTCGAGGGTGCCCAAGAGGGCCGGTCTCGGCTCGGTCAGTTACTGCAATCGGGAGGGCAATATTACTACTACTATAATTATTAATACCATGATTATTATTAGATAAGTTTACCACCAATTCGGAATGCGTTTCCGCTGGAGAAGAAATGGCGCAAGAAACTCCAGCGACGCTTCTGTTTATGACACTACTGCTAGGGGAGAACCGGCCTGAGATGCGGCGGTATCGCGAATAACTTTGTCTGATACGCCCACGCCGACGGCGGGGGCGGTATGATGGTGATAATGGGTGTTTGTGTAGTGTTGAGTAGAGCGCTTGGGCAATAGTGGTCGCGTCGTCAGGGTCCTCGAGGACGTGCCTCGGTCTCCTTTTTCCGCGGGTCGAGTTTTGGTGTATCGCGAGGGGGTTGTAAGTGGCGGCACTGACAGGTATCATCTGCGAAGAGGGCGAGTTCGACGCCGCTGGTGTGCGGTATGTCGTTCGTGAAAAGGGTGTAGAGCACGGGACCTAGGACTGAGCCTTGTGGTACGCCGGCTAGAATGGGATGTGATTCGGATCGCACCCCCTCGACGCGGTAGCGGAAGGTTCGACTGCGTAAGAAATCTCGTATGATGAGTACGAGGCGATCTGGCACACCGAGTCCATATAACTTGTATATGAGCCCGTTGTGCCAGACCTTGTCGAACGCTTTCGCCACGTCGAAGAAGAGCGCTCCGGTATGAAGCCCGCGTATGAAGCGGGATTGAATGTGCTCCGTTATGCGGTGCACCTGCTGAGTACATGAGTGTTTGGCACGGAATCCAAACTGCTCGTCGATGGGGCGGTGCGAGCGAACAGCAACGCCGCGCCGCCCGGTTTCATGCGACTTGGGCATCATCGAGGTGCGCGGCTCGTTTTGCGCAGCGGTCGAGAGCAGTCGTATTGTTTTGCTAACACGACATCAAATATTGTTTACAAGGAAAGCTCTGAGCCACTAAACTTTCATGGCATAGCACATTCCCATAAATAAAACATTATTTTGGTAACTTAATCTTACCTGACCAGCTGCAGATTCGCCGATGAGCATGCAAATGTTAGTGAAGCGATTGTTGTTGTTGTTTAGTCCAAATAAAGTACTAATTTATCAGTATAATATCTATCTACCCTTGCGAAGTCGGGGCGGATCGCTAGTATGAAATATAACCAACGTGCGCTGTCTGTTCTACTTGGCACGGTTACAGGAGTAATAATAAACATTGCAATAGCATTAAGAAACGGTCAGCGTACCTGCCCCGTCACCGCGGGATCTTCGACTTCTGGCTGAACCCAATAATTGATAAACATTATCGGTTTTCGGCCCTGGGCTAGGTCTCAGCATCGGAATATTGTTCCCACCGTATTAAATAAATAAATATATTTATTTCAGATCACCAGATATTTATCATACATTTGTAAATTTAATTTTGTTATTAGTGTGACGTGTGGCAACAACCTATTGGCGATCATAGCTATGACGAAATTTGTTAGCAGATTCTCTGTCGCCACCATCAAACGGCATATCCATACTAGCCCCAATATTACATGCGTCACAACCAACCTGCTGGCAACTACATAATCCCAGTTTGGGAATTGTATGAGTTGAGACGCTGACGGACATCGGACAGTTGCCGTGTGGTGGCGGTTTAAGAGAAATTTAAAGTCTACGGAAGGAAAATTAAAACCAGGAGATGGCAGCATCTCCCTGAAACATCTGAATAAATACACTGCGGCTGACAACCCTGCCTGCCCATCGTGGCAACTGAGGCAAAATCCCCCCTAAATGAGAAGCTATACACTGTTTAATTTATGGGGGAGGCCTATGTTCAGCAGTGGACTAGTGATAGGCTGAAATGATGATGATGATGACTGTTTGTTTGGAGTCAGTTATTGCATCTTCCGGCTATGAGAACTGTTTCTCTCTCTTCTTGAGAAGTTACTCTCTCTGTCCCTCTGTCTGTTTGTTACCTTTTCACGGTTCAACAGCTTAACTGATCTTGACGAAATTTGGCACAGAGATACCTTGCATCCGGGAGACACACGTAGGATACTTTTTATCCCGGTAAATCAAATAGGTCCCACGGGATGTTTAAAAAACCTTTTACACGGTCGCGGGCATCAGCTAGTTATTATAAATTACTAGCTGATGCCCGCGACTTTGTTCGCGTGGATAAAAAATACAGACTGCCCATAACAAATGCAATGTCAACCAGAACATTTTTGTTATGCCGCGTAGGCTTATGGATTTTTTGACTTTGACATTGACTTTTATTCCGGAATATCGAATATTTCTCACGGAACATTTAAAAAACCTATATCTATACGGACATAATTTGATCGGTGTCCAGAATGTCCCTCGTTTTTAAAACTTACAACGCACAAGGTCACACAAACACAGTCCTCTATATCCGTCAAAACTAAATCGCAGTCGTTTCATCATCGATTATGTTTCTGTAAACACAAGTCTTCATGTTTGTAAATATTTACCGTAACTCATTAAGTCGCAGCGGGTGACACACTTTCCAATTAGATTCAATTCTAATAACAATGGGGGTCACGCTGTTACCGGAATAGAATAGCCCGTTAAAAGAATACTACCACTTCATCACATCCAATGGATCTCGTAAAAGGCGAGTAAGGAATTAAACTGCACTGTGCACCCAACAGCGCAGGGTGGCGATGGGCTCACCACCTATCACACCAAGTGTATTATATTGTTATGGTGAAACGTGGATTGTGGCAGTCATCTGTTTTTGCAGTGAGTGCCCAGTCTCTAACTACCCCTTATGGGATACAGTCGTGATCTTATGTATGTATATTATGTATGTATGTGTTTCTCATAACTGAACGCTGTCACTGTTAAAATTACTTTCAGTTTTGAGAACTGCTGGAATTGGTGGACATAACATGTCATAAATGTATATAGAATAAGCATAGCCCACCGTAATTATGTCAAAATAGTTATGTACCATATTCTTAGTAAATAAATAAATTATTATTATTATCGATTTTTTTATAGATATCAGACATACTGGTTGCGCTATTCGGACCGAAAGTAGCAGTTAAAAGCTAATGAAAGCCCTAATTAACTATAACAACTCAGCCACCAACCCATGATCATGCGTGCTGCAAAACACTCAAAAATTCGGGTAACAAATAGTTAAATTAAACACGATAAAGCCGTTAGTTCAGTTTTATTAAAGTTGCAGTTAACAATATTAAAAATTTTCGTAACAAAATTAGTGCCGGCTGGCGAGCGCATTTCTCTGAATTTCCACAGATAATTCCTCTTTATTTTCTTCATAGTATTTATTTCGTCTGTAGTTTATAGATTTTTTTTATCAATGAAGTCCCAATAGGTAGGCAAGTAGGATATGTCAATCGTGAGTGCGTTTTAGATAAAGATCGGTACACACGTGAACCAACGATTTGTATTTTTTTTTCACAAATGTTGGCTCCAGTTGGGATTCGAACAAAGGATTGGCGGGCTTTATTAACTGATTACTTGATGCTTATCGTAAATAAGTTTCTTCAGCCGCTGTCCTGCAAAGAACTATAATAAATAAACATTTATTTTTCTTTTTCTTTAATTATATTTTACTCATTAACATTGAAGTGAAACCGGTTATGCGAATAACAAGCAATTGCGTAACATAAAAACGCAAACATCTGCGCAATTTACGCCACAAGGTTATATTTATCTTGTCAAACAAAACTTTTCCTGGCTACCGATAAAACCGATAAATAAGTTTCGCATACAGAATACGTTTGCCGTTGTAGTAGTTAAAAAAATAAACAGACTTCTTTTTTAATTAGACCACGAATAAACACTTTATGTAGGTATAGATTTCTAAAAGATAACTAATATTTTTTTTAAACGTGATTATCCAGTTGAACCGTGGTACCATTTATTTTCCCCCCAGAGCGGGATACTCTTAAATTACTTATTATTTTTACGAAAAAAAGCTCATGTGTAAAATCCATACTAATATTATAAACTCTGTGTCCCTCTGTCTGTTTGTTACCTTTTCACGGTTTATCCGCCGAACAGATTCTGATGAAATTTGGCAGAGAGATAACTTGCACCCTGGAGACGGACATAGGATACTTTTTATCCCGGAAAATCAAATAGTTCCCACTGGATGTTTAAAAACACTATTATCCACGGGGACGAAGTCGTGGGCATCAGCTAGTACAGTTATAAAATATTTAATGATCAAAAATACAAAGTTTCTTAACTAATACAGGGCCGTCTTTAAAATATTTTCGAGACGAAAGAGAAATTAAAGAAAAAGACAGGGTATGTACAAATTTGCAAATTAATAATTTAAAAAAAACTTAATAAATACAAAAAAAGTTCTTAAAACCTAGTGTTACCCCCCTTGCCTTGATAACGGCTTCCATGCGATCTTTCATGGACCTTACAAGGATCGCAACAGCCTCTTGGGGTATTTGTTCCCACTCTTCAAGTACCGCATCTTGGAGCTCTTGAAGAGTGGCTGGAGCTGGATCTCGAGCTCGCACGCGCCGTTTTAGGTCATCCCAGAGATGTTCTATTGGGTTAAGGTCTGGACTTCGTGCTGGCCAATGCATAACAGGGATATCGACCTCCTGTAAATAATCCCGTACAATAGCCGCGGTGTGGCAACGAGCATTATCATGCATTAACATGAATCCATCACCGACATAACCAGCATACGGGACCACATGTTCCTCCAGGATTTCAGTAATGTACCGACCAGCATTTAATGACCCTTGCCCACGGCCACCCCGAGTCCGGGAAACGCACACAAGTTCCGTTTTCCCGTCGACGGAAATGCCGCCCCAAAACATACACGAGCCACCCCCGTATTCGACGGATTCTTCGAAGCAGGGTTGTGTGAACCTCTCCCCCTGTCCTCTGTAGACCCTTCTACGTCTGTCATTGCAGAAGAGACAGACCCTCGTCTCATCAGAGAAGAGTACGGTCCGCCACTGTTCTAGAGTCCACTCGCAATGATTGCGAGCAACAACTCTAGGCGATCTCTGCGATGCTGTGCAGTAAGTTTTGGACCTTTAGCAGGTCTATGGGCTGTTAAACTCTTTTCATGTAACCTTCTTCTTATCGTAGAAACACTCACAGATGTTCTCAGAGTTGATCGAAGCTGTTGTTGCAACTCAACAGCATTTGTAAAACGGTTTCGTAAAGATGTCGTAACGATGAAACGGTCATCTCTTTCTGATGTGCACCGTTTTCTTCCAGATCCCGGTTTTCTAACATAACCACCAGTCTGGTGAAAACGTTGGAACACCCGTCGAACTGAAAAACGGGACAGGTTCAGCAACAGTCAACTGTCGAGCAACGTCACACTGCCGCATCGCCGACTGCAATAGGGCAATCACTTGAGAGGCTTCTTCAGAGCTGGTGTCCATCTTTACTTGTTCTTACTTGGGTTACTTGTTCACGTGTGTTCACTGCAAAGTCTAAATTACGACTGGCCCATATTTCATCCAGATCGACCCTTTTATACCCTTTTTAGGTGGTGTAACTAGCGTCCTTACTAACGAGCATTTGACAGTGTTTATTTTTGACGCTCTATAATGATAAATGTTTTAATGATTTCATGATTTTTTTATTAATAATGTAAATCTATTCAAATACCCATTTCAAACATACCAATATTTATATAAATATAATTCGTTTCTAGCCATTACAGCCATTTTTCGCGCAAACTCAGAGAGGTGCGATTTTTGTGACGCTGAGTGTATTTAATGATCAAAAATACAAAGTTTCTCAACTAATACAGGGCCGTCTTTAAAATATTTTTCAGATGAGAAAATTTTATTCAAAATAGCCCGAAACCCGAAACCCAACAAATAGTGTTTTGCAGTAATGTTGGCTCGGGCTGGGATTCGAACCCAGGACCCGTGGCGTAGAAGTCAGGCACGCTAACAAAAATGTTCTGAATGACACTGCATTTGTTATGGGCAGTCTGTATTTGTTATCCACGCGGACGAATTCGCGGGCATAGCTAGTAATTTATAATTACTAGCTGATGCCCGCAACCGCGATAAAGGTTTTTTAAACATCCCGTGGTATTTGATTTACCGAGATAAAAAGTATGCTACATGTGTCTCCAGGATGCAAGCTATCTCTGTGCCAAATTTCGTCAAGATCTGTTCAGCAGTTGAACCGTGAAAAGGTAACAAACAGACAGACGTACAGAGAGAGTTACTTTCGCATTTATAATATTAGCATGGATTTCGTCTATAATATATATTATATTATATTTTATCTTAAGCAGAGTACCTAAACTAGAGTTTCGTGATTTGACTATTTCTAAATTTTGTTAATATTGTAATTCATTTTAATTATTCTGTTTCAGTACTTACATACATACATAAGATCACGACTGTATCCCATAAGCGGTAGTCAGAGACTGGGCACTCACTGCAAAAACAGATGACTGCCACAATCCACGTTTCACCAAAACAATATAATGCACTTGGTGTGATAGGTGGTGAGCCCATCGCCACCATGCGCTGTTGGGTGCACAGTGCAGTTTAATTCCTTACTCGCCTTTTACGAGATCCATTGGATGAGATGGGGTGGTAGTATTCTTTTAACGAGCCGCCACCATGTTTCAGTAATAATTCTTTATTATTCATTGTGTTTACTAAATACGGTATGTCACCTTGCCCTTTCGCGAGGTGTTATCATCTTGCTTTGGAGATATCGATACATTTTTGTAAGGTTAAAAATTTATAAATAACCACTATCACTATAACTGTCATAGCACGCAAGCGACCACACTCGATTCCCGGTATCGAAAATTGTCAATAGATATTTTAGTCAGTGGTTCACCACGTGCTTAGCGTTGAAAGAAAATATATTGAAAAAAACCTGGATGTTACATTACTTTATATTATATTTACAAAATATGCGTCGTCATATTTAGTATGGATGACTCCGATAGGCAACTAACTACTAGTCGACTATATTAAGTAGGGATATGAAATTACAATGTACGTAATTTAACGTTTTTATAAACAAAAAAATGTAAATTGTCTCGTGGAACACTATAAGTGAGCTCTTAGTAAAAGACTGGTGGTAGGATTCCTATTCAGGAGTCCGTCTAGGTAGGAGCCACCCCAGGGCCAGTTATTACTACCGTGAAGCAGTAGTGTGCAAACATTACTTGTGTTACGGTTTTAAGGGCACTGTGAGCTAGCGTAATCACTGGGCATAAGAGACTTAGGAACCTATGTCTCAGGGTGTTGGGCACAGTGTAGTGTCACACAGAAATTTTCTGGGTGACACAGCATTTGTTATGGGCAGACGTTGCACTTACCATCAGGTGAACGTTTTGCTCGTTTCGTCACTTTAAACAATAAAAAAAAATCCCTCCAAAATGTGAGCTACAAGAAATGTCGTTAAAATATCTCAACTCTATTAAAGATTTAGTGGGGGCACTAAGTAACTATCTTACTCCGCGCAAAATGTCCCTCCCCCATTTTATGAAAGACGTTCAAAATCCGTCAATAATGAAGATAATATCATCATTACAATAATTTATAATACGTTCGAGGCCATCCTCCCGGAAACGCGCAAAACATCATACATTCGCAAACTCCTCTGTATATAAATCTGTTATCCAATTCACGCAAGTTACACGCTCTAATAGAGGTGTTTTAAAATTCGATTCCTTAATAGGGGCACTGGGAAGGTCACACTGTTAGGAGTCAGAGACAACATCCGTAGTCCATTTTCGATCCCGCAGGAAGCGAGACTGTGACGGGAGGCTAACCACATCGCCGCTATTTTGGTACCAATCAAAAAAATCTTACTCCCTCTCCCTCATTGCGTTGCCTCTAGTACGGGCATCATATTGATCATTAACAGTTGTCGGTGGACAGTAGGTGCCGTCGCGACGCAGAGAGCCAAGTAATAGCAAGCAGGTATACTCGGATTTTTCGGCATATTACTCACTTTTCGGGCAATTACCCGAGCTCCATCTTCACCTTCTTATCTCAAGGATAACTTTGAGTATATTTCCTTATCTCATGATAGGGAACTTCGATCGTATTCCAACAATAAGATTCGTATTCCAACGCACTTCACCGGGTTCTATGGCAACTCCTTTACTGTTCAGGCCACACTCCTTTGGAACTCCTTGCCCGACAGTATCAGAAACACTACATATAAATGTGCCTTCAAAAGGTTGATTCGTGAGTGTTTAATGAATTCGGTTATTACTACCTGAATAATTTATTATCATTAGCAGTTATTAGTATGTGTTTTAGTACAGTTATCACAGAGATTTTAATGTAAATATTAATGTGTGTATGTATGTATGTGTAAGCTTGTAAGTGCATGTAATTTTTGTTCTTGTTAGGAATTTCATTTTATTTATGTCTTTTATGCTATACCTATCACAAGTTCTCACCAAACCATGGGTTGGCTAGTAGAAAATGCCTATAGGCATTAAGTTCGCCCTTTGTTATCCCTTTTGTTTAAAGGTTTAGCAATAAAGTTTAAATAAATAATTATATAAATAAAATATTTTCGAACAATGACATGTAGTCGCGTATAGAAAATTTAAAATTGTATGCAGTTTTATTTTCGTTGGTTGGACCACCAATAAAATATCTCCCAGCGACGACGCAAGAGAGGAGCCATCCCAACTTGAGTCATGTCGAGAAATTCGATGGTTGGAAACTTGGAAAATCTTCCCACGTCGTGAGAGGTATCCAGCAGTAAGCTGCTTAGAGGTTTGTGATTATAAAGATATCAGTTGCAGTTTACATATTAAAGGTAGGAGTCAAATAAAACAGTATTTAATATAAAACAGCTGCATATATTTTTTTATGAAAAATAAACATAACAAATATTATTAGAGAGTACAATTGATAATCCGCTATCACTATTGCGTTAGATAAATTAGGCTATATACAGATAAGTAACATAGCACAGATTATAATCAAAATAAATGACACGGTCATAAATACGCTAAAACAAATCACCTTTAATCTATTCAAGATTGATATAAGATCTTAACTGGATAGTAATGCACACATTTTAAATTCACTACCACTGAAATTTTGCTATTCTAGTTCTACATTACAGTAGTTATGAATGGCGTACCGGATATCGATACAGACACTACAAAATCGACACATTGATTCCGATTGGATTAGGCTCTTAATGGTACTCCTATTCGGTTGTTCCATTAATCTTACTATTGAAATTGTTGAAAGCCATTTTTATCCCTATGAATCAACGGTTAACATGGAAAATGTAACTAAAACTCAATGTATTACGATACAGTCGCATGCACTAGGATAGACATATACGGTAAGCATAGTGCACGATATTACGATTTTTATCAATATCAATGGAAATTTGACAGGGCGGATTTCACCGTTGAAACTAAACGCGATCACTTAAAAAAAACGAAGTTTAAGCGTTTAATTGAGTTCAATGCTACAGTTTGCATTTCATCAACATCAAATGAACGCAGTCAATGCTAAACGCGGTTCAAATTCTTAACGCCCAATTTTCGACGTTCAGCTCTTTAAACGCGTTTAGAGAGCTGTCATTGTCAATTGCACAACTATGTAAACACAAAAATTATTTTTAATTCGTATTATTTATTGTTAGCATATGCATAAACAGGCTGTTTGATGACGCAAAATACGAAATAAGTCGTCTTTTTGTTTTAGATTGTGACGATATTTCATGTAAACTTCGTTTTTCTAAACGCGATCAAAATGGAGTCGGTGAAATCGGTTAGACGAAAACCGAGATCAAATGATACATTTGAACTCAGTTAAGCAGAACGCGGTTTTATTAAACTTGGTTTCCAAAGCGTAGTAAAGATCGCGTTCAGAAAAACAAAGTTTACGTGAAATATCGTCACAATCTAAAACAAAAACTCGATGTATTTATTATTTGGCGACATCAAACAGCCTGTTTTTATGCATATGACACATAGGTATGCAAACAATAAACAAAACGTATTAAAAATATTTATTGTGTTTACATAGTTGTGCAATTGACAATGACAGCTCTCTAAACGCGTTTAAAGAGAGCTGAACGTCGAAAATTGGGCGTTTAGAATTTGAACCGCGTTTACGTTTAATCGCGTTCAGTTGATGTTGGTGAAATGTAAACAGTAGCATTGAACTCAGTTAAACGCTTAAATCCGCCCTAAGTATGCCGTCAATAATATCATTTATAAACTGTAACGCCATTTTGTCAATTTGAATAGATTATATTTTGTTCGATTAATTAAAAAAAAAAACGCCACAATTACGTAAACACAAAGTCATAAAAATAATGAAACCATAAATGTAATATTTTGTGCTAAATATAATATTTTAACAGTCACTCGCGTCTTCTTTTGCGCTGCTACACATGTATTGTCTTGTTTAACCCATTATTTAAAGCTCAAATTATTATGAAGCTCTAAGATTCATAAAGCATGAACTACTGGTGAATTGTTTTTCGTTTACAAATATACTACCGTCCATTTTATAAAAAAAAAATGCATAGTTGACAAAGTTTGATCGAAAATTGAAAATGCGAATCATATGCCTTTGCAATTTGAGGCAGCTATGACAAAATAAATAGCAAATATTTTCTATGGATGTATGTACCACTATTACGACAAAATCGAAAAAAAATACATACAGACGAATATAGAACATTAACATTTTTTTTTACCAAAAGTGGCTCGCCACCCGTCACGTCTCGTTTACCGCGGGGGCGTAAAGTGTGGGAGGGGGGGGGGGGGGAGGCGTGACTGTATAGGAACATAGAACCTCCTACTTTTTTGAAGTCGGTTAAAAATAAAAACTCTGAACGGTTAGGCAAAACTTCTAACAATCTATTGGCGTAGCAACTCTTGCGTACAGTAAGGCAGAGTCCCGGAGTCCCAGAACTCCGGGAGCCATTGCGCAACACTAAAGTATTTTATGTAAATGACGTGATAAACATATTAAATGTACTGCATTTACTTAGTAAGTTTATAGTTCTACATTCTGATCTTTTTCTAATTCATTTGAACATTTATTTTTATAATAATTATTGCGTCAGTGTCTCTCTCATTCCTTAAAGAGTAAAGGAAACAAGTAACGAAATTATATTCCTCTCTCCGTCTTATAGTGTTTACTGCTTTAATAATTCACCAGTAGGGTGTGCTTTATTATAAACTACGAAGTTCTATATTAGAGGTCTTAAGTAGATAGATTCTTCCAAACCCCATTACAACACCTAAACCATACCAGTCTCTATTCATTAATCTATACTATTCTATATTTATCTTTCAACAAGATTTGGCAAGTTCTATGTAGTGTAGAGATGTGAAGCGGAAAAGCATAGAACGAGTCACGAAAGTGTCAAAGAGTCACGAGTGAGAAAGGCACAGAATAAGGGTTCCAAAAATTACCGAAATGGCGCTAATGTAGCAATAAGTATGACCTAAAGTTAACGTTATTGTTAGATGAAGTGAGGTATGCTAAAGGAAATTACTAAAGTATAAAAGTAGTTGTATCGAACAAAGTTGTTGATTTAATGGTTTCTTATATTTACGCGAATACTACACATTTAAATAAATATATTTTATGGATTTTATAGCGTTTAATATTAAATATTTATAGTCCGACGTTTCGAGCGCTTTCCGTGACTATGGGTGCTGAAAAGCGCTCGAAACTTAGGGCTATAGATGGTTAATATGAAACGCGATAAAATCCGTTGTTTTATTTAAAAGTTCTTGATTGTTAAAAGTACTGTAATGAAAAACGAGAAAGTCAATTAATAACGTAGTGCAGCGGAAGTTAACGCGTTATAATCTAAAAACTTGAGACAAAAAATACAAATAAATATGTAGTTTAAAATTAAGAAGTTTTGCTACAGTGGCGCCATCTTAATCTCTGACTCGATTTTTCGAACATCTTCGTTGTATGGTTGTTCCTGCTTTTCCCTATTCTCCATAGCAAGTTCTAAATGTAATATTTACATCGTATAAATGGATGATAGATAGACTTACGGGAGGTTTGATTCATTTTCAAATTCTGGCTCGATTCATGAATAACGATTGGAGTAAATTGAGAAATGTCTGAAAAACCTTGTAGCTTCCGATAGATTGCGGTATAACCATAGTATATGCCGAACCTAAAGTCAAGGAATTTTCATCATCTTCATTTCACTTCAAACAGTCCTCTTCCATAGATTGTCACAAAACACGGTCCAGAGCCACCTGCATCCATCGACTTCCCGTTAAAGCCAGTACGAGGTTGCCACTCGAGGACCTTACTTCCCCAACGGCTACGAGCTAGTATGGCCGGCCCACTACACCTTAGGGCTATGTCGGTTACTCTTAAAGGTGTGCCATATTTGACATTTGCAGCATTTATAATAGGGCCTACCCACTTCCCCCCTACTACGCCAATGAGTACTAACTTGGGAAAGGCATGTTCTGCAGTGAACTGCTTTCGGGCTGGTGGTGGTAATCCGTTGCAGAGAAGTTGGTCGACAGACAAAGGCACTAGCAACCGTCAAAGATAATAGTCATGATTCATTTAGTCGATTTTACTGGTGGTAGGATTCCTATGCAGGAATCCGTCTAGGTAGGTACCACCCCAGGGCCAGTTATTCTGCCGTGAAGCAGTAGTGTGCAAACATTACTGTGTTTCTGTTTGAAGGGCACTGTGAGCTAGCCGTAATCACTGGGCATTTGAGACTCAAGAACTGATGTCTCAGGGTGACGGGCGCAGTGTGGTGTCACACAGAAATATTCTGGGCGACACAGCATTTGTCGTGGGCGGACGTTGCACTTACCATCAAGTGAACGTTTTGCTCGTTTCGTCACTTTATACAATAAAAAAAAACTGTTTCGGTTTGAAGGGCACTCTGATAGAGTAATCACTGGCCATATGAGACTTAAGAACTGATGTCACAGGGTGACGGGCGCAGTGTGGTGTCACACAGAAATGTGACGACTGGGTGATGCCTCATTTGTTATGGGCAGACGTTGCACTAACCATAAGGCGAACGTTTTGCTCTTTTCGTCACTTTATCCATTACAAAAAAACTGAAAGATTTAAACCTTATTACAAATACTCATATAAACAAACCGAACCGAACCAATATTCAAATCGAAACACAGTAATGTTTCCATACTACTGCTTCACAGCAGAATAAATGTCCATGGGGTGGTACCTACCCAGACATACTCCTGCATAGGAATCCTACCACCAGTTTATCTGTATCAGTTTATATGTATATATCGATTCGGTCAATCCTAAGTAACTGCGAAATGTCTCCTATGTAACGCGTGCTTATTTAGCGACATTAATGAGTGTTCGCTCATCAAAACGTCTCATTCTTGTAACTGTGTGAGTAAAGCATATATTTTGTTTGGGAATCTGAATGCGATGTGTCACTTACCATATCTACCATAGCTACAATGACTTCAAATATGAAGCCTCTCCCACAAAAAAAAAAAACAATATTATCAGATCAACTGAAAATCGAAATATCAAAATGTCTGCCATTTTTTTCCCTGCTAATAAATAAATAATTTCTAACTAACTTCACTCACTATCTTTAACTAAAACAAATTCTATAATTTTGCACAAACATCAATCTTGTGAATTCATTTAAAAACAAACATTCAAATAAAAAATAATGTATTACCATAAACTGATTTTGCAGTACCACAAAAATTGTATATTAAAGGCAAGAGGCGTCATACCATGAATATGGCGTAAGCCATGAATTACCATGAATGCTAACTAAAATTCATCTCTATCACTAAGGCGTTAAGTTCAAACTTGTCTAAAAATTAAAGCAAGCTATCATCTAAGTATTAAAATATTGTCTCATTCGCACTTAAGACTTTTTACATTTACAATCTTTCTCATTCCAGTGTACTTATAAAATCCTGTGTAACGAGAAGTTTTTGACGGCAAAAGTACTAAGAACTATCCCACACCTTGGTAGTCCATGGTTATTTAATGCAAGATAATCTTACTAAAGTAGTCTAGACTACATGGTCCTTCAAGCCGGATCTGGCTGATCGGTGGGCGGTTCCGTTCACCTCCCTTGGGTTCTGTCCCCGCGGATGTCCGAGGATGGTATTGCCAGCAACAAATGTCATCATGTTTTTAAAGAAAAACGGTAGAATCTAGATGTAGTTGTGTTGTCAACTCTGTTAGTAGTCCTTAAATAGAAATCCTCATTCCTAGCAATTGCGCGGCAAAACGCAACAGTGTTATGCTGAGATTTTACGTCGGGGCTTTGTAATGTGTGGCCCTTCCCCGGTTGATCAGACCAACTTTCGTACTACATGCAGTATCCAGCGGGAGCGTAAAAAGTGTTATCTCAAAAAACGAAGTAACTTCACAAAAAACAGTTAAGTCCAATAAAGAAAACCCTCCCGTTCCATTAACGACTTATACAGTATCCCTTAGTCGATTGTTACAATCCTCAATGGACGAGTATATATTCACTTCTCTTCTCAGATACACTTCGCTTTGGCGGACTGCACATACCTTCGAAATATTTTCTTATTTCTCAGACATGCAGGTTTCCTCACGATGTTTTCCTTCACCGCCGGGCACGTGGCAAGAGCACGTCTCAGAAATGAGAGGGAGGCCTGTGCTCAGCAGTGGGACATTTATGGGCTGTAACTTCACTTTTACTAACTTACACTTTTATTCCTTATATTGTAAAAAAATATTTTTAGCAATAAAATCAGATTTCATTAAAAATAAATATTTTCCATTCACTCAAAAAACCGTTTCAATTTTGAGCCTAAGCATAAAAACTAAATACGTTTTTACATGTTTTATTAACACTGCCTCTTTTTCTCAAATATGTGCTGAATAATTTTGTCTCGTGTGCGTTGAATACGATGCATAATCTACAAAATGCGCCCGTTACAATGGTAACAGATATAATTTACAGAAAACTCATTTTTACTTCTTCAATGTTACTAGTTCATTATTGCATGAACAGTAAGTTTTGTACCATCTGTACAATAATAAATATATATGTAAATAATTCATAGAAAATTTATACCTAGACCATATACAAAAAGATTATTATTGCCTGAAATATTACATTCGAGAAATCAGCAACGCTTACGTCGCAAAATCAATACGCAGTCATCTCGCTCGCACTCTCACCCTATACATAAGTCCGTCCTTTACGTTGTCAATGCGGCGGAGTACTCGTTCAAGGTTTTAATGCCAGAGCGGCCGGCGACTCGAACGTTGTATCCGCTTACGGCCGGGTTGATGTGTGCGTTGTGCAACTCCGACACCTGTGTGGAACACGCCGCAGCTGGGTCACCTGAACTTGTGAGGCTGCCTAACCTGTGAAATGTACAAACATTATTTGAGCAAAGCAATTTGCAAATATATTAATTGTTAAAGTAAAGTAATTAAAAATTTGTATTCCTGATCTGATGATGAAGCCGGACGTTGGCCATAGGAACTCCTCAATTAAGCAACATAGGTTCTTCATGTATGGGCCTGTAGGATTTGTTTGGACAATTACTAACCCCTAGCTAACAATCAATCAATCAATCAATCAATATACTCTTTATTGTACACCAATACAAAAATAAAGACTAAGTTTTTTTTCTATAGGAGAGCGGGTAAACGGGCAAGCGGCTCACCTGATGGTAAGTGATCACCGCCGCCCATGTACATCCGCAATACCAGGGGAATTCCGAATACGTTGCCGGCCTTTGAGGAAGGAGTAGGTTCTTTTCTTGAAGGTCCTTAAGTCGTATCGGTCCGGAAAAACTGCTGGCGGTAGCCTATTCCACAAAGTGGTTGAAAATTTCTGGCAAAGCGCACAGTGGTGGAATGCCAGTCATCCAGGTGGTGTCGATGAAATTTTGTTGTGTGCCGCAATGTACGATGGTAGAATTTAGCAGCCGGAATTAATACGAACAACTTTTCGGAACACTCCCCATGATAAGCACGGTAGAAAATGCTAAGAGATGCAACGTCTCTTCGCAAAGCCAGTGGATCGAGCTCATCAGAAAGAACTCGGTCGTTGACGATTCGAGCCGCCGAAGACTGAGTACGATATTTAAGTAAAAGTACAAAAGGCGGTCTTATCACTGAAAGCGATTTCTTCCAGACAACCTTAGCGCAGAGAACTGATACGGCAAAATGATAAACCAGGAAAAGAGGGTGGTGTACACTTGAACATATAAATTCATGAAAAAACACTAGATGCATATGATAGCATCTCATATAAAAAGCGACGGACTAAGGTAAAGGATTAAGAACAAACGGATGAGTGAAAACATGAGTTAAATATCCAAGTAATGAGCTCCTACAAGGTTTTGGAAGGAAAAAAAGGGACTTAGCACGTCGTATGTGCAAAGGAAAAGAGTTCCACAAGCGCACAGCTGTGACAGTAAAGGATTTACTAAAGAAAGAAGTGCAGAAAAGCACAGGAGTCCCGAGGGAGAGGTTGACAGAAGAACAAACATTTGAAGTCCACTGACATAGACATAGACTTTATTCGACGGACACAATACAGAAATCACACAGAGAATGCAGATACAGTACAATAAAAAAATAAGAAAGAAACAAGATCTGTAAAACACTGGAAACAAAAGTGACGCTGTATTGTGAAGTTGAAATGGACTCCAATCAGCAAAGAATGCTGCGGAAAGACCGCAGCGCTGGTTATCAGTGGAGCCACTACGGACTACAACAGACGACTAACTGCTGGACTAGCCGTGTGGTAGCGGCTTAAGAGAATCTACCACCCCATCTCATCCCGTGGGTGTCGTAAAAGTCGACAGAGGGAAAATGAAAACCAGGAGATGGGCAGCAGCATCTTGCTGGAACATCTGAATAAATAAACTGCGTTTACCAACCCGACTGCCAAGCGTGGCAACTATGGCAAAATCCCCCCAAAACGAGAACTACAAACTTTTTTGGCAATCTATGGGGGAGGCCTATGTTCAGCAGTGGACTATTGATAGGCTGAAACGACGAACTGCTGGATGTAAGCCTAACAAATAAAAGCTTATAACAAATCTATGATTTTGAAATAGTTTCTAGGCAGGAATCCGCCTAGGTAGGTGTGTAAGTTATTCAGCCGTCAAGCAGTAGTTTGCTGTATTTCGGTCTGAAGGGCTCTGTTACTTAGTGTAATTACATGGCATACGGGAATTAGGAGCTGATGTCTCAGGGTGTCGAGCGCAGTGTGGTTCCACACAAAAGGCAAATGTAGCACTTACTATCAGGTGAACGTCATGTCACGTCGTTTTCCTGGTGGTAGGATACCTATGCAGGAATCCGTCTAGGTAGGTACCACCCCAGGGCCAGTTATTCTGCCGTGAAGAAGTAGTGTGCAAACATTACTGTTTCGATACAGTATTAAGGGAGACGGAAGAATGAAGGTCTCCACTCTCTTCGCTTTAAGAAGCGAAAGACCTTCATTCATTGTAATCGTAATCGATTTTCGGCGAATTACCTCAACTCTCCAATAAGAAATCAAAGCCCAGTAGTGGACTATAGTGAATAGAAATTATCTTACCAAAACTCATTCCCTGGATGTGCGTTTCCATCCCACGGATAAGTCATCACCAGCAATTTACCCTCGTGCTCCCCGGTTAGCTTTGCGGATGGCTGCCTGTTCTCCAATTGCACATTAATGCCACCTGACAAAATAAAATTACGGGTACTTGCTATTGCTAGGTTTCTTTTAAAAGCAAGTAGTTACAGAAATAAAAAGAACAGAACTAAATATTTTGCAAAAGTAAGCCAGTGCAGACTTGAGACATGAATCGTTTCGCAGTCCTCATGAAGAATCTCATAGTTGCCAAGTGAGCTATGGAAAGAGAGAGAGAAAGAAAGAGAGAGAGAGAGAGAGAGAGAGAGAGAGAGAGAGAGAGAGAGAGAGAGAGAGAGAGAGAGCAATTTATGATATACGCAGTGGAGCTGGAGTAACCAACATAGCCCAGGATCAGCAAATTGAAGTGGCAATGAGCTGAGTTGGGAAGGAAGATTCTCGAGTGGAAACCTCGTACCAACCGCGGTGTAGCTCGACCCCCCACCAGATGGAGCGACGATCATAATTTGTAGCAGTTTATGTGAGTTTATGAGCCGTGATAGCTCTGGGGCTAGGCGCTCGCTTTAAATTTCATAGTACGCGAGTGACCTAGGTTCGATTCCCGGTGCCGGCACCACTAAAATTGTTAAGTGCTAATTTACCACGTACGTGCTCGGCGGTGAAGGAAAACATCGTGAGGAAACCTGCGTGTCGGAGAAACAAAAAATATTTCGAAGACATGCGCAGTCAACCAACCCGCATTGGAGCAGCGGTGCGGATTCTTCCTAGCTCCAAAACCCTCTCAGAAATGAGAGGATGCCTGTGCTCAGCAGTGGGTCATTTATAGGCTGACATTTTACATTCCTTTTCGTAGTCAGAGACTGGTCACTCACTGCAAAAGCAGATGACTCCCACAATCCACGTTTCATCAAAGCAATATAATGCACTTGGTGTGATAGGTGGTGAGCCCATCGCCATCATGCGCCGTTGGGTGCACAGTGCAGTTTTAGTCCTTACTCGCCTTTTACGAGATCCATTGGATGAGATGGCCTGGTAGTATTCTTATAACGAGCCGCCACCACACGGCTTACAATAAAACATTTACAATGAAAAATTGCACAAACACACCAGATATAAATGTATCACTTATCTGACTCACCTCTAGGATGCCGTTTACTTTCGAAGAAAATACTTTTCTCTGTTGGTGTTTCCACTCCAGTCTGTAGAATTTGTGAATAGACCTGAAATTTAGAAACATTATTTCAATTTGTTTTGCTGAAGTGATGAGACGAAACAGTTCACCTGATGGTAATGCAACATCTGCCCACACGGTAATGTTTGATTTACGGCGGACTAGACCGTTTCAGAGATAGAAAAAGCGGGGGTTTTTGTCACCTAGAACAACGAGACATCAGTTCTTAAGTCTCATATGCCCAGTGATTACACTAGCTCTCAGTGCACTTCAGACCGAAACACAGTAATGTCTACACACTACTGCTTAACGGCAGAATCACTGGCCCTGGGGTGGTATCTACCTAGATAGATTCTTGCATAGGAATCCTACTACCAGTGAGAAGGTCAAACGAGCATGTGGTTCACCTGATCACCGCTGTCCATGAACATTATCAGAGGTATTCCGGGCCCGTTGCCGGCCTTTGAGAAAGGAATGGGCTATTCTTGAAGGTCCTTAAGTCGTATCGGTCCGGAAAAACCGCTGGCTGCAGCTGATTCCATAAAGTGATCGTGCGCGGCAGAAAATTTCTGGCAAATCACACTGTGGTGTAATGCCAGTTATCCAGGCTGATGAAATTTTGACATCATAATCATTGCCACAAAACTTTATAGCTCGTATTTTGTGGGTATTTTGCCAGATTCCTGCACAGGAATCCTACCACCAGTAAGTAAAAGAAATTATTGTGTGTAAAGAACACACACAAAAGAACACAGTACAGTGAGTTAAATAAATTATTCATAGCGCTTACCCAATATGCTGCTGCTAGCTTGAATGTAAGCGAAATTGACGTCGGAGACGTGATTCAACATGTCCTTCTTTAGGAATGAGCGTATCCTCTCCAAGAAAGTAAGAATGTATACGTCGGGTTGATGAGGAGATATCCTCCACACACCTAGACCTGGAAAAATCAAATAAACAAATTACAACAACCCCGGGGTCTAGTGGTTAGAGTACCTGACTGATGATGATGTTCTCCTAGCCGATTTAGACCACGGCGACAACTTCTGATTACTGTCGAGAGCCATCAACTGCGCAGGAGATATTATAGTGCCGCAAGTGTATGCGCAAACACAGAGGCACCCACTCGTCCCAACCTACCCGCGCCCGATGTAACGCTGATGCGATAATATCGGAGGTAGGCTAAAATGCAGTGTCAGAAACACACGGAATAATCACAACACAACCAAACCCGTCAACCAACAATTTGTGTTTTAGCGCAAATGTTGGCTCCGGCAGGGATTCGAACCCTAAATTTTGTTGGGTTTTGGTATCTAGCCGTGTTTGTAGGTATCCAGTGTCGTTGACACTGCTTCCAAACCTTTCTCCGACCTTTACATAGGCGTTACATCTAAATAGATTGATCACTGTAATATTTCCTGCGCAGTTGACGTTCTCTGGTAACGACCAGAAGTAGTCGCCATGGTAGAAGTCAGTCCCGGTAGTTCCGTGGAACTCTCTTTCAATTGTTATAATATTTTATTCCAATAGATAGAATAAATAATAAATGACTTAAAAAAGTATGTTTAGACGAGCAATAATTAAATTTAAAGAATTGTATTTTAACTTTAAACTACCTATGTTATGACTTCCCCATCATCATTTCAACCTATCACTAGTCCATTGCAGAACATAGGTCCTCCCATAGATTGCCTCAGAATTTTTTAGCTCCATATTTATTGAGATGTTCCAGAAAGATACACAGACCACCTAGCCCACGAGACTTGCCTTTTATGCGCCTATAAGTTAGAATACAAACACGCGCTCGTTTAGTAGCGTCCAGGAAACAGACACGTAACTTGTGTGTTAGCTGTAGAAAAAAAAACAAATAAAATACGAAAACAATGCCGAATTGTGCTGTAAAGTGGTGTGGAAGTAACAGTCGTAATAATAACTTCAAAAAGGGTAATATCACGTTTCACCGGAAAGTACAAAATTAGTAATATAAATTAATCTTACCTTACCAAAAGTGCGCAAAGGTCAAGTGATATTGGTTGATATACGTAACAAAACAATCTTTGTTCTTGACTAGCACGCGATAGTTACAAATCTTCTCACTCTTACATTAGATAGCACTTGTAAGTAGAGAGGGGAACAAAGCTACAAATCGAAAAAATATCGATTCTATCCGTAGTACCAAAAATATATTATGGTAATTTATGTAAATTTTGAAAAATTATTTTTGTTAATATTTATACCTATATTGGTTGATTCATTGCCCTAGAGAAAAATGACCTGTTTAAAAGTTGTTTTTCTCACTTTCCAGCATATGATCTTTGTGACATAAAAAGACACTTGAACCTAGTTTGAGGATCTTCTTTATATATTATGTGCGTGTATACGACACTGAACTCGTTCTAAACGGCTGGACCGATTTTGACGAAATTTTTGTGCGTGGTAATCAAATGGATTCGGAATAGTTTAGATTTACAATAGACCCGGTAGGTGGCGCATATTTTTAAGGCGGGACACGGTCTGCCGGGTCCGCTATATTTATATGAATATTCATTATTTACATTATTTTTGTTTAGATTCCCTGCTGATATCGATACAAAAATAATATGGATCAGTAAAACTATGAGATGAGAACTGGTGTACGAATTCAAATAGCACAATATGCTCCAAACATTTTACACCGGACTGTGTTATCATCGAAATGTCATTGATATGTCTACATCTCTTTTTACCTTTCGTATGTGACGTCATCTGCGCCCCCCGCTCGTCTCATTTCTCTGACCTTGACAGAATGTTTTGTTTAGAAATTCGTTACGATTGCTTTTCTATTGGGCTAGGTGGTCTGTGGCTGCCCACGATCTGGTTTTAATTTTCCCTCTGTCGACTTTTACGACACCCAAGGGATGAGATGGGGTTGTAGATTCCATTAAGCCGCTATGACATGGCACAAAATATTCGGTAATATCACTTACCGCAGCCGATGACATTCAGAAAGGCCTGTTTCCCTGCTTCCTTTGCCCTGCACTCGGCTTCAAGTAAAGCCACCTCAGCCAGAACACACAGCCTCTTGTAGTAGACCTCGTTGTCGAAGATTTCCTCGCGGGATGGTATCTTGACATATCTGTCCGTGTATCGCTTATCTTCCGCCTTGTCTTGGATGTTGACGTAGGACGTCAGTTCTTCGTATGTATAGCTATGGACCTAAGAACAAAGTCACAAGACAAGATAAGTCAGGTTCACTGGTGGTAGGATTCCATGCAGGAATCTGTCTAGGTACCACCCCAGGGCCAGTTATTCTGCCGTGAAGCAGTAGTGTGCGAACATTGCTTGGTTTGCGTTTGAATGGCACTGATAGCTAGTGTGATCACTGAGGCATATGAGACTTAAGAACTGATGTCTCAGGTTGACGGGCGCAGTGTGGTGCCACACAGAAATGTTCTGTGAGACACAGCATTTGTTATGGGCAGACGTTGCGCTTACCATCAGGTGAACGTTTTGCTCGTTCAGTCACTTTTATCAAATAAAATGTCTAGCCATAACAGTTGCAGGGTCACGCAGAAAATACAATTGCTAAGTTCTGTGTGGTACCCCGCACTTCGTCAGACTACATGCATACAGTTGTTAGTGTTGTTGTTGTAGTTAGTGTTGCAGTTGTTGTTGTACATATACATACAGTTGTTTTCCCATATAAAGGGTAGGCAGAGACCACACCCATAGCCCACTTTAAGCCCCCGCGGGAAACCAGACGTGGCCCGGTAGTGTACCACGTCGTCATTTTGGTAAGAGTCATAACATTCTTACTCCCCTTTCGCGTTCCCACGAGCAGTGTAGTGACAGCATTGCATTATGGTGTTATCCTGCACGAGTAAAGGTGTTCCGTACAATACCTTAAGAAGCGACCTCTTGCGACACCTCGGTAGAAAAGAGGTAGGTGCTATTCCTACTCTGCCAGATACCCGTCACACTGAGATAGTAGTTGAGTATTAGTTAAGTCTCAAATCTCCCCGCGGGCCTAGTCAACATTCGTGCAAAAACACAAAATGTTGGTTTTCGGGTCTGGTTGTGTTGTGTTTTGTTATGGCGATATCTGACACTGCATCCTAGTCATGTGAATGTGGTGTGGATCTGTGTTTGCATACACTTGCAGCACTATAACATGTCCTGCGCAATTGATAGCTTACAGTATATGAAAGTTGCCGCCGTGGCAGAAAGAAGGCCAGGTGCATACGTTGCTACCCTACCTGATAGAACTCCGACCACATCTGCCTCCACATATGCTTAGCGGACTGGTTGTTCCTCACGTAGGTGGTCTTCAGGACGTTGAGGCAGGTGGTCGGAGTCACTTCCTCGCCGTAGCCGTTCTCGGGGCAGTTCTGTTGCTCCGTTATCAGTATGTCCTCGTACTCCATGCGGCCGCGACGTTGGAAACGTGGCCCCACCAGACCTGGAATTTTTGTAATGAACCGATTAGCTTGTATGAAAACGCACATGAAAGTAAGATAAAGCGTAAGATGTGGGGTACATAGTTAAATTTCTGGTTTGATGCAGGTTATGGGAACTTAAGAATTTCAATCACGTCTTTATTACTATAGGAACCAGAGACACTGTTATTTCTTACAAAGGAAAGAGGGCAGACTCATGTCTTTGATATGATCTATGAATCATTTACATATTGCAACACTACTGTTTTTTTTATTAGATAAAGCGACGAAACGAGCAAAACGTTCACCTGATGGTAAGTGCAACGTCTGCCCACAACAAATGCTGAGTCATCCAGAACATTTATGTGTGACACAACACTGCGCCCGTCACCCTGAGACATCAGTTCTTAAGTCTCATATGCCCAGTGATTACACTAGCTCACAGTGCCCTTCAAACCGAAACACAGTAACGTTTGCAAACTACTACTTCACGGCAGAATAACTGGCCCCGGAGTGGTACCTACCTAGAATACCTGCATAGGAATCCTACCACCAGTAACAATGAATGGAATAAAATGAAAATTCTTTATTATTCGATGTAAGAAAAATAAAATAACGAGGTTCCTCTGACGGAGAAGAAACAGGCGAAAGAAACTACTAAGGTATCCTCTCTTTTCTAAATACTTTTTTATCTTAGTCAAAATACATTATAAATAAATTTACAAAGAACAGTCTGAATGAAAACCAAAGCATGCTGCATGTCAAATATTTAGACAAAATTTAATAATAAATGTATCAATATAATGCAAACTCAAGCAAACCAGCCACCGCCAACAGCACCTCTTCACAAGTATGACGCATATGGAAGGCGTAATATGTGTGTCGGGATCGCAAGTGGAAAGATGTGGTCTGTGTCTACTCCAATGGGAAAATGTAACAAACTTTGCTGCTGGTAGGATTCCTATGTAGGTAGGCACTACCGCAGTGCCAGTTATTCCGCCGTGACTCAGTAAAGAAAAAAAAATGGTGTGCAATTATTACTGTGTTTCGGTCTGAAGGGCACTGAGAGCTAGCGTAATCACTGGGCATATAAGACTTAATAATTGATGTCTCAGGGTAACGGGCGCAGTGTGGTGCCACAGGGACATATTTTGGGTGACACAGCATTTGTTAATACTACTTTCAAAAGTAAAAAACGACGGTAAGTGTCAAAATATTCGTCTCTTTGAAAAGTTCTCGTAGCGACTTGCTAGGATCAAAGTTAAAGATTGTCCAAAATGATCGTTTTTACAAATGCTCCAATCCAAATGCCACTGCTTTGCCACTCGAGAACCTTTCTTCACCATCATGGGACGGTTCATCGTCATTAGAATGACTGGTGAATGAATAATTACCTATAATAACGGCATCCTCTTCAGCGTTATCCTCTTTAACGACTCCGGAGTTCTTCCTTTCACCATCATTGATGCATTCCGTGTGCCCACTAACATAGACCATAGAAGCTATCCTCATTTCGTCGTAGCTCAAACAATTCTCTAGCAGCAGTGGCGACTTCTGCTGTAACGTGCCCACTGCCTCCCAGCCGTCGCGGCTGAAAAAAAAAACACTGAGTTTTGGCGCCAACTCGAAAAAATGGCAATGAATTTTGTAATTTCTGTGTATATTTTGAGTTTTGATGTTCAATATGTTATATTCGTATATTATACAGCAAGTGCTCGTGAAAGTGTACAGCGCTTGGAAATATCAATTAAAGACCAAAACTGTACTGTTCGTTTTGGCTTGTTCTTCCTATGTACAAATCCGTCTAAGTAGGTACCACCCCAGGGACAGTTATTCTGCCGTGAAACAGTAGTGTGAAGCAGTAGTTACTGGATATATGAGACTAAAGAACTGATGTCTCAGGGACATGCGCAGTGTAGTGTCACACAAAAATGTTCTGGGTGACATAGCATTTGTTATGGGTAGACATTGAACTTTACATCAGGTGAAATATTTGCTCGTTTCGTCACTCTATCCAATTAAAAAAAAAACCATTCATCAGTCCAGCAAATCTTCAGTAAAAGTTAACTATCATTTTACAGACGATCGAAATCAAGTTATAATTAATACTTGATAATGGCAAGATGGACCCACGACTGTCACGGTTTTGCGGGAAGTCGATGCAGGTGGCTCAGGACCGTGTTTCGAGGGGGAAGCCTATGCTCAACAGTGGACTAAAAGGAGGCTGAAATGATGATAACGATGATGAATGGCAAAAACGGCTCGATTTGGTAGCTAATTGCCAGGACCAAAAAAGGGTAAGATGAAGAACACTGTATATCTATGGCCGATAGGCAGACTAGAATAGCACCTACCTCTTTCCTACTGAGGTGTCGTAAGACGCGACTAAGGTATTGTACGGACGGACAGTCTTTATTGGAGCACAATAACATCATAATATCACTAACGCAACGCTGTCACTATACTGCTCGTGAAAACGCAATGGGGAGAAGGATTTTTTTGTTACTCGTATCAAAATGGCGGCGACGTTGTTCGCCACCCGTCACGTCCCGTTCTCCAAAGTGGGGCGAAATGTGGGATCTGCCTACAACTTATATGGGATAAAGCTCTAATAATATAATAATAATAATAATATAATAATAGCTCCCACTGTGACTGCCATCTATTGGGAATCTTACTACAAGTAAGTTAAAAAGTTATAGTTAAAGTTACAGCCTTATAAATGTCCCACCGCTGAGCACAGACCTCCTCTCATTTCCGAGAGGGTTCCGGAGCCGGGGAGAATCCTGCCACGCTGCTCCAATGGGGGTTGGCGGACTTCACATGTCTTAGAAAATATTTTGTTATTCCTAAGACATGCAGGCAAGTGGTAAATCAGAACTTAAAATTGCAATTAGAAATTCTAGGCGTGCCGGGAATCGAACACAGGCCGGGCGAAATTTAAAGCGGGTTCCTAGTTATAAAGTTATCAAATTTCAAACTTACCCTTCTTCACCAGACAACAGCTTGAATCTATCCGTGGGACCCATAAAGGTGACAGCACGTTTCTTCAATATCCTGTCGATCAGCTCTGGTACTGACATGTCTTTATAAAGAGCTTTCTCTATACTTGTGCCGAATTCTCTGTGAAGAGAAATTTAAGTGAAGATAATTAAAAAAAAGAAAGAAAGATTATTTATGTCAATTCCATTGTGGCCTAGTGGTCAGAGTACCTGACTTCTACGCCGCGGGGCCCAGGGTTCGTATCCCAGCCGGAGCCAACATTTGTGCTAAAACATAACTTGTTGGTTTTCGGGTCAGGTTGTGTTGTGATTGTCCCCGTGTTTCTGACTGCATCCTAGCCTACCTCTGATCTTATCGCATCAGCGTTACATCGGGCGCGGGTAGGTTGGGACGAGTGAGTGCCGGTGTGTTTGCGCGTACACTTGTGGCACTATAATATCTCCTGCGCAGTTGATGACTCCCGACAGTATTCGGAAGTTGTCGCCGTGGTTGAAATCGGCTAGGAGAACATCATCATCATCATTTAATACATGCATACATAGTCACGCCTCTTTCCCATTGGGGTCGGCAGAGACCACATCTTTCCACTAATGTTCGTCTATATGACGACCGCGTGGCCAAGTGGTTAGCGTACCTGACTTCTTCGCCGCGGGTTTTAGCTTCGAATCCCAGCCGGAGATTTGTATAAAACTTAAATTGTTGGTTTTCGGGTCTGGTTGTGCTGTGCATGGGAAATGTATGTATGCAAAACGCACCCACGATAGAAGGGAAAACCTACTGTGGGGAATCGTTTTTTTTTTCATTATATTAATTATGTCTATGTTCATCTGTGTTTTATGTATTGTCACCAATGTTTTTGTCAATTGTAGACCAATTTTAAGATATCTTTTTTTGTTTAATAGGTGTTACCATAAGGATACATAATTTTGCTCAAGATCCGCCGATGGATCCCATGAGAAAATCATGAAACTCTTAAATTAGCTTAAGCATGTTTGGAGCTGTAACATAGAAGTCGTTTTTCTTTATTAAATAATTATAATATGCTTTATCTAAACAAGATTTTTGAAACCCATCAGTTATTTTTGCATCACACTTTTAGGAATTTCAGTAATGTTTAGGTCAATTGTCAGGTTCCCTGACTCCATTGATATTGTTGACATTTAGCATTGAACTAAACAAAGTTATAACTAAACTTTTCTTCGTTTGTTAAAGTGATGAAACAAGCAAAACAGTTCACCTGATGTTAAGTGCAGCGTCTGCCCTTAACAAATACTGCGTCACATAAAATTTCTGTGTAGCACAACAGCGCGTCCGTCATCTGAGACATCAGTTCTTAAGTCTCATATGCCCAGTGATTACACTAGCTCTCAGTGCCCTTCTGACCGAAACACAGTAATATTTGCACACTACCGCTTCACAGCAGAATAACAGGCCCTGCAGTTGTACCTACATAGACGGACTCCTCCAAAAGATCATACTTCAAACATCACACATACACTTACCTCTTATAAATAAGGAAATGCGTCATTAGCAGAAGAACTCTCTCGTGAATCAGAGGGTATGTGGAATCAATGTTTTGCTTAAGCTTCTCAATGGGCCTACGCATTTGTAGTTTCTCTAACCTGCAACAATATTAAGCAATTATGTACATATTTTATTTCTCAAAGGTGTATCTTCCCTATATTTCCCTTAATATTGAATCAACATTGAATGTTTGATGCACCATTTTGAAGATTATTTTTCCCTCTTATGACAATAAATAAGTAAATGTCTTAAAAATAATGAATTTGTTAAAAAAAATGTATTAAAAAGATTGAATAATTTAATTGTGGAAAGCGCCAATCTGTTGACAATATTTACAACTAACATGCACGACACCTGTCGATTGGAGTTGTTTACATTCTTAAGATAAGGTAGAGTAGTGTCATCTGTATATATATAATACTGTCTATCCTGTACATGACATTATAACAATACATATGTGTGACTAACTACCCTATGCTCCACTTATTTTTGTAATAACGCCCTCAGTTGTACAGTGTGTGAATAAATGTGACGTCATGCGGATGGCTGACAGGAACAGGATACATTAGAATTGAAATTACAGATTTTGCACTTTATGTAATCTGTAAATCCAGACAGTAAGGTTCATTATTGTATAACTCATACTGAAATAACTGTCTTCTACCATTTTCACAGGTTTAATCATTTGAATGAAGGTTTGGTTTAATTCCAGTAACTGCCCATAAATGTCCCACTACTGAGCACAGACCTCTCATTTCACAGAGGATTTTGGAGACTTCACATGTCCTCGAAATATTTATTATTCGCAGTTTTTAGATACGCAGTTTTCTTTCACCGCTGAACACCTGGAATATCAGTACTTAAACTTGCAGAACTATTTTAGAGGTGCCGGCACCGGAGAACGACCTCAGGTCACTCGCGTACTTCTAAATTTAAAGCGAGCGCCCGGCCCCAGAGCTACTACGGCTACACTTTTTTCTTTTATAGAATTAAAAAAAAACATGCCCCACAGTACGATTTCTCTTCGAGGTGCGTTTTACATACATACATTTCACACACAACACAACCAGACCCGTAACCTACAACTTTTCAGTTTTTTGCACAAACATTGGCTCCGGTTGGTTGGCCAAAATGAGGACCCAAGGTGTAGAATTTAAGAGTCCTCTGACGACTAGGCCACGCGGTAGTCATTATCTTCTTTTTCAATCTCTTAATAGAGCCACAGCTGGATATATGCCTCTACCAAGAAGGGAGATTGGTGATCCCGTCACCAGTCTGTAAATTTCCGAGGTAGTTATTCTGTTCAGCCAATGGCACCTGCTCAAAGTTTTTATTCATGTATAAAACGTCACTATTCTGCTCATGGGAATGCTATAGGGAGTAAGAATTTCTAGACATAGTACATAATACCAAAATAGCATAGTACCAAAATAGCGGCGACATGGCTCGTTTAACGCTGGGCGAAAAATGGGCTACGGGTCTCTGCCTACCACTTATGGAAAAAGGCGTGACTACATGTATGTAATCCTGCTATCTGTCGTTAGCCATGAGATTTCCCTGGCGATTGTACGACACCCAAAGGATGAGATAAGGTGGCTGATTTCATACGCGACCACAGCATCACATGGCATATAAATAGTCAAATCAATGGTTTTTTTTTAATTACCTTACTGTCTCAATAGGAAAAGGTATGGGAAAGACTTTACTCTTCTTGATAATTTCTTCTACTGCATCAGAAAGATTGACGGCAGCTAGATCTATACACTGTCTCAGTAATTCATTTGTTTCTTTCCCCATGCTTGGGTAACACCAATCTGGTTTACACCTGGAAAAAAACAGTTCATATTGAGATATTATGAGACAGAACCTGCCTTCACAGTAGTTACTGGGTTGAAATTCAGTAAATATTATTCAGTTGATAATTTATCAGTTTATAGGGGAAGAGATTGGCTACAATCATATGATTTATATAAAAAAAGGATGTGGTCCAAACCATTTTTCATCATGTTTTAGTAATTAATGCTAATTTTGTTTGTTGATTTTTATTGGATAATGTGAGAAAACGACTCACTAGTTCATAGTGTCCTCCAAAGCAAACAGTAATGTTTGCACACTACTATTTCACAGGAGAATGACCAGCTCTGGGGTGCTACCTACCTAGACAGATTCCTACAACAGTGAAGGAATCCTGCCATACTTCTGAAATACAGCTCTTAAGCTAATTATATTTCTCTTTTTTTACAACCCACAAGTGTTTATAAATAAAATAGTTAAGTGTTTTATTTTTAACAGAAGTAAAACTAAATAGCAAAGTAATAAACTGTAATGGATGAAGGTTTTTTTTTTGGAATAATTGACAAGACAAGCAAAATGTTCACCTGATGGTAAGTGCAATGTTTTGCTCAAAACAAACGCTGCATCACCCAGAACATTTCTGTGTGACACCACACTGCACCCGTCACCTTGAGACATCAGTTCGTAACTCTCATATGCCCAGTGATTACACTAGCTCTCAGTGCCCTTACACAGTAATGTTTGCACACTGCTGCTTCACAGCAGAATAACAGGCCCTGCAGTTGTACCTACCTAGACAGACTCCTCCAAAAGATCACACTTCAAACATCACACATACACTTACCTCTTATAAATAAGGAAATGCGTCATTAGCAGAAGAACTCTCTCATGAATGAGAGGGTATGTGGAATCAATGTTTTGCTTAACTGACCCTGAGTAGTACCTAGACGGATTCCTGCATTGGAATCCTACCACCAGTAAAGCCATCTGAGACCAAATATTCTATCATATATAGGTACCATTGTGAAGCTCTATAATGTTTGGATTCACTAAATGATTTCATTTATTCAGGTCACTGTGACTCACTCTAGGTGATATTTGTTTCATCATACTTAGATATATTTTTTTTTATTATTTATTCCAATTAAAGATTACAAAAATATTACACATTTCTTCCTTGCCAAACTATAATCATAGTTTGTAGGCGTTTATAGTTTTCAAGCTGTCTATTCTTAAACTAAATTATGTGCCTTAGAGCCGCTTGCGCCAGCCTATTTATTGCTTTACTTATGACCTCAGGGCTACAATGGGTGGACTTAATGCCTTGAGCCATTCTCTACCAGTCAATACTGGGTTAGTACCGAAAAAAAAATGTTGGCAGGTATGCAACTTATCTAAAATAACTGTTAATAATAAAATCTATAAATATACAAAACATACACATTATATGCATAAGCAAATGTACATATATACATGTTTTTTTTATTTTATTTGATAGTGTCGAGACGAGCAAAACGTTCACCTGATGGTAAGTTCAACGTTTGCCCATAACAGATGCTGTGTTACTCAGAATAATTCTGTGTAGCACCACACTGCGCCCGTCACCCTGAGACATAAGTTCTTAAGTCTCATATGCCCAGTGATTACGCTAGCTCTCAGTGCCCTTCAGACCGAAACACAGTAATGTTTGCACACTACTGCTTCGCGGCAGAATAACTGGCCCTGGGGTGGTACCTACCTAGACAGATTCCTGCATAGGAATCCTACCACCAGTAAGTGAAACTCAAAATAATGACTTTTGTATCTACCACATACGCTTTTAAACCATATTTTCCTGTTTTGTAATACAATTTTTGGTTTACTATAAGACAAGCGACAAACAGAATGTAGAGAACTGGTTTACCAACATGATAATTTCATTTAACTATATTTACATTTGATATGCCCGGTACAAGAGAATCCTAAATGTGTTTAAGCTAAATCAGTTTAAGGTCACTAAACCTACCGACATTTCATATATATCTATTTCCTCTATGTTCTAATATTTCTATGGTATAGCCGTTTAGAATATATTATGGCAATTAAACAGCAAAATTCAATATATAAAGTTTGAAGATAAAAAATGATGTCAATTTAAATAAAATTTCTTATGGATTATTACAAAATCCTACTTTTATAATTTTTGATTAGTCTCAAAAGCAGTACCTGACTGACTGACTGACTACAGACCTCTGGTAGGTTTTGTGTTAAACACATTACACTAAATTAATTTAAAAATTATTTACATAGAATTTCGCATGCGGCTCTTAGTGATATGGAATGTTTAATATGTTTTATAATTATAAAGTAAAATGCTTAAAAAAATATGTCTCTTTTCCAAAACAATATCAAACATCACTCATCACTTTCAATAAAAAAATCAATAAAAAAGTGATATGATACCAAAATGAAGCTATATATATATATCCGACCCCATAGATGTACATAATTACACAATGTGGCCCAAAATTATGAGTCTCAAGAAAATTATATGAATATGGACATAGGTGTCTCCCTTGGCACATGAATTGGCAATTAAATTACCTGATGGCTGTGAAATTCAGTCTAGCATTTCTTGAGATGGTTATACAGGCAGCTTTCACAAGCCATGAGATTTTTGAGGCATTTCCCATAGACTACTTTTATGTCACCCTTAAAATGAAATGGAATGGTAGATTATTAACACCACCACCACATGGCATTTACTAAACTAACCCCTGGACTATGATTGTATCCATATCACTATCTATATAAAATATATTTTCTGAGTAAAACCATGTCACAGCAGCAATGGGTTGAATCATGTTTTCCTTATACTACTATTACACAACATTAAGTACTTGCTAAGTTCAATTTAAAGAAATTACTGTCATGGTGAACTGAAGGTGAAGTAAATGTCGGTGTATGTGTTGTTTTAAAGCTATAGATGGAGAAAATTTATTCAACTTCTGTAATACGCAATTTAAAGCTGTAAGCTGTAATCATTAAAGAAAAAGAAAATTAAACAATGCTTACCAAGCTATAGTTTGAAAATGGCGCAAAATATCCATCTTATGTAGTTGTCCCTAAAAACATAATAAATATTTTATTTACGAATACTACTACTGCATAAACAGTTATTGACATACAAAATAAAACTTGCGATTTAACGTTAACAAATATTTTACTTACCGAAATTCGCCGATTAAATATGTAATAAGTAAACGGTAACCATTTAAAACTATTCATAAAACACTACTATCTTATTATAAAGTATTTTCATAACAAATGATCGAATACAAAGTTAGTTTATTTAAAAAAGGAAACAATTTGCGGTGCAATTCAATGACGTAAACGCGAATGACAGAAAAATGAAAAGATGAAAGTTCTGTCAAGTAGTGTTGCCAGTTATATTTAATGACAAGGTTATACGCGCGGTGTACAGTAGATACTATTTAGTAAATCTTCAGGCGTCATAAACACTGTTTGTAGTCAGCATTATTAATCCTGAAAATTGACAAAAAATTACTGTGTATAAATCTATTGAGTCAGGTGTTAAACCTTAGGCTGATGATGACTGATGACGCTGATCCGCGACTATTCAGATATAGTTAATAGAAACAGGCATTACATTGCGGAAATCCTTTAGAATGAAGGAAAGGAAATTAAAAATACAAAATGGTGTATATTATCTAGTTTTTGGAGAGCACCACCCGCCCTCCCTCTGTAGTGAGCCCAAGCAAACTAACACCGCCACCACTACAACACCACCGCTAGGCAATATACACCGCTGAAGTTACCGATTTCTTATAACGGCCGCCTTATGGAACTTAAAATATACCCTTTATAATCATGAGTAAATACAGTGATACAACTAATAAGATAGTAGGATTTTGTACCTATTTTGGAATAGATTTCACACTAAATACAAGTACTATTTAAACTTAAAAAAATAAAAAACTGGGAAGACCTCGAAAAGTGGAAAGAGATCGTTATGATCGGGGGTCAAACTAATTTTTTCCGTGTATTACAACATTTTATTAGTATCCCTGCGGCCTTTATACAGCCTAGTCGCTGTTTGAAAGACGCATTTTTGTTTACTTGATGTTCTATAAGAATTTTAACATAACAAAGAAACTAAGTGAAGGAAAAGTAACCGTCTATAAATGTCCCACTGCCAAGCACAGGCCTCCGCTAATTTATGAGAGGGTTTTGGAGCCGGGAATAGTTCCACCACGCCGCTCCGATGCGTGCCGGCGGATTTCACATGTTCTCGAAATGTTATTATTTCTCGAGCATGGAGGTTTCCTCACTATGTTTTCTTTCACTGTTGAGCACGTGCATCAGCATAAAATCGCAGAACAATTTTAGAGGAGCGGGCCCGGGGATGAAACATAGGTTACTCGCGTATTCCGAAAGTTAAGGAAAGCGCCTGGCCTCTGAGGAACCCCAACCACTAAGAAACAAGTAAAAGTAGAAATTATTACAATAAAGAGAGACGATTTAAATTGCCTTCGTATTGCACCTCAGAAATGTGCCTGGAGGAATGTCCCTAGTGCAATGAGATGTCATATTTTTGTTAGTGATATGCCGATTCGATTATTATAGTTATCGATGAATTGATTATGCCAATCATGGTAATCGATTCTGCATCAATCATCTGCATTCCATGACCAAAAAATGAAAATATTTAAATAATCTTACAATTTTGTCCAGGAATGCAGTATTTTTGTAGGAACAGTTCTTTCATAACAAAATATCTGAAACGCCTACTAACTATGAGTAAAAAGCAAATAGTACATAATAATAGAGATTTGCTGTGTGGTGGCGGCCTAAGAGAATCTACCTCACATCCTGTGGGTATCGTAAAAGTTGACAGAGGGAAAATGAAAACCAGGGGATGGGCTGCAGCATCTTTCTGGAACATGTGAATAAATCAGAACTCGTTAAATATGTAAAAAATAAATAAATATGAATTAACCAAAATATTACTAATCATCATCATCATTTCAGCCTTTTGTAGTCCACTATTGAGCATAGGCATGTTGAATTATACTCACTGTAAAAGAATTACTCAGTACATAAACCCTTATTAACTATTCGTCAAATATTATTTATTTATTTATTTATGGTTTCACCAACAGTTGTTACACTGATACAATTTACATAAACATTGTTGTAAACAAATATAAGTAAGAGCACAACCAATTGTAGGTAAACACCACATGGTAGCGGTATGCCGTGTGGTAGCGGCTTAAGAGAATCTACCACCCCATCTCATCTCGTGGGTGTCGTAAAAGTCGACAGTGGGAAAATGAAAACCAGGGGGTGGGCAGCAGTATCTTACTGGAACATCTGAAAAATTAAACTGCGGTTGCCAACCCGTCTGCCAAGCGTGGCAACTATGGCAAAATCCCCCCAAAACGATAGCTACAAACTTTTGTGGTAATCTATGGGGGAGGCCTATGTTCAGCAGTGGACGATTGATAGACTGAAACGACGACCACATGCACATTAAAACCAGAAACAAAATTCTATTAGAACTAAAATAAGTAATCGTTAATTAATATTTAGTAGTTACTTAATATAAAATTTACAATATTTTTTTTAAACTTAGCCAGTGAGTCAAAATATATGTCTATGCCAGCGGAAGTACTGCCGCTATTATATAACCGGCTCAAACGCATTACAGGAGACATTGAGCCGAGAACAGTTCTGCGAAGGGGAGGGGAAAAAGTTGCTAATCTATTTCGAGGGTATCTAGCTGGAGCTCTAATGCGAAACCTGCCAAGTAATTGCGGGCAATCAATTTGGTTTCTGAGTAATTTAAACAAAAATGTCAGATGTAAAAGGTCCCTACGCTTATTTAAAGTGAGCATTTTAAAATAGACTAGCCTTGCAGGATCTGAAGAAATCTTTTTTGTTATATGAAAGGAGTAGGCCAAGTGCCAGAGGAACTTATTTGTACTCTTTCGATCATCAGAGTGTGTGAGAGAGTGTGCCTGCGAACTTTTTGAAATAGTTTTGTATCAGGACAAACTAAAGATTCCAGTATTTTGGCTAGCGCAGATAAAATCGATATTGGTCTGTAATTTCCCACGCAGGTATCATCATTGGATTTGTGAACAGGTACAACCTTGGCAAGCTTCCACCTATCAGGAAATACCCCAGACTTCAATGATTTGTTAAAGATTATGTGAAGAGGCGGAACTAGAGAAGATGCACATTCTGTGATCTAAAAATTGGGAATGCCATCAGAACGGGCACCTTTATTACCGTCATGACTTTTCAGTTGTTTGTAAATAGTTTCAGGATCAAAATAAGTAATGAAAAGCATTCACTACCATTACCGAGGTACTTCAAATTCTGTGAAATGTGATTGCTTGATGGAAACGTTTGTGGATCGTTTCTATGGTAGATTGAGGAGAAGTGTTCGGCAAATAGATTACAGATGTCTGTGACATCCGATGAGGTTTTGTACCCATTTGTTAGAGTTGCCGGGTATTTGCTGGCACCACCTTATTCTTAATAAAGGACCAGAAATGTATTAATTAACAATAACAACCACTGTATCAGTACTCAGTGTACTCAGTATACTCACTATAAAATAATTACTCAGTATATAAACCCTTATTAACTATTCGAAAAATATTAATTAACAGTAACAAAAACGTTCCACTCATATTCGATCCTATTCTCATCACGACTAGGGTTGTAAAAAAAAAAAGTAAAGTTTCAGCCTATAAATGTCCCACTACTGAGCACAGGCCTCCTCTCATTTCTGAGAGGGTTTTGGAGCTAGGAAGAATGCGCCACGCTGCTCCAATGCGGGTTGGCGCCGGGGACTTCACCAGTCTTCGAAATAGTTTTTATTCCCTCAGGACATTTGAAGGTTTCCTCACGATGTTTTCCTTCACCGCCGAGCACGTGGTAAAACTATTATTAAACGACTAGGGTTGTAAGTTGATGAAAATATCAATACAAGAATCGATATTTATGCAGAAGGCCTGAAAATATGAAGGCTTGAAATGATGAATAATAATATCGACGATTTCAACGCGATGTTATCGATAATTTAAAACTTTATCAAAAATAAGTAAACATGAAAGATTTTTTTATGAAAATTATTTAAATTTAGGAATATTTGTAAATGAATTAGTATAAAAACCAATTCAGTCACTTTTAAACTCTAACGTTTCCTAATAATTCTTATCAATGGATCCTAAAAAAGTAATTTAGACTGTTTTTTTTTTCGAGTAGCCGATTCCTGATCGCTGTGACAGGAACTTCAAGCCAAATATCAACTATGTTTTAAAAGTGGTAACAGGAGCTGAGACATATAGTGTAAACTCACCACCGTTATCACCCAGTAATCACAAATTCACCACACAACTAATAGCGCCAAGTAGTAGAAGTTAAGTTTACGAGAGGAAGTAAGAAAGAAAGATAAAATTGAAAAGGCAAAAGACAAAAGTGGATCATAAAACCAATATTGTCATATATTTTTTTAAATTACCTATGCTTTCGTAAATATTTTTTTTAATATTTAGATACTGATACAGAACTTTTTTCCGATATGATAATATCGTATAGGTATATCGAAACAAATATTTATATTTAGGGTCGATATTATCGAACGTTCGATACATCGTTACTTCAGGTAGTAGTAGTAGTGTATCAGGTAGTGTTTTTATTAAATTTCGTAATTTCTGTATAAATTTTGAGTTTTGATGTATAACATTGATAGTTGCTGCAATGCAGCAAGTGCTCGTGAAAGTGTACACTGTACAGTAATTGGAAAATTCAATTCAAGACCGAAATTGTACTTTTCGTTTTGTATCTTTATCATCATTCATCAGTCCAACAAATCTTTAGTAAAAGTAATCATTGTGTCGATTAAAATAAACTCCTTAATACAATAAATGATTAATAGAATACTATTTTTAATTCCGTAGAATTCTGACATTTCATAAGTGTTGCTTCTAAAAAAAAAATCTCCACCAAAAAAGGGACAAATTTGACCCATTTGAGGGCAAAAAAAAAAGCTACGTATTTTTTTGTTTTACCTAAAAAAGGTAAATCTAAATATTATCTTAATATTATATATTTACTTACTCAAGTGATCTAATACGAAAAATCACGAACAATATATCGAATTAACTTTAATTACTATATTTTATTCTTTAGCTGGCATCACTGCCTACAAATTCCAGGTTCAGTAAACCTTTTTAAAAAAAATTGAATTCGTGTGGGCTCAAGCGAAGGGGCATGTCGCAAGACACAACAGAAGTTTTAAAATGGCAGAAGTTAAAAAACTATTACTGGAAAGTACGAGGGTGGATTGAAAAGTACTCGGCCTAACCAAGAAAATAAACACATACTAAATCAGTTATATTTTTATTTTTCTACATAATCACCATCAAGTTCAATACACTTTTGCCACCTCCCCTTCCAAGCATTTAGACCGTTAAAAAAAATGATTCTTCCTTAGAGTCAAAATATGCGTCTACAGCTGCTTTGACCTCGTCGTTTGTCGAAAATCTTTGATCTCCCAAGTGCTTTTTAGGTTAGGGAACAGAAAGAGGTCTGATGGTGCCAGATCAGGTGAATACGGCGGATGCGGTAACAGTTCAAAGCCACAGTTGTGAATTCCAGCCATTGACTGTACTGACGTGTGAACACGGCCGTTATCTTGATGAAACAGGACTTTTCTTCTGAGCATTCCTCGACGTTTTTCTTTTATTTCCTCTCGTAAACGACGTAGTAAGGTGCAGTAGTAATCAGAGTTTATAGTCTGACCCCTTTCAAGATAATCAATCATAATCACACCTTTCGAGTCCCAGAATACTCAAGCCATCACCTTATTTGCCGACAAAATCGACTTAGCCTTTTTAGGGGGTGGTGAACCAGGTCTTCTCCACTGTTTTGATTGTTGTTTTGTTTCCGGTGTACAGTAATGAACCCATGTTTCGTCCATAGTAACAAAACGATTCAAAAAATCATCTGCATCGGCTTCAAATAACTCCAAACAGTCGCGTGAAATAGTCAATCGCGTCCTTTTTTGTTCAACTGAAAGCAGTCGCGGAACCCACCTTGCAGACACCTTGTGGAAACCCAACTCGTTGACAATGATGTTTTGAGTTCGTTCATAAGAGATGCCTATAATCTCGGCTATCTCTCTAATTTTTAATCTGCGGTCTCCCATTTTTAAATCAAGTACTTTTTTAATATTTTCGTCAGTATTTGACGTCGAAGGCCTTCCAGAGCGGGGTTCATCTTTCACACTCTCTCTACCACGCTTAAATTCTGCTATCCATTTTTTGACGGATGAATATGACAGAGCACAATCGCCTAATGTACTGACCATGTCATCATGGATGGCTTTTGATGATAGCCCCTTCTTATGGAGGTACTTAATGACGGCACGCTGCTCGATTTGCTCCATTCGCGGAAATTATGACCGATTACTTTGTTAATAAATTTATAAAATCACAACTAATTATCGCACACGTTTCGAACTTCACACAATGAACTAGTCTGAACTAAACTAAATAATGTGGGTAGATTTGATTTTTAGAATGAATGGATCTGTGTTAGGCCGAGTACTTTTCAATCCACCCTCGTATAAGTAATGTTACTCCTGATAAATGGCAAGAATGTATCAGCTATACAATCAAAGAAGAAGATAAGACGTGCACTCTCGACGATTTGATTGACACAGTCGCAGACTATTTAATAATTCATGTCATGCAAAAATATGTTATCTTTACTTGTGCGTTTTTTACTGTTTGCGATGAAAAGGGACGTAATTATGTTGGGATCACCTGCACTTAATAAAATGGATACATTCATTATCAAATAAAATGTATGTCTATACATATATGTATGTCTATACATATATGTCTGTCTATATATGTATGTCTATACATATATGTCTATACTCAGATGTTCAGACTCGTATTGAAATTGAAAAATGTGCCCGGCCAAAAAGATTTGTAATCTCTGACATGTCAAAAAATTATAGCTGTCAGAATCTACGGAATTAAAAATCAGAGTTTACACATTGATAAAAATGGCTCAATTTGGCAGCTGATTGCCAGGATCCAAAAAGAAGAAGAAGATTCGAATCGATTTCGCAACCATTCATCGCATGCTTAACCAACCAATTATTGCCAACTTAGCGCTTTCCGCGCCAGGTCTAGCACATTTTCTCGTCTAGCGTGTTTTAGCACCTAACGCTAAAACTAGTATTATTTGAAAATCTCCATTTGATTTCTGTAACCAAAACTAAACTTGACTTTTCACTTTTTACTACTAAAAATATTGAGGTGGTGATGTCATATCGTAATTTTTTGAGAATTTTCCGCTAAATATTTTGTTGTTTGAAGGCAAGGTGAACATGTAGTGAACATTCCACTTTCCCAATTCCAATCTGCAAGTTATCTGGCACTTGTTTCTTTTGCATCTTAAGCATGTTGAAAAAAAAAGAGCTTAGCCATGGTTAGATACTTCACAACAAAAATTGAATTTCCGTGACAAGTTAACCCTAATTTTTTTTTTTTATTAAATGAAGACAAATTATGTACATTTTACAGACATACATTTGTGAAATGCACAACTCAGACCCAAAACCCAACTATTTGTATTTTTGCGGCAGATAATTATTTGACTATTACCACTAGACCATGCGGTTGTTAGTGGAAACACTGATATACGGCAATTAATCTTTATTGAGTTTTAATCACAGACTGGGTGACATTTATTTTAATTGAATTTAGCGCCAATTAAAGCGCTTTTTGAAAGGATTGACAGTACATTTTTGCTTGTAAGAGTTGGCAGCACTGCAATAAAGTGAAATATTAACATCTGTTTTGGCGGGTTTTAATTATTTAACCTATTAACGTTTTATTTTTAAATAGTTTTATTATATACAATTTTAGAATCATACAATTATAGCATATTTAGAGCAATAGATACATATTCCCTTTATATTTAATTAACACGAACTTATAAGCTATGGGGGATTTACAACAAATACGTGCGGAAGTTAACAGTGCATTTAAGCTAAGTGGTTTTACAATACGTCGAGAAGCAAGTACATTTGTTGCCGAACAACTTGTTGCTTTGTCACACCAAGAGCGGCAAAATATAATCGACAAACTTACAGCTCACATTCTCCATCAGTGTCTTTCGCAACCAGTATTAGAAAAACAACATTTGGAAGTAGCTTACAAAGAGTGTCTCTCATTAGGATTGGAAGAAACCGAAACAGTGTTAAGTGTTATTGGTGCATTTAATATACCGAAAGTGTGTTATGACAACGAAAGGAAGAAATTTGGGAAAGATGTAACCGCGAAAAATAAATTATATCCCGAACCGAAATGGAAAGCGCAGATGTTGGTCGATAGATATACAATAATATGGCAGAGAACTGTTCGTAATAAATTATTTGCGAAGGAAGCATTGCCTTCAATGGAAAGCGAAAACCGTTTCCAGTTACGTAAAATAGAAGTGTTACTTAGTTCATCTAGTAGAATAAATGAAGTTATTGTTTTGGGCCTTCTTACACAACTAACTGAAGGTAAATTCTATTTAGAAGATCCCACAGGGAGTGTTTTGTTAGATATGAGTCAAACAAGATATCATTCAGGATTATTCACGGAAAGCAGCTTTGTATTAGCTGAAGGTTATTATGATGATAAGGTTCTTTATGTTATGGGTCTTGTTCTACCGCCATCTGAAAGTCGGGCAACTTCTTTACCATACTTTGGTAACTTGAATACATTTGGCGGTAAATCAAAAACACTGTTGAAAAACTCCCAAAACCTTTTAAAAATAGAGCAGGAGAATGAAGATGGCATGATTGTTTTTCTCTCCGATGTGTGGTTTGACAACATAAAAGTTATTAATAACTTGAAAACTCTATTCATAGGATATAATGAATTTCCACCGATTGCAATTGTATTCATGGGTGAATTTTTATCATGTCCTTATGGTTATGAACACAGTACGCAGCTTAAAGCAGCATTAACAAGTCTTGGCGACATCATATTTCCATTCACAAAACTTCGAGAGACTTGTAAATTTATCTTTGTACCAGGTCGAGGAGATCCAGCTGCAGCGAATATATTACCAAGGCCAGCGATTCCTGACTCTATTACAAAAGACATTAGAGACAAATTGGGTGATTCCGTTATTTTCACAACAAATCCATGCCGAATACAGTACTGTACTCAGGAATTTGTAATACTTAGGCAGGATTTGGTTACAAAAATGTGCAGAAATTCAATTCATTTTCCGGAGACTGGTGATATCCCTGATCATATCACTAAGACACTGTTAAGTCAGTGTACGTTATCACCATTGTCCTTAGCTGTCCAACCTGTTTATTGGAAACATTCTGATGCATTAAGTTTATATCCTATGCCTGATTTAATAGTTGTTGCGGACCATTTCCAGCCGTATACCAGAGCATATCAGAATTGTCAAGTGATTAATCCAGGCTCATTCCCTCGGACTGAATATTCATTTAAGGTGTACATACCTTCATCAAAAACTGTAGAGGATTCTCAAATACCGAAGGAAGATGCCTAAACTTTGTGTAGTATCTGTTTATAAGGTTAAGATGGTTGTAATGTTATTGATGTCAGGTTCTATCTCTAGACTCGAATGCCAGCCTGAGCCAAAATTGTGTTGTGCTCAAACACAAATTGTGGGTTTTCAGGTCTGGTTGTGTTGTGATTGTCCTTGTGTTTCTGACAATACATCTTAGCCTACCTCCGATCTAATTGCATCAGCATTACATTGGGCAAAGGTAGGCTGGGACAAGTGAGTGTCTGCGTTTGGGCTTACACTAATAGCACTATAATATCTCCTGCACAGTTAATAGCTCCCGATAATATTCAGAAGTTAAGAATAGCACATAAAAACTGTGTAAGTTGCCTTGCACCTTAGAAATTTCTGTATTACATCATCTATGGCCATGAGATTTTCCTGGCTTCTCCTTAAGCTTCAGACTCTAGTAAAGATAGGATAACTTTAACAACACTCAGGAGAATGGGAAAAGATCAAACCATTTCTTTTTAATTTATTTGTGACAACTTAAAATAATTTAGTTGAAATTATGATAGTTAATGATAAAGTTATTCAAAAGACTTGAAGAGAAATTGTCCTATACTGTTCATTTTGGAGTAGTTGTATGTTACTTGGTACATGCTGTTTGTTTGGTAACCATGAAGTTTTGAAATGAATGAGAGAATGAATAAATTTAAATTGAACACATCCTTATAATTATTTATTATTACATATATATATATATATATAAAAATTATAATTGTTTTTATTTTAATAAGGACTTCAACTTCTGACAACGCATTAACGCCACCGCAGCTATAGATTTGGCGGTTTTAGTCCCGCCAATCTACGGTTAGGTTAGTTTAGAAACATTTTCAACCCCCGCCCCCCAATGCGTTCTCGCCTTGTTGTGGGGGTTGGTCACCCACGGTGCCCACATGGTTGGTCTGTGCCTTCCGGCTGACCCAAGGAGGTCGCTCCGAGTGGGCTAGTGCGAACAGGTGGACTGCTGGGGGGAGCAGTACGCTGCCCTCCGCAGGTATATCGTTGCCTCTCTCCCTATCCTCCGCGACTCTGGCGGTGCCGTACCGTGGATGCGGTGATGGTGGACTGCTGGGGGAGGAGTGAGTCTGCACTGCTCACCCTGTCCTTCGCAGCCGAGGTGGAGTCGCGGGGGAAGAGGAGTGTAGGTGTATCGTTGCCTCTCTTACTATGCTCCGCGGCCGTAAAGTGGTTGGCGGCGGAGTCACAGACCAGATCCGCTGCCTGGGCCGGGAAGACTGTTGCTTTCGAGTGCAAGTTTCCTGGCCCGTGGCTTCCGCGTGGCGGACTCGGGGTGGGGGGAGAGGTCCGTTGCGCACACCAAAGGAAGGCCGTGTTGGAAGGCGCGTCGTGTGTTCCGGCGCGCCTTACTGGGAAGGAGAGAGTTGTCCTCTCCCGAGGAGGGGCCGCCGGCACCGGTGGGGTCGCGGATGTATGCGCTCACGTTCCCGCGGCCCTGCCAACATGCGGCGAAGGCGGAGCACCATGGGGGCAAGTCCGACATAACCCGTCTTTCCCCTCGTGAAAGCGTTGGGCCTTTCCCCATGTTTTCAAAATTTAAAAACAAAGTAGTCAACAAGATTGCTCTTTATTGGCGCATTAGCGCAACTTTTGCTGCGGTGGCGTAAATACGTAAGTACCCAAATGGATGAGAGGTTTAAATAAAAGTACTTATAAAATGTGATTTAGCCTTTATTACTTTCAATATTTACATTAACTATATTGTAAACATCTAGAATGTGAATAAGTAACTTGTCATTGAAAATAGTGTACCATTATTTAGTCATTTTAGTATGTTATACAATGAAAGGATTTAAAAATAATCACAATATCAACAGTATTAAAAGTATGAGTTAATAGCTAATACCTTATAAAATACAGTACAAAATATTGTGTCAAAGAACAATTAAAGTTAACACTGCACCACAATGTAGTTACACAATAAGTCATTTATAAATAGCTAAGAGTACAATCGATTTTGTCCATGACAAACTGATATGAATCATATTTGTATAAATTAAGTGATATAATTATGGTGGTATTAAAGTCAAAAGTTTATTAAAGAGCACCACATGTTTAATTAAAATACAATATGTTTGATTTCTAAGAACTATTAAAAAGTAAAGAGAATACTTTCAAAAATCATTGTATAGTTTGTATAAATGTCTAAATTACGTACTAATTTTCTAAAAACTGGACTTTCATATGTGCCGAATAAAGGAGCTCGATGTCCTCCGAACCCAGTACCCGTAGAGTGGAAGTCAGCTGTACTGACCACATAATTACTGATGAAAAAGATTGACCAAAAACAGTGCAGGCTACCATACAAGTTTTGTCACCATATTAACGAATTAATAAATAAAGAAAATTGTTGCATTAAAATACTACATATTTCTCATAATAAACGAAACTGCAATAATTTTATGCTATTGTGAATGTACACGTTTAATAATATAACTACTTTTGTTTAACAAATACATAATTAATAAATTTAAAATAAAATATATCTATGGATGGAATACAAGTTATGAGAAGTTAATATGGTAAATGATGTCACCTTATCTAGATGAATTTATAAAATAAAAGTAAATTAGCCTCTTAAAATGAGAGTGGGCGTATTAACTTTGTCACATTGGTTAAGAAAATCGATGAATAAAAAACATGAATTGCTTAAATTTTGAGACCGGTTCAAATATAATTTAAAAAAATAGTTGCTCTACAACAGCATTTATCCTGGGATTTCTTTATTAACAGTCTATTCCCGTAAGGACACATGTTTGTAAGTCCTACAGATGATTGAATTTAATTTCTATTAAACACCAATGACCCAGGAGAAATTCTATTGTGAGGCGACTTCTTTTTATACGAATTACCAAAAGAATTTAGTCTGTGCTTATTTGGGAAGCATGATTTGCAGTCAGTTTCCATTTTAAGTAGGTATATTTAAAAAAAGTCCGAGTGGACAAAAACTTATGACCTAGGCTGCACATAAATTGGAGTAGTTCTCTTATAAAAAAACACATAGACAAACTACTGTTAAGGATATGTCACTGATCTCTATATAACTGGATAGAGGATCCCATAGTTTACAATTGCTCTTAAACCACTTCCCTTCAATATGGGTGAGGGAGACTGCTGAACAGGTGCTCTTTGTGAAGCTGGTCTGCTTAAGTTTGTAATAATAACAGCATGAATCTGTTGAAATTGTTGTCATGGACCGTGTTTCGATTGTTTGTAAACTATTCTTTGTAAATTTATATATTTTTTAAAGTCATATGTGTTTCCGTAAGAAACCTCATCACGAAACGGCGTATTGTAAAAAAATGACGTTTGACAAATGAAATTTATATTTCTTCGTTTAAAATTATAATTTTAAGCATATACCGGCGCAACCAAATGAGTGAATAGAACTAAAAACTGTGAAACAGCGCATGTGCAAAGGTAAAAAATCAGAGGGGGGATGGAAACTCTCTGTCCCTCTGTTTGTTACCTTTTCACGGTTCAACCGCTGAACCGATCTTGACGAAAGCAAAGAGATAGCTTGCATCCTGGAGACGAACATAGTATACTTTTTATATCTGAAAATCAAGTAGTTCTCATTTGATATTTAAAAACTTAAGTCCACGCGGACGAAGTCAACGGACAGTTTGTTATATTTAGTACCTATCCACTCATTTTCGGCGCTGGGATAGGCTTCAATATTTTACACTTAGTCATAGCTTACGCCATTAGAATCCTCTATCCAGTTACATAGAGATCATCGCTATACATTTACAAACTAGAAGCCGATTCCGGCTTAAATCATTATTAAAACATGTTTTAATGTTAAATAACTTAATCATTTTTAATTAAAAAAATACTGAGCCTAAGCTTTGCGAAGCAAACGCGGTGAGACAATTTTCTACACGCGCCGGCGCGTGATCGGCAGCGAAAGCGTGTAGTGCATTATAATAACACATAATAACTCAACAATAAATTCTAGACCTGAAAACTAACACAAAACTGTAATGTGTGTTAAAGCGAAAGATCGTTTCAATTGACACAGAATAGTGTAGGAGTAATTAGCAGAATATCGATAAAATGAAAACAGCGAATACATGTTACCGATGAAATCTAAATTATAATCGATCTTTCCTAATTTAGGAAAAAAGCAGTTTTCAGGTCTTCGTTAGTATTAAACGAGCTGAGCCATGGACTTTATGATGTATGTAACTTAATTTTTTTTTAAAATATTACAACTAATAAAGTTAAAATTATATATATATAATAAAATTAAAGCTAATTTGATCGCAGAGTACTATTCATAATTTGTAAAAGATTTATCAATATTTTTTTAATCTGGCAGGATACTCATAGTTTAAAGTTCAATCTTTTGTCGTGTAGAAGAGAGTAACAACAGGAAAGTATTTGTAATTCAAAAACTCGAAAATCACAGACAGACAATTTCGTTTCATCTTTTCATATATGATTCAAACGCCAGTAATACTGTTGTAAGTTTCCGCTATGGGAGCCAAAGCGACGAGGCAAATCATTGCCACAACGAATATGAGTATAATCGGCACGTAGATGCTCAGCACGTGTCTTCTGAAATTCGAGAACTGGAAAATAAAAACAAAACATTAGTTAGCCAGATCCTCATTGCATGTTTCAGTGCTTATTCACTGGAATAAAAATATCTCGAGGAATCAGAGAATTTATCTATCTATATTTATTATATCTCAAAAGTGTTTTTGTCGGTATGAAATATCTCCCTTAATAATGAATCAAAATCAATGTTTGATACGCCATTTCTAAGATTATTTTTCCTTCTAATGCCGAAAAATAAGTAAATGTCTTAAAACTTATGTTTTCGTTAAAAAAATTATTATTACGATTGAATTCATTAATTTAATTGTAAAAAGCGCCATCTGTTGACAATCTGTTCAACTAACGCACGACAACTGTCGGTTAGAGTTGTTCACATTCTTTCATTCAGGGCCGTAAGACGCTGCCATTTTAGTATGAGTCAAAAAATTCTTCCTCACCGTTGCGTACCCAACTAGCAATATAGTGACAGCATTGCATAATATGGTGTTATTCTGCACGAATAAAGGCTGTCCGTACAATGCCTTAGTCGCTTTTTACGAAACCTCGGTAAGAAAAGAGTTCGGTGCTATTCTACAGTCGGACACCTATCTGCTAGAAAAGAAATTAGTTCTACTAGCTATGACTTAAGAGTTGTATCGGATAGTCAAGTTCTGTTGTGGTGTTCTGTAATATTAGAAGAGAATGTAATTTTTATTCCATTCAACTTACAGGAGCGTCGGTGCTTCGATCGACATGCGATAACTGTCTCGGCTGCCCCATCATATCCTTCATGGGGAACGAGTTAACTCGTCCGTTGCTTATACGACCCTCGGACACGCACACCGTTAACTGATGACAATGAGATAGTAGATACATACATAAGATCACGACTGTATCCCATAAGGGGTAGTCAGAGACTGGGCACTCACTGCAAAAACTGATGACTGCCACAATCCACGTTTCACCAAAACAATATAATGCACTTGGTGTGATAGGTGGTGAGCCCATCGCCACCATGCGCTGTTGGGTGCACAGTGCAGTTTAATTCCTTACTCGCCTTTTACGAGATCCATTGGATGAGATGGAATAATATATACACACGTACATATATAAACATATATACATATGAATAGTGTGCGAACATTACTGTGTTTCGGTCTGAATGGCACTGAGAGCTAGTTTAATCACTGGGCATATGCGACTTAACAACCGATGACTGACAGCGTTTGTTATGGGCAGACGTCGCACTAACCATCGGTTGAACGTTTTGCTCGTTTCGCCACTTATATACAATAGAAAATGTCGTAGGCAGAATCTAATGCACTGACCGATTTCGACCACGGCGACAACTTCCGAATATTAGTCGGAAGCTGTCAACTGCGGCAACCAGAATTCGATAACTATGTAGAAATTATACAGCTGTTAGCATTCATCATCATTTCATCATATCATTAGTCCACTGCTGAACATAGGCCTCCCCCATAAATTATACAGCTGTTAGCATTCATCATCATTTCATCATATCATTAGATTAGTCCACTGCTGAACATAGGCCTCCCCCATAAATTATACAGCTGTTAGCATTCATCATCATTTCATCATATCATTAGTCCACTGCTGAACATAGGCCTCCCCCATAAATTATACAGCTGTTAGCATTCATCATCATTTCATCATATCATTAGTCCACTGCTGAACATAGGCCTCCCCCATAAATTATACAGCTGTTAGCATTCATCATCATTTCATCATATCATTAGTCCACTGCTGAACATAGGCCTCCCCCATAAATTATACAGCTGTTAGCATTCATCATCATTTCATCATATCATTAGTCCACTGCTGAACATAGGCATAGCAGCATTCATCACCATTTCATCATATCATTAGTCCACTGCTGAACATAGGCCTCCCCCATAAATTATACAGCTGTTAGCATTCATCATCATTTCATCATATCATTAGTCCACTGCTGAACATAGGCCTCCCCCATAAATTATACAGCTGTTAGCATTCATCATCATTTCATCATATCATTAGTCCACTGCTGAACATAGGCCTCCCCCATAAATTATACAGCTGTTAGCATTCATCATCATTTCATCATATCATTAGTCCACTGCTGAACATAGGCCTCCCCCATAAATTATACAGCTGTTAGCATTCATCATCATTCATCATATCATTGTCCACTGCTGAACATAGGCCTCCCCCATAAATATACAGCTGTTAGCATTCATCATCATTTCATCATATCATTAGTCCATGCTGAACATAGGCCTCCCCCATAAATTATACAGCTGTTAGCATTCATCATTTCATCATATCATTAGTCCACTGCTGAACATAGGCCTCCCCCATAAATTATACAGCTGTTAGCATTCATCATTTCATCATATCATTAGTCCACTGCTGAACATAGGCCTCCCCCATAAATTTCCACAAGTTTGCAGCAGGCGGGTTGGCAACCGCAGTTTATTTATTCAGATATTCCAGGAAGACGCCGCTTCCCATCTTCTATTTTTAATTATCTCTCTGTCGACTTCTACAACACCCACGTGATGAGAGTGGTAGATTCTCTTAAGCCGCCACCACACTGCAAGTGTCTCTGTTAGCATTAGTATACTAAAAAAGGTCATTGCTTCACCGCAGTAGTAGTTACTATATGTTCTATCAAACAGTTAATTACCATATTGAATTATATCGGGCCATTTTAGGAACATCACTATTTTTACTATCCCATTTGGCGTATGATATTGCCAAGGAAAAGGGTAGGTACCCGCCAGATCGAGTGGTCTGATCTGGGGAGGACGTCTCCTCCGATTAGTAATATTTAGATGTTGTATATATATAGTTCACATCTCAGAAAACTTTCACAGCGCGATTATGGACGTATGGGAATATTGCTCGAGCTTCTAATGTGGCGACATAGATGTCGCTACACCCAAAAATGGCAATCCAAAATTGTCACTACTCTAAGTAATGAGGCATTTAATACGACGGACCGGTCGTTGTAGATTTAAGTGAACAACCTTATATAATCTTTGTAACAACTTAGTTATAAAATTTCAATAACTTACCGAAAGTATGACATGCATTATGACGTGGAAAGCGACAAACGCCGCCATAATGTATACACTCCATGTGGGTAGTTCTGCTTTCTGCAGATATACCGCCAGGAATATTGTCACAACTGCAATTAATAATTTTATTAATAGTACCACATTTACGGTATTCACTTTAAAAAAATTAAAATCGAGACGGAAAACGGATACGGTAAACAGACATAAAAAAAAACATACAGAAGAACATTGAACCGTCTAATTTTTTTAATGTCGGTTAAAAACCAGATCGCTTTATAATGAACTAGTAATAATAGCAAAATTGTTAGTGTAATAAAGCTATAAATAATTTTATCGGATCTCTCACTCATACTTATAGGTCTGGTGGTGTACTACTAGTGATGTGTGTCAACAATTAGAGAGTATTATCGATTTATATTTGCTATGCGATTTATTTCATGCGATGTAAACGTAGGTTATCTTATTCAAATAATGGGTTATAGCGTGGAGACAGGTAGCTGAGACAGACACACGCACACACACACACACACACACACACAGAGATAGAGAGACATGAACGCATTTTTAACCGTAGGAGATCACTCGTGTCATACGAAGAAAAATCATTTACTTGAATATTTTACAGAAAATACTTACTTCCGAGAATATGCGCAGAGTTACCAAGGAACCAATGCATCCAGTTGAATATTGGCCGCTTCTTAGTGCCGGGATGCGGTCTGAAGTATGCACCTATCAAATATATAAAGCCTATAAATACACATGCATACATTCACACTTGTTCCCACAGAAGGAGCAGACAGGAACCTCACTCGTTACCCTCTTTTTGCCCCTGCGCGAGTAAAATATTTCTTATTCCCCTATTGTGTATTCTTCACAAATAAAGGCTTTCCGTACAACATTTTAGTCGCCTCTTACGATTATTCGATATGAGAGTGGTAGGGTCTATTCTAAAGTGACGAGGCGAGAGAAAAAGTTCATCTGATGATAAGTGAAAAAGTTGATAAGTCTGCGCATAGCGAATGCTGTGTCACTCGGAGCGTTCTTGTGTGGCATCACTCTAAGACTGTTCTTAAGTCTTATACAGTATCCGATGAAGCTGTAAAAGCCGAGAAGGCTAACAGCAATTACATCACCGAAAATATATATATAAGTCTTATATGCCCAGTAAATACACACGCTGTCAGTGCTTTTCAAACCGAAACACAGTAATGCAAACTACTGCTTCGTGGCAGAATAACTGTATCTGCATAGGAATCCTACCCCTAGTATTCTTCTTCGTCCACCCTGATTCGGCATAACGCCTATAAGATCGGAAAAAAGTCCGGATGCAGTGTCAAGTCCACGGGACACAAACACAATATCTCCGAAACTGCAAGAACTATTGACTTAAAATTTGACATACATATTACTTCCACACCACAGCCAGTTAGTGGGTACGAAAAACGAATTTTACGAATGTTAACTCCCAAATATGTAAACGGGCTGGTAGTGTTTTTCTCTACATACATAAGATCACGACTGTATCCCATAAGGGGTAGTCAGAGACTGGGCACTCACTGCAAAAACAGTTGACTGCCACAATCCACGTTTCACCAAAACAATATAATGCACTTGTGTTTTTCTCTATAATATATATATTCTCAGATATACATACAATATATCTGAGAATATATACAATGGGCGTATTAGCTAGTAAACCACCGTCCACCACCATTTCAGCCTATCACTAGTCCACTGCTGAACATAGGCCTCCCCCACAGATTGCCACAAAGATTTGTGGCTCTGATTATGGTGGGTTTTTGCCATAGTTGCCACGCTTGGCAGGCGGGTTAGCAACCGCAGTTTTTTTATTCAGATGTTCGAGGAAAATGCTGCTGCCCATCTGAAATCCCATGCCCATCTCCAAAGTCTACAGAGGGAAAATGAAAACCAGGTTTCATTTTCCCTCTGTCGACTTTTACGAAACCCACGGGATGAGATGGGCTGGTAGATTCCCTTTGGCCGCTGCCACACGGCTAGCTAGTACTCAATATAAACAAACTCACCGATAGGTTGTATAAAGCAAAGAATGACGGTAACAATTCCAGTGATCGCATGAGGATTGTCTCCCGTAGTGGACCAGCCGCCCACTTCGACCAAGATGATGATGAAACCGATGACGGTGAGCAGCCAGGTTATCACCATGAGGATTCTGTGATACTGAAAGATCAAAATTATTTATCTAAGGTAAAATTACATCAATCACAATGTCAATAATTCCACGTAAAGTGAAATGAAATTTAAGATCTTTATGAAGCATGTGAGTTCGTGGACTGGTCTATTGATGATCGCCTGTATTTCATTTGAGTGACGGAACGAGCAAAACGCTCACCTGATGGTAAGTGTAACGTCTGCCCATAACAAATGCTGTGTCACCCAGAAAATTACCGTGTGACATCACACTGCGCCCGTCACCCTGAGACATCAGTTCTTAAGTCTCATATGCCTAGTGATTACGCTAACTCACAGTGGCTCTGGGGTGGTACGCCCCGGGGCCAGTTATTCTGCCGTGAAGCAGTAGTGTGCAAACATTACTGTGTTTCGGTTAGAAGGGCACACAGACTTAAGAACTGATGTCTCAGGGTGACGGGCGGATTGTGGTGTCACACAGTAATTTTCTGGGTTACACGGCATTTCTTATTGGCAGACATTACACTTACCATCAGTTGAACGTTTGGTCGTTCCGTCACTTTTATGAAATAAAAAAAAAACCACACTGCTCTCGCCACCATGAGACATTGGTTCTATATTAATTTTTATTTATTTAATAATACTCTGTATTTACACTAACTTCAACCAAAACACTTTCTTAAGCCTGCATAGGAGTCCTACCACGTAACTACACTGTATGTACACAAGCTCATGTTTTAATGCTGGCACGAAAAGTTCGGTCATCGTATACGGGATCAGAGATACAATAGTTTTTTTTTTAATTCTTCATGGTTTTTGACTGTCTTTGTCTCTTTTATATATAATTTCGGTGATGTAATTGCTGTTAGCCTTTTTGGATTTTACAGCTTCATCGGATACTGTGCTTAAGGGCCAGGGGCCCGCGTGCCAGGTTTGGTTTGACCCAAACATAAATACATAAATAAACTCCTAAAAAACTTCGAAATTCGGTCTGTGTCGTGTTCGCTGCGTGCTTTCGCGATTTCGAATATCTTAAATGTTTTAAGTCGTCTAATGACCCTCCGATGGAGGCTGCGGGCCTCCATTCGGACTGTCGACTTGTGTGTCGGTAACTCTGGGCGGTGAGAACCGCCCTGGACTGATCTTTTAAGAGCTGTGTCTAGACAGCAGATTGTTTACAGGCTTTTTACGATGAAATATCTAAGTTAGACAGAGTAAAATTCTAATGGTTAGTATGAAGTATGAACACTCGAAATACGTTACAACGAGTCAGTTTGTCTTTAAACATTTATAAATATGTTGTCACATGTTATATGTTAATAAACAGTCATACTCACAGCGAACCAAATGTCTTTTCCGCCCAATTGTTTTCCTACCCAAGTCTGTCTGAAGTACCTGTAATAAAAATTAACTATTTTTGTAGGCGTTGCGGAAATTCGATAGGTTGAAGTTGGCTATCAAAAAGAGTAAGTATATTTCTTACACTAATTAACTTGTAAGAATTAGATTTTTTTTTAAATTAAAGTAGGTATTAGTCTAATCTTCTGATCTGATTGGAAGCTTCCCTTCGCTTGTTAGTGTTTTCATATCATGATATAAAGTCTGTCGTTACAGTTAATTCACATACTCGTATATGTAACATGCAAGTTGTGATGGAATAAGTGAACGGTAAATACGATCGCACTGTTTTTTATAGAAGAGGGAGCAAACGGCTCCCCTGAAGTTGATCACCGCCCATAACCATCCGCAATAACAGAGGAATCGCGGGTGCGTTGCCGGCCTTTAAGGATTAGACTCTTTTCTTGAAGGTCCTTAAGTCGTGTCCGTCTGGAAATGTCGCTGGCGGCAGCCAGTTCCACAGAGTGGTTGTGCGTGGCAGAAAATGCCGCGAACAGCGCACAGTGGTGGAATGTGAAACTTATCTAATCTATCTAAGGCAGTAAGTTAGACACAGATAAGTTATTTTCATTGAACTTCTGAATAAGAAAAGGATTCAAATACTGTATCAGATTCGTAGATTATACAATACTTAATAACCACTGAAAGTTATTAAGCGCATTGCGTAAGCCGAATGTCTTATTGCACCTACTTTAATGCCGACAATTTTTTACCACAGCGACAACTTTCGAATACCTTCAGAAACTGTCAACTGCGCAGAAAGAAATAAACAAACGACGCTGGTAAACCGAGTAACTAACCTGGCAAGTAGTATTCCAATTGAAGCACTTCCAAGCCAAGCCATCAACATGAAACTTCCATGAAGTTTGAGAAGCAGCTTAGAAGCTCCAGCGGCTGCTCCGACTGTAGCTAAAGCTAAAGGCACTCCCGTCGATTCGTACGCCAGCGAATGGAAACCCACGCGGTCTGGATCTGAAAGAGATCAGCACGGCATTACACGAGAAATTTTAGCATAGATTATAAATGAGAAATACACAAGCAGACGATATGTAAAGTATGCCAACTTGCAGCAGTGTGGCGGACTCTTCTCGGCTCCAAAAACTTTCTCAAATAATGAGAAGGTCTGTGTTCAGCGATGAGACAATTATATGCTGTTACTTTGAAAATGTCAATGTAATTTGTAAATGCAATGGTAATAAAGATATATATTTTTTTTCGATTTCACTTAACTATTGCGCCACGGGTCTCGTCTCGGGTTCAAATCCCAGTGGGAATCAAGTTTTGTGCAAAAATATAAATTGTTGGTTTTCGGGTTTGGTTGTGTTGTAATAATACCCGTGTCTTTAACTCTACAACTTAGCCTACCCCCGCGTGATTGAAAGTGCATCCGTGTTTGCGCGTAAACTTGTGGTACTATAATATCTCCTGCGCAGATATAGCTTCGAACAGTATAAGGAAATTGTCGGAACTCGATCAAGAGGAAATCATCATCAAGTATTAACAATTTTAAACGAAAAAAACGTTGTTCCATAAATGTGTTGCCTGCGTTAATAAAAACTATGAATATTAGTTACTGTTTCATTTATTATGTTTATAATTTAGTTGTCATAAGCTGATAAAAAACTAGGAGAAGGAATTAAAAGGAAAAACAACACTTCAATGCTAAAAAGTGTGGTAGCGGCCTAAGAGAATCTACCACCCCATCCGATCCCGTGGGTGCCGTAAAAGTCGACAGAGGGAAATTAAAACTGGGAGATGGGCAGCAGCATCTTCCTGACACATCTGAATAAATAAACTGCGGTTGCCAACCCGCCTGCCAAGCGAGGCAACTATGGCAAAATCTCTCCAGTATGAGAGCTACCAACTTTTGTGGCTATCTATGGGGGAGGCCTTGTTCAGGAGTGGACTTGTGATAGGCTGAAACGACGACGACGAATGCTAAAAAGTCGAATCAATTTAAAATTAATTTTATATTTAATTAATTAATTGAAAATTTAAATAATTATTTAACAGAAAATACTAACCTTTCATACTATCACCAGAAACAACCATCAAATTGTATTTGTTATTCGCCAAATCGAAAGTCTGTCCCATAACAACCGACACGACATCCCTCCTGAACTTGCAGTACAGTTTCCCATCAATAATCGAAGACTCTAGCAACTGCACAATGTCTTGCGGCGAATCGGACCTCCTCACATACGGTTCCGCTTTCGGATACGTCCAGGAAGTGAACAGAGAGACTCTTCCGTTGTCGTTCCTAACGCACTCCATCGCGCTGTCTTCTCCCATTTTGTTATCTGCGCTCAAACCGGCCGCGATGTATTTTGGGTTATCTGTGCCTTGTATTTCGAAAGTGTATACGTCGCCGGCAACGAAAACTGCTACGATGGCTTTACAATTGCCCTTCTCTATACAGTTTTGTGGTACTCCGAAGCACAGCTTCGTGTCAGCACATCCTTGGTATATTGTGTCCGGTTTCGCTGTTGTTGATTTTGGCTAATTGAAACATAATTAACATAAATTTTATTAGTTAATCGAATCAGGCGTAACTTGCGGAAATCCATTATTGCAAAGGAAAGAAAATTCATTTTCTAAGATCCGCATGTATATTTAAAAATTACGTGTATTGCCTAGTTTTGAAGAGCACCGCCCACAATATGCCATGATAGCTGGACTAAAATCTTACAATAGTGATGTGACTTATCAAATATTATCGAAAATAATATAGTCAAGTGCGAGTCGCCTTTTGAGTTATAAGTAGTAGCTATTTAAAATGTTTTAATACAATTTTTTTCTTTCGTGGAAAAAGTGACGAGACACGCAAAACGTCCACCTGATGGTAAGTGCAATGTTTCCCCATAACAAATGCTGCGTCACCCAGAATGTTTCTGTGTGATACCACAGTGTGCCCATCGCCCGACAGACAGACAGCGACATCAGTTCCTTTAGTCTCATATGCGTCTAGTCTAGTGATTACGCTAGCTCTCAGTGCTCTTCAAACCGAAACACAGTAATGTTTGCACACTACTGCTTCACGGCAGAATAACTGACCTGCGGTGTAGCTACCTAGACGGATTCCTGCAAAGGAATCCTACCACGTCATGACGATTGGCGAGATGAAGAGTTGTTAATAACTTTATAACACAACGTACCTTGTTTTCCATAATCGAAGGTGGAGCTTGTGAGGTTTTCGGCATTGTAGACGTCGGCTCTGTCGTGGTGATCACTGTATCGGGGGTGACCACTTCTACGATAGGTGATTCGATGTTCTTCCAGAACGTCGCGTAATTTTGAGCAACTGTTGCCCTGTGAAAGAAAACTTGTAAAAGTAACAGCTTTATACTAACATATTAAGTCCCACAGCTGGGCTCAGGCAGTATCGTGAGTTTGTTGTACAGACATTAATTTTCAACTCATAACACAATCAGACCCGAAAACGGAACGGTTTTGCGTTTTAGCTCTCGTTAGGATTCGATCCTGGGGTCCGCGGTGTAGAAGTTAGGTGTCAGAGTACCTAACTACTCTAGGTCACGCGTTCCGGGTTGGAAGGGATTGTAGCTAGTGAAATCAATGGGCATATTTATTATTTTTATACTTTTAGGAAGATTAACAGCAAAACTTAATATTATAAAATTGATGAAATGATGAAGCTTAATAACTGACGTGTCAAGGTGACGAGCTTATTTCCGTGACGCTTAAAACTTTGCAATTCGAAGTTCTGGGTGCCACAACAACTGTTAAAGGCAGCCGTGGCAGAAACAAGACGACCAAGAGTTGAAGAAGGGTCAGATGCACTGTTACAAGCACTGGGCAATTTCAACACGTTCGGATCTTAAAACTAATTATTACTATATGTGTGTTACATGTTATGTCTTCGGTTGGGGTTCGAATACACGATCTCGCAATGATCCATTAGATCTGTTGCGTAAGCATTCCTAATAAATATCATGAATAGATTTTTTTCTCCAATGGAAACAAATCCATTGTCTAAGCGAACAATAAGTTTCCTTATATGGTAATCCATTGAAAATTTGTTCCATAATTGTTATCTATTGGCTCAGCTCGAGGTGCCGAGACGAGCAAGGAGTTCACCTGATGGTAAGTGCAACATCTGCCCATAAAACAATGCTGTGTCACCCAGAACGTTTCTGTACAGCACCGCACCACGCTCGTCATCCAAAGACATCAGTTCTTAAGTCTGATTTGCCTAGTTTTTTTTTAATTGCACTATCTTACGGTGCCATACAGACGGAAATACGAGTAGTAATGTTTGCACACTACTGCTTGACGGCAGAATAACTGACACTGAAATGGATTTCTGTATAGGAATTCTACTGCCAGTGAAGTTGATTATTAGCATGTATTGATGATTAAGTACATGTCATCAGGAGAGTGAAAGCATGTTGGTAACAGACAAAAGAAAAATTCTAAATACTTTTACTTCGATGATGAAGTAATATTAATCTTGAAAATTATTCTGCCGTGAAACAGTAGTGTGCAAACATTACTGTTTCGATCTGAAGGACACTGAAAGCTAGTGTAATCACTGTGCATATGAAATGTAATAACTGATTCAGCATTTGTTATAGGCAGACGTTATACTTACCATCAGGTGGAACATTTTGCTCGTTTCGTCACTTTATCCAATGAAAAAATAGGTTGTCTACTTTTCCTTGATAAAAGATCATTGTATTTATTTTGTTGCCACATCAATAGACTTAAGTACCATTATTCTAAAATTCATAATGAGTTAATGAAGTTTGATTTAAGATATATATATAACTGTGATCTAAAAAAAAATCTATTTCAATTATCTTGTGTACAAACACAGGATTTGAACATTTGTAGTCCTAGACGAGCAACAGCAGCAACTTACTCCATAGGGACATGTAACATTATGACTTGATATATGGTTCTGATCCGGCTCGAAGGACCAAGTATATTAAATACAAAATGACAAATTTAGTCTCTCAGTTTTCTAATAAAATAATGGCGCTAGTTCTTAAAAACAAATCTTTTCAAGACATCAGTAATTCACACAAAAAACATTGACGCTGTGGAGAAACATTAATTCGATTGGACGCGAATTTTTAAGCCACAAATAAACGATGGTACATACATTCTTGTTTTCTTCGATTATTTGCACCTATCACTAAATATCACCACCATGGCTTGACTGGTAGAGAATGCCTCGGCATTAAGTCACTCCTTCGAGACATTATAAGGAAGTTGTGATAATCGGTCAGGAAGTACATCATTGCAAAACTTGAGCCTTAAAAGAGGGGCGTATAAAAGCTGAATGCAATCTGCAACTCTAAATCCGTTGCATCTGTGGTCAAAGTAAAGTGGGTCAGGGTAGCGCAGTCGGTGCATTAACCCTAGATCGATTGTATTGCTGTCGTAACGTGTTTTAACTCATTATTAAATCCCGGAAACTAATCTACTCGTATACCAATAATAAAATTGAATTGTCTGTGATTTAAAAAAAAATGCTAAACGTTAAGAGAAAACTGCTATTTAGGTAACCACCCCAGGGCCAGTTATTCTGACGTGAAGCAGTAGTGTGCAAACATTACTGTGTTTCGGTTTGAAGAGTACTGTGAGCCAGCGTAATTACTGGGCGTATGAGACTTAAGAACTTATGTCTCAGGGTGATGGACACAGTGTCGTGTCACACAGAAATTTTCTGGGTGACACTGCATTTGTTATGGGCAGACGTTGTACTTACCATCAGGTAAACGTTTTGCTCATTTCATCACTTTATCAAATAAAAAAAATACCTAATATTTATCAAATAATAATTTAGAATTACAGTCTATCTGTTTGAAAGTTTGTCTAGAATAGACTCCGAAGCCCGCTCAATGGTTTTCAATGAAAATTTTAGGGATTGAAACAGGAATTTTAACTTAAATTTTTTTGACAGTTTCGTTTCGAAGGAGTGAGAAAGAGTCTCGAACTTCACTAAAATAGGAAATTACAAAAGCAATCCGTTCTTATTATTTTTAAAACAAAATGAGACAAGATTTCACGGAACAGAAGCGATTCGCCGGAAACGTGGTGCGCTCGCCGTGGACGTTCGAGAGAGAGTCCCGTTCAACATGGCCGCGCTGACCATCGCTTCGACGCTTCGCCAGACTGACAGCTGTCTAAATCTCGTTCCGACATATGTTTTAACAGATGGCGCTAGCAATGCGCCGTCATATGAATAAAGCAATAGTTATGGCTTAATAAATAGTTTTGAGATAAATAGCTCCATACATTTTTATTTATTTATTTATTTTAATACTGGAAAACTAACAGCCAACTATAACAAAATAGCTACAAAAATAGTTCACAATTAAGCCAAGTACAAGTTTTCACAAGAAGATATAAAATTGCATTGCACGACAGACATTACTGTGAATTAAGATATACTACTACTAAAACTAACAGTGATTAATTTACAAATAGCACTGATGATGTTCTCATAGCCGATTTCGACCACGGCGAGAACTTGCAGGAGGAGCCATCCATGCGCAGGAGATATTATAGTGCCACAAGTGTACGCGCAAACACAGTGGTACTCACTCGTCCCAACCTACACGCGCCCGATTAAACGCTGATGCGATAAGATCGGAGGTAGGCTAGGATGCAGTGTCAGAAACTCGGGGATAAACACAACACACCCAAACCGAAAACCAACAAATTATGTTTTAGCACAAATGTTGGCTCCGGCTGGGATTCGAACCCAGGACCCGCGGCTTAAAAGTCAGGTACTCTGACCACTAGGCCACGCGGTACAAATACGCGCACAAATAGCACTACTACTAGTGCAAATAATGCATTACTATGTAGTCGAAAAATTAGTAATTACCGTATTCTATTTCTAGTAAACTAATTGTTTTGTTACCTAAAAGATATTCCTCCCAGGAAATCATCAGGCGCCTTCCACTGGAACGTCAGTGGTGGTTTATCCTCGGGTGAGGTGTGGGTTACAGAGTCGTTATTGCCGCGGCAGTTGATTATCTGCGCCATTGCAGTGTTCGGGACGCTTATGAACATGCCCTCTGTTGTGTCAGGGTTCTGTAAAGTTAAGGTTGGGTTGGTTATTTCATATTTCTAAGTGTTTAAGAAACTTTTCACAAATCAGTACAAAATAAGTTTAATAATAAGTATTAATTAGTTACACCTCATAGTGCCTCGTTTTGAGGTGAAACACGCGTATGTGGTCCTCAACTTCAGTGGTGTATATTGCCTAGTGGTAGTGTTGTAGTGGTGGAGGGTTTCTGGTGGCGTGTTCCCGGTGGCGGTGTTAGTTTGCCTGTGGACGCTACTGTCTGCTATTCGAAAACTAACGCCTGATTCTATTAACTAACTGCTGTAGCAAAGATTTTTTTTTACATTAAATGCGTCAGATCTTTGTTTGTTTATCATCCAGCATTTACTAAGTTCTGTTTCCTCTTCTAAAGCAGTCAAACGTGTTTTTTTTGATATAATAGTTTGAGTTTGAGTTAATTTGAAAGATTATGTTTTGACTAAACTTCACCATATCGAAAGTGACAGTTTATAAATGCATAATTGCTGAGCAAGGAGGCCTGCTCATTATTGAGAAGGTTATTGGAGCTCCTCCACGCTGCTCCAATTTGGGCTGGCGGACTTCACATGTCGTCGAATATTTTCATTACTCAGAAATGCAGGTTTTCTCACGATGTTTTCCTTCAGCACGAGGTAAATACGCACTAAAAATTGCAGAACAATTTTAGAGGTGCCGGCTCAAGAGATCGAACTCAGGTAGGCAGGAATCCGTCTAGGTAGGTACCACTCCAGGGCCAGTTATTCTGCCGAGAAGCAGTAGTGTGCAAGCATTAGGTACTGTGTTTCGGTTTGAAGGGTGCTGTGAGCTAGGGTAATCACTGGGCATTTGAGACTTAAGAGCTGATGTTTCAAGGTGACGGGCGCAGTGTGGTGTCACACAAAAACATTCTGGGTGATACAGCATTTGTTGTGGACGGACATTGCACTTACCATAAGGTAAACGTTTTGCTCGTTTCGTCACTTTTAACAATAAAAAAAAAGAAATTTAAGGCTTGGCCCGGCTGCGCTACCACGGCATATGCAAACAATATATCGCGCTAACTAAGCAAATAACATAATTTTCTTATCATTCTAGTAATGCCTTGCCCAAAAACGTGTAAAAACCAATTTTGCACGTTTTTGGGAAGATGACTTATCATTAGTCAAACGGAAATATGCGTTAGGGAAAAATTAAAACCATGACTTACCGTATTTGTTATCTTACATGCCATTTCGATAAGGACCCCTTCCAAAAAATTGGTTATATCAATGAGTTATGGCGATATCGATCGATATTTTAAGCTATCAGAAGAAAACAATTATCATAGTCACATAGAGGTAAACACATACATGCATACATAAGATCACGACTGTAACCCATAAGGGGTAGTCAGAAACTGGGCACTCCCTGCAAAAACAGATGACTGCCACAATTCACGTTCCACCAAAACAATATAATGCACTTGGTGTGATAGGTGGTGAGCCCATCGCTACCATGCGCTGTTGGGTGCACAGTGCAGTTTAATTCCTTACTCGCCTTTTACGAGATCCATTGGATGAGATGGAAGGGTTGTATTCTTTTAACGAGCCGCCACAACACGGTAACGAGGTAAACAGACTAAGTTAATTTCTACTGAATCGGGACTTAGTGTTCGAAATAGCCAGTTGTGAGCAATACGCACATGTATGTTTGTCACGCCTTTTTCCCATGTAAGGGGTAGGAAGAGGCCACACACGTAGCCCTCTTTTCACCCCGCGGGAAACGAGAGGCGACAGGTGGCGAACCACGACGCCATTTTGGTACGAGTAGACTACGAGAGAGAGAGTGATATTTTTCGCGATTGCGTTCCCACGAGCAGTAATGCGACATCATTGCATATTATGGTGTTTTTCTGCACGAATAAAGGCTGTCCGTACAACACCTTAGCCTCTTACGACACTTTGGTAGGAAAGAGGTAGGTGATATTCTACTCTGCCGGACACCTATCGGCTGTGAGCAATAACTGATACTTTAAAAGTAAATTAAAAAAGTAATGTAAGTAAAGTTTCAGCCTATAAATGTCCCACTGCTGAGCACAGGCCTCCTCCTTCATCGCTTAGCAAGTTGTAAATCAGAACTTAAAATTGTCAGCACCGGGGATCGAACCCGGGTCGCTCGCGTATTATTTAATTAAAGCGAGCGCTCAGCCCCTGTTCTTTCAGGACGGCACTTGAACTGTACGAGAGGTTTTTTTTAGAGGTTAAAGAATTCTTCATTTATACAACACTAGCTGAAGCTCGCGACTATGTCCGCGTGCATTGCCTCTGCTTTAATTTAACGCGAGTAACCTGGGTACGATCCCCAGCACCTCTAAAATTGTCCTAAAATTTTAAGTGCTGATTTACCACGTGCTCAACGGTGAAGGAAAACATCGTGAGGAAACCTGCATATCCGAGGAATAGAAATATTTCGAGGACATATGAAACCCACCAACCCGCATTGGAGCAGCGTGGCGGATTCTTCCCCGCTCCAAAACCCTCTCAGAAATGAGAGGAGGCCTGTGGTCAGCAGTGGCACATTTATAGGCTGTTACTTTACTTTTTTATACCATGGGAACTTTTGATTCTCCGTATTAAAAAGTATCCTATGTCCGTCTCCTAGGATGCAAGCTATCTCTGTGCGGAATTTCGTCAAGATCGATTCAACGGTTGAGTCGTGAAAAGGTAACAAATAGACAGGGGGACAGAGAGAGTTACTTTCGCATCTATTATATTAGTATGGATTGGGGAACAATCTAAAGCAGGAATTCCCAAAGTGGTCGACTTAAACGAAAACTGATTTTAGGGGTCGACGAGGTCTAAAAATCGATCCCCATTAATAAACACAAGTTCTTATTTGAAAATTTCATGATACTGTATAAGTTGTGTTAGGTGTGCTAACATCACACTGATTTTTTTAATTTTTTTATAATTATTTTATAAAAAAATATAACTTTTTTTCAAAAACTAATTAAATATTTTTAATTGATTTGTATTAATAATTATTTAATTACACTTGATATTTAGTGAATTTTACGTCTATTTAATTTTTATGAGAAAATGACGTCAAGTTTACTCACTTAACCAAACGGAATGGTTTTTTTTTATTTTTTATTTTTTTTATATTTTTATTAATTTTTAAGGGAAACACAAATGATATAACTTATAAATAACAAAAACAGCTGTAGCACATAAACCAATAAAGTTTCCACAAATAATTAGAACTTACAAACTAAACACCGTCAATGCATTTATTTACAAATATTTAAAAAAAAGCACACGAATCCATAGGGCTCGGATCAGCTCACGACAAGGCTAGAACAGTATTCAGAATCCTTCTCTTATAATGAGCAGGAGTTACTGAAAAGATGTCAATGTGAGAAAATTTTTCGTTGTACAACTTGCATGTATGAAAGAAAAAATTATTTTTACAATTTTTTTTATTATATAAGGATTATCAAAAAGAAGTTTATTCCTTGCTCTGGGTCTTTGGCACTTAAAATAGATTTTGTGGAGAAGCGGTATTGAATCAATATTATTGTGAATAATCTTCAATAAGAGCATTTGATCCCTTACAATACGACGACTGTGAAGCGAGAATGAGGTGTTACGCAGCTATGACCCATCGTCTTCTTATGAATATGTTTCAAAAATTTGTTATGGATTCGTTCAATCAAATCAATGTATACTTTATACTGAGGGTTCCAAACTGTTGAACAGTATTCTAAAATTGGGCGAACTAATGAATTGTATAACAGCAACAAAGTGAAAGGTTTTTTAAAGTCTTTAGTAATACGTAATATAAATCCAAGTAAATTATGTGCAAACATTACTGTGTTTCAGTCTGAAGGGCACTGAGAGCTAGTGTATCACTGGATGTATGCTACTTAATAACTGACGTCTCAGGGGGACGCAGTGTGGTGCCACAGAAATGTTCTGGGTGACAAAGTATTTTGGCTAGCCGATGGCTGCAACATGCGTCATGTGTCTGTTGGTGGAGGCTGGCCTGCTCGAGTTTGCAATGCATTCATTCATTTGTTATTGAATCTTGTCTAACATTTTGTCATGGTGTGTGCTTTGGTTTTCTGTAAGACTGTTCATTGTAAATTTATTTATAAAGTACTTTTGACAAAGATAAAAAAAAAGAGGATACCTGGAGCAGTTTCATTCGTCTTTTTCTTCTCCGTCAGAGGAACCTCATTACGAAACGGTGGTAAATTGTTAAAAAAAAATGACGTTCGACAAACGAACTTTATATTTCCTACATTGAAGAATAAACTCTAATGAAAGTAGAAGAAGCTAAAGATGTGTGTCAGGATCGTAGCAAGTGGAAAGATGTGGTCTCTGCCTATCCCTATGGGAAAGAGGCGTGACTGTATGTATGAATGTATGAAGAATAAATAATTTTCATTTCATTTGTTATGGGAAGGGCAAGACACTTCGCGTCAGGTGAACGTCCTGGTCACTTTATCCTATAAAAAAATCACATATCTGAAATATCTTACCTGAACCTGTCTAGCCTGCAAATGAAACCCTCCGATAGGCACGGGCGCTCCGAACGGGCTGCCGATGGTGACGTTCAGGACACCACCTTGCCGCACTTGCGACGAGGAAGTGGTAACGGCATATGGCGGTATCGAGGTTTGTGCTTGTATGCCCGAATGTTGTGGAGTTTGATCGAGGCAGGCCTGAAAGTAGAAATTATATTAATTACTAGCCAATGCCCGCGACCTCGTGGATGTAGGTTTTTGGATAACACATGGGAACTATATGATTTTCCGGGATAAAAAGTATCTTATGTCCGTCTTCAGGATATTTTTTATAGATATAAATAAGGACCAAGTGTCTAAGACGTAAAACTAAAAAAAACTTACCCCAGGCGGTGCACCGGAACCGTACTGCTCGGAATATTGAAAAAGAAGGAACACCGTGAGCACAATGCCCTTCATGCTTCTTTTCCTCGGCAGCATGCTTTACTTAATCTGTAAAAAAACGAAACATTTTTTTTTTAAATTTTTGTACTTAAACGTGTTTGTCATCCAAAATGTAAATAAATAACTCCGAAAGCAAAATGGTTGTCTTCATTATATTTTCATAACATTCACAAATAGAAAAAAATCATTATCATCAGACTTCTGCATTCACTAGTCCGCAGCTGGACATACTCGTAAGCCTCTCCCGTGTTTTTAAGATTTGCTGTTATCGACAAGCATGGCAGTCACTTTTTTTTTCTTTAGGACTGCAGGTCACTGTTAACCCGAAGGCTTTATTAGCTTCGCTTCCTTTTTAATCTGAAGTCACAAACAAGAATAGTTGTAGATTTTTTTTTAATTCAGGGAAAAGAAAAGAGAACCAGTGTTCGGTGGCCTTCTAATGCTTTTAGTCACGCAGTTCCGTAAGGCATGACCCTATTGAATACATAATGGCTATTATAATACAAGTCGTTGATTAAACACACTCTTGAGAAATGCTACTGTCAATATATGTTACAGTCTTAATAAAAGTTAAGTAACAGCCTATAAATGTGTCACTGCTGAGCACAGGCCTCATCTCATTTCTGAGAATCCGCTACGCTGCTCCAATGCGGGTTGGCAGACTTCACATGTCCTAGAAATATTTCTATTCCTCGGATATGCAGGGAAACCTCATGATGTTTTCCTTCACCGCTTAGCACGTGGTAAATCAGTACTTAAACAGAACAGAACTTGACCAAATTATATGGGACCACCCTTACGATATCCCCTTTCATTATTCGAATCTTTAAAATCACAAGTCCACTACTGAACATAGGTTCATACTGCACATAGGCTCCCCATAGATTGCCACAGTTTGTAGCTCTAATTTTGAGGGGATTTTGCCATAGTTGCCAGGCTTGGCAGGCGGTATAGCAACCTCAGTTTATTCATTCAGATGCTCCAGGAAGATTCTGCTGCTCATCTCCTGGTATTCATTTTCCCTGTATCGACTTTTACGACACCCACGGGATGTGATGGGGTGGTAGATTCTCTTAGATCGCCAAGTAGAACACAAAAAAAGAGACCGACAGAACTCTTGTTGTTCAAAATTACGAAAGCGTAGCTGCATGTAAAACTAGTCTTATAAACTAATAAGGAAGTTGGATTCACGAGTAGAAGTGAACGGTGGACATTTTAAAGGTCGCGTTTAACGTATCGAGTAATACTAAATCATATGAAGCATTTTTCACATGCTATTTTAAGACTTAAAACATAATGCTCAAGAGGCACGAGTCGCTTAAAACACTGCATCTTCATACTTCGTACCTTCTTTGCTTTAGCATGGAACAAAAGGATGACTAACCTTTTGTTCCATACTTTTTTTTTAAATAAAGTGGCGAGACGAGCAAAACGTTCACCCGATGGTAAGTGAAACATAACGAATGAACATTTCTGTGTGGCATATCATAGACATCAGTTCTTATTTCTCATATGCCCGGTGATGTGCATATGAGACTGAAGAACGGATGTGACTTAAGAGTGCCCAATAGCTCTCAGTGCCCGTCACACAGTTGTCAGTTTGCACACAACTGCTTCACGTCATAATTACTGGCCTGGGATTCATAGGAATTCTCTGCAATGGGTGCAGTTTGACTTATTTTGTAAAAACATAAACATCTGTATCATAGCCCCATCAATACCCCAAAAGGAGAACTCGTTTTCGATGTAGTTGTGCTTAACACAAAAATTCTGCTGGGTATTATTATGCGCTTTAAATTTTTATAAGACTCGAGATTTTTTTCTTAAAATCAAACGATGCTTCACACTATGATTACTCTTGTATCGTGCGTGCGTTTTACAGACATAAATGCACATGCGTAAACACCCTACTCAGGAACAACTATTAGGAGGCCACTCAAATATCTGTGTCGTGCGGGATTCTAACCCGCGTCCCATAGCGAACTGTGCACTTTTACGAGCACTTGTTGCACAATAAATTATCAATATTGAACCTTAAAATTCGATGTATACAGAAATATAATGTATACAGTATATACATACATTATATATATAATATATAATGTATACATAATGACATGATTCAATAAAAAATACATTACAAGTTTAAGGATTGGCACCAAAAATCCTTATTTATTCCTTCAAAGATGAATTCTTTCAAAGTGCGATCAAAATATATTTTTTTCCCTATTTATAACAAGTCGCAAACTTTCTGCCAGTGTCAGTCATATTGGTGCCTATATAATTTTCTGGATAGTCAAACAATTGCGATTGCTTTAACGTTGCTTTGTGGGAATCCCCCACTGATAGTGATGATAACGATTGTAAAAATATGTTTGTTAAAATAATAGTTCTTTTACTGAAGATCACTCAATCAAATAATCAATATTTTTGCAAGACTATATTTTGTACAAACATAACCCTGTTATATGCATAGCAATGTTAGATTACACTTTTAAATATACCGACTTTAAATGTAACACATTAGCTGCCATTGATTCGCTTTTAACCTTAAATATAGAAAAAAGTGAATTTCAAGCTCTGTTCACATTTACCCACACTTGCTGCATAACTATCAAAATTAAACATCAAAACTGGCAATATACAAAGTAACAAAACAAAAAAATAAAAACTAATACCTTTTTTTAGTGATTCAATATTGATTTCACGCCAAAAGAAACCCAAATATTGTTTTAACGAATATTTTAATTAAAATGGCCGTAAGCAGTGACGGGTAAAAAAGCAACGTTTCCTTCGACACAGTTTATGTAAGAAGTACAGTTACCCACCCAAGCGTTACGAGGTATTTTTTTATGGTTCATTATATTGCAAACGTTTTATGTTGGCGAGTTAATTAGAGATAGTCTATGAAGTTAAATGTCCATTTATTTTCAAACTTAAAGTAATAGTGTAGCAATTCCTTGCACCATCACGCCAGGAAATCTTCAATAGATTACAAAATACGTTTAATTCAAATGAATGCTCAATTTTAGGTAAAAAGTCTAATAGCTAATTTGTCGGTGACCATATATTTTGGGAAAATATTGTATGAGAAGCACTAAAAATTTGTTGACCGTCTCAAAATTGTTAATTGGTATGCCTATACTATAACAATGGGACACGACTATGGGAATATCGGGATGTTTACCACATGCTCAGCGGTAAAAAAAAAACATCGTGAGAAAATGTTAATGTATTAAAAATACCCAGGAGCCGAGGCAACACAACCAATTAAGCGAGTGACCTGGGTTCGATTCCCGGTACCGGCAAAACTAAAATTGTTAACTACAAATTTAAGTGCTGATTTACCATGTACTCGATAGTGAAGGAAAAGATCGTGAGGAAACTTGCACGTCTGAGAAATAATATATATTTCGAGGATATGTGCCAACACTCATTAGAGCAGCATGGCGGACTACCCTGGCTCCAAAACCCCCTGAGAAATGAGTTGGCCTGTGCTTAAGTTTACTTTATAAAAAAACCCGCATTACAACAGAGTTGCGAACGCTTTTCAGTTTTAAAACCCATGCTCAACACTAGCACGTTTATAGGCTGTTACATTACTATTTATAACTTAAACTTAAAATAAATTCCATTATGCATAAACCACTTTTCACGGTCACAGTACTACCGTTAAATTCTTGTGGACGGGAAATCCAAAATGTTGCTTTTTCGTTGAAACAGCAATACACAATTCAAATTAGGTTGGTTATAATGATTAATCGGCGAGTAACACATAGCAGTGCTATTTCAAACCTTTGGACATTGCTCGATATAGCTCCAAGGTAACCTTAACCTTAAAGTAACCTTGGGTATAAAGTATGTTAAGTTATAGTTTTGGTCTACAGTGATCATAATTTTTTTAAGTACCCGAAAAGCAGGTTAATGAATATTGTACATGCTGGTTAAGATAGTATCGCAAGTATTATTGCAAGGATAGAAGCAGTACTAAAATATATATTTGTATGTATGTATTAAAGCGTGTGTATATTTCTATGTGTAATATGATGTGAAATATAATTACGTAAGATATTTTAGTTTCATTTGTCATAATGTTTTTATTAAGTATTTAAAATGTTATCTAATGGACTGGAAGAGAATGCCTAAGGCATTAGGTCGGCTATTCGTAATACTTTTTCGAAAAAGGAACCATAAAGGTATTAAGGCGAAAAGCGGGCTAAGTTAGAGGCCTCTGCCTACACCTGCCTATGGGAAAAATTCCTTGACTGTATGTATGTGTGCAAAGGTATGAGTGCATAACGTCTGAAGCACAAGTACACTATTTCGTTTCCGCCGTTTCGAATATCGTACGTGATGATATTTATCTTTTAAATAACTGTTACTTAAATTATCGGTAGGTATGTAGCTCAGGAGAGCCGTGGTCTAGGCGCTCGCTTTAAATTTCATAGTAAGCGAGTGGCCTGGGTTCGATACACGGTGCCGGCACCACTAAAATTGTTAATTGCAATTTTAAGTGTGAATTACCACGTGCTCGGCGGTGAAGGAAAACGTGAGGAATCCCGCATGTCTAAGAAATAAAAAAAAAATTCGACGACATGTGCAGTCCGCCAACGTGTATTGAAGCAGCGTGGCGGATTCTTCCTAGCCCCAAAACCCTCTCAGAAATGAGAGGAGAACTGTGCTCTTTTTTTTTCGGTGAAGTGATCGCTGTTAGCCTTTTGGCTTTTACAGCTTTTCATCGGATGCTGTGCTCGCGGGCCCGGGGCCCGCGTGCCAGGTTTGGTTTGACCCAAAACATAAATACATAAATATAAACTCCTACTAAACATCTAAGTTCGGACCGTTGCGTTCGCTAGCGTGCTTGCGCTACAGTGAATATCTCCATAAATTTATTGTATGAAGTCATCTAATGACCGTCCGAGGGAGACTGCGGGCCTCCGTTCGGACTGTCGACTTGTGTGTCGGTAACTCTGGGCGGTGAGAACCGCCCTGGAACACGGGTGTATCTGGTGTACGCGGTGTTATTAACGATAGCTGCGCGCCGCTCTCTACGGCGGTCGCGCGACGTTGTGCGTGTGATGTTGAAGCTGTTAACTGTGTGTACAGTGTTGCTCGGATCGTGACTGACCGTATCGTGGTCAGGGAGTGCTGAGACGTCCGTGTCGTCTAGCACATTTCGCGGTCGACGTTTACGTTCGGTCGCGTTTTTGTTAGATCGATAATTCGCTGCTTTAACCACCAGCGGGTTTGGATGAACCGCGGCTTTTTCGAAAAACCGCCGTGATACTTCTCTGAAGTGTTCAGAGACTACGGGCATTTCACAGTCGCTGTGAAGGTCGACATTGCGTTGGTACCAGCCGGCTCCGGTGGCACTACGCAAGAATCTATTTTGCACCGTCTGCAATTTCTTTATACGATTGCCCGTCGCGTGTGCGAACGCGACGCAGGCATAGGCCATTACGGGTCTAATGCATGTCTTGTAGAGGCGAAGTTTGTGTCTTAAGCACATTTTGCTTGAAGAGCAAGTTAACGGATATAGACGGCTTGCGATAAAAGCCGCCCTGTTACGCACGTTCTTAATGTGATCAGCGAACGACATCGCTGCGTCTAACGTGACCCCGAGGTATTTGACGCTCTTTTCCCAGGGAATAGGGCGTCCGAACAGGGTGATCGAGCCTAGCTGATTGTTGCCGATTGTGTGGTAACGTCTAGCTGGCCCTGTGCTCTGCAGTGGGACATTTATAGGCTGAAACTTTACTTTTTTTTATTTTTCAATCATCGGTAACGAAGGCCTGCATTTAATCCGTATGATCAATTATGCGCTATTTTCATTCTATATAATTCATCCCTTAAGTATGAAGATGCAGTGTTTTATGCGGCTCATTCCTTTTGAGCCTTATGTTTTAAGTCTTAAAATAGCATGTGACAAATGCTTTATATGATTTAGTATTCTCGATACGTTAAACACTACCTTAAAAAAGTCCACAGTTCACTTCTAAATTAAAAAAAAACAAATAAAAAGTCCGACAAATAGAAAGAGCTGTAGTAGAATTCACTATTGCAATAATTAGAGGTATAGGAGATTCAAATAAAGCAACATGACAATTTAGAGGCTTTAGGCACGCTTTCTGTTGTATGCAATTAACCGGGGAAATTTATAAGATCAATGATGTATGCCGAAATTGAACTACTGCGGTCCAATCGAATGCAAATAAGACATCAAGACTAGAAGTCTGGACAGATGACAAACAGTATAAAAAAAAAAAATATATTACTGTCGCTAAAGCGTGTCGTTCGTGACTGTACTTTTCGATGCATTGGTGCAGCCTAACACTATTTTTTTTAATTAATTCCAAGTTATGCAAAGTGAAGCATATGAACACTTTAAACCATATTGACGTTATATTTCTTTTAGTTTTGCTAACAGATTTACTAACTACAATGTACATGAAAATTAATTTAAAAAAAACTTGGTGTATTAATATAATTTATATATCGAGTCGTAAGACTATACCATAGCGTGTGGCATTTCAAAGAAACGTTTCTTGTAACTGGTAAATATTTAATTAGCTCCAAATTCAGGTCAGGTCATACAAAGACGATGGGGTCTTATCCAACTTTTAAGTTCGTTGACATGGTTTAAATAAGGGCAAACAACTTGGCTCAATAATAAAGACCTTCGGTTTAGAATAGAATAGAATAGAATAAATTTTTATTCAATATAGATTATTTACATAATACTTATTGAAAGTCATTTTTTTTCTTTTTTTAAACTACACTGGTTCGCAAAAATGCCTCTGTCCTGGGAAGAACCAGTAAGAAACCCAGCGGGCTTTTTTTTAGTTATTTTTAAAATTATGTACAATAACTGTATTACAATAGCTGTATTATAAAGATGTAGAAATGGCTTGGCGGCGATCACCTCATTCCCAGGGGTTATCATCATCTATGTATTCTTTAATATTATAATAACCCTTTTTATGAAGTCTTTGTTTAATATAAAATTTAAACTTTTTGATTGAAAGACTTTTAGCACTTTCTAGGATTTTGTTGTAAAAACGTATACATTGCCCCATAAAAGAGTTACTGACTCTGTGAAGTCGGGTAACTGGCATAATTAATTTGTGCTTGTTCCTGGTATTCACATTATGAACATCACTTTTTTTTTTTTTAAAAACAATTTTCATAATTCGATTTCTCAGACATTATCTGTAACGTTTTACTGGTGGTAGGATTCCTATGCAGGAATCCGTCTAGGTAGGTACCACCCCAGGGCCAGTTATTCTGCCGTGAAGCAGTAGTGTGAAAGCATTACTGTGTTTCGGTTTGAAGGACACTGTGAGATTGCGTAATCACTGGGCATTTGCGACTTAAGAACTGATGTGTCAGGGTGACGGGCGCAGTGTGGTGTCACACAGAAATATTCTGGGTGACACAGCATTTGTTGTGGGCGGACGTTGCACTTACTATCAGTTGAACGTTTTGCTCGTTTCGTCACTTTATACAATAAAAAAAAACGTGAAGATGTTAGTATCAGTGACGTATAAAACCACATCAAAGGGAGCAGTGCTGCTTAATCACATTTTTTAAAGTAATATCGTACTGTCCACCTAAGTGTCTGTGGTCATTGCCACCCACATACATCTACTTAATGAATAATAGAATAGAATAGAATAGAAAAAACATTTATTCGGCACAAGAACATAATACAGTTGAATATTAAATGAAAAAAATAAAAAACAAAACAAAATAGTTCTGTGTCGAAAAAAGGGTTGGCTCAGCATGTACTGTGTAAGAAGGGTCTCACACAGCGCTGATTTTCAGCCAAAAAACCTTTAAATTGGCAAACGGACGAGACTCGACTGAAAAATATTTTTATTACATTATTTTTTAAAAGTACTACAATGTAAATTGTATCAAGAGTTGATTGAATCAAGATGACCTCAACATTCTACATTTGAGACAATCTTAAAATCTCTGGATTAGAAAAAAAAAAAAAGGGCAAATTCGGGGAACCGACCCGGATCACTCTCGTATCAAGAAATTACACATGATTTCCAGCAGAATTTTGACGCTGTGACTGTCTACATCGGCCGAGAAGTATAATCATTTTTCATAGGAGAAAGTGACGAGACGAGCAAATTGTTCAGCTGATGATAAGTTAACGAATGCCGTGTCCGAAACATTTATGTGTGGCACGACACTGAGATGGTCACACTGAGACATCAATTCTTAAGCCTCATATGCCCAGTAATTACACTTATCTATAATAATGATTTCTTATATTTACGCGAACACTACACATTTAAATGAAACTAATTTTACGGATTTTATCGCGTTTTATTTTATTATTTATAACCCGACGTTTCGAGTGCTTTACAGCACCCATGGTCACGGGCGGACTGAGGTGACAGATGTCCCGATGTCATAGTTAACCCGGAGTACCTTCAGCTTTTAATTATTATTCCTTGTCCGATCTACGCAGAAAGAGCTTACTGTGTCTTGAAGTCTTGCAGTGGTATGCTTGGTTTTTGATTTAATTTTATTAATTATAGGATCCCAAGCTGGTGGTAATACCCAACCATCTTCTCTATTAAAATTAGGATGTTTTTTAATTTCAATAGCCTCGCGAATCATCCTTGGTAGGAATCGGTGTTCTTTTGCGAGGATTTGTGGTTTATCAAATCTGATGTAATGGTTGGGATGATCCAGAACATGGTCACAGACTGCAGACTTCCTAGAGCGACGATGCTTCACGTCAGCTATATGTTCTTTTACGCGGGTTTTAACTGATCTTTTTGTTTGCCCTATGTAAGAGAGACCACATTCACAATCCAGCTTGTATACTCCTGCATCTTGTAGAGGGATGTTACACTTGACAGATGGTAAAAACTGACTTATCTTCTTAGGCGGCTTGAAAAATGTTCTTATGGAAGCCCGCTTCAAGATATAGCCAATCTTGTCCGTAACTCCTCTGACATATGGTAGGACTGCAGGTACACGCTCGACTGTGGCCGGCTTCACTCGGTCACTGCGACGAAGGCGCGGAACCCGAAGCTTGTTGTCTTGCAAAACTTGCTTGACATGCTGAAGCTCGGCGGCCAGGTGTTTACTGTCACAGATCCCTTGTGCTCTCTGAAACAAAGATTTGCCCACGGTAGCTAGCTGTGAAGGATGGTGGTGAGATTCACCGTTTAAGTACCTATTTGTATGGGTCTTTTTCCTATACACAGTGTGACTCAAGGTGTTATTAGGATTTCTAATTATTAAAACATCTAGAAAAGCTAAACAGTTATTTGTCTCTAACTCCATTGTAAATTGTATTTTAGAATTTATGGAGTTAAGGTGGTCTAAAAATGCAGTGACTTTATCAGAAGGTAGTATTGTGAAAGTATCATCTACGTACCGCTTGTAGAACCTTGGATTTACTGGAGAAGTACGGAGGGCTTTCTCCTCAAAGTCTTCCATGAAGATGTCAGCAACAATGGGAGATACTGGGGAGCCCATCGCCACACCATCTACTTGCCGGTAGTATTGCTCCTTCCACAATAGATAGCCAGATGTTAGGCAATGTCTGAGTAATTCTGCATGTTCTACTGGCATGTTGTTCTCTGTTAGCTTCCTAGTTACAATTGAGATGCAGTCTTCAACAGGTAGGCATGTAAATAACGACTGGACATCAAAACTGACCATAGTTTCATTGTCAGTAAGATGTAGGTCTTTTATCTCACTGACAAAATGGTAGGAATCCTTTGTGTGTGCTCTTGTGTGTCCTCTAAGTGGGGAGAGTATTTTAGCCACATGTTGAGCCAATCTGTAAGTTGGTGAATCGATTTGACTCACTATTGGACGTAGCGGAGCATTGAGTTTGTGTATTTTGGGTAACCCATACAACTTCGGTGGTTTGGCACAAGAAGGTACTATCGAATTTACGTCTAGATTTAATTTCTCGGCGTGTTTCTTTATTAGATCGCTAGTTATTTTAAGCGTGTTAGTCGTTGGGTCTGTCTTGACCTTTTTATAGGTGTTTACGTCCGCCAAAAGTTCTTGCATTTTGAAATTATAATCCGACGTCTCCATTACTACCGTAGCGTTACCTTTATCTGCGCGGAGAATCGTGAGTTCGGGTCTGTTTCGTAAGTTATTTAACGCTTTTAATTGGTCTTTGGGAAGATTCAGTTTCGGCACAGAACTTCGACGTAACATAGACGAAATGTCTTGACGTATAGCCTCCAAATCTTCTTTACCGATATTATTTTTAAACAGACAATCCTCAACACTACAAATAATTTCTTCATACGGTATTCTTCGCGGTGTTATTGCGAAATTCATTCCCTTCGATAATACTTGTATACGTGGATTTGATAAACCACAAATCCTCGCAAAAGAACACCGATTCCTACCAAGGATGATTCGCGAGGCTATTGAAATTAAAAAACATCCTAATTTTAATAGAGAAGATGGTTGGGTATTACCACCAGCTTGGGATCCTATAATTAATAAAATTAAATCAAAAACCAAGCATACCACTGCAAGACTTCAAGACACAGTAAGCTCTTTCTGCGTAGATCGGACAAGGAATAATAATTAAAAGCTGAAGGTACTCCGGGTTAACTATGACATCGGGACATCTGTCACCTCAGTCCGCCCGTGACCATGGGTGCTGTAAAGCACTCGAAACGTCAGGTTATAAATAATAAAATAAAACGCGATAAAATCCGTAAAATTAGTTTCATTTAAATTATCTATAATAATTATGCTATCAGTACCGAAACTAAGTAATGTTTGCACATTACCGCTTCCCAGCATAATGACTTCCACTTTGGTGGTACCTATCTAGACGGATTCATGCAAAAGAATTCAAAACCACTAGTACAACGATCAATAACTAAATTGAATTAACATACATTTGAAACCAACCAACGGATTCAAAATAATCGTATCGTAACAACCGGGCCGTTTTAGGACGTTGTTAAAATTCTAATCAGGCGAGCTGGCGCACGAATTAACCAAGTGTGGGCTGCTTAGTTGTTAACCTGTCGACTGTATTCGGGTCGGGCGACGTGACGTGAATAAAACTTGGGCATGTAGGTCAATATACCGGTATGTCTTATAGTGTACTAAATAATAAGGAAACATTCAAAAACGCTGTAGAAAAGCTAGTAAAAAAGTGGTAGGCTTCCAATTTAGAAATTCGCCTAGGTTATTCTGCCGTTCTCTGCGCGGTAAAAGTATTTATACACCCTACAGATAACTAGGTGGTAGCTCAGGGGCTAGAGCCGTGGTAGCTCAAGGGCTAGAGCCGTGGTAGCTCAGGGGCTAGGCGCTCGCTTTAAATTTCATAGTACGAAAGTGACCTGGGTTCGAATCCCGGTGCCGGCACCACTAAAATTGTTAATTGCAATTTTAAGTGCTGATTTACCACGTGCTCGGCGGTCGAGGAAAACATCGTGAGGAAACCTGCATGTCTGAGAAACGTGGCGGATTCTTCTCGGCTCCAAACCCCTCTCAGAAATGAGAAGAAGCCTGTGCTCAGCAGTGAGACATTTATAGGCTGTTACTTTTGTACAGATAACTGTTCTGGAACTGAATCAAAAATAAAATAAAAGTATTGTAAAATACGACGCGACGCAGGAGAAATCTTAATGTGGGAAATGATTTTTTAAAAAGAAAAAAACACCAGTGTTTCGGTTTCAAGGGCACTGAATCTAGTGTAATTACTGCGTTATTATATGTGTACTTAAAAGTATGTGTAATTACAGGGCATATGAGATTCAAGAACCGATATCTCATGGTGACGAGCGCTATACGATTAAAAGTGGGTGACTCCGCATAGTTATGGGCGGGAGTCGCATGCTAATGTTCCATAAATATTTTTTTTTAATAATAAGCTCTCTGAATGAACAAAGTAGCCATTATGTGTCGAGACGGCACACAAAAATAGCCATAGTATAATAACATCTTATAAACTTCGTCAAATCAGAGCAGCGTGGCGGTTTTTTTTATTGATTAAAGTGATGAAACGAGCAAAACGTTCACCTGATGGTAAGTGCAACGTCCGCCCACAACAAATGCTGTGTCACCCAGAATATTTCTGTGTGACACCACACTGCGCCCGTCACCCTGAGGCATCAGTTCTTAAGTCGCAAATGTCCAGTGATTACGCAAGCTCACAGTGCCCTTCAAACCGAAACACAGTAATGCTTGCACACTACTGCTTCACGGCAGAATATCTGGCCTTGGTGTACGTACCTAGTCGGATTCCTGCATAGGAATCCTACCACCAGTAAATCTTACTTCGCTTCAATATTATAAAGCCAACATTTGCGTAGAAACACATATTGTTGGTTTTCGTGTGTATGTATTGAATACTTCAGATCTTATCGCACGAGCATTACATTAGTCGCATTACATTAGGTAGGTTGGAACGACCGAGTACCTTTTTTTATAGAAGAGGGGACAAACGACCAAGCAGCTCACCTGATGGTGAGTGATCACCGTCGCCCATGAACATCCGCAATGCCAGAAGAATTCCGGGTGCGTTGCCGGCCTTTGAGGAAGGAGTAGGCTCTTTTCTTTCCCTAAGTCGTATCGGTGGGAAAAAACTCTTGGCGGCAGCCTATTCCACAGTGGTGGTTTAGACCACCTCTGTTTGCGATTACAACACACGATACACCCGTGTTCCAGGGCGGTTCTCACCGACCAGAGTTACCGACACACAAGACGACAGTCCGAATGGAGGTCCGCAGTCTCCCTCGGACGGTCATTAGACGACTTAAAATTATTTTGAGATATTCGAAATTGCGTAAGCACGCAGCGAACTAGACAGTCCAAATTTCGAGGTTTTTGTAGGAGCATTATTTGTGTATTTATGTTTGGGTCAAACCAAACCTGGCACGCGGGCCCCTGGCCCGTGAGCACAGTATCCGATGAAGCTGTAAAAGCCAAAAAGGCTAACAGCAATTACATCACCGAAATTATAATTATATATTGCGATTACACTTGTGGTACTACACTCAGCGTCACAAAAATCGCACCTCTCTGAGTTTGCGCGAAAAATGGCTGTAATGGCTAGAAACGAATTATATTTATATAAATATTGGTATGTTTGAAATGGGTATTTGAATAGCTTTACATTATTAATAGAAAAATCATGAAATCATTAAAACATTTATCATTATAGAGCGTCAAAAATAAACACTGTGAAATGCTCGTTATCTAAGGACGCTAGTTACACCACCTAAAAAGGGTATAAAAGAGTCGATCTGGATGAAATATGGGCCACTCGTAATTTAGACTTTGCAGTGAACACACGTGAACAAGTAACCCAAGTAAGAATAAGTAAAGATGGACACCAGCTCTGAAGAAGCCGCTCAAGTGATTTCCCTATTGCAGTCGGGGATGCGGCAGTGTGACGTTGCTCGACAGTTGAACCTGTCCCGTTTTTCAGTTCGACGGGTGTTCCAACGTTTTCAGCAGACTGGTGGTTATGTTAGAAAACCAGGATCTGGAAGAAAACGGTGCACATCAGAAAGAGATGACCGTTTCATCGTTACGACATCTTTACGAAACCGTTTTACAAATGCTGTTGAGTTGCAACAACAGCTTCGATCAACTCGGAGAACATCTGTGGGTGTTTCTACGATAAGAAGAAGGTTACACGAAAAGAGTTTAACAGCCCATAGACCTGCTAAAGGTCCAAAACTTACTGCACAGCATCGCAGAGATCGCCTAGAGTTTGCTCGCAATCATTGCGAGTGGACTCTAGCACAGTGGCGGACCGTACTCTTCTCTGATGAGACGAGGGTCTTGAAGAGTGGGAACAAATACCCCAAGAGGCTGTTGCGATCCTTGTAAGGTCCATGAAAGATCGCATGGAAGCCGTTATCAAGGCAAGGGGGGGTAACACTAGGTTTTAAGAACTTTTTTTGTATTTATTAAGTTTTTTTTTAAATTATTAATTTGCAAATTTGTACATACCCTGTCTTTTTCTTTTATATCTCTTTCGTCTCGTTATAAAAGTAAAATTCAATTAAAATTCCTGGAAGACGCTGCTGCCCATCCCCTGCTTTTTTTTTACCTCTGTCGAATTTTACGACACCACGTGATGAGATGGAGTATATAATTTCGGTGATGTAATTGCAGTTAGCCTTTTTTGGCTTTTACAGCTTCATCGGATACTGTGCTCACGGGCCAGGGGCCCGCAAGCCAGGGGCCCGCGTGCCAGGGGCCCGCGTGCCAGGTTTGGTTTGACCCAAACATAAATACATAAATAAACTCCTACAATAACCTCGAAATTCGGACTGTCGCGTTCGCTGCGTGCGTGCGCGATTTAGAATATCTCTAAAAGGTTTTTAAGTCGTGTAATGACCGTCCGAGGGAGGCTGCGGGCCTCCATTCGGACTGCAAGATGGAGTGATAGATTCTTTTAGCCGCCACCGCAAGGCCAACAACTAATTTATACCAATAATTTTTAACCAATAATATTTTTTGATTAAGTTACTAAATAATTCTAGTTTAAAAATCATTATACAATATTCTAGTGCGTAACGTATGTAAACAATTTAAAATTAATAATTTCACTAATGAAAGATATAATATTTTGTGTAGATTAACGTTAGTGAGTACGAAACGCACACGTTTCGTTTCGTTCATTTCTCATACGCGGCACTATGACATCTAATGCACAGTTGACAGTTCCGACAGTATTCGGAATTCGCCATGGTAGAAAATCGGCCAGGATGAGGACATCATACGAGTATATTTCCGGCACCATATTATATTCTGCGCGGTCTGTTTGGCCGCGGAGTTTCCCCAGCTGTTACTAAATTACTTCTTTTTAAACATAACTAAATACTTGAAAAATCATACAATGTACTTATTCTTTTTTTTTATACTTGAAAAATCATAGAATGTACTCGTACTTATAGGGCTACAGTATATAGGGTCGCATTTCACAACTGGTAACAGCATGGATTGTCGTATTAAAAAACTGCTTAGTGACATTACGCAATATTCGACTCTAATCATATGCATTAGTAGGGAGTTATAGTCGAATATTTCTTAATATTGATTATCTTATGTAAATAAAGAACATTTTTTTTTAATGTCTCCAGTCATTAGTACTTGAGACGTTTCGACGCCGGGTTTTTCCCAATTGTATACTTCGATAAATTCTATTTTAAAATTTTCCTTGATGCTTATTATGTAGACGAAGAACGTAGCGGTCAGTCTTCGAATTTCAAATGAAGATAAATTACTGGCTTTACATTCTTTAATTATTAAAAAAATAACATTGTATATTATGAATAGTAGTATACTAGAACTTTTGGTGCCATTTCGAAAGTGGCTATATGGTTTTGAGTTTTGATGTTTAATGTTAATAGTTTATTATGCAGCAAGTGCTCGTTTACTGGTGGTAGAATTCCTATGCAGGAATCCGTCTAGGTAGGTACCACCCCAGGGCCAGTTATTCTGCCGTGAAGCAGTAGTGTGCAAACATTACTGTGTTTCGGTTTGAAGGGCTAGCGTCATCACACATATGATACTTAAGAACTGACGTCTCAGTGTGACGGGCGCATTGTGGTTTCACACTGTTCTGGGTGACACAGCATGTGTTATGGGCAGACTTTGCACTTACCATCAAGTGAACGTTTTGCTCGTTCCGTCATTTTTATCAAACTATTGTATTATCAATCTATTTTATCGTACTATGAAACTTAAAGCTAGCGCCTAACCCTGAGCTACGAGTACCACGGCTCCCCCATAGATTGCCACAAAAATTTGGAGCTATCATTTTGAAGCGATTTAGCCATAGTTGCCACGCTTGGCCGGCGGGTTGGCAACCGCAGTTTATTTATTTCGATGTTTCAGGTAGATGATCTCATCGATCGAAATATGTTAATATTCTGCGAGAGCAAGATGCTTCTCTGGTCGAGCAAACCCATCAAATGGTTGTGTTTCAACCAGTATTAAGGTGCAGCATGTTAGGTGAGTGGTGGGTATTAAAGTGGAACTGGTGGTAGTATTCCTATGTAGGAATCCGTCTAGGTAGTTACTAACGACGTGTACAATATTGTGTGGTCGAGCAGTGATGTGTAGATATCACTGTGGGGTTCGGTTTGTAGGGCACTGAAATTTATGTGATGAACCCTGGACCTGCGGCTGTCAAGGGAAGTTAATGTAATTAGGGGCCATATGAGCGTGCCACCTATCACACAAAGTGCATTATATTGTTTTGGTGAAACGTGGATTGTGGCAATCATCTGTTTTTGCAGTGAGTGCCCAATCTCTGACTGCCCCTTATGGGATACAGTCGTGATCTTATGTATGTATGTATGTATGTATGAGCGTGCGGTAGCGGCTTAAGAGAATCTACCACTACATCTCATCCCGTGGGTGTCGTAAAAGTCGACAGAGGGAAAAAACCAGAAAATGAGCAGCAGCATCTTCCTGGAACATCTGAATGAATAAACTACGGTTGCCAACCGGCCTGCCAAGCGTGGCAACTATGGCAAAATTCCCTTCAAAATGAGAGCTACACACTTTTGTAGTAATCTATGGGGGAGGCCTATGTTCAGCAGTGGACTAGTGATAGGCTGAAATGATGATGATGATGATGAGCTTAGTGAGGTGTTACACATACTTGATTCTGGGTGACACCACAACAGTTCTGGGTAGGCGTGGCACTTGCATCAGATGAACATCTCACAGGTTTCCCTCATTAAAAAAGTATGTAAATAGCCACTTCCAAATAACAAGATCAATAGTGATCAAATCTGTATTATTGTTTAATAGATAATTCTCGAAATAATTCTAATATTTTCATTATCAATTCAACCTTTTGACCTTAACAGACAATTAGTCCTTGTCTGTCATCTCCATGATGTAATAAGGCGCCATTGTATTAGGTAACCAATAAAAATAAATGAAATTCTTCTGCATGGTCGAGATTTTTAATACCCATGTTTGAAATATTTTTTCGTACAATGACTCCTCATGTTTAAAACAATACTTTACGGTGAATTAGACTAGTGTTACGGATTTTATCTCGTTTAATTTCTGCTATTTATTCCCGACGTTTTACAGTATGCGACCATGTTCAGGAGCGTTTTTATTGGATTAATTGACTAAATGTGCATAACGTTCACGATGGTAAGTACAACGTCTGCCCATAACAAATGCTGTGTCACCCAGAACAATTTTCGTCGGGAATAAATTGGGAAGAATAAATGAGAATAAATTGGGAGAACACGGGAAAACATCGTGAGGAAACCTGCATGTCTGAGAAATTAAAAATATTTCGAACACATGTGAAGTCCGCCAACCCGCATTGGAGCAGCGTGGCGGATTCTTCCTAGCTCCAAAACCCTCTCAGAAATGAGAGGAGGCCTGTGCTCAGCAGTGGGACATTTATAGGCTGAAACTTTTTACCATTAAAAATACTGGTATTGTGTACACACACCTTTAGTTTTGAAAGCGGTATTTACTAGTAGTTGTCCATTCACTTTCATTGCTTATACAAATCTTGTTAAGTAATAGATTTACTCGTTTCCATGTCTTGGAATTTGGACCAAATGATAATGTGCCTTAAGGTTTCAGCGTAAATTAATCACCTTACCATGTCTCGTGGGTTATGTATTTTCCAATGAACTAGCAGTCATAAAACATTGATAATAGGGTTCAAAATAACACCTATGTGTCCGTGAAAGCAGATTAAAAAGACGGACACTTCTCAGAATTTATTTATTACTTAAATATTACCTACCTAGACGGATTCCTATGCAGGATCCGTCTAGGTAAGTACCACCCCAGGGCCAGTGTGCAAACATTACTGTGTCTCGGTTTGAAGGGCACTGAGAGCTAGCGTAATCACTGGGCATATGAGACTTAAGAACTGATGTCTCAGGGTGACGTGTGCAGCGTGGTGTCACGCAGAAATGTTCTGGGTAAAAATATAAAAAGTACGAAATATTAAAAATTAATAAACATCGAAAAATACGCGAAAATTTCCGTAGAATTCAGTTTTGTTGTACTAATACCGTCACAAAGATGCCAGACCTTTCATATCCAGACTGGAGACGGAGAGCAGGTGCAGTATATAATTTCGGTGATGTAATTGCTGTTAGTCTTTTTAGCTTTTACAGCTTCATCGGATACTGTGCTCACGAGCCAGGGGCCCGCGTGCCAGGTTTGGTTTGACCCAAACATCAATACTTAAATAAACTCCTACAAAAATCTCGAAATTCGGATTGTGTCGCGTTCGCTGCTTGCGCGATTTCGAATATCTCAAATGATTTTGGTGGCGGCTCGTTAAAAGAATACTAGCACTCCATCTCATCCAATGGATCTCGTAAAAGGCGAGTAAGGAATTAAACTGCACTGTGCACCCAACAGCGCATGGTGGCGATGGGCTCACCACCTATCACACTAAGTGCATTATATTGTTTTGGTGAAACGTGGATTGTGGCAGTCATCTGTTTTTGCAGTGAGTGTCTCTGACTACCCCTTATGGGATACAGTCGTGATCTTATGTATGTATGTATTTTAAGTCGTCTAATGACCGTCCGAAGGAGGCTGCGGGCCTCCATTCGGACCGTCGACTTGTGTGTCGGTAACTCTGGGCGGTGAGAACCGCCCTGGAACATGGGTGTATCGTGTGTACGCGGTGTGATGCAGGTGCAGTGTTAAAGGCGCCTATCCTTTTAATGTGGTAACTACGGCAAATCCTCCATTAGCAATCACGGGAAATCCCACCACCGACCATGGACCCATCAAAAGTCAGCTCATACGGGCCGAACAGCGGGGAGCTCTACCCGGTACTTGCTAAGGTCTATCGTGCAGTTCTTGACTACAAGTTTTTTCGTCGTTCCTGTCCCAATGTTCAGTATTCCCCGACGGGGCAAGACGACGCGTTCGCGCCTGCGTCGTCGGGTCATCTACTTCCAGATACTTCCATCTGTCTTCTATGCTCTCTTGGGACCTGTGTGCGAACTTCCCCAGCCGGGCAAACTTGCCAGATTGAAAAGGCCAGTCGATCAGTGGACTTTCTGGCTGATGATAATGAATAATATAGTGCCGACGTGCGGTGGTGGCTTAGAGGATCCACCTGTCTGCCAATGGCAGATAAATAGCCTCTGATAGATGGTGGGACAACCATTTCAAGAACGCGAGACTTCTGCAGCAGCTTAAGTTGCTAGGTAGGTACAACCCAGGGCCAGTTATTCTGCCGTGAAGCAGTAGTGTGCAAACATTACTGTGATTCGGTTTGAAGGGCACTGAGAGCTAGCGTAGTCACAGGGCATGTTAGACTTAAGAACTCATTTCTCAGGGTGACGGGCGCAGTGTGGTGTCACACAGAAAAACAAAACGTTCCGTCCGCCCATAACAAGTGCTGTGTGACCCAGAACATTTCTGTGTGGCACCACACTGCGCTCGTCACCCAGAATCAGTTCTTAAGTCTCATATACCCAGTAACTACACTAGCTCTTTGCCACTCGCCACGAGTGTGTAACGCTGCGGTCGTTAGGTTTGACATACGTGAATACATTCAAATAAATAGCATCAAACGCAACGTGTAGCAAAACGTACGGCCTTCTACTTTCTCTGTGAATAATGAATGCGAATATGTAGTTTGCGTAATGGAGTAACGTGTTTATAAGAATGCAAACAGTATGCATTATCACCGAATCGGATTTATGTCAGGGTTACCGACGGGCCATACTAATATTATAATTGTCGACCGCGTGGCGTAGTAGTGGTTAGCGTACCTGACTTCTGCGCCACCAGTCCTGGGTTCGATTCCCAGCCGGAGGTAACATTTGTGTAAAAACACAAATTGTTGCTTTTCGGGTCTGGTTGTGTTGTGCATGTGAAATGTATGTTTGTAAAACGCACCCACGATACAGGAGAAAATCCTACTGTAGAGCTTCGTTATTTAAAAAAAAAATATAAATGCGAAAGTAACTCTCTCTGTCCCTCTCTCTGTTTGTTACCTTTTCTCAGTTCAACCGCTGGACCGATCGCGACGAAATTTGTCACAGAGATAGCTTGCATCCTGGAGACGGACATTGGATACTTTATATCCCGGAAAAAAATAGTTCCCACGGGATATTTGAAAAACTTTTATCCACGCGGACGAAGTCGCGGGCATTAGCTAATTGGTTCATAAAGAAAGAAGTTATGCCCGAACACACAAAAAATATACAGACGAATTGAGAACCTCCTTTTTTATTGAAGTCGGTTAAAAAGTTGGCAACCCTAATTGATAACCATTATTGCTTGATAGTAACATTAAAAACATGTTTATAAATATGAAAAAGTATATAATGACACTAATTAATATACACATAGAACAGATAAAGTGTTCTCCTTGTTTGTCTGTACCAACAGCATACATACAGTCACGCCTTTATCCTATATAGAAGCTACTCACGTAGCCCACTTTTCACCCTTGCGGGAAACGAGACGGCGAACCACGTCGCCGCGATATTGGTATCAGTCAAAAATTCTTACAGATATAACTTAAAAACTACCAAAGCTTAGTGTTTCTTTCATTGTAAAGTTCATCATACGACTTAATGATGATTAAGTCCTTTTTAATATATGTACACTTGTTTGAACAGACTTAAAACTTATTGTCGTTGGATGTAAATTAATATGATGATGTCAGCCCATTTAATATTATAGATATAACTTTTGAAAACCGCGTGGTTACCGCGTGGTACTGGTTAGAGCACCACGCCGCGGGTCCTGGTTTCGAATTCCAGCCGGAGCCAACATTTGTGCAATAACACTAATTGTTGGTATTCGGATCTGGTTGTGCTGTGATTGTCCAGGTCTGACACTGCACCCTAACCTACTTCCGATATAATCGCACGAGCGTTACATCGGGCACGGGTACGCTGGGACGAGTGAGTGTCGGTGTTCGCGCGTACACTTGCGGCACTATAATATCTCCTGCGCAGTAGATAACTTCCGACAGTATTCGATAGTAGTAGCCGTGATCGAAAATCGGCCAGGAGATCATCATCATTATTAGCTTTATTTCAAAAATTAATATCACAGATTATAGATAGTAACCTCTTTGCCTCGTGTCATAGTATTTGTTTCAATGTAACATTAGATAAGGTTATCGAGTTACATGAATTGCAAATTAAAAGAATCTGTCAAATAATGGTAACTAACCACCTCGAATCTACCACGTGTCGTAAAAGTTGACGCCGTCCGAAAATAATAACCAGGAGATGGGCAGCAGCGTCTTCCTGAAACATCTGAACCTGTTTGCACACTACTGCTTCATGGCAGAATAACCGGCACTGCGGTGGTACCTACCTACTACACTCGGCGTCAAAAAAATCGCACATCCGAAAAAAATAATTTATATACTATTTTAACACAACAGGCCAATGGCAATGTTGTGGTTTGAGGGTATCATTCGAAAGGTGATTTCATTAGCTTTCAGGAATTTTAATTGAATTTTACTTTTATAACGAGACGAAAGAGAAATTAAAAAAAAAGACAGGGTATGTACCAATTTGCAAATTAATAATTTTAAAAAAAACTTAATAAATACAAAAAAAGTTCTTAAAACCTAGTGTTACCCCCCCTTGCCTTGATAACGGCTTCCATGCGATCTTTTATGGACCTTACAAGGATCGCAACAGCCTCTTGGGGTATTTGTTCCCACTCTTCAAGTACCGCATCTTGGAGCTCTTGAAGAGTGGCTGGAGCTGGATCTCGAGCTCGCACGCGCCGTTTTAGGTCGTCCCAGAGATGTTCTATTGGGTTAAGGTCTGGACTTCGTGCTGGCCAATGCGTAACAGGGAAATCGACCTCCTGTAAATAATCCCGTACAATAGCCGCGGTGAGGCAACGAGCATTATCGTGCATTAACATGAATCCATCACCGACATAACCAGCATACGGGACCACATGTTCCTCCAGGATTTCAGTAATGTACCGACCAGCATTTAATGACCCTTGCCCACGGCCACCCCGAGTCCGGGAAACGCACACAAGTTCCGTTTTCCCGTCGACGGAAATGCCGCCCCAAAACATACACGAGCCACCCCCGTATTCGACGGATTCTTCGAAGCAGGGTTGTGTGAACCTCTCCCCCTGTCTTCTGCAGACCCTTCTACGTCTGTCATTGCAGAAGAGACAGACCCTCGTCTCATCAGAGAAGAGTACGGTCCGCCACTGTTCTAGAGTCCACTCGCAATGATTGCGAGCAAACTCTAGGCGATCTCTGCGATGCTGTGCAGTAAGTTTTGGACCTTTAGCAGGTCTATGGGCTGTTAAACTCTTTTCGTGTAACGTTCTTCTTATCGTAGAAACACTCACAGATGTTCTCCGAGTTGATCGAAGCTGTTGTTGCAACTCAACAGCATTTGTAAAACGGTATACCCATTTCAAACATACCAATATTTGTATAAATATAATTCGTTTCTAGCCATTACAGCCATTTTTCGCGCAAACTCAGAGAGGTGCGATTTTTGTGACGCTGAGTGTATTACTTACTAAGTTAACTGATATTACTTAAACATTATACTATTCTTGTTTGTCGTGTGGTGGTGGTATAAGACACACCAATTTATCCCGTGGCGTAAAAGTGGGCGGGAACTACCACAAATACTAACGGTCACCGGTTGATGGCGTAATAACCATCGCAATTATGTTAGACAAAAGTTTTCGGAGTCGAAATACTACGATCGCCAATCCGTGCGGGAATCGAACCCGCGCAGAAGCCAATCGATTTGTCAATGTGCCAACAGAGCCAACAATGTCTGAAACACTGGAACAGTAAATAATACGTTACTCGTAGACCAATATTTGTGTTTACTCTTTTTTTTTAATTAAACATCCAGTGTGGAACCAAAACTCTTTACAGGTTACTCTCATAATGTTTTTACTTTTAGAATTATTAATATTTGAGTAAATATACATGGATAAATAAAGTTACATTATTTAACATCTCTGTTATCCGTATTTAAAAAACGTTCGAAATGCAACGACAAAATGGCGGTCTTTGGTTTTCCGTACTGTGGGTGTGTGAGCGTGCGTACCCAGTCAAATGCCTACTCGAAACCGGTGGACCTTGAACCGCGAGGTCGGAGTCGTGCGAATGGTTTACTACAGCTTGGATAGTTTGAGCGGATTTTTTTATATATATTTATCATTATATCCGTTAACGATTTAATGGCTGTTCATCGTCATCGATGTGTGTAGCGATCGATCGTGTACCGTGTGGTAGCGGCCTATAAGAATCTACCACCCCATCCCATCCCGTGGGTATCACGTACCTAGACGGATTCCTGCATAGAAATCATGCCAACAGTAATAACTGGCCCTGCCCAAACTCTAATATTACTTAAACATGATACTTTTTTTTTTCTTAAAAAACGAAGCCCCACAGTAGGATTTCTCCTGTGTCGTGGGTGCGTTTTACAGACATAAATTCCACATGCACAAACACCCAGACCCGAAACAACTATATGTAGGCCATACAAATATTTGTCCCGTGCGGGAATCGAACCCGCGACCCTGCGTCGCAGAAGCCAAGGGCTTAGCCACTGCGCCAAACGAGCCTTTCTTTGTCGTGTGGTGGTGGTAAAAGACATACCAATTTATCCCGTGGCGTAAAAGTGGACAAAGGGAAATACCACAAAGACTAACGGTCACCGATTGATGGCGTAGTATGTGTGTGCCGTGTGGTAGCGGCCTAAAGAATCTACCACCCCATCCCATCCCGTGGGTGTCGTAAAAGTCTAACAGAGGGAAATTAAACCCAGGAGATGGGCAGCAGGCATTCTTCCTGGAACATCTGAATAGATAAACTGCGTTTGCCAACCCGCCTGCCAAGCGTGGCAACTATGACAAAATCCCTCCAACCAATAAGAGAAACCGCAGTTTATTTATTCAGATATTCCAGGAAGTTGCCGCCGCCCTTCTCCTGATTTTATTTTCACTCTGTCGACTTTTACGACACCTGCGGGTTGAGATGGGGTGGTAGATTCTCTTAAGCCAGTCATCGCCCTCCGCATTTTGAAGGGAAGTAAACGACCCATCACATGACGTCTCCGCAAGCGAGCATGACATACTCAAGTCTACCAAACAAAATTTACATCACTATGATTGTTGTCATTTATACAGCGCTCCTATAATCTTCCACAAGATTATTTACAATTTTTTTACTTTGTTATAACGCTACATCTCATATACTTATACCAACATATACATATATATATGTTACTTAGTTCATTACAAAATAGCAGTGACGTCATTTGTTACGTTACTTTATATAAAACTGGATGGACACTTACCATGTGTCCTTATCATTGAAATAATCATTCAAATTACAATACGCTTTTTTTTAAGATTAGTATCGAATTTAGTCTCTGGAAGATTCAATATCAATCAATCAATATATTCTTTATTGTACACCAAATACAGGAATAAGCACAAAAATTAACAAAAAGAAAAGTGTAAAAATATGTAAAATAGGCGGTCTTATCGCTCAGAAAGCGATTTCTTCCAGACAACCATTGTAAACGGAATTGTTGTGATTAAGAAGGGAGCAGAGGGGGGTGTACATAAAGTAATGTAAAGCACATGATGAAGGCATTCATACTCGTAGCTAAAAGCAATTGACTAAAGTTCGGACTAAAGCATAAAATCATAGTTCCAAGAAATGAGCTTTTACGAGTTTTTTAAAGGAACAAAGGGACTTAGCTTGTCGAATGTGTAGGGGTAAAGAATTCCATAATCGCACAGCTGTGCCCGTAAAAGATTTCTTGAAGAAAGAGGAGGAATGCATAGGAGTTTGGAGGGAGAGATTGACAGAAGAACGAAGGAACCGTTCATGGGAGAGGGAAATATACTGAAAACGGTCTTTCAAGTATTTAGGAGTGCAGGGATTGAACAGCACGCAGTACAAAGCAGAAAGAATATGAGTATTCCTGCGAAGTCGGATCGGGAGCCACTTGAGCTGTTTACGAAAATCGGAAACATGATCATATTTGCGAAGCCCAAATATGAATCGTAGGCACTTCACTATATCTTCCGAAATTTAATTATAAATACGTGTACCCATAAAATAATTTTTACTTTATTCAGCCTATATTTTGGATTATCTAGATTGTTGTTATTTAGTTATTTTAATTTATATTTCTCACTATTCTTGGGGAATAGTTTTTTAAATTTACGTACTTAGATATATTTAAGTTACTTATAAATAAACAGACAAATATGTGTCCGACTTCTAAATGTTCCCACGCGATTAAAACCTTGAGCTCAAACCAAACCACAGTATTTCAAATCTTTGACGCTTTTGCATGACAAATCTCTTCAAACCATCGAGTTAAGGAAGTTGAAATTATTTCATTAAGAACTTATATATAAATTATCCTTGAGCTTTGGTCTGTAAATTTAGAAAGAATGAAATATCAATGTGTATTGGCTCGCTTTATATTTATTTATTTCATCATTTCAGCCTATCACTAGTCCACTGCTGAACATAAGCCTCTCCCAAAGATTGCCACAAAAGTTGGTAGCTCTCATTTTGGGAGGCACTTTAGACGTAGCCACGCTAGGCAGGCGGTTTGGGGTTGGTTTATTTATTTATTAGTAAGGCAAACCGACAACAGATTATAATCATGACTGCAGCATATAATTTCAATGAGAAGAGAGAAACGTGAGATTGGAAATCAAAAAGTATACACAACATGATAGACATGGTTTAAAATTATATATCGTCTTTCAAATATTACTGATTACTCAGACATGTAGATTTCCACATAATGTTTTCCTTCATTGCTGAGCATGAGTGTTTAACACTTAAAAATGCAACAACAATTTGAGAGGTACCTTGGATCGAATCATACATACATACAGTCACGTATCTTTCTCATTGGGGTAGGTCGAGACCACTTATTTCCTCTTCTTCTTCCATTAATTCTGGCCTCTCTCAATAGAATTCTGCCAATGTCAAGTTAGTCACAGAAGTGTTAATTCAAAATTTCCATCAGCAGTGAAAATATAGTTGACTATTACTGTAGATTTGTTGAACTAATGGAGACAAAACGAAAAGTACAATTCTAGTCATAAATTGATGTTTCCACTCACTCTACACTTTTCACAAGCACTTACTGCATAATAAACTATCAAAATAAAACAACAACACTCAAAATTTACACAGAAATTACACAATTAAAACATCAATTAAAACACTACCGGCACTTTTCGAGTTGACTCCATCAATCAATTTCCACTTGCTACGATCGTATTACATCAAATACCACCACAATTAAGAAAAAAAAATGTATCATATGATTTTTATGAATTATTGCCCGATCGTGTATGCTATTGCGAATGTGTATGTTTGTCTAAATAGATTTATTTTAAGCAGTGCCGATCGGACACATTGGTAATGAAGGTTATTAGTTAAGAGAAACATGATTCACTATACTCAGTCGTGAGAACCCGCCATTATTGTATTAAAACAAAAGGCCATACGGAAGCTGAATCGGAAAAATAACAAACTACAAGGCGGAAAACATAACAATTGTAACGAAAGAATCAGTGTTTTTTTTTAATTAAGCATGCATTTATATCTAAGAACTGTATAAACAATGTCAAGTATATTTTTAAATACAAAGTTTTTTTTTTTTTTATTTGATAAAAGTGACGGAACGAGCAAAACCTCAGGTGAACCTGATGGTAAGTGCAACGTCTGCCCGTCTAACAAATGCTTTGTCACCCAGAACAGTGTGACACCACAATGCGCCCGTCACCCTGAGACGTCCGTTCTTAAGTCTCATATGCCCAGTGATTACGCTAGCTATCAGTGCCCTCCAAACCGAAACAATAATGTTTGCACACTACTGCTTCACGGCAGAATAACTTGCCAGTTGTTATTATGGCGTACTTAGACGGATTCCTGCATAGGAATCCTATCACTATTTATTACGGATTTTCGCATATTTTGCAAACGGCACTGAATCACGAATGTGGTACGTCGATCTTCAAAATAAAACACATAGATTTTTCTTCTCATTTTCACTTTATTGCCTTTCTAAAATTCATTAACTCGCTTACTTCCATCGTCCTTCGCCATCTTTGTTTTTCATCTATCCCTTTCACAAACCTCATTCCTTGTGGCTTACTCTTGCGTACGTTCCTTTCCTATCATCAACTCTTCGTATAAAAACTAAAGATATTTTTTTTAGATTAAAACTTCTGACCCACTGACGCTGTGATAGATTGGATCGATCTTATTAGGGTTTGTTGTCGGACTACGGAATTCTATAAACATGTAAATTGCAATACTGTTATAGTACAAACAAACTTGCTACGGTTATTTGGAATAGTTAACGGGAATTCGTTGGTAGTATCTTTATTTAATCTTATCATACTACCTACTAATTTCATAATCTAAAATAATAAAGCTGAAGAGCAAGAGCGTCGCCAAAGGGGTGCAGAGAGAGGAGCTGCTCCTCCCCTATTATCCATATTTTCTATCAAATGCCAAGTTATTTAATGTCCGATTTATAATTACGATTTAAAATAAATAAATAAATTGGTTATTTTGTTGGATTTGAGACATTTTCAAAAGGGCAAAAAGTAATAAAAACTCGTTTCATATAAAATTAAGGAAGGTATTTATATAAATTATTTTGCGGATGTAAATTTATAATTTTTTTTTTTAAATAATATTTCTTTAATGTAATCGTGTTAAAATAAGCTAACTAATTACTAAATCAAAATTGCAAATGAGCCAAACTAATTTGCAAATTTAATTTAGCAATTACTTTTTGATACGACGCCCTTGGGTGGCCTGGCCCTGGCCCTGGCCCTGGGGTGGTACCTACCTAGACGGATTCGTGCATAGGAATCCTTACCACTGCTCCTACCCTTTGCTGGAGAGTTTATGTTTGAATGAGCTAATCACAAGTAGCGTAGTAGCGTGATTTAAAAAAATATTTTTGAATTAGATAGCCCGTTATATTGAAGAAGGTTATAAGCTATAATACTTGCTATGCTTTGGTCTTAGGTCGTCGCTAAGAACGGCACATTACCGAGTTAGGCCGAACTGTGTATGCTCAGCTCATTGAGTTACAGTGACGTACGGTGCAATCAAGTGGTCGGCTTTGTTATTGTACTAATGACTTAAACTCTTAATAGATAAGAAATGTAATTAGTGGCAGCCGGATTTGCCAACTAATTAAAAAAAAAATCTTAACGATAATTCATGTTCGGTTTGGACAGAGAATAAGTATAGGGAAAACCACACGAAGACTAAGCAAAACGAAGGATTGATACTTTACAGTACAGTCGAGTACAAAATTATTAACGTGAACTCATTGAAATGATAAGTTAGGCCAGGTTTCGGGTTTAAAAAGTATTTTCGCACAATTATTTTGATGTCCTACGAAAAAAAATAAACATTTTGATAGCTACCAGATATTTTTATACGCAACTTACAACATACGTTAACCAGTTATTTTATACTTAATATACGAGACACATTTTTGTTTTTTGTTAGTTGTCTCATTAGGCACATTATAGCGCAGTTTTATCTTTCATTCAGTAACTGGTGGTAGGATTCCTATGCAGGAGTCCGTCTAGGTAGGTACCACCCCAGGGCCAGTTATTCTACCGTGAAGCAGTAGTGTGCAAACATTACTGTGTTTCGGTTTGAAGGGCACTATGAGCTAGCGTAATAACTGGGCACATGAGACTTAAGAACCTATGTCTCAGGGTGATGGACACAGTGTAGTGTCACACAGAAATTTTCTGGGTGGCACAGCATTTGTTATGGGCAGATGTTGCACTTACCATCAGGTGAACAATTCGCTCGTTTCATCACTTAATGCAATATAAAAAAAAAATTCGAATCGTTTTATTAATTATTCAATTATTTATACTTTTATTGATGTAAAAGCGTGTAATTTGAATTTCATTTGACATTCCCATCATTCATATTTTCTGAATTTTTTTTTTTTATAATAAGCCCATGATCACTAGTCACTACTGTACGCGACGGTACTTCCATTTACCGTAACGCACAATAATAGGGCAGTGTCATCGACTCCATGATGATATCACGCAACAGCACGTCGAGGTCTCTGCTCCGCACAATGCTGTAATTTTGTGTTACTACAAACTGAGTACTTGAAAACAAATCTGTGAAATATGCACATAATAATCTGTGAACTGTCGACTCGCCTGCTAACTGTGGCAAATATTTTTATGGAGGCCTATCCTCACAGGTAAGGGCATGTTAAGATGAAACGTTTGCCATTTAATCCTTTTTTTCTGTCCTTACCTTTCCTAACCTTATAATTAGTTCGAAATGGTTTATATTAGTTTGACTGATTGTATGTCTTCTATTTAATAATCCGTCTAGGTAGGTACCACCGCAGTGCTAGTCATTCTGCCGTCAAGTTATAATGTGCAAATATTACTGTGTTAAGGGAGGTGGTCGTTACTCGCGTCCGTAGGTTTTACCCCCGAGACCCTACACGTGCCTCCCGGGTGGTGCTAAACGAGTTACAACGTCCGAGTATCAGGCGGCGGTAAATAACCTGACCCCCTGGGCAACCAGGGCGGCTACTGCAAGCCGGGGGGAGTTAAAATACCCCCAAACAGGTAGACTCGTCAATCCGCAGTGGCCTGCGTGACGTTTTGTTGGTCATTCACCTTTATCCACAGGATGGTGTGCATTAGGAGAGACCTACACTCAGCATTGGGTGGTAAAAGGTTGAAAAAAGAAAAAAAAAAGAAAAGGTAGGTACCACCACAGTGCTAGTAATTCGGCAGAATGAAGAATCAAGTTATAGTGTGCAAATATTACTGTGTTTCGGTTAGAATGGCACTGATAGCCAGTGTAGTTATTGGGCATATGACACTTAAGAACTGACGTCACAGAATACGAGGGCAGTGTGGTGCCGCACCGAAATGATCTGGGCGACAGCATTCTTAATGGGGTAAGACGTAGCACTGAAGACGAGACGAACGATTCGCCTGTCTCGTCACTTCCGTTAAAAAAAACGGTATGAGTCATCAGAGGTTAGTTAACTTAAATAAAAAAAAACCAGTCGGTCGGCAAACCTCACTGCGGACCGTTATATTATGTAACCACTTACTCTTACGTATGTGTGGACAACATTTTCAATAGTCATGAGTTCTGCTGCTATATATGCAGGAATCCGTCTAGGTAGGTACCACCCCAGGGCCAGTTATTCTGCCGTGAAGCAGTAGTGTGAAAGCATTACTGTGTTTCGGTTTGAAGGGCACTGTGAGCTGATGTCTCAGGGTGACGTGCGCAGTGTGGTGTCACACAGAAATATTCTGGTTGACACAGCATTTGTTGTGGGCTGACGTTAAAATTAAAATTAAATAAAAAAAAAGAAAACCATAGATGACGTTCTGTAGAATATCTTTTGGTATATTCGATAGGTGTCCGGCAGAGTAGAATAGCACCTACGTCTTTCCTACCGAGGTGTCGTAAGAGGCGACTAAGGTATTGTACGGACAGCCTTTGTTCGTGCAGAATAACACCATAATATGCAATGCTGTGGAGTAAGAATTTTTTGTTTCCCGCGGGGGCTGTAAATGGGCTAAGGGTGTGGTCTCTGCCTACCCCTTATGGGAAAAAGGTGTGACTGTATATATGTATGTATGTCTCGTGAAAAGTAAGTCACAACAAACTGATATAAATTTTTAAGGAGATATTACAAAAAGCGTAAAATAAAATATCAACAGAAGACAAGCACTTGTAAAAATAACTCTCCTTGCGAGACCCGTAGCTAATAAAGGCACGTAAATGATATTGTAATACGCGACATAGTTATAAGTTAATATAATTTATAAATGACATTGTAACATGGCATTGAAAAAAAAAGCGGTTTTTGCCGGTTCTTTTCAGAGAAGGCCTTATTTTTCAGAGCGTTGTAGATTCCGACGTTCATAAGATCTTGGAAACAATCCTAAAATAGATAAAGAAATTTTGAAATAGATTGTAACATCTCAAGACTAAGATAAAATGTTTACCAGTGTTTTTTTTTTTTAAATATTGGCCCACACTTAGATTCGATCATCATCGTCATCATCATTTCAATCTATCACTAGTCCACTGCTGAACATAGGCCTCCCCATAGATAGCCACAAAAGTTTGTAGCTCTCATTTTTGGGGGTGTTGCCGTAGTTGCCTCGCTTGGCAGGCGGGCTGGCAACCGCAGTTTATTTATTTAGATGTTCCAGGAAAATGCTGCTGCCTATCTCCTGGTTTTCATTTTCCCTCTGTCGACTTTTACGACACCCACGGGATGAGATGGGGTGGTAGATTCTCTTTAGCCGCCACCCCCGGACACTTAGATTTGTCGGTTCTATTTTAATAATTATTAAACGCGACCCGACGAATTAACTGCACACACATAAACATTAAAAGGTTTTAGGATTCTTGGTGCAGGCAGGGTCAGTTATTCTGCCGTAAAGCAGTAGTGTGCAAATATTACTGTGTTTTGGAAGGTCTCTAAGAGCTAGTGTACTGAGACTTAAGAACCGATGTCTAAGGGTGACGAGCGCAGTGTGGTGCCACATAGAAATGTTCTGAGTGACACTGCATTCGTTATGGGCAGACGCAGCTATTACAATTTTATTTAGTCTTCAAAAATACCCAGTATGTGGTTTCAATTATTATCGATGTCGTCACCACCCTGTACAAAATTTTAATCTTGATGCTAGGTGGCTCCAACTAACGTTTGTTGTATAGCAGACGAGTTAGAAGAAGAAAGGAAAAGAGGAGGAAGCAGCTCCAAAGAAAAGACGAGCTCCTTCCGTTTTGCGTTCTGTTCAGAACTAGTGAAAGACTACTATTAGGTGAACGTTTTGCTTATCTCATCACTTACTATAAAAAATTAGAGTCACACAAATAGTTGATTCCTGGAAGAAACGAACTCGCTACAAAACGCATTCGTCTTAACAACTTCGACAACCGAGCCGTTTTAACTTTATTAAAGACTGCGCACGTAGGGTGACTACTTGTAAACAGCTTATATATTTAGTTATATATACTAATATTGGAAAAATGGGAAAGTCACGTTCTCTGTCCCTCTGTCTCTTTGTTATCTTTTCACGGCTCGACCACTAAACCGTTGTTGACGAAATTCGGCACAGAGATAGCTTGCATCCTGAAGACGGACATTTATATAGGACGAAGTCGCAAGCATCAATTCTTAAGTATCAATTTTTAAGTAGACCTAAATAAATAAAAAAATAGGTAGGTATTCATTCCACCCCTGTTATGGTCAAAAACCTTAACTTTTGTCGTTAACTAAATTGGATGGACTCATTAGCGAAATTGACATTTAACACCCATTTATTAAATTGGACACTCAATAAATATCATCAATTGATGGGGGTTCGCTGTGCTGTATTATAAGCAAAACAAACATGACCTAAACAATGTGGTCATCAATCTGTGTGTTATCCATACTATTAACACTACATCCATACTAATATTACAAATGCGAAAGTAACTTTCTCTGTCCCTCTGTCTGTTGGTTACCTTTTCACGGCTGAACCGTTGAATCGATCTTGACGAAATTCGGCAGAGAGATAACTTGTATCCTAGAGACGGACATGGAATACTTTTTATTCCAGGAAATCAAAGAGTTCCCACGATATGTTTGAAAAACCTTAATAAACGAGACGTTTTGGCGGGCTTTAGCTAATTGCTCATATTTGGAAAGGTTATTTAAGGTGAAACCGGAAATTTCTAATGGGTCTAATTCTAAGTATCGGAAGCCGCGCTCCTCAGACTGCTGTCCGTCAGCCATCAGCAGTGGCGTAACTATAACGTTGAGGCCCGTGGAAAATTCTGGATGGGGCCCTCTCTCAATGTAAAGAAGCTCAACAGACGTCGCAGTTCCTTTTTAATAAATCACACGTAGAGTACGTAAAAGCACTATCTTCTATACGTGAAGATAAAACTTTCTGCCTATTTTTTAAGCATATTGACCGCACGAAGGGTTATGTGATTTGGCATACTTAAAGTTTGTATGGATACGAAATGAGAAAGTCAAAATTTATATGCTAAGACAATGAAAACTGCGAATGCGAAACAGATCGACACATTTTTTTTATTGTTATGAACACATGTGACAGCAGAACTATCTATATGTGACAGTGAACTTCGGTTTTTTTAATAAGATTTTAATACAATATTATCCAATTATTCGACTTTTCCGGGAGATTTTCCAAAAAAAATTCTTACAAACCTGGTCCTGACAATAAGGAACACAACAGAAAAAGCCAGCCAAATCGATCGCGCCGTTCTCAAGTGATGATCTTTCATACATGTGGCAATTGATTTTCATTTTTATAGAAGAAAGATGAGAAGATAGATAGATGGACAGATAGAGCGAAAGATAAGTGTTCCAAATACATTGAATTGAAAAAAATAAAAACATCTTTGACAATGTCAATCATATAACAGTCTGTCGTTGGTTTACGTTCATACTGCCAATGTCATACACATTATAGTCTGTGTTGAAACAGTCAAACAGAGTAAAGATTGTCGACATAGAATTTTAAAATACTGCCAATAAATAATTACTCAAACGTCGGTCGCATTCAAACTTTAAAAAAAATATGAATTACTGTTGAATTTCGACCTCAGGGCGCCCACTAATTATAATTATTGTGCGTATTTTTTGTTGACTTTTAATTAAAAGAGCGTATTGGATTGAATTTTTTTCTATAAATATTATTAATTATTAAAATAATATCAGGATTTCTGTTAAGCAAGTGTTAATGCCATGGAATGTTCGATAGCTAAGTTCCTTCGGCCGGGGTGCCCAGGCATTTTGCCAGTCCTGCCGCCCTGTTATGCCACTGGTCATCACTCTGTGTATTTTCGGTATGGAATTTTAAGATGGCTATTCCGTCACCAGTCCGAATCTATGACACTGTCCAGGCCGTTTTCCCGAGGGTGTCGACTCAGGGGACACCCACAAGAGTTGGGATGTGTATTTTAAAGCCGCCACCACAAGGCAAAATTAATGACGAACAAAAAGATCTTTTAAAACCCGCGTAAAAGAACATACAGCTAATGGGAGGCATCGATGGTCTCATATGTCTGCAGGCTGTGAATCGTCTCAACTATTAATTTGATAAACTACAAATCTATTAAAATGGTATAAAGTTGGATCTTTAGTAAGCCACTCGGGGAGACTTACAGAAACAAGGTAAAAACTTTGTTATTGTTTTTTTTATTGGATAAAGTGATGAGACGAGCAAAACTTTCACCTATAACAAATGCTGTCTCTCCCAGAACATTCCTGTGTAATCCACACTGCGTCCTATCATTCTGAGACAACAGTTCTTAAGTCTCATATGCCCAGTGATTATACTAGCTCTCAGTGCCCTTCAGACCGAACACAGTAATATTTGCACACTACTGCTTCACGGCAGAATAACTGGCATGCGGTGGTACCTACCTAGATGGTTTATTAATTTAACATTGTATATTTTAGACAAATGTATTATCGAGGTTTATTTTGGTTTTTTTAAAAGGTATATTTATGAATAAAGAATACTCTCATTTGTCTACGGAAATCTTTGTTTAGAATTTTTTTAATTGTCTTTGTTCCCTGTAAAATCATTGACACGTCGTCGCGGCGGCGCGCAAACGCCGTGACAATGCCGCTTGCGGCCTTCATGGTTTTCTATCACGAGTTAAGACGAATCACATTTTTTATCTGTCCTCACTGCAACCTGTTCATACAAATGTAAAAGAGTATTTGATTTTACAACGTTATTGTTATAATATGTACTTTAATAAAGGTAATAAAGGTTGACTTTTTGGCGCCAACACGAAAAGAGGCGGTAATGTTTTTATGTAATTTTGTAATGTCGGTGTATATTTTGAGCTTTGATGTTTAATATTCATCGTTTAATGTACAGCAAGTGCTCGTGAAAGTGTACAGTAATTGGAAAATTCAATTCAAGACCAAAATTGTACTTTTCGATTTTTCTCCATTAGGCCAGCAAATCTTCATCTTCGTCATCACCCATCAGCCCAGCAAATCTACAGTATAAGTCAACTATCGTTTTACTGTCGATCGAAACGAAGTCATAGTTGTAATTAAATTATTACTCGTCATTGGCGAAAATCGCTCGATTCGGTAGCTGATTGCCAGTATCAAAAAAGAGGTGAAACTCGAGTACGATTTTGTGACACGAGTCACTCGGGTAATTTTATTATGCTAATCGAGTTGTACTCGAGTTTTCAAGTCACTCGAGTTAAGCTATTTAGAGATAACGATTTTATCACACGAGTGGAGAGTTCCACTGCTTTAGTTTAGGAATTTTTAAATATCTTTATTAAACTAGTAATATGTGGTAATATGAAATAAAGTTCAAAATATTAGTTACTCATTATTTATTTATGTAATCAGCGAATAAAACTAAAATGACTTGTTAAGTTTTCGTGTCAGGATGCCTACCGTAGTTGTTTTTTAAAATAAAAACAGCTCATCGAATCTACTCGGTGCGCCGAGTTGACTCGGTAAATCGAGTGCGAACGGACTCGAGTCTAATTATTTTTCAATCGAGTGCGAGTTTGACAAATTCCCTAGTCTACTACTAGAGTAGTAAAAACAAGGCTTGAGTCGCATCATGACATTTTTTTTTTATTGGATAATGTGATGAAACGAACAAAAAGTTCACCTGATGGTAAGTGCAACGCCTCTCATTTCCGAAAGGGTTTTGGAACTGGGAAGAATCCGCCACACTGCTCCAATGCGGGTTGGCGGACTTCACATGTCATTGAAATATTTTTTATTTCTCGGTTCCTCACGATGTTTACCTTCACCGCCGAGCACGTGGTAAATCCGCACTTAAAAATTGCAATTAACAATTTTAGTGGTGCCGGCACCGGGAATCGAATCCAGGACACTCACGTACTATGAGCCGTACTATGAGCCTGCTGTTTTTATTAGCCTTATAAACTGCAGAGCAAAGGCTTCTCTATCATCCTTCCAAGTGTCTCTGTACAGAGTCGTTGTTGTTCAGTTCTTGTCGAAAGAGTCAAGCTTATCTAGCCATCTTGTTCTTGGCCTTTTACCGCGCCGTCGCGCTTTCGTTTTCTATTTAATTGTAACCTTATAAATCCCCTTTAATACGTAACTGGTCATGTTTTAAAATAAAAGGCAGGAATGGGCACAAGCTATTTAAATAAAAAAATGGAATCTACAAGTAATAAAGTAACATTTTCTAAATGAAACTGAACCTTATGTAAGTACCGACTTCAGTTAAATTTATTGAATAATTTAAAGTCTGGCAACACTGTTTGAAATTCAAGTCAAATTCTCGACGGATAAGGAGTGCAATGTACATTATTATAATTGTTTGTGTTACCAGTCAATTTGTCTCCTGATAAGGAAGTGAAAAACGACTCTTTATCGTACTTTTTACGGGAACATATCCGTATCAATAAATACAACGATTCACTGACAGATGGCGTCACGGCTATAGATGATACTATGTAACTGAAAGTGACGACCTCACAACAAGCTGAATTAACAGTTTTTCGGAACTTGTAAAAGATGTAAATCAATTTACAAATTAAATTGAATGCTATTAAAGTTGATTATCGAAAGATAGTAATCTTAATAACATCGCACGACTTCAAGACCACCGATGGACCAACAGGGTAACGTCATGGCAAGGCCCACAAGCCAAGCGTTGCAAAGTAAGAGACGCTGGGAGGATGATCTAGGAAAATGGCTATCTTTGGTTGAGGCCTTCATTAAGAGGCACACATACATACGTACATACAGTCACGGCTATTTCCCATATAAGGGAGGCCACACACGTAGCCGCAATGAGACGTGTCGAGTGGCGAACCACGTCGCCGCCATTTTGGTAAGAGTCAAAAAAATCTTATTCCTCATTGCGTCCCCACAAGCAGTACCGTGACTTTTTTTTATTGTATAAAGTGACGAAACGAGCAAAACGATCACCTGATGGTAAGTGCAACGTCCGCCTACAACAAATGCTGTGTCACCCAGAATATTTCTGTGTGACACCACACTGCACCCGTCACCCTGAGACATCAGTTCTTAAGTCTCAAATGCCCAGTGATTACGCTAGCTCACAGTGCCCTTCAAACCGAGACACGGCAATGCTTGCACACTACTGCTTCACGGTAGAATAACTGGCCCTGGGGTGGTACCTACCTAGACGGATTCCTGCATAGGAATCCTACCACCACTACAAAATGACTATGGTGTTCTGCACGAATAAAGGCTGTCTATGCCATACCTTAGTCGCCTATTACGACACCAAGTAACGAAAGAGGTAGGTGCTATTCTACTCTGACGGACTATAGGTAGGCGAAGAACAAAAGAGAAATCTGCCTGCTATTAAGTAAAAAACGAAATTTATGGCATGTACGTATGTGTTTATACGTAAATGCCTGCATATGTATATATGTAAATGTATTCACTGGTAGTAGGATTTCTATGCACGAATCCGTCTAGTTAGTAACCACCACAGGCACACATTATTTCGATGTTAAGGGCCCTGACAGCTAGTGTAATCACTGCGTATGCGACGTAAGAACTGATGTCTAATGGTGACGCGCGCAGTGTGGTGCTACACAGAAATGTTCTGGGTGACACAGCATTTGTTATGGGCCGACGTTGCACTTACCATCTGGTGAACGTTATGCCCATCTCGTCACTTTTATAAATAAAAAAAAAATTGGGTGCATATACGTTTATGTTTGTGTAGGTATAAGTAAGCATGCGTGTGTGAGTGTGGGTGTGGGGGTGTGTATGTGCCAATGTAGTACACAGACAAACTACTTTGTAGTGTACTACAAACTAGTATAAAAGAACAAATATTAGATATGTTTTCTATTATTTTAGTTTTGTAATAGCTTGTAATAGCCCAGGGGCCGGGCGCTCGCATTAAAATTCCATAGTACGCGAGTGAACTGGGTTCGATTCCCTGTGCCGGCGCCACTAAAATTGCATTTTTAAGTACTGATTTACCACGTGCTCGGCGGTAAGGCAACATCGGTGAGGAAACCTGCATGTCTGAAAAATAAAAATATTTCGACATGTGAAGTCCGCCAACGCGCATTGGAGCAGCGTGGCGGACAGCTCCCGGCTCCAAAACCCTCTCATAAATGAGTGGCCTATGCTCAGCTGTGGTATATTTATATGCTGTTACTTTTTTTCTTTAAGTAATAAAAGGCTCTTAAATTAAAGGATTAAATTAAGTAATTATCTATAGACTTTAAACCTATCTCAGAACTGGATGACAATTGTCTGTCTGTTTGGTTGTCTGTTGGCAACAAATTTATCAACCTTATATTTATAGTCCGTTTTAAAAGCGTGGTATATAAAAGTTTCATATACGATGGTGCTGATAATGAAGCCGGAAGCTGGCTATAGCAACTGCTCAACTAAGCAAGATAGCTCCGTCATGATTGGGTTAGATGGATTTGTTTTGACAATTACTACACTCTACTAATTACTATACACTAGGTCGACCGCGTGGCGTAGTGGTTAGCGTATCTGACTTCTGCGCCACCGGTCCTGGGTTCGATTCCCAGCCCGAGGACAACATTTGCGCAAACACACAAATTGTTGCTTTTCCAGTCTGGTTGTGTTGTGCATGTGTAATGTATGTTTGTAAAACGCACCCACGATACAGGAGCAAAAAAATCCTACTGAGGGGCTTAATTTTTTTAAATAAAAATAAAACTATCAATATATGAAGTCCACAGCTGAGCAAATAAAAGCCAGTAACAAAGATATAATTTTCCTTTAAAACTTATATATTATTTGTATACACGCACAGAGTATAGCGGTTTTGAGATCGCCGTGACGTGCCGCATTTGGACAGAAATAAACGGAAGGGGAAGTCGACGAAATCGGCGCGAATTCATTATCAAATTTCCTCATTGGAACGCGGTAGGCACTTCGACGGACTTCATCATGCGTAAGACAAAATAACATTGAATTGTGAGAACGTTCACGTTTTAAGCCGGAAACTGTGTAGGCTCAACATTGCTTGTATGCTGTTTACCGCCAGGTCTTGTTTTGGTGATTTTTTAATGTATAAAAAATGACGAAAGTAAATTAATTTTTTTTTGGTGAGTAAATTGAAACCGTGTGAGTGAATTCACACGGTTTCAATTAAGGAAAGTCGTCGTCGTCGTTCCAGCCCATCACAAGTCCACTACTGAACATAGGCCTCCCCCATTGATAGACACAAAAGATTGTGGTTCTCATATTGGAGGGATTTTGCCATAGTTGCCACGCTTGGCCAGGGATTGGCAACCGCAGTTTATTTATTCAGATGTTCCATGAAGATGCTGCTGCCCATCTCCTGTTGCTGCTGCCCATCTCCTAAGGAAGGAAAGTAACAGCCTTTAAAGTCCCACTGCTGGGCCTGTGCCTTATCCCATTTGTTGTTTTGTGTTATGCCTCGCTTTAATGGTAGAGTGACTTACTCACTAGAATATTTTCTCACACACAGGAAACATTTCTCACGATGTTTTAGTTCTGAGCACGTGGTTTTTATTGTATAAAGTGACGAAACGAGCCAAACGTTCACCTGATGGTAAGTGCAACGCCCGCCCACAACAAATGCTGCGTCACCCAGAATACTTCTGTGTGACACTACACTGCGCCCGTCACCCTGAGACAAATGCCCAGTGATTACGCTAGCTCACAGTGCCCTTCAAACCGAAACACAGTAATGCTTCCACACTTCTGCTTCACGGAAGAATAACTGGCCCTGGGATGGTACCTACCTAGACGGATTCCTGCATAGGAAGCTTACCACCAGTATTTGGTGCAGCATTCAAAATTACAATTATAAATTTTGGAGGTGCTTACATCAGGGATCGAATCCAGGTCACTCGCGTACTAAGAAACTTGTACGCGTGCGCCCAGAACCCGAACTACATTCTGTTTTCTTGTAGGACTGCTTTCTACAAGAAAACGGAAAGCTTGCGGGGGGGGGGGGGGAAGACTAACCTTTTTATTGTTTATCAAAGGATAACGTAAACAAATATTTATCTAAATTAATTCGAACTAAATGATAATAAGACAAGGCACGTGTACTATTAAAATACTTACAGTATTTAAAAAATGATAGATATCATTATTATTACTAATATTTCTGTTAAAAACTTCAAAATGTGCTCAAAATCTGTGTGCAATTGAAAGCGAAATGTAGATAATATTTTACGAGTCGCATGTGAAATAATTATCATAAGATTCTAAATCACAGTCGCGTTTGTTACACACATTCACTTCAACTGCTATATTTCATTTTCATTGCATATGAAATCGCACAGATAATTTCACCGTAACAACGGGTTACAGTTTATGTGGACTGTGGACACGCCATTCTAGCGCCATTATTATCAAAATTTACCAAATTATTTGCAACCTTAATGCCAAAGTGATAGGGCTTTCTTCGAAATTACGAGTATTAAAGCAGTCTATGAACTGCCTCAACTGCTTTCGAACTCAAGGCTCGCGCGTCCGGGCTATTTATTGTTAAGGTACTTCTTGTATTTTAAGTCTTTAGATTTATGTTATAAAGCTGCGATTCCTTTGCAGTTACTTACAGATAATATTTCGTTTACTATAAAATATCATTTGAATAAATGTATGCTAACGCGAATATCAAATCGTTGTTTGTGAAAAGGTTGCCATAACCGCGCCCATATTTTCTTATAATTAACGAATTTTTGTTTTTTTTTTCAAAGGCTTCGCGCGGTTTGCGCATATACCACTGACAAATTAAATAAAATGTAACTTCATATTTTCACATATTATCACAATAGCTCTTTCGACGTTTCCCACGCTTTTTTCATTCGTTACACTTTTTATTTATTTATTAATGGAAACATTCACCAACTATTTTCCAGTGTCAAGTAACATATTCAAGTAATACAATCTTCTAGAAGCAACACTTTCGAATTTTGAGCGACAGTAAAACGATAGTTGACTTTTACTGAAGATTTGCTGGACTGATGGAGACAAAACGAAAAGCACAATATTGGTCTTGAATTGAATTTTCCAATGACTGTACACTTTCAGGAGCACTTGCTGCTTAAGTAGACAATCAATATTAAACATCAAAACTCCAAATATACACAGAAATTACAAAATTAAATAAAAACACTACCGCCACTTTTCGAGTTGCCGCCAAAAGTCCATGAGATTTTGGACAATCAGTAAAGTCTTTTGTTATGTTTGGAAAGTAAGTTTGACATGGAATTTGATTTCCAAAAAATATCTCTAATTAAAAATAAATTAAATAACCGTCAGTAAAGTTTTCATTAAATTGGACGTCTTTCCGCTGTACATTTTTGTCCGAAACAATTAAATCCTAATCCTAACAATATCATAGTGGGCTGTACCTACTCCTTTATGCAGCCATTTCTAATATGTTGTAGCTGTTTGGTACCCCTAATAAATTAAAAAAAAACAAACTAAATTGAGAGGTACCTACACCTACATTAGCATTTGTTTACTTACGTTTGACTAAAATTTTAACACGATCAAAACTATTCTCCAAAAAAAAGAACAAAGGAAGTTAGTTACTTCATAAAATAACACTGCACCCGTGTTTTGGTGGTACCAAGTTATTTTTAGTCAATGAAGGCATAGGTCTCTTTGTCATAATTACAATATTATTTTTATTGATAATTGTCTCAGTTTATCAATTTCTTCATCGATCGACAGGCAAACAACTTAAGAGTATTCATTAGAGAAATAATTGCGGTAATTATAAACACGCTTAATAGTTGGATATAAACAACATAATATGTTTATAAACTTTTGTAACTGAATTAAGTAACAAGTTTTTATTAATGATCGAAGAACAATTATTTTTGCTATTTGTTAAAATATTGTACAGATGAAATAAATATTCATAGTGCATTTGTACGAGTAATTTTACATTATGCAGAAAGTGCTCGTGAAACTGTAGTGTGATTGGAAAATTCAAGACCGATATTTGTCTTTTCGTTATTTCTCCATCATAACTTGACACAGAATGTTCATTAAAAGAAAAAAATATTTAGTACAATCACTTTACTGTTGATGTTCTAACAAACTATGATATTTGAAGTCTTGCTACGTTATGAACGTAGATGTTATTATGACTTTTAACTATTGCTAGAATTAAATGAATAAATAAATTAAGTAGATAATATCTAGTCATGAGCGTTGCTATGCCTAAATCACTGCAAGTACTTTTACTTCGTACATACTTACCAAAACCGGTCTAACAGGCGTTGGTCTCGAATCCGATATAGGTACTTAACAGAGAACAGGTGCGTAACGTTTTTAAACACAGCTCAAAACAATTCCCAACAAAAACATAAATTTTCACACGGACACTGGCGTTTGAATGTTATTGCAAGTTTTAGCACGGAAACAATCAAAATTCGTCACAATACACTTTGATTAAAAATCAGAAAATCTACGTAAGTTTTACAGATAAAAAAAATTAATTAAATTCGAATGATGTTAAAACTTTGAAAAAGTTCGCTACAATTTTTAAGCTCGCGTGATAGACTTTTCAATTCGAAACACAAACCACAACTACTAAATAAAACTACTACTGCGAAGCCGACGGAATGAGTCAACCAGTCAGCCAACCAATGGATTGACTTGTGTGGGTCGACAAAAAATTTAAGGTTAACCAAAATTTGTGTTTTTTGTGGCTATCCCAAATTTTAAAATTAATTCATAATAAAAACATTATTCGTTGAACATTCATATTAGTTATATCTTTTTATATTATATTATCAAAAAACTTAATGTTGACTTAATTATTACATAATTCGGGAATAAGTTACAATCAATATGTAAGGATAAAAATATAGGTTGGGCCAAAATCGTTACACATTTGAAACATGAATAGAAATAAAACTACAAAGGATATATTGTTGATCATTTATTCAACGTAACAACTACTTTTATTTAAAATAATTTTGGAAAAGTCGCTGACACATGCGGCGGGAGATTGTGGCTATCTCCTCGTCGAATGATCTGCTATAATTTCTATTTTGTAGTCGGTTTTTTACATTCACATGGCTTTTCAGGTCGTTTCTACACGAAAAAATCGCAATGTGTAAAGTTTAGGCTCCTCTCAAGCCATGGAATATCACCTTTGCGGGAAATCAATTTGTTCGTCTACCTACATTTCTTTAATTACCGGTAAAGTCAAGTTTGACTGTATGGCATGTTGCTTCCATCTTATTTCATCCAAGTCTGCTCTTGTATCCTTCAAATTCATGTAACGGTGGCATCAAGACTCTTGCAAAATTTTCTCTAAATTCCGCAGAATTCACAGTTACGTTATTTACTTCATTATTTTCAATTAAATCCGGACCAATAATGTCTTTTGCTGATATGGCTGCCCATGGCCGTTTTGGGTGAATGAAGTGGCTTTTGGTGTTTAAGACGAGGGAGTAACGTAAAGTAAATATTGTGCTCATTGACGTGTCCATTGGTGTGAAAATGGACGTCTTCCATAAACAATACATCTCAAGACTAGAGAATCGCTCTAGCATAGTGTCAGCCAACAACTTACGTTGAATGCAATCGTTCGGTTTCATTTCCTGCACAATTTGAATTCTGGGTTCTCGATTCTTGACCATTCCTTGCGGAAATTTCAACCTCCCGAAAGTACTCTTCGCTCCATCTTGAACGTGGCCGTCCTGGAACATCTGAATAAATAAAATCCGGTTGAAAAATTATGGCAAAATCACCTCAAAGTGAGAGCTACCAACTATTGTGGTGATAGGCTGAAATGACGATGATGGTGGAACCAGTTTGCCTGGAAGTTTTTGACCCAGGTTTTATTTAATTATTAACACTTGGACACTGACTTACACGGTGTAATCTCATTCTAAACAGACATCGCAACGTAGGAATCGTTGTTTCTGTAAAATTGTTTAACAGAAAAACCACGCTGTCGTCCCGTGAAGTGCTCCATTGTGACTAAAATTGCATGAAGCGACGAATAATTTACCATCACCCGCACGCCCCTCCATCTAACGGTTTTTGATAAATTCAGTGTTGCTATTAGCAAACAAATTTATTCTGTATATATGCTTATCTAAATAAAGTTGAAATAAATAAAGTAACGTAGGTTAAATTCAGACGAATTCCAGATTTTATCTGGAAGGAAACATTTTAGTTCAGAGTATCGTTTGAAGAGAGATACTAAGTATCGTTTGAACTTATATTAGATATGATTATTTATAATGTAGTAAATGCTATATTGTTATTAATTAACATATTTTCTTACTTGTAGAAAGATGCGTAAAGGTAAAAAATATAATATTTAAACAAAATCCTAAATTTATCTTTAAACTTAAGCGGACTGAAATGCATATAATATTTGGTGGTATCGTACTGGTCTTACGCTATATTTGTAGTAAAAAAAGTAAAAGTTACCGCCTTGAAACGTCCCACTGCTGAGCACAGACCTTCTCTGAGAATGTTTTGGAGCCAGGAAGAGTTCACCTGCACAGCTCCAATGCAGATTGGCGAACTTCAAATGTCTCGAAATATTTTTATTAGTCGGACATGCAGGTTTCCTCATCATGTTTTCCTTTAGCGCTGAGCACGTTGAAAATAAGCACTTAAAATTGTAGAACAATTTTAGAGATCCCGGCACTGAGGATCGAACTCAGGTTCCTCGCGTACTACTAGCTTCTAGTATCGAATTACCGCCGTAATTTATGCAATAAAATTCTTTAAATATTTCCAATTTGAAATTTGCCATGGACGCAACGGAAGAATGGCAAACTTTCTGTCATAACGAAAATGTACCGCTGGAAGCTAAGTAATAAAAAAGTGAGATGTTTCGTAGGCGATTGAGACCGCTCCCACATTCTGAATGTTTCGATTAAGGAGGCTAGTTTGCTGCTTTTCACGCTTTACCTTTAAGTAATCTTAGTTCATTGTTTGACGGTGAAAGCTTACGCGGAGCGGTTGGATGTTCTAAGGTGAGTACAGTTCTCTAAACTATATCTTTTTCTTGTGTTAGCAGCATTGACGACTATAATATCTGCAGACTCTTGCCAGAAAAGCGCAAGCAATCCATCACAGTTCTCTAAGTAACGTCATCTAAAGGACCCTTGTTTTAGAAACCTTAGCGTCAGAGACAGCTGAATTATGTAAATGGCGCCAATATGAGTATCCAAGTGAATACTCAGGAATACTATGTGTTTGTACTATTCACTGTAGTGAATATTTAGGAGTGAATACTTAGGAATACTTTGTGCTTGTACTATTTACTGTAGTGACGATCGATCCTTGGTGTGCTCGCATAGTGATCTTTAAATGAACTGTATCTGCATTTTAAGAGACGTGTGGTGTTGCTTAAGAGAAACAACAACCCCAACTTAACTCGACAAAGGGAAAATAAAAACGGGAGATGGGCATTCTTCCTGGAACATCTGAGTAAAAAAACTGCGGTTGCCAACCAGTCTGCCAAGCATGGCAACTATGGCAAAATTCCTAACAAAAAGGAGCTACAAGCTTTTGTTGCAATCTATGGGAGGCCTATGTTCAGCAGTGGACTAGTGATGATCCGAAATTATGATGATGATCTGCGTTTGATTACTGCCGCTGCTGACGAGAGGGTTAAATCCATAAAACCATTCAAAGAGAAAATAAAGCGTACGTTCTTGGCACTACGTCACTAAAATTAGGGCTGTATGATAATTTTAGGTATTAGTTTTTAAATAGGTATTGTATTTTATTATGGTTTTGAATAATAAATGCATTGTACATTAATTTAATATCTATTTATGACAATGAAATAGCCTTGTCACCCTAAAGTTTCCGTGACGTAGCTCAAGAGTGAAATGAATGACACTATTCAGGCTTGTAGCAGTGTTACCATTTCTGACGAACTTCCAATGTACACAGAAAACAGTTTAAAGAGAAAATATGGTATTCAATTTATCTAAGTAAATCAACGTTGATAATCTTTTTTGGAATGATTATGTTTTACATATGTCAAAGGTTTGGTTGAAAATTTGCAGTATACATAAAACTATTTAACATTTCCCCTGTCTTTACGTAGATTTTATTATTTATTTTAAGTCAAAACAAGGCACAACAAGGCAGGCACGTACAGATACGTAGACGTAATACGTTTTTTTGTAATTATAAATATATTATTATATTTTTGCATATTTAGCTACATTTGTTAATGACGGGAAAGTTTGGATCTAATATCGTAAACATTTTTAAGGTGCACCAATTTAAATAAACGTATGCACCAAATAACACTTTAATTTTCCAAAAGATCGAATTTAATTTGAAATTTGAATTTAGTACACGACAACATCGTTACAACTGGGCGAACGTTTTTACCGCTGACGATTTCTCTATGCGGGATTTTACGCGGGAAAAGAATGGCTTAGTTTTATCAATTATTATATTTTCATCCGTTATTTTATGAGGGTGTGACTCTGACTCAACGCAGTAACATTTCATGTAATTCAATACAAATATTTGGATTCAGTTAAAGGAATTCAGATCAGGGACCGTACAACCCCGATTATGAGTTAATTCTTTCGAAAGTGTTACTCATTTATTTAGTTACCCAAAGGATAGTGTTACCTTTTGTTCGTAAAACCTCTTCACTAGTGAAAGGGTAACCCTTTCTATAAGTTGCCCGACGGAAAGGGTTACACTCTTTCATTGAGGTAACCAGTTGAAGAGGTTTCTCTCTTGATAGGGTTTTTCAGGGTTACCTTCGGGTTACCTATGATTTTAACTTACGCCATTGGGGTGGGGGACTACTATAGTCGCTTGTTTATAGAGCAACTAGGCTCTAGTTAACGCTGTGGTGACTCGACACGTGCTACCAAATGCATTCAGTTTTGCAACTAATGCAAAGCTAGGAGAAATCAAATTACAGTGCTTGGTATCGGAAAAGGTTACCCTGTTACAATGGTTGAAGAGGTTACCCTTTCGGACCGAGTAACCATTTCATACTAATAAGCAAATTCTATCGATAACCCTGTATATAGGTAACAAAAATGAAAGGGTTTTGAATAGGTTACCTATTGAAGCTGCTTACCGTAATTAAGTGTAACCAATTTGCAGTAGGTTTTTCAGAAACACTTAGAAAAACCATATCCGTGTGGTGGCGGCTCGTTAAAAGAATACTACCACTCCATCTCATCCAATGGATCTCGTAAAAGGCGAGTAAGGAATTAAACTGCACTGTGTGCAACAGCGCATGGTGGCGATTTGTTGTTTTGATTGTGGCAGTCATCTGTTTTAGCAGTGAGTGCCCAGTCACACACGTCGTCACGTCACGTCACGTCGTGACGTGAGTCGTCAGTCAAACACGCAGCAACACATTGAAATGAAATGAAATGTATTTTATTATTTGATGTAAGAGTTCGCAGTACTCACCTATGTAAAGACCATTTTCGGTATTAAGCTGTTTCAATTTCCCCGGCGATATTTTTCCAACGGAACCCAATCCGTCCACTTCGAGCACGCCTGCTTGCCGGTTTCTGATTTAAACAAGAGAATTATTATGTAACTATATTTATAATATACTTATTTATGAGCCGTGTGGTGGCGGCTCGTTAAAAGAATACTTCCACTCCATCTCATCCAATGGATCTCGTAAAAGGCGAGAAAGGAATTAAACTGCACTGTGCACCCAACAGCGCATGGTGGCGATGGGCTCACCACCTATCACACCAAGTGCATAATATTGTTTTGGTGAAACGCGGATTGTGGCATTCATCTGTTTTTGCAGTGAGTGCCCAGTCTCTGACTACCCCTTATGGGATACAGTCGTGATCTTATGCATGTATGTATGTATGTATGTATGTATCAAAAACCCTTTCAACGGGTAACCAAAATGGTCCCTGATTCAGATATTCATTACAAACGTTTTAACAAAAAAAAAATGCATAACGCTTTATACAATATAACCTAGAAACTATAGTTGTAATTTTAACTTTTCTGCTACAAAACAATCCATTTAACAAACATCCGAGCTCGATTTTTTTTTAGATTTGAAAAACTTACGAGGCGAGCAAAACATTGATCTGATTGTAACGTCTGCCCATAACAAATGCCGTGTCACCCAGAACATTTTTGTGTAGCACCACACTGCGCCAGTCACCCTCAGACATCAATTCTTAAGTCTCACATTCCCACTGTTTACAACAGCTCTGTGCCGAAACACGGTAATGTTTGCGCACTACTGCTTCACGCCAGAATAACTGGCCTGGGTTGGTACCTGCCTAGACAGATTCCTGCAATAGGAATACTTATAATTAATACACGTATTTTTGTTTATGCTAGGGATTCAAACACAACATTCCATGACTATTAAGGTACGTTAAACGCTGAGCTGTAATAGCCGATTACCACCCCTATTGACAACCGTGTGGCCTAGTGCTCAGAGCACCTGACTTCCGCGCCGCGGGTTCTAGGTTCGAATTACAGCTACCACGAATTGTTGGTTGTGTTGTGTATGTGAAATTTATATCTGTAATCACACTACAGCAGAAATCCTAGTGGGATATAGTTTTATGAAAAGGAATAAAAAAATACTAGGCTTATTCGTTTGAAAGATAAGTCCACTGCATTACGTGGCTTCTTTCTATATGCATTTGGTAAATAATCAAGCTCAATCATCAACAACGACAAGCTTACACATTACATGTTCAATATACGACTTGCACGATATACCACACGTAAAATTTTGGACGGTTACGGGAGTTTATTAGAGCTTTTTAAAGGCGTGGTCTTCACTACTTGGCACAAGTCTCCCCTTATCTTTCGTGTTAGCGAGGCTTTCGTAGGTAAGGCGAGTTTAATTGATTTTTTTCTCTGCCCAATAATGGTATAAGAGCCGTGTGGTGGCGGCTCGTAAAAAGAATACTACCACTCCATCTCATCCAATGGATTTCATAAAAGGCGAGTAAGGAATTAAACTGCACTGTGCACCCAACAGCGCATGGTGGCGATGGGCTCACCACCTATTACACCAAGTGCATTATATTGTTTTGGTGAAACGTGAATTGTGGCAGTCATCTGTTTTTGCAGTGAGTGCCCAGTCTCTGACTACCCCTTATGGGATACAGTCTTTTTTTTTATGATTTCCACCAGGAAGTACACCGTCCCTGGTGGCCGTTTATTCACTAATAGGTACACAGTTTACATTTGTATTTATAACAATTTATTTCCAATGTTTCACAGAAAGAAATACCATCGCATCTCTGCTATTTGATACTGAGATGTTATGGATATTCTTAGTTTCGAAAAAGTATTTTTTATTATGATTTAATTATAATTAAGTTTATTATTTATTAGTAGTAAGAAAAAGTTGGCGTATACAAAATAAAGTAAATTTAGGACAATTTTTAAATCTATTTCTTAACTTAATGCTAATTTTATAACTAGTTATTATTAATTAGACTACTGCTTAAACTACTGTGATTAAGGCTAAGTTATAACACAATAAAATAAAATAAAATTCTAGATCAGTCGTTTTGCGAGGATTTAATAGTTACAAATTGTTAAATTTCTTAAGTCTATTTACAATAAATTCAGTAAAACTAATGAAGGAGCTCATAGGTGCTTCCTTTCTCATGAGCTCGATCATGTTATAGGAAGGCACACCGGCGTTGTTACAGATCGTTTCGTGATCGTATCTCGCGGAGCAAAACGCGGGGCACTGTTGCATTAAGTGTTCGATGGTCTGTGAAGCAGAGCCATCACATGGACACTTGTCGTCCCTAGTGATTTTAAATCGGTGGAGATAGGCTTTGTGGAAGCCATGTCCGGTGAGAACCTGAGTTAGGTGGAAACTAGTTTTAATAACCGCTCTTAATTCCCTAATATGGTTTAACGAGGGAAGTAGTGTTTTTGGGTGTTGCCCTTGCTGCGCACTTTCATACCTCGCCTGCCAAATAGCCAGGTTGTCGGCTTTTAAATTGTGTTTGATGTAGGACATTGGTGTTGCGAAGTAGTGTGGAGACATGTGTGCTTTGGCTCCTGCCTTGGCCGCCACGTCTGCCGCCTCATTGCCAGCTATGCCGGCGTGACTCTTCACCCAGGCGAAGTCTATGGTGCCAAAGTGTTTGTGTCGATGTATTGTATGGTATATATTTGAAACTATAGGGTGTGTATTGGTTCTGTTTTGGATTGAGTGTAAGGATGAGAGTGAATCTGTGTAAATTACTGTGTCTTTGTACTTTCTTTCAGCCGCCCATTTACAGGCATAGAGAATTGCAAGAAGTTCAGCTTGAAAGACAGTACAGGTTCTGTGGAGCTTAAACTTTTTGGTGGCGTTGTCTGTGCAGTGGTAGGAAACAAAAGCGGCACCGACTGTTCCGTCTTCCTGCTTGCTACCATCTGTGTAAATACGTGCTGTGTCTGGACTGATCAGCGCGTCTATTTCATCTTGTGAAGTTATATATTTAGGGTGGATAGTTATTCTTTCCATCGGGTGTAACAGTTCGTGTATGGGAGTGGGTTTCTCGAGGGAGAGATCACTAGGTACGTAATTAGAGGTGCCTATCAGTCTAGAGCTTTCTATTGCGTGGACCTGTTTAACTTTGAGATCTAGGGGCATCAGATCGGAGAGAGCAATAGCCGCAGGCGTCGAGACTGTGCGAAAGCCTCTTATAGCTTTGATCGCAAAGCCGCGTTGCATACTTTCGAGGCTTCTCCTGATGCACTTTTTAAGGGCGACATGTCCCCATATTCCGGCAGCGTAGGTGATTGTCGGTTCAATCACCTGCTGGTATATTGTGCGGATGTTCTCAAGATGGGCCCCCCAAGTAGGCCGCGAGTAGATGCATAAGGTGTTAAATATTCGCACAGCTTTGTTGATGACATGACGAACGTGCCGGCTAAAAAGGAACTTCTCGTCTAAGATGACCCCCAGATATTTCATTTCCGGTGAGAAGCTGAGGTCATATACACCCATAGTGATTCTGGCAGACTTGGCCTTCGGAGTAAAGGCGATCATTTGAGTTTTTGTGGGGCTGAAATTCAGCTTAACGCTGGTCCCCCACTCGACTATCTTAGAGAGAGCCTGGTTGGTAATACTCTGAAGACCGCCTACACTCTCAGCCGTCACTACCAGTAGCACGTCGTCCGCGAATGCCTGCATGTGGCAACCCGTTGGAAGCTCCATGTCCAAGAGATCATCCAGGATGATGCTCCACAGCACTGGACCGCAGAACCCTGTATGCAGCCCTTGGTCATCACCTTGGTGGCCCGCTCCCCCGCGTGATCTAAGATGACCTCACGGTCGCAAACATAATTAGCTATAAGCCCAAAGATGTTAGCTGGGCAGCCTATATGTCGCAACCGGTGGAAAAGCGCCGGCCACCAGGCGTTGTCAAAGGCTGCTTTGATGTCAAGTGAAACGGCAATGGCTAGATGTTTATTGCCTTTCGCCTGTTTCACAATGCCAAGAGCCGTGTCGATGGCCATTGTGGTGTTTGTTTGGGCGCGGAAGCCAAATTGTTTGGCATTAACTTTGCCGTTAACTGCGGCCCAGTGTGTAACCCGGTTTATGAAAAGTTTTTCGAGTAGCTTCCCAAATAAAGGCAGCAGACCTATTGGTCGGAACGAACCCAACTCCCGGTGATCGGATTTACCGGGTTTGGGAATGATTTTAACATAAGCCGTTTTCCATTGTCTGGGAAAATGTTGTAAGCTAAGGCATTGATTTAAAATAGCAGTGAGTAATTTTGGGTAATCTTTGGCAAATTGATGGCAAATGTCAGAGGTTAGGTTGTCTATACCAGGTGCTTTCTTAGGACTCATAAATTTAAAGCACTCCAGGATTTCCTCCTCGGAAAAGGGTGAATCATTCGGCGTAAGTGGCAGGGTGTTGTGTGAATGTCTAAGTTCATGGTGTCTGGGTTCAGTGTCTGGTAGGTCATCTGGATAAAAGTGATGGAGCAGAGCCTTCGCGGTTTCTGCTAGTGAATCCATTTCCGGTATTCAGGGTGACCGGAGGTCGCCTAGGAGCAGTGACTCTGAGTAACCTGTTAGTCAGAGACCACACATTCTCCTTGGTTTGGAGATCGCAAAACTCTCGGAAGTGTTTTGTAGACTCAGATCTGAGTTTGTTTGAATATGCAGTTTTTTTGGTCTTTTGTTCTGTCAGCAAATCACCAAGGGGCATACCGCGGCGTTTGTGACAGTGTATTTTGTGGTGAATGTCTATTACTGCTTGTTTTAGTAACTCCAACTCCTCGGTCCACCATGGAGGTTTGTATTTTGCACCCTTTCCTCCAGTGCGCATACTGTCACGGCAAGCTGTATGGATAATGTCGTTGACCTGATTGATGATATCCTCCAACTGACTGGAGCTTAGAGACGCTATGTCTACGTCAAGGACGTCAGACATAGCCATGCGAAAGTGCAGGGCTTCTTTAAAAAGCGGCCAGGATGCTTTATCGGATTTGTATATGAAAGTGGATGTGTTATATGTACGTACAGAGAAAGAAGAGGGAGTTCGTGTCTGTTTGTGTGTGATGGCATTATGATTAATACTGAATTCAATAGCGTTGTGTTAGGAAGATGTGCAGATGTTTAGATTGACCCTCCAATCGGATATATGGTCAAAAATGTGTCCCGAAGCAAAAGTGAGGTCGATAATAGACGTGCGATCTCGGCCGTGAGTGACGGTTTCAAATGTCGGCGTATTGCCTGTGTTGCACAAAAACATATCATTGCTGAAAATGACGTCTACGACGTCGTTGCCTCTAGAGTTGCCCTAAACGCTTCCCCATAAGGGGTGCCAGCCATTCAGATCGCCACCCACGACTTTAGGAGTACTGCCAGTAGCCTTCAGAAAGGCGTCCAAGCGATCGAGAGTTTGTAACTCGTCACGTTCCGGTTCTACGTATACTGAGGCGAAATAAATATTACGGTTGGAAGTGGTTAGCCTAACTACGCTAATGTTAGAAGAGGAATATTGCGACAGTCCTATAATATTCCCGCATTCTGGCTTAGCTATAATGCAAGCCTTTACTCTGTTTTCCGTTGGAAACTGATATATATTAATACCATGCACTGCTTTCATTTCCTTATTCGCTCCAACGTAAGGTTCCGATACTAAGGCAATGTCGTAATTGCCAGCCATAAAAGACAATAGTAGTTCGTGTAAACTGTTTTTGGATTTGTCTATGTTACACTGTAAAATACGTAATGATTTGTTATGATCCATAATCGGTTCGGTTAACAATCCTCTCTCTCACGGCTCGCAGTCGTGGACAATTGTTGGAGTTGGCTGTATGCATATTATCGAACTTTGTACTAAATCGATTATTATGGGAGGTGCAATTATAGCATTTTGCACTGTTTGGAGAGTCCTTTACGGGGCAGTTTGTAACCTGGTGTTCAGTGCTTGCGCAATGGGCACAGGGACTGTCTGTGGCTGTACATCTTGATTTCATATGGCCGAACTGGAGGCACTTATGGCATTGGAGGAAGGGCGAGAAACTGTCTACATGGATACGCTGATGGTCTATTGATACTCTAGACATTTCTATTATTTTCCTATATATTTTAGGCTCAGCAAGGAGAACCGCGTTGTAAAGATTCACGTTTTTGTTGTTACGTTTAAACCTAAGTTTCAGGCACTCATCGGGGTCACGGTCAGTAGCGAGGAGGTTGGTGAGTTCAGAGTTCTGGGTGAGCATGATTTTAACTAGGTCCTCTTAAGGAACGTCCTCAGAAATGCCCTTAAGTATTAACATAGGCTTGAGCCTTCGAACAGACTCAGCTCTTACCTCGGGTTTGTTAGTAAGTCAGTGTGTCGTCCCTTTGAGTTTCACTGTCAAACTCGATCCGTAGTTTATTGTTGGATACCGGCTGAATCCTAGCCGGTGCGTAATTAGAATTCCTGTACGATATATTTTTCCTGAAGGCCTCTACGACGTCTAGTCTGGTTTTCGCAGATGCAGTACTGAATATTATCGCCGGCTTGGATTGATGTGGCGCATGCGGAGGGGCTGATCTGCCTGTATTAGCAGTCTTTCCTCCTCCGCTTCTGAAGGCAGCCGCCTGGGCATAGGAGAGTCTCCGTGAGGCAGCGATGGTGGATGCCACAGTCTTGTTGACTTCGGCGACCTCCTTGCGCACACAAGCTGCTATTTCGATCCTTAGATCATTTAGAGAGGGTGTTGTAATGATGCTCGATACAGTGTTGAGAGCTCTGGTTGCACGTCGAATCTCCTCCATAACGCTGCCGATGAGGCGTTTGTTTGCCGCCGTGACATTCTTGCCATCATTTAGAGCTGTGTTTGCGCAGGTGATTAATTTGTTTACCACCTCGGAGAAAGTCTCTGTGCTGACAACTTCTTCGGCGGTAGCCGGGAGTACAGGAGGTTCACTGGACGGTGGCGCCATTTTTCTGTTTAGTAGAAAAAGTGATAGTTTTCAAAAATGTAGGATGAGGGGGGGGGAGTGATATTTTCTTGTGAATTTTATTAGGGGAAGGTTTTAAGACACGACGGATGCTATAAAGTAAAAAAAAACGTATAAGAAGTTCGAAATTTGAGAGTGCGGAAAAATTTATGTAATTACGTAAAATTGAATGAAACTAAAAACTTTCAATATTCAAAAAAAATTAAATGGGAGTCGATGCAGAGTTACTGATATATGTTTCTCTAAAGAGAACGGAAATGTGGTCAATTTTGCTCTAAGTAGCTCCGTTTCCGAGTTATCAGCATAGGAAGAGTTCCTTCATAGACTGGATTTGAAAAGAGTTATCGAAGGAAATTAAATACTTAGAGGTTATTATCTTAAAATATTTTGTTATAGGGGTTATTTTTTGGTTGAGACTGACATAGTGACATAGAAAAAAAAGTGAAATAGAGAAATTTGAAGGTGCCAAAAAATAAATTTTGAAATTACGTAAAAATTTGGTAATGGCAAATGAAAAACTTTATAATTTGAAAAGTATCACTAGGAAAATTCTAAGAATTTGCATAGATATTCTCTAGCAATAATGGGGTATCGTCACTCACAATTTTGACCTAGGGGTCACAAAATGAAAACACGGCACAAATATTCTGAAAGTAGTTCTTGCAGCTCACATCGGTTGTCGCACGAAGATGTTAAAGGGCTTGTTAGAAAGCCCTAGTCATGCCCAATCTGTGGATACCTTCCAAATCACCCGCAGAATCCTGGTTCCGGTTTTACGGAAAACGGAGAGATTTGCTTTTAGGCAATTTTCTCCTAAATGGCTGATGGTAAACTTTTTAAACTTCGCATGTGGAAAGGTGCTGTCAGGACGAGTCCAATAAGTACAAACTCGATATGGGTTGTAGTGAATAATCGAGCGCCGCACTCACTTAAGTGTTTTGACACTCACTGAATTTTACATTTTTGGCCGAATTTTTGTTAAAACTTGTCTTGCGGCTAAAAACTAACACCAGCGTATAGCTCTCACTAGCGCGCAACTTTTGGTATATAATACGCCATTTTAAACACTATCTGTACCACTTTTTCGAATTGTTGAGACCGGAGCGACGCGGTTTAGCTGCTCACGTGGCCACGGTCCCTCAGTCTGCATTACGGGATATAGTCGTGATCTTATGTATGTATAATGGTATAATACAATTGCAGTTAAGATTTTTTTGCGGTTCCGGTACTTTTACACTCGCGTACTATGATTAACCACAACGGTGCCTGAGCCAGAACGGTTTTTATGAGTATTACTTTCTTTGTTTTAAAACTAACATACATACATATACATACATAAGATCACGACTGTATCCCATAAGAGGTAGTCAGAGACTGGGCACTCACTGCAAAAACAGATGACTGCCACAATCCATGTTTCACCAAAACAATATAATGCACTTGATGTGATAGGTGGTGAGCCGATCGCCACCATGCGCTGTTGGGTGCACAGTGTGCCCTTCAATTTTTAATCTTAATTCCTTACTCGACTTTTACGAGATCCATTGGATGAGATGGAGTGGTAGTATTCTTTTAACGAGCCGCCACCACACTAAGACTAACATATATTGTTAATATAGTATTAGTATAATTATTAGTATGTCTAAATAAAACTCAGATATTTTATATTTTATTTGTTATAATTTTGTACAAATAACGGCGTATAATACATCGGACAGGTCTCACATACAAAACTAACGCTAGATCAAGCTATTCGTAGATCTAAGTAATTAAATTTAAGACAAACTCATTTTAGAACTTCGTGAGGAATTAAATGTGGTCGAAAACCAGTGACATGGAATGTAACATACTTTAATACAGATACATCTCAAATCTGAGACGGAAATTTATAGAAATTGGTACATAATTTTATCGTTGTATTTGATTATCTGTTACTATCTCTATCTTTGTTTCTTTTATTTCTTTTATTTATTATGAGAACAGTCGTTAGCTATTTGCCAGTATCAAGGAACATATCCAGGTATACAATCTTCAAGCAGCAAGACTTCAAGATTTCGATCGACAGTAAATTGATAGTTGATTTTTACTGAAGATTTGTTTTGACTGACGGAGACAAAATGAAAAGTAAGATTTTGGTCTTGAATTCAATTTTCCAATCACTGTTTATTTTACGAGCACTTGCTGCATAATAAACTATCAATATTAAACATCAAAACTCAAAATATACACAGAAATACTGTGGATACATATATAAAATAAAAAAATTATTAAATGCAAACAATAATCTAATCAATACATTTACAATCAATACTTCTTTGAGACTAATCTAAAATAAGTTTTAAGTAAAAAACGATTTGAGTCAAAAATTTTAAGTAGGTAGTTACACTAGGTACAACTTTTAATATGACAATTAGTAGCTGAAAATAAATTAATAATTTATCAAATGTGAAAAAAGTTTCTATAAAAATGAATAAAGATATGTCATTATATAATTACATAATAAACAATCTTAAACCCTGCGAAATATTTAATTGACAGAAATTATTGGTGTAAATGAAATCCCGGTTGACGGGGTTCATAAGTTGGGAAATACATCGTTTCGTTATGCTATTGCTACGCTACAAATGAAAATTATTAAGTAATACGGCTGTCCAAAGCTAAAATTATACGTTTATAACATAGTTTTTCTACATTATACCATATTTTTTTAATGTAGTATGAATAAATCATATAATATACTCGTAACACCATATTGGTTGTTGTCTTAATATATTAAACGTTCAATTAAGATATACAACATATTATACAAAAACAAAAATTATCAAAATATTCTGCGCAAGCAGCAGCACGCATTTTTTAAAAAAATTAGTTTAATGAGTAATTGTATAGGCCTTTTATAGGATAATTATATTTATATGTGATATATATTAATATTATTTACGGTTTTTTTGACTTTTTGGACAGCCATAAATAAAAAAATATAAAATATTTTTTTAAATTTTGATCATAAACGCAGCAAGTGTTGTATTATTTTTTTTCGCATAAAATCTTCAAGTTATTACTTTAAGAGGGTAACATTTTAAATAATTTTATTACAACATAATACATTAGAAAAGTTATAAAATTGTAAATGTGTTTTCCAGTGAAACAGTACAATTGTGGAATTGTATTATTACACCTCATTTAAAGCGTTTTTCTACTGGATAGATATACTCTATGATAAAGACTAGTGTGGTGCTTAAATATTTGTGTACTCTTTGGAACGTATGTTTATAAGCAAAGCAAGTTGCAGGCGAAAAACATTATTATAATTGAATATTAAGGGTTACCAGGTGACGTGATAATTTATCCTGATAGAAATATTTACTACTCTCAAATCATTTATAAAACGTAAGGATCATAGTTTTAAATTATGATTCATATTATTTAATTAATTAATTTTTGTCTTAAATGTAAAGTAAATGTTGTTTTTCAATCACTACAGTTTTCTTACTCATATTTAATTTAAAAAGTCTAGTATTATTTCGTCTAAAAAGTTTAGAGTTTATTTAGTACAATCCAAAAACAATCCATCAATGATTAAAAACAACCATTTTTTATTAGAAACACCTGGCAACCCCTTCATTACTTATTGTAGAAGCTCAATTAATACGTACACGAATACTATTGTAATATTATCTAATTACATACTCTAAACCACGTCCATATGAAAAATTTTCCGATATACAAACGCTAGGTATACTCAATACTATATTTATAAACACTCTTGTAACAAATTGCATCTATCAATTAACTAATCATGTAAGATGAAATGAAAAACGCGTGCAAACCACTTGTACGACCATAATTTTATTTAGTATAACATTACAATTAGTTCTTTTCACATTAACTAGATAGTAAAGCACTTCGAAAAGTTATTCCATTTTAATGGAGAAATTAATAAAGATATTAAAATCATTGAAAATATTGAAGAAATTGAAGAAATTTGTAAAATATTAAAAAATGACGTGAGGACTGTTTTATACATTACTTATTCTCTAAATTGACTAGGTATTGGTAATTTGAAATAATTCATTGTTTATAGTATGGAATGAAGTCTTTATCAAATGTTGGAGTTCACTGTTTATATATGATCTTATATGATCTTACACATTGTAGTTATTGCCTCCGATGTTATTTTAATGCATTGATATGTAAATACGGAGCTATAAAATAACCCGTCAAATTTAAATGAATCGTTAATTAATCAATAAAATTGCACAGAACTACAAAAGGAATGACGTCTAATATATTTTCGTACGAAGTTCACCAGTTCATTTAGCGTTATATGATAATAAATGAACTGGCGACTTGTTAGTAGAAAATGAACTTATTGGTACATCTACTCGTAAATGAACCGGTTTGAATTAATTTACAAGTTTTTCGTTTTTATGGATTGCATCTCCCCACGTTGTTGGTGATTGTGTGTGGTAGCTTGGACAGTGACAGGGGTATATCGAAATCTCCACTCAGTGATATTTGGGATACACACCCTATTAAACCGCTTTTGTACTTGCCCACTGTGTTCATTTCTATCGATGGCAACCCACCTGGAATGTAAAGAGATTTATTCTTAACAAGCACTTTGTTTTTCTTTGTTTAAACCACGTATTATCATCAGGTGAAAGTTTTGCTCGTTCAGCCACTTTTATCGAATAAAAAAAAATCCTTGTGAAATTGGTGTTTAATGTACATTTTCGTTAAAACGTGATTCTACTTCCAGATCATTCAAAAATTATTAAATTTCCCTAACCTTATCCTAAGCATAACACTGCTCCTTCAAACAAAAATATATATTTTTTGGTTTCCTTTTCTTTGATTTGGCTTACAATAATATTTTTTACAATAATAATTTTGAATGATTTGGATTGCAGAATTTTTGTCAAAAATGCACATTGGCCCTTTTAGCACCAGGCCACAGAATTAAAGATTATAAAATGTTTGTCTATGACTTTAGGCTATTAAATATGTCCCTGATTCTTAGTAGACGTAGTGGCAGTTACGGATCCATATCATTTGTATTTTAATTTGACCACACAGAATTTACAAAGAAGTTGCTGAATCATAGCCATTTTCAAAGCTATTGTAATAATGACACGTCTTGTCTACCCCAACTTTTCGGTTTCTTTATTTCTTTCTTCCGTGCCGATTCCGGATGTAAATCAAAAGTTGTCATTTACGTAGGAAATATTACAGTGCCTTTATAATGACCACAAACACGCAGCAACACATTGAAATGAAATGAAATGTATTTTATTATTTGATGTAAGAGTTCGCAGTACTCACCTATGTAAAGACCATTTTCGGTATTAAGCTGTTTCAATTTCCCCGGCGATATTTTTCCAACGGAACCCAATCCGTCCACTTCGAGCACGCCTGCTTGCCGGTTTCTGATTTAAACAAGAGAATTATTATGTAACTATATTTATAATATACTTATTTATGAGCCGTGTGGTGGCGGCTCGTTAAAAGAATACTTCCACTCCATCTCATCCAATGGATCTCGTAAAAGGCGAGAAAGGAATTAAACTGACACTGTGCACCCAACAGCGCATGGTGGCGATGGGCTCACCACCTATCACACCAAGTGCATAATATTGTTTTAGGTGAAACGCGGATTGTGGCATTCATCTGTTTTTGCAGTGAGTGCCCAGTCTCTGACTACCCCTTATGGGATACAGTCGTGATCTTATGTATGTAACTTATTTATGAGTTATTTAGGTTTTTTTGCTCTTTCTTTCTTTCTTTTTCTGTTTTCCTTTATTGCTACACCTAATCAAAATCTCACCACTCCATGGGTTGACTAGGAGAAAATGCCTAAAGGCATTAAGTCCGCCCGTTGTATCCTTTTATTGTAAAGGAAGCAATAAAGATTTAAATGAATAAATAAATAAATAAACTGTTAGTGTAGCAGCGACGTAATTGAATCAGCCGCCCCATTTTATCACGTGGGTGTATAATATTTGAGTAAGGACCAGCCAGTAAAATCTCAGGTGCGGAATAAGAATGTCTAGCATAGACATTAAATATCCAGAGAGCAGCGTCGAAAGTGCAAAGTGTCTACACAACGATTACCAGTCCATCGCCAATGGCGATGACTGCAAATGTTCTTAACTTGAGAGATTATCAGCAGTGAGAAATTAGAAAATACTCGTCTTGTTATGGCGGAGTAAGAGAACTGTGGTAAATCCGACTTGGGCCGAAGATAATCATGAAAGATAATATAGCAATAAATATAATTTTTAAATTACCTCGTCGCTCGTGCTCTATGCCACAGACCGTCATCGACTTTCGTGTGATTTGCAATAATGACGACTTCTCCGCTTCCCAAATCGTATCTGGAAAAAATAATAATTGTTTGTCGCTTTTGTTGTTTCCTTAAAATAATTGGCAATGCATTATATCGCTAACTCTTATAGAAGATATATTGCGCGCCCACAATTGACATTTATCGAACGCTTTCTTAAAATCATTATTACTATAATAAAGTTGTATGTTTGAACATGCTAATCTCAGGAAATACTAATATTATTGACTGATCTTTATTTAGCAACGTCCAACGTCGGATTTAACTTTAATACATGGTATTTCAGACTAACGGCAGCTTGTCCAATATAAAAGAAAATATTATAGCTTATTTCTGTAAGATAAATGTCTAATACTCCATAAGTCTTGAAACGATGCCCTGGTTAACTTCACAATCTTCGTCTACTGTTTGTTAGGTTTCTCATTAGTCATTTTGTTTATTTATGGAAACAGTCATAAACTTTTTTCAGTATCAAGTAACGTATAAGTATAAATATATAATCTTTACATAAATAGCAGTTTCCAAGCAGTAAGACTACAGACTAAAAATTGGACAAAGTGACGAAACGTTTACCTGATGGTAAGTGCAACGTCTGCCCACAACAAATGCTGTGTCACCCAGAACAATTCTGTGTGATGAGACTTCAGTTCTTAAGTCTCATATGCCCAGTGATTACACTTTTGATCGAGAGTAAAACTATTGTTCATTTTTTCTGAAGATTTGCTGGACTGATGAGACAAATCGAAAAGTACAATTTTGGTCTTGCTGCATAATATGCTATCAATATAAAACATCAAAACTCAAAATATACACAGAAATTACAAAATTCAGTAAAAACACCACCGTCACTTTTGGAGTTGGACGCCAGAAGTTCTTATCATTATGTTATTTTGTGACGTCAAATGAATAGTTTTCCTTTTCTCTATCTTTCCTTTTGACCTAATTACATAACTGATAATTTGACGTCAAAAATAAAAAAATAAGAACTTTTGGCGCCATCTCCAATAGTTCTTCCTGTTTCATCCTCACCTAAATACATAACTATTAAGTTAACGCCAGAAAATAAAATGATAAGAATTTTGGCGCACTTACTGGTGGTAGGATTCCTATGCAGGAATCCGTCTAGGTAGGTACCAGTTTTTCTGCCGTGAAGCAGTAGTGTGCAAGCGTTACTGTGTTTCGGTTTGAAGGGACACTGTGAGCCTAGCGTAATCACTGGGCATTTGAGACTTAAGAACTTATGTCTCAGGGTGACGGGCGCATTGTGGTGTCACACAGAAATATTCTGGGTGACACAGCATTTGTTGTGGGCGGACGTTGCACTTACCATCAGGTGAGCGTTTTGTTCGTTTCGTCACTTTCTACGAAAAAAAACCTCGAACAGTTTTTTTCTTGTTTCTTTCTCAACTATATACATAAATATTAATTACACGTCACAAAAAAAAAATGATAGGAACTTTAGGCGCCAATTCGAAAACTTTTCTCCCTGTTTCTTTCTCACCTAAATGCATAACTATTAAATTGAAGTCATAAATTTAACTGATTTTGGAACAGAATTTTGGCGCCATCTCGAATAGTTTTCTCCCCCTTTCCTTTTCACCTAAATACATAACTATTAAATTGACGTCATAAAATAAAATAAAATCTAATATCTTTTTCTTTCTCACCTATATACGAGTACGGAGTTCTCGATGGCGAGCGACAGGAAGTCGCCGGGCGGTGCGGCGGGCGCGGCGGGCGCGCGGCCGCTCCACACGAGCAGCCCGTGCGCTCGCTCCGCGCGGAACCGGATGTTGATGTCCAGGCTGTAGCTCAGCAGTCTGGAAACGTTGCTCGCGTTATACACTTTCGACGGATATTCAAACATACCGGATAGGTGTCCGGCAGAGTAGGATAGCACCTACCTCTTTCCTGGAGGAATCTGTCTAGGTAGGTACATAATATGCAATGCTGTCGCTATACTGCTCGTGGGAGCAATGGGGAGTAAGAATTTTTTGACTCGTACCGAAATGGCGACGACGTGGTTTGCCACCGTTTCGTTTCGTTTCTACGAAAGCGAAAAGTGGGCTCTACGTGAGTAGCCTCTGCCTACCCCATATATGGGATAAAGGCATGAACGTATGTATGTATGTATTTTTATATACATGCCAGGGATACTTGATCTAGTTGCCTTAACAAGTAAGCGGTAAGCGACCTCGGACTGCCGAGCTTCTGCTATCTCCTCCTCCTCCTTCCGAGATAGTAGTATTCTGCACCTTATAGTTTCTCTCCCAACTTCCTATTGCTTACCCCAGGTTTATTTCCTACCTAATGCTTTTCCCTTCCTCTCCGCTAAGCCAGTGGTTGCCATGCCGATAGCTAGCTACTCGTGGCAACGCGATATGAAGCAAGAATTTCGGGGGCCAAAAGTGGACTACGGATATGGTCCCTGCCTACACCTTATACGGTAAATGACTCGATTTTATATATCTGAGTATTAATACATACATACACGCCTTTTTCCCATTGCGGTAGGCAGAGATCACATCTTTGCTACGATGGTGGCACATATTTTTCGTTTCTTCTTCCACTTCCATGAGCGTTTTTGTACAAAATCGTCGGTTACGGGTACTTATGAAGTGACCTTTCCTTAAAACGTCTTCGATCTGATAGTGATATCTTCCCCTACGTCGACCCTTGTCTCATATTGAAGAGAAACCTGCCAGATCGTGTGGACCTGGACCCGTTTTAGACTTTTGACGAATGTTGGTGCAAAAGAAAACCCGCCAGATCAGTAGGACATTGACCTATTTTAGACTTTTGACGGATGTTGGTGCCAAAGAAAACCCACCAGATCGACGGACCTGGAACCATTTTAGACTTTTATTGTATGTTTAGCTACCCGTCAGATCGGGTCCCGTAAGATCGGAGGAAGGCTTGGATGCAGTGACACAAATTTTGGCTCCGGCTGTAATTCGAACATAGGGCACACACTCTCTCACGGCAGCGTTCATTAAATAAGAAGTTAAAATTCATAAATACACATAGTAAATACTATGTATTATTACAGATATTTTAGCATTTATAGTATTTATGATTATTTCTCACCTTTTCATAGTCTCCTCATCGTCTATATGTATGAAGCTGTCTTTTCCCGGAAAAACTAGGATAGGAGTTCGTATCGCCCCAGTTAATTTCATTGCCATCCAGATATTTCACCTGCATATACGTTTGTCCATCGTAACCTGGCCCCTCAGTCACGATATTGTTGTTCATTGGCGCGTCATTCTGCATGTATTGATGTTTCTTGGCTATGAAATACTTTTTCATTTTGTATTTCTCCGTATGAAAGTGCTGGGGGTGTTTCTTCGGTTTTACTTTGCGATATTTTCACTTTGAAGCCCTTCTTAGCGACTATGGAATGGTGAATTTCATTTTCGGATACGTTTGTTGGATGCTGGAACGATGGTTCGATTTTCTCTTTACAGAGGTTCTTATCTCTGAAATGTTAATAATTTTGTACATGTTGATAATATTTTAAGTAAGGGTGACAAACGACCACACAAGCCAATATGGACCTATAGCCGAAGAGTACCTGCTGCAAAGTTTCAAGTTTGTAGGCTCGAGCCTGCCATTTAACTTGTCGTGAACCATTTCCTAACTCAGGAGTGTTTAACAAAAATGTTAGTAATGTTACTAGTATTTGTAGTGTTTACATAATATAATATGTAGTTGTACTGATAATAGTATTGTAGTACTGACCCATTCTCTACCCGTACCCAACACAGCCTCTGGCGTTCTGTGAGAGCATGTTCCATCTCCGGTGGCTGACAGTGACCGTGATATTGAAAAGAACAGCCATGGTCCGTAACAACGGTCAAAGGGCTGGTCCTAACTTGCGGCGATCATTTGGTTATCAAATCAAATTTGGTGTCAAAACTGTGTTTAATAAGCGTTTGAAAAAGGAAGAGCATTATTATAAACCTTATCTCGTTAGAAGGTTATCTTCATACCAAAATTCGTGACCATCGGTTCAACGGATTAGCAGTGATAGTGAAACAAACAAACGAATTCATATTCCACTTCAAATATTGATTTATAATCCATGATGATGATGATGATGATGTTCTCCTAGCCGATTTCGACCACGGCGACAACTTCCGAATACTGTCGAGAGCCATCAACTGCGCAGGAGATATTACAGTGCCACAAGTGTACACGCAAACACGGAGGCACTCATTCGTCCCAACCTACCCGCGCCCGATGTAACGCTGATGCGATAAGATCGGAGGTAGGCTAGGATGCAGTGTCAGAAACACGGGGACATTCACAACACAACCAGACCCGAAAACCAACAATTTGTGTTTTAGCACAAATGTTGGCTCCGGCTGGGATTCGAACCCAGGACCCGCGGCGTAGAAGTCAGGTACTGACCACTAGGCCACGCGGTCGTCACCTGTCGTTGTCATAGGTCGTCGTTTATAATCCATATTTATATTATAAATGCAAAAGTGTCTCTGTCTGACTATATGTTTGTTACCTTTTCTCATCCCAACCGCTGAACCGATCTTGACGAAATTTAGCACAGAGATAGCTCCTGGAAAGGATTCTTTTTATCCTTGAAAATTAAAGTGTTCCCTAGAGATTATTAAAAATACCTAAATCCACGCCGTCGAATTCTGATTCAACAACTAGTATAAAATGAGGGCAGCTTATAAATAATTGGTCCATAGAAGATATTGTTTTCATCACTTCAAACAATAGTTTTAGTACCCGATTAGAAATTGTACTTACAAGCAAGAATTGTTTTTAGGGTCCTCACAGTTGTCTACGTTGACTCCACCAAGTGCCGACGACACAACAGATAGCTCTTCATCGTTGATAACGAGCTGAAATCGCAGCAAGAATAAAGAATTAATTTACATATCTCGAAGCACTAGAAGATTAGCAATCACGAAGCCCCAGGCTGCGTTTCTTCTTCTTTAATCTGTTAAACGTTCACTGTTAGAAACAGGTTACTCCCAATTTCTATGAATGAATGTCTAAATAATTTAGATAAAATGGGTTATTCTGTCATTAATGGAAGGCATGGCTTTTTCCTGGTATTTCCCGTAGACGCAGGAATCCACCTAAGCGTGCACTGTAATAGGTAGGAACTGGGTCTTGCGGCAGGTGTTATGAGCAGATGTGGTATTTATCATCAGGCCAACGACTTTCTCGACAATCGTCACGTCTCTTATTTCACACAAAAGAAAACCTGCGGGGTGAAATGGCGTGGCAATATCTCTAGCGACTGCGTTTCTAAATCAATATTACTGGGTACTTCCTAATATTAATTGCTGTGAACGCAGTCTACTGGTTTTGCATTTGGCCTTTGAGTTTTAATTAGATTATTTCCATCGTTCGTTCGATTATACGAATAAGCCTTAATCATCATCATTTGAGCCCACCACTACTGATCCTTGGCCTCTCCAATAGATTGTCACATAAGTTTGTAGCCAATTTAGGGGCATTTTGCCATAGTGGCAACCGCAGTTCATTTATTCAGATGTTCCAGGAAGATGCCGCTGCTCACCTCCTGGTTTTTATTATGTCGACTTTTACGACACCCGGCCGGATTGCCTAGGGTTTACTGTAGTCGTTAAAAGTGCATTAAAAGTCTGAGTGAGGAAATTGGTATTTTGCATAATGATGGTCAATGAAGAATGGACACATCGGTGTTTTAATAAACAAAATCTAAATACGCGGTTTCCTTACTTGGCCAACACATCCACTGAAGGTCGACTTCAGCGCCAACCTCGGCGGTAAAGGATGAGGCGCTCCATCCCAAAAACAAAGGCTGCTTCAGTGTCAATCGTCTCGCGGCCCCACGCGACGTCACCGATCGTGTCGTATCGGTCACCTCGCGTACATTCACGAAGGTGTCGAGACGTGTCGCGCCCGTTACGTTGGTCGTCGGGCGGACTCGTAGCGATGCTCTGCGGCCCGAGCGACTGACAGACACTTTGTGCCATGCGTTCGGCTCTAGTGGGTAGGCTGATCTGGAATTGTAACAGAACCACGTAAGAGACATAATCGACACACCATGTCCTCCAGGCTGATTTTCGACCATGGCGGCAACCAGAACATTTCCGTGTGACACCACACTGCGCCCATTACCCTTAGACATCAGTATTTGCAAACTTTTCCCGACTTCATTCACTAATAAAACCGTCCATGCTCAGAAACTATAAGATCTAGGACAATTTTACACATAAATCTTCATTCTTGAAATTCGTATGGGTAATTCGCACAGTGGTTCTCGAGATTAGCGCTGTCATACAGAAGGGCAGACGTTTGCTAAGGTTTCCTTTTATACCATGTATAGATAGTAAATATTAGCAGTTTACCCACCTTACGAGAGCAATTCCCGAGCCGAGATCAAAGGCGAACTCAACAAAATAGTCTCTTAGGTGCAACGAGAAGAAGTCGCCATCGCCACTCGGACGCTCCGAGTTGTAAAGCAGCAGTCCGTCACCGCTAGTTGGTTTGAGGGTTATCTGGGAAAAAAATACTCAGTTAATAATTCCTCGGAGGTGACAACGAGTCTACACTTAAATTTATTTTAAAAACGACCACACTAAGATTTTTATATTGTGTGAGCATCCGATCAGAAAACCAACAATTTATGTTTAGCTCAAATGTTAGCTCCGGCTCGAATTCGAACCCAGGACCCGCGGCGTAGAGGTCAGGTACTATTACCACTAGACCACGCAGTCGCGGTATACATAAGATAGATTTGATATCGTTGACTGATTTTGTATTTTAACAGCCAGTTGATACGTTACCGATTGTTGTAATTTCTTTTTCGAGTCAGCTTGTGTTGTGAGTGTCTCCATCTCTGGGTTATCTCTGTTCTGTGATAATTAAAATAAATACTTCTAATGTAGTTAAAATATACGGAAAAAGCAGAATGAAAAATATTGTAATCCCATTAAGGTACGTGCGATTTCCCACCAGATTTATCAGAATTAACTAAGCATTTCTAAACTTTGCACTGTTCAAACTTGAACGCACAAAATACTCCCAATGGAGGTGGAGTAATATTTTAAGTAACTTCTGCGCTTGTTTGAAACTTCATTCATAAATATTAATGGAGTTTCATATCTTGATCAGGCTGTCTAAAAGCTAGTAAGGCTCGAAAGGAATTCCTATTTGATGAGAGTGACAAGATGAACAGGTAGTTCAGCTGAAGTTAACTGCCACCTGCACCATAACAGACATACTCGTACGTATACTGGTGGTAGGATTCCTTTGCAGGACTACGTCTAGGTAGGTACCGCCCAAGTTGTGCATGTGAAATTTATGTCCGTAAAACGCACCCACGATACAGGAGAAATCCTACAGTAGGGGCTTCGTTTTTTACTAGAATGAAAGATAAAAACTCATCACGCCACCTCTGAAACCGAAATTCCTTTTCCGAACGGATTTTCGAAGTTTTACACCGAACTGGGTGAACGGTCTCGGTGCTGTTTTTCTCTACAGGGACTAACATAACAATGGCTTGCGTGCCAAGCCGGGGCAGGTCAGTTAGTTTATATATTTATATAAGCGATTTACAATGGACTCATCATGATATCTCCGAAACAGACTTATTGACTTGAAATTTGGGATACACATTCATTAATATATTTACTCCTTAATGGGTAAACAGGCTTGATACATTATGTCCAGCAAAGATGGCGCGCAACAATTAGTACAAAATATTATAAGTAAATTGTTGATGATGAATCTCTGGCCCGATCACATTGACCACTGAGCAAATATAAAGTAAGCAAGAGCATATAAATGTCCCTAATACTACTGCGTGTTACAGATCTTCTTTTATTTTTGTAAGAGTTTATCGCCGTGAAGAGTCCACTACTATCTTATGCTTAATGCTTAAGCTTCACTTCTAAGACATGCAGTTTTTCTTCAAAGTACAGTACACACGAATTTTAAATTGAACCATTTTTTTTGTTGTCAGCAACGGGAATTGAACCTCGGTGATCTACGATTTAAGGTAAGCGCCCTGCCTATCTGGGACGGCAGCGTGTCATAGTGGCCAGAGTTGCAGACTTGCGCTGCTGGTCTTGGGTTCCAATCCCTATGCCAATAGTGCAACAAGTGTACGCGCAAATACAGAGGCATTGACTTTTTCTAATCCACCCGCGCCCCATGTTACGGCCATGCTGATAAGATCGGATAGGCTAGACAGCAGTGACAGAGACGAACGGGTCGTAGAGTAAAAAAAGGATTGGCATTCTTTTCTGTTCACTAGAACTACTTCACTAGCGACTAGGCTACACCTAGTGAATCCGTAATTGACGATCGAGCTATTATGCGCCTTGCAAGGTGCAAGGCGCCTAATAGTCTATGTATATTTATTAGGTCCGGTATATTTGTGGCGGCCTGTTTGATGGTAAGATTGCCATTGCGTTTTTCGTAATCGATGAAATGAAAACCTTTTGTTTTTCGACGCAAGAAATGTAAATTTCGTTTGTCAAATATCAGTTTTTTACTAATCTCCCATCGTTTCGTAATGAGGTTCCTCTGACGGAGAAGAAATAGGCGAAAGAAACTCTGTAGGTATCCTCTCTTTTTTGGTAAATCCTTTTTTTATCTTAGTCAAAAATAGATTTTAAATAAATTTACAAAGAATAGTCTAAAAAAAAACCACAGCACGCATGTTAACATTTTAGCCTAGTCATTTTAGCAAACTCGAGCAGACCAGCCTGCCACCAACAGCACCCATTCGCTACGTGGCAGCCATCGGATTTTTACGACACCCAGGAGGATATGGCATGAGATTTTCTTCACGGTAATAATATTGAAAAGTAATAAGGGAGTACGAAAACTAATTAAGGAGAGGAAATGGTGTCTGTTTCGGATAATTTGAAAGGAAGATACAAACTTTTGTGTTGAACAAACTTGAATGTGAAAGGGATCTCCGTTTTAAACATTTGAATTTGTCTCTACAAGGGAATCCACTCGATTCCCGTATTGTGTTGATCGGCGTAATTAAAACGAATTATCTGTTAAATATAATAGTTAATACTGATAAATTAGCTATGCTACGCTGTTTCACCAGATTTTAAGAACTGTAGAGTACAGACTGCGCCGTACGGCATGGTACCTCACCGACCTGAGCATTTACAGTTCGGCCTCCCTCGGTAATGCTCGCTTCTCAACTCTTTAGGGCTTTGGCTGAAAATTTTATGACTTAAAACATTTCTCAATAAGTAGGCTGTCTAATGAAAATATTTTTTTTTAAATAAATTCAGTGTTTTCTGTGATTAGCGCGTTCAAACATACAAACTCTCCCGCTTTAATATTGTCACAGTAATATACGAGTAATTTATTGCTTCGTGTGGTTTTACAAGATTTTATTTACACAACATGTTAGACCTTGCTAAAGCAATGCAATTTTTAAATAATATTTAAATGTGTCAATTATAATAAAAACTTATGTACTAGATAATCATAACGACTAAATTATTATGAAAATTGCACGAAATAATAATAGTAAGTATAAAAAGCAGACTGAGAAACAAACTGAATTATAATTTTGTTTGTTAATTTGCAGACTTACGTAATATTAAACTAAAATTTGTATATTATTTTTTCAGCCTTTCTAATCAAAATACTCTTGCATGCTATAGAAACATTTTGATATAAGGAAGACTTTTAATTTATTGTAAAATATGGAGTTTGTCTATGCTTTTTGGTAAATGAAAGTGTTAACCTGTTTTGGTTTCGGGTGTGTAAGATATAATACTGTGTTGCAAATAAATATACCATGTCTACGGAAATTAGCAAGAAAATGTTTTCTCATTCGGTTGGTTAGGCATAAGCCGCATAGGAAGCGTTAGTAAAATGAGAACGCTCTTTACTATTACTTACTATAAAAAAGTTTACAGCCAACTAGCGCATAATTTGTAGGTTTTTTTTTTATTATTGTATAAAGTGACGAAACGAGCAAAACGGTCACCTGATGGTAAGTGCAACGTCCGCCCACAACAAATGCTGTGTAACCCAGAATATTTCTGTGTGACACCACACTGCGCTCGTCACCCTGAGACATCAGCTCACAGTGCCCTTCAAACCGAAACACAGTAATGCTTGCACACTACTGCTTCACGTCAGAATAACTGGCCCTGGGGTGGTACCTACCTAGACGGATTCCTGCATAAGAATCCTACCACCAGTAAAACCACCAGCAATCTGATGATGCGTTCTGTCTGTTCTTTTATAAAGTTTGCTAAATTTTCATGAATTACATAAACGGACGATCAGGTCGATTATGTTAGGATGAGTGAGTGCTTTTCTAATGAACACTGGTGGTAGGATACCTATGCAGGAATCCGTCTAGGTAGGTACCACCCCAGCGCCAGTTATTCTGCCGAGAAGCAGTAGTGTGCAAACATTACCGAGTTTCGGTATGAAGGGCACTGTGAGCTAGCGTAATCACTGAGCGTATGAGATTTAAGAACTTACGTCTCAGGGTGATGGGCACAGTGTGGTGCCAAACAGAAATTTTCTGGGTAACACAGCATTTGTTATGAGCAGCCGTTGCACTTACCATCAGGTGAATGTTTTGTTCACTTTATTCAATAAAAAAAACTTCATGTGTCATGTGATACAGCATTTGCTATGAGCAGACGTTGCGCCTACCACCTACATTTGACCGATATCCCACCTGATGTTAAGTTGTGATATGTAATATCTGAATAAACTGCCGTTGCCAACCCGCCTGCCCGCCAGCGTGGCAACTATGGCGAAATCCCCCAAAACGAGAGAACTTTTGCGGGCAATCTATGGAGGTGGCCTATGTTCAGCAGGAGTGGAGTAGTGATAGGCTGAAACGACGATGGTCCAAGACGGTAACCATGGTAGACACTTAAGGATAATAAACTAACAATTCTTTATTATTTCAACCATCTCAACAGTCCAGTAGTAATTCAGGCTTTTCATTCCAATCTAGGAGGAACCTGTATGTCAGGAACTAGCTACTTATCGATCAGTGAAATAAATTATATTGCCTGATAACAATATTAAATTTATTACCATACTTGCAGTACCTGTGCATACACTTTAAATTCGGGAAGGAATGTATTTGCATAGATAATAGTAAGAAAAGGCAAATAAAAGGCAAAAACAAGCCGTCTGCTACGAAGGTGAATGCAATTAGATATTACTTAGATGTGAAAAGTATACTATTTACTTTTGCCTTAAAGATTCCTATGTTATAGATTGGGAACCTTTATGATTGTGAATGACAATAATGAAATGCAAGACCATTTTTTATGTTTATGATAGTAAATGTTGAGTCTGAGAGAAAAAGCATGAAAGTAAGATTAATGACGTACAAATAAGAAGTTTGAAAATAGCTAGAGTGACCTTGATGGACAAAGTGAGGAACAGCTTGATAAGGGAACGTTGCGGTGTGGTAGAAGATGTATTGACAAAGATAGAGAAAGGGATGCTTAGATGGTATGGACGTAGAAACAGGTTTATGATGCGAGTGTGAAGTAAGTCGTGTTAAGTAAAGGCCACGTCAAAAGTATCCGCAACTGACGAGCTTGTATGAAAATGCTAATGAAAGTAGAAGAAGTGAAAGACGTGTCTCAGGGTCGTAGCAAGTGGAAAAATGTGATCTCTGCCTACCCGAATTGGAAAGAGGCGTGACTCTATGAATGTATGTATGAAGACCGACGCTGGCAAAGAGTTCCCCTCTCTCGCTGTGCGCATCAAAAACGAAGACGTAAATCCCTTTTACGGATCCAGTGCATGTCAACCATATAAGGATGTCTTCGTGTGTCGTGTCATTCCGTGGCATTTTTTTAAATAAAATTATGCCTCACATTAAGGATTAGGATTTATCTTGTATCGTGTGTGCGTTTTACAGGCACCAATTCACATGCACAACACACCCAGACCCAAAAACCAAGATTGTTCTACAAATCAGGAACTCTGACCACTTGGCCACACAGTCGTCTCCTACAACACTTGCAAATATTTTAATCTTTATAGGTAATCCTAACCTATTTGCATACATTTAGTTAATTTATTGTAACACAAGTAAAGCTAGCCTTGTAAAGTTCATTCGTGTACACTCCCCGAAGTAATAGGTCGGGGAAAAAAGTCTTTTCGCTTATAGTATGTATAAACTAGTAACATTAGCTGTATTATTTGTTTACATTAAAAAGGTTACATTTCAACAAAGAAACAAATTAGTAAAATGTTGTTTCCAGCTATTTTTAATTTGTTTTCCTTTCAAAATGAGTGCATGTAATGAAGAAATTCGCTACATTTTAAAATGTTATTACGAAAAAGGATAAAATGCAACGCAAGCCGAGAATTTTTTTGTGACGTTTATGGGCCTAATGCACTAACAGTAAGAGTAACACAAAGTTGTTTTCATCATCATCATCATCATTTCAGCCTATTTTAGTCCACTGTTGAACATAGGCCTCCCCCATAGATTGCCAAAAAACAACATTGGTGTAAGCGTTTTCAATCCGGGAATTTTGACGTCAAAGATGCACCTCGTCTCCTCTAGTCGCCCTATATAAAATGGGACGCTATTTTTGAAAAAGTGGATTTCTGAAGAACTGGGAATTAACCACAAAACAGTTTTGACCCATTTGAAAAATATGGGTATACAAAAAAGCTCGATATTTGGTTGCCACGCAAGCTCACTGAATGAAACCTAATGAACCGTGTACTCATTTGCGATTCTTTATTGAGAGTAATGAAACCGAATCGTTTTTGAAGAGATTGATAACTGGTGATGAAAAGTGGATCACGTACGACAAGAACGTGCGAAAAAAGTCGTGGTCAAAGGTCGGTCACGCTTCACAGACTATTCCAAAACCCTGGTTAACTCGCAATAAGGTGATACTGTGTGAAGGTAGCTAGTGAGCTTTTACCGCCGGGCAGAACCATCGATTTGAATCTTTACTGCCACCAACTGACAAGAACAAAGCAAGAAGTTGAGCGAAAGCGGCCGGAATTGATCAATAGAATGGGTGTGGTCTTTCATCTGGATAACGATAACGTGTGTAGGTCTAGCGTTATTGCCACACACAGTCTTAGCCACATAGAAAAGATTGAGAGAGTTTAGATCGGCGGTGTTAATAATAAAGTTAATGCATCCGCCATGTAGCCCTGACCTTGCACCTTCTGATTTCCACCTGTTTCGGTCTCTTCAGAATTCTTTAGGTGGTGTCAGGTTAACATCAAGAGAGGACTGCCTAAACTACTTGTCCGCGTTTTTTTATTCAAAAGTCCCAAAATTTCTACAGCTACCTGATCATGTCACGTACCTTCACGATGGCAAAAAGTCATCGAACAAAATGGCACACATATACTGTAATTCAAATAAATTTTCATATAAAATGCGAAGTAACTTTTTCCCCCAACCTTAGATCCTATAGAAGACCGATAGACTGGCTTTGCTTTAAAGAACGATGCATCACCCATAAGTCTTGGCGCGTCTTTTCACTGAATCCAAGATTGGTGGTAGGACATTCCTAAGCAGAAATCCGTATAGGTACCCCCCAGGGCCAGTTATTCTGCCGTGATGCATGTGGTGTGCAAACATTATTTTGTTTCGGTCTGAAGGGCACTAAAAGCTAGAGAAATCACTGGGCATATGAGACTAAAGAAATGATGTCTCAGTGTTGCGTCACACAGAAATGTTCTAAATGACACAGCGTTTGTTATTGGCAGACGTTGCGCTTCATCATTTCAGCCTATCACTAGTCTAGTGCAGAATATAAGCCTCCCTTACAGATTGTTGCCTAGTTGCCTACTGTACTGTACTGTACTGTTGCCCCTGAGCCGTGGTAGTTCAGCCCCGCTTTAAATTTCATAGTACGCGAGTGACCTGGGTTCGATTCCCGGTGCCGGCACAACTAAAATTGTTAATTGCAATTTTAAGTGCTGATTTACCATAAGCTCGGCGGTGAAGGAAAACATCGTGAGGAAACCTGCATGTCTGAGAAATAAAAAATATTTCGAAAACATGTGAAGTCCGCCAACCCGCATTGGAGCAGCGTGGCGGATTCTTCCGAGCTCCAAAAACCCTCTCATTTCTGAGAAAAACCCTCTCAGAAATGAGAGGAGGCCTGTGCTCAGCAGTGGGACATTTGTAGGCTGAAACTTTACCTTACTAATTTACTTTTATAAATTGTTACAAACGGGGTTTTTGACATAGTCGACACGCTTGGCAGGCGGTTGCCACGCAGTTTATTTATTCAGATGTTCCAGGAAGATGGTGCTTGCCCATACCCTGACGTTGCGCTTACCATCACGTTAACGCTTGGTCGTTCCGTCACATCATCCAATAAAGAAAAAGCAATGTTGACAATGCAGCACTAGCTAAAATACGGCAAATGTACTCCATACATAAACGGACTTGATACCTATAGCGCCGATCCCCTGTGAAGTTCTGACTCACCTTGGTAATTTATACTGTAATTTTGTATGTTTCAGTAAACTTTCAATATTGTTAAATGACATTAATGGTTAAGCCGTCGCAAAGTAACTGCGTTGTAATATGTGGTTTTTATCATTACTAGCTGACCTGCCCTGGCTTTGTACGGAACATATAATGTCAAAGTACGAGTATGTATAGCTTGGAGTAAATTGTTCGTAAAATCCGTTCATAGTCAATGTCGGGAAAGGAATCATCTTCATCATAATTTCAGACTATCACTAATCAACTACTGAACATAAGCCTCCCCTATGGAATGCCACAAGAGTTTGTAGCTCTTATTTTGGGGGATTTCGCCATAGTTGCCACACTTGGCAGGAGGGTTGACGACCGCAGTTTATTTATTGAGATGTTCCAGGACAGCCTGCCTGTTTTAATTTTCCCTCTGTCGACTTTTACGACACCCTCGGGATGAGATGTTGGATGGGTGGTAGATTCTCTAAAGCCGCCACCACACGCCGAACGAATACGTATGCCTAAGTTAAGTCTTGTAGTTTCAGAGTAGGTATTGTACGAACAGCCTATCCTCGTGCAGAATAACACGCGCAATGATGTCATTATAAGTATGCTAGTGGGAACGCAATGGGGAAAAGGATATTTTTTGACTCGTACCAAAATGGCGGCGACTTGGTTCGCCACCCGTCACGTCTCGTTTACCACGAGGGCGAATCGTGGGCCTACGTGTTGCCGCTGCCTATCCCTTCGTCGTCGTCGTCGTTTCAGCCTATCAATAGTTCCACTGCTGAACATAGGCCCCCTCAGATTCAGAATCAGATTGCCACAAAAGTTTGTAGCTCTCTTTTTGGGGGGATTTTGCCATAGTTGCCACGCTTGGCATTCGGGTTGGCAACCGCAGTTTATTTATTCAGATGTTCTAGCATGATGCTGCTGCCCATCTCCTGGTTTACATTTACCCTCTGTCGACTTTTACGACACCCACGGGATGAGATGGGGTGGTAGATTGCCTGTATGTTAGACTGTATGTATGTTAAGTCAATCGTAAATTTGACGAATATACAGAGAATTTTAAATTCATTGCATAGTCTATATATATGGCTAAAATAATATAAATTTCTAATTTTAAAAGTAGTTTTTTATCAAACAATCCCAGTCCATTTATATCATTAAATTTAGAACAAGACGCGAAATAACTTCTCCTTGGAGAGGACTTTGTCAAGTTTCACTTCAAAACTAAAAACTTTCGAGAAAATTCAATTAAGCGGAAAACTTTTTCCGAACGTAGTATTTCATACATGAGACGTATTAAAAAGGAACTTTTCATAAAGTTGGAGAAACTAAATCTTGTGGAAGTTTTTAACTTTGTCACGTTGTGTAGATTTTTGTTTAACTTGGGTCATTATATTAAGCAGGTGTGGTGGCGGCTTAAGAGAATATCACCCTATCTCATACCGTAGGTGTCGTAAAAGACGACATAGAGAAAATTAAAACCAGAAGATGGGCAGCGGCATCGTCCTGGAATATCTAAATAAGTAACATTCGGTTGTCAATTATCCTGCCAAGGGCGGCAACTATAGGTTTAAAGATTTTTTATTTCGCATAAGAACATAGGTTCACTTAAAATAAGATACAATAATATGCTAAAATTAAAACAATTTACCTCTAATGCATTGGACACTGACATTACGTATTTGAAACAAAAACAAAAAATTATATTACATTGTGCAAAATATAGGTCTTAAGTTTACTCTTAAAAATGTGTATTGTATCGCATTCTTTTATTTCATTTGGTAACTTATTATATAGCTGTACTCCTTCCATCAAAATTGTCTTCTTCCCGTAATTAGTGCGTGAGCTAGCGAGTTTTATTTTGTTTTTATTTCGTAGATTGTGTGTATTAACTTTTTTTTGTAACTGTATATTAGACTGAATTGAATTTGTAGTAATGTTTTTTTATTAAAATGCAAGTGTAATACGTATAAAGTTGTGTTATGTGGAATATTTTGGTATTTTTATATAGCTGGTTTGTGGGAGTAAGGTAGGGGTAAACGCGATCAGTTCAAGCTAAACGAAGTTTAATCGTTTAACTGAGTTCAATGCTACAGTTTGCATGTCATCAACATCAAATGAACGCTGTTAAAGCTAAACGGGATTAAAATTCAGAGCGCTCAAGTTTCGATGTTCAACTTATAAACGCGAGAGAGAATTTAGAGAGTTAGCTGTCATTGTCAAACGCGCAAGTATGTAAACCCAAAAATTATATTTATTTCGTATTGTTTATTGTTTGCGCGATCGAAATGGAGCCGGTCTTCCACCAGGTTAGACGAAAACCGAGATCAAATTATACATTTGAGCTCAGTTAAGTTAAACGTGGTTTTATTAAACTTGGTTTCCAAAGCGATTGGTGAAATCGGGTCTTAGAATCAAAATTACGAAATAAAATAAACAGATACACAATATAAATTCAAATTACACCGACATCCGATTACAAAATCTTTTTACATAAAGAAACCCCTTCATGAACTTACTTTCGGTCGTCCCAGACCTATCTCTACAATTTGTAACGAATGAAATTATCTATACAACAATTAAGATTGCAAAATTGATATCTTTAACGACTTCGAGCACATATACGAGTATGTATGAAAGTAAATACTGAAACAAGTTTTTGATAAGAGTACATAAACGCAATGCATTCATACAATCACGACTGTTTCCTATACAATGGGTAGGCAGAAACGTGTTGTGTCTCCTAGCCCACTTTTCGTCCCCGCGGTAAACGAGGCGAGACGGTTGACGAACCACGTCCCTAAAATTTTGGTACGTGTCAAAAACTCCGCATTGCGTTCCCACGAGCAATACTTTAGTCGCCTCTTACGACACCTCGGTGGAAAAGAGGTATGTGCTCCACCAGACGCCTATCGGCAGAGCAGAATAGCACTATTTGACTCCATATCTCTACGCGATACCCATGATACTACAATATTCGGTGCTAACGATCATTTTTGTTTGTCAACAAGGTAGATGTCACCTACCGAATTGATCACACGATCACATTTCTTTCGAAAACATGAATCTGTCGCCTATAGATTTAATTGTCATGCAGAAGGTCGAATCAATTGAATGTTCAAACAATTCGATGATGTCAAGACTGTATGTATTTATTTGGATATCAAAATAATTTGAAGTCACACCATCTCATTCTTATATAACTAGTCTGGCCATAAATACTGTTACATAAAAACTTTTCTTTTTTTCAACATTTTAATTATTTTGAATTTGGAACACGTATATTATTTTAAAAACTTCTTTCGATTTTGCGCCATTCCACATATTTTTTCGTGTTCATTATCAAATTACAATATGGAATGGGGTGTTAAAGAACACAGGATTGCAGTGATCGCCTTGCACAAAGTGGGTATTAAGCCGTCGGTCATATTTCAGACACTTCAAAAGCTTGGTATCAGCCGTATGTTCGTATATCGTACTAACAACAGGTACATCAACACTTCCTCTGTCGAAGACTAGAAAAGATCGGGGCGGCCACGTGCTATTAGAACTACAAAGGCTGTTAGTGCTGTTAAAGCCAGAATTCGTCGAAACCCCATTAGGAAGCAAAAAATCTTATCGCGAGAAATGAAGATTCCCGCTAGGACTCTGTCGCGTATTATAAAACAAGACCTGAAGCTCGGTGCTTATCGTCGATATACAGGGCATGCCCTAAATCAATCTTCACAATTAAAGAGAGTGTGGATCGATCAAAATGCCTTCTGTCGCGATACGCAGGTGAAAGGCACAGAAATATCATCTTTACCGATAAAAAAAAATTTCACGATTGAAGAACACTACAATATGCAAAATGATAAAGTGTATGCTCACAGTTCTAAAGAAGCTGCTCAAGAGAGAGGTCGGAAAGGTACAACGTGGTCATCATTCTGCGTCAGTGATGGTTTGGTGGGGCATGTATTATCAAGGAGTCACAAAACTACATTTTTGTAAAAAAGGAGTGAAAAGTTCAGCCAAAGTGTATCAAGATACAGTCTTTGATCATGTTGTGAAACCTCTCAGCAATACATTTTTTAAAAATATACCGTGGACTTTCCAGCAGGACTCTGCACCTGGTCACAAGGCACGAACTACCCAAGCCTGGCTTGAAACCAACGTTCCGAACTTTATAAGAGCTGAAGACTGGCCCTCATCTAGCCCAGACCTCAAGTCAGTTTTAGAGGACATGGCCTGCTCTAAACGACACGGCGACATTGAAACTCCTTAAAAATCTTTGGAGCAAGCAGTGGCGAAATTTCCCTAGGAAACAGTGCGTAAATCTATAGAGTCGTGGCCAAACAGATTAAATGCTTGTATAATAGCCAAAGATGGCCATTTAGAATAGAATATTTTTTTAATTTTTTGCTGAGACTAATAAATGTGTAGGTATAAATTTTAATAGTATTACATTACTTCATTAAAAAAAATGCATTTTCATTTATAACAGAACTTATCGCCGGACTAGGTAATACATTCTTATATAATTAAGATTATTATAATACTGAAAAATTTAATAATATCATATGAGTCTTAGATATTTGTGAGTAAAGAATATAATTGTTGATAATATCATATAAATAAGACAAATTTAAAGCCCCTTAATATGTACTTGAAGAGTTACATGTAAATAAAAACTTCATCATCATCATCATTTCAGCCTATCACCAGTCCACTGCTAAACGGGAGAGACCTATCTCCCCCACATATAGCCACAAAAGTTTGTAGCTCTCATTTTGGGGGGATTATGCCATAGTTGCCACGCTTGGTTGGCAATCGCAGTTTATTTAAGGATTAGTAATATAAAAAAATATTAAAAGGGAAACGATACTACAGTTCTGCTAGATTTAAAATTACGTCGACGGGATCATACCGTCATGCGGCACTCAATTTAAATCTTTAATGTTTTTCCGAGTTTAAAAATTCTGTTTTATAAACACACAAAGTAAACGCTATAGATATTAATTTTCTAAAAAAGTTAATATTTATTCTTACAGTGCTTTTTACTTGATATTTTTTTCAGATTATGTCGCTTCTCAACATTACTGTGTTTCGATCTGAAGGGCTCTGAAACCCTAGTGTAATCACTGGGTGTTGAGACTTAAGAACTGAGGTCTCTGGGTGACGGGTGCGGTGTAGTGCTACACAGCATTTGTTATGGGTAGACGTTGCCCTTACCTTCAGGTGAACTTCTGCTCGTCTCGTCACTTAATCCAATAAAAGAAGCATGTTCCACGAAAACGTCGCATCTCCAATTCGACCATGAAATTTTACTGTCGTAGCGCTGAAAAAAATTAGTTTCAATAATATTACCTGTATGTCAAGCCATGACTGTGCTGAATTTCCTAAGCTCGGCAGTCGGAGATATGAAGACCCGTTGAAACGCGGCACCTAAGAACACATTAATTATAAACATACTTTGCTACTTTTAGTTACAGAAGACATTGATCGAATCCGTGGAATTCAGGTAACATAAACCCTTCCTTTTGCCAGACCTAAACTACACGGACCGGTTTGGTACTGCTGTTGCTTATCTACTTGCTAAGCGTAGTAGGTCCAGCTTTGAGTTTTGACGACCGCGTGGCTTAGTGGTCAGAGTACTTGACTTGTACGCCGCGGGTCCTGGGTTCGAATTGCAGCCGGAGCCAACATGTTTGTGCTAAAACACTTATTGTTGGTTTTTGGGTCTGGTTGTGTTGTGATTGTCCCTGTGTTTCTAGCACTGCGTAATAGCTACTTCCGATCTTATCGCATGTGCGTTACATTGGGCGCGGATAGGTTGGGACTAGTGTGTGTCTCTGTGTTTGCGCGTTTATTACAGTTGTGGCACTATAATATCTCCCGAGCAGTTGACAGCTCTCGACAATATTCGATAGTTGTCGCCGTGGTCGGCCAGGAGAACATCATCATTAACAGGTTATACCAGAAAGCATTTTAGGGACTTTTGAATTTTACCTAATTTACTAGCTTTTAACTTTTGGCAGATATGGTAGTGATCTAGCGGGGATTCTCTTTCTAGTAATATTTTAGAATTTTCTGTACACAGTTATCACAATGGGAAAGGTTCTAAGACCAAAACACAGTAATTTTTGCACACTACTGCTTTACGGCAGAATAACTGGCCCTAGGGTGGTACCTACCTAGACGGATTCTTGCATAGGAATCCTACCACTAGTGGGATGGTGGTAGGATCCCCTATCACCATTAACTAGTCGGCACCAAGAAGAGCCGACTGGAATTAAAAAGGTACTGCCGTGTGGCGGCGGCTTAAGAGATTCACCACCTCATCTCATCCCGTGGGTATCGTAAAAGTCGATAGAGGGAAAATTAAAAGATAGAGACGGGCAGCAGCATCTTCCTGGAAGTTCAGGATAAATAAACTGCCCTTGCCAAGCCGTCTGCCTAGCGTGGCAACTATGGCATAATCGTCCCAAAATGAGAGCTACAAGCTTTTTTGGCAATCTATGAGGGTGACTTGTGTTTAGCAGTGGATAGACTGAAATGATGATGAAAAAGGAACTTGGCTTTTACTATACAAAAAAGTATCTGAAGGACATTATCTTGTATTCTTAAATGTCATCTAAAGTTGCGTGTGTGTGTGGACTTTTACAAACCTTTAGATCCAACGTAATTTCGCATTTCACTCCAGCGTATCCCAGTGGACACAAGCAAACATTACCAACGCAACCGCCGCCATGTTCACATTCACATTTCTCATCATTAGCTGCTTTAAATTCATCAGGTTTCAAATCATTATCGACATCGAGAACAACACCAGTATCCTTACTGCCTTTGAGATTTAGTTTACTGATATCTCTAAAAACTTTATAAGGTTTGAACAGGTCTAGTGAATTGTCTAGTTTGTTTTGCTCGTCTGTGACTTTGGCATCTCTCATGACGAGATCATTATCTTCAAAGTGGACAATATCGTTAATGTCGTAGATTGCGTGAGTGCCGATGTCGTCTGGGTGCCTGTGTTGGATTGTTTCACTGGTAGTCACTTCTCTAAATGGTTTCCACGGTGTAAGCGATGGTGCGCATTCCGCTGTAAAAGAAGAATTGTGTGTTGAACGGTTTGGAAGTCTATTATAAAAGTACTAGACTATTTTACGGGAGATATAATTTTGATTTATCTGTGCAGTTAAGCTAATAATCAAATTAAATATCACGAAAAAGATAGTTAGTACCCTGTCTGTACGGATTTAATTTGAGAACTATATAAGCTATCGACATGAATTTTACGCGCAGGTTTTAGATAATTAGTCTAGGACCAACTTAGACAATGTTTCGAAGATACATACTTACAAACGCCTTTTTCCCGTACACGGGGTAGGCAGAACCACACTCGTAGCCCACTTTTTGCCGCCACAGGGATTTACGACTACGAGTTGATGGATGATGGATGGCATTACGAGTTGAATTTTTTTTGCTTCCCTAGCTAGCCATCGGCAGGGTGACCACTGCCTTGGCAGAGAGAAACGTAAAAGGATAAGGTAGGAAATGGACTTGGGGTAGGAAACAGGAAGTTGGGGAAAGAACTATAAGGTATAGGATACTACTATCTCGGAAGAAGCAAAAGAAGACAGCAGTAGCTCTCCCGAGCTACTGCTGTCTAGCTGCTGGGCTAGCTTACCCTGTACTCTACCGTATTTGCCGGACTAGGCAATTAGTTCAAGTATCCCTGGCTGGAGTAGTACCTTGCACTACGAAAAGTCATTTGTTTAATTTTTTTTTATTTTTTTTATGGCCTTATTCATAAAAACTACTTATTATAGATTTATGACACTGAATAATTATAAAGCTAATCAGGCTTACTAAACGTATTATAAAATTCCGCTATAGGATTCTTCAACTTGGTTATGTTGTTGTCCCAATCAAATTTCATATCTACATAGGTAAACATGTGTGAATTTGTATATATTTGGCTGCATACTTCTGTCAAAAATGAGTAATCTCTTTGTAACAAGGCAATAAACCTTCGATATTTTTTATGAATAAGACCGTAAGTTTTTATCCTTTGCGTAGTAAGCGAATAAATATGAGCTACAATATAATACGTTGTATCGGCGGGGCCTAGTGGCTAGAGTACCTGACTTCTACGCCACGGGTCTTAGGTTCGAATCCCAGCCGAGCCAACATTTGTATAAATTGTTAGTTTTCGGGTCTGGTTGTGTTGTGATTGTCCGGGCATTTTAGTCTACCTCCGATCTCATCGCGTGGCCGTGCATCGGGCACGGGTAGGTTGGGACGAGTGAGTGCCCCAGTGTTTGCGCGTACACGTATGGCACTATAATATCTCCTGCGCAGTTGATAACTTCCGACTGTATTCGGTAAATGTCATCGTGGTCGAAAATCGGCCAGGGGGACATCATCACCATATATTTAAAGTCGTTATACTATTTAAAAGTGTAGTTAGCTATGCTATGCAACAAGGTTATGTTTGTACAACGTAATAGCAATAAAGAGATTGAATTATAAATTCGGAAATAGAGTAATTTGTCGTCAATGGGCGGCATAAATATCTATCTTTGGTCCAGCAGTGGACTATTTACTGGCTGATGATAATGGAAAACAAAAGAATTTTAACAATTAATAATCCTCTTCATTCCTTTACTTTTTTTCTATGATATTTAAACGGGATACGCTGTGTGCGGATCCATTTTGAACAAACTCTTACATAATCTTAAAACTAACTACTTAATCTACCCGCAGAAGTTTTCTTAAAGTTGATCCAGCATCTCATTTGTATGTCGAAGTTTGCGCTAACCAACGATGAGATCGTTACGGAAGACATGGAACTAATAAAATATAGTTTTTTCTTTACTCATGGGTTCTGTATGTAGATTCAGCGAGGTAGGGCTAACACTATCCCCGATAGGTTGTATAAGTCGCCAAGTTTTTTTTATTGGAGTATACGAAGAGACGGGCAAACCGTTCACCTGATGATAACTGCAACATCCGCCCCTAGCAATGTTGTGTCACCCAGTATAGTTCTGTGTGGCACCACACAGCGTCCGTCCCCCTGAGGGTTCAGTTCTTAAGTCTTATATGCCCAGTGATTACAGTAGCTCTCAGTGCCCTTCAGACCGAAAGAAAGTAATGTTTGCATACTACTGAACTGACCGAAAATCCAGTAGTGGAATACAAAATGATGATGTGTGACGTGACATTTTCTCATTGGCGCTAACATGCTCACTTAATGCATAATATTGTTTAGCATTATATATGAATATCGTAAATCTATATAAATACAATGATAGAGTTTTGCCGTTGTGCGCGTATCACGCATAAACTACCGAAAAGGATTTCGATCTAGTTTTATTTTTAGTTTTACTTCCTTATTCTCATCAAAAAGAAAAAAAATCTTTATCACGATATCTTCATTTACGAGGGTGGATTGAAAAGTACTCGGCCTAACACAGATCCATTCAATTCTAAAAATCAAATCTACCCACATTATTTAGTTCAGTTCAGACTAGTTCATTGTGTGAAGTTCGAAACGTGTGCGATAATTAGTTGTGATTTTATAAATTTATTAACAAAGTAATCGGTCATAATTTCCGCGAATGGAGCAAATCGAGCAGCGTGCCGTCATTAAGTACCTCCATAAGAAGGGGCTATCATCAAAAGCCATCCATGATGACATGGTCAGTACATTAGGCGATTGTGCTCTGTCATATTCATCCGTCAAAAAATGGATAGCAGAATTTAAGCGTGGTAGAGAGAGTGTGAAAGATGAATCCCGCTCTGGAAGGCCTTCGACTACTGACGAAAATATTAAAAAAGTACTTGATTTAATAATGGGAGACCGCAGATTAAAAATTAGAGAGATAGCCGAGATTATAGGCATCTCTTATGAACTCAAAACATCACTGTCAACGAGTTGGGTTTCCACAAGGTGTCTGCGAGGTGGGTTCCGCGACTGCTTTCAGTTGAACAAAAAAGGACGCGATTGACTATTTCACGCGACTGTTTGGAGTTATTTGAAGCCGATGCAGATGATTTTTTGAATCGTTTTGTTACTATGGACGAAACATGGGTTCATTACTGTACACCGGAAACAAAACAACAATCAAAACAGTGGAGAAGACCTGGTTCACCACCCCCTGAAAAGACTAAGTCGATTTTGTCGGCAAATAAGGTGATGGCTTCAGTATTCTGGGACTCGAAAGGTGTGATTATGATTGATTATCTTGAAAGGGGTCAGACTATAAACTCTGATTACTACTGCACCTTACTACGTCGTTTACGAGAGGAAATAAAAGAAAAACGTCGAGGAATGCTCAGAAGAAAAGTCCTGTTTCATCAAGATAACACCCGTGTTCACACGTCAGTACAGTCAATGGCTGGAATTCACAACTGTGGCTTTGAACTGTTACCGCATCCGCCGTATTCACCTGATCTGGCACCATCAGACTTCTTTCTGTTCCCTAACCTAAAAAAGCACTTGGGAGGTCAAAGATTTTCGACAAACGACGAGGTCAAAGCAGCTGTAGACGCATATTTTGACTCTAAGGAAGAATCATTTTTTTTTAACGGTCTAAATGCTTGGAAGGGGAGGTGGCAAAAGTGTATTGAACTTGATGGTGATTATGTAGAAAAATAAAAATATAACTGATTTAGTATGTGTTTATTTTCTTGGTTAGGCCGAGTACTTTTCAATCCACCCTCGTATTATAAAGTGATGGAAGTTTTAAGTAACTACGACTTTATAAGAAAAGTTTGCTGTTGTGCGTATCACGCAAAAACGACTGGATAGATTTCGATCAATTTCTTTTTTATTTACTTTTAGACATTTGATCCTTATCTAAAAAGAGACACGATATTTTCATCCATACTAATACTGTAAATATGAATGTAATTCACTCTGCCCCTCTGTCCGTTTGTTACTTTTTCACAGATTAACCAATGAACGAACTCAACGAAATTCGGCACAGACAGCTTGCTTCCTGGAGACGGACAGAGGTTACCTTTTTTTCCGAAAAATCAATTATTTCACACGCGATATTTAAAAAACCTTTATCCACGTGGACGATGTCGCGGGCAATAGTTTTTTTAAAAGATATATTTTTTTTCAACAACTTTTTTATTGTATATACATCTGTATCGAAAGAAAATACTGAAACTTGAAAGCTAGTAATTAATGAACTGGCCTGTTTTTAGATGTAATAAGAAATGTGGTCTTGCATTAGTAATTAAGGTGAATTGCTAATTCTTTTTTGCATCCTGCTTTGAGTATAAGGTTACAAAAGAGAGATAATAAAGAAAAAAACCAAAACGGTTATACACTGAATTGAAGCGCGAGTAATGTTATCTCAGTATGAATTTAATTAAAGTACATGTCTTTTATTTAAATGAAACTAATTTTTACGGATTTTATCGCGTTTAATATTTTACTATTTATAACTCGACGTTTCGGGCGCTTTACAGCTCCCATGGTCACGGGGGGACTGAGGTGACAGTTGTCCCAATGTCATAATTACCCCGGAGTACCTTCAGCTTTTAATTATTATTTTTATTTTTAGTCCGATCTACGCAGAAAGAGCTTACTGTGTCTTGAAGCCTTGCAGTGGTATGCTTGGTTTTTGATTTAATTTTATTAATAATAGGATCCCAAGCCGGTGGTAATACCCAACCATCTTCCCTATTGAAATTAGGATGTTTTTTAATTTCAATAGCCTCGCGAATCATCCTTGGTAGGAATCGGTGTTCTTTTGCAAGGATTTGTGGTCTATCAAATCTGATGTAATGGTTGGGATGATCCAGAACATGGTCACAGACTGCAGACTTCCGAGAACGACGATGCTTCACGTCAGCTATGTGTTCTTTTACGCGGGTTTTTATCGATCTTCTTGTTTGGCCTATGTAAGAGAGACCACATTCACAATCCAGCTTGTATACTCCTGCGTCTTGTAGAGGGATGTTACACTTGACAGATGGTAAAAACTGACTTATCTTCTTCAGCGGCTTGAAGTATGTTTTTATGGAAGCCCGCTTCAAGATATAGCCAATCTTGTCCGTGACTCCTCTGACATAAGGTAGAATAGCAGGTACACGCTCGACTGTGGCCGGTTTCACTCGGTCACTGCGACGTAGGCGCGGAACCCGAAGCTTGTTGTCGTGCAAAACTTGCTTGACATGCTGAAGCTCGGCGGCCAGGTGTTTCCTGTCACAGATTCCTCGTGCTCTCTGAAACAAGGATTTACCCACGGTAGCTAACTGTGATGGATGGTGGTGAGATTCACCGTTTAAATATCTGTTAGTATGGGTCTTTTTCCTATACACAGTGTGACTCAAGGTGTTATTAGGATTCCGAATTACTAAAACATCTAGAAAAGCTAAAGAGTTATTTGCCTCTAACTCCATTGTAAATTGAATTTTAGAGTTTAGGGAGTTAAGGTGGTCTAGAAATGCAGTTACTTTATCTGATGGTAAAATTGTGAAAGTATCATCTACATACCGCTTGTAGAATCTTGGATTTACTGGAGAAGTACGGAGGGCTCTCTCCTCAAAGTCTTCCATGAAGATGTCGGCGACAATGGGAGATACTGGGGAGCCCATCGCCACACCATCTACTTGCTTGTAGTATTTTTCCTTCCACAATAGATAGCCAGATGTAAGGCAATGTCTTAGTAGTTCTGCATATTCCACTGGCATGTTGTTTTCAGCTAGCTTCCTAGATACAATTGAGATGCAGTCGTCTACTGGTAGGCATGTGAATAGAGACTGGACATCAAAACTGACCATAGTTTCATTGTCAGTCAGGTGAAGGTCTTTAATCTCACTGACAAAATGGTATGAATCCTTTGTGTGTGCTCTAGTGTGTCCTCTGAGTGGTGAGAGTACTTTAGCCACATGCTGAGCCAATCTGTAGGTTGGTGAATCGATCTGGCTCACTATTGGACGTAGTGGAGCATTTGGTTTGTGTATCTTTGGTAACCCATACAACTTCGGTGATTTAGCACAAGATGGTATTATCGAACTAACGTCCAGATTCAATTTTTCGGAGTGTTTCTTAATAAGATCGCTAGTTGTTTTAAGCGTATTAGTAGTTGGGTCTGATTTGACCTTTTTATATGTACTTTCGTCCGACAAAAGTTCTTGTATTTTAAAATTGTAGTCTGACGTATCCATGACTACCGTAGCATTACCTTTATCTGCGCGGAGGATCGTGAGTTCAGGTCTGTTCCGTAGGTTGTTCAACGCTTTTAATTCGTCTTTAGAAAGATTTAGTTTCGGCACCGAACTTCGACGTAACATAGACGAAATGTCTTGACGTATGGCCTCCAAATCTTCTTTATTGATATTGTTTTTAAACAGACAATCTTCGACACTACAGATAATTTCTTCGTACGGTATTCTTCGCGGTGTTACTGCGAAATTCATGCCCTTCGATAATACTTTTAATGTAGATTCATCCAGTGTTTGTTTTGACAGATTATAGACCGCGCGTAATCTATGATCATTGTCCGTAGTCAACGGTCGCGTTCCGTTCATGCGTTGAGATTGATGTTTGACATTGAATTTGGTCGTTAATTTTTGATATTTTTCTATATGTTTATTTTTGCAATCATTATATCTAGCTGTTTCACAACAGCGTGAAACAGTGAGGTGTGGAGGTGAGTGACGAAGAAATTATCTGTAGTGTCGAAGATTGTCTGTTTAAAAACAATATCAATAAAGAAGATTTGGAGGCCATACGTCAAGACATTTCGTCTATGTTACGTCGAAGTTCGGTGCCGAAACTAAATCTTTCTAAAGACGAATTAAAAGCGTTGAACAACCTACGGAACAGACCTGAACTCACGATCCTCCGCGCAGATAAAGGTAATGCTACGGTAGTCATGGATACGTCAGACTACAATTTTAAAATACAAGAACTTTTGTCGGACGAAAGTACATATAAAAAGGTCAAATCAGACCCAACTACTAATACGCTTAAAACAACTAGCGATCTTATTAAGAAACACTCCGAAAAATTGAATCTGGACGTTAGTTCGATAATACCATCTTGTGCTAAATCACCGAAGTTGTATGGGTTACCAAAGATACACAAACCAAATGCTCCACTACGTCCAATAGTGAGCCAGATCGATTCACCAACCTACAGATTGGCTCAGCATGTGGCAAAAGTACTCTCACCACTCAGAGGACACACTAGAGCACACACAAAGGATTCATACCATTTTGTCAGTGAGATTAAAGACCTTCACCTGACTGACAATGAAACTATGGTCAGTTTTGATGTCCAGTCTCTATTCACATGCCTACCAGTAGACGACTGCATCTCAATTGTATCTAGGAAGCTAGCTGAAAACAACATGCCAGTGGAATATGCAGAACTACTAAGACATTGCCTTACATCTGGCTATCTATTGTGGAAGGAAAAATACTACAAGCAAGTAGATGGTGTGGCGATGGGCTCCCCAGTATCTCCCATTGTCGCCGACATCTTCATGGAAGACTTTGAGGAGAGAGCCCTCCGTACTTCTCCAGTAAATCCAAGATTCTACAAGCGGTATGTAGATGATACTTTCACAATTTTACCATCAGATAAAGTAACTGCATTTTTAGACCACCTTAACTCCCTAAACTCTAAAATTCAATTTACAATGGAGTTAGAGGCAAATAACTCTTTAGCTTTTCTAGATGTTTTAGTAATTCGGAATCCTAATAACACCTTGAGTCACACTGTGTATAGGAAAAAGACCCATACTAACAGATATTTAAACGGTGAATCTCACCACCATCCATCACAGTTAGCTACCGTGGGTAAATCCTTGTTTCAGAGAGCACGAGGAATCTGTGACAGGAAACACCTGGCCGCCGAGCTTCAGCATGTCAAGCAAGTTTTGCACGACAACAAGCTTCGGGTTCCGCGCCTACGTCGCAGTGACCGAGTGAAACCGGCCACAGTCGAGCGTGTACCTGCTATTCTACCTTATGTCAGAGGAGTCACGGACAAGATTGGCTATATCTTGAAGCGGGCTTCCATAAAAACATACTTCAAGCCGCTGAAGAAGATAAGTCAGTTTTTACCATCTGTCAAGTGTAACATCCCTCTACAAGACGCAGGAGTATACAAGCTGGATTGTGAATGTGGTCTCTCTTACATAGGCCAAACAAGAAGATCGATAAAAACCCGCGTAAAAGAACACATAGCTGACGTGAAGCATCGTCGTTCTCGGAAGTCTGCAGTCTGTGACCATGTTCTGGATCATCCCAACCATTACATCAGATTTGATAGACCACAAATCCTTGCAAAAGAACACCGATTCCTACCAAGGATGATTCGCGAGGCTATTGAAATTAAAAAACATCCTAATTTCAATAGGGAAGTTGGTTGGGTATTACCACCGGCTTGGGATCCTATTATTAATAAAATTAAATCAAAAACCAAGCATACCACTGCAAGGCTTCAAGACACAGTAAGCTCTTTCTGCGTAGATCGGACTAAAAATAAAAATAATAATTATAAGCTGAAGGTACTCCGGGGTAATTATGACATTGGGACAACTGTCACCTCAGTCCCCCCGTGACCATGGGAGCTGTAAAGCGCCCGAAACGTCGGGTTATAAATAGTAAAATATTAAACGCGATAAAATCCGTAAAAATTAGTTTCATTTAAATGAGTAGTGTTCGCGTAAATATAAGAAATCATTATACATGTCTTTTACGTAAGAATTTTATATTAATCATTAGTAATAATTTGAAAATAGAGTTCAAACCAAATTATTAGTCTGTACACAAAAAAAATAACAAAAGTATTAATAGGTGTACACAAATAACTGCCGATGTGGAATTTGCAGCCCTAAAAAATTAAAAAAGTTATTTTTCAATTCATTAGTAAGAGCGACGAGCAAGTTTCTATCATGCTTCTTAATCACGTATGCGAATCGTTTATTAAGTCTAGTCTATGAGTTAAGGAACTTCTCGTAGCAGCTCGTTCATTCACTTCGAAAGTCAGCGTAGTGTCGACTTAGCAGATTAAACAGGGGCGTGATGAATGGAGTTTCTTTGCTGGATAAACTGAAAACTTTTCGCGCTTGTTTGTATAGACAGCGCTTTGTTACAAGTATATTGAAGATAGTCCCGTACGTAATACGATGGAAGTGCAAATGTTATTAAAATTATTATGACAAAAAAATTGTCGTAACATACACTTATACATAGAGTAACGCCTCTTTCCCATTGGTGTAAGCAGAGACCAACACATTTCCACTTGCTACGATCCTGACACACACGTTTCGCTTTTTCCACTTTCATTAGTGTTTTCATACAAGCTCGTCGGTTGCGGGCTCTTTTGACGTAACTTTTCTTTAAAACGTCTTTAATCTGATTGTGATACATTCGTCGACGTCGATCCTTACCGGTTGCCCATTCACACTGGCCCCATAAATTTGTCTGTATTTTCATGCTTCTTCTGCCAGACTCATCTTTCACTACCGTATATAAGTGTGGAGACCAGTACTCCTCTGTTGCCAGTCGTGCCTTTTAAGATACGTTTTGGCCACACATAAAGTTATGCAGGGCCTCATATACTTGATTTCCTGCCAACACACTTTGCTCGATATAACTGTCATACTTTCCTTCTCTCGTAAATTTTGAAGCCAAGTATAAAAGCTATTTCACTTGTTCCACTTTATCTTTTTGAATCAGAACTCTGCAATGCGCCATAATTTCTTCTCTTTCCAAAAGCATTACTTTCATCTTATCTACATTAAATTATATTTCTTTGCTTTGTAGAGCATCATGCGTAATATTAACCATCGCCTGCAACAGCTCCTCCGATGATGTTAATCTAAACTGATCGTCCTGAGGCGTATAGGAGGCACTTGATGGTCAGATAATTCATTCTCAATCCAAAGATACTCTCTTTCAAATCTTTCAAGCAATTTTCTATAAATAGATTAAGAACCTACGGAGAAGCTAGCATCCCTGTCTAACACCTTTTCCTATGTTAAACCAGTCTGTGTAAGCTCCGTTTATCCTGACACAGGCACTGGAATCTCTATAGACTGATTTCAGTGCTTGTATCAAGCCGCCGTTCACCCCATATATAGACAATAAACTACAATTTATTCCTCACTACTTTGTCATAAGCCTTTTCTATGTCCACGAACACGCAAAAGAGCTTTTGACTTTGAGCCAAGAATTTTTTGGCTATGCTTAGTATGGAAAAGACCTTTTTTGTGCATCCCGTTCCTCTCCTGAATCCCGCTTGTACATCACATATCTTCTCTTCAGTTTCATTCATCACTCTCCTAATCAAAACCGCTGCATATAGTTGGCCGTAAATAACATAGTTTTATATATTGTCTAAATATATCATGTGTCTCGATGCCTCCGGCAAATGTGACTATTTGAAACCTACGGATGAAAAACACAAAAACACAAACGAGACAGGCAAAACGTTCACCTGATGGTAAGTCACATAAAGTCAGCAACGTCTACCTGTAACAAATGCTGTGTTACCCAGAACATTTCCGTGTGACACCCCACTGCGGCCGTCACCCTGAGAAATTAGTTTTTAAGTCTCAAATACATACGTACATTCACGCCTTTCTCCCATATAAGGGGTAGACAGATACCACACCCGTAGACAGACACCGCACTGCGCTCGTCACCCTAAGAAGACATCAGTTCCCTAGTCTCATATGCCCAGTGATTATCCTAGCTATCAGTGCCATTCAGATCGACACAGTAATGTTTGTACACTACTGCTTCACGGCAGAATAACTGGCCCTGGGGTGGTACCTAACTAGACGGATCTTGCATAGGAAACCTACTACCAGTAAAATGATTGTCTCCTATCACTACTGACTTACTCTTTTCCGATCTTATAGCTAAAAAGTTATATTGAGTAAGGGTAGAAACACCAGTTAATGGCTTTTTGTTTCCGTCAACATTTTATTGCGGGCTACTCGTGTAGGCTCTGCTACCCCTTATATGGGATAAAGGCGTAATTGTATGTAAGCAACATTTTATTAAAATGTATTAATTGATCTTTCAGCAAATGGTAAGTGCTACGCCTGCCCTTGAAAAGTGAAATTGAAAAGTACCGTGTGGCACAGCATTACGCTCCGTAGTAAAAACGGAACCTTTATAATTTCGTCCTGCTCGTCTCTCCGTATGTCATTGCCATTTTATTTGGAGACTATTGGCACTATATTTATACAGTTTTGAAGAGAGAATCTACCACCTCATCTCTTCTCGTGGGTGTCGTAAAAGTCGACAGAGGGAAAATAAAAACCAGGAGATGGGCAGCAGCGAGTTCCGGGAAACATCTGAATAAATAAACTGCGGTTGCCAACCCGCCTGCCAAGCGTGGCAACTATGGCAAATTCCCCTTAAAATAAGAGCGACAAACTTTTGTGGCAATCTGGGGGAGGCCTATGTTCAGTAGTGGACTTGTGATAGGCTGAAACGACGAAGACGACGACGACGACGACGACGAAGGTAAGTGTTTTTTATGCAAAAGTAACAGCCTATAAATGTCCCACTGCTGAGCACAGGCCTCCTCTCATTTCTGAGAGGGTTCCTGGCTCCAGCCAGGAATAGTCCGCCGCGCTGCTCCAATGCGGGTCGGCGGACTTCACATGTCCTCGAAATATTTCTATTCCCTCGGACATGTGCAGGTTTCCTCACGATGTTTTCCTTCACGTGGTAAATCAGCAGTAAAATTGTAGAACAATTTTAGAGGTGCTGGCACCGGGGATCGAGCCCAGGTTATTCGCTTACTATGAAATTCAACACAAACGAAAACCAACAATTTGTGTTTTTTTACAAATGTCGGCTCCAGCTGGGATTCGAAACCAGGACCCGCGGAGTTGAAGTCAGGTACAATATGCAGTAGGCCTCGCGGCTGTCACTTATAACTGTTTTATTGAAGTTGGTGATGCGCTTTTGAAGTCATAAACAATATGTCTTCCCCCCTCTAGCATTTCAGCTATGCAGTGGAAAATTATGAAAAAAATCAATGTGGTAGAACCTAGAAAACACTTCCAACGAGAATTGGTTTGAATAAGATATGTTATGTAGCTTTTGATATTTGGGATATTATCGGACCCACGCCCACTACGAAGTCGAGAGTCCGAAGTGACTAAAGCGTGACTTAAATTTATAAAATTTTCGACCTCGTGACACACGCTTGATGCGAGATTGACCGAATTTGATGTTAAAGTAAGGAGTTTTATTTATATATTTATGTTCGGGTCAAACTAAACCTGGCACGCAGGCGCCCGGCCCGCGAGCACAGCATCCGATGAAGCTGTAAAAGCGAAAATAGCTAACAGCAGCAATATCACCAAAATTATATAACCTCGTTACTATATACATATATATGATATTATCCTAGCCGATTTCGACCACGGCAACAACTTCCGAATCCGAATGTCGAGAGCCATCGAACTGCGCAGGAGATATTATAGTGCCGCAAGTGTACGCGCAAACACAGAGGCACTCACTCGTCCCAACCTACGCGCGGCCGATGTAACGCTTATGCGATAAGATCGGAGGTAGGCTAGGATGCAGTGTCAGAAACACGGGGACAAACACAACACAACCAGACCCGAAAACCAACAATTTGTGTTTTAGCACAAATGTTGGCTCCGGCTGGGATTCGAACCCAGGACCCGCGGCCGTAGAAGTCAGGTACTCTGACCAATAGGCCACGCGGCCGTCAAACACGCACTTTACCGTTTCTGATTTAAGCTTCCCATCGGATATGTAAACGTAAGACATAAAAGTCTATTGTCATGCTGGAAAGGATTTAGAGAGGCCTCCATTACATTGCGTAATAAACGGTTTAAATATACTTACATACAGCCGATAGGTGTCCGCCAGAGCATCTCTTTCCTACTGGTGTCGTAACAGGCGACTAAGGTATTGTGCGGACAGCATTTATTCGTGCATAATAGCACCATAATTTGCAATGTTGTCATGGCACTGCCCGTGGGAACGCAATGGGGAGTAAGAATTTTTTGACTCGTCACGTTTCCCAATCTCTGCCTACCACTTATACAGGAAAAAAGGCGTGATTGTAATATGTATGTACTTACTTAATACGGTGGCGCAACGGTCACAAGAAGGTCTTAGCCTAACACCGGATTACGCCATGCATCCCGGCCTTGTACCTGTTTGCGGCAGTAATGAATGGCGCAAACAGGTACTTGCAGGATCTCGGAATGAATGCATTCCGAGATCCGAAATCCTAAAATATGTCAGACCTAAATTATCAAGGTTGTTGACGGGAATTATTAGGTGTTGGTTACAGCGATCGATATCGTTATCTTTGCCTGCCAAGTCCATAGCTGCTGCTAGACATAGGTTGGGAGATGCCTATGTCCAGCAGTGGACTGTATATATTGTTATGGCGATTACACGGCAAATTCCTGTCAAGCTCAATTTTCATATTCCCACAACAGTCCCGTAATTTATACAGCTGTCGGCCCCTAACTGTGGCGCTTCTGATTTATACGAACATATTTCTATGTTTGCGTTTGGTCTAATTTATAAGCGGAGTGTATGTAATTGTACTGTACATTAATACGTGAAGAGAAAACTATTTACCCCTTTTTATGGATATTGCGCGCAAATATAGAGAAGGAGTGCAGTAAGCTAAAATTTATATATCATATCACCACCATCACCATTTCAGTCTACCATTAGTCCACTGCTGAACATAGGCCTCCCCCATAGTTGGCGCAAAAGTTTGTAGCTCTAATTTTGGAGGGATTTTGCCATAAGTGCAACGCTTGGCAGGACGGGTTGGCAACCGCAGTTTATTTATTCTGATGCTTCAGGAAGATGCTGCCGCCCATCTTCTGGTTTCAATTTTCCCTCTGTCGAATTTTCCGACACCCACGGGATGAGATGGAGTGGTAGATTCTCTTAAGCCGCTACCACACGGCACATATCATATGTTTTACAAATATGTTAAATGAATTCGAATACATTCGAATTTCGGCCATTGGGAGACTCCTAGTATAATTATGTTAATTGAAAGCCCTATTTTAACACAACCGCATAGCGAATTAACTTCCTTTCCTTTATTATAATAGGATTTCCGCAAAGTAACGCCTGATTCTATTAACTATCTATAAATGTGTCCGTGACATTTCTTTTAATAAAAAAAATCGCACAACACTAAGTCTAAGCCACAAGCGTTCATTGGCTTCCCGCAAACAAAATCTAACTATAACCATCCCATCAGACATCGATTGGGTCTCATATGGCTTGTGTGCCTTTCAAGCCGAAATACGTTTTTTATTGGATAAAGTGAGGAGACGAGGAAATCGTTCACCTGATGGTAAGTGCAACGTCTGCCCATAACAAATGCTGTGTCACCCAGAACCACACTGCGCTTGTCACCCTGAGACATCGGTCCTTAAATCTGAGTAACTACACTAGCTGTCAGAGCTTTTCAGACCGAAACAGTAACGTTTGCCTAGGACTCGTACCAAGAATCCGTGGCATGTTGGCCATATTATGTGTCATATGTCAAAAATAAAGAAAAAGATGTTCTTTCACCGAATCTCTGAAGTGGATAGAGTCCGTCACGTTGCTCCAGAGGCGAACTCGACTTACCATCGTAATATTTGTATTTCTCAGAACTACAGGTAGTTTTACGATGTATTTTTTCCGATATGTGTCCGGCAGAGTAGAATAGCACCTACCTCTTTCCTAATGAGGTGTCGTAAGAGGCAACTAAGGTATTGTGCGAAGAGCCTTTATTCGTGCAGAACTACACCATAATATGCAATGCTGTCACTAAACTGCTCTCAGGAACGCAATAGGCAGTAAGATTTGTTTTTTTGAGTCTTACCAAAATGGAGGCGACTAGCGAAAATTGGGCTGCGTGTGTGATGCCTTCTCTCCTTTATATGGGAAAAAGGTTTGATGTATGTATGTTTTTCACTGAACTATATATCAATATCAATTGATTACGTGTCTCGAGGTCGTCAACTCCCATGGGAAGTTCTGGTGGTGTGGTGTGGTGGTGGTAGATTGCACCACGCGGCAATCAAACCTTAAATTTTACATGAGGTTATTGACAAATTCAGTTAGTTTCTCTCCATTATTTACAAATAATTAATATTCTCAGCTCGTCCCTTGGACCACGCGTAGACCGATCTCGCATTTCTCTTCATTTGTTGAAAACGTGCGCAGAATTCATCAACAGACGCTGAAAACCGTCGAAACCTTGAAATTATTGGTCATTTGTTACTCGAAAGCAAACTGGGTAGCAGTTTCAAAGTTTGATGAAAATAAATTGTTATGAGATATTAATGTTTTCTATTTAAAAAAAGAGTAATATTAGCAGATGCTTTTTAATTATTCCACACAATTTTATTTCTTCCTAGCGAAACCTGGCAGATGTTGTTTTGCCTGTGTATATTTATTTACCTCTATTATTAAGGATTGAGGCGACAATATGATTGTTGCGATCGACTGAACGGTATAGAAGTTAATATGCTTCAGCGCCATGTAGTGGCTAACATGAAAACCTTCTACATAAAAATACATATATGTGGCAACTTTAATGGTAATAATACCCCGACTTATGCTACCCCGACTTTCGCGAATCTGGAGTTACGCGATTTTTGACTGTTAAAAAAAGCAAAGTAACAGCCTGTAAATGTCCCACTGGTGAGCACAGGCCTCTTCACATTTCTGAGAGCGGTTTGGAGCCAGAAATAGTCCACCAAAAGCCGCTCCATTGAAGGTTGGCGATCTCCAGATATCCTTTAAATATTTTTCTTCCGGAGATATGTACGTTTCTTCACGATGTTTTCCTTCAGTGCTGAGCACGTGGAAAATCAGCACTTAAAACTGCAGAATAATTTTAGGGGCTTCGGCACCGGGGATAGAACTCAGCTCGCTAGTGTAGTATGAGTTTTAACGCTTGATATCAGACTTAGGAGCCGGGAACTGATATTAATGACGGAAAACTGATTCTTAGGAAATTGTTTCACATTTTGCTTTTGAATGATTGTTTTCTTCAGTTCGTGGTCGTTGTCCTAATCCATACTAATATTATATATGCGAAAGTAACTTCCGCCGTGTGGTAGCGGTCTAAGAGAATGTACCACCCCATCCCATCCCGTGTCGTAAAAGTCGACAGAGGGAAATTAAAACCAGGAGATTCCTGGAACATCTGAATAAAAAAACTGCGGTTGCCAACCCGTCCGCCAAGCGTGGCAACTATGGCAAAAACCCTCCAATATAAGAGCTACAAACTTTTGTAGCTATCAATGGGGGAGGCCTATGTTCAGCAGTGGACTTGTGAGAGGCTGTAACGACGACGACGACGACGAAAGCAACTCTCTTTGTCCCTCTGTCTGTTTGTTATGTTTTCACGGTTCAACCGCTCAACCGATCTTGACGAAATTTAGCACTGAGACAGCTTGAATCATGGAGACGGACATAGGACAGACATTCTGTCCTGGAAAATTAAATAGTTCTCACGGGGTAATTAAAAATCTTTCCATCCGGACGAAGTCGCGGGCATCAGCTAGTGTAATTAATGGGCGTCTCATATGCCTTAAGAACCTGCCTGCCTGTTTAAGAACTGATATCTCAGTGTGACGGGCGTAAGAACTGATATCTCAGTGTGACGGGCGCAGTGCGATGCCACACAGAAATAATTTGGGTGACGCGTCATTTTTTATGGGCAGACGTTGCACTTACCATCAGATGAACGATTTGCCCGTCTTAGTACTTTTTTTCATAAATAAACGGCCATAGTGACGGTATACCAACAGGTGAACTGGTTCCTCGTTTCTCATCCAAACACATGTTCGCTGATGGTCGTCGTCGTCGTTTCAGCCTATCGATAGTCCACTGCTGAACATGGGCCTCCCCCATAGATTGCCACAAAAGTTTGTAGCTCTCGTTTTGGGGGGATTTTGGCATAGTTGCCACGCTTGGCAGACGGGTTGGCAACCGCAGTTTATTTATTCAGATGTTCCAGCAAGATGCTGCTGCCCTTCTCCTGGTTTTCATTTTCCGTCTGTCGACTTTTACGACACCCACGGGATGAGATGGGGTGGTAGATTCTCTTAGGCCGCTACCACACGGCACGCTGATGGTACCATGCGGTTATTACGAATTCGTTAGAAATAGCAAGACCCTAATTTAGTGATTTGGTCATGGTCGACACGACAACCGCGTGATTTAGTAGTAAGAACCTGACTGTACGCCACAGGTCCTGTTTGTGCTAAATCATAAATAGTTGATTTTCGAATTTAATTGTACTGTCCATGTGAAATTTGTTGTTTGCGACATCGTATAATAAAAAAAAAACTACGAGGAAAATAATGATACTGCTTCCCATTTGTCCCGGTCCTTACCTTAACGTGAAGCGAACAACTTTTCTTAACGAGCTCGTAAGAACTAAGTACTTAGTTGAATGTAATCAAACATTCAACTAAGTACTTAGTTCTTCACACAGGAAGCCTTCAATTAAAATTCGTCGCACTACTATTTAATGTAAGATAATTAATTGTGAACGAATGAATCGCATTATAATTAATTAAAAAAAACTTTTTTGTTTTGAGTAGCTTATCTTTAGATCACGTATTTATTTAGACGTTAGGGCTTTAAGTTTGAGTAAGTTTCCGTTTTAGATTGATGTAATGTGGTGGCGGCTCGTTGAAAGAATACTACCACTCTATCTCATCCAATGGATCTCGTAAAAGGCGAGTGAGGAATTAAACTGCACTGTGCACCTAGCAGCGCATGGTGGCGATGGGCTCACCACCTATCACAAAAAGTGCATTATATTGTTTTGGTTAAACGTGGATTGTGGCAGTCATCTGTTTTTGCAGTGAGTGCCCAGTCTCTGACTACACTTATGGGATACAGTCGTGATCTTATGTATGTATGTAATGAAAAAGGAAAAATTTGAAGGAAAGAAATATTTAACAAATAACTTTTACATACTTATATTGCCTTTTGTACATTTCTGCCATCTTATAGAAAGGTCATTTATGCTTTTGTAATAAAAATACGGGACAGCACGATTCAATTATAATAATGTATTTTCTACTCCTTTACGAAAACTCAATTTTCTCCCTGGCAGAAAGTTATCCTAATCCCGAAAAAAGGTAGTAGTAGTAGTCGGCTGGGACTAAATCCGATAAGTACACATGATAACGAATAATCTAGCAACAATTTTCGTCGTGTTGATGTAGTTTGTGGAGCTGTATACTGGTGGTAGGATTACTATGCAGGAATCCGTCTAGGTAGGTACCACCCCAGGGCCAGTTATTCTGCCGTAAAGCCGTAGTGTGCAAACATTACTGTGTTTCGGTTTGAAGGACACTGTGAGCTAGCGTAATCACTGGGCATATGAGACTTAAGACCTTATGTCGCAGGGTGATGGGCTCAGTGTGGTGTTACACAGAAATTTCCTGGGTAATATTGCATTTGTTATGGGCAGACGTTGCACTTACCATCAGGTGAACGTTTTGCTCGTTTCATCACTTTATCCAATAAAAAAAAAATGTATGATGTGGCGTGGTCTCTGCCTATAATAATACTAAAATATACTTGAGAGGGATTTGAAGCTGGGAATAGTCCGACACGCTGCTTTATTACAATCTCCCGTCCTGCTCAGACATGCAGGTTTTTTGCACGATGTTTTCCTTCCCCGCAGATCACTTGTTAAATAATCATTTAAAACCGTAGAACCATTGTAGAGGTGTCGCATCGTGAATCGTATTTAGGTCACCCGCTTACTATGAAATTTAAGACAAGCGTCCGGTCTCTTGAGCTGTAAATTTTAATAAGAAAACATTAATTCTATAATGGGTGCCGTGTGGTAGCGGCTTAAGAGAATCTACCACCCCATCTCATCCCGTGGGTGTCGTAAAAGTCGACAGAGGGAAAATTAAAAGCTGCCAAGCGTGGCAACTATGGCAAAATTCCCCCCCAAAATGCGAGCTACAAACTTTTTTAAAAATCTATGGGGGAGGCCTATGTTCAACAGTGGATTAGTGATAGGTTGAAATGATGATGATATTAATGAATTGAGAAGTACGAGTATTTATAATTTTAAGTTTTAGTAAATATTACCTCGTTAAAATAATTTGGTCTTCAGAACGTAGTGCCTATGTCTCGTTTGGATGTAAAACGTTTAATTCAGTAAGACAAATAGCATCGGCTCGGTCGCCATATTTGCGCGCGAAACGTGGCGTGGAAAACATGGCGGCTGTCGTCATTTATATTGGCCGAATTCTGTCAAAACGCTTTTATGTTACAGGTTTATTTTACAATTTCACAGATCCGAAAACAGACATTTTTTTTCAAATCCTGTTAGTGGATCAACAACAGCCGAGACAATAATGAATGTACTGAAAACCCGTGATTCGTGTACAAATATTGTGTTTTAGATGGAAACGTGTTCTGTACAAATATCGTCTTTGAGATAGAATTCGAATCTAGAACTTATGACACAGCAGACTGGTACGCTGACCAATAAACTAGGCAGTCAACGTGAATTTTTATGTATCTCGATAATTATGACCTACCTATAATAAACTGAAGTAGAAAATTGCAATATTTAACAAATACTTGGTTCTGTGGCAGATGGTATCCTTTCAGCCTATCACTAGTCCACTGCTGAACGTAGGCCTCCCCCATAAATTGCCACAAGTTAGTAGCTCTCATTTTGGGGGGATTTTGCCATAGTTGCCACGCTTGGCAGGCGGATTGGCAACCGCAGTTTATTTATTCAGATGTTACAGGAAGATGCTGCTGCCCATCTCTTGGTTTTAATTTTCCCTCTGTCGACTTTTACGACACCCACGGGTTGAAATGGGGTGGTAGATTCTCTTTAGCCGCTACCACACGGCAAGATGTTATAGCGAAATGCATTACCTATTAGTATTTTTCTTGAGCTTCTTATGTGGCGACATTAATGTCGCTACAGTTTTGAAACGTATAACTGAACGTAGCATCATCACATCACATCTATGTGACGAGCGCCGTGTGGCACCCAAAAATGTTCTGGGTGGCACCGCATTTGTTATGGGTAGACGTTGCACTTACCATCAGGTGAACGTTTTGCTCGTTTCGTCAATGTTGTTAATTAAAAAAAAAGTACAGTTTTCATATGTTCGCGTAGGTGAGTAAATTAATGTGTGTTAAAAGATGAGATACAAAGAGAGGCATCCTTTAAAAAAAAACGCTGAGTATCTACGCCAATATTCTCAAATAAACACAAAATACACCTAAGTTATTTATAGCGCGTGCAGCCAATGACAGGCTCTGGAGGTTTTGATTTATACGGACATACAATCCGTGCATTGTGTTTCGAGTAATTTACAAAGCCATATAAATTGGAGTTTTTTTTCTTCCATAATTATATAAGTTCTTCTATTAATTGGCCTCCCTCAATACAATTCTGCTGTGCATCATCATCAGCCGGAGCCAACGTTTGTGCAAAAACACAAATTGGCTATTGAGCTTTGTAGTGTTGTGCACGTGAAATTTATGACCGTAAAACGTACGAGGTGGATTGAAAAGTACTCGGCCTAACCAAGAAAATAAACACATACTAAATCAGTTATATTTTTATTTTTCTACATAATCACCATCAAGTTCAATACACTTTTGCCACCTCCCCTTCCAAGCATTTAGACCGTTAAAAAAAAATGATTCTTCCTTAGAGTCAAAATATGCGTCTACAGCTGCTTTGACCTCGTCGTTTGTCGAAAATCTTTGACCTCCCAAGTGCTTTTTTAGGTTAGGGGACAGAAAGAAGTCTGATGGTGCCAGATCAGGTGAATACGGCGGATGCGGTAACAGTTCAAAGCCACAGTTGTGAATTCCAGCCATTGACTGTACTGACGTGTGAACACGGGCGTTATCTTGATGAAACAGGACTTTTCTTCTGAGCATTCCTCGACGTTTTTCTTTTATTTCCTCTCGTAAACGACGTAGTAAGGTGCAGTAGTAATCAGAGTTTATAGTCTGACCCCTTTCAAGATAATCAATCATAATCACACCTTTCGAGTCCCAGAATACTGAAGCCATCACCTTATTTGCCGACAAAATCGACTTAGCCTTTTTAGGGGGTGGTGAACCAGGTCTTCTCCACTGTTTTGATTGTTGTTTTGTTTCCGGTGTACAGTAATGAACCCATGTTTCGTCCATAGTAACAAAACGATTCAAAAAATCATCTGCATCGGCTTCAAATAACTCCAAACAGTCGCGTGAAATAGTCAATCGCGTCCTTTTTTGTTCAACTGAAAGCAGTCGCGGAACCCACCTCGCAGACACCTTGTGGAAACCCAACTCGTTGACAATGATGTTTTGAGTTCGTTCATAAGAGATGCCTATAATCTCGGCTATCTCTCTAATTTTTAATCTGCGGTCTCCCATTATTAAATCAAGTACTTTTTTAATATTTTCGTCAGTAGTTGACGTCGAAGGCCTTCCAGAGCGGGGTTCATCTTTCACACTCTCTCCACCACGCTTAAATTCTGCTATCCATTTTTTGACGGATGAATATGACAGAGCACAATCGCCTAATGTACTGACCATGTCATCATGGATGGCTTTTGATGATAGCCCCTTCTTATGGAGGTACTTAATGACGGCACGCTGCTCGATTTGCTCCATTCGCGGAAATTATGACCGATTACTTTGTTAATAAATTTATAAAATCACAACTAATTATCGCACACGTTTCGAACTTCACACAATGAACTAGTCTGAACTGAACTAAATAATGTGGGTAGATTTTTAGAATTGAATGGATCTGTGTTAGGCCGAGTACTTTTCAATCCACCTAGTACTTACAGGAAAAAGTGTTCACATTTTCCGAGGCAAATTTATTTGAGAAATCTCCAAAAGCAAACAATTTTACGTTGGAAACAGAGTGAAAATATTCGAATAGACTTGCACATTAAACATGTCCAATAAGGAAGGAAAATTCACTTTAGATTTTTTGTTTATATTGCGTAAGTAAGCGAGAATTATAATACGCGCTGTATAATATTAAAGCCGTAGAGACTGTTAGCTTGAACGCACTCATCTCAGGAAAGATTAGTATTTCCTGAGATCAGTTTAATATTATTTTCTGTAATGGAAAGTCATAGCCAATAGATGCCGTAAGAGGCGACTACGGTATTGTACAAGTAGCCTTTATTCGTGCAAAATAACACCATACTATGCAATGCTGTCAGTGTCCTGCTCGTGGGAACGCAATAGGGGTAAGATTTTTTTTCACTCGTACGAAAATGGCGGCGACGTGGTTGGCCATCCGTCACGTATCGTTTCCCGCGAAAAGTGGTCTACATGTGTGGTCTCTGTATAGCGACTGTATGCATGTAATGGATAGTATCTTTATTGAGGTTATAGGCTTCTTCTCCTTATAAAATTCTTGTTACGGCTATAACAAATGCTGTGCCACCCAGAACATTTTTGGGTGCCACACGGCGCTCGTCACATAGACATCAGTTCTTAAAGTCTCATGGGTCGAGTATATTACGAATTATAGCAAATATTTTATTTTTGTTAAATATAATTATTGTCTATTTTTAATTTTCATTTCAAAAATTGTGTGTTAGTTATATATATATATATATAAAAGTTAATTTCACTTAACTTCTACCAAACAATTTAACAATTTTAGTTGTGCCTCCCCATAGTCGAAACTGCGGGCTATGAAATTGAATCCGTGTGGTGGCGGCTCGTTAAAAGAATACTACCACTCCATCTCATCCAATGGATCTCGTAGAAGGCGAGTAAGGAATTAAACTGCACTGTTGACACCCACAGCGCACGGGGCGATGGGATCACAACCTATCACACCAAGTGCATTATATGTTTTGGTGAAAGTGGGATTGTGGCAGTCATCTTTTGTGCAATGAGTGCCAATCTCTGACTACCCTTATGGGAACAGTCGCTGATCTATGTATGTATGTATGAAATTGAAGGTTGATCTCCGGCTCCTAAGCTACCACGGCTTCAGTAAGTAATGAATGTTGAATAAAAATTATTACATTTTCTACCAGCTATACTGTTAAACTGTCCCTGCGGCCTCTCACTCTTCATATCTATTACAGTGTACATATATTTTTTAATTATTATATATGTCGAAGCAGAAGACCCAGGGTTATTTTTGGGGGAGCAGTACTACTGTCCCCATTTGACAAGGGTTCAGTTGTACTGTCCTTCTCTTGATCCATGCAAGAACGCCTTGAATATATCACTACAAATGATTTATTTATAACAAGATTTATATTTCTCACAATATTTTACAATTTATTTAAAGTAGTTAGCGTAGTAGCTTAACAAACGCCTGCCAAATACACAACCTTCACCGGCAAGCGCTAAAAACACAAGTTAACTAGGTTGTCGTTAACACCCTTTTTTATATTACTGTTGTACAGGCCAAGCAGCCAAAAATCTTCCCCACCGCTCAATATCAATCTTAACATAATTCATAACAGTTCACTGGTAACGCATAGAATGAAGTGTGTCTGACGATAGATTTATAAAAGTTAGCGATATAGGGCACCCCATAAATTTCGATAACCAAATGCTGGTGTGACAAAATAATTTGACAAGGTGACGAAGGAATTAAGATTACGTTGTTCAGTGGGCGCTTTCACAGCGAAACCTCAAGTAGCCGATACAAGCCTTTAAACAAAAACTTTTAACTTTTAACAAAATGAAAGATTTACAAATAAATAATACTCGTGTGATATAATAATTTAAAAGGCGACGAAGTAGTTAAGATTACGTTGGTAAGGTGCGCTTTCTCAGCGACACCTCTTAACAAAAATGGCCAATACAAGGCGGTTATTGTAAACTGTTAAATGATTTAAAGACAAAGGAATTGTTATGTGATAAAAATATTTAAATGGTGATGAAGGAATTGACCACGTCGGATTGAGAGTGCTCTCACGGCGACACATATTATTATTTTGGCTCTCGACCGACCGACGTCTCTGATGAACTGATGCCTCAGAAGGACGAGCACAGTGTGGTGTCACACAGAAAAGGGTTAATCAGCATTTATTATGGGCAGACTAATAGATAATATTCGTACTGTTTAAAGCTGTATAGCTTGTATACAACAATTTAGGTTCCTGTTTCTATAGCTTTAAGTAACTTAAGAGTTACATTTATATAGCACTATTTCCGACTCCAAAATTTGTAGCTTTCGTAATATTATTCGTAGATGTTTTACTTTCATTGTACGAGTATTTAGGTGCAACGAACGTATCGTAGTTCCCACTAGCTTTACCGAAAAGCTAAAAATAGAATCTGAAAATTTCCCGCCTTTGTTAAACGTGTTTATTGCGCTAGTTCCACTTTCATTGTGTTATTTCCTTCGTGTTTTCAGCATCAAACGAATTGTTATGAGGGAATTTGAAAAGTTCTGCAATTTTAGTTATATTTTGTATGCTACAGATTTTGTAAAATATGTTTTCAAAACCATTTTGTTACTTGTGGTAGGAGTCCTTTGCAGGAGGAGGTAGGTACCCCAACGGGGCCAGTTATTCTGCCGTAAGGCAGTAGCGTGCAAAAATTACTGTGTTTCGGTTTGAAGGGCACTGTGTGCTAGCGTAATCACTGGGCATATGAGGCTTAAGAACTGATATATCAGAGTGACGGGCGCAGTGCAGTATCACACAGAAATGTTCTGGGTGACATAGTATTTGTTATGGGTAGACGTTGCACTTACCGTCAGGTGAAGCGTTTTGCTCGTCTCGTCACTTTTTCCAATAAAAAAATCTTTGGTACAGATTTACTGCTTTTGATTAGCGTATGAAAGTAAATTAGATAAGATAACTTAATTAGATGCTTCAGGTGACATTTGAATTACACACAATACAATTGCGTTGCCGGCTTTTCATTCTGTTGTAAAAATAGACGTACGAGTATATTTCTTAACTAACTATTCCCTATTGAGCTCTCTTACGAAGTGTGCAGTTGAGCAAGCGAGTCACTTTATTTTTCAGGATTTCATATACAACTAACTGAAGCCCGCGACTACATCCGTGGGTTAAGTTTTTTAAAAACCCCGTAGAAACTTTTTGATTTTTCAGAACAAAAGTATCTTTTGTCCGTCTTCAGGACGCAAGCTATCTCTGTGTCGAATTTCGTTAAAATCGGTTCAACGGTTGAGCCGAGAAAGGTAACAAATAGACAGAAGGACAGAGATAGTTACTTTCGGATTTGTAATATTATTGTCGATTTCCGCGACTTCGTCCGCGTGGATTTAGGTTTTTTGAAAATACCTAAGAACTCTTTGTTTATCCGGAATAAAAAGTATTCTATCCTTCTCCAGGATGCAAGCTATGTCTGTGCCGAATTTTGTTGAAGCCGTTTTAACGGTTGAGTCGTGAAAATGTAACCAACAGACAGAGGGACAGAGACAGTTCCTTTCGAATTTGGACGGTCATTAGACGACTTAAAATCATTTTGAGATATTCTAAATCGCGCAAGGACGCAGCGAACGCAACAGTCCGAATTTCGAGGTTATTGTAGGAGTTTATTTATGTATTTATGCTTGGGATGAAACGAAACTTGGCACGCGGGCCCCTGGCTCGTGAGCACAGTATCCGATTAAGCTGTAAAAGCCAAAAAAGGCTAACATCAATTACATCACCGATTTTTTTCGCATTTTGTGATATTACAGTTGAGCAAGTGAGTCAGTTTACTTTTCAGGGATTTATATAAAACTTACCGAAACCGGCGTCCGTAGATTTAGATTTTTTAAAATACCGTGGAATCTCTTTGATTTTCCGGAAAAAAACATTACCCCATGTCCGTCTCCTGGATACAGGCTATCTCTGTGCCGAATATCGTTAAACTCGGATTAACGGTTGAGTCGTGAAAAGGTAACAAACAGACAGAGAAACAGAGACAGTTACTTTTTCATTTCGATAAACGTCCTCACCGCCGAACCTGTATTACTGTGTAACTTTGAAATATTGCTCATAGTGTTTTTTCTTATTAATCTTCAAATTAAAATGAGTATGAAAATATGTATTGTTAAATATCACGGACATTTTTCATTCATTTTTATATTTGTATCACAAAATAAATTGAAAACTTTATGCATAGAATTGAACGATTCAGTTTGTAGGCATAAAGCAATTTTTTAAAATCTCCGTCAACGCGACGCCCGTCGTATGACAATGCATTTCGCGCGCAAACATGGCGGCCCAGTCGACTTTGTTTGCCGTGTCAAATGGAACGTTTTGAATCCGAAACGAAGCAAAGTTTTACGAAGATTTACAGTTGAAATGTCTGGACTAGTCATTTGGAACATTGTATTCTTGCATTTGTAGTAAAATAACTTCCCCAACATAAGTTATTTTCGTTCACAATGTTTTGCAAAGACATCTGTTTGATTTGCGTTTATAACATGAAATTGGTCTAAATGGTATTAATTCAGTATTTGTACATTTGAATTTTCCATATTTCGTCTGTCAGCTATGTAATAAACACTTAGTTTTAGATTTTTTTTATTAGAGAAAGTGACGAGACGAGCAAAACGTTCACCTGATGGTTAGTGCAACGTCTGCCCATAACGGATGCTGTGTTACTCAGAATATTTTTGTGTAGCACCACTCTGCGCCCGTCACCTTGAGACATTAGTTCTTAAGTCTCATATGCCCAGTGAACGCTAGCTCTCAGTGCCCTTCAGACCGAAACACAGTAATGTTTGCACACTACTGATTTACGGCGGAATAACTGTCCCTGGGGTGGTACCTACCTAGACGGATTCCTGCATAGGAATCCTACCACCAGTTTTTAAAGTGTTATTGTAAACTGTGTTTCAATAATGAAACTTTCATAACCTATACAGAAGTGAAAATATTGTTTGAATTATTGCATTTATGCAAATTCTACCCATTCAATGAAACCAAAAATGACGGAATATTAATTTCATTTCACTTTTTCGCCGTTTTGAAATTTGCTAGCCTACTTACGAGGGCATTAAGGTTTAAGACATCTCGATGTCGTAGTTAATCCGGGCTCAGCTATTAAATAATAATTTTTCGTCCGAACGTAAAATAAAATTAACGCGAAAAATTAACGAGAACAGGTTTTCAGAAAAGGATCATGTTATCATCTCCTTTGAAAACTTTTCGCAAACAAACACTTTGTTGATATTGTCTTGTTATATTGTCGCCCTTCTTTTTTAATCGAATCCCATTTTCCCGGTTTTGAAATAGGATAGACATGTTTTTTTCACAAACTTCCGAATTACGCTTGTTTTAAATTCGCAACCGTGTTACTGGTAATGTTTTCAATATTTTTAACTGTTTTCATGACGTTATAGATCGGTTATATAAATACTAGTACATTCGAATATTCCATATTTCATCATCATCATCGTCATCATTTCAGCCTTTCACTAGTCCACTGCTGAACATAGGCCTCCCCAACATATTGCCACAAAAAGTAGTAGCTTTCATTTTGGGAGGATTTTGCCATAGTTGCCACGCTTGACAGGCGGGTTGGCAACCGCAGTTTATTTATTCAGATGTTCCAGGAAGATGCTGTTGACCATCTCCTGGTTTTCATTTTCCCTCTGTCGACTTATACGACACCCACTGGATGAAATGGGGTGGTAGATTCTCTTATGCCGCCACCACGCGGCGCGATCCATATTTGGTTTCAGAATAAAAATATTTTGTTTTCTTTTACATATGCTGTTGTGATTTGAGTTTTCATTATTCAATATTTATCCCATGACGACCACGTTGCCGTAGTAGTTAGAGTAACTGACTACCAGCGCCGTGGGTTTTGCGTTCGAATTCTAGCCGGATGCAACATCTTTGCAAAAACATAAATTGTTTTCGGGTTTGACCTCCAGATGGTTTCATTGTCTAACTTTGGTAGGTTTTGGTATCGGTTTTATTTTGGCGTTTGAACCTCATTCGTTGGTTCATCATCATCATCATCATTTCAGCCTATCACTAGTCCACTGTTGCCATAAAAGTTTGTAGCTCTCAAATTCATTGGTTAATGGGATCAAATAAAACCGATCCCGAAACCTGCCAGAGTTACGTAGACCTCCTGGTTGTATTTTGATTGTCTCCGTATCTCTGGCACTGCAGCTACTGCTCGGACTTTTTAGTTACGGGTTGCGGATTCGGTTCTGCATACAGATTCGTCATACGCATAAATATATGAAACATATCTGAAAGCCATACTAATATTTGTTCCATTCGGAATCTGAACTCGCGACTATTAGCGTAGAAGTCAATCGTTCATCCACTGAGCAAAGCGAGTCGCTGTAGCTATAAGGAAGATATTTATATGTTTTAAAATTACATAACGATATGAGGGGGCTCCTTAAAATTCAGGGGTGGCGAGCTTAAAAGCGCTAACGTTCGCTATAAATCTTAATTTAGAACGCATTTACACGGCTTTTAGTATCGTCTCAGGTGGGGGTTGAAGTGCCTTCACTTACGCCGTATATTCGAGACGAAGCAGATATAGAAAACATATATATTATGGGCTTCAAATCTAATTAGTTTGATTTTAAAGTCGTGCTAGCTCAGGAGATTTTTTTTATTGGATCAATCGACGAGACGAGCAAAACGTTCACATAATGGTGAGCGTAACACAATAATTGCAATAATCGCCTTCAGACATCTGTTCTTAAGTCTCAAATGTCCAGTGATTACACAAGCTCTCACTACCCTAAAGACCGTAACACAGCAATGTTTGCACACTACTGCTTCACGGCAGAATAACTAGCTCTGGGGCAACGTAGACGGATTTCTGAATAAGAATCCTACCACCAGTATAATTTCTCTTATAAAAGGAAGCCTTTAACCTTACCATGGCTTATTTGTTTCCTAAGTATTCTTTTAGCACAATCACGAGACCTGTAAGTTGATAGCTCGCACATCTTTAGTTTAGTTAATAGAATCAGGAGTTTCTTTGCGGAAATCCATTACAAAGAAGGAAAAAAAATAATTTGCTAAGATTTGCAAGCAAAATATATAATGGTGTATTTAATAAAACGAATTTTACGAATATTATCGCGTCAAAATTTAAAACTATTTTTAACCCGCCGTATCGAGGGCTTTACAGCGCCCATGGTCACAGGGGGACCGAGGTGACAGAGGTCCTTATGTGTACTGGTTTTAATTTTCACTCTGTCGACACCCACGGAATGATATGGGGTGGCAGATTCTCTTAAGCCGCCACTTCACTGCGTTTATAGCGTTTCATTCACAAAGAATATGTCATGTGGCTAGATGTTAGTATTATAATTTTATCAATATGTTTCACATGCCAATGGGTGTCAGGCAGAGTAGAGTCTCGGGGTGATAGGCGCAGTGTGGTGGCACACAGAAATATTCTGGGTGACACAGCATTTGCTGTGGGCGGAACGTTGCACTTACCATCAGGTGGATGTTTTGCTCGTTTCCTCACTTTATACAATTAAAAAAAAAGAGTAAGTCTTTTCTTCGTAGACGTGGTATCAGGCGACTAAGGTACTGTACGGACAACGTACGTTTCAGTACGTACTACGAAAATGGCGATGACGTGGTTCGCCACGCGACACGTCTCCTTTCCCGCGGCGACAAAATGTAGGCTACCCTTTCCTAATGTGGGAAAAGGGCGTGACTGTATGTTTCACAATTAAGAATTATATATAAGAAACTTTTATTCAAGAGATGATTAGTAATTTACTGCTATTATCTAGTGATGCTCGCGACCTCGTCCGCGTGGTTATGTTTTATAAATATCCCACGACTATTTAATTTCTTTAAGTCCTTCTCCAGAATGCAAGTTATCTCTGTGCCAAATTTTGTCAAGATCGGTTCATCAGTTGAACCGTGAAAACGTAACAAACAGACAGAGGGACAGAGAGAGTTACTTTCGAATTTATAATATTCTAGTATGGATTAGCTCGAAGAACAGATAACGGTTCTTGAGCTAATTTATATGCAAGAAAGGTTCTCGAGTGGAAACTTCGTATCGCTTAGTGCAGTGTAGGCGACCCTCTACTAGATGGCGCCGTGTTCTCATAAAGTGTATGGGGGTGTAAGGGGATAGAAATCAGTGGCGTTATTTATAGCTACGAAGCAGGCACATATTACTGGATAATGATGCAAATGAAATGAAATATGGAAGCGAATTTGTACGTGGTTTAGGGTACGGACTGTGAAACATGAGCTTGCAGGATCGAGCCCGTCTTCGAATATTTGTTTATTACTTCTAGCACAACCTTTTATGCTTAGTTAGAGTGGTTCACAGGGATATTAGTAATCATGTTCTCCTAGCCGATTTCGACCACGCCGACTTCCGAATACTGTCGAGAGCCATCCCGTGCGCAGGAGATATAGTGCCACAAGTGTACGCGCAAACACAGAGGCACACACTCGTCCCAACCTACTGGCCCCCGATGTAACGCTGATGCGATAAGATCGGAAGTAGGCTAGGATGCAGTGTCAGAAACAAAGGGGCCAAACACAACACAACCAGACCCGATAACCAACAATTTTGTTTTAGCACAAATTTTGGCTCCTAGCTGGTATTCGAACCCAGGACCCGCGGCGTAGATATCAGGTACTGTAATGTTAATAGCATTGCTAGTACTCTTTTTAATAATGTTTTACTATTAATTACAGTATATAACGAGCCTGTGATAGTTCAGGGTCTGGGTGTTCGCTTTAGGTTTAATACCGCGTATTATTAAACCTAAAGCGAGCACCCAGGGTTCTATTAACAATTTTGAAGTGATGATGTACCACGTGCTAGCGGTGAAGGACAACACCGTGAGGAAACATGCATGTCTAAGAAATAGAAAAGTAAAGTAACAGCCTATTCATGTCCCACTGCTGAGTACAAACATCCTCGCATTCCTGGGAAAGGGGTTTAGAGCCGGGAAGAGCCACGCTGCTCGAATGTCTACCCATTACAACCACATTTCTATGTAGCGCCCGTCACCCTTGAGACATCAGTTCTTAGTCTCATATACCCAGCTTCTGTTGTTCTGTATTTTCTACTGCTTTATGGTAGAATAATTGACCCTGCGTGGTACTCACCTATACCAGAAGACAGAGATTTCTTAAGTGTGTGTAGTTTAAGATGGCCAGATGGCCAAATGCAGTTTACGTTGACTAGATGGAGCGACGATCTACACCAAGTTTTTTTTTTCATTTTTTAGGGATTTTTCAAGCTCTTATGAACGTCAAAATTTACACCGGTTCAAAAAAATACCTCAGAGAAGAACCGGTAAGAAACCCTGGGGTCTTTCTTTTTTCAAAGTCATTTATAGATTATAAAAAAAAATTGCATCATAAATTTAGTAGCCAGGCCTGGCTACTAAATTTATTATTATATTATTATTATATTATATATTTAATAAATATTATTATATTAATATATATTAATATGAGTAATTTCCACACATCTTTGTCCTCTAAATAATGATATATTTTATAATACGCTTTATCTAATAATGTCTTCTGAATAAGTTTTTTAAAATCTATGTCCGATGATTTCATCATGACAGGAACATGCATATTATGTAAAGGTCTTATTCCTAAAAAAATATAAAAGCTTTATAGCCTTGTTACAGAGAGATTCATTCTTGACAGAAGTTTGTAGCGTACAAATACACAGATGTTTCACATATATATGAAATTTGTTAAGGACGACAACATAACCATGTTTAAGTATCCTATAGCGAAGTTTTATAATATGTCTAGTAGGTCTAATTAGCTTTATAATTATTCAATGTTGTAAAGAAACGCTTTATAATTATTCAATGTTCTGACGTGCGGTAGCGGCCTAAGAGAATGTACCACCCCATCCCATCCCGTGTCGTAAAAGTCGACAGAGGGAAATTAAAACCAGGAGATTCCGGGAACATCTGAATAAATAAACTGCGGTTGCCAACCCGCCTGCCAAGCGAGGCATCTATGGCAAAATCCCTCCAATATGAGAGCTACAAACTTTTGTGGCTATCTATGGGGGAGGCCTATGTTCAGCAGTGGACTTGTGATAGGATGAAACGACGAGTGTTATATCTCTATCATAAGTATTTTTTTATGAATAAGACTATAGACGAAGCCTAGGTTTAGCAGCGGAAAAATAATCGACGCTCTCGTATATCCAAGACTTGAGTTTTTAATCTGTAGTAATTATTGTCAACACGTTCATAATACTATTCATTTCATTTCTTGAAGTCGCGAGCAATGGCTTGTTTGTATTTAAAGGTCATTGCTCAGCTCCCACACTAAGTTCGCCCAAGAACCAACAATCATAAAACATCGATTATTGGGTTCAAAATAACACCCCTGTATCTGTGAAAACAGTTTAGAACGACGGAAACTTCACAGAATTAATTTATTATTAAAAATATTTTCGAATTTGAGATTATTCTAAGTAGCCTTGTTGTTCAATTTTAGGTTTCTTTGAAAATATCTGTTGTTATAATCCGGTTGTTTTTTACAACTGGATTGTATGTCATGCATGTCGAAAAAAACACTTAGAACACCTAACAAACAAACAACAAAATCAAATCGAAGCTTGCCGCTTGCGTGTCATCATCATCATCATTTCAGCCTATCGTCCACGTTCGAACATAAGCCTCCCCCATAGATTGTCACAATACACGGTCCTGAGCCACCTCCATTCATCGACTTCCCGCAAAACCGTGCAGGTCGTCTGCATTTGCCGGTGCCAGGTTTCCACTCGAGAACATTTCTTCCCCACGCGTGTGATTTTGTCTAATGTTTATCGAAAATCTCTCTAACTCGCACATTTATATATATAAGCTATATTTGTCTCTTGCTCGCACTGTCTACAGTAGTTTTTACTATGTGTGGCACTTTAGCGTTTTAAGCGTTTTAAGCAGCTTTGGTTCTCGTCTCTTGACTTACGGATCCAGCGCTGATGCGATGATTTTATATGTTATTCGGGGAACGAAAATTAATTAAATGCGTATTTAATTTCCTTATATTCATCATAAGTGTCCGTTGAATTATAGTATTTGAATAAAGAGCATAATGAAACTAAAAATTATTGTATATAGCAAACGAATTTGGGCAATGTCCTTTAAACGTAACTTGTTAACCGTCTTCAAATAAGGAGTATTTCAACTCGACTGTTGTTGTGTATGGTTCCTTAACCTTATTCTGGTCACTGGTATATTTCAGATATTTGACATGTAAAAAATGGGAATTATGCAATAAGATGACCAAATTCTTAAATAATCGGTAACGAATTTGAGAATCAAAACGCTATATTATAGCAGCATAAAAGTTGGATAAGCGCATATTGTAGTTTTTTTTTTGTAGAATTATAGGAAATTTTCGAATCACCTGAGCTGAGATCGCGGCGGGGTACGTTCCAATTGACATAACAAAAAGTGTCCGGCTCCAGCGCCATGATTGCGCGCGAAATTTGACACAGCGAGCGTTACATGGTGTCCGTGAAACTAGCTTTAAAATTTGAATGCCTTCATACTGGGTTAAGGACAATACCACATAAAACCACATACTGGATATCGCATGAGTAGTTCATACACCTACAATGATCAAATTATATTCAAACAAGCGCTTCCAGCAATCTATTACCCAGCCCCTTGAGAGTTGTTACGAAAATTGTTCAAGGAAAGTAACATTTTGACATCCCGTAGTTTATTCGTAGGAAAAAATATGAACTAATTCAACTAAAAACTGACGGTGTCCTGTAGAATGGGTCGAGGCGATATGTTATAGATTTCTGTTTGGATTGGCTAAAACTAATCAGTATTATCTTAGTAGACCTATAACAATTTGTAATAAAACGGACATAAATATCTAAAAACTTGATCGTTGTATAGAGGACAGAGACGTTTGAAAATATTTGTTAAATATTATTTGTATTTTGTACTTGTAAGCCTTCTGCTTTTTAAAATACGTCCCGCTAATAAGTTCATATCATTTGTAAATGACGATAGATAATATGGCAGTTGAAAAATAAATACTCCGGTTTCTTGGCGGATCTTCTCTCAGAAGGTCTTATTTTTCGAACCGGTGTAGACTTTGACGTTCATGAGAGCTTTAAAAAAGACTTAATTGAATAAATCACTTGAAATGTAATAACTGTAAAACGGGACATGACGTTTTACAATATATAATTTCGGTGATGTAATTGCTGTTAGCCTTTTAAAGCTTTGGCGGATACTGTGCTCACGGCCAAGGACCCGCATGCCAGGTTTGGTTTGACTTATGTTTGGGTATAAATATATAAATAATACTCCTACAAAAACCTCGGAATTCGGTCTGTCGCGTTCAATGCGTGCTTGCGCGATTTTGAATATGTCAAAAAAATGTAAGTCGTCTAATGACCGTCCCAGGGAGGCTGCGGGCCTCCATTAGGACTGTAGACTTGTGTGTCGGTAACTCTGGGCGCTGAGAAGAGCTGTATCTTGTGTATGTGATGTGATTGTCAACTGCTGCGCGCCGCTCTCTACGGCGGCTTTTGCTTGTCGAAATAGTACAGGGCCGTGACGTTGTACAAGTAGGCTTTGTATAGACAGATAGGTCCGTCTCAGTGCCTGTTAATCTACCGTGAAGCAGTGGTATGTAAACACCAATGTTTCGGTTTGAAGGGTAGTCTAATATCTATCATACGGGATTTAAGAACCGTCTGATTGTGACGTGTGTAGTGTTATCCAGAACATTCCGATGCAATATTCTGGCGTGGCACTTACTATGGAATTTTTTTTCCGTAAAAGGTTGTGGAGAGCATGTCATGGACGTGTTTGAGATTAGTCTTAACAATGTTATTAAGTTAACTTAATATTTATCTGAAAATATATCGAAAAAAAAAGAATATGTGGAGAGTTTCTTTCGCATGTTTCATATCTTTCAGAAGAATCTCATTACGGAAAGTCAGTCGATGGGAAAATACTGCGGTAAAATATAATGACGTTTGACAAACGAAATTTATATTTCTTTCGTGCTCATTATCGTTTACCGTTCTTACGTACGTCGAAATTATTTTCATTTCATTTCTTGATGTCGCAGGTTCATTGCTCGTTCGCAATCAAATTTTAACGTAACTTGATAACAGTCTTCGAATAAAAAAGCTTTCAAGTCGACCGTTGTGGATGGTTCCTCGTGTCTCCGGCATTTTTTAATCCATTTGGAGTACTTTGATTACTTACCATTGCCTTTTTCCCATATAAAGGGTAGGCAGAGGCTACATTTCGGCCCCGCGGGAAACGTCGCCGCCATATTGGTACGAGTCAAAAGAAAATTCTAACTCTCCGTTGCGTTCCCACGAGCAGTATTGTGACAGTATTGCATATTACGATGTTAGTCTGCATGAATAAAGGCTGTCCGTGAAAAACCTTAGTCGAGGTAGGTGATTTTTTACTCTGCTGCATAATTAGCCATTTTGGAGATACTGCGTTGAAGTCAATACTTCGATTCATTAATTACTTTCGTAAGATACCTTAAATCTTCATTCAGTAATATTATATAACGCAAGTTTATTAAAAATATACTTTATTCAACCCGATATTAGAATCCAATATTGGACTCTTTTGGGATTCTTCACTTAGTCGTTGTGCTTTTTACCTTGACGGTTCATACCGCCTAGATGAATTTTTATGTAAGTTTTCTCTGATCGCAGCGATAAGCATTAATAACTCTATATATATCTTCAAAAAAAAATCATCTTGTCAACAGGAGACTCGTCTTAGGACTTCGTCATTACCTATCATCATAAGCGAACTGTCCAGTATCTAGGGAAACGCCACGAAACTAACATGAGTCAATAACTTATGAAGTACTTGACTCTTTTTTCTAACACAAATTTTGTGTTACACTGTAAGAAATATAATTTTCATTTGTCGAACGTCATTTTTTGTACAATTTACCACCGTTTCGTAATGAGATCCTTCTGACGGAGAAGAAACAGGAGAAAGAAACTCTGTAGGTATCCTCCTCTTTATTTTTTTATATCGGTCAAAAATACATTATAAATAAATTTACAAAAAATAGTCTCATATAAAAATAAATAATAAAAGTCTTTATTTAGTTCTCCCACATAGAGCACTTAGTACAATTTTCGTGGTAAACATTTTTGTTAAAACAAGATTCGAATTTGTGGGATACAGGAGCCCAAACTAGGATACGCTGTGCTATAAGACTCCTGGCTCTCCCTCTTAGATGCAATATGTTCATCAAAGGTTCTTAATATTTAAAAGGCTTTTGGAAAAAGTATACGAAATGTGTGTGTATGTGTGTGTGGGTGTGTAGTTGTGTAGGCGTATGTGTCTGCATGAGTGTGTACGTCTTAGAAAATCTAGGCACGCTCCATGACAAAATATAATTTTGGTATTCAATGCTAAATTATTTGCATGGAACCAATCCAAAACACTATTCCGAGCACTATTGACTTCATTTATGTTCTAAATTTTTCGACTGACCTTAAATATCAGTGATATAACATCTGCAAACAATACTATATTTGTAAGTTTCTAATATGCACCGAAAATGTTGTCAAGTCTACCGCAGATTATAAAAAAACATGACTTTTTTTTGTACAAAGTGACGAAACGAGCAAAACGTTTCCTGTACGTAATGGTAAGTGCAACGCCCGCCCACAACAAATGCTGTGTCACCCAGAATATTTCTGTGTGACACCGCACTGCGCACGTCACCCTGAGACATCAGTTCTTAAGTCTCAAATGCCCAGTGATTACGCTAGCTCACAGTGCCCTTCAGACCGAAACACAGTAATGTTTGCACACTACTGCTTCACGGCAGAATAACAGGCCCTGGGGTGGTACCTACCTAGACGGATTCCTGCATAGGAATCCTACCACCACAATGACTATTGTTTATTATGAAAACTAGATGTCCCGCGTGGTGACTGCGGTAAATCCTAAGCAATAACGGCTTATGTTATTACAACTATATACTACTATAGGCTAACGATTAAAACATGGACTTTAGATGGTAGTTTTTATATGAAAGTAAGTGAGTAGTAGAGTAAATAATTAATTGATGGTAAGTAACATCGCCATGGACCATGGACTGTCCGCAACTGTTGAGTTTCAACCAGAGGCACCTGCACTGTACTGGTGGTAGGATTCCTATGCAGGAATCCGTCTAGGTAATCTATTACCGATCCTACCGAATCTATACAGATCGAGAATGCGTCTATTACCGATGGGTTTCCGGCAGAGTAGAATAGCACCTATCTCTTTCCTACCGAGGTGTCGTAAGAGGCGACGAAGGTATTGTACGGACAGCCTTTATTCGTGCAGAATAACACCATAATATGCAATGCTGTTACTATACTGCTCGTGGAAACGCAATGGACAGTAAGAATTTTTTGACTCGAACCAAAATGCCGGCGATTTGATTCGCCATCTGTCACGTTTCGTTTCCCGCGATTGGGAGAAGTGGGCTACGTAAATGGCCTCTGCCTATCCCTTATATGGGAAAAAGGCGTGACTGAAACGAAGTATTATAGAGCATGTGAGTGCCTACTAATTGTTTATAGTTGTATTCATTCATATAAAAAATATCGAACAAAACGAGTAGAGTAATCTATTATTTAAGTTGTAGAAATAATGACCATCAACTGCGCAGGAGACATTATAGTGGCCACAAGTGTACGCGCAAACACAGAGACACTGACTCGTCCCAACCTACCCGCGCCCGATGTAACGCTGATGAAGATCGGAGGTAGGCTAGGATGCAGTGTCAGAAATACGGGAACATTCACTATACAACCAGACCCGCCAACAATTTATGTTTTAGCACAAATGTTGGCTCCGGCTGGGATTCGAACCCAGGACCCGCGGCGTAGAAGTCAGGTACACTGACCACTAGGCCACGCGGTCGGCGTAGAAATAAACACTTTGTCGACACTATTTCCCAGCACAAAGCTTGCAATTGACTCTTCCAATCACTTCGAAGTAAACCCGTGAAGCTTATGCTTCGATTGTGTTTAAAACGTTCCATTTGACTCGACAAACAGCGCCGGTTCGGGCACCATATTTGCGCGCGAAATGCATTCTGACAAGGTGGGCGCCGACATTTTTATAGACCCGATTTCACCGATCGCTTTGGAAACCAAGTTTAATAAATCCACGTTTTACTTAACTGAGTTTAAATGTATCATTTGATCTCGGTTATGGTCTAACTGATTTCACCAGCTCTGTTTTGATCGCGTTTAGACAAACGAAATTTAAATGAAATATCGTCACAAAATTTAACAAAAATCGATGTATTTCGTATTTTGCGACATTAAACAGCCTGTTTTTATGCATACGTTACAAAGAATAAACAATACGATTTAAAAATAATTATTGTGTTTACATAGTTGTGCAATTGACAATGACAGCTCTCTAAACGCGTTTAAAGAGTTGAACGTCGAAAATTGGGCGTTCTGAATATTAATCGCGTTTAGCTTTAACTGCGTTCATTTGATATTGGTGAAATGCTAATAATAATAATAAATCTTTATTTGCTTTTGAACCGAGTGTTTACATGATGTTATAAATTTGCGATTCCGATACAAGTTCAGCCATAAATGATAGCATGCAAATATTTAAAATTTAAAGTACATAAGTTCAATATTATCGAGTCAATTGATCTATTATGTCAATTAATAATTTTATATAATTACTATTCTATATACAGTTTCATATTATTTAAAAATTAATAATTAATATTGTTATGTACCATGCCATACTGTCTTATTATACTAAATACTATTTTACTATATTTGAATCAGTACTTACTCGTATATTCTTTATTATACTAGTTTTGTACTATACATCATTGCCCTCGATAAGCTAAGAACTCTCTATCAGAATAAAATCTATGCTCAAGAAGCCACTTATACAGAGTCTTTTTAAATTTGTGTAATGGTTGTTCTTTTATTATATGCGGTACTTTATTGTATAACGTTCTTCCCATCCAATAACAGTTTTTTTTGTAGTTCATAGTGTTAGACGATATACCTAGTATATCGTCTAACACTAATTTGTTTGGGTATCTTGTACTTCTGTGGACTATATCTTTGTTCTTCTTATAAAAAGTCTCATGATATTGCTTCACAAATGTTGTCATTTCTAAAATATATAAGCAAGGCAGGGGTAGAATTCCTAAGGTATAGAACAGTGGTCTACATGAGACGTCTGGTGCAACACCGCAAACAGAGCGAATACATTTTTTCGGCGCAATGAAAACCTTGTTGACTTCTGTACTGTTACCCCATAACAAAAGCCCATATCTTAGCACTGATTCAACATATGCAAAGTATGCTGTAAGTGCGGTTTGTCTAGTTGCTACTTTTGTTAATTTATTTAGGGCATAAATAAATCTATTTATTTTGTTGCAAACATTATGTACGTGTTCTTTCCATTTTAAATTTTCATCAATAATAATACCAAGGAATGACGCTTTTTTAGCCCTTTGAAGAGTTTGTCCATTATAATTTATGTCAAGTGAATTTTGAATTTTATTAAAATTGATATATCGTGATTTATTTATATTGATTGTTAAATTATTATTGCTTCACCATTTAATTATTGACATTATTGTGTCATTAATGTCAGATACATGATGAGATAACGACAACGATTTTTTATTTGATACTACTACTGAAATGTCGTCTGCGAATAAAATGCTTCTATGTTTTGTTACTTGGGGTAGGTCGTTTACATAAAGTAAAAATAAAAGAGGGCCGACCACACTACCTTGGGGCACCCCAGATATGTTTTGGCGAAATTGTAATCTGTAGTGTCGCGTAATGTTTTTTTATCCAGATTGGACACCTCTACACATTGTCGTCTGTTTTGTAAGAATGTTTTTAACCAGCCGTATGCTGGACCTCTAATACCGTTGGAATCTAGTTTTGACAACAGCTGTTTGTGAGAAACAAAGTCAAATGCTTTTGACATGTCAAAAAGAATAATGGTAGTAAACATTTTATCATTAGTTCTTTGTAAAATTTCTGTTAATAGATTAAAAGTAGCAAGTGTTGTTGATTTTGTCTTTTGAAATCCATATTGATCTTGACTAATAATATTATACTCGGTAAGAAAACTCATAAGCTTAGAATGCATTACCTTTTCAAATATTTTTGAGAATACTGGTATTAGTGTAACTGGACGACAGTTATCAATTAGCGTCTTTTTCCCCTTCTTGTATAGAGGTTTTACCACAGAGATTTTTAAATTCTCTGGAAAGGTTCCAGTTTCCATTGAGAGATTAACAAGATATGTTATTACCTTACTGATTTGGTTTTTACATTCCTTTACGACTTTAGTACATACGTTATCATAACCCTCAGCATTCGTATTGTTTAATGTCATAATAGTTTTAATAATATAGTTTTCGTCAATTGGTGTCAAAAAAATAGAATTTGGTAATCTACTTGTTGTCTTTGTATGTATACATTTATTATTGACTGTACTGTAGCGTTGAACTCAGTTAAACGCTTAAACTTAGTTTAGCTTGAACTGATCGGGTTTATTTTCAACGGTGAAATCCGCCCTTATTGTGATATAATACGTTCAAATTCTTCTTTAAAGCATATGAAAGTCTACTGCTGAATATAAGCGTGCCCATTGTCGTGTTTAATTGGCGGTTTATTGCTGTTAGCACCACGCTTGGTATACTAGTTCGCTGGTATTTTTTTTATGTAAGAGGGGGCAAACGAGCAAGCGGCTCATCTGATGGTAAGTGATCACCGCCGTCCATTAACATCTACAATACCAGAGGAATAGCAGATGCGTTGCCGGCATTTGAGAAAGGAATAGGCTCTTTTCTTGAAGGTCCTTAAGTCGTATCGGTTTAAGGTGCTTGGTACTACGATCGCCGATTCGTTTTTTATTTTATTGGGTAAAGTGTCGAAACGGGCAAAACGTTCACCTGATGGTAAGTGCAACGTCTCTCCATAACAAATGTTGTATAACCCAGAACATTTCTGTTTGCACCACACTGCGCTCGTCACCCTTAGACGTCAGTTCTTAATTCTCATATGCCCGGTGATTACGCTAGCTCTCAGTGCCCTTCAAACCTCGTTTACCAAGCGTGGCGATTACTACAAGTCGGGTGGACTTGACAGAGGCCTATGTCCTGCAATCCAACAGGCTGTTAAAGAAAAAGAGTTATAGCAGCGCAATGCGCTCGTTGCCATGAAACATCTGTTCTCACATACATATAGTCCCGCCTTTTTTCTTAGGTGTAGGCAGAGACCAATAGCCCACTTTTCGCTACCCCCGGAAAAAGACACGTGACGGGTGGCGAACCACGTCACCGCCATTTTGGTACAAGTCAAAAAATCTCTTTCTCTTGCGTCCCTATGAGCAGTATAGTGACAGTACTGCATGTTATGGTATTGTTACGCACGAATAAAAGGCTGTCCGTACAATACCTTAGTCGCCACTCACGACACCTCGGTAGGGAAGAGGCTTCTTCAGTGCCCTTCACACCGACCGACCGAACAGTGGTTTCTGCACCTTGATGTCAAAAGAACTACCACTGAAGTAGAACCTACCGACGCGGACTCCTGCTTTAGTTCACAAGATCTATGCAAAAATCATAAAAAATTATAACAGAATTCCTAAAAGCGCGACTCTGACATAGAATTCAATAAACTTGACACGAAGACATTATTAGAAAAAGCGTATTATAAAATAGATCATTACATAGAGGACAAGCTTGTGGAAATAACTCTTACTATGCACTTGCAAACCCCCTTGGCCACTTAATATATGATGTAAGTTTTTTGTAATTTATAATTGTCATTATGTAATATGGCATAGAAAAAGAGAAAGACCCCAGAGTTTATTGCCGGTTCTTCTCTGAGGTCTTATTTTTTGAACCGGTCTAGATTTTGTCATTCATAAGAGCTTTATACAAGCCTAAACTGAATAAAGAAACTTTGACTTTGACTTATTTATTAACAGTTTCGCTGCCGATCACGCACCTGCGCGTGACGTGCCGCGTTAGGAAGCCAATCATGCACCTGCGCATGGTGTGAAAATTATCTCCGTAGCCGTTGCCCGCTATTGTATTCCTATGCCGGTGAGACAATTTCACTGTTGCACGTGTGAGCACGTAGCGAATCAGTATCTAAACTTGTAATTAATATTTTTGGTAGTGCCTCTGAGCCATTAGGACCGTCTTTCCAAGTACGGAACGGGGCGGTCGTGACTCTTATGTACCTTCCCCTAGATTCACGTCTGGCGTAATAGGATTTTTTACGGCGTTACCGAACGACGAGCATTTGCATTTTTAGGTGAGCAAAAATTGCAAAAAGAGGAAAATAGAAGTTGGAAGGAACGTTATTACTTTGTTAGAATTTAATGTACTTTTTGCCGACATTTATTATGGAAATATCTTCTAGTCACTGTCAGAGGACGTCTTGTGAAAGTAGCCTTTAAAGTTTGTGTTAAACAATGGCTTCATACGCCCGTCACCTTATCGCATTTGCACTACGATACAGAGTTCTGGGTGACATTGCAACTGTAATGCATGGCATTTCGTCATCATCATTCACTTATCATCATGCCGTAGTTACATCGGGCGCGGGTAGGCTGGCAAGAGTTTATCTGTGTTTGAGCGTACACTTGTGGCACTATTATATCTTCTGCGCAGTTGATAGCTCCTGACAATATTCGGAAGCTGTCGCCGCGGTCGAAAACGGCCAGGGGGACATCATTCTTTGATAAGTGTCTGTAGCGGACTGCACAGGTCCTTGATTTTTTTTAATATTTCAGACGTGAAGGATTACTTCGGTGCTTTCCTATACCGCCAGGTAGGCAGAGACCATACACTTCGTATACCATTTGGTACGAGCTGTTTTGATAGCGACAGCATTGCAGATTATGGTATTCATCATCAGCATCATCATCATTTCAGCATTTTATTCCACTGCTGAACATACGGCCATATTTTGCAACAAAAGCTTTTAGCTTTCATTTGGACGGGATTTTGCCATAGTTGCCACGCGTGGCAGGCGGGTTGCTAACCGCAGTTTATTTATTAAGATGTTGCAGGAAGATGCTGCTGCCCATCTCCTGGTTTTCATTTTCTCTCTGTCGACTTTTATGACACCCACCGGATGGGATGGGGTGGTAGATTCTCTTAAGCCGCCACCACACGGGAGTATGCTATTATTCTGCAATAAAGGCTGTCCGTACAATACCTTAGTCGCCTGTTACGACACCTCGGTAGGAAAGAGGTAGGTGCTGTTATATTCTGCCGGACATATGCCTGCTTATACCAAGTTATATATCAGCTCATAATTGTGATTTGAAATTTTAGAGTCTGTATAGTTTAATAACGTCTAAGTTATTTAAATGTCCATCGCATATAAATTGTACCAAACCGGCGGTTTCGCCTGGATCGCGCAATTTTTCGCAAAAGACCCCTCGTTAAGGAAATGGCCGACCACGCCATTTATGGTCTTATTAGGCGCTGAATTTTGTATATCGCGTTACCCGAAATTGGCCTAAGCGATATATTATTTTAGTGGCACAAAATGAAGGGACGCTTTAATGGTTTTATGTTTTCAATTGACCTCATCAATTTGTTATTTTCTCCTAGCTATGCCCGCGACTTCGCTTGCATGGACTTTTAGTAATTTAAAATATCTAATAAAGTAAGAATCTGTATTATCCGAGAAATTACCTGTATTGTCCGAAATTAAGAAGGCCTGTGCTCAGCACAGGCTTCCTTAATTTCTTGGAGGGTATTGGAGCCGGGGTCAGTCCTCCGTGATGTCTTCTTGGGCGATTTTCGACCATAGTGACAACTTCGGAATACTGTGGGAATTTATCGACTGCGCAAGAAAAGTATGACGTTTTTCGAGATGGTTCTTCCGTAGTACTTACCATCAGGCGAGGGACTATTTAGGAACGAGACGAACAAAACGTTCACCTGATGGTAAGTGCAACGTCTGATGTCATTTCTGTGTGGCACCACACAACACTCGTCCCCCTGAAGCATCAGTTCTTAAGTTTACATACATACATACATAGAGTCACGCCTCAAGGGTCATATGCCCAGCAAATACACTAGCGCTCAGTGCTCTTCAGTTCAGTGCACAGGAATCCTACCATCACTAGAAACAAACGATTTGTGCTATTGCTGCTCGACGACCAGCGGAAAAATGACTAGTAACACTAACATTTTGCTGAGATATTTAACTAAGTGCATAATATTTTAGTTATCAAAGGGCCAACCCGCATTGCAGCAGCGTGGCGGATTCTTCCTAGCTCCAAAACCCTCTCAGAAATGAGAGGAGGCCTGTGCTCAGTAGTGGGACATTTATAGGCTGAAACTTTACTTTACTTTTTACTTATCAAAGGGCAAACGAGCAAGCGGCTGACCTGATGGTAATTGATCACTGCCGCCCATGAACATCTACAATATCGGATGCGTTGCCGGCCTCTGAGAAAAGAGCCTACTCTTTTTTTGAAGGTCCCTACAACGTATCGCAGCAGATTTCGTGAAGCGATCGTGAGTGGCAGTAAATTCCGCAATAAACTCACTGTGGTAGAATGTGTGGTGCAACCATCAAGGTGGTGATGATGGAATTTTGAGTTGTGCCGATGCATTGTGTAACGATATACTATCTCTAATTACGTATTTTTACGTTTTAGAAAGATTTAAGAAAATATTTAAAAATTATAAAAAAAAAAAAAAAAATGGTGGTCCAAAAAAGTTGGGAAAATATATATGAGGACCAATCCCAATAGTGGAATTTCATTATTTCCAATTTAATTTTTTCTTGGCATAATATTACATAGATCAGTGCCTAAAAATTACTTAAAACATATAAAATATATCCAAGAGACCTTATCTCTCGAAGTACTATAGAAGTTAATTAAAAATATTACAATATAAAATTAACTTCATTTGTATGGAAAATACTCTATATAGTTATTCATAATAAGGAAGTGTTCATGTAATGCCAATTATAAAACCTATCTTAAAATTAGAAGGGGTTCGTGTAATGTCAATTACAAAACCAATCTTAAAATTAGAAGGTGTTCGCGTATTGCTAATACCATACTATTAAGTCCGAGACGCGAGTACCGTGCGGAGGGGCATACCAACAGCTCAACATAGGTGTGTGTGAGGTCGAGCATGACTCTCTATAGTATCAAGTTGCATAGTGCTAATGTTCCATACAAAGATCCTATGTAAGTAAAGTATATGATAAAATGGTCTATCATTAAAGGTCTCTTGTAAGATATGATATTATAAAAATGAGTTGGAACTTAAAATTATTAAGATAGAGAATTCATTAGACTTTCATACAATCACATAAGAGAGGGTGTGGCTTTTAGCATTTCGGTGCTGGAGCTTACTCTTTCGCCCCATGTCTTAGAGCATTAGTTCTATGATACATGGTTCATACACCGGCGTCTTAGTGGCTTACTACTATGACACGTTGGTAAATTTTTTTTTAGTTAAACAACTTTTGCCAAAGTCGATAATTATCATATAGGGGTGTTGTGAGGAGGCACCATCTATATGATAGTCACAATAATACTTACTGCTATTGTGGTATTGTGTTTTTAGTGACGGTTATATGAATGAGTTGCATCTGATTCAATACAACTTATGATTCGGGTTGACGGAGGTTTTTTGCAGAAGTGTAGATGTTTGCTAAGACCGTATAGAGGCCCTTGTGTTGGCGTATGTCTGAGCGATGGTCGTATTGATGCTTGTTGCATTTGTGACAATGCGTCCTAGTGACAGTTGCTTAGATGTCGTTAATGTAATGGTTGCGTCTTGCACTTGGTTTGACTCACATTTTCTTTAGATTTGTCCAAGTCGGGTCTCTCTATAACGAGACTGCAGACTGTCTGCCCTCCATGTGTTGAATAACAACA